>OX365951.1:35257898-37757898 GCA_947247005.1 Spisula solida
TAGGCCGCCAACTTCACAATTTTTTTTTTTTTTTTTTTTTTTTTTTGGACTGCCAACTTTGTTGGGCCGCTGGATCGCTAGGCCGCTAGGCCGCTAGGCCGCTGGGCCGCTAGGCCGCTAGGCTGCTAGGCCGCTAGGCCGCCAACTTCACAATTTTTTTTTTTTTTTTTTTTTTTTTTTGGACTGCCAACTTTGTTGGGCCGCTGGATCGCTAGGCCGCTAGGCCGCTAGGCCGCTGGGCCGCTAGGCCGCTAGGCTGCTAGGCCGCTAGGCCGCCAACTTCACATTTTTTTTTTTTTTTTTTTTTTTTGGACTGCCAACTTTGTTGGGCCGCTGGATCGCTAGGCCGCTAGGCCGCTAGGCCGCTGGGCCGCTAGGCCGCTAGGCTGCTAGGCCGCTAGGCCGCCAACTTCACAATTTTTTTTTTTTTTTTTTTTTTTTTTGGACTGCCAACTTTGTTGGGCCGCTGGATCGCTAGGCCGCTAGGCCGCTAGGCCGCTGGGCCGCTAGGCCGCTAGGCTGCTAGGCCGCTAGGCCGCCAACTTCACAATTTTTTTTTTTTTTTTTTTTTTGGACTGCCAACTTTGTTGGGCCGCTGGATCGCTAGGCCGCTAGGCCGCTAGGCCGCTGGGCCGCTAGGCCGCTAGGCTGCTAGGCCGCTAGGCCGCCAACTTCACAATTTTTTTTTTTTTTTTTTTTTTTTTTGGACTGCCAACTTTGTTGGGCCGCTGGATCGCTAGGCCGCTAGGCCGCTAGGCCGCTGGGCCGCTAGGCCGCTGGGCCGCTAGGCCGCTAGGCCGCCAACTTCACAATTTTTTTTTTTTTTTTTTTTTTTGGACTGCCAACTTTGTTGGGCCGCTGGATCGCTAGGCCGCTAGGCCGCTAGGCTGCTGGGCCGCTAGGCCGCTAGGCTGCTAGGCCGCTAGGCCGCCAACTTCACGCTGCTAGGCCGCTAGGCCGCTAGGCTGCTAGGCCGCCAACTTCACGCTGCTAGGCCGCTAGGCTGCTAGGCCGCCAACTTCACGCTGCTAGGCCGCTAGGCCGCCAACTTCACGCTGCTAGGCCGCTAGGCTGCTAGGCCGCCAACTTCACGCTGCTAGGCCGCTAGGCTGCTAGGCCGCCAACTTCACGCTGCTAGGCCGCTAGGCCGCTAGGCCGCCAACTTCACGCTGTTAGGCCGCTAGGCCGCTAGCCTGCCAACTTCACGAACATTAAATTTTAGCCCTAACTGATTGGAGGCTTGGCTAACATTAAGTAAACCACAAAATTTTATACTCCTGTGTGCATATTTAAAGAGATAAATAAGCGCATTCAAATGCTTAAACTAGTTATAGAAACAAATATTTTACTGAGAAATCTCAAATATAAATATGCATCTATTATTACCAATGTAAGTTGTAAAATAATTATTGCAAATACACAAATGTAATATAAACGGTACCTCGAATATATGCGATGCAACAAAGTGTAAACATCGACCAACGTTTTAGATCCATTTTGTCTGTGTTTGAGTTCGCAAATGGTGAGTATATATAAATAATTAATAAAGGATTATTATAATACGAACAAATGCATGGGGATTTCCCATGAGGTCATTGGATAATCAGGCATAAACAAAAAATAATTACCACACACTTTGTTTGCTACCATAAAGCACCATATAGTAGACAAAACTAAAACATAATTTATTGGTTCACGTATAGCTGACCATTGTAATGGTCTTTTCTAAATTGGTTTAGCATAACCATCAGATGATATATAATGTTTCATGTTTTACATTCGTTTATTACCTGTCACTGTGGCCTTTTTGTTAGAGTGACATTTGTCGCTGTCCGTACCAAGGCGGGAGCCCTTTAGTCAATCTTCCTCTAGTGTATGTATGTCCACTTTATAGTAAAAATACAAACATATTTCGCCATTGTGCCCTTTTGTTAAACTTTGTTTATTTTGTATGTGCCATTATGCAATTTCGTAGTCCAGCACTAGGCTGCTTCGTATCTTTCAAAATTGCATGTTTACTATATATATATGGTGTAGATTGTCCTTGTGGTGTGTAATGTCCGGTTGTTATTTTTTCGTCACCTGGCTCTCGTTCCGTTTTAGTTTGAGTGACTGAGACGACAGACTTTCGGGACGGGATGCCGTGTTTTTGCAGTTGCTAGATTTTAACGTTGGACATTGTCTGTGTCGCTTTTATGTTTTCTGTGTTCGGCTGGTTTAGCTGGGTGCTGCCTTCCCTGCCTGACTTCACTACAATGTGTATGTCCGTGCTTTGTTCCTCTACTTCTGGGTCAGATGGAGAAGCATGACTTAAATCCAATATTCAAATTAAATAAACATGCATAAAATACATTGTAACATTTAAACATAGACTGATTGTCACTTGATAACAGTTTTCAACTTTACAAGTCTGTAAAGTCTACCAAATTGTATTACACAGTATACCATTTTAAAGACATGTAACATGTTTAAAAGATATGCCATATGCAAATAATTAGCTGAATTGTTATCATGAGTGGTTTTAAATAAATGTTTGAGTGTATGTTATATTCAAAGTCATCCTACCTTATTTATCATTTAGCATATTAAGATGTTAACATGACTCCAGGAAGACTTTCATCTGAAATTGAAGGCAAACTACTCCTAAAAGGTTTTAATTTGAAGCCAAAGCTTCATGACTGACTGTGAAAGGTGACAGTAGGTTGTTCTTTGAGTACCTAACTAAAGGTTACCTACATAATCCTCTTCGGGCGTGTTTGCCCCTAAGGCCATGCCCTAGTTCCAGTTTGCTGCGGTACGTCGATCCTTCTTCCATGGGTTGCTATTTGGTTGAGGTTTCTGTTGCTAGCTCTTTGTTATGTGGTAAGGTGGCTGGCCCTGCGCAAAATCCTCCTCTTTTCATATCCGGGCTTAGGACCGGCAATGGTTGAGTTCTAACTAAAGTTTACTAGTATACAAATGTAAGTGAAGATGAGAAAAACATCAGCACATCAAACAATACCATGTATAAGGTTGCAAAGAATAATTCTCCTAAATAAACAGCATTTGAAGCATTATCTGACATTCGGCTGTATATATACCAGAGCAATTTTGTTGTAGACAAATATTAATTCACTTGTTAACTGTTTAACTGGGTTCTATATAGATAACAATCCATACGAATAAGAAAATGGAATTTAACAACAACAACACCAGCATATGGACAATCAGCATAATTATGTGGAAAGGAGATTGATTTATCAAATGTGTATGTATCAAACAAATTTGAATTCACCAACGAAAGTGCATCACTTGTTTTTAAACTACAAATGTCCACAGGTGTAACGGTTACCAACTTAGTAATTGTGACTCGCTCCCACCAGTACCAGCGAGTTAAAGATACAATGCATGGGAAACAAAAAAATAGACCCATTTGATGTGACGAAGCAATAACAAAGAATAGTGTGAATGATGTATGCAAGAAATGCATATGAATGACTACCCTGACCAAGAAAACATGGAGGCTGGTCCATCTTCTAGTCAGCCAACATAATCAGTCAACTCAACTATTGTAGTGGTAAAAATAGAACTCAGTTTCAAGACTTGATCTAAATGTCTTGGTACCAGATATCACAGATGAAATGTCAAAACTATTGATACAATGTAATCCAAATTGATAAGTGCATCAAGGGATCCTTGTGGCAGACGCTGGACACAAAATATAATAGCGGCATGCCTACAATTGTATTGTCGAAGTTCCAAGGCATACAAAGCCTATAGTGCAACTTAAATGCTCATCTTGCCTTGTGCATGTACATTAGTCTTATATAAAAACAAAGTAAAACAAGATACTGGGTTTGACGACCAGATTCTACAATGAATGCATACAGAAGCTACCAAAAGAGGGATTCATGAGGAAGGATGGGTGGGGGGTATTAATATACTATATTAAGTTGATGTAAACATTAAAACTATAACTGGGAACTCGAAATAAACAGATAAGATTTTCATTGAGATTGCATCTAAGTTTTCTTCTTCCACTTAATTGCAGGCCTCACTCTTGGCAATTGTTGCAAACATATATAACAAAGGAACATCAAGCCTACTCACACAGTTTTATAATAGGCCGTGCTACTCAGCTAGAAATATTGGGACTACCGGAAGATGTTATTATGAAATTGGGAAGATGGAAGTCAAAGGCCTACAAGTCCTACAATAGAAAATGACATGTTTTTATTAATCCCATACTCAGACGGTACGTATACATATTTTAATACATTTATATATGAGCCAGTCTCCAGGAAAACCTGCTATAATGACATTATGTAATTACTTTATGTAACAATATTTTTAAAAAAGCTCTAAAATAAGGAAAAATACATATCTGTTGATTCTATTTTAAGTAATTGACCCATATAGTACTATACCTTAGCTTTAAAGTTTCCTATGAATTATGTCAAAAACACATACTTCGTTGCTATGGTGACCAATTTCAGAAAAGTACTCCGATTGAGAAAAACGAGGAGTTAGTTGTTTAAAACAGAAGTAGCCTTTCTCTGGATGCAAACAATTTCGATTTGGATATATATTTGGAAAAGTGAAGCATAATTATAGAATTTGGTACTATCTTGAATAGTTTATGCCAAGAATTGATCAAATGGTATAATAATGAAATACGTAATTCAGTTACGTCGAATAACGTTTGAATAACGTTTGCGACGTCACACAAAAAGCTCCGAATAGGGACTCTAAAAAACAGCTGTAACTTCCTTAAAACTCAACATATTATCATAATTTCTTTTGCAATTTGTTTATTTAACATTATACTGTAATACTATGGAAAATCTTAAAGTTAATATTGTTGTCAAAATAGCAGCTTTTCCTGGAGACTGGCTCATATATAATCTTGATAAATAAGTATTAGAACACAATCACTGTCGAAAAGCTTTTATATTTACAGAGATATGGATCCTTGCGATTCGATCCAATACTGGGCTGACGTCTGGGTCAACGATAAAGGACTACCTCAACTTCGACTCCCGGAAGGCCATGGCATTGATATGTGGGAATAACCTAGTCGAACCTAGTATGTGTCGACATTCTCCCGATAATTAATTTTGGGGTAGGGGCTTCAGTCGAGGCAACCAAAAATATTATATTAAGTCCGACAGGGCAGGCAGCACTCAACTTAACCAGCCGAGCACAGAAAACATTAAAAAACACACAAAGCACAATGCCCAACTGAACCAACCGAGCACAGGAAACATAAATCACATAAAGACACAAAGCCCTACTATACAAGCGCAGATCCGCCAAAGTCCAAGCTGTCGAAAAGTATAATAAATTATAACTAGCTGAATGACCCAGTTTCCACAGCAAAAGGACTACAATGCCTAGTTTTAGCTGTCAAACATCTTAAAACGGAGAAGTGCCCAATACACCTTCAAACAAAACATTAGGTCGTATGAATAGATTCGGAAATAAAACTTTAACCTCGATACGCAACTCGAGCGTCCTCATGGTAGACATTGACACTTTGTTGTCTTAGGGGTGATATGGTACATTACAGAACATTCAAATGGAGTCTTAAAATAAGAAGGAAATGAATGTATCATTCATTGTGTGGCAGTAGTTTAGTTAAGCGGTAAATTGTATAATGTTGCAATGTGGTGGAATTGGGTATCATGTGCCTTTAATATTCGCCGTGCGCATTTATATCTAGTGGCTTAACGCATCAGGCAATGCGCCTGTATTTATATCGCATCACCGCTGCAAATGATCATCATAGAATATATCACTTTAAATTTGATGATAACATTTTAAACACAGATGACTGTGGTAGCCGTCTGTCCAGAGAAAGGGACGTAGAAGAAGAAACGCATAATGAAGAAGACCCTGTCGATACTGATGAAGCAGAAGTGGAGCATGATGAAATAGATTGTCCTGAAGATTATACTGCATCTGAACATTCAAAATGTTCGAAGACTAGCCAGATCTGTCATACGAATCCAAACAAACGAACGAAGACATACCGCCTTGGTCCAACATGTGTTGGAAATGATGGTATTTACTAAGAAGGTAATTATAACTCCAACGCGATAAATTGCAGTACAAAAACAAACACAAAATCCGTTATATTTATCGTTTCTGAATATTTAGGAGCATGAAAACTTAATATGTTGTGCCAACTGTTTGAATGCTTTCATTGGTTAGTGTTACGGTCCTTGATTTTAATCCATAACAAAAATAATGGCAATTTGTGTTTGTTTTTGTACTGCAATTTATCGCGTTGGAGTTATACTAGGCGATCAACATATAATGTAAATGTATTTACATAAACATGGCCTTGGGCTACATGGCGATTAACTGATTATCAATATCTATTATACATTTCCATGATGGGGACACAAAAGTCAAGTCGACCATGAACGTGGATATACTACTTTCAAAAGCCCCCCGATGCTCAGAATATAGAATGAAAGTAATCGATGGTAGGGTAATTCCTCACTTGTCATGGTTTTCAATTTTATCTTCAGCTGGACTAGGGAAGTTATATATAATGTCCAACGGCCCGTAACTTTTGAATAGCCAAGTGAAACCCGTGCGGTTTTCAATATTATACGCTTCATTACACCACGAACACATTGCTATCACATTTGTGTCGATCCTGCGAGGATAAGGTGTTTCAGCTTTGTCAAAACCGCTAGGATGTATACACTGTATTAAAAAAATACGTAAAAAAGCTAAGAACTACGTACAAATATAATTTCCGAAAATTTATTAAGGATCGTTATGAACTTGAATTAAAAGCACGGACCATTCTAATGAATTATCAGAGAAATATAATTCTTCGCTTAGTCTCTGAAATTATGCAGTGTTCATGAAGTGTCGTAACTGTCGGTAGGTAAATAAAAAAGTCGAAGACCAGACAGAAAAAATACCACAGTGACCCCGAAAACCATTGACAAAATAGGGGAATTGTTGGTCAAAGATGCTGGATACACTACTCGTATGGTGGAATGCAGGACGTTGGATACGAGAACCACTCAAAGACAAGCACAAAGAAAGCTGGGCTTCCGGTAAAAAACAGTGGCGCAAATTTTAAGCTGGTATGGAATTGGAATTTTGCTACTAGCGCATAATTCTCTGGACGTGACAGATGCTATCAGTACCACTATGAACTATACTTTTATGAAGCTAAGCATAATTTCTAAAGATCGGTCCATCTTTTGCTGACTAATTGACTATTTTCCTGATTGGACCGTCCAGGTACTATGCTAAATGGGAAGGTTATCCGAAAAGGGTCGCAAATAAAATTAATTATCGCATAGTGATAAACCTTTACGGAAGAAATCAGAACGCTTTACCCCTTGTGATAATGTAGTAGATAGCGAGGACGACACGATACAGATTCAGGGGACCCCATACCCCACCCACTCCTTTACAAAATATGTTACTTTCAAGTAAGATATTTTGCCAGGAAGACATTCAGGGTCACTCTTTGTTTCTTGCTTGTTCCAAAACTAATAAGTGAATTAAAGCTACATTGCGAGATGAAATTCTGGATGAAATTAAAAACGACGTCAAAGCTATAGTTGATCATGAAAAATTAGTTTTGAGTTAGGAAAATCATTACGTCAACAGGTACATGACCTTACTGACGAAGTTGGATCTCTTCAAAATGAAAGCAAACAATCTTATAATGAGCATGATGAAACTTGCTCAATATCGTATGAGAATTAATCTTGATTGTTCAAATATTCATGGCGATACTGGTGCACCAGACGAAAACGTCACTGCCAAAATCTTACAACTGGCACAAAAGGCCCATATTCCATTGTTAATTCATAAAATCTTGGACCAGAGATAGTATCTACACGTGTAGGAAAAAGATACTATTAGGAGGAATGTCTATAGGGAGAACCTGACACCTCATAGAGAACTAACAGGATTTGAAGCCCCTAACCTCAAACGAGAAGCTCTAGTTTTCAATACCTGGGTTGCAGGTTGTACGAACGTGGTGGAGATGTTCAACAGTTTGAGGCGAGTCATAAAATACATATTAAGTGGCATTGTGCCGACCTAAATCAGCAATGACAGTATCCTAGATGCATGTGTGTTGGATGCAGTGACACTATGTTTGTAAGTTTGTACATTGTTTGAATGATCTAACTTCTGACCTTTCTTCTTTATCAGTGTTTCTAACTACATTATATATCATGTATGTATTGACCAACTACAACTGTGACTTTCTCAGATAAATCAAACATATTTCTCAATTTTAAGCAATTGCTTAAACAGGATTACAAATTATTAATTATTAACACATATTCATATTTTAATTGACAGTTATTATACATGTATTTGTAATAGACTGGAGTGAAGCGCCTGCATCTTTTAGACGATGATGCACCATCTCATAAGTCGCAAGAAGTATTCGAGTTTCTTATCAAGGAAAAAGTGACAGTGATTTCCAATCCTGACTATTCGCCAGATATTGCCCCCAGGGACATTTTCACCTTACCCCAGCTAACGAAACATTTTTCCGGATTTCGTTACACATCTCACAAGGCATTTGGTTCTGCGATATTAAAGTGTCTCTGAGAAATCACTAAAGAGAACTACGTTGGTAGTACCAGATGAAATCGATAATGACAGTCCAGAAAATAAGTACATGTACCTTTACTTCGACGGAGTATGTTAATATCAGGGGTAAGTATCTCGACGCTCTCGTTAGCCTATCGTTAGGGTTTTGACGGATATCTCGAAGCAATCGTTATTAACTAATAATCGTTAATTTGCCAGTTTTGTAACGACTGCCTCGGGGTTGTTGTTAAGCTCTCGTTACCATCATTTTATAACGAAAGCTATAGGAGACAAACTACCCATCACCTTACTGAAACGGACGTACAACCGTGGTGGTCACAATAATAACAGCAATTCTTAATTAGTTGAAATGAAACGCTGTCATTGTTTTAAATCTTTGTTAGAATTATAATTTTTCTGGGGAAGTTATAAAGATTTAAGCATTTAAAAATGCTAGACAAAAGCCAATCTACTAGAAATGCGATTATAATGGTGGTGATAACTATAATTATTCTATAGACAACATCAAACTTCGCTTAAGCCTTGATAGCCTAGTGATAGAGCATGTGCTTAGTGCGCATTGAGGGTGGGAGATCGCGGGGTTGGTCCGATACGGAGTCATAAACAAGTCGCTTTACACTTAGTATAAAAGGGTCTCTTACGTGACGACGGATACATTCAGAATTGGTGCGTGGAGAGATCGATTAATAAAAGTTCGAATAAGAAATCGGCCTAAATATATATTAGTATATAATAAGTCATTCTCTCATAACGTTTATGAAGTCATGTACGATAGAACCGCGATGCCTCGAACAACCTTCTTACCAATGATATAGTTCGAGCCATCTACATGCGCGATGCATTTATTGCATACTTGGTGTCGTTGATGAAACATACTAGGATGTACCAATAGAGTATAATAGACAGCCACCGGAACATTTGTACATATGTGACTTGAATGTGAGTCCATGTTATAAATATGTTCATAGTATACTGTAATACATGTAGTGACAATTGATTTACAAATACAGTTGTTCGTTGGTCCGGGTCAACATAAGACTCTTCTATGAGGGGTGATCATCAAATACGAGGAAAGTGCCGTAATGTCTTCATTGGTCATTGTAAGTCGTTCTGAATATGACGATGAATTCATTTCAAATTGATTCACCGCTGATCATAAATACCAACCAAAGCCAGAACGAACTCGGTTTCCTATGACAACGTCACTCGACATTATTCGGCCCAAATTTTCCAACGTTGAACGCATCAAACGATGCCGTATCATTCGTGCGTTTGTAATATTTTCTAAAGGGCGGATTATGAATATGCAATGATATAACATTACATTCAGGATTTCAAAAACATGTTTCAACGTCAAAATTCCGTTTAAGAGCTATTTGCTTCGAAGTTGCGATACAGAAATCGGCGACGAAAAGTCGTGTTGCGAATGAAATGTCAATTGATACCAATGACAATATGGCATGCATAATGCAACAACCATGTAATGGTATACAAAATAGTTGTCTGATTTGTTTATTTGATCATTTGTAGCAGTGGTAAATCAATGCTGACATGCGACTGTGCTCTTCAACGTCAATACCGTCAAATTACGTCATCATTATTAATGATCTCATGCAGCTAATTCGTATAATTTTCATGCAAGTTGCAAAGGAAAACATGAATTTCGGTTGACATGTCTATCAGGTCTATCTGGTTGTACAGCTTGTTTTTGATAGCCATCCACTGCATTATACATTATGAATTGAGAACGAATTATTGTGTATACTGTTATATGTAACGACGTCGCGATGACGTTGGGTCGGTGTAGCCATAGTGACGTTACGGTTTCTATGTTTTTTCGACCAAATATTTTCTTGAGTTTAATGGTTTTTTTTTATAGTTATGTATTTGTAATACGCCAATCAATCATCTGTTCGATCTTTTTCAATATTGGTTACGTAGTAAAAATTTCAGAGCATTTTTCCTCGTATTTGGCGATCGCCCCTTGTATAAGGAATAACTGAGAGAATCTCTTTAGATACGTATGCTGTGAAGCAGTCGTTTTGATTTTCAATCATTTGTGAATAGTGTACAACTGATAGCTAAATATGTGGTTGAATATAATTATGACTGAATAGGAAAGATTAGCTGAAAATTAGAATCTAATAATCATTGCTAGTATGTCTCCAACGTTTTGGCATCACCATTCCTCTGACCGTCTGTCTTCCCGTCTGTCCGTCCTCAGACGCGGTTTTGGGATGCAGAACAATATGATGGGTTATATTTTATTTGTTCCGTTGCTAACTGGGTTCAAATGACGCTGGTGGACTAATGAAACGCACAATGTCTCTCATGAAAGAACGTACGCCCGCATTTCAATTGACTGTCCTCTGTTCGCAACATGTTTTGAAAAAGTCAAACTTAAAAAGTTTTAATAAAATCACAACGTTATCTTTCATACTATCTCAATACACACGATATTGCGCAGTAAAAGAATACACAGCTCAATCGTTAATAACTAATGAAGGAGTAACGAACGAACGTCGTAAGAGAGCTTTCGAGATACCCGCGCAAGTCTCTCGTTAACCAACCTTACACCACTCGTTAGGGCGTTCGTTAAGGCTTAACTAACGATAGGGTCGAGCTATTGACCCCTGGTTAAATCAATTCGGCAATCTCCTGACACGGGTGCCATACATGTGCATTATGATGAATGACATAATGTCAGTATATGTTGCGGTGAAGACTTAGATAATGACTTAATAGGTTGCAAAAGCCGAAGTCGCTATCTAAATGGTGAAATGACGTTGTTTTGGCGTCGATGTAAACACCACAGTTAACATGTCTATGATATTGTTTGTAAAATGTAATGAAGTATGTTATTATGATTACTGCGACTGGTTTAGGTACTAATGAGCCAATGCTTGATTTTTACGTTGAGCCTTATTGCTGTAGACATTAATGACAACATATGATATACGTATGTATAAATCCTAATAGGCCACATTACAAGGGAAAGTTGTTCTGTTCAGATCGGTGTAAAGAACAACGAAAAAGCGAAAATATCCTATTAAATAAGGAAAGGTTTGCCACAAAAACGCCGCATAGACCATGGCTTGTTTTTGTATTGGGTTTGGTTTAACTTTGTTACGTAGGAGAGGCGCTGTTGGCGAACCCGATGAGCTGTGGTCAAATAGGCACCCATGGGGAAGCATTATACTCATCATTTGATGTCGACGTAGCACAGGAAGACATTATCAGGTGACGAAAAAGGGCTACTTTAACCGCGTTGCAAATGTTGGCAAACTCATATACAGATATTGTTTGAACAGCTCTAGAACAAAAACACAACGCGTTTCCAGATTTTGAGTTTTACATTAAGGATGCTGGATTGGTTTAATGCGCATGCGTCATTTGTCATAGTACGTTATGTGCCCCTTAAAAATGTAAAATGTGTCAAAATAATCTAAAATAAATCAAATTGAACAGTTTTGATAAGTATTATGCAATAAAATTAGAAAATAATAATCGAAATGACGGTTTCCATTCCGAGAAAAATATTACATTACAAAATAGGTGGGTGGGGTAAAAAAATTGCTATTTATGCCAAATTACTTTTTGGGGAGTCAGGTTCGTTTGGTAATGTTTGTTTATTGTGTGCTGGTGTGTTTTTGCGATATTTACATGTTCAATACATTTTATTCTAAGCGTTTTCATTGATTTTCTCAGCATTTTATCCACATTTAACCAAAATAAAAACAAAAATTGCGAAAAAGACACATTGGTGACATATATTTTTTATTGCATAATTTTGAAGATCGATGTCACTAGACTTATTTAAGGTGGGAAAAAAGTTATTAGGATTTTACCTGGGTTCTATTTTACTGCATTAAATATGAAGTGGGTGGGGTAAAAGAGCGATATATATTAGACCAAAATTAGATATACCATTTTTGGTATCTTGATCAAATATAACAATGTTTACCCAAACTATATTTAAAACTATTTTATCATTTAGATCACAGACATTAAATAAAAATGTCAAATTTGAAGACCACCACCAATTTACCAATTTCCATGTAATTATAAAAAAAATTCCTACACACTTTAATCAGGGCTGATTACCCGAAAAACGAGTTCCGTGACCTATTGTTTTTTCATCATATTTTGTGTCAGTATAGATTTCTTTACTTCCTGGCAAAATTTGATCAAATTCTGAAGGTGGGATCCTAAGCGCTCCAACATCCTTAACCTATCGATACCATACATACTTGTTACAAATATAAATCAGCTGTCGAAACGTTTGGATACTCTCAAAGCGGTAATAGTAAATACAAACAACTAATTTTAAGTACCACTGTTTTCCGTGCTCGGCTGGTTAAGTTGTCCGATGGTCAATTATTGTTTTGTCCAGGATATTTGTAATGGTCAATTATTGTTTTGTCCAGGATATTTGTAAACATTACCTATGCATTATAGATAAATCACAATCGTTCGGGCGTAACTGTACTTTTAATAATGAAATAATCCAGGTAAAAGGGGTGTATTCGAAATAGAAATCTATTATTTGAAATTGTACCTTACATCTTCCTCCATGGCGCAGTAGGCTAAGCTACTGCTTATGAATCTAAATAGAGTTTTTGCTTGGGTTCGAATCTCACCCATTTTGAATATTTTTTGCTAAAAATACATTCGCGTGCATGTCTTTTTTATAAATATTTCCAAAATATATCTATTTCCTTTGTATTTTAATAATTGAAAACATTCCCACCTCAAGACTGTTGAACAGAAATATATGTCAACGGTCACACAAACTGTGCTCCTTGTATTACCAGAATAAACGCTTATTAATGTTGACGTTTCTACAGCATATTCTTAGAGTGGTGATTCCAATTCAAATTCCAGCAAAACCAATGATGAAAATAGTTTGTAATTCAATCCGATTGTCATTTGAGCAATAAATACAATATCCAGGGCGGGCTTAAATAATAAAATAAACGAAACAAAGCAACTTAGTATTAAACCTTAAAAATAATTTTATTATTTATTAAGTAATAAAATATATAAAAAAATAATGTACGAAATGTATTATCATAATAAAATTGGTGAAAAAGAGTTAAGCAGCGGACTCGAACCCACAGCCCATATAAAAATAATGTTCTGAGTACAGACTTATTCTGAGTATAGATCATCTTAACCACTAGGCCACGCTGTCAACTTGAAATATAACGTAAATTGATAAGATATGTTCATAATATATCAGAAAAATAACGGTAAATATCATTTCAACCTTAGCAAATGAACTCGTCCTAAGGTCATATTTCGAAGGTCGTTGTACATCTATAGTTGAAAGAATCTGATAATTACACATACATTATGGCATTTGTATTTCACTTTGTCACGTGTGCATTACAATGTATGAGGATGATCATCGATTAAAGACGTGTATTGAAATGGTTAGACCGACGTACAACCAATTGTGCTAAGTGCCGAAGTGTTGCGCCCTCTCACCCCTTGACAACTCTGCTTACTACCATCAACAATTGTATGTGCGGATGTAGGGTTTTACCTTTTACTGTTATGTTGATACTTTTTAGAGAACTTTGGACAGCTTATAGGGCGGGCATAAATATTCCTTGGTATTTGCGCATTTTATGCCCCCCACCATAAGTCATTCCGTTGTTTATGTCCTCGTCATAGGGCAGGCATATATATTAATCCCATCCTTTACGACCATCCATACGTTGCGAAGGTTAATCTGTGAACGTTTGAAAACAATTTACCCAACAGTTTGTGAGGAGTTCACCACACACGATTTTTATCCCCCCACCCCATCTTTGACGAGGGCGTATATATATATAGCTTTTCACATATCGGTCGGTCGGTCAGTCTGTTGGTTGACCAAATGGTTTCCATTATGTAACTCAATAACGCCCTTAAATCTTCAAACAGTACATGGAGGTTGGTCATAAATAGTAGATAATCCATAGTGGAGGTCAAGGTTACTGTGACCTTTGCCATTTCTAACTATCCAAATGGTTTCCGTTTACTAACTCAAGAACCCTAGGATCTTCAAAATTTACATGTAGGTTGATCATCGACAGTAGAGGACCCCTATTGTTATTGATGTATTTGGGTTAAAGGTCAAGTTCGTTGTGACTTTTACTATTTCGGGCAATTGGGGTGCCATGGGGCCATACGTGTTTTACAAACATCTCTCGTTCATTTTGCCAAATTAAATTTGGTAAATAGTATAAGTAACAAAGGGCTATAATTCTAGTAATAACTGACGTAGCCAAATTTCCATCTATACATTATGGTTGTTCATCTGTAAAAGTTTGAAGAAATGCCGTCCAATAGTTAAGAAGGGGTTCGACACACAAGCGTGTTCACTATGGGGTATATTAAATGTAACAAAGGGCCATAACTCTGGGAACAACAAATTGACGCAGCAAACATGCCATCATTTACGGTCATCTAAACAGTCATTAAGTCGTTGATCTGCGAAAGTTTGAAGAAAGTCCACACAATAGTTTATGAGGAGATTAACGTACGTACTGATGGACGGACGGATGGATGGACAGCATCAATGCTATATCCCCTCACTTATAAAGTATTTAGTGTTTACTCCATCCACAATTGTTATAAACCCAAAGAAACACGTGATTTGCGAGCGTCTACATTGTTTTGTACTGGGAATTTTGAGCGAGAAAAACGTGATAAACTATTTCATAGCTAGAATCGCACGCCTTTGCTTGCACGGGTTTCATGAAGAGACACGATCTACTTGAATATGCGCTTTGGCTTCAATTAGTCAAGGAAACACTGAATGTTCCGAAACGTATTTTAATCCCCCGCGATGAAGTAGGAGGGTACTATAGGAAAGGTCTCCGTCCGTGCGTCCGTAACAAAATCGTATCCGCTCTCTCACGTTTTAATGCTTCGGACGAATTGAATGAAACTCTTACAAAATGAGAAACTAATAAAGACGACGTTCAGAACCCACATTCCAACCATGTCGGTTCAAGGTCAAGGTCACAATTCATGGTCAAAGGTTTGAATCTTACATTTCATGTCCGTTCCATAACTTTTTAATGCATGGGCTGAATTGCATGCTACAAAATGCGTAATAAAGACGAAGTGCAGAACTAATATTCCAACCATGTCGGTTCAAAGTCATGGTCACAATTCAAGATCAAAGGTTTGAATCTTGATTTCGTGTCCGCTCCATAACTTTTTAGTACCAGGGCCGAACTGCATGAAACTTATACCAAAAGTGTAACTAATAAAGACGACGTGCAGACCCCATATCACAACCATGCCGGTTCAAGGTCATAATTCAAGGTCAAAATATTGCCATAACTGTTTAATGCCATGGCCGAATTGCCTGAAACTGATCAATACAAAATGTGTTACTAATGATGAGGACGTGTAGAACCCACATTCCAACCATGCTGGTTCAAGGTCAAGACACTGTTCAAGGTCAAACTTTTAAATCTAACATTTCGTGTCCACTCCATAACTCTTTAACGGCTGGGCCAAATTGCATGAAACTGATACCAAATGTGTTACTAATAAAGATGACATACAGAACCCACATTCCAACCAATCCGGTTCAAGGGCAAGGTCACAGTAAGGTCAAAGGTTTGAACCTTGCCTTTCCCACCCGCTCCTTATTTGTTAACGCCTAGGCCAAATTACATGAGCTCATAGCAAATGTGTAACTAATGTGACAATTTCACTGTTCATCAATGTGGCGGGGAATTATAGCCGTCTTTTATACTTCGTGTATATATTTTATTCTGAGCGTTTTCATTGATTTTCTCAGCATTTTAGCCACATTTAACCAAAATAAAAACTATTTTATTATTTAGATCACAGACATCAAATAAAAATGTCAAATTTGAAGACCACCACCAATTTACCAATTTCCATGGAATTATAAAAAAATGTCCTACACACTTTAATCAGGGCTGATTACCCGAAAAACGAGTTCCGTGACCTATTGTTTTTTCATCATATTTGTGTCAGTATAGATTTCTTTACTTCCTGGCAAAATTTGATCAAATTCTGAAGGTGGAATCCTAAGCGCTCCAACATCCTTAACATATCGATACCATACATACTTGTTACAAATATAAATCAGCTGTCGAAACGTTTGGATACGTCTTTTGGACTTCGTGTATATATTATGGGCCGAAGGCTATTGATACAATAAATATTTTAATCTTGAATATATAGTCTAAACTAGGCTATTCCGCTGTTAATACCCTGTCATTCGGGTGGGCATATCTACAGGTATTTGTTTTTAGCTGAAACTAGATAATTCCGCTTTGTATGCCCCCACCTTTAATGCGGGCTTATAGATTGGTTATAGCTAAACACTTAGTAAATTATCTTTTGTATGTTACAAGAACAACTACGACTCTTAATTATGATAGGGTAAATATAATTCTTCCAAGATATCTAAATCATTAACATGAAGGAAAAATCACATAAGTTGGACTATACGGTATTTTCTATTTAATTTGTCTAGATTCCATAATATGAACTAAGGCATTGCCTAATTGGGGATTTAATAGATACTGCATAACAGGTCAGCAATGTTTGTAGATACACTGAGTAAATTATACTTCGAAGTTAGATGTTAAATTGAGTTCATAATCAGCAATCATTTAAAATTTTAAAGTGGAAAATAACATACACAAAATGAAAAATACACAATTAGGCCATCTTTCTTTTTCCCTTGAGACCAAAAATAAATTTCCATCATAAATTTAGCCTGGCAACTTAACGTAACTGATTACTTATTAAATATTATGAAATAACAAACTTCAATTAAAAAAAACAATTAGGCCCTCCTGCTTTCAAACTCAGGACTTGGGACCTCAGGTGGCGGCCAAAGATGTGTTTTGGAATTACCGTTGCTGGTTGTTCAAAAGAATGTCAACGCAAGTTTGAGGGGCTGGATTAGATGCTGGCAGATAACTGGTCAGTGTAAACGAAGCTGTGTTATCCCTTCTACCTTGTAACCAAATATTTATTTTACAATCCAACAGTTTTTACGCAGCCTCAATTTCGCATGCAGTGGCCCACCAGTTACCGAGAATCATTCCTTCCTGATACCATGTGGGGGTCATGTAATGGCCATGATGTATTTCAATCTTTTCTCTCCAAGTATTCCAATTGTCATAAATTTGACCACAAATAAACCTTCTGTAAATACGCGACTCGTTAAAATCACCGGACAGCAAAATACTCAAGCAATGAAAAAAAATAATTGCCATCACCCGGTACGTCAACAACATGAAATACATCATAATCAACTGTCGGTTCGGGTAAATATTGAATTAAACGCGCAGACATAATAAAATAAATGTCTTGTAAACAAACTTACTTGACCTAATGGCGGCTCCCAGACGAATGAAGATGCTGAATTGCGCTTAAAAGTTGAGTTCACTAGAATGACTTCCCTTGCCGAATGCTTCGCGCCGTGCCTTTCTGACTTCCCTTTTCTTACAAGAGCATTCTTTTATTTATTGAATATTTTTAAAAGGAATTAAAAAATAAAAGATTATGTTCGGACTCAAAAGTTTCGTAATTTGAATACTTCTTCTTTTAACATTCACTTCTTTCGACTCCGCAATTTTCTAAACCGGAAATAACTTTTTCTAAAACGATTAGTACCGACTCGAAACTCTGAAGAACATAGGCACATGCGTGTTACTGGTATGGGTATTTATAATAGCCAGCGCTAAATCCCCTATAAACATATATGTTCTTATTGTAGACGGGTCCGGGGACATGCTCCCCTGAATGTTTTGAAATTATATTATGTCGTATGTGTTCTCTGGGCTGTTTTCAGACTAAATATCTATAACAGTCCAGGTGAGTTTGACACTCCTTTACCCCATACCCCCATTGAGTTTTATTGCATTGTTGGCATTTTCATTTTTTCGACTTTCTGTAAAAAAGTGTAGGCCGCGGCCTATATGGCATATCGGAAGTTACGCCCCTGAAGTCTGTACCCCCAAACCAGAAGTCGATAATAACTACCCGTTAAGATCGTGTTTACTATCGTCGATAGGTCGGATTTTAGCTGTTGATTCCTTAGCATCGCATAAAATAAGTGTACATTATCAGTTACAATGTAGTCCATACATTACTGTTTACGTAGATACCAAACATTCCTGATAAACCCCTCATAAACTTTATTATAAATTAAAGTCATGGTTAGATATTTGTTAGAGCTTGTAAATAACCGACAAATTCTTATAGTATATTTAGCGTTCACAAAGTTTTGAAACATATTCTACATCGTAAATGAATGTATACTACATCGATACACACCATTTTTATGGGATATTTCGTAAGGGTTGGGTTGTATTGTATTGCATGTCTGTATGTGAAAATGCATATTGTATCTGTTTAAGTCTTCATGTATTGGAGGAAAATAAACTATCTATCTATTGTAACGAAGACTTTTGTAAGTAAAATGTGTTTTTCTGGGACATGTATGCCGATTACACTGTACGACTAGTCGAAACATGACTAGCCCAATAGTTGCATTTTGTAAAAACTGGACTGTACGCTTAGCCGCAAAAACTGTAAGCCTATTCACACATATTTTCATTTTGCATATAATGTTCTGACTTTGTTATGTGTCAACCAACTGTAGAAAATATGTATTTATTTCGATTTCAGAATAGCTATTATCAATGCTACTACTGCAGTTTTATTTCGACGTTTCCTGAAGACCACACATTAACACAACATCATAGCAGCATTTTGAAAATAAGACGAAAAAACATTATGACTATCACTTCATTAATTACTGAGAAAATGGTAGTTTACAAACCTAGCCAACGTATGGCTAGAATTTCCTTAATAATTATTACTGAAAAAGTGGTAGTTCACCAACTGTGCAAAAATACTATCATTACATAAAAGGTGCTGCCTCACACATCGGTCTAGAAAATTTAATTCTATCTAACCAAGTATTTAGGTAGAAGAAAGCCACCGACGGTTGTTTTATCAACGATTTATGGGAAATAACCAATTTAAACCACTCTTGATATCGCCAACTCTTATTTCCTTTTAAAGGAGCAGTTTCCTTCAAACATGATTTTTGATTTGACACTTGATTAAACTGTAACATCAATAAAATGCAACGTAAACTTTAGTGAGATATTAGGTTCGTTTTGCTGAGTGCTGCCTTCCCTGTCTGACTGAATATTATCTTTTTGCAATTCGTTTTCATCGAATACAAGCCAATTTCAAGCAATTTATGTGATAGTAGTGTTCATTCTATCGAGTTTTTATACCCTATAACATTTTGAATGTAAAAATACTAAATAAGTACAAAAGTTCGATGTTATTTAAAAGTGTGGTTGTTTATAGCATAGACAGGTAACTATACCGAAATTACGCGGATATTTGACAATTTTATTTTATTTTTGCAATCCACCAATGCATGAGGCAGCGTCTTTAATAACTGAACGGACGGTGATCTTTCTTAGAGTCCAAGTATGACTGTTACATGATCGGATAGTGTTTGTCTCCAGATGGTACTTTTAGCTTGATCTCCATGTATATAGCCTTTACCACAAACTTCGCATCTGAAATGTTTATGGTCGTGTGAGACTCGAATATGATCCCTACGGGACCGCTTACATATGAAAGTCTTTCAGCTTGAAGTGCATTCAAGGGTAAGGGCATCATGGTCTTTCTTCGTATGTTCATGTAACGACTGCTAATATTGAAATGCCATGCTGCATTTAGGACATTTATTCTTTAGGGTATTATCGTGTACAAAGAGGTGACTTTTGTAGTTGTATAACACTTTGTACCCTTTTTGACCAATATGACATTGGAATCTGAACTCCTCATTGTGCTTGGTTTTAATGTGCAGTGTCATTCCATACTTAGTCTTATAACGTCTGCAACACTGATCACAAATAAATGCACCCTCCACTACTTCTTCACTAGTACTTGCAGTAGGCATTGCTATTACCGACTCCTCATGATGTAATTCAAAGCTTGTATCAAGAGCTTCCACAATAACTGACTCATCCATCTGTAAAATAAGTTTAACTATGATGAGAATTCTACGACAAACATTTAAAAATAAATATCTGGAGAACCATTGGATGCTACCCAACGTGTTTGTAGGCAGGTACAAATGAAGTTGGTCAGTATACCAGGTTCAAGTTCATGGCGTTAATTAAAAAAAAAGCATATAAGGTAAAGGGATCCGATTTTTTGTTATATTTTTACACATGCAGTTCTGAAATATTTTCATTGACAAATAGAACGTACGAAAAATCCCAGGTGTAAGTAAAATACCTTGGATAAGTTTAACATTAAATTTTGGTTTTATAGATCCCTGCAAAAATACATGTAACGTTTATGTGACGTTCCCGTAAAATATAAAGACTTTGTGCAAATAAGAGATGTCTGTAAAACAAGTATGCCCCCATAATAGCCTTATGGCGACCTTGACCTATTGGCATCTACAATAATAGGGGTCAAATACTAAAGGTGACCAACATACCTGTAGACTATGTTGACACTGGGCACATTATGAGAAAAATATACTAGCTGAAACACAGCTATTTTGGGATCCATAGGCAGAACCCACGACAAAAAGCAAGTGCTAAGTCAAGTTTGTATAAATCAGAGATGTAAGAAAGAAAGGTTGTGCCCCCATTACAGCTGTACATAGGCGATAAATGTGTGAAGGATGAATTCCCCGATGGCTGGAGTACAAACATAATAGAAGTGTTAGAGAGAGCAGGGCTAAGACTATGGGAAGGAAAAGAAAGAATACATTCAAGGGAAACGATCATAGACAGCGATGAAAAGGCTGTATTTTCGGATAACGTCATGTACACCACAGGACACGCCAACAGAACATGAAAGCATACACGAATAACACAGTTGAAATGGAACAAAAGTGTGGAGAAAAGAACCAACCTTTTTTTATTTTTTGAATGTTTACAGAAATTGTCGACCTATCTAGAAAGTATTCAAATAACACAGAAGCGTCGGTTCCAAAGAATAATAACACTAATTATTCTACAACTACGGAAACATGTGTGACAAACGAGAGAAACCAAACCGGGTCGTTTGCAAGTACTACGGGAACCCCGAGGAATATCGATGGGCGGGGCGACACGGAAAAAATGCTCACCAGCACGTGCTCGTCTAAAGCTATCAATATTTATACTGCATGGGAGTGGCAAACAGTTAATACAAATAAATACTGTGCCAAATAGCGGGGAGATCGAGAAACAGATCTACCAATCAGAAAACAGGATCGAAAAAGACATGGGATAGCGATGGGGTAAAGAATGATATAGTGCGGCCAAGATATGATGGCACAATAACATTTACACATGCTAATTAGCCGATGGGTTCATTTTCAACAGAAAGGGGTGCTTATTTACAGTCAGGGTCAATAAACGCTTGTTTCGTATTACGTTTTCGCATTATGAGCAAATATACAAGTCGATTTTACATGTGCCTCGTTAGCTCAGTCGGTAAAGCGTTGTAAATACAATAATATTATGGATAGAGGTTACTGGTTCGAATCTCACTTTTGTGCATTATTTTGGTAATGCATTGTATTCTTCAGTTCTAGTAAACTTTTTTTCTTAGTATATCCCGTTACACGTTGATTATCTAGTTACATTTTTTTCATTCGTATACTTTCTCTATTCTGTATATTTATTATATAATAGTTTATTATATTTATCTGGAACAATCAGTTATAAATTTATATTCTGTACGTATACATGTATATATAAATTATATGAATCAACATTGTTCATCAGCAGTGTTTGTGATAGAATCATGTTAGAAATCTGCAAAATCATCATCGCTATCACCATCCGCCTCGTCTTAATCACTGTCATTATTATCATCATCATCAAAAGCATCCAGTGAGATTTTGTTACTTCTTGATTTACTTACACTATTGTGCAATATCGTCGCCTTTATGGACGAAACCGTCCTTTCTGATACCCCTGTCATCGCGGTAGTTTGTTTCCTTTGACAGGACAACAGAATCACTGGCAGTTCTATTGATGCCACTCGTGTGCAGAATTCTAATACGTTAGACATAAAGTATCTTCCTTGTTACGCTAAAACGATACGTTTAGCCATAGTTTACACAGTTTATCTGGTTGTAAGTAATACACCCACAAATACAAATACAGTTTTGTGAAAAGTGTGCGAAAAAAACATTCGCGAAACAAAAAAGTAATAAAAAAAGATTCTGATGGGATTCGAACCCGGACCGTCCGCGTTGAGATTAGAAGCGTTACCACTAGACCATATAATAAGCACAATGATCTTCGTCTTTAATTAAATAAATTAAATTAACTGAACAAGCGCTTAGATGACCGTGATTTATTTACTTACCCGCGTTTTGATATGGACTAATCCAACCAGTGACGTTTACACAATGTTATTGTGCCATCATATCTTGGCCGCACTATATCAATGTGTGTTTACTGAATGTACAGGGTCCGTTTGGTAAACAGTACAAGAGACTTGATAATAACAAATGTAGCTATTGTTTAAAGAATATGACATTCTCCTTTTTACCGAACATGGTCAAATGACTGCTTTAAGTATAATGTTGATATTTTTTTCTTATGTGTTATATTGCATGATTTCAATGCATGCAGGATTAAACACTATTGTAACTGTCCCAGCGAGAAATACATGATTACACGTATAAACTCATATGCATAGATGGATAATGAAACACTTAGAAGAGATACAATTACTCAAATTTCCTAAGCATTTCCAAAATAACGGACATTTTATCGTGATTGAATCGTCTTTCGCTTTAACCAGCTGTTTATTTTGGGAAAATACGTTTTCGTTTTAAAATCTAATGCCCAGTATAGGACTTTCTATTGAAGAGAGGTTTATTTCACGTTGTAAAAATACATACAAGTATATTATATTCCAAAAACCTGATAAAAACATAAAACACTTACTGTTGACAGCTTTCCAAAAGGTCAAAAATGACCTAGTTTATCAGCGACTTTTGATTAGATCGATTGCTCTGATATTTTAGTTTTCTGTGCTCGGCTGGTTAAGTTGAGTGCTGCCTTCCCTGTCTGACTTAATATAATCTTTTTTCACGTTTAGTTATGTGTTGGGCACTGTGCCGTGTAATTGTGGTATGTGATGTTTTATGTGTTCTGTGCTCGGCTGTTTTACGTTGAAGCATGCCTTCCCTCCTTGTCCGATTATCTTTAATCGCTTTACACATATTGAACATAATGTGATGAAGGGTCACCAACGGATCAGCTGTGCCGTAATATGTGTTAGATATTATTTTGGTAACCGTATCAACTCGAGTTCTGTATGCATTGATCACTCATGCATGGTGTAATATAAAAGAGAAACATGCTAGGATTATGGCTGTAAAGTTTCAAACAATTTGCTAAGTGGTTTTATAAACAAGTATGAAACAATTGTTGTCGAAGGATGGACAATTAACAGACACGTGGACGGACAAATACAATGTGACCACCATACTTTGTTCTAATGTAGACGATGGTATGTTTCTCGTTATGATAGTTTTTGTCCGAGTGTATCCTAATTCTTTACTATGTGTACAACTTGTGCATTTATGTTAAAGGGACAATCATGCAGAATATTGTACCATCGTTAAATAATAAGATATGGACACAAATGTAACAGCTAGCCTTTAGCTATATTGAAAGTTGTTTTATAAAAACATCATAGCTGTGGTTTGTATTGACCTGGGGGTAATTAGCAATTAACGTAAAACTAAATAATGTTTAAAGAGAGTTGGCATATTTAAGAAAGTTGGCTTATTTTAGTGTGTGAAGTTATATTGAATTGTGTTCAAATTTCGCATTATTAGTCTCCTCCGGTTGGCATATTTTAGTGTGTGTAGTTATATTGAATTGTGTTCAAATTTCGCATTATTAGTCCCCTACCGGCTTTTAATTATTTTCATTTAGGTTTAAATTGTGGAATATTGACCAAAACAGTCGAAAATTGACTATGACATGTAAATAGAGCATAACTGACGGTATGTATGGTAATATTGCCTTTATACGATATGCGTGACGTGTTTTCAGCCAATAACTCAAAGGACAAGGTTCATTTATGGCTTAATTTGGCCCTGAGTTTTATCGAAAACTATAATTGCACGTTGTTATAAATCTGTCCCATGTTTTTATGCCCCCGTATCGATAGATCGGGAGGCATATAGTGATTCACCTATCCGTTCGTTCGTCCGTTCGTCCGTCCGTCCGGTTAACCCAAATTGACCGTTTCTTCTAGCATCATTATGGCTTGCAACAAAGCTTCCATACTTGCATGGATGATGTATATGAACACTCTCCACATGCCTGTATCACCTGACCCCATTTTGACCTTCACCTTGACCTAATTTTGGACTTATTTATGGACAAGGCTTCCACAGGGGGCATAAGCGTTTATTGAACGCAGTCTTGTTAATAACCTAACACTGTCTTCCAAAAAATTAAGCATAATTTTCCAAATTTCACTCGAAATAGGTCGGCAAATCTACTCAAAATATGTCATATTTAGCAAAATATGTCATTTTTAGTCATTTTCATGGCTTGTCATGGTGTAAAACCTTCCCAAAAACCACGATGGCATTCTTGCGACACTTTTACAGAACACTGGTTATGTAAAATTATAAAAGTGTCGCAAGACTGCCATCATGTTTTTTCGAAGGTTTTTCGTCATAAATAGTCGTGAAAATGGCCAATAATTACAATTTGGGCTAAACATAACATATTGATGATATTCTTGGAAGTTTTGTCACCAACATACGAGGGAAATTGGGATATGTTTCCTCATTTTTACACAGGAAATGTTAACTTTTTTGAATTATAATAACATGCATTTTGTATTTTTTGAAAATCACAGGGCCAATTAAAGCCATTAGTGAACCGTGTCATTTGACGTATATGCCATGTGCAGGTCATGGCAGTTACATTAACAATGATGATGGTGTTATTTAGCAATTATTCAACTGCACTGGGTGTACATTAAAAAAGTCAAGAGAAAAACTTCCAATTTTCAATATGGCTCGTCGTCCCGGCATGACATTAGTGATTGGTGGCCTTTTGCAAACCACGCCGCGCAGTATTCTAACATGCATGATCACTCTGTGCATCATTTACTGGTCCGATATAGACGAAATGACAGTGCAAGTGTTAGTCTTCGATCAATATGACCGAAGAAAACGACACATCACGTCGTTCGTCATCTAGTGACGTCATTTTGACGTAAATCTTCGAAAAATCAGATACTGGGCTTGTGCGTTGTTGTAGAAATGACAGCGGATACCGTTGACATTGATCAGAAGTTAGTTCGGCAGCCCGAGGCCGACGATGCATCGCTTTTGCTCGGAGTCATGGGGGAAACAGTAGATCTTGAGAAGATTCAGAATTTTGGTTTCGACCCCCTATGTGTTTAATGATGTTCTTTTGTGAACAAACGTGTTTAGTTGGGATCATCCTTTAAGGGGTACTTGGTAACATGAATAAAGATATCGATACACTTCCAACAGTTTATGTCGATAAAAATAGCATACGAATTCCTACTGACTAAACTTTTTGCTTTCAGTAAATATTGCTCTTACGGAATTGGAAACCGATGTAACGCTCTGCCGGAACTCAGGTAACATGACATTTGAGCGTTACATCGGTTTTGAGTTCCGTCAGAGCCATACAAAAACATAACTTTTCTCTGATGGCACTGAGAAGCGGTGTATCGGTATACATACCGTGGTTAATGATGTACAATCAAGTGATGCGTGTATGCGGCAGACAAGCTAATCCATAACGCAAACTGGCCGTATGTCACGTGGTTTTGCCGTTGTGAGACGCACGTGCGTTTGTGTTTTTCTGCCTCCGCGCAGTTACACATCCCCGGATTTTTTTTGAAACACTTGCGAATTATGCCCAAATTTTATTGGGCTACTCCGGAGACGTGATTTCACTTTGAGTTCAGACAGTAAAATTCAACGAGTCTATTCGTTCAGCAATGCTTCCGAGTCTCGTCTGTGACTGTCAGCGGACAAACCAGACTACATGGTGGTCATCCACGATATCAACATTTGTATTTGTGACGTTTACCTTCTTTAGTTGTTATGTTAAGATTGTTTTCATTCAATAAATATATATCGAAATCGACGTGTTGATGTACAATTACGCATAACGATCACACACGCATTTTACAGCCATGTTTCATTGAGACATATACAAAGTTGACAACGTTATCATCAAAAATATAAGTGGGGACTTAGAAAGGTTGCTTAGTATACTTTATTTGTCATGACTTGAATAAAACGGTCTATGGTATTATTGTTAAAAAACTATTCAGGTATGTATTGATAACGAAGAGTACTATAAAGAGGACTAACTAATACAAAATGCAGTTCATCTTCAAATAATGTTTCACAATATGAACAAGATAGGAATTCTCTAGGTTTATGATGACGACACTTTTCCATCATAAGAGTATGTGATGGACATCTTCAATTTGCCAAACACAGCATTCAACATTCCAATAGTCATTTGACGTCCTTCCAACGTCAGTCCTGGACCTTGAACCGTTGAATAATTGAGTAATTCACACCGTAATGTTTGGGTGTGACATAGCAATGACAATACAGATGTTTATCTATATATGTCGCGGGGTTCTCCCCTTATCGTTAAGATGTATGGGAATGGTAATATAATGACTTGGGTCTCAGTGGACCAAAGTGGCTTTTCAGCCTGAAAGTTTACAGAATGAACAAATATCACGTCTGTACAATATAAACTTTACTGAATGACTCTTCATAATAATACAAATAAAACAACAAAATGAGACGATGGCATGATGAATGACAAAAACATGAAGACAAAAAGAAGTGAAGTAACACCATACCTGAAAGTATACAAGATGAACACATATTACGTCCGTACGATATAAACCTTACTAAATGAATGTCAGGGTGAAGATTTGGTGGATCGATGACGTGATACGGCGGGAAATAGCCCGTGCACCACGACCATAACTAATTGAAAAAAGTGAGGCCCTGGCAAGAGTAATGTATGCGTTAGGGTGTTAGTGATGTTACAGTTTAATGATTAAAATGAATGATGTGATGATATTGCATGATGATAGGAAATGATACATGAATGGTTGATTATATATAGTACAATGTATTATTGACCCTGTGCCATATATGACGTGAAGGTCACAGGCAAGCGTCGTATGATATTCACAATAAGCCTAATCAGTATTATATACACTTGTATAATACTGTTTAGGCTTATTGTGAAAATCCACTTGCATATAATATGATATTCACAATTAACCTAAACAGTAATATATATAGAGGATCTTACATGAGTGACTTTCTATATTGAATTTATTAAACGAGTTGTATAAAATGATAAAATGCGAGGCTCTGCCGAGCATTTTATCACTTTTATTCAACGAGTTTAATAAATTTAATATGGAATGACACGAATGTAAGATTCGTTTTATCACATAAACTAAATACACAGTAAAAGTTTGTCAAGAATGCACACACTTCCCCTTTAGCAAATAAACTCCATAGGAGTAAAGCGGTTCATTGAAAGAGCTAAGAAAATAGTGCAACAATGTATACTCCAATATGTTAATTTTTCTGCCTTTGAAAATAATATTTTTAGGGTATCTAAAATCCTGCAGATGTAAAACTACGCTTAACAAAGTAAATATTAAATCTAGGACCGCAGCAACACAACGTATTCTGTTCCGTTCCGTGTTCCGTTCCGGTTTTTAGTAACAACCAAGGACAGGGGAAGTAACTAGGTTCTCCGCGTGAATTTATTCGCGATTCGTCTGAGTAGCCGAAAATAACTGATTGTTCACGATGCAAGTACTTGGCAAGCAAGGAAAATCGTGTTTAATACTCAAAATTAACGGATTTATACAATGAAATCAACATCCGATGCTGTGTTTGTGTAGATGCCAGATATTTGGTATGTACATTTCGTCCCGATCTTATTCGAACCCTTGTTTAACGGACCTACCGTCATGTTTACTTACAGTCATATCTCTTAAGTTCTTGTACATCTGTTATTGTGTGATTATAACATGCCCTAGAGTGCTCATAATCGGATATAGAATTTATTCTATTCTAAAAATGTATTCTTTTACTTTTTTGACAACGTGTATGAATACATAAATAAAGTGACTCGCCCTTGTATATACCTCATTTGCATGTTTATTACACGTGTGTATTATGACTTTTATGTAATGGGTTTATTAAACTCCCAGAGCCTATTTTATGTGATAAACACTTGTATATAATACTGTTTAGGCTTATTGAGAATATTATACGACGCCTGCCTGTGGCGAAGGCCTGACAAAGGTACATACACAAATACGTTTTGCTTTAATCTTTCGTTGAACACCGTGTCCGTTTTCAGTTCGAAACATGTACGTATGCACGAGTTTTACTATTCACACACCATTGTCTGCCTCTGTCAGTCATTTTGTACGATACAGCAATTTAGGTGCACCACCTTGGTCTAAGGTTAGCAAAAGTTCGCTCACGTTAAAACCCCGTTTCTCTTTTATTTAAACATAGCGTTCAACGAATCACAGGTACAAAACGTGATGAAACACATGACTGGCCCTAAACGATCACAACATTTTCTGTAATAAGTAAAGTACTTTTGACAACAATGTTCAAACAGATAATATTAGGTCAGACAGGCAAGGCATACCTCAACTTAACCAGCCGAGCACAGACAACATGAAAATACAAACAAGACACAAGGCCCAACTAAACAAGTAAATGATCCGTCTTAGTCCAAGCTGTCGAAAAGCTGGATAAACTAGTTCCAGCAATAATAAATCTGAATGCCCAAGGTGAATCATGACACAGTTCCAAAAGCAAAACGGCTAAAATACATAGTTTAAGCTGTCAGAAGTCCTTAAAGTTTGAAAAATAATAGTATTAATGTCAACTCAGTGTCACCAGGAATGGGGCGACGCGGTTTTATTAACCTTGTTGTAAGTCTATTTTGTCTTCTGTCGTCGCTATTTTCAATAAGATAACGAACCATGTTCCCACTTGACACGTGAAAAAAAGTATCATGAATATCCTGTCCAAAACTTGAGCAAGCCGCTTCCATTCCTCCTTTGAATCTTCAAGTACTGATTTCGCATCAATGTATTCTCGAATATTGTCCAAAGTTTCAGCTTGTTGTTTTAAAATATGAAACATATCATTCCGTGATGTCTTGTCAAACTCTGGTAGGTTTTTGGGACTCGGCATACCGTCATTGGAATCACTGATCATCTTGTTGATATTGTTATCATCGTCAGTCATAGAATCGATCGGGTGATGTGTGAAACCTCCGTTTACGTAAATTTCGTGGGTGTTAACCTTAAGAGACAGAACGTGTTTTCAGCAATAGTATTACCAATAACCACGTAACATGTGTTATGTTTGTTTAAACCATTGACCACACAAGCAATAAATATATTATACTCTAATTAGTCCATGAGCCACCAATAGAAGACCCTCCCCCCCCCCTAGGGAATTTTGGTCACAATATTTTTCTGAAAGCATATGGTCCCTGGAGTATTTTCCTGAAGTCTGCACTTTGGCCATTGGTGCGTTAAGATTTTTTGGGGTAAAACGTCAAAAAATATAAACGAAAAGTACAAATTTTCGGAATCGGTTAACTACAATCTTATTTATTATGTTATTTTAAAATAAATCTCTGTAACAGGTAGATATTAACCTGTCCTATCTAGACTGCACACACCAGAGTGCTGCTATTGTGCAAAATGGCTTTTTTTGGGTAAAACGCTAAAAATTATAAGAGAAAATTGCGATTTTTTGGAATCTGTGGACTGCATTGGCATTTATTTATTTTTTTTATAAAAAATACTCTAATTGAAAGATATTATAGTGCAGTTTCATACTGCAAAACATTAAAGCCATGTTATTACGCAAAGTGTGATATTTTTGGGGTAAAACATCAAAAAATATAAACCGAAAAGTGGGAATATTAGGAATCTGTAGATTACAATAAAACCATTCCTATGATAATTTTTTTGTAACTAAATAATATTAATGTGATAAATTTGTAGTAACATGCAGTTTAAGATTTCAAATATATATTGCCAGATGAGATACTTTGGGGGGAAAATTACAAAAATAATCAATGGAAAGTGTGATTTTGGGGAATTGGTGTCCTAGTTGTAACTTACGACCATCGGGTACGGACATTCTTAGTCCTTATGGGTATTCCAAATTACATTCTTTCCATATATAGGCAGTTCTGGTACTGTTGGGTAAATTATTATTAAACCACTAAGTACATCCATACCATTACATGCAATATTGGTTCTATTTAGCACTAAACAACCCTATACAGACATCAGTTGTCCTATCGGGTATTAACTACCACCATGCACAGCCAGTCCTAGTCTAATTTGATAGCATAGCCAATACCATTCCTAGTTCTATTTGATATTCAAAACCACCATACTTATACAGATATTGCTAGTCAGGCTGGGTACCCATAACCACTGGTAGGTACATTCATTCCTCGTCTCAATGGGTAGTCACACTTACCATGTTGTTCTAATTGGGTACTCGTAACTGCTTATTGAAGTACATACATGCCCAGTCATAGTGGTGACTTACATATCCATATACAGACATTCCTGGTCCTATTTGGTACTCTAAACCACCATGTACAGGCATTATAGGTGCAATTGGGTACTCATTTCCACCATGTACATGTATTGCTGGTCGTAAAGAATACCTATAACCACTAGGTTCAGACATTCTTGTTGGATACTGCCGCTCACCAATTGACAACTCGCGCCATGTGGCTACATGCTTGGCCTTATTGACCACTCATAACATATGTACTACTCGAAACCTTCATGTACAAAATCAGTAGTCCGATTGGGAACTACCAACTACTAGGTGCGACCATTTTTTGTCCTATTGGGTAATCACTACCCCCGTTAACAGACTGTGATGTTCTTATTGGATACTCATACATACATTCCTAGTCATAGTGGGTACCCCAACTACCATGTACATGCATGCCTGGTCCTATTGAATACACAAAACCACAATGTACAGACATTTGTGACTGGGTTGGGCACTAACAACCACTAGGTGCAGTCATATGTTGTTCTATTTGGTCACTGCTACCACCATCTACAGGCAGTCCTGGCCCTATCAGGGATACATAACCACTAGATGCATACATTCATAGTCCTAGTGGGTACTCAAAACCACTATGTGCATGCATAAGTGGAATAATCGAGTCCTCACAGCCACTATACTCAGCCATTATTGGTCCCTTAGGGTACTGACTACCATCATGCATATACATACATTCCTGGTCGTATAGGGTGCCAATAACCACGATTAACAGACATTCCTGTTTAGGATAGATACTGAACATCATCATGTTAAGACATCTCTCAATCACTAGTTACATACATTATTAGTCTTATTGAGTACAGACAACTATTGGGATCACCCATTCCTTGTCCTATTGACACCATGTAGAGACATTCCTGGTCTTCAAAATTCAGCAGTGTGCATGCCTAACCCTCAGCTGTGACAATTTTTTTTATCAAATTGGGTAATCACTAACCCCATGTACATGAAGCATGGTCTAATTAGATACTCATATCGACTAGGTACATACATTTCAAGTCCTAGTGGGTACCCGCAACTATCATGTCCCATGCATTCCTTGTCCTATTGGATACTCCAAACCACAATGGACAGACGATTGCAGACGGATTATGTACTAACAACCACAAGGAGTGGTCATTTTTTGTCTGATTGGGTCACGATTACCACGATGTACAGACAGTCCTGACTTTATTAGGTACTCATAACCACTGGATACATACATTCCTAGACTAGGGGTACCCGTAACCACCATGTACATGCATAAGAAGTGTGATAAAGTACTTGCAGCTACAATATACAACCGTTATAGGTCCTATTGGGTACCCACTACCATCATTTACTAGTACATGTACATATATTCATAATATTATTTGGTATGCATAGCCACTATTCCGGATCCTGTTATGTACATACATTACTGGTCTTGTTGGGTACAGACAACCATAAGGAGCACCCATTCCTCGTCCTATTGACGACTTAGTGCCTAAGTAGAACATTCCTGGTCTTGTTAGGCAATCATAAACACTGGGTAAATCAGTCCTAGTCCATGTATGTATTCACGACCACCTTGCACATAAACTCCTAGTCTTATTAGGTACTCATAACCATTAGGTACATCCATCCTAGTCTTAATGGGTACCCACAACCACCGTGTTCTTGCATACTTGGTTGTATTTGGTACTCATAACCACTAGGTGCATCAATTAGAGGGTACCCAATACCACTAGGTACAGGTATTTATGGTGCTGTAGGGTACTGACACACACCATGAGCAGACAGTACTTAGTCTACTGGATAAACACATACATGGTCTTATAGGATGTGCACTATCATGTGGTATCTCATTTATTGTACTATGTGTACTGGCAACTACAAGGTCGGGAGATTCCTGGTCCTCTTGGATACCCACAACCACCCAGAACAGCCATTCCTGACACAACCATGATGCACAGCCATTGTGTCACAAGGCATAGCTGTACAATAACATTTGAAAAAAAATGAATGTATATTTACCACACCCACTCTTGTAAAATACATGTAAGTATAATTTAACACAATCCATACAAATGTAACTGATGCCAACTATAACATACATTGCAAAAAAAGTGAAAAATGGAAATATATTTCAAAATCATATTGTGAGTACTTGTAAATAAGTAGAACGGCTGTTTTCAATACTTTTAGTCATTTTGATGGCCATTTTAATGGCCATTTTCCATAATAGACCCACTGTCTGTGCATTTAAATGTTAAAATACATTTTGAGAATATGCCTTTATGGGTATTCCAATTGCAATTAAAATACAGTAAGGCACAATGTGTTATAGCATAGTTAAGTGAATACATCGTTACAATTTGTACACCATTTAAAAGCAGGGGAGATAATCTTATTTTTGCTTTTCCTGCTGAACACCCCAATGTCTGAAGTGCAGACTTTGGGAAAAGTATTGGTAGGTCAAAGCCTTTCATAATTACCAAAAAAAAAGATCAATGACATTGTATTCTGCCATTAAAGTGTACCGATTCTCAAAATTTGCATGTATTTTTTAATGTTTTACCCCCAAAAGTATCCCATTTTGCATAATTACATGGGACTAGAATTTTGCAGACTTAAACTATGAGGTAATATCAACCCATGAAAGTGTTTAATTACAAAATAACTTACTAAATGTGATAGTACTAGTAATTAACCAATTCCAGAAATTCATACTTTCGTTCATATTTTTAACGTTTTACCCCAAAAAATCTTAACGCCCCAACGGCCAAAGTGCAGACTTTGGAAAAATACGCTTTCAGAAAAATATAGTGTCCGAAATTCCCTAGGGGGGGAGGGTTTACCCCACTGGCTCATGGACTAAATTGTCTTCATTATGAACACATTTAGTATTTGTGCTCGGCTGGTTACATTCAGTGCTGTCTTCCGTGGTGTCCGACTTGTATATGGAGCTAGACATTTAGTATGTTTTAACACACTCGTCTTATTATTAACCAAATGGCAGAAGTGCATATTCAATAGGGCTGCGTATCAGTTAGAATGATCGATACGATATTTGTATCGATACAAAATGATCGATATTCGATATATCATATGATATATTATTTAGGCAATAAAACATCTAAATACTGTAAATATGCACGTGCATACTTACAAGATGTAGGGGTTTAACACAATTAAGCCAGGCCTGAGATGTGATAAACAACCTACTTGTATATTTTTTAAATTGCGCAAGTGGTTTACATAGCAGATTCTTGTTTGAAAATTAGATTCACTCGGAGATAAACTACTTCGACGACCTGACCATTTTGAGACGAAACAAATAGACGACTGAAAACTTGATTGAAAATGGGTATTTTATTGATTTACATGTATATTTTTGTTGATTGATTTTTTGACCGATACGGGCACGTTCGATACGAAGTATTGATCGAACGCAAAATACCGGTATTCGATTTACATCGGAAATCGGTACGCAGCCCTAATATTCAACGGCTATATAAATTCAGCAAAATAACAGATACCAAAATATCCTTTTTGGTATAAGGTATAATGGCGCCTGTAATACAATGTGTTTGGTAATGTCGAGGGAATCTAACTACACGCTAGATTGCACTGGCGGATAGTATAGCTGGATAGAAATATTTTGATGAATAAATTTAACATACTTACATCATTGCTATTATTGTTAGGGTTTGCTAACCGGAGGTCCCGTTTGATACCACGCGTCTCTTTTGGAACTATTTTGACATGTAGAAGTCGACCAAAGCCCTTGAAAAACACAATACGGACCCAGTTTGGTAGTTTCTTACCATGGTTGCCACGGAAATGTATATTTAGTACAGTGACTGTCATCAGACACGACAAGGATACTAACACCATTGCACATGCGAAGTATACACCTGAAGATAATAAAGATGAACAAATGAACAAATGTCAAATGACTTTGTAGCTAATAATTATGCTTTATGTTTACTTGTTTATTTTTATGTTGTCGTTGGGACGTGTGCCTGTGTCCTGTATTGTTTTCTTTCTGGTGTAATCATTTGTTTCCTTTTGTGATATGTTGTTTCTATGGAACTATGTCACTATTTTGTCAGAAGTCTAACTGCCAACGTTCTTTTTTGCCATGTATTTGTAACGGGTACATGTATTACAAAAAACAGGATTTTCACTTCCTTTGGATTTGAGGTTTGAATATGGGTATTTCATTCTGTTATGTGGTTGGTTGCCCTTGTGATTAGTTTATGTTGGCTATAAACGCGGCTATGTTTGACTGACTGATGCGGTATGTCGTCATGATGTTGAGGGTAAGGGTTTCATTTAATATAGCATTTCATGTTCATTATTCTTTTTGTTCTGCTGATTTTGTCCAGATCTGCTTTCCCTGACCGATTTAGTATTATCCTTTTGTCGTTTGGTACTATCAAATTCCGGTACAAATGTCAGTAAAATAAACTGATACAAGTTTTATATTACCTATAAATGGAAAGGTTTCAGAATCGGGAGGCATTGTCTCTGATACAACCAGGAGAAACACTGTCAGTGAGAGTAGCACGGTGATTTCTAGTGAAATCTTCTCCCCTGCATCTGGTGGCAAGATAAACCCAAGGAAAGCCATCGTAGATATCAGTGTACATGGAAATATCAGGTTAAGTAGATAAAACAATGGCTTCCTGTCGATCTGAATGTAGAATGTTACATCTGGGTACGGTTCTACACAACACTTGTAAAACAGTTCATGTCGAACTGCTGGGATACCTAAAATCAAACAAACATTGATTTAGATTGTACGTAACAAGATAGCGCATACATGCACGGTAACCTTCGATTATGTTACGAGGGGTGTTCAAATTTGAATGTATCTAAGCCTATAACAATGTATCAGTAATGTATTTCAATGAAAAGTTTTGACCCATTTGAAGTATTCACCTCTGACAGATCTATATGCGAATATCTAGTACGACAATATACTTTTAATATCATTCCTAGGTGCACTGTATATATATATATATATATATATATATATATATATATATATATATATATATATATATATATATATATATACAAGACATGGGCCAATACCATTCCTAGTTCTATTTGATATTCAAAACCACCATACTTATACAGATATTGCTAGTCAGGCTGGGTACCCATAACCACTGGTAGGTACATTCATTCCTCGTCTCAATGGGTAGTCACACTTACCATGTTGTTCTAATTGGGTACTCGTAACTGCTTATTGAAGTACATACATGCCCAGTCATAGTGGTGACTTACATATCCATATACAGACATTCCTGGTCCTATTTGGTACTCTAAACCACCATGTACAGGCATTATAGGTGCAATTGGGTACTCATTTCCACCATGTACATGTATTGCTGGTCGTAAAGAATACCTATAACCACTAGGTTCAGACATTCTTGTTGGATACTGCCGCTCACCAATTGACAACTCGCGCCATGTGGCTACATGCTTGGCCTTATTGACCACTCATAACATATGTACTACTCGAAACCTTCATGTACAAAATCAGTAGTCCGATTGGGAACTACCAACTACTAGGTGCGACCATTTTTTGTCCTATTGGGTAATCACTACCCCCGTTAACAGACTGTGATGTTCTTATTGGATACTCATACATACATTCCTAGTCATAGTGGGTACCCCAACTACCATGTACATGCATGCCTGGTCCTATTGAATACACAAAACCACAATGTACAGACATTTGTGACTGGGTTGGGCACTAACAACCACTAGGTGCAGTCATATGTTGTTCTATTTGGTCACTGCTACCACCATCTACAGGCAGTCCTGGCCCTATCAGGGATACATAACCACTAGATGCATACATTCATAGTCCTAGTGGGTACTCAAAACCACTATGTGCATGCATAAGTGGAATAATCGAGTCCTCACAGCCACTATACTCAGCCATTATTGGTCCCTTAGGGTACTGACTACCATCATGCATATACATACATTCCTGGTCGTATAGGGTGCCAATAACCACGATTAACAGACATTCCTGTTTAGGATAGATACTGAACATCATCATGTTAAGACATCTCTCAATCACTAGTTACATACATTATTAGTCTTATTGAGTACAGACAACTATTGGGATCACCCATTCCTTGTCCTATTGACACCATGTAGAGACATTCCTGGTCTTCAAAATTCAGCAGTGTGCATGCCTAACCCTCAGCTGTGACAATTTTTTTTATCAAATTGGGTAATCACTAACCCCATGTACATGAAGCATGGTCTAATTAGATACTCATATCGACTAGGTACATACATTTCAAGTCCTAGTGGGTACCCGCAACTATCATGTCCCATGCATTCCTTGTCCTATTGGATACTCCAAACCACAATGGACAGACGATTGCAGACGGATTATGTACTAACAACCACAAGGAGTGGTCATTTTTTGTCTGATTGGGTCACGATTACCACGATGTACAGACAGTCCTGACTTTATTAGGTACTCATAACCACTGGATACATACATTCCTAGACTAGGGGTACCCGTAACCACCATGTACATGCATAAGAAGTGTGATAAAGTACTTGCAGCTACAATATACAACCGTTATAGGTCCTATTGGGTACCCACTACCATCATTTACTAGTACATGTACATATATTCATAATATTATTTGGTATGCATAGCCACTATTCCGGATCCTGTTATGTACATACATTACTGGTCTTGTTGGGTACAGACAACCATAAGGAGCACCCATTCCTCGTCCTATTGACGACTTAGTGCCTAAGTAGAACATTCCTGGTCTTGTTAGGCAATCATAAACACTGGGTAAATCAGTCCTAGTCCATGTATGTATTCACGACCACCTTGCACATAAACTCCTAGTCTTATTAGGTACTCATAACCATTAGGTACATCCATCCTAGTCTTAATGGGTACCCACAACCACCGTGTTCTTGCATACTTGGTTGTATTTGGTACTCATAACCACTAGGTGCATCAATTAGAGGGTACCCAATACCACTAGGTACAGGTATTTATGGTGCTGTAGGGTACTGACACACACCATGAGCAGACAGTACTTAGTCTACTGGATAAACACATACATGGTCTTATAGGATGTGCACTATCATGTGGTATCTCATTTATTGTACTATGTGTACTGGCAACTACAAGGTCGGGAGATTCCTGGTCCTCTTGGATACCCACAACCACCCAGAACAGCCATTCCTGACACAACCATGATGCACAGCCATTGTGTCACAAGGCATAGCTGTACAATAACATTTGAAAAAAAATGAATGTATATTTACCACACCCACTCTTGTAAAATACATGTAAGTATAATTTAACACAATCCATACAAATGTAACTGATGCCAACTATAACATACATTGCAAAAAAAGTGAAAAATGGAAATATATTTCAAAATCATATTGTGAGTACTTGTAAATAAGTAGAACGGCTGTTTTCAATACTTTTAGTCATTTTGATGGCCATTTTAATGGCCATTTTCCATAATAGACCCACTGTCTGTGCATTTAAATGTTAAAATACATTTTGAGAATATGCCTTTATGGGTATTCCAATTGCAATTAAAATACAGTAAGGCACAATGTGTTATAGCATAGTTAAGTGAATACATCGTTACAATTTGTACACCATTTAAAAGCAGGGGAGATAATCTTATTTTTGCTTTTCCTGCTGAACACCCCAATGTCTGAAGTGCAGACTTTGGGAAAAGTATTGGTAGGTCAAAGCCTTTCATAATTACCAAAAAAAAAAGATCAATGACATTGTATTCTGCCATTAAAGTGTACCGATTCTCAAAATTTGCATGTATTTTTTAATGTTTTACCCCCAAAAGTATCCCATTTTGCATAATTACATGGGACTAGAATTTTGCAGACTTAAACTATGAGGTAATATCAACCCATGAAAGTGTTTAATTACAAAATAACTTACTAAATGTGATAGTACTAGTAATTAACCAATTCCAGAAATTCATACTTTCGTTCATATTTTTAACGTTTTACCCCAAAAAATCTTAACGCCCCAACGGCCAAAGTGCAGACTTTGGAAAAATACGCTTTCAGAAAAATATAGTGTCCGAAATTCCCTAGGGGGGGGAGGGTTTACCCCACTGGCTCATGGACTAAATTGTCTTCATTATGAACACATTTAGTATTTGTGCTCGGCTGGTTACATTCAGTGCTGTCTTCCGTGGTGTCCGACTTGTATATGGAGCTAGACATTTAGTATGTTTTAACACACTCGTCTTATTATTAACCAAATGGCAGAAGTGCATATTCAATAGGGCTGCGTATCAGTTAGAATGATCGATACGATATTTGTATCGATACAAAATGATCGATATTCGATATATCATATGATATATTATTTAGGCAATAAAACATCTAAATACTGTAAATATGCACGTGCATACTTACAAGATGTAGGGGTTTAACACAATTAAGCCAGGCCTGAGATGTGATAAACAACCTACTTGTATATTTTTTAAATTGCGCAAGTGGTTTACATAGCAGATTCTTGTTTGAAAATTAGATTCACTCGGAGATAAACTACTTCGACGACCTGACCATTTTGAGACGAAACAAATAGACGACTGAAAACTTGATTGAAAATGGGTATTTTATTGATTTACATGTATATTTTTGTTGATTGATTTTTTGACCGATACGGGCACGTTCGATACGAAGTATTGATCGAACGCAAAATACCGGTATTCGATTTACATCGGAAATCGGTACGCAGCCCTAATATTCAACGGCTATATAAATTCAGCAAAATAACAGATACCAAAATATCCTTTTTGGTATAAGGTATAATGGCGCCTGTAATACAATGTGTTTGGTAATGTCGAGGGAATCTAACTACACGCTAGATTGCACTGGCGGATAGTATAGCTGGATAGAAATATTTTGATGAATAAATTTAACATACTTACATCATTGCTATTATTGTTAGGGTTTGCTAACCGGAGGTCCCGTTTGATACCACGCGTCTCTTTTGGAACTATTTTGACATGTAGAAGTCGACCAAAGCCCTTGAAAAACACAATACGGACCCAGTTTGGTAGTTTCTTACCATGGTTGCCACGGAAATGTATATTTAGTACAGTGACTGTCATCAGACACGACAAGGATACTAACACCATTGCACATGCGAAGTATACACCTGAAGATAATAAAGATGAACAAATGAACAAATGTCAAATGACTTTGTAGCTAATAATTATGCTTTATGTTTACTTGTTTATTTTTATGTTGTCGTTGGGACGTGTGCCTGTGTCCTGTATTGTTTTCTTTCTGGTGTAATCATTTGTTTCCTTTTGTGATATGTTGTTTCTATGGAACTATGTCACTATTTTGTCAGAAGTCTAACTGCCAACGTTCTTTTTTGCCATGTATTTGTAACGGGTACATGTATTACAAAAAACAGGATTTTCACTTCCTTTGGATTTGAGGTTTGAATATGGGTATTTCATTCTGTTATGTGGTTGGTTGCCCTTGTGATTAGTTTATGTTGGCTATAAACGCGGCTATGTTTGACTGACTGATGCGGTATGTCGTCATGATGTTGAGGGTAAGGGTTTCATTTAATATAGCATTTCATGTTCATTATTCTTTTTGTTCTGCTGATTTTGTCCAGATCTGCTTTCCCTGACCGATTTAGTATTATCCTTTTGTCGTTTGGTACTATCAAATTCCGGTACAAATGTCAGTAAAATAAACTGATACAAGTTTTATATTACCTATAAATGGAAAGGTTTCAGAATCGGGAGGCATTGTCTCTGATACAACCAGGAGAAACACTGTCAGTGAGAGTAGCACGGTGATTTCTAGTGAAATCTTCTCCCCTGCATCTGGTGGCAAGATAAACCCAAGGAAAGCCATCGTAGATATCAGTGTACATGGAAATATCAGGTTAAGTAGATAAAACAATGGCTTCCTGTCGATCTGAATGTAGAATGTTACATCTGGGTACGGTTCTACACAACACTTGTAAAACAGTTCATGTCGAACTGCTGGGATACCTAAAATCAAACAAACATTGATTTAGATTGTACGTAACAAGATAGCGCATACATGCACGGTAACCTTCGATTATGTTACGAGGGGTGTTCAAATTTGAATGTATCTAAGCCTATAACAATGTATCAGTAATGTATTTCAATGAAAAGTTTTGACCCATTTGAAGTATTCACCTCTGACAGATCTATATGCGAATATCTAGTACGACAATATACTTTTAATATCATTCCTAGGTGCACTGTATATATATATATATATATATATATATATATATATATATATATATATATATATATATATATATATATATATATATACAAGACATGGGCACTACGGAGATAGATCTTCACGTGCGTTTTGTTTTTCGACAATGTTTTGTTTAGTCTTGGAAACAAATAAATGTCACAAGGGTCAATGCTAGGCAAAAACATGTCCGCCGGGAAGCTCAGGATTTTGTTCGCTGGTTACCTATCAGACTCCATTCACCATTAGGGACATAAATCGAGGTGTCCCCCTCATCCAGTGACAGGGTCATATTTACATCCCACCCATGATACGACCAGGAACCAAACTTCAACTTGCCTGTAACAAATAGACAATACATTTAAAATACTGGTGATAATACATCCTTAAATGACAAAAGATAGTACAGAATCGGACAGGGTAGGCAGCATTCAATTGAAACAGAGCAGAGATACGTGCATGCACGTCTTGTTTACAATCTGATATATTGATTTCGTTAGAAAGGGTATGATCCGTTATCCAGGAAAATCGGGCTTAGTGGCACAACTATGAAAACCATGATAACATAGCATTTAAAAGACATGACTGTTATAAACAGTTTCTGAAAATTTGAACAAAATATATCATCATATTACAAAATTATGTACTTTTAAAACTAACCTCTCCCGGCTTCTTTGCTAGTGCCGTCGCACAAGTCATTCAAACTTTATTTGACGTTACATTTATACGAAGTTCACAAATCCAGTATTTGATGATTTCTTGACGTAATTTTTCAAAATTGTATCACATTGTAGAATGATATTCCTTTTTTAATAAAACATATCTAAATCGTGAATGTTAACTTTTAGAGAAATGTAGCTACTATTTTTAACCACTTGTCCCGCGTTTTCTCAATATGAATAATCTTCAGAAAATGGTCACCATAGCAACGACATGATTCATAGGAAAAAAATAAATCAACGACATAGTTCTATATCATCCAAGAACTTTAAATTAAATCAAAGAGCATGACTTTTTTCTTAACCTTAATACATAAATATTAATACAATGTCACTAAGCCCGGCTTTCCTGGAAAATATATATAATTTTATATATTTCAAATTTCATTCCTATACAGAGATAGTTTGTTACAAACAAAACTAAAACAAGACATTAACGTACATTGCTGTGTGTCGAACGGGAAGTATGTTACGTCTACTCTACACAAACTCTTGATAATACTTGGAAAGTTGTAATAAACAGAGCCGTCAGGATAAATATTTGGTCTGTAATCTTTTAAACCACCAAGATCGTTCTGCGCACTGTAAGAACATTGAAAGAGCATGATGTAAACCGTGTTTGACACATTAAGCGCACGCACTATTGAACTGTACAATATATTGTTTTTAAGGTGTTACTAATATACATTTTGTACATACATGTAGTTGAATAATAGCGACATTACAGAACTGTATTTGCATGTTTGTAAAAATGCATATAATATACAACACAAGCCGTGAATATCGTCATTTTTATGGGCCAATTAATTACATTTCATCTTTTTAAAAACGCAATAATGTTTAAAATTTACTTGTGTAAAAATGATTTGAGACTAAAAGCCATGACGTATCTCCATAATTTTATGTTTCACTCGTACACTAACGCAATAAGGTTAGTATCACCTCCGAAAGTTGTCGATGGGTGGTGTTTTATTCAGGTTGCCACTAACATTGGTTTAAAATTTGTAAACTGATAAAATAAATATACATACTTATCATACAACGTGATGTCGGGTACCCATATAGTGTCATAAGGTACGACCAAGTTGGATATACCAGTCTCCGTTTCATTCCATACTAAATTACAATCATTCCAAATCTGAATGTAGAAATACAGCAGATGAAATTACAATACATGTCGACACATAAACCTACAATGATTAAAAGCTGTTTTCAAAAAATGTTTTCCTTCTACTATATTTCATACCAAGGAATTGATGAAAGTCTGAACAAGTAACACACCGCATCTCGTTCAAACGGTCATTTCTTGGCCAAATGAGAACATAAATAACTATGGCTTGGTGTTATCAAAAGCTGAATAATTTATCTACAACACAAGCCCAAACGTAAACAAATAACTATTACGCTCACAACATGACACCAAACATCCCCAGAAATAAATTTTCACCGAAGTAAGACACACCCTCGTACATAATATGCAGGATTTTCGAGTTTTCGAGTTGCATAGGTCAACTTCACAAGAGTAAAATACATAAAGTAAGCTTACTGCTTCCCCGTGAATGTCCCACTGTTACGTAAACTTGATTTTGTCAACGATTGCGGGCATTAACTACATCCAAATTATTTTCGGTAACGAACAAACACCATGACCTAGCGATAATATGAACACCTGTTTATATAAAAAAAACGGTATATCTAAGATACTACCGTCCTAATTATCTTCCGATTGTCTAGTTCTAAGATACAAAGCCTTAAAACGTATTTATTTTTCAATAATGAAGTCATTGTATTTACTTGCCCGTTTTGGCAACTTTCTACTTTCAAAAATATATTGCTTGCCTGGTTAGATATTTAAGTAGACAAGAGCACCGCCTTGCGGGAGCAGACGCTCATCTGATATGCTTGAGATGGTCAGGTATTGATGGTAAATAAGTGTTGAAAGTTTCAAAGCAATAACTCAGCAATAAAGGAGAAAAGTGGAACTAAATACAAAACTTAACCAAGGAATTTACTAAGTCGAAAAAGGGGCAATAATTCTTGCGCAATAAAGATCAAAGTTATGGTTCTGGCTTGACATGGTCAGGTGTTGATGGTAAATAAGTGTTGAAAGTTTCAAGGCAATAGCCCACATAGTGTATGAGAAAAGTGGACCTAAACACAAAATTTAACCAAGGATTTTTCTGAGTCCTAAAAAGGGCAATAACTCACACAAAATGCAGATCATAGTTCTGGTTCTTGCTTGACATGGTCAGGTATTTCTTGTAAACAAGTATTGAAAGTTTCAAAGCAATATCCCACATAGTGTATGAGAAAAGTGGATCTAAACACAACTTAACCAAGAAATGTTCTAAGTCCAACAAGGGGCAATAACTCACACAAAATGCAGATCAGAGTTCTGGTTCTTGCTTGACATGGTCAGATATTGATGGTGAACAAGTGTTGCAAGTTTCAATGCAATACCTATGATAGTTTATGAAATTTTTTTACCTAAACACAAAACTTAACCAAGCAACGCCGACGACGATCAAGTGATGACAATAACTCATCTTTTTTTCAAAATAATAAAACGAGAAAGTGAACAAAATTCACAAAATATCTCAGAACCTTGGCAATTTAGAATAATTCCGATTGGTAAAATTTTAGAGAAACCTTTTGTGATACGAATTGTGCAATGAAATTATCTATATGTACAATAACCTTACCTTTTTGCACGGGTAAGTTTTTTCTAAAGTCGGCGTTTCTATAGCCCGATCAGGCCATTTATGGAGCAAAATGTACCGATCAGGCAAGTAGTTAGGGGAATCACCGGGTTGCCCAATCGCGCAAGATTTTTATTCCCTTCACCAATAATCGAGAATGCTTACTGATTGCAACTAATTACAGTATTAAGTAGAATGTTGTTAATGTCGGCTAATCCGCCAGTTGAAAACAAGTCGACATTTTTACAACATCTTTACTGACGTCAAATAAAAACGCTACAATGAAATGAGCGAAAAACTTTTTTTTTTTTAACTTTTTTCCTTGAATACATTCCTATGGAACAAACGTGGGTCGTCCTTGATTGCCGTTAACGTCAGTTTTAACGTCATCTACGAAACGTTCAGACATTACACACTCTTAACATTAGACGTAAGCACGCTATCGCAAGGTACGTGCTGTTAAACGTGTGTGGATCAACTATGCGAAGACTGTCAGCAGTTGTTGCAGAACATGAAGGGCATACGCGATACTGACATTTTGTGTAGGGTAATGTTTTTGTATCGCAATTTTGAACCTCTCAATGGAAATAATATCAAATGAGAATTTGCAGACATGTTCGCAAATCTCTATATTTTAGTCTTTGAGAAGAAATTATATTGTCACTACCCTAACGTTTGAAATATCCGAACATATAGGTAGGTGTAGCGTTTGTTTTTGACGTCAGTATAGTTTTGACTACTCACCATTCTGATCCAAGTATTACATTCCAATATTTGTATCGGCTCATTCTACAACAAAAACACACACCTCTATTAATCATCATTTAAACCAGTTAACCAATCAATAGTGTATATTAAAAAAGCATTCATTTATTAACACTGTTTAAAAAAATATCAATTAGCCATGTATTTCTTTTATCCCAAAAATATAAAAAAACAAGTTTTTAGAAGTTTGTATCAAATTATACATTTAAATAATCTTTCTTAGAAAATGAATATGCACACTTGCATGACTTGTTTCCGTGAATTCATAAACAGTTACATATGTTTTAGTGAAAGAGAATCGGTTCTGTTTTCCGACTAGCGCATTCAGCTGTGAATCTATATCACTTTTTGGTCCTGTCTAATCCATAGGGGTCTGAATCGACTCCCCGGTCTCTCATTCATAATGTAATAAACATGGGGAAAACGAATGTCGAGATCGCAACACCACCAAGTTTGCAAACAGCCATGCAACGTTTACAAATATGAAGTTAAACACGTAATATTTTCTCCAATAGCAATCTTATACATTTATCTTAAGATATAACCAATCTTAATATGTCAAATATATCGCATTCTAGCCATTACAATTGCAAACAAGTTGAAACTATGTTTAATTCCGAGCTCATTTACACGAACGAGCATCCGAGCTTACAAATGTACCTCACTGAAGGGCTCTTCACACGGGAGTCACAACCAAACCAACAACATGGTTGGACAGGAATATAACAACTAAAACTCATGATTTCACATCGGTGTGATATGTATGTATATTCATGTGAATTAAGTTGCATTTATCTTGTAATATATGCATGCACGTGCAAGTCAAATGATTTGTGCCGGTGGCCACTCTGACAAATAAGATATTGTCAATGTCACGAAGTTCTAAATTGCCATCTATCACAGTCACTACATATGAGTTATTCCTAATCGGACACAGCAAGTACAGAAAACATTAAACCATTATGGAGGTTATGTATTAAGGTAATTTGAAAGGTATCTGAAATTGAACCCATCAGTGTGTAACTGCGTCAGGAAATAATTTAATTTTTCAAGTCGGCAACAGGTGTTAATAAAAGCCATTATGCTAAATTGAAAGTGTACGTATACGTAAAAGATATTCATATCAAACCATAAAGACATATTTCATAAAAGATGTTTTGTTTGCAATTCAAAATTGTCATTTTTTGTGTCACAATCATGTAAAACGTACTCACTAAAATTTAATATAAATCACATTGTTCTCCAATCTTTTATCCACGTGCTCGACTATATCCCTAATAAATTATATTTAATGATATCCACACATTGTATCAAAACGTTTGACCATTTTATTACTAGAATTGACAACTTTGTTTTACACATATCTGATTATAGTGTAGTTAAGTGTAATGTGAGTGTGTATTTGTTTAATCATCTTACAAAGGGAACAAAGGGATGACCGTTGAAAATCACTGGGTTTGGCCATGACTTGCTTTGATTGCAACTAATCCCATAACAGGATTTTAAGTTATACATGGTTTAATATTCAGTGATTTACGGAATAAATATAATTGATTTACTTTTATTCTATAGTCGAGCACCTGGTTTATAGATTGGAGAACATAGCAATGTAATTTATACTGAATTTGAGTGAGTACTTTTTGCAGGACAGTGACACAAAAATTGTCAATTTTCAATGTGTGATAAAACACTTTTTTACAAATTAAATTTTCATTTTTTGATACGAATATTTTTATGTATGTACATATTTCAATATAGTATAATCATTTCGGTAGAAAATTATATTGCAGACTTGAAAAATAAAAAATAAATGTTTTTGGACACAGTTTTACTGTGATGACTTCAATTTCAGCTGAGCAATTTACCTTAAATGTCCGAGAATATTTCAAACGGCAGAAAGCGACCGTTCATGGGGCATTTTTAAGATTTTTTTATATCAAGATTTTGATTTCTTGACCTCACTATTTTTGGATATCAGGAAATGATTCTTAATATCAAGATAAGCATTTTCGGATATAAAAAATAAATTCACGATATCGAGAAATCGAATTATTGGTGTCAAACATTGTCCCACAGTCCAGCAATATCGTACGTAGCCTGGACTTAAAAGGCGTCTATTTTTAGAGATGCTTATTGTTTGATCGTAAATAATTCTTGACTATCATGAAATGATTTTCTATTATTAAGAATTCGATATTTTGGTATAAAAAATGGTCAGTATGTCTTGATATTAAGAATTTTATTTTTTATATTAAATATGCATTTCCTGGTATAAAGAAATATTTTGTTTTTATTGATTTCAAGAAATGCCTTAAAATAGTTGCCACATATCCATTGACTGATTTCAATAGGCACATAATATTTCTACATAAATTTATCACAAAATTGTTATTTCATTAAACCTGAACGTTCGTTATTAGAAATTCATAATTCTTTAATACATTCCATATCGGACACAGGGTACGAGGGATACTATGCATGGTTCCTTAGACTGTCACAGGGTCAACTCCATAGACGGGTATTTAAATGAAGTTATATTTAGATTAAAGTTCAAATTTCCTAGGCTATTTTTGTGTCATCAATACTGTTTAAAATGCATCGAATAACAACGAAACAGCTAAAGTACGTAAACGTCGTTATATCAATTTATTGTTTCGAGTAATATCTTACCAAATTAATTATATTATGTAGTGCAATGCCGACTTTAACTTGGACGGTTTGTTTTGTGTCACATTTTGGCAGCACTTGTGTTGTGTAGTTATCAAACAGTTTTTTAAAGAGATTGTCCAGCCCCGCAGGACTCACTTCATCTGGAATATAACAATAACACTGTAAAATATGTGGGGAATAAATAGGTTGATGTAGCTGTGTGCTAAATCACTTAAACTTAAATGGTTGAATGTCCTGAATAAGGAAGCTATGACATATTAATATGAAAGTCTTACCAAAATACTGTCTGCGCCTAAAACAAACAATGATGATTGACCCATTACAAATAAGAACATGGCATAAGTAGATAGATTTGTAAAAGGATGTAAAATATATAACCAAAATGTGCATATACTGGGAACTTTTGAGCCCTTTAACCAATATGAATATCCACAAATCTCAACTAGAAAACAAAGTTCAAACTTTTTAAAAGCAACGTCCTTAGAGTTCTACTGTTTAGTTCAGAATTTTGGAAAGTGACAAAATACAACAGCCGCAATCATGACGTACTCCAAACAAGAAATCTCAACGGAAGTGTCCGATAGTTCTGGCCGAACACCATATCAGACAATGTCCTACATGAATAAACAGGCACAACCCTAATTAATGTCAGACGAGATACTAGATAGGTCGTTGATTTGGATATGAACTTCGCATGGAAGGGAAAGCCACTCCACGGTGGTTGCAATAAGACGAACTACTGTTCGATATCGGAGAAAGTGGAATCTAGAGTAAGTTGGTGGGACAGTACAGGACATTCCACCATTTTGTAAAGGAATTCTTAAAAGTTGAATATTGTCTGAACACATTAAATCGTATGACTAAACAGCCTTATATGTTCCTAGATATAGGGAACCAATAGTATGGATAAATCAGGTCATTAAATACAAATAAATATATCATGTTTAAGAATGAAGTTGAACATTTTTGACGTAAAAGATACACTGCTAAACGGGACTGTAGGTGATAATCATATTTGGCATTAAAATTGGCAAATGATATACTTAATACGAATCAAGCCATTTACAATATAGTTCAAACATGAATTGTAGACATAGACACTTACCCAATTCTTAATTTTATCAAAATAGGTATAAGACAATTACATGGATTGCAGAGGGTGTTCATACATGCTGGGAAATATTAATTGATATACAAATAATAGTATTTCAGACAATATCGTACAAAAGATACCAGAGGAAATCAATTTGGAAGATAATTAATTGGTAACTTATCTACATGTAATTAGCGAGATAAATAAAACAGGAGACTCCCCATGCTGCGACCGCTGACAATATGTCAAATTTACATAATATGTCAGCATTTGACATAATATTTAACTTTTTTCAAGAAACAATGTTTGTTCGTATTAGAATTCGCTCGTGTTCTTTAGAAATGTTTTTAATCTAGCATAGGGCGCGTTGCATGACCAACTGACATGGCTTTTATTTTAGTCATGTCTCTTCAGACTTGTCGAGAATCATAATATTGAGTTTAAGAAAGGCAAACCCCAAGTCAAGCACGTATACTCCAGTGTACATAATACAAAAATAATTATCTTATTTAAATTTCTTAAACTAGCCTTAGAATATAACCTACATTACGAGCCAATGAAAACGCCACATTTTCGCGGTTAAATGAAAATTTAATCATTAAAATTTCTCTTAACAGACTTGACGTCTTGCGTTGGCGCTTATTTCTATCGGCCAATCAGAATGCAGAATGTTATATTCTAAGTTAGTTAGAACATATTAAGTAAATTTTAATGACTGAAAAGGCCTCGCTTCGCTTCGCTCGCTCCGCCCTTTTTAATCATTAAAATTTACTTAATATGTTCTAACTATAACATAGAAACACATACTGAGAAATCACAATTATTATTATTTTATTATCACAATTTGGGTGTCAATCGTACAATAATAATTGATGATACACAAATGTAATATAAACCGTACCGCGGATATAAGCGATGCAACAGACCGTAAACACCAAACATTTTAAATCCATTTCTCTATCGTTTCTGAGTTCGCAAATGGTGACTGTTCTATTATATAGTAATCATTAATATGTGATTTTGAAAAATCGAAGTAATATATAATATTGAAAAATCAAAGATTGTGACGATGACGCGAATAATTGTTTAGCGGATACATGTACGACTGAAATCAATTGATATTGTTTTATTGCTGACAGCAAATAAGACGTTTTCAAATCACATAGATCTATTATATTCAAAGAAATAAATTAATCTTATAAACATAAATTGCACATAAATGAAAACACGCAATTTCCTATCAATTAACCTACATGTATCTTAGTTATATAAGTCAATTGACAAAAGATAATAAATTCATTTGAGACTTAATTGAACAGATAAGAAAATTAATTGAAAACGTACCTTATATGAATAAGCATGAAAACTACTTCATTTTGATTGGTTTTACCATTTATTCCATCCGGACAACGTTCTAAACCCATTAGGCACAATAATTGAATATTGCGTTGTGTGAAAAAAATATTATACAGAAACGTTCGGGTTAATTTATCATGGAAAGCTGCGGGCCAGTGCGGAGCTTAACTTTCTTGTAAATTGTTATATATGTTTATAGCATTGTAATGTCACGTATCCAATAATAAGCGGATAACATAGGAATAACACATGACAGTGAGAGAGTTTCGAGGGGTGAAATATTAAATGCCAACCTCACTTGTATGCCCGTGTAATTTATGTTATTATAACGAAACTGTAAATGTGTAACATTTCCAATAGCATCCTCAATTAGAAAGGTAACATTCAAAATGATGCACACCATGTGGTGTGCTCTCGGCCTATCAAGACGTATGGACGACGATCGTTCATGAATAACAGATACCTGTAGTTAAAGTCTTATATCTTTGAAAGGCGATTTAAAATCTTGAACTCATACTGGGCTTGGTTATACACTCGTGGACCTAATAAACGCATATTTAATTTGTTATAGAAAGAGTACGCAAACGCGAGGTTGTCTTATTTTGTCGAGGGCGTAGCCCGAGACAAAATAATCAACCGAGCGTTAAGATTTCTTTCTGATTTATATCATTGGCCAGTGATTGGCTATCACTTTGTAAACGTAAGGCGTGTCTAAATGTATTACAATGCTGACCGATTAACATGTCCAATAAATATCAATACAACGGTGTTGTGATTTTAAAGTTGATAACCCCAGTACAACTCGACTAAGAAAATAGATAGAGGTCACGTTGACCGAAGTAAAGAACAATAGAGTTGTATGTATATCCTGCACTGTAGTAATTGCACTCATTCCTTTGAAAATTAAGACACACTCCATCAATTATCATCGGATTTAGCCACACTGCCTCTGTTAACATCAATGTAAATTGCCGTAGCCATGATATAAATAGTATAATTGGCGAAGTTTTTGAACAGTTATTCGTTTAAAGTTTGCACATTAAATTTTATCTTAAATGATATTACTGCAATTGAAATTTATCGACATTGTTAAACAAATAGACAAGTATTTTAACGATGGTTTCAATCTAAGAGTTCAGCTTCCGTTTCTGGTCTCATATAATTCTCCATGGATAATAGTGGTATTCTATACACCAACGTATTAACGATGCTATATTCTCAATACTTTGTTCTGGTAACGTGTCCTACACTTGGATAAGGATATGGCATTACTCTGCAGCTTAGATTGTGGTAGTACACGTGAAAGTCGGTTAGAGTTCACGAACGGTTTTCTTCAAGGATTTATAGTTATAATAATCACATAATCGAACCTATACTTAGTGTTTGCTCCTACCAAAGCACGTGGTTTACGTACCTTTTAATTTTTCTGCACATTAGGCCTTTTCGACTGGGCTGTTTCTTGGAGCAGGTTAAAGTCTGGTTCCCGTTCTGATTTTACAGTTGTATTACTGTAGAAGTGCTGTAATTGTGGGGACGGGAACCAAGCTAAAACTTGGTTCACGAAACAGTCCAGTCAAAAAGGCCTATTGACAATTTTAGCAGGAAAATCGTGTATTATGGCTAAATCGACGATTACATTAAATAAGGGATGTACTTCAATAAAGCGTGTGTTTCTTGATGTTGATACCATCAGTTCATATGTCATGGTAAGAACAGCCTATGCTTCTCGAAGAAGTATGGTCTATTTGCACATGCGCAGTCGCTTCAAGTAACTTTTTGGTGAAGAAGCATTATTTTGAAAAACGTTCTTCAGGGATTAGACGATGAGAGTAAGCTAGCTGATTGGTCGAAAAAGTCGACTAAACACTTAATGTATATTTAGGTCAAACTTTTAAAATTTAAAGCACTACAAATAGGCTATTTCGTGTAATCAATAAAACAGCGTATAATTATAAACGACTGTACGTTAATCGGGGAGGATGACATATATGACTGAAATTGGTCATGAAACAGTCATGAAATTTGAAACATCGATATAAAAATGAAATACCTGAAATACAACTGATGACACGTTCAATGGAAGATAAATTTATTGTTTTATGTAGTAAACCACATCTAGACTAGATTGCAACCGTTTCCCGACCCGTTGATGCGTTCAATAGTTGATTCCTGTAGAGGGCCGAAAAAGCGTCTACAAACTTTCTCTTATATATAATAATGACGGGATGATGGGGAATTTCAAAACTCTGTATTATGTGATATAATTACTTAGGCCTGTGATCATAGAGTTCCAATAATCAAGGTCCAAATTGTGGAAATCGATGAATTGTGTGCCGCTAGTTTTTTGGAAAGCTTGCTTATGGTGTAACGAAGCTTAATTGTAAACCGTAGCGTTGTCTACGTCCCGTCGAAACGAAGGTCAAGACCAATGAAATGGACAGCACCAAGTCTAAATCACTAGCCGTTGGATAAACTGAGCGATTTGGATCACGGCGGACACAAAATAGACCGATTAAAGGGGCATGCCCAGAAACGGGAGTGTCTTGTTGGAATACTACAAAAAAATCAGTTTATCACTTGTAAAACCACTTATTACCGAAAGGTCAAAGAAGTATTCTTATTAGGATTAAAAATCCTTGAAGAAAACCGTTCACAAACTCTAACCGACTTAAACATTTACTGTATAACGCGCGCTTCGATATTTTGTATACTATTGACGACTACGATAGTTACTTATTATTGAAACATTTTGTTTTAAAAAACTAGCGGGATATTTCGTAACTTTTATACAGGGTTTTCAACATTATCATATTCATCCTACTTGTAAATGGCGAAGCGTCAAGGAATACTTACGAATATTTAACGCTGGTTTCACTGCTGCTGCGGTAATTACCTAAGTATTCAAGTCTTCTGTGTACGTTTAACTCTTCTGAGCTCTGAGCGATAACAGCGCTTTTCTGACAAATTCCCGCGAGCGATGTTGACTAGTCAGAAGCGCCCTTTGTAGTGACATAGGTGGCCGCATCGTTCTAGACTTATTCCGGCCGCTGGTGTAGTTGATAATTACCACACGAGGGACATACCTTCATGACCTGCTTGATGGCCTCTTTATAGACGCCTTTTGGGGAACTAGCATCCCTGAAGTGATACACTATCGGGCTCGTTGCCGATGAATAGGTTAAAACCCTCATAAAACATCCTTTTGATTAGCCCAGCCATATTCAGACATATTGAGGGTTTGACCAACCCAGGCCAATCTATCCCTACATCACTTCATCAGTGTATTCGGTCAGCAACTAAATTAACTAAACAGGCATTCTTTCCCAGGAGAACCCCCGAATCTTCTTCGGGTGTACACAATTCAACACTTATAATCGGTCACTTTTCAAACTCTCATATTTTAGTTCACGGCTATAGGGAAATATAGGTACTTATCTAGATCACCCTATGCTGTTTAACAGTAAATGTTCATTTTTTATATTGCGTCGTCAACAATGCTGAGCTATTGTCCGTTGTGTACATAAAATATAATGTAAATTAAATTCAACGTTTGTCCGACTCAATGTTAATCGCCCAAACAGAAAAAAACATGAAAACTGCTTAAATAAGTACACATTATAATCTGTGCAGCTTTGAAATTTAGGAAATGCAATAACATGTGAAATTACCTCCCTTGTAATTGAAAATAGAACGAAATGTAAATTCTCAAAATAGTGATAACGCATGTTGATAGATTAGTCAAATTTCATACACTCCTTCTTTGTCAATTCTCATCTATCAAACTTTATTATATCAAAATATAAGTGCGTTTTACTTTGATAGACGACAGTGAGTTCTCAATGGCGAATTACATTGTCACTATTTAAATACTATTTAAAACTAAATCGTAAAAGTCGATGATTTTAATTTATTTTACATTTCCTCGACTAAACAACCTTTCGCAGTAAAGCTGTGCAATATGCTTTTAGTGTGTCTTATCGTCCATATAAAATCATTGTTTATCATGTTTCATGTTTAAAAAATGGGCTACCGACATTGAATTAATCCAAGTATTATGTCATTTCTGGTTTTTAGGATGGTTGTCAAATGTATGGAATAATTCTGTTTAAAATAGTACAGTCATCAACAAGTTTTATTTTTATGTTGTTTAGCATAATCATTTACAACCGTCCGAATATTAGTTAGATACTTAGTGACTGGAAGCAGGGCAAGGTGGAGGCCCTCGGGAGACTTGTCCCCAAAACAATTCCCACGTTTGTCCTGCATGCTCGTAGCTACTTGGTTTTGTCTTGCATCAATGCATATGCACGTAATGTACGTTGAAAGTTATGATTCAATCGTAAACAATGCAAAACAGACATGAAATGCGGACATTTTAGACAGATTAGACAAAGTAAGAGCTTACCGAGTCTAAACTATGTACTTGCATGTATTGTAGGGTTACATTTTCCCCCCAGATACTTCTTTTTTATTAATAATGTATTTATATAGGCCAAAATCTAACGTTTTCTAAGTTGAACGAATCAGGGTCCGGTTGTCGATAGAACGCAAATGATCCGGTTCGCTTTTACAATTATATTTGCATCGGCATTATGTACAGATATGGACATTAATATTTTAGCAATGTTTGAAATACACGTACATCACTTCATTTCTCACGTAGTAAGATTATTTTGAACTAAACGTCTTCTCAAAGGACTTAGCTCAGTGGTTACACACTGGACTGTCTATCCAGAGGTCGTGGGTTATAATGTATTTGTCACTAATATAATAATAATACTCGTAGTAAAGTATGCATATTTGTTTGTGTTATGTTGTAATTTTTTATCGATCAAATCTTCTGAAGCTTTTCAATTATTTATTTTTATCTACAATAATCATACAATTATATACTATATTCACTGCAACATATTAAGTATCGATTCATTAAAGCAGTAGTATAATATGAGACTTTATCACATAACCTGCGGTCCAGGAGTGCTGTAAAGCCGTGACGTAAATATCGTTCGGCACTCCCAGACTGTGCAATAAATATGTAAATGAGCTTGACGTGACGTTAGCCAATCCATGCATTGATCCGTCAATGACGTCAAGATAATATCAACGTCACTACGACGTCGCGCTAATTGTACCGCTGAATTTCGGCTGAAACTTATGCAGCGTACATCATCCTTTTGAAATATAATGAGCGTTTTCTAAGGTTATGTGATACATAGAATCTTACATTCGTGCTCATTACATACGAGTTTTATTAAAGTCGTTGGCAAAAACAATATGACACTCGGCAAAGCATCGTGTCATATCATTTTGTCCACTCGTTTAATAAAACTCGTATGTAATGAGCACTAATGCAAGATCCTCTATTTATAACATGAATACAAATAAAACAAAAATGAAATTGTGGGGATCGAACCTACAACTCAGAATAAAATTGAAACCAATTTAAAGTTTACCTGTCAGGCAAGATTCTCGTTTAACTTGGAACTCACTATAACTGTACTTCTCTCTTGATCTTCTGACAAGTTTAAATTGTGCTACTGTATCGGATTTATTAATAAACGTTCTAAGATTTGAAATATTTAATGCGGCAGTGGCATTTTGGTTTGGGATACAAGTTTTGAGTGACGGGATACTTTTATGTACACTAACTTGTTCCCTAAAGTTGTCAGAGGTGATGTATTTGTCACTGTCGGTACCAAGGCCAAGCTCTACAGTCAATGTTCTTGTATGTATCTACTGTCTCAAGAATTAAGACCATTGTCACTGAGCCTTTAATTTCGTTAAATTTGTGCTGCCCTATGGAAGTTTTTAAGAGATATACCAGAAAATCTGGCATTATACGAGCAAAATACCAGGGTACTGTTTATCAAAAGATTTACGCTAGCGTAACAATAAGTTTTCCGTAAATATTGCGTACGTCGATAATATTTGTGCAAATGCGTTTTATTAAGATATTTGTTCTCATTTTCCGTCGTAAGTTTAGCGTAATTCTATGCAAGGTCCGAGTAACCGTAAATAACAGATATGGACGTAGTTAGGAGTATTAGCCTCGCAGTGATGATGTTTGACCGTCAACTGTTGTTATAGACGGTGATTAGTAACAAAAACATGTTTAATCATCAAAACTTATCGAACTTCAATGTATATTTATTAATTCTGGTTCCCGTTATATTGGTTATATTGTGGCCCGATCTACGTTCAATATTCGATATTTTTACGAAGATGTATGCAACAACTTGCGATCGGTTAGTAAAACACACTTAAAGATTTGCGTAAGTGACAATTATATCCGTAAACTTTCGCGACATTAACGCAATGTTAGTAAAACAGTCCCCTTGGTCGCCCGAGAACCATAGTATTCTATGTGTCTTTTTCTTGTTTTCGAGAAAATGAGGTTTTAAGATTCAGGGCTTCAATAGCCTTAATAACTTTTTAGTTTGTGGACGAATTCTAACAGAAATTAGTATGTGTTTTATTTATGTAGATCTCAGGAACACTTCCAAATATCCAGAAGAATCGTTGATTCAAACATACCGCACTTGAAATCGGTCTATCGCAGATAGAACATTATACAACCATTTTAGCTCACATCACGTGACTTGATGGGAGCAATCCATTGGTTAAAAACGCAGATAGAACAATTTGGTTCTCAAAAAAACATGAAAATTGCAGATAGAGCAAAATGGATATGTTGATATCTAAATATAAAGATGTTCCAGAAAGAGGACAAGGTCACTGTGACATCGAGAGTTTTCCAACGGTATATAATACTCATTTTTGGCAAAAATGACGATAGCACACTATGGTTCTCGGGCGACGCCTTGTCTGGTAATGTGGTCCCTTAGAAAAAGGCAAATACTGTGTGATGCGAGTTAAGCTTGATAATTATGATTGATAATGGCTGTAGGAATGGCATGTCATGTTTTTGTAGTTGTTCCGTACGAGTATTTTGTGCTCAGGTATTTCTGATGAGTGCTGCCATGGCCGATAATTTTTTAATATTTTGAGTTATTAGTATTATCATTATTATGCCATCTTAATATAACAAATGTTCATGTTATTAAACGTTCAAAAGTGATGTACGATCAATAGTAAGACATGGTCAAAACGATTTGATATGGATATTATGCATTAAAACGAATGTATAGACTTTATAGATCAAACACATTACTTTTCAGCCGACAGAAGTGAATGTTTCAATTCCGATTTGCTACGCAAGCAAGTCCAAACGCACATTACTCCATTAGTCCGTGCTATATGGTACGAATTACATACGTCCAATTAGTCGAAACATGTATCTCACTGAAAACCAACAATTTCCCATATGTGCAACGAAAAACACTGTTAACTAATGCAATATTAAAAATTTAGTGTTTCAAGATCAGCGTCACAAACAACTTTACAAGAAACCGTCTCCAAATGTATAACTGTACTTCCTTTAAGGAGGCTGTTGGCAGGGCATTCCGGAGCTTCGGTGCTGCAACCTTAAAACTGGGCTTACCGTGCGAGACAATCATCGTCAGCGTCACAGCTACTTCATGCTGCTAGGCCGCCAATTTCACGCTTCTAGACCGATAGGCTGCCAAGAACAGCGTTAGTTGAGACATGAGCTGTGTTTGTGGAGTTCCAACATTTCTAACATACTTCTGATGTACATGTAGCAAGGGAACTTTCCGTGTAGTGCTTTGAGAACATGATTCAACACCTTGTACTCCACTCTTTATTGTGCAGGGGTGGATCTTAGCAGAAAACTTAGAAATTTCTTAAAATCTAAAAATGTTATTAAGTGTATCAGCCAAGAAGCAAGATCAAGATGATAAATATTTTACATAGTTTTGAAGCATTATGTAAACAGCTTCTATAATCACTAAGAAAACATGGATTATACTTTAAATTGTGGGAGAAATGAGCTGCGCAAATGTTGGACTTAAGTCAAAATATTTATGTTTTCACTTAAGATGCTTTGTGAATGCCAGCCCAGGTATCCAGAGAAGATTGTTTCAGAACAGGAGTAATGTGATTGTAACGCGGTATCCGTGAGATGAGGCGGGCAGCTGTATTTTGAATATTTTGTAGTTTTTGTTTCAGAATGGTTTTAGGGCTGCTGTACATCAAGAGTAACAAAAATTCAGTATTGATGTTACTACAAAATTAATAAATGGTTTCATTGCATTAACAGTCAAATATTTTCTGGTTTTATCTAACTAAAGTCTATTTTTCGGCTATATATACAGCACGACTTGTATATAGTCACCAACTTTTCACTACGAGATTCTCGGTTGTGGTGGCTAAAACGCAGACCTTGTAAATTGCAACTTTTCACTTCGAGATTCTCGGTTGTATTGGCTAAAATGTAGACCTAGTACAACGCACTAAACATTTATGTTCAAATGCGAAACTACGAGGTACTAAACAGAAACAAGGGGGAACGGATGACTGAAAACACAAAAGAAAAAGAAAAATCGCATACGACTGGTAATTGTCGAACTTAGTATACAGGCATACACGCCCTTATATCCTTTACCTCGTCGACGAGATTAAGCCGTTTAAGAAATGGCTAAAGATTGATTAAGAAGATCGACACGGTTCACATAATATGAACCTATTGTTAAAGTTTTAGGCATTTCAGAGATAATGTGCATTTCCATACGTTATTAGGCACGGGATGCAATTATGAACGTGTGCCAGAAATTAGATTCACATTTTATAATATATACTTAACTCATTCGTCGTGGGGTAATGGCCTTAAGGTATGACACACGCTTTGGAAGAGAGAGGTTCAATCCACGTCTCCACAACTGCTTAATTTACCTGAGTAAGAAAAACCCACAATGCTCCACACGACCTAGGTGTGAATTGGTACCGATGAGGGCGGTGTATGCACCTGTTCGATATTCCTGTGCGCCGTATCTCGAAGTTGGTTGCACACAAACCAGGAGAGAAATAGTTGCCCCAGCCTGGAGACTCGATCGCTGGTTTCCTTAGGTAGACCAACGACCAGGGGAAGTTCAATGTCAAAGGGTGGCTCCATGGTTGAAATGCTGTAAGCGGCCTTCGAAAATTGGTAATTAACTGGATCGCTTCGATAATAACATGTTGGCTTGTTTGTATAGAATACTTGCTTTTGTATACGTATGGTTTATTTCATTTCATAATTCACCAATTTATATGCATGGTGCCAAAAGTATTGTTTTCAACGATGCCTCAACAATGGCATGTAAATAAATATAAACGAATGTATTTTCTTTTATTCTGGTATAAACATTTACAAGCCGACAATGAGCATAAACATGGTGCATGCATGTCAACCGCTATAGTCCGCCGATGATAACACTAACCTTTGTTTACAAATAAAAATGAAATGTATTTTCGATGTCCATTTCCCTTCAATCATGTGCATAATCACTTTTAATGCATATACTTTTTCAATATATACTGATAACAAGCGGCCAGTCGACCGTGCAGTGTTTATATTATCAATGTGTTTTATTTATAAGGCTAGAGTTATCTCCGGCGAACTGTGACAACGTAACGGTGTGGATAGTTATTTTCAAAATCCAGATGGTCTCAGACCTATGAGGACAACATATTTACATAATACGAGCATGTATGCCAATATGACAAGACATGTGATTTCCTTTGTGTCTTCATCAAAGCTTCACCACTCATCACAATTTATTCACGCATGCGAATTGCTATCGTCAGCGTCTCTAGACCAGGAAGCAGCTAGGCATACACAAATGCGTTAACCAATTTCTTATGGTGAAGTTCTCCAAACATTTTTTGTTCAAGTGCACAAGTTCCCGTTTTGGTGTTATCTCACATAACGCCCTCAGGTAGACATAGACACTACTGTTGCTGGTATTGTTTAGACATAAAGTATATAAGTAGAGCAACGCCATTGACTGTATTTGTTCCGACCCATTGCATCGGAACATATAACATATGTTATAGGACATATATAATAGGACATTACAACCAATACACACACAGTCCATGCAAACATGTCACGTGATATGTGTAAGGTAGTTATCAGTGACACTAACAATCCAACTGATCCTTACATAACTTGTAAATTACGACTTAATTGCAGTAAGTATTGACGGTGTAAGTATTATTTCTGACACTCACAATAACCAATTTGAAGGAAAAGTGTTTTTCTACACCTGTACCATCGTCGCCCAGTCACTTAGAAATCACGTTCCGATGGGTTAAGATAGGACAGATAGTCATCACTGACATGAAATTTATTAGTATAAAAGAGTACAGCTCCAACATGATGAAATATTACTATAATGACATGATGATATTCCTGAAATGTGACTTGATGAATCAATGTTCTAACATAACGACGGCATAGGCATATCGGTGGCTTAGAATTATAAGGTCGTAAGTTTTCACAAAAAAAATTGTCTGAAAGGTCTTTACTTACAGAAAAAACAAGTGTTATAAACTTCAGTTTGGTCAACATGACCACTTCCGAGTTTCATGGAAATAGGCCCATAAGAAGCGCCTAGAGATGCAGATTTCAAATATGAGGTCGCAAGTACTTCTAATTATAAGCCAGCGATATGTACAAACAATAACATTTTGGCAACAATGTTTCACATAAATACGTACATGGCATACTTTATAAAGGAGACTTTTACTCTAGCGCGGCTTCCATCTGGAATAAGGTATCCGAAGTGATTAATATCTTTGTAGATAGTGTTTCGATCTACAATTAGGTATTAATCACACGAGTCTCAAACATATCGATAATATATATTCATATCCATTCGCAGGAAACTGGCTGAACCTTACACCTATTTGATCGCCTAATACATGTGCTGAGCAAACCGAACACATCCGAAACTTCATGTTACGCCTGATCGCATCCAATTATGAATATTATTTTCGAATTGAACATTCTATAAATGCGTCAGTTGAAGTTAATACACATTGTATATGTGCAACCAAAAAACAACTCGAATCCAAGACATATGTCGAGGTCACTGTTAATTGATTACTACAATATTATTATTCGGTTACTAACATACTATGATGTTTGGCTTCCAGTGTTTCGGTAATTACGCGTACATTAAACGGTGTTTCGTCCGACGTTTGGAAAGAATTGAGGACAAGTGGAAGCACATGGGACGTTATATTATACCAACATGTTTCAAGACGAATTATTAGAGTACTAGGTAATAACATATATTGCATGATATCTACACAATGTGTCAGTTAGTAACTATGGGAATAATTATTAAGTAACAACGTTAACCACGCAATCTGTACAAATCAAGGTATATATGTATTGCTATTAACAAGGTTAGGATGGCAACTCAGTAATCATGTCACACTAGGAATGAGGCGGCCTTGCTAGCTATATTAACCATCCTGTAAGTCTATCTGATCTTCTGTCGTCGATATTTTCAGAAGAATAACAAGCGTTGTGCCCACTTGGAACAAGAAAAATAATATCATGAATATTCTATCTACAACTTGTGCTAGTCGCTTCCATTCTTCCATTGAATCATCAAGCTTGGATTTCTCATCAACATATTCACGAATGCTGTCTAGAGTTTCGGCTTGTTGTTTTAAAATACGGAACAGTTCATTGGGCGATGTCTTGTCAAATTCTGGTAGGCTCATTGGATTAGGACTAACGTCATTGGAATCACTTATCATTTTGTTGATATTGTTTTCATTGTCAGGTGTTTCATCCATTTGGTGATGTGTAAAACCTCCGTTTACATGGATTTCGTGAGCATGAATCTAAAAGCAGAAATAGTGTTAATATAACATCAATGACCACAACAATCATCATTATAATGAAGATGTTTTTTCTAGTGTGCTGCAAGGTGATTATTGTCTACACGGAAACGTTGTGTGATATTGTGTAAAGCATTACGACAGAGGCCTGAAGTTTTCGTTGTTTCATTGTTAGCCATGTTGGCGTACATAACATTGATGTCACACTGCTGGTATGAATATTTATTCATAACATACCTGGCGGCAGCTCTTTTCATCTTTTCTAGTTGATTTGAAAGGGACTTTTGTTATGGTTTTCATATGCTATTACAATTCAAGTAGTGGATGTTACGTTCCCAAGTTTTATAGGCAGTTTCTTTGATTTAACGGTAATAACATTGCACATTTCTTTTAAAACATCTTGGAGTGTTATTGGCTTCGAGGCTGTTGTTTTCTACTAAAATCATCACTGGTGTTAACCCTAGAAGGCAGTTTGCGCTGTTAATAGTTTAAGTTCTTGATTGTTCAGTTTATATGGAAAAATGATGTAGTTTTCTTTTTTCTAAGAGATTCTTATTATTTCACATTTATCTGGATACAATTTCATTGACTATTTATTTCTCATTTTAATCAAATGGTACATGTCCTTAAATATGTTAATATCATTAAAGAAAACATACAATATTTTTATCTGTAATCGTGTACCGGTGGTAAGCTTTTACATGTGTTAAAGTCGCCGTGTGTTGTAGAGTACGTGATGGAGTTAACGGAATTTCCACAAAGATTCCTATACTATAACTGGTGGTTAATATAGCTAGATAAATATTAATGCATGTATGAATGGTACAAGAAATACTTACATCATTGTTATGGTTGTTAGTGTTTGCTAGCCGCAGATCCCGCCTGATGCCACGTACCTCTTTTGGAGCAACTTTGACATGTAGAAGTCGACCAAAGCCATTGAAAAACACAGTTCGGACCCAGTTCGGTAGTTTCTTACCATGGTTGCCACGGAAATGAATATTCAACACAGTAACTGTCATCAGACACGACAAGGAAACTAATACCATAGCACAGGCGAAGTATACGCCTGAAAGAGAGGCAGGTACATTTAATTCAAACTAAACTCGTCATTCATTGATGGTTAAGATGTTTCTGAGCTCTTACTTGTCATTGGCCTTATTCTAGAATATGATTAAACCAACACCTCAACGTAGTACCGCAAAATCGTGAGAGTACTTCATACACAAGATAGCAGTGTGTTCTTTTTGAGATGGGTCGGATAATCGGACTGTCGGATACATTTTAATTGACAAATGGTGTCGGCTTGTTAGACAGAAACTAATTTTGTCAGACTTAAATCAAAAAGAAACCGGTGCCATGAACGTTGAGGAATTCTGAGTACCAAATTGTGTCTAGTGTCGGGAAGACTGTTTCATGTAATTAACACTACATGATACAATAACAGAACAACTGAATTACCCCCCTTCCATTTATTACTCATATAAAAACACTGACAAGCTATTCAGTATTCAGGCGTATGCAATTTGTGGTTTTTCAATATATTTATATTTATTTAAACATTCATAGAATGAATTATTTAAATATAACTTTCTATATAATCACGCATATGGCACTTATATATAATCTTTCTCATTATCTAAATTCTAAGCGAACATGTGAAGTATTCTTATAACTTTACGAGAATCATACCACAATGAATGCAATTGTTTCAGTAAAAAAATGAAAACGTACACATGTGGTAAGTAATTTCATGTTAGTTATACCTATAAATGGGAATGTTTCAGAATCGGGAGGCATTGTCTCTGATACAACAAGCAGGAAAACAGCAAGTGAGAGTAGTACGGTGATTTCTAGTGAAATCTTCTCCCCAGAATCTGGCGGTAAGAGGAAACCAAGGAAAGCCACGGTCGATATCAAAGTGCATGGAAATATCAGATTGAGAAGATAAAACAACGGCTTCCTTTCGATCTGGATGTAGAATGTTACATCTGGATACGGTTCGACACAACACTGGTATATCAGTTCATGACGTATAGCGGGAATACCTACAATAATACAAGAATAAATGAAGATATTACACTTACAAGACAGGCATCCCTCACTGTTTGAAAATAGAAGATCGAAAACCTAACTGAAGGTCCATTCTACCATATACACATGTATACTACTCAAGCTTTGATAAGGGTCAACTATTGAATAAGATGGACTGAGGAATAATTTTAGAAACATCTTAATGTTGTAAGCGAATAAACATTTAGGTCTTATTAGTGATAAGTCGATCTCACTAAAATAGTTGTGCTGCATTCAGGCATTTGTGAACATAATGCGGTCCGGTTTGTTTAACACTATTAGAGAAAAGGGTCAATGGTATTCTAGGGTGATGACCATACCCTAATGTCAGAAATACAAAGTTTTTTAACATGATGTTACACCTATATGTTATGTCATACATGCATACATCTACACATCACGGAAATGTACCACCCTGAAATCCAAAAGGACACTGAAAATATTTAGCATAAATAAAATTATACAAAATATGCATTTAATGTCCGATGTTGGCATGGTGAAGTATGTTACTCGTCTGCCGTAGTAACACCCCTAACATAAATGTTGTTGTTTTTCATAACAGAATACCTATGAGTTTCCATTCTCCATTCGCCACAAACATTGATGTATCCCCCTTCTCCGCTCTCAGTGTCATATTTACATCCCAACCATGATACGACCAGGAACCAAACTTCATCTTGCCTGTAACAAATGGGACAAGCATTAACATTCTGATGACCAAATTTATGATAACACATGTATATAGATAATCTGATCTTATGACAACGTTTTGATGTTTTGTTATACATTTGTACATGTGGAAGTAATAAACCAACAACCAAGCTAAGAATGCTGTATACATTGTATTTATGAGTTAACTATATATTTTGCATAAACTTCAAAAATGGAAATATGGAAAAAATCACCAAATCTGAATTGCCCCAAAGGGCCAATGCTAATAGATATTGACAAATCGGGCATGGAAGGTAGCACTCATCAGAAACAGCAGATCAAGAAGGTCACACAGAGTAACAAAGACAAATCGCATACCATAAGCACACGCCAACACACAAATGAAAAAAAGAAAAAGAAACATGAACAGTCCTACTTTCATGTGTCAAGTTGGCGCAATGAAACTGCTACATGTAGCGAGTGTTCTTGTGCCTAACAATGGCTTTATGTAAGGTTTATCAATTGAGTCTAACTAATTTCCTGTCATCGCACGAAGACGCATAATAGTGCTCTGTAAACTAAGCATGCAATTCGCTGCAAATTTAATGGAACAAAGGAAATCTATTCAGACAACGTTTTATTATCATCATAGAAATATCATGAGATAAAGATTATGACCTACATTGTTGGAAGTTCGTAAATCACAACACGATATAAGTCAGGCTGAGACAGACCCTGTCGCAGACATGTTTTTAAAGTAATACGGTAACCATACTTAGAAATAAGATCTTTATTTGACTGGTAAAATTTAGCAACCGTTTTGCGAAGGTTATGAAGGCAGTAACGATGTTGAAGTAACTTAATAATGCAAAATTCTTGTAATACTTTCAGTGTTAACATCTTCAACCCGGGAATAAGCTCTTGCAAACTCGATCAACAGCGTAAACGCCGTATGTATGTGAAGATGCCCTGAGAACATCAACACCACCATCCAGCTGCGAGTGATATACAACTTTTTTGGTTCAACGGGGTTGAATCTCACTTTATGCTATAAACTGACATAAAACCGTGTTACTATAGATATTATAGTGCCATATAAACTTAATATATATTTTGCTCCAAAGAGACGAATTATAAACGATACGTACATTGTTGTGTGTCAAACGGAAAGTATGTAACATCTACTCTACACAAACTCTTGATAACACTTGGAAAGTTGTAGTAGACAGTACCGTCCGGATATATGTTCGGTCGATAATCAGGTAAACCGCCAAGTTCCGTCTGTGCACTGTAAGACAATGGTGTTTTGTTAAGGAAACAATATACTGAGAAAATGCTCCAACTACACTGCTTTTATTTTGTTAAAGTGCTTTTAGGTCAGAATTGAACTATTCATTTAATCTGACATAAACATTAGGATATTTCGTAGGATATGGTGTATATTTTTATCAAACAAAACTGGTTTGCCATGTTGTTCATGAAGCCATGAATTCTGATTATTGTTTTCATAAGTTCTAATCTATTACTGCTTCTGTTGCTTGGAACGGAATACAAAACAGCAACAGTGGGTCGAGTTGGAACAATTGCACAGCATTTATGATACGCTTGGTGTTCATACCGAATCAACGTATTGGCAATGCTACCCGTCATGCAATATACATGTATAGTGTAATGATAGCGGAATCGTGGTGTATAAATATATGGAATGCCTATACCTAATTTACTAAACTGTTAAGAGATACATAATCAGCAATGAAATAATACTATTATGCATACTTCATTGCTTCATTACCACAGTGATTGATGCAACACATACGTGGGTCACCCATTTTAATAATAAAATAATTTCTAATCTAGCAACATTATTATACATTCGGCGGGACTTCGAAATTTGCTCGAAATAGGCCGGGTGCTAGTAATATTGGTGCTATAACCAATTTGTGCTGTTTTAGATTCTAAGCTTTAATTGCCTAATTAATGCGATCAGTAACACGGGTTTAAATCATGTAAACTGTTAAATAATAAATGGTAAAAAATATAAATATACAAAAACATACTTATCATACAACGTAATGTCGGGTACCCATATAGATTTATAAGGTACAACCAAGTTGGATATACCCATCTCTGTGTCATTCCATACCAAATTACAATCATTCCAAATCTGAATGTAGAAATAGATTATATTACAATATAATACAGATATACCAGTAGATATAGTATCATGTGTTTACCAATACTACTGTTAAAAAGGAGAGTAAATCATCGGACAGGACAGCAGCAATCGAAGTCGAGTAAAACGTTTGTTTCAATGTGTCATTGCTTTGATGATTGAACGATCACTTCATCTTCTTAGCGTATACCTAATACATAGTCTGTATATATAATCAACAGTTGTATAAACTATTTTACACCCTGTGTTCTTGTTTGTATAAGTAATTTGTTGATTCATGTGGTTTACAAGAACTATGCTGACCGTCAAAAGTTCCGCAAATCAACAGTTTCTGTCGTTCTTATTTGAATATTGTATCGACAGTTAAATAAGTAAATCGACATCTTCGAGTAAAGCCAATAGTTAAAAAAAGGAGGATGGCCCAGTAGTAATCCCTATACACTGTTTCTCAGTTCCGGAGCTAAAAACCGATGTAACGCTCTGACGGAACTCAGAGGTCATGTATTCTGAGTTCCGTCAGAGCGTTACAACAGTTTTCAGTACAATTATCTGACGGAACTGAGAAGCGGTGTATCGGGTTATATAACGTGGGATATTGTTTCTATTATTTTAACAATGATGTTCGGCTGACTCACCAATCTGACCCATGCATTGCTTTCCAATATTTGTCGAGGCTCATTCTGTAATAACGTAATGATGCAACATTAATTAATAAAAACAATATAAACCGGCAGATTAATTCGTCGAATAAAAGGCAAAGTAAAGAGAAGTTTACAGACAAGTTTGTTGTGTTTTCTGAAAACACATTTTTGCAGTCACGACCTTATTCTGCTAAGGCGACGAATATTTTGTCTTATGACAATAACAACATAACTATGCTTTAGCAGTGAATGATGATTCCATTCGAGTACACAATTCATAACGTCCTTTCATAGCCTTTAAATGTTTAAGGTATATATAATTCGTAATTAATCATTTTGTACGTATAGGTCGTGTAAAAAATAAACAAAATACGTTTAAAGACATTATGCCATTTGGGTCATGTAATTAGACGATACTGTAGGATGTACGTTTGCCAAAATGCTACCATGCAAACCACAATCATATATGATAATATGCAAGGAGTGATTTACACGACTGTCGACTTCATTTATACAGCAACAGCAACATTTAGTTGGCTTCTAAGCCACAATTTGGCTTCTAGCCTTACATGTAGTATTGCTATTTAGCAGAGCCATTGTCATTGCCAATCGCTCGCTGCAAACTCAGTTATAATCAATCACTATTTCTAATTACAAGAACATCAAACGGCATATGTTATATGAAATTGATTACTATCAATATTTCTATTTGCATATCATGAAACAAATGAATTCACTCCGCCCAAATTTTCACCATTTATTAAAAAATGTTCTGAGGTCGCGGACAGTGTGTCTGACGCTCTTGTTAGTTTAGTGGGTTTGGATTCAGTTTATGGCTAATAATAAATTACTGTTCATTATCAATGCTACTCATCAAGTGATAAAAGACGTGAATAATAAAATAAGTAAAATTCGCTTTGCAAATGCGTGTGTGTATTGAAGTCAATTTTAATTTAGTATTTCAGAGAATGTCTTACTAAATCAATAATTTGACGAAGTGCGATGCCGACTCTGACTTGGACAGCTTGTTTGTGGTCACATTTTGGTAGAACTTGTGTTGTGTAGTTTTCAAACAGTTCATTGAAGAGATCATCCAACCTCACAGGGTCCACTGCACCTGAAGTAATACATTTAACATTGTGAGAATATCGTTAATCATGAGGAATTAAACAACACTCCCTTTCGATCGACCGCCCATAAATACGGCATTCAATGTTTTCCCCGCTTCCGAGCCTTCCATCGCCTGAATATGTCACATGATCACTTTACCGTTCGCATGTTTACCACCAACCACCTAAATACGCCAATGTTCTCCCTCGCTTTCAATCGACCGTCGAAAAACACCAAACAAGGTAACCCCCCACCTTCGCTTTCAATCGACCACAAAACACGTCACATGAGTTTTTTGTCCGCTCAAATGCTTTCAATCGACCACTAAAATACGCAAAACACAAAGAATGCAGTCCCCTCTCCCTCGCCTTCTACCAACCAACCTAGGTTCGTCAGACTGGGTTTGCCCGCTCACTAGCCTTTCATCGACACCCTAAATGCACCAGAAGATGTTTTGCATATAACCAAAGATACAGTTCAACAACTACACGCATGCTTATAAAACAAATAGTATACTAGTACACTGCTTTTTAAAACCCCGAAATTTGAGCAGGTTTAATTCAGATGTAGCCTGTTGGTACTATTATATAACACATAACATATAATCGAAAAGAAAAAAAAGATGACTTTCTTTTTCGAAACATTTTACTATTTCTAGAAACAAAATAACAAATAAAAATTGTAATATTAGAACTAGCATTGTGTACATTGTATGTTTGTGACTTTCATGCTCTGCTATTTGTTACGTTATGCCATACTGAAGAATTCTCCTCAAGCGGGTATCGATTGAAAAATCAATAATCAAGGGACGCTAATGCTACAGTGTATCTTTTGTCACGCTTTACTTCCCTTGTCGAGTATCGATTACGTATATTGATGTTGACAGGTTTAAGTGCTGACAGGCGTTATAAAAACGAATACGAAAGTTAAGTTTGCATAAAGCATAATACAATGCTTATAACAAATAACAGAGATGAATAACGGTGTTTATAGTGTAGTGTAAAAGTATTCTGCCGATATTAATTATTTCTCTATTAATTTATTTCCATTTCGCTCTTGTTATGTTTATATGCATGTGCATAATTTGTGTTTGACTATAAACAATCATGTAGTTCTATGCTAATAAACTTTATGATACGTATAAATATGATCATCTGTCCTTCCATTATTATACAAAATATTTTATTGACTTATAAGAGACATTTAACGTAATAACACTCATATTTAGCATCCCATGAATTACATTGCATCAATATTTACGCAAATAACACAAAGAGACTGAGCTAAGAAATCGAAATTTAGAATTATTCCAGTTATGCACACTTAAAATAACATATCAGCCCGTTCATTTATATGTATACATGTAACTTGTGATAATGCGCCAATAACATAAATCTAAAAAATAAAAAACAAATCTAACTCTAGCAAGATGAAATACTAGTCATTTTAAACTGTGTTTCAGTTTTAAGTGTTTTTTCAGGAAATAACCCCCAGCACCTGATTAATTGTAATATAAATATATATAACTGAGATTAAAATCGATGCTTTATGATAATAAAACAACCATCTGTAGCCACGCGTTACATATTCGATACTTATAAGGGATTGTTTAAATCCGGTGTTTATTTAGCGCGTGTCAGTTTTATGGGGGTAATAAACCTACATTGGTCGCTGAAACTGTTAGTTACCTAACGTTATATAGATTATGTGTTTAAAAGAAATTAAATATACATGTATATTATATATTGATATCTGAAAATTATCAATTGTTAGATTTTTTGAAGTTCTTAAGTGTGATGTTGCCACGTTTTAACAAATATTAAAATTAGGTTTTGTTCTTTTAGAAATTACTAGCTAGTAGGTTATTGTCATACACAATTTAATAATTACAATAATTATGAGGAATTTCAATAAAAGAGCAAATTTGGGATATTAACTAACTGTTTCCTAATTAATATGATTCATATTATTTTGTTTTACATTTTTGACGAATGATGCCCTTTTTGGCCACTTTTGATGGTTCTGTATTCACGCATTAGACGTTCATCGTTTTTCTACTGATTAAATCATAAAATGATTATTTATAGTATCAGTTGGGTTTGATGCAAGTATTTCCATTCGTTTACTACACGTATGTAATTTCCTTTTGCTAAGAAAATTGTTTAATTTTGTACATAAAATCAAAGTGAAAAATACAACTGCTCATATTGATACACCCCAACCAGTTATATTAAGTTTATTATCTGTTGTTGTTGTTATAAAACAGTAACAGTATGAAACAGGCGATAACCGATATATACACGCGATAGAGCGATCGTCTGTCAAGCTACTACAACAACAACAACAACTGTTAAGAATGACAAAAATGCAAATTTTAGTCAAAAAGAATCTTACAATAGGCGATCTTAATTTTATCTTAAAATAACGAAATATATATCATTTAAAGGGTAATTTTAATATCTGTAAAGATCCATTTGCACCTAAGCGTTGACTTTGAGTTAAGTTATTTAAAATCCAGGTTAAACATACCCATGTTTGGTCATACGCTCATATTGTATATAGACAAAGAAGGAACAACTCACTAGCAAAGTGGTGTAAAATATCTTCAAAATAGGCGATCTTGATATTTTTTAAAATGCATGAAATTAATATCACCTAATGTGTAAGACATTAAAGATTACAGATCTTTTTGCACCTAAGAGTTTGCTTGTCTAGCTTTTTCGTTATTAAGAAAAAACTATATTGTCCCTTCTTATTTCTATATAGAAAAAATGAGCGCTATCGATTAACCGCTTGAGGAGAATTCTTCCACATGCTTCCCTGACTAATTTTGAGCTGTCTAATCTTGAAATTACGACAAAAGCTTTAAGGGGATTCATTTTTTAAAACGTTGGAATAATAAAATATATCTCATGAAGATACATGTTTTCTTAATGTCTTTCTGTGGTAACTGAGCTCTGCTGGAAACAACAGTGTAACAAAACGATTAGTTCATATCAATACATGTACTGTAAACTAATATTGTCCTTAATGGAACAAACCAATTTAGTAAACAATGGCAATAATTATGAAAATTGTTTACTCGGTTTCTGAAACCAACCTTTTCCAGCTTTAACAGTAACACCCACGTTGAAACAGGAGCAATGCACGTTTCCAAACCGTAAATCGACCATAATTATCGACTTAATATTAAAGCGTTTATATTAAATTTCTTCCAAAAACGTGTTAGCAAACCGGTGTAAAAATAGCTCAATATCATCGACAAGCTGTCCACGAATCATATAAATCATCGGTTTTCTTTTCAGACATGAGTATTATTTTACATCCGGCATCAATAATCTGGTGGTCTCATAATTGTTCTCTTGATTCATCATAGACAACATATTGACATTCTAATTAAAGTACATATTTGTTGTAATTAAGTATGTTTGTAGTAAGTACATTCATGAGTTTGATCCATATCCTGCAATTCTGGGATTTTAATAGCAGCCTATTTTTTGAAAGGCGATAATCCAATAAATATATCGATTTCTAATTAAACCGTGTTTAGAAAAATAGGATCATATATCAATGTATGGCAACATATATACAATAATTCACTGTCCAATTCTTGATAACATGTGGTTTAGCATTGAATGGTTAGAGAATTAATACGGGCTAAATCTGTATTTGTTAGCATCTCAATTTAAACTGACACTTTTTACGAGAAAAGGCATTGATTTGGACATACACATGTCTTGTTAAGGGGTTGGGAAACTGAAACACGAGGGCCGTGTGGCCCTAAAGCGCTCACCTGATGACTAGCAGTAAAGGCAGAATCGGTATTTGTTATGATATGACATTGATATTTGATGTAGATTTTACAAAATTAATACACACTTTATGGCCAGGTTTTATAAAGGTGAGGTAAAAAATGTGACCTCTAGAGTATTAACAAGGTTTTCTTTGATGTACTATGGTGACCTAGTTTTTGACCCAAGATGACACAGTACTAACTTGACCTAGATTTGACAAACATTGTGACCAAGTGTCATAAAGATTAGGTACAAATGTGACCTCTAGAGTGTTAACAATGTTTTTCTTCAATGTGACATTGTGACCTAGTTGTTGACCCCATGTGACCCAGTTGCGAACTTGACCTAGATTTCATAGAGGTTCGCATTGTGACCAAGTTTCATTAAAATTATATAAAAAATGTAACCGCTAGAGTGTTAACAAGGTTTTTCTTTGATTTGACAGTGACCTAGTTTTTGACCCCAGATGACCGAGTTACGAACTTGACCTTGATTTCATAGAGACAACATTGTGACCAAGTTTCTTAAAGATTATGTAAAACATGTGACCTCTAGAGTGTTAACAGTCCAATTGTTGACGACGGACGGTAGACGACGAACGCCATACATAGGACGATCACAATAGCTCACCATGAGCACTTCGTGCTCAGGTGAGCTAAATACATAAATTGGCGAACAAAGTAGTGTATGAATTTTAACAGCCATCGACTGTTATCAGACCTCGTTAAGTCTTGTACTTGCTTTTTCAGAAGCGATGAAAATGTAGAGGACATAAGTGAAGAAATAAAACTGCCCATTAATATACCTCCGACACTGACATTTTGTTTCTTCACCAAAACACGATAACCTACGAGTTTTAGTAAGTAAGTAAGTAAGCAAGTAGCTACTTTATTTATAGTAGATAACATATTTGGTGTTATACCAATTTTCAATATGGTCTACAGTGACCATTAGTACTGTGGATATCCGACTGCAAGTAAAATAATGTATTTGTTCATGGAACTTGCACATAATTTGACGGTCTAGTTAATATATATTATATATGAGCCAGTCTCCAGGAAAACCTGCTATTTTGACAAAAATATTGACTTTAAGATATTCCATAGTATTACAGGGTAATGTTAAATAAGCAAATTGCAAAAGAAATTATGTTAATATCTTGAGTTGTAAAGATGCTGCCTCACAGATCGGGCTAAATTAATTGTATATTGTGATTTTCTAACCTAACCAAGTATTGATGTAATAGAAAGCCACTGACGGTTGCTTTATGAAAGATTTGGTGCAGATAAGCAATTTTAACCACTCTCGATATCGCCCACTGACTATTTTTTTTTTAAATCGCTAAGTTTCCTTCCAACTTGCTTCGTGAATTACGTAATTCACACATGATTGAACTGTAACATCAACAAACTACAGCGTAAACATCAGTGAGGTATTTAATTAGTTTTTCGATTCGTTTTCATCAAATGCGAACAAATTTCAGGCAATTTAAGTAAAAGTAGTGTTAATTCTATAGGGTATTAATACCCTATAGAATTTTAAACGTAAAAAAAACTAAATAACTACAAAATGCCAAAGTTTCTGAAGTTATTTTAGATGTCAGTGTTGTTGTTTAAGGGATATACAGACAACTATACCAAAATTACGCGAATATTTGACAAGTTATTTTATTTTTGCAATACACCAATATGTGAGGCAGTCCCGTTAAGGAGGTTACAGCTGTTTTTGTAGAGTCCCTATTCGGAGCTTTTTGTGTGACGTCGCAAACGTCATTCAAACGCTATTCGACGTAACTGAAATAAGTATTTCATAAATACACCATTTGATCAATTCTTGACATAAACTGTTCAAAATAGTACCAAATTCTATAATTACGTTTCACTTTTCAAAATATATATCAAAATCGAAATTGTTTGCATTCAGAGAAAGGCTACTTCTTTTTTAAACAATCAAATCTTTGGTTTTCTCAATCGGAGTACTTTTCAGAAGTTGGTCACCATAGCAACGAAGTATGTGTTTTCGACATAATTCATAGGAACATTTAAAGCTAAGGTATAGTACTATATGGGTCAATTACTTAAAATAGAATCAATAGATATGTTTTCCTTATTTTAGAGCTTTATCAAAATCTTGTTACATATTGTAATTACATAATGTCATTATAACAGGTTTTCCTGGAGACTGGCTCATATATATCATACAAAAGGTAAAGGTAAAGTTTTTGTTTATTATAGTGTCACCCCTATTGAAAGGGCCAGCCAATTTGACTTCTGAGACACCTATATTTCGTGCGAACAGTACCTCCCGAATCCCTTCTCGTATTGCCGGGCGCCTGTCAGAGATGGGCTTACGGTAACCGGTGGCTCACCAACCGACCGCATTAGTTCTAACCCAGCTTCCGCCGGGATTCGAAACTTCGATCTCCCGCTTCCAAGGCGGACGCCCTAACCACTCGGCCATATATGATCCTGATTCTAAACCAAGAAGAAAAAAATCATTTGAATTCTTATACAATGTAGCTAATCTTGTATGATTGATATCACAATTGGTGTTTCCTTGTAATGTGTACCTCGACATCGAACCAAATGTACATGCTAATCCTTCACAATTAAGTCTAGCTTTGTAAAATGGTACGTGTTTGAAAACAATATAAAAAGAGTCATACGATGTATAGTGGAAAATTGTCTGCAAAGATATAATATATTAAGAATTTAACTACCAGTATTAGTTAAGTAAGCATACTATTATTGGTCCTTCTTTCGAACATGTGGTGTTTAAAAGTAGAAATTATTATAGCCCAGGAACTACTAGACTCGGTATCAAAGGCCGAATGATTCGTAGGTATTTAATGTACGATTAACATTTTAATGGTCAATTACTGCATACACTTCTATATCAGAATTATGGTTTCATTTGTTTAAGTGGACACAGTAGTGACATTCCGATTATTGGCATCCCCTCCAGTACACTACGTTACATTGTCTAGGGAAATAACATGAATATTTGTTATAATTGTTCTGTGATAGATGCTGCGAGCTAGTACAGATATCCACAGTCAATATCCACTGATGTTTCAAGTAATATACAAGTCAAATAGTTCCTGCGAGCAAATGATGTACCGACTTCATTTTACAGAGAATTGACAGGATCCTCGACCTTCTATCTGCATAATTAAACAGCTGATGTGTATAAAATTAAGCATGAAAATCTCAAAATTGTGAAAACAAATAGCGCGATATGCAGGTAGCTTTCCAATTGGGGAAACTATATGCACGATAATTTGACATACGAAATTTATCAACAAATTGTTAAATAATTTCATGTATAACAAACCAATTTTCAAGACACATAATTGCATATTATGACTCCCTTGTTCCATATAATATTTATATTCTTATAAATAAAACCTCTTATTAGTCCATTTAAGGTATTATCATAAGACATGTTTTCAGTGTTCAACAATATCAAAGATCATAAACCAATTCCGATAATTCCATGACAATAGCTAGACATTTAGAATTTTAAGTCTCTGAATAGACATTAACACTGAATGGTAATTCTCCTTATATGACTCTGGAGACCTAAAGAAACTGTATATGTTGTTAATTTTATCAAGGGAAACAACCAGCACTTATTTTACCTGATCCTAAAAATATCCGAAAAATAATTTACGGAGCGAAGTGCCGGGTACGAATCGTGTTGAGTACGAAAAAACCTATTCAGGACGAACGTTTGGAAGTCGTACGAATGTGTTGAGTATTGAAACGTTAGCGAAGAATATCAACGATAAAACTATCTAAACTCGTGTTTTATACTCTTTTAAATCGAGTTGCGTGTATATTTATATCGTAGGGACGGGTTTTAAGGATACTTTTGTAGTTCTTTCTAAGAATTTCGACTAGCCCGGGCCGACATACGTCAGCCATCTTTTTGCGTAAGATAACCTATTTTCGTTCAAGAAAAGTTTGAAATCTTGTAACGACCGGTTTGATTAGTCTGGTTCGCGACATTCTTACAAAATGCATCTTTTTTATTATTTTTTTTGAAATCGTAAACCATCGAGAACAGATCACGTGCCCCTCCATTGACTTTTACTTAAGGCTATCCAATATACCTGCTCGCTCAAGCTCGCAGGTAAAAAAGGTAATATCCAATAGTCGCATAGTTCGTATATTATTTTATTAAAAATCGCTTTACAAGTGGGTAAAACAATGTAGGCAATACAAGTAGCAGGATGAATACAATACATAGCTATACACTTCAACAAATTGTTTTATTTGCCACCCTATAAAATATAATATTATGCGATCTATTCAATCAATAAAAAAGCGTGCATTTAAGCCATTTCGTACCAACAGTTCCGCAAAGATGATTTAGAGCACGATTACGTGATTTCGTTCTGGAAATCGATTTTTTTCCGTGGAATGAACAAATAACACAACTTTAAATGTATTGCTTGGATATATCGCATAATACAATATGTCATAGGGTGGTCAATTAGAAATGTATTGAAGTGTATATAGTTATACGTCCAACGCGCTAAGCATTTGGATCAAAGAGTAGTTATTAAATGAGTATGTCAATGCCATGATATGATTTACTGCATGTTATCAATTCACCTTTAAGTTAATGTTAATAGCGTTGTAGCTTCCGGAATGCTAACCATCTCTTAAAACATTGATTTACTTATCGTTTGAAAACTTTAAGTGAAAAAAAAACTAGAACATGTAGTGGATCTTGACTTTAGAATAATTAATTAATTGCAGAGTGAAAATTAAGGACGATAGTGGCATGTTTCTGTGAGAAATGGGGAAACTGCTTCATATAATAGAATTTGTTAAAACATCATATTATAATCGGAAAAAAGCATAAGTTATCGCCATTGTTTAGGAGTTATCTTCCCTTGAATACCCAAATTTGGAGAATCTATTATAACACTGGTTTCAAGGGCAAATAACTCATAATAATGTCCGGTGCCATTTTTATAGAGTTTTTGCTTTTAATATGATACTCGGCCTTTGCTCAAATAAACATTTGAACAATGTTTATTATTTTGTATTGCAAATGGTCAAATACATTGATTATGTTCACTTACCAAATAAATATATGTATGTATTACCATGATTAATGTCCTATCTCTCATATACAGGAAACTGCAGCGACTTTAATACATATCTTAAATAGTTCATGTTTAGTACATACACGAATACATAGACAATTTCATCAAAAATGATTAACATAAGTCCATGATACTATTATTGTCAATAGTAACAAACATCTCCGGAATTGACTTTGTAATATTTTGATATTATGTCAATGTCAAGTAAACTGTGGGGATCTTGTCACATTATGAAGGTAAACGGTCAAAGCATTCCTTGCTTCAAATAAACTGAAATAATTTTAAGAAGACAACCACATCGGGTTTTCTGCTGAACACGGATGCTTTTATTTTAGCGCAAATACTTCCGATACGTTAAGATGAATGGAGGACAAGCGATATAAGGTCATGCAAAACACAGACACGATAATCATAAAATCTTAAATAGATGAACTAGCATTATTTCTAGCAGTACATAAAGGCAACATAGGAAAGAAAACGGAGAGGTCATATGATTACACTTGTAAGGCGATAATAAATTACACAAATAAAAAATCAAAATAAATCGGACAGGTTAGGCTGCACACAAAAGAAACAGCAAGGCACGAAAGGTGACACACACACATACACAGAAACACACATAAACACAGAAACACACACAAACACAGAAACACACAGAAACACAGAAACACACACAAACACAGAAACGCACAGAAACGCACACAAACGAAGACAAACATACAACAAACACACATCCCAATGACAAACACAAACGTGAACAAGCAAAACTGACACTTAAGTTAATGTATTCAATCAAAACATCATTATAATTTCATATTTCATAGTATCGAATACTATAGTAGAGATATGTGTGAGTTTTAATTGCTATTCATCACAGAGCGTTTGAATTAATAATATTATTCCATCATACCCAAACCTCAACCACATGAAACGTAATTGGAAAACGATCAAACAATATTAAGGACACATTTTATGCTCATAAATTGTTTTAATAGAGCACAATATTAAAAAACACTGAATATAAATAGGATGATGAGACAAATTCCAGATTAGGAAAGGGTATGCTTGAGCTCATCCTATTCAGGCAGCATAGGCTTTTTAATCTAACAAATTATCAGCAACACATAATAGACTACAACAAAAACTTTAAAATACAACACAAATATTTAAAAAAAATTGTTTGAGTCATTAAGTGGTAAAACATAATTCACTAACAAAACAATATTAAATATTACATTCTAAGTGTTACACATGCGCAAAAAGATGCAAACAGATGTTTGCAAAAAAGCCTCCTAGATGCATGCAAGTTCTTAATAACATATAATAGCATCATATTTTACGTTTGGTGTATATGAATAACGAAACATAATTAAGGTTTATATAATATAAACTGTACCTTGAACACATGCGATGCTACCAAGCGTAAACAACACTATTATATCCATTTATTCCTCGTTCGTGCTCCACATGTTCATGAATGGTGAGTACTACATTTTATTAAACTATTAATGAATCTTTCTCTTCCGTGATTATTTGTCTGGCGATGACATTCAATTACAGTAATGGTCCAATTATCGTTTTCTGTATGCTTTGAAGATCAGCAAATAAATAATTCCTATGCTTATTGTGTTTTGGTCAATATGATCACATCATTATAGAATTAACCAGTTTCAAGGGGTCATTTCTAATTCCTACACATTAATAGTAGATTAATGAGGACAGAAACTCGAGAAACGTTCTATCAATACAAATACACCGTTCTAGTAAAACAATGGTATATTTTTTCCGGGCAAAAAATGAACAAATTGGTGAAAGAAATGTTTGCCTTGAAAAGGTGTTTTGTTTCATAAGTAAGATACCACTGAATAGGTTATTAAAGTAACAAAGCAGGGTTATTGCAATATAGCGAAAACTAGGTATTGGAGCCGTTTTACTGTTGGAACTGGGTTATTCAGCTAGGGCATTCAGCTTTTTGATTGCTGAAACTAATACATTCTACTTTTCGACAGCTTGGTTAATTTTCTACTTTTAGGCTTTCTGACAGCTATAACTAGGTATTGATGCAGTTTTACTGTTGGAACTGTTGGAACTTGCTTATACTGCTATGACATTCATATAATTTCCTTGCTGAAACTAATTCATGCTACTTATGGACAGCTTTGACTTGGGCGGACTTTTTACTTGGTTAGTTCGGCATTGCGCCTTGTATGTGTTTCAATGTTTTATGGGCTCGGCTGGTTTAGGGGAGTGCTGCCTTTCCTGTCCGACTTAATGTTATCTTTTAATTGCGATGTAGCGTACATGATTTATATCCATTACTATCACTTTATGTTCATGAAGCGATTAATACTTTCATGTACGAACATGCACAAATTAGGGGGAACTGTGTTGGTCTGTACCGCACACAATTTCCGACACAATCACTCAGTCCTAATCGTTAACATAGCAAACGCATGCAGGAAATGAATTGCAATGTGGAAACATGTTTTGATGATATGCATGTATGCCGAGCAATTTCAATGAGGAAACATATTCTAATGGTATGCATGTGTGCATGTTCTAATGGAAGCAGTTTCAATGTGGAAACATATTTTAATAGAGTGCATGTATGCCAAACAATTGCAATGTGGAAACATCTTCTAATGGTGTGTATTTACGCCAAGCATTTGCATTGTAGAAACATAGTCTAATGGTGTACATTTATGCCAAGCAATTTGAATGTGGAAACATATTCTAATATAGTGCATGTATGCCAAGCAATTTCAATGTGAAAACATATTCTAATGGTGTGCATTTACGCCAAGCATTTGCATTGTAGAAACATATTCTAATGGTGTGCATTTATGCCAAGCAATTTCAATGTGGCTACATATTCTAATATAGTGCATGTATGCCAAGCAATTTCAATGTTAAAACATCTTCTAATGGTGTGCATGTACGCCAAGCATTTGCATTGTAGAAACATATTCTAATGGTGTACATGTGTCCATATTCTAATGGTGTACATTTATGCCAAGCAAAAACAGTGTGGAAACATATTTAAATGGTGTATGTGTTAGCATGTATGCCAAGCAATTGCAATGTAGAAACATAATTATTCTAATGGTGCGCATGTATGCTAATGTTTTATTCGATGATGACTTCTGTGTGTTTAGGTGCAGTCATATTCGTGCCACAGGCATTGTAACCATTGTTGCCCTACTATTCAATCATATGGAAATTATATAAACCATGTCAAATAAGTGTTCGGCTCCACGTGATTTATACAATGTGAAAAAGTGCTCAGTTGATATCGATACTAGATCCAAGTGCGCTAATGCCATATTTATTGTAGAAGATTATTCATATATGAAATTACACACTCAACAGGAAGGGATGTTGTTTTTCAAATCATGCGTGGTTCACCAATATTTCGCTGTGACATTTCAATTACTCTAATCAGGCGTAAGCATTTTATGACTTCCGGATATGGTTACGTCATTGATTCGTGTTTTATCTCCAATGTGTGTCAACGTTGAATAATTATGAAAAGCGTTACATTAGTGTGAAACTAATTAGAGTTTTTATATTAAATTTATTCGTATAAACCCATTAAACAGTTCCGATTTCAGTATGTTGCAAGACATAATGTGACATGATCCAACATATTTAATTTCTGTGTATTTTGTTTCCGTTTTTGTTAATTAAGTGCTAAGAAGACGTGTACTAATTATATAACGTCATCATAAACATTGTTTTTACGTGACGTAAGTAAGTAACGACTTTATTTATAGTAGATAACATATTTGGTGTTATACCAATTTTCAATATGGTCTACATAATAAACATATATACATTAAATACATGATAATATACAAACAAATTTATAAAGAAAATGAAACAGTACTAGTTAAACTTAACAGTATAGGATACTCGTGTATTGTTTAAAACGTTAACCTATAATTAAATAGCCTAGTATACATACAAAATCAATAATCAACTGTGAAAAAAAGTGCTATTCAATATGTATATATATTATATAAAAACGATAATATTAATATTAAGTCAGACAGGGAAGGCAGCACTCAGCTTAACCAGCCTGGCACAGAAAACATATAAGCGGCACAGACACTGTCCAACGTAAATATCTAGCCACTACAAAAACACGGCATCCCGTCCCCACTAAAACGGAGACGAGAGCTAGGTGACAAGAAAATAACAACCGGACATTACACACCACAAGGACAATCTACAACATATATAAAATGTATATGCAATTTTGAAAGATACGAAGCAGCCTTGTGCTGGACTACGGAATTGCAGAATGGCACATACAAAATGAACAAAGTTTAACAAAAAGGCACATAACCTGAAGCTGCCATTTTAACACAATCATGTTGAATGTGTTCTAAGTCCCATCTCCTATAAAGGCGTTTAGTATGACCAGGTGCACAGGAAGGAATTGAGAACGACTTAGTGAAGATTATGTCTAAAGCCAAACATACCTCCATTGATCACCCCACAGAAATGAATTTGTGACATGAGTATGTGAATTTCTAGTGAAGAGTGTAAAATGCATGATCATCCTATAGAAACGTGACATTTGAATATGTGTGTCATTTTGTGTGTTTCCTTTTCAAATGAATATTTTATAACCAAGTGTTAAAATACATAACTGTTTAACTTTCATTGAATTGTAGTTTATTGTGTTTTGCGAACATGTTTAAAAAAAGTTTATCTTTCATATGTGTGACATGATTCATTTTGAACGATTATTTATCATGTTGAAGTTGTTTATATTATTTATATAAATGTGTCTACCTTAGATAAATATTAAAGTTAGAAATACATTTCATGTGGCTTTTCTTATATACATGTACAGTACAAGTGTATGTTACAATACTAAATGCCGATAAAAACCAAACATTTAGTAAAAAACATTTAATAATGTATGCGATCAAGATTGCTATATCACTTATTCTCTGTATTAATCAAACCATTTACAAATAAAACATCACTTATTATCTTAATTAGAACAAGTGTTGCAGTTTTTAATGACATTAAGTACTAATACAAATTATTTGGACACAATAATGTGTGGTAAATGAGGATCTATACATAATACAGTACAGTGAACTCACACATGAGAAAAAAAGAAAATAATACAAGAACACTTTATACGTTTAATTTGTTCACATTAATTACACAATGCCATTATTTCATGGATAATTAACCCATAATAATGATCCAGAAATGATAATTACAGAACAATACACAATGCATGTGCATCTTCATATTTAAAAGGAGGTGAACAAGAGTGCTCACATGTCTGTATAGACGTTCAAGGTCTTAGCTAGTTTGGTCGCTCTCACTAGTAAGACCGACTCCATAATAATACCACTTTATGTCGGTCCCAGTTGTAGTCTTATTAGCGGACCTTTACTGTACTAAATATCATTTATATTAGTGTTCATAAATTGTTTGCCCAGAGTAGTCGAGAGATGTTTTACACAAAAATATAACCGCGTGTTTTTTACAAAAAAAAAATAGTTTGCTTTCCCTAGTGGGACGAATATCTAAGATGGCGAAATCGGACTTGGGGCTCATGTCGTTAGATAAAAATTGATAGTTTTTTTCTAGTTTACGCTGTAAGGAAACATTATCCAGTTCAACATCTGATGAAGTACCGGAATCTTCATCAACAATCAGTCTGGTGGCCATCTTTTTCCCGGTACAGTTGAACTAGCCCAGAGATGTGAATGATTTGTTCAATCATGGAGTCAGTTAAATGGTCCAAATGATATCAACGGATAAAAACACAATTAAAATATTGTGAGTTTTAATGAAATAGTTAGTGAAATCGAACAATCCTCACCGCAGGTATTCTAATAATCATACCATTACTCCAGTCGAACAATTGATCTCGCTGAATGTAGCAGCCACATGGGAGATACAGTAGGCATAATACAAATAGTTCTGATTGAATTTGATCATTGATAATATAATTATATCATTGCATTTAATCTGTAGTCTCGTTGCTGTGCTTGTTCAGTTTTTGATAATAGGCTTTCATCACGATTAATTTTTGATAACAATTACATAGTTATACACAATGTCATTATATAATCTAGTTGCGTTGGTCCACAATTTGTCAATTTAAAATGCACGTCAAATCAACTCGCGTGACCAGAGCTATGTGTCATTACAATGTATGAACAAGACACTATGTCAATAGTTTCAATCTGAATTAGCGCATTTTAAATTATTAACTGGTTTTGGATTTAAACATAAAGTAATAGAAACAGGTGCTTGATTGTATTGCCGTAATTTTGCTACCTGACCTAGAACTTATGTTATAGTAAGTCGCTGACAGTTGCTTAATGAAAGATGCAAAAAGGCAATTAAAACCACTCTCGATATCGCGCACTCGGTATTTTTACTTTCACAAATAGCATAGTTTCCATTCAGCATGCTTTGTGAGTTATATTATTCACACGTGAACAATCTGTCACATAAACAACATACAGCGTAAGCATCAATGAAGTATTTAGTTCGTTTAGTAATTCATTTTCATCAAATATGAACAAATGTCAGGTAATTTCAAGTGATAGTAGTTAAACTTGGTCATTCAGCTTTTTATAGCTGAAACTATGTATTTCAGCTTTTTGACAGCTGGAAATTTGACTTTTGACTTTTCGACAGCTGCTTCTTAGACTTTCAGCGGTTAAGTTCATTGTCTCGTTCAATTGCGAATTGGACAACGTGTCGTGTAATTAGTCATTGTTGTTCTTATGTTTCTTATTATCGGCTGTTTCAGTTTTAGGCTGCCGTCCCTGTCCAATTGTGTACTGTTTGTTGTCACCAACACGATAGTAACTCGGATAAACGCAGATATACGGCTATCCCCGGACCCTACACATAAGCTACACAGACTTGTCTGGATGGTGTTATCTCCCCAAAACGTGATTGAAGCAATACTAAGCACAATAACACTGTTACTACAAACAGAAAATAAGTTTCCAAACAATAACTTTAGTTAGGAATGCGATATTTGAAGTAGAAAACATTCGGTTACTGCACCATCATCGTATCCCAAATTCTCAGTTAAAAGAATATAATAGATAATCGGACAGGGAAGTCAGCATTCAATATTTAACCAACCTAGCACAGAAACGTATCACACACCATATTACACGATATAATGCCCAACACACAATTGAACGAGACAATGAACTTTACCGCTGAAAGCCAATTTTCATCTGTCAAAACGTTGGATGTCCATGCCCAGCTGTCAACAACAATAGGGCGTATTTTATGTCTACTTTAAATCCAATACATAAATATTTGGAACTTACAAGTACTTTAAATTTGATTAAAGTTCGTTAATTACCATTGACACTTTTTTTTAATTAAATTTAATTTACAATTAATGACCATGTCATATAATATGAAACAAATTCTCAGAAATATGCAATATTTTAACAGGTTAAATAGCAAAAATCATAACCTGGTGACATTGCAACACTGCTCATCCAAATGGTCAAAGGAATGACAACTGGTGTTTTCAATGCCAGTGAGTCTTTGTTAAAATCCAAGTACATATTATATAGTTATTTTGCCTAGCTTAATTTAAAATGGACATATATGTTTGATCCCACGGGAAATAGCAGGAGTGCGTATTTGTGTATTTTCATTTGATCTACTATCCACTTCAAAGTCTGACTATTTAAACTAATTGCTGATAAGTATCTCCATATAACGTCTACCTTCAAAATTTAATTTACTGTGTTTATCTGCAAATATTCATGAGCATGTGGTCAATATCTAAAAGGCGGTACACTATGACACAAAATCGTTCGAATTGTGTAAAGCACATCACCATGTAATTCCGGTTGAGATAGGCCATGTCGCAGAAGTCTTTAAATTAATACTATACTTTTAAATGAAATCAGTGTTTCGGGGATACAACTTGGCAACAGTTTCACTATATTTAATGAAGCGATATAATTAGAGCTTAGTTGCTGTAAATTATAAGTAATGCAATTATTACGAGTGTTTAAGTATTCCACCCGGGGAGCAAGATCTTGCACATCAGATTGATTGTGAAGCAACAACGGCATATGAAGTAGTGTGTGGAACATCGCAATCCTTGTTTGGGTAATTCACAGTTTCGAAATTAAAATAATCTCTTTTGTCGTAATCTCACTAACAGTTTGGCCAGTTCAAATTGCAAGTGCTTGATAAAAAAGATTCGTGTGTATCAGATGAATTAGCTTTATTTACGAGGTGTGTTCAAAAAGTTCGATGTGGATATGTTGTTTTGTTTTCATTTAATCACAAGTGTCTACGAACTTTTTGGACACATCTCGTAGTATCAGTTCGCCAGGATACATATCCTTGGTCATATTCGGAAAGTAAGGATTATCAATATTCAAAAGTAATGAATTTGTTATATTCTTCATCGGGTACATAACTTCGAAGTAAACAAGATAGCATGGAACGAAGTCGTTACTTATTGTTCATTCATCGCGTCAACGATATATGTAAGTGATCACAATCACAAGCAACGCAAAACACGTATAAAATAACAAAAACTTGCCTTACTCAAGTAGCGCAAAACGCGTGTGTCTCTGCCAAGTTATTCTTGAAATATTTATTTAAAAAAAACTAGCGGGATATTTCGTAACTTTTACGGGGTTTTCATTATTTGACTTAGGTATTAAAACGATACCAATTTGCTATTCGAGACACTTCAGTTCCAGGACATGCCCCTTTAACATGAAGTGTGTCCATTGGACACGAATGCCTCGACTTTCCATTGACCATGCCAAGGGTCTTAACTCAAATGCGCATGCTGACTAATACTTCTACATTGTTTATTGACTATAGAACAACTAATGAATATATAGAAACAAATGTATAGAAACAAAAGCAAATTGTCATCATTTCAAGCGCAACAAAACTAAACAAGAGGGTCATTGACCCTATAGCGCTCACCTGATGACTAGCAGTTTAGGCAGAATCAGTGACCTGGGGACCTAGTTTTTGCCCCTAGGTGACCCAGTTGTGAACTTGACCTAGATTTTATAAAAACACATCGGGACAAAGTTTCATTATGATTACATAAACTATGTGACCTCTAAAGTGTTAAACTCTAATGGTTTTTTATGATGTGACCTAGTTTTTGAACCCAGATGACCCAGTTACAAACATGACCTAGATTTTCTACAGACATACAGTGTAACCAAGTTTCATATAGATTAGGTAAAGTATGTGACCTCTAGAGTGTTAATAAGGTTTTTCTTCTATGTGACATAGTGACCTAGTTTTTGACCCCAGATCATTCAGTTGCGAACTTGACCTAGATTTTATAAAAACACATATCGGGACAAAGTTTCATTATGATTACATAAAATATGTGACCTCTAAAGTGTTAAACTCTAATGTTGTTCTATGATGTGACCTAGTGCTTGACCCCAGATGACCCAGTAATGAACCTGACCTAGATTTGATAGCGACAAACATTGTGACCAAGTTTCATATCGATTAGGTAAAAAAATGTAACTTCTAGAGTGTTAACAACGTTTTTCTTTGATGTGACCTTATGACCTAGTTTTTGACCCCAGATGACCTAGTTACGAACTTGACCTGGATTTTATAGCGATAAACATTGTGACCAAGTTTCATATAGATAAGGTAAAAATGTGACCTCTAGACTAGAGTGTTAACAAGATTTTTATCTTTGATGTGACCTGGTGACCTAGTTTTTGACCCCAGATGACCCGTTTACTTACACGACCTAGTTTTAATAGGGACAAACATTGTGACCAAGTTTCATAAAGATTAAATAAAAACTGTAACAGTCAAATTGTTGACGGTGGACGGCGTACGGTGGACGACGGACGACAGGGTAATCACAATAGCTCACCTTGAGCACTTCGTGCTCATATCTTATTGGGACATTATAAAATGAAAAAGTCATTAAGAATTGCAAGCAATACAAAAGTCCCCTACCGGTTTAAAGCGATTTTCAAAGTTTCTGATGCCATAGCAACCACATTTTGTCGGAATCAAAATATTTTTCTGTAAAACACGTGCAAAATCCCCTTATTGCCCCCTATAAACATACCAAGTGTCAATAACCTAACTTGGAAACTGTTATCAGTTATGTCAGAATACAGATTTTTTGACGGACATACGGACATTCTAACAAACGGTATTCATGTGGCTACAATACGGAATGAAGAGTAGGTACTAGGTATGTGTCTAATTTTAGCCACATAAAAGAAAATTTTAGCCACGTAAAAGAAAATTCTACTTTCGTTTAAACTATTTTCAACGGGTTTGTCCATAAAAAGTACCCACCTAAGTACCCGTTTGTGGGCGCGGACTGACTGACGGACGGAGGGCAAACCTATAGTCCCCTCCGGTCAAAAACCGGTAGGGGACTTAAACCGGTAGGGAACTAAAAATGCGTTACTTTAATCATTTAAGAATTGACTTTAATGATTTAAGAATGTTGAAACTGTCATCCAGAAAGGTGCAGAAGATATGAATATATTGATATGGATAAAAATGACAAACGTGTTACGTATAACTCAGAAAGCATAGAAGCATACCTTCACTGTATACCAGTGTAAAAATTCCAGACATCCATAGAATATGTAATCTTATATCCATCTTTATGTAGCAGCCTCTTGTTCATTCTGTAACATTAAACACATATCATGCCAGAATTCACTTACAAATATCAGCGCTGTGACCAATGAATTTATGTCACCAAGCGTTTTCGTTTTCAATGAATAGCGTAACACACTACATTCACTTACCCGGGGATTCAATTGTGAACCAATTGTGAGTTTGAGCTGTCAATGCTAGAATTGAAAAACGAGCTGGATATTTATTCATTATTGGTTTCAGACAGATAAGATCATTAACTTAGAAATTAATCCTAATGTGAAACGTTTTACCGCGCAAATAATTGTTGAAATTGATGCGTAAATACAAATAATCACTCTGATTGGTTTCTGCATTGTGTATTAATCGACTGTAATCAATATTGTCATGTCATTTAATTGACAATAGTCTTCATAATTTATATGGTATTTTGCGTAATTCATATTAATTAAACCGATTGATTTTCGCAATATTGCAACGCATAACCAGTAGAGTCTACCCATACCTACCTACCTAATCCTCTTCGGGCTGGTTTGCCCTTAAGGGTCTACCCATAAGCAGTGACAAAGACAATTCAAAAAATGTTTCATGTAACAAATTATTTGTGTATGGTTACATGTAGTGTGTATTGCAACCATGATGTTGTGTTAATGTCAGTTGGTGTTCGCTTTGAGAAGACATTATGATGATGCTTCATTTTTCCGGAAATAAAATTTAGAACGGGTTGTGATTTCAAACGTCCGTATTACACCAGTCAGTGCCATGAATTATGTATTGATTATATTACATAGTTAATGTCTTATGAAAACTGTTCAATATAAAATCATCTGGTAAGAAAACAAGTCCAGTCTACTTAACAGGAACCACAGTAGAGTTTGTCATTGGCATTTGCTTCTTTATGCATCAGGTTATTTATAAATTGATAATGATTTAAATGAATTTTATACTAAACAATACTTAATTTGGAAACGGAAACAAAGTTTATGAAGTACATATCGGCTTTATAGACACGTTGTTATTATGTGTGGTACAAATAGTTGACTTCATTTCCCCCGGTATTTAACACTTGTCTAAATAACATGAAACATATGTTCAAGTACGTTAACCTTTAGTATGCTACCGTCGCATATATGCATCCAGAGCACGTTTATTCGAATGTTGCCGTCGCTGTGATGCGAATATCTCCTTTTATTAGGTGTAAGATAACTGGGCGGGATTTTTATATTATTCAGTCAAATGCTAAGTTCCAGGTAGCAATGTTTACCTAATACAAGGGTCAGTCAAAGATAACTGAGAGTTGCTAATTTTAAGCTTTCAAAATGTGTTTGCAGTTGTACTTGCTATTGTTCATCGTCAATTCTAACATGAGCGGCGATTTTGCCTATATAGACAAAGAACAAATCTAACGTCGTATATCGCCCGATATACAATGAAAGTGACGTCACGTCGTCCTTATGACGTCATGCAAGTAAACAAGTAACGTAAACAACATAGATCTCGCAAAATAACATTGGCTTAATATATAATTTCGAGTTTTAATCATAATAGAATCGAAATAAAATATTCAAAAGCCGTTGTATACCGGGTGTTATACAATGGTTTGTCGTTCTGACGCTGGTTATTAACCACTCAGGCCTACCGCCTTCGTGGTTAATTCCTACGCGTCAGAACTCCAAACCATTGTATAACAGCCGGTATACAACGGTTTTTCATAGTTTATTTCTTACATATTACCCCCTGCTGATCTTCTTATGAATTCCGTCCTCAGATAAAGGCTTATAATTTAAGTTGCTAAACAACCAACGACAATCACTAAGGGGTATGCGTTCGCGCCATCGGCATGGAGATTGAATCTGTTGTAAATTCAATGGTTTAGTTCAACCTTGTATACCGTGATTTATTACAACTAACATATGAGTACTGTAGAATAGCATATCTCAAATGACAATGACCAATTATTTCAGAATGGTCACTAATGCTGCGTTATTTTGTTGCCTAGCAACAATTTTACCCTCATTTTATCAATTTTCACGAGATGCGTTCTTTTTGTCGCCATGGTGTTCTAAAACTAATCACTGATTTTACAATTTCTTTTCAATAATATTATGAATATATCTCAAGGAGTTCAGTAACCGTAATCGAGATATGATTGTATAGCTTGGCTTTGGAAAAAATGATGCCTTCCTTTTGGGTGGGGTGAAATTGTGGTTTTAATACCATCAAATAAAATGACAATTATATTTCGTCAAGTATAGTTTCTATATTGGTGAAACAAATCAACTAGAATTAAGTTTATCTGATAGAATTATGTATTACGTAATAAATAATCGGTTGGAAAATGCCATATATATACTGATGTTTCCGTAGCAACGCAAACATTTGTTCTACTAACAGCGTGAAAGCACGTTCTCGAGTTGCCATCTTTAGTTGCCTGACAACAAGAATCAAATTATCATAAACCAGATTGGTATTTACCATAACATCAGTGAGAGACCATACTTAACGTAAATGTATAAAACATATACGAACACTTATTGTTCTTAGCATCATTCAGCAACTCTCAGTTATTTTGACTGACCCTCGTACATTCGACTTTCAGGAAACATTGATATGAACTAATGCACAGCATATGTAGCGAACTATGTCAGTTGTCCTACATTATTTGTAGCATGCTCATCTAGTACTGGATTTTTTGGTGATGCATAACTTCACAAAAAATTGTTTGGTAACGAAGTTACGAATCTGGAGCAAGCTGTTTCCAAAAGGCGCTACCGACCGCTTTCCTACGTCTATGCAAACTATCGAAGCGGTTCGTTGCACAAGAAAGCGCGCGATAGCGGTTTGATACGAAATATTGGGTACAAAGTAACGAAAGACGATACAAACCTGCTATCGTTTGTCAGTCCGAATGAACACGAATAATACACGTTTTTCAATTTGTTTAATTCTAGGTCTACTTAATTCAGGGGTAACTAATTTAAAAATGAATAATTAGATATAAACACAGATAACAACTGATTTCAAGGCCTTATTTGATATTTTATATTTTTTTAATGGGTTGCATGAGCATACCAGATAGTACTTTAAATTTGTTCAAAAGAAAAGGCTATTTTCATTTCAATTAATCATATTACGATTAAATATCAAACATCTTTAATCTTAATCACTTTTTTTTTGTTAAATAAACCCTGCAAATCGTCACATAAGGGGAGAGCCGTAACTAAGTTTTGGAACTTGTGGCTCGACCCTTTTACCCATGTAATATAAAATGTATTTATAGATGTATTTGTATGTCAAATTTTGTATATTTTTGGGTAATAGAATATGTTTTAACTGCAAATCGTCACAACATAAAAGAGATTTAGACGGAAAAATACGGGTTTTATTGTATCCAATAATGACAACAACAACATGTAATTAGTTTTCGCGACCTTCATCCCGCGAATATTTTTTGACGATTTTGGAGGGATTTTTTAATTACATCTCGGCGAGAAATTACGAAAATGCATTTGTTTTACTTTCTTTACAATAACCTACAACTACGATGTGGATTATCACCGTCCGGTCTAGATACGTAAATACCCGAAACGGACTTTAATTAATTGTATTGCAAACTTTGCGATGGGAAATAACCGAAACTTGTGTCTTTTTCATTTGATTTTCTTAAGATTGGTTGATATTTCGCGCATATGAACGATTCTCGCTCGACTTACTTCGTTATCTCAGAGTAATCATGTGTCTCATAACAGTTTGTAGCATCGTTTATGCACTGAAAATGTTAAAATTTCCTTCCGAAGTGGGCAAAAAAATGGCTGCCTTTTTTGTGTCTAAACATTTAGGAAATAGCCCTTCCCATAAATACCCGAAACGGACTTTAATTAATTGTATTGCAAACTTTGCGATGGGAAATAACCGAAACTTGTGTCTTTTTCATTAGATTTTCTTAATATTGGTTGATATTTCGCGCATATGAACGATTCCCGCTCGACTTACTTCGTTATCTCAGAGTAATCATGTGTCTCATAACAGTTTGTAGTATCGTTTACGCACTGAAAATGTTAAATTTTCCTTCCGAAGTGGGCAAAAAAATGGCTGCCTTTTTTGTGTCCAAACATTTAGGAAATAGCCCTCCCCATATAAAAAGATTACGGAAGATTATGGAAGACTGATAATTATTATCTTTTCTTTTCTAGACAGGGGCCTACGCTAGTTTTTGGAATATTTTTAAACATCATTAAAAAAGAAAAGAAAATTTATGAGCTGCCGAATAACGCATTTTAATTTTTTTTGTTATTCTATAAGCAGCCATTTTCTAGTATCTTTGCTTCAGTGCGGGATTTTAACACAAATTTTTAGATCCATTAGTAAATTCAAACTCTGACCAAACCACGTGCACACGTGTAATCGTAAACCGGATCTAATCCGTTGGGCTTCGCCCAACGTATAGTCCGCTACTAATTCAGCAATTTCACACGCGTGGGTCACACAACGTTGTCCAAAATCAAGGAAAGACACGCCGAACTTCTTAGTCGACTGGGATCGCCTTCAGTACACATGCATAAAGTGATATTTATAAATCGTCCAGCGTTTATTCGTCTTTAAACAACATAACTATTCATGTTATCACCAAATATTATACTTACATGTATACATGGATCTAAACATAGAAGTACAGGGTGTTCCAAAATATATGTTACAGTTTCGTAGCTTAATAACTTTTTTAACATATGCATTACAATTAATAAAATCCGGAAATACCATTTAAAAGTAGAGGCTTTAATTTTTTAGGATACATGTATATCATATGCCATAATTAATTTTTTTATAAACCTCACTTCAAGAAACGTTTGAAGAGCATTTTTATGAAAGTGATGTTTTCATGTTAAGATTTGACGTCATTGTTAGAGTAAAACCTGAATGGTCTATTATTTTATTTTTTGAAATATATTTGTGTATGTTTCATATACTTATCAATATAAATGCTTGTTGAGTTATGAAGCAGATGTTAAAATGGGTCAATATGGTATACATTTGTGTTGCTAGGCATCAAAAAACCTATTGTAAAATGGCTTTTTATACCCATACCATTGGAGAAAATTGGTTGCCATAATAACAAAAATGATTTATTTTCACTAAAATGTCCATGCATTTAGAGGCAAATTAGTATGCACTAAAAATAAAACGCAACAATGCCTTGAATACTAAGACAAAATTGTATATTTACGTGGGCCCATGTTATTATTTTGAAAATTTCTAACGGCTCTACGCTGAACAAGAATACCAAGTGTCCATTTTTTCTCTTTAAACATTGTTTTGTGTTTCCGAATGCAACCATGGACATAATCAATACTTCGTTAAATGTTATGTTGCTTAAAATTGATGTTGGAATGAAAATATTTCAAACATCACATTATACACAAGATTATAGAGACAATGTTGTTAAAATCATAATCAACAAAAGCCAATTTTTGAATAATTAGATTGTTGCTAGGCAACGGGGCAGTTATGGTTTATTTACAAAAATTGTACACAATATAAAATTTGTGTATATACCCTTTCTTATGATGTATTTATCATGGATGTAGCTCAAGTATTAATGTTATTACAACGATTCCCTAGTGTAACATATATTTTGGGACACCCTGTACATGCTACGCTCGCTCGAAACATATCAAATATAAAGGTGTAATTTTGTGCCAGTCCTCATTATTAAAACTGTAACCTAACACACATTTCATCACATAAGAAAATAAGATTCACCTTCTATATTTTCATTGCTATATTTTGTGAAAATCAAACATCGCTTCGATGGCCCAATAACTTCAAAAAGTCAGGGGAAACTGCTCTTAAGTCAGGGAAAATCTGAGAAAAGTTAGTGAATTTTGTGGGAACCCTGTATATAATGGCTGGCGGAAATGGCGGAAATGTGAAAAGAACGTAATAGACAATAATTATCCTTCAGGAGCGCTTATAATTAAGAAATAAACTATTAAAAACCGTTGTATACCGGCTGTTATACAATGGTTTGGAGTTTTGACGCGTAGGAATTAACTACGAAGGCCGTTAGGCCTGAGTGGTTAATACCAAGCATCAGAACGACAAACCATTGTATATCGGCCGATATACAACGCTATGATTTGTTCTTTGTCTATATAGGCAAAATCGCTAAATATGTTAGAATATATTATAATTGATCGGCAGACCTACTGGAGCGATTACTTGTTTACTCTGCGTTATCAGATATGAATTTGATATTATACATTGATTGATGTAATTTGTCTGCACTGCCTTTGTCATGCATACCTCTAATTTAATCTAAACATATGTCGTGCTGAAACAAGACACTACGTCTTTTCGTTGAAGCGAAATTTATGACCAATGTAAATATCATGTCGCACCCTTTTATTCACTCAGTGCCAGATGTCATCTACGAGGAAGTGAACAATATCTAATATTTACGTTATTCTGAATTATGGCCGTTTATATGTAGATAGCAATGATATTCCTATAGTAATCAATGTTAAGTACTGTAGGTTTATTTAGTCGTAAATTATATCCTTATATTACATTACGCGGATGATGTTCACAACACCAATGAGAATGGCTGTTACTAGTATATCAAATTACGTTCAACGTTCAAACTGTGTGCTAGTCCATTGTTAAAGTTTACACAATACATTTGTAACATATTCAATATTTTAGTGCTGACCTAGTTTAATATTGGCGTGTTTGATACAACAGTCTGATGAATATTCTTGAAACCAGTTGTTACATCTGCATAGTTATAGTGTTGTTTCACAATTCAGTGGATGTGTCCTAATAGGCAGAACCTCACTCAATGTTCAATTGTTCATGCTATATAATATAACATACATTCGTCATATACAGTAAGCGAAAAGAGACATACGAATAGTTTCCATGTCATTTTTGTCCCATGAGTCACCGTCAGTTGGTCTTTATGTTACCTAGAAATCGAAGACACATTCCAAATGCATATATTTAATGTATATCATATTTTAGTAAGAAATATACGACTTTATGCCAATTGTTTTTTTAGCCAAAATAGTCACACACAATGTTTCCCGTAAGTTGCCACTCTTCTACTTGTTTTGGTTTCTTATAAATATCCAAGACCGTCGGCAATAGCAATTTACTAACTTAAGCATTCGTAAAAAAGTTATCAAATCTCTCTATTCGTCATTTTCTAATAAACCACTTTCATGCAGATCTAACATAATTAGTATACATTGTTCATTTTGTGCCTTACTGGTTCTGTTGATTGATGCCTTCCCCGTCCGACTTTTTTATTATATTATTTTTATCCTTATTTCCATTAACATCCTATTAGTAATTTGATATGTATGTATATTTTGTTAAAAATTATTATGATGATTTACCATGTCGTTGTATATGACCTCTGATTTGTTGAATAAAATATGTATATTCTTATTCTTACTTCAGATAAAAGTTATTTGATATATAGTATATGCACGTACATGTACTATTTGTTCGTAGTTTTATAAAATCCTTAAGTGTAGTTTAATTAATTTCAAACCCCTATATTATTAAGTTAAGCTGAATGTGTATGTCGTTATTTATAAATAGTATACATTTGTACCTATATGAACGATATACACTGAGTATTGGTTAATTTTAACTGTACATTCAATAATTACGGTACATTCGATGTATTGCATAATAATGCATTCTTGCATGTGCAATGCATGTGTATCAGAATTAACGTGCCCATGAACACAGCATTGTTGATGACTGTTTATCTTAAAAAACACATAAAATGGTGAAATTTACTCGATAGGAACACTCAAGAGATTACGAAACACTACTGTGAACACAAGTCCTAGTTGACATTTTGTTTTATCAATATTTTTCTAATAATGCATTTATCCACGCGAAATTCCACATAATGACAAGTGAATATCCAATGAAGCCTAATATTTGTTTATTTTGGCCTACTTACAGTCGTTTTAGACTTTTTACGTAATCTAGCATAATTTACACGTATAATGCATGCGCGTCGAAAAGCGCGTTTCATGTACAGTTTTGATGTTAACAAAAATTTTCCTACGCGAAAAACACCTTATATGTTGATTTTGGCACAAACAGAACGCGGTTGACCTGTCGGGATGTCATCAGCTGGATAAAGCTGCGGTCCTTAGTTATGCTTTTATTACAAAAATGATTTTCTATTTAATTTATAATTGTTTTAATGATTATTTCCGTTTTTTCAATATACACGTGTTCATGATAAATTTTGGTGAAATATGATGTGACTTTGTAAATGTACTTCATTGCGTAACGCGCCTGTAACAATTAACATGGCCATTTATCTGCCCAAATGAATCAATAATTAAATGCAAGTAATGTTCAAGTATTGGTATGCAAAACTTCATGAGAGTACGTGCAGTATTAACAAAATTATTACACATAATTATGGTGGCGGTTTAGAACTTTTGGGTAGTGTATGTATTACAACAAGAAATTTGACATGTTTTGTGTTTTATAATTCTGTCTCTGGTCTAGCGTTTTTGGTCATTTTGTTTGACACCTAAGGTAATAAATGTTGTTCTAATATGATTTCATTGCTGCAGGGCCAACATTAAAGCCAGGCCGTATGACAATCGAATGTGTTATGTAATATGCAAAGCTTTCATAAATTTGATAAAAATCTGAATGACCCGCTGATATATGAAACCCCGCCTACCTAGCTTTTATCGTTAAATATTCTATTACATTGGTTAATTAAAATCACGTGATTACTCAGAAGTATTCACTGAAAGTAAATTGTGAATTTGGTCAAGGCAGTCTTTGTGACATACTCTTAGTGAAAAGTTCTTGTTGATTCCAGTCTTAGTGACTACGTTACATAACTATTACTTAACTTTGTGAAACTTAATAAGTGAATTTATTATAACTTAACTTTGTGATATTGAACTTTGTGACTTTATATACCTCATGATACTCCGTGGACAATTTATTATTTACTGAACATTAAAAATCGTCGTCGTTAAACGAAACTGTGTGATTGTTGTATATTACTCCTACATCACTTCCCCCGATCATGAATCAGTGCTGTGTACATTACGTTACTTGTGGAGCCCGGATGGGCCCCTGTAAGATATGAACGCGGTGATTATTTTTTATTACTAAATAAGTCATCTTCATTGAAGGTTTTCTTTTAATTCATATTGAAAGAGTTTACACTCTTGTAATATAACTTGTTAATTTTCAATATTTTTATTAGCAACTGTCGCATAATCAATTCGGCTGTTGTGTGAGTATAAAACTGTGTTGTCTTACATTTCACAATGCTTATTCGTAACGCTAAACCTGAATATTTCAAACTTTAACATAAATTTTCTCTTTTTATTATCAAAATTATTTAAATTTTGTTTACTATAAATATTTTAAAACAGTGTTTAATGTCGTATACCCAGTCTCACTGTGACAGCTAAATTGATAGTTGTGAATTATTATTGATATGCATATGTTTCCTGTATCTTACAGGACTTTGCACTGATATGAATAAACGGAAACTGAAAAAGATTACACTTTGTCATGTGTCAAATGCAAACGTTTAAATAAGTTATAAACAAACACGTTTTCTTCGTCAATTAATTAGTTGATCACTAAAGACGGGAATATGTAAATCAGATGTAAACAATACTCTCGTGTATCAGTGCATTCTTACAGGACATTTATACATGTTTGTCAACAATATTAATTAACCGATTACATAAATTTAGTCAATGTAATGTAGTAACTATATCGAAGTCAATGTACTTAAGATTCGGTGTAACATGACCATATTCCATCTGGCGCCGGGTGTAAATAAAACCAATACACATTCCATGTTCCCACAATTAAATTTAACATCAAGTATCCGACTACAATGCCAGACCGCAGTGTATGAACCTAATCACATTTTTCAATTTTAATAGACCAAGCATTGCACATTATTTATGAGTATACAATATAGAACAATACTAATTTAAGTATTTAATAATGTTCTAAATATATATTTAATTTATTTCATACCGTCATGTAATATAAATTTCTGGATTTCATGGACGTTGAAAGACAAACTATTTTGGAATGTAATCGAACTGCACGATTGCGTATAAGGACGCTCAGGTCACGATCAACACTGTATAATGTTTGAATTGGAAAAATAATATGTATGACAAAACAGTATAAAATTAATCAATATTATTTGAACATAAAGTCGATATTTTCGCCCAAATACCTTTTTTACGAAGCAAAAAAATCCAAGTTTCTAATTGATAACAAAATATCAAACCTCTATACTGTTAAGACTTGGTTTAGTCACCGTAAGATAATGTGAGTACTCGGCTGTATTAAGAAGGTCACACATAACTGTTACATCGATGTTTTGTTCCGTGCTACAATTGCATGCCGACGTCAAATATATTATATTACAAACATGAACACGTATAAGGTACGAACAACGAGGTCTTCTGAACTTGACATATTATTCGTTCTAAACTCGTCAATTTTAAATTTGATATTCTAGTATGAATACAAATATAGCCATCTATTATATCATAACATTATAGAGCCATTAAAATGTGCCAAATGATGTTCTAATATAAATCACGACGGCAAAAAGGTTGCATGTAGAAGGCACTTTTATTACATAATTTAGTGAATGTACTAATGCTGAAGCATATTAAAATGTTACATAAGTTACTGTTGCCACTTAAATTACCCATATTGGATACTTTTCAAAATTGATGACGTTTTTATTTTGGAAATGTGCTGATACTGTTGTGGTTACAAACTGACTGGTTGTACTTTAATTGTAATATATAGAATACTCCGCCTAATTTGTCATTTGGCCAAAAATGTGCATATAGCGCGATGCAATGACATTTGTGTCCTTGCACCAATTTAACCAATGTATCGTACCGTCGCCTGAACACGAAGCCATAACATGCACGTCCTAAATGTGGATGACCATAGGGTCATACTGTCTGGCGTAGGAGTCATTTTTTCCATGATCGAATACATGTATCATTGTTATAGTTATCTGGTGTCGCCAAAATAATTAGTCAAAATACCTTGGTCCGTATTTACGTAACTTTGTGATTTTGAACGTCGTTCTTAATGCGTGGACGTTCTATTGTTATAATTGCTTTTGGTCATGTTTTGTTAAAAGTCGACAGGTGATTGTTGTATTTGAACATCGGTAGATATTCTTGCGAACATCTTATAAGCGACTGGAGGTTTGTTGGAGGAATATGTAGACGAATGTCATCCGGTATCTTATGATAAATTGCGCCCATAGCTGGTATAGAAAATCCCACACTTTAGCCTGTGGTGAAGGCTCATTTAATTACGAGATCTCACTTTTGTAACTGAATTGAATTATACGCAGGAAATAGCAATTAACAAGCGCGTAAAATTGTATTTTCAATTAAACCAATAATTTATGCGATATTTGGCTTTGAGTCAGATGAGGCGTTTTGATAGTGCCAGAATATTGCGTTAAATGAGGGTCTTTTTGGGGTAAGATATCACAAAATATAAACTAAAGTTGTGAACCATGGGAGTCGGTTGAATATTGTGTTACGTTTACTCCAAATAAATAAAACATCGCACACTATTGTACTAGATTTAAGTATGCCACATGATATTCATAATTTCACATGATCCAACAAAGCACATTTTCATTATGTACAGTGTATTTTATTTCCCTTTTTGTAAATTTGGCTCTTAAATCATATGACGTCATCGTAATTATTGTGTTTTACGTGACGTGAATAACGTCAATTTACTCCTTGACATGCCTTTTTTCATGATGTCATAGCAAGCCTATTAGTTTGAACATTTTTATAAATTAAAACATTTTTAAAACCTGCAACATTTAACTACACAATTCTATCAAAATGTGAAGATGTGACATTTTGACCACAGGTTTGAATCCCACAGCAGAGCTCGTATAATGCAACATTATATGTGTATAAAAATGTAATCCACAATAAATAAAGTCGTTATTATTACAATATTTATCAAAACATTCAAACCCTTCACAGAGAAGGTACGAATGTCTAATTATACAGCATACGAACAATTGTAAAAAGAAATACATGAACATCTATTTTGAAAGAATAACGGAACATAATGTTTGTTTTGTCCTAGTGAGTTTTGTGGTCAAAAACATGTTGAAATATTTTTGCTGAATCAATTTTACGACTTTTTGGAACGTAAAATACGATCATTCAGCAATGTTTTCTCTTAAACCTTTTTCAAAAGTATGTTTATTATAATTTTCTTACAGTCGCCAACCCGAATGTTCGCTCAAGTAAATTGTATGCCAGCTATCATGCACACAACGTTTAGATATTTAGGACAAAATATATTAACTAGAAATTTCAAATGAATTTTTCTTATATACATAATTGTCTACACTTCAAATAAATGATGTCAATGCGCCTTGTGTGTGATTAACATTAATTAAATTTTGATATTGGGCATAAATCATAAAACACGTAAAAGTAATATTAACTTAGAATATAACCTACATTATGAGCCAATGAAAACGCCGAATTTTGGCGGTTAAATGAAAATTTAATCATTAAATTTTCTCTTCACAGACTTGGCGTCATGCGTTGGCGCGAATTTCTATCGGCCAATCAGAATGCAGAATGTTATATTCTAAGCCAGTTAGAACAAGTCATATTAAGTAAATTTTAATGATTAAATAGGGCGGAGCGAGCGAAGTTCTAACTATTACATAGACGTGAATAATATCAAAAAAGGTTTTTGGCACAAAAACGTAGGTATCCAAAAAAGGGACATTATATAACTCTGGTAAAAATAAACCGATCTAAAATTCCTGACAAAATGCACAACCAGCCACATCCAACCAAATGCACGGACAGACGTCCAGCACAAAATCAATAAGTCTCCCCCACTATATGAGGAGATATAAGTTGTAAGTTATTTTTGTGAAAATAATCCGTTTTAATTGAAATTAATAGTGATGTGGCCATAAATCGGGCTATTTGTTCTAAAAAATAAATAATTATAATTAATAATACAATTGTAATGGTTGTAAGTCTCTTTTTAGGAAAGTGCTTATATAATAGAAATGAACAACACAGAAAGAGATCAAAATAAATATTACTTAAATACATGAAAATTGTAATAAGAATTCTGAAAAAGAAAATGCGCTCGACAATTTGAAGCAGGATCGTTGTTATTTCTGAACATCATGCTTGATTCAACTATTATGATAACAGTGTAAGTGCATGGCCGTTGGTTGTCAATCTAAGATCACCAAATGCGTATGGCTATTTTTTTTTAAATAATTGAATTCTAGTTATCATTGTTTTACTTTTAAGTATGGGGCTTAGTGCATTCGTTTGAGGTTTCGGTTGGACATGTGAAGTTTAAATTGGTACACTTTTGCGTATTTATTAAAACCCTTATCAACACGTGCATTTATTACAATAATCGCAATAAATGAATGCGCTATACTTTTGCGTTTTATTATGAAACATTTTTTTTCTTTGAATGTGATCACAATACAGTCTTCAGGACATTATGCTTCATTAATTGTTCAAGACAAAAACATATTTTCAAACAAACATTGAAGAAACAATTCCTTGAAGAAATTAAATTGACCGACACCAACATTTATTACAATAATGACTATACATGAATTTGCTATATTTTTACCTTTTATTATGAAACCATTTTTTTTCTTTGAATGGTGTCACAATACAGCCTTCGGTACATTATTATTCATTATTATTTCAAGACATAAAACTATTTTCAAACAAACAATTGAAGAAATAATTATTTGAAGAGATTGAATAGACCGACAGCGCTATTTGTCAAAGAAATGCGTTTTAATGATAACAAAGAAGCTAAACATTATACAGATACAGTATTAAAATTCTGATACTTGTTTAATGTTTATGATTGTCGTTTGTGATTCTAAACATAAGTGACAACTAACTACCTACACCCAAGAGAACAAGAAAAAAATTGTATGATAGTGATAAAATGCAAATGTAGATTACATATATCACACACAAGGCTCAGTTCACTATGAAGATCCGAATATTTAGGTAGATTGCACAGATGTGACAACAAACCAATCAGCATAAACCATACCTAGGGGGTCCAATTTAGTGGAATGTGGGTTTGAAAAATAAGAGGCATTAGGTTCACCGTGAATGCCAGAAACAACATTCATGTGGCGTAATGTGATAGGTTCCGTTCAGGAAACGTTCCCTGTCTGGTAATGGCTATTATGTAAAATCCTTTTTTTAATGGTGTCAATGTAAATTATGTAAAATGAATATTAATAAGTAGAGTATGTTGGTCTAATTTTCTAGTATAATGTTTTATGATTTACTATTCATCGTAATACCTTATGCATTGTTTTTGAAGTGAGGTTTACCTAAGGACTCACAGATACGGCATATGACTTTCGGATTGGAATTTCTATTTTAGTAACTTTCAGTATTTTGTCCTCTGCTCTTTCTGTTAAGTGATGGCGTCCCTGTCCGGTTATTATTATATTTTTATTATTTATAAATATGCCGAGCTAAAACCATAATTTCACGCATTGAAAATACCAAACATATACATGTAGTAATAAAAAACCTTCTTGCTCTCATTCAAAACAATATCAAGGCATTGCTCAAATATACAATGTTTAAATTACCCCACAATGTTAAATAATATATTATTGTTACCAATGCAATACAAATATTAGTCAAAGACAGGTTTTCGTTTTTCTATGGTGAAGTGTAAAACAATATTTCTATAATTTATTGATATCTTTTTGTCAGTTTTGTCAAAATAAATGTCATCACACTTACACAGATGTGCCGGAAATCTCCTCGAGAAGACACAGAAACAAGGGCAGTTGACAGATCTAAGAAGCTATAACAAGGAAAAATGAAAGCTATTGGTAGCACCCGAAATATAGTTAGTGAGGTGATAAACAAAAATAAATGAGAACTTACTTGTCAACATTATGAGGGTTAACACGGTTGAATATTCCATATTGCGTCGGTATAAAAAAACTTGTTCCGTTCATGCGATGGAGCAATGATGCATTGTTAGTCGATAGTTTTCTGTATAATTGATCATTGGACGATGAAATAACTCATCGGTCAATACATGATGAGTGTCCTTAATACTGATAATCATCAAACAAACCACGTCGATGCAGCACGGTAATGAAACCTCTTCAGGCGAACTTTTCCCAATAGAACAGTTTTGATTAATCTGGAACTTATAAATAAATATGAAGTATTAATACAGTTACTGTTGTTCTTAGCTGGATATCTCACGTTGAATTGCTATTTGAATAAAAGACACACAAACTTTCGCAAATGAGATTTCGACTATTCAATTATGCATGCTGGTTCCTTAATGTTGTTCGACTTAATAATGTAACGTCAATCAGAACAATGGCAATACTCCGTGGAATGATTCTACCAAGGACAATGCCTGTATGTATCACGTGCTGCCTACATGCCATTGTGCAACATATGAGCTAATTATGTTATAGGAGGATCCAATTACATGTACTTTTGTATTCAAAACAAACATCACGTCCTTTTTTATTTGTTCAGTTTTATTGATTTTTCGTTATCTATTTCAATAGAATTTGTATTTTTTATTGTTTGTTTGAATAATGAACTTTGTTATCTAATTTTATTTATGTTAAAATCATAACGTTTGTTCGTTCGATCGTTCGTCTGTTTTTGTTTAGTTCAATTGATTTTCCATTCTCTACTGGAATAGTATTTAGATTTGTATGAATTATTATATTAATTAGACTTATATCTACAGTAACGATAGAGCTAAAAATGTGTGTATCCTATTCATTAATAATATAAAAAAAACAACACTGTGTCAGTTCGTTCGTCGCTTGTTCTCTTCCTTCTTATTTGTTTGGTGCTTTACATTCTCTAATCCAATTGTATAAAAATTATGTACTTGACATGGAAGTTCTCAGGTGGGAACTGAGATTATGTTAAGTTTATATTTTGTGCATCTAAAGATTAAGTAAATTTGTCGTTTAATGTGTTAAGTTTGTAAATATGTATTTCATGTATTAATTTCTTTAGATAATGCTATTCATGTATTTGTTGTATTTATGTATTTTGCTTGCACAAAATGATGTATATTCATGTATATTTATGTACTTGCGTCTTGTGTGGACCATATTGAAAATTGGTTTCTACCAAATATGTTATCCACGTAAAATATAGTCGTTACTTACTTACTTATTAATTTTTTTTATTGAATTACTATCGAATAATTCGTTCATGTAATTCATTAGTAAACACAATAAATGTGATGAATTTATTTCATATCTAAAGAAGATACTAAATACGGATTTGTAGACATATTGAGTTAAATGCTAGATTCTTAACAATTAAACACATTAATCATTTAAAACATTTTAACAATGGGGGTTCTCTTTAAAAACGTTATTGTTATACAAAATATTACAAAAACAACATATCGACAAATATAAAACAAAGGGAGAGATATTAATATTTATTATACAATTTCCTGTGCGTTAAAACCCTACTTTGATGATGTTTCTATGCATGTATTGCTTGTGAGGGATGCCTTTTTAATTGTCAATTTTAAATGATAAACTCTTTTTTTGGTACATGAATGTTAAGCAGTTCATAAACTATTTTAGACTTACTTCGAATGATGTTCATTAGGCTTGCGCATTTTGACGAACTGTAGTGTCATCCAGGGTTGAGCAAATAACGTTTCTCTTGGCTACGGGATATATTATCTCCAGTCGTCATCATTCTGTATACATAACAGCAAGTAATGGTTAATACAATTGATTCCATTAAAATGTGTTGCGTGAACAGTCCAATGCACATCAATGCAATGTGATTGAAAAGCGGCATACCAATTCCAATAAAAACGATCAAGTCACATTATGTAGGTCATTCATTGTCGCGTGATAAAGTTGAGAGTTTTAGTTCATATTTACATCTCCACAGTGTATAATTAATTGCATTATTATATTAAAAATTGTGAAATACTTAAATGACGCCGTGACGCAATTGGACAGCACAATAATGCTCCAGAATAATGAGAGACGAAACAACACACATGTCACAAATGCTGGTCCTGATTACCGTACATTGGATATAAGACTGGTATATCTAACCTAAATCCTACTACAGGCTGATCTGGTATTTGACGTTGTATCCTAAAACTGTAATAAAACACTAAATGACAAAAAAAAACGTGGACATGTTGTATAATGATATGTGTAAACAAGTATATCAGAGCCACGGTTGAGATGATCCTTTTATCAAAGCTTACTCGAGCGCTCCAGCAAACCACAAAATTAATATAATTATATTGTGTTTTACATGTATACAATGGTGATCAATAGCTACTGAAATAAAGACAAAATTAACAAATACAAAACTTGATGAATAGTCATTAAATTAATTAAATGTACCTACATGTATAGTTATGGTTTTAAGACTGGTACGCAAATACACAAATTGAACGTATCCATGTTTTCTTGGGCAAAAATGTTTTTCAGGAGTTCCACAATGTTGAACTTACATTGTAGGCATAGAATCACAGGTGACATTATCGCATTATAAATTAAATATGTATGAAAGTCTAATTATAATTCTAGCAGTTAACCTAGTCACTTTAAAGTAAAGTCAAATCAACTTCTAAACAGGCTGCTTTCTGACCACTGCAAACATTCATAGCTGAATTATTGTGTTATTCATAGGTCATAATGACGTCAAGATCGATTGACTGATGTGTTTGACATTGTATTGTACATATATTGAATATTTGATTTAATAATGTCTGTAGGCTTAGCTATTAGCGTAAACGCATCTTAATCTATCAGTTTTATGAGTGCTGCCTTCCCAGTCTGACTTAATATCATATTTTTGCAAGAGCTTGACTCGGTGGGATATTTCAATACTCAGATTACTAGTAAATTACATCAGTTTCCGTTTCCATTAACGTCGTTAAGACTTGAGCTACATTTGATGGACGTACTACCGATCTTTTTTCTAAATAATGTATCAATTTAAATACGCTAATGCGATCGGGTTTGTCTCAATCTGACATCGATGGTGTTGTGAGTTCAAAGTCACTTATCTTTACATGACAATTCAACGTCTTCTGACTAGTAGATGTTACGATTATATGATTTGAAGCTAACTGCATGTTTAGTGGTGAGTCCCTACACCATTGATCCTTCCTAGTATTTGGGCAATGACCGGACACTGTATAGCTTCAATGAATACACCTCCAGGAAAGCCTTGAAGGATGACTGGTAATCATGCTTGTCAATTACTTGTCTGTAGTTGCCCTCACTTCGGATAGGCCATTGAGGCATTTCTGTGACAATTTATTACTAAGTTGCGTTTTCATCGAACCATAAAATTGATGCCAGCTTTCTCCAGTTCGCTCAGTCTATATCTTTTTTTCTGCTTCCTTCCAAGGGAGTTCCATCTCTCAAGTTTTCAACCACTATTCTTCTTCCTGTTTCTTTCGGTGTCACATTATCGGATTATTCCTTTACAGTCACATTACATGGCGGGTCAATCTCCATCTTCGTTGTTTTATTTCAGTTCCTTGTTGGACTGTTTTCTGAAAAAAGTATTTCTTTAAAATCTGTTTTGCAAATAAAACTTGAAGATTTGTCTTAGGCAGTTATCACGAAAAGCTTTAAGGTTTTGTTTTGGCGTCAGTGGAAATGAGCCTCCACCTTTCGTATTCATGTACAAGTAGTAGAATGAAGTTCACTGAAGATCCTGATGTTTTTTTAAAGAAGAGGTATTAGTTGACGAAATGCTGACCTCGCTTTGCTTATTATCGCGTTGATATATTTGGTCAAATACTCTAGTTGTGTGACTGATGATGGCTCCCAAATGGTTGCCAATTAATGATAGATACATTATTTATTTATTATTGTCACTGTGGCAGTTTTGTTAAGGTCATTACATAGCTGGAAAAAATTGTCCGATTTATTTTATTGGCTAGTATTGTATCACCCACAGACTATTGAAACAAAAGTATGTTGGATGAACAAGTGTTTCTCTCTATCTCTATCATTCAAAATCTACACCAAATTGTCGGAACTTTTAACAATGCATCGAACTGTCAACAACGCGCCATGCTGTAGTGTATATCGTACAAATAATAAACATAACACACGGCATAAGCTTCATCACGAATTAAACACAAAACGTAAATATTTACCGTCGGCGATCCATTGCTCATTCGGTGCTCATTCATCAGGTAATAAACTTTTCGTATCCTTGACAACATCAATAAAATAATTAATGAAATTAATACATTGGTAATGAAACCAGTATTTGTACTAATGATAATTGATTGATTCCGATCACTATCCACATTTAAATAAACCGCGATACACCAGTAGATTAGACGAGGGAACACCACAATAATAGGGGAACGGGTACTTACGAAATGCAAACACGTACAATGTGTATGTTAGTTATATGATATTAATTCTTAGCTTGATTTGTCGTAAGTAACATTATAGTTTATTGTTTGGGACATATGCTGCTAGTATACCCAACAACTAGAAGTATGTGGATCCGGTGTTTTGTTTGTATGTTTACGATCAACTCGGACACTCGTAAGGGCTTGATCATTCGGTTTTCCCCTGTCAGAACCGTCAATGACGTCCGGCGTCGAGGGACGAGACAGTTGCGTGATACAAGGCGTCTGAGGTTCCAACATTCTACTTCCCGTGCGTAGGTATATGCTCCATCACTAGGCCACTCAAAACCTTATAGCATTCACAGTTCATCTAGCACAACAATCACTTCAGTATCCGAACAATAATCACACATTCCGACCATGATTATTTACATGATAACTTAAATAAGATTGAATCTTTGCAAACTGTTTTAGAATCTTGATAAATGAACAATATATTGATGACTGTTTGTCTATGATAATGGCATACTTAGACGAAGACAATGTGTACAGAACAAGGTCGAGAATACATCAGGCTGAGAAACCAACGATGGAACAAATAATCAAAGATCAAGGCATGATAAAATGACTCGTAAGTTCGTCACAATTCACGGATAACAACACTACGTGTTTAACAACAGACGGTAATGCCAACAAAATATAACTGCTAGTCCCCTGATGTACGTTTGTGTGAGAAAGTTGATACAGTACAATTAGTACATTGGCCAGATTACTTGATACGTCGATGTGTTATCAATATCTATTCATAAGAGTTAATGCCACTCAATGAGGTGGTTAAAGTGATTACACGTGCTCGTGTATTTTATTTCTGCGATCGATGTCCGATAATTGCTGATGCGTTTGTAATTGTGTGGATCAGGTGTCCGTAACTGTAGTACTGTGTAACCAGATCGACCGTCCCTTAGCATTCATATATTTTTAGATACCGATGCTATTACACGTTGCACGAATTTTATATTTTCATGCTCGAAGCATTAGTACATGTATGAGGACAATTATGTTATTTAGCCATTAAAATATAAGCTACATTTTGAGTCAATGTAACGGATAAATGATGCTATGACAAAATTTTGAATAATTTAAACATGTTCTTAACGTGATGGCGCAATATATATATAGTATCCAAATGCAGCTGTTTATATTCTTAGTTAGTTCTGTTTGTTTAAACTGTTCTCTTCGACTGTTTTATTCAATAATAATTACTTTGTATAATAATAACAATATTCACTATGACTCAATATCCATGCACTCAGCGTCCAAAGAAGCAATACAGGACCGGACCGGAAATTAAAAGACTATATACGATTCATTCCCTTAGTAGCAAGTATATACACAACTATAGCAGAAGTGAGACTAAATAAATTTTACCGTCCGTTCGAACCCCTCTTTATGTTATTATTTTTTCATTAGGGATCCAATTTATTTCTATCAATACTGTTTTCGTTCCAAATGCGCACTGAACAATGGAGAAATAAAAACGATACACAAATATGTTTACACTGTGCTTTTCTGTCCAACTATGTAACTGTTCATTTTGTATATGCTCTTTTGCAACATTGGGAGTCTAGCATAAAACATACACTCAAGGACTTTAAAAACGCCTCACCTGTCTCAAAGCAACATATCGCTTAAAATATTTATTTTATTGAAAAAACAATTTCACATGCGTGTTAAGTGCTCTTTTCTCCATATATAATTCAATTTAGTTTGTAAAATTATGATATCTCGTTATTAACTGGGTATACTGCAAGCACAATCACCATAGGCAAACGTGTGGGATTTTCAATACCAACTGTAGGCGCAATTAATCCTGATATGCGGTATGACATTCGTATACGAAGTCCATTAACTAACCTCCTGTCACCTATAAGATGTTCACAATACTATCTGCCCATGTTCAAATGCAGCAATCACCTGTCAAATTTAAAAATAAAACATGAACAAAGACAATAACGAAAGAACGTCCACACATTTAGACAGACATTCAAAATCACCATGTTAGGTTTTACAACTAAAATTGGCAAATTCAAAATCTAATCTTATTCTTTTCAACATGTCGAATTTTAACAGTTGAAATAATGTTGGTGAGTGTGTTGAAATAAACTATCACTATGAAAACTTGCAAATGCTTTATTACAAAGGTAGAGAACGATTAACTAATGTATTCGACGATTTTGTGTGCTTACACCGTCTAACAAATAGGAGCACAATACGTAAGAGTAATGCCACGTAAAGCCTATATTAAAAACCCCACACTTTTGCCTAGGATGGTTGTGCTTGCAGTATTCCTAGAAAAAAATTACAAACTGAATTGAATTATACGTTGGAAAGATATATTAACAAATACAAAGAATGATTTTTCAATAAAATAAATATTCTAAGCGATATTTGACTTTAAGTCATGTGAGGCGTTTTTAAAGTCCTTGAGTGTATGTCCTTATATTCTGTCCAGCGGCTGAAATCCGTTTCCAGCTTGCTACATGGACACAACAAAACGGACAGATACCACACGTGCAACTTAGATATGAATGCATTGTATTATATAACGAGTTTACTTCGACTGTGAATGGAATAACAATATTTGAATGCTTGCTAAAAAAAATATGCAAATCAGTTCATTAACAGATCACAATACAATCAAATTATGAGCACCAATATAAAACAAAACGTCACAAATATGGTACAATTGGACAGCACAACAATGGTCCAGAACAATTACACACGAAACGACACACATGTAAAAACTGCTGGACCTGATCAGTGTACATTGACAGAAGACTGCCACATCTAACTCTAAACCTACAACGTGATTATCTGGTATTTGAAATTTTACCATAAAACTGTAATTAAACACTAAATGACAAACAACAACGAATTCATGTTGTATAATGTGTAAACAAGTATATGAGAGGCATGGTTGACATGAACCATCAAAGCTTACTCGAGCGCTCCAACAAACAAAATTATATTTTTGTTTACATGTATACAATGGTGACCAATAGGTACTAAAATCAAGACAATATTAACAAATACAAAACTTGAGTCATTAAATTTATTAAATGAATCTAAATGTATAATTATCGTTTTAACATTTGGTCGCAAATACACAAATTACACAGCGCCATGCTTTCTTGGGCAAAACTGATCACAATTTCTGTGTAGCTTTATACCTCTATCATACGAAATCTACACCAAATTGCCGGAACTGTCAACAATGCACCCAACTGTCAACAATGCGCCATGCTGAAGTGGCTATTGTCGACAAATAAAACACACGGCATTAGCTTCGTCGGGTATTTAACACAAAACGTAAATATTTACAGTCAAAGATCGATTGCTCATTCATCATTGAATCATTGTATCCAGGACAACATCAATACAATAATTAATGAAATTAATACATTGGTAATGAAACCAGTATTTGTACTAGTGTTAATTGATTGATACCGATCACTATCCACATTTAAACAATCCGTGATACACCAGTAGATTAGACGCAGGAACACCTGGATTTGTTCATATGTTAATAATAGGGAATGTCTACTTATGAAAAGCAAACACGTACAACGAGCATTTTAGCTATATGACATTAATACCTAATTCCTCGTAGGTAAAATTATAGTTTATTGTTTGTGACATATGTTTCTAGTACACTCAAATACTTGAAGTATGTGGATTCGGTGTTTTGTTTGTATGTTTGCGATCAACTGGGACAATCGTAATGGCGTGATCATGCGGTTTTCCTCTGCTAGAATTGTCAATGACGTCCGGCGTCGAGGGACGAGACAGTTGTGTGATACAAGGCGTCAGAGATTCCAACATTCTACTTCCCGCGCTTAGGTATATGTTCCATCACTAGGCCACTCGAAACTTTATAGCATTCACAGTTCACCTAGCACAGCAATCACTTCAGTATCCGACATTAAGATCATGATTATTTACATGACAACATGAACAATATTGACTCTTGGTAAACAGTTTTAGAATCTTGATAAAGAAACTGTAGATTAATGACTGTTTGTCTAAGACAATAGCAGACAATGTGTACAGAACAAGGTCGAGAATACATCAGACTGAGATACCCTCGATGGAACAATAATCAAAGTATGATAAAATGACTCGTACGTTTGTCACAATTCACGGTTAACACCACTTAGTTATTAACAACAGACGATAATGCCAACAACATATAACTGCCATGTCCCAGGAGGTACTTACGTGTGCGATAGTTGATACTGAACAATTAGTACATTGGTCAGGTAACTCGATACGTCGTTGGTTTAGCTTAGAACATTTAACAGGGAATTCTTGAATATCCGTGCTTATCTAATCAGAATTTTTATTTAACTAATCAAAACATTCTTACAAGAACACACGAGGATTAATTAACTCCAGGTTAAATGTTATGTGTCATATCCACATTTATTCATATGAGTTAATGCCATTCAAGGAGTGGTTAAAGTGAGTTAAGGTTCACTCTAATGGGCGAAAATGTGTATTTTTCTTCAGTGAATTAAATACCCTTTTGGCATAAAAACACATTAGTCTCATAATTATATCAATGTGTAGCTTAAAATTCAAATAATCTATATCAATGAGTGTTTTTGTTATATTTACTTGTTATAAACAATGTATTTATAAAAAGTTAATTACAAAATAGGTAACATTTTTCAAAATGTCAGTCTCATTTATTGGGTAACAAAATGCTAGAAAAATTAGAAATTGTGGTTGTCAAATATTTGATCAAGGTCATGCCTGCCCATTTATTTAAATAAAAGCAGTCAAAATGCATTGATTTTGAACAATAAAATACATCAACATGAATTAAAATATATCACATGTGTATGTGTGAAGGCCTACTTTTAATAAATCCTAAATAGTTTACGGTACGGTGGGCCTGACGGACGAGATAGTCGTTGGTTTGTCAATAACCGATTTTATCGGGTCTATGAGACTTAAAACTTGATTATTATTAGTTTTTAGTTACCTCGAAAGAACTGAAACAGGTTTATGTAAAATTAATTAAAGCTTTAGTATTTCTTTCAATTATACACATATTTAGTTAGATATTCCTTTCCATTGTATTTTATTTGTTTATATACCAAAGAAATTGCTACTTTATCTTTAGTCGTACTGGTCACTGATAACGTTTGTTCCGTCCGTTAGCCCGTTTCTTTTAAAATAAAGAAAATGCTGTATTTGGTCAGTTTGTGTGTTAAAATGGTTAAATATTACTCAAAAAACTATTTGCAGACGATAATATAGCATGGCAGTAACCTCACACCATACATATACTTACCGAGCACGTTGTAACATTTGCACGAACTATTCGTGTGGATTGAAATATTTTTACAGCTACATGTAATGACCGATTTTACACAAAATGTATGTGATCGAGAAACGATCCAGACAATCGAGTTACAAAACTGTGTTTGCAATGATTATACGAACATAAATAACATAAGGATTATTTAAAAACGCATAGTACTTTTGTAATTTAGCTAAAATAAAGTTTGATAGACAGCCTCGTTACACATATCAGATTATCAATTCGCTAACATGTGCAGCATGTGTTGAGGAAAATGCTGATCTTGATGTTTCATTGGGACTTATATTAAACCGTAAGTATCATATGGTATTCGATGTCATCATTCAATATGAACGGCAAATTATGAACACCGCTTTATAATGGTTTCGTCGATAAACTGTCGCACTACGTTGGCGCATGAATATAAATTTGCTACACAGCGCGAAATTCGTAAACAAACGAGATGAAAACAATAATAAATATTTGGATTTCATTGTTATTATCGTAGGATCGTTTGTAAAGTTAATAAGTTATGAATGCAATAAAGTGCATTATTCGATCTAGCTATCGATTATGTTGATTACTTTGTTTGAAAAAAATGTTGCTGTACGTTTACTATGGTGGAGCAAACATGGCGACTTCCTTGTCGAAATTACACATCAACATGAAGGTGTTTTTCTCGTAAACAAAACACCTGCAGCTTATTTCAAGCCTGGCATGCCCTTGCGACGATTAATTATATAGTATATTCAATGAGTTCGTATTATAAAATACAATAATGATAACGTTTGACATTTTGAAAAAAATGCTGTATTTTTCAGTCAAAAATCGCCTTTATTTTAGTGTTAGCATTTGAATAAGGCGACTATATGGCACATTTCAGATCACAAGCAAGTGCTACAATGGTTTCCTATAATATATGATAAAATCAGATGGCATACGCTGTTTGAAATAGCTTTTTTCAAGTGTATGTTTTTCAAGCATTTTCAAGGGGTAGGATCTACCTTAACGAGTTTGTGTATTTAACTTCTGCGATTGATGTTCTATAATAGCTGATGCGTTTGTGTTGGTCAGGTTTCCGTTACTGCAGTACTGCGTAGATCGACTCTACCTTAGCATTCAAATTTTTTTTAAATCGATGCTTTAACACGTTCTTCTAATTTTATGTTATCATGATCGATATATTAGTTAGAAATTAATTGTGCAATTAACATTATTGTTTCTCAGCCATTAAAGCTACATTTTGAGCCAATGTACAGGTTAAATGCTGATATAACAAATAAATCGATAATTAAAACATATTAAGCATGTTGGCGCCATATTGTATCAAAATGCAGCTTATTATTTTTGGTTAATCGCTTCGATCCATCCGCTCCATCCTTATTTATCAATGAGAATATACTAAGTATAATAATAAATATGATAACTTTTACTCAATATGCAACAGCGTCCGAAGAAGCGATACTTGACCGGAATGTATACGACTATATACGATTCATTCCCATGATTACAAATAGATACACAATAACAATAATAGTAGTTATAGTTCGATTTCGAGCATTGAGCCGTGACTGCACTTTTAAGGTTTTAACTATTAATCGATATAGGTTGGTATAGGTTTAATGGAAAAGATAAGTAATACAATTAAGGCAAACTATACCGTTTGTCTGAATGGTCGTGACAATAAAGCGCTTGATAATTAAAATAACTTTTATTTAACCAGAGCAAGTTCGAATCTCACCAAAATAAAATATATTTTTCTTTTTTAAATTTATATTTACACATTAAACTTTTTTTTATTACAGTATGTGACAAGCCATATTTGATACATGCTTCAAAATATTTTTAGATCTTTGCATGATTGTGTATTGTAGAATGTTAAAACAGCTAATCAACGTAATACAGATTGTCAGTAAACCCGGAATATGAAACGATCGCTATAAGTGAAAATGAAAAATAAATTGATTCAACACATTTTAACACATGGATTAATTTAAAAAAAGAAACTTTAGTGTATATACTCTTTAAATAACATAAAATAATGAATTAAACATATGAGGGATTTGGGAATTTGAACCATCGAACTTTGGGTTAGAAATCCTGAACGTTGCCGACTGCACTAAACAGGTTTCGATAACAAAGAGATATATGTTAGAATCACATCATAAAATAATGACCTGCGACCATAATATTCTGGTCTACCCGCCAAAATGAACTAGTCCGATAGATCATGGCCCAGAGTTCAAAATTGAACTATAGTGTTTGCACGACTTGTTCGACCAATCAACAGGTTTGATTTCCGTCGTCTAATCCATGAAGAACGTTCTATTTTTAAAAAAGTGCGTCTTCACCAAGAAGTAATTTGTAGTCACTGCACATGCGCACATAGACCGCGCCTCTTCGTGAACTTCGTGCGAGCGATTGTGTTTGGCTTAAACAATGAACTATTGACGGGTGGTATCAGTAAAGAAAACAATAGGCCCTACACGCATTCTATTGTCGGACACCCCCTCATAAAGTGTGGCCGTCCAATTGACCATTAACAGAGATATTTTCGCGCCCATTTTCAATGCGCTGACCAATGTAGCGGCACGCAAAACTCGTGTTTCGTGTGGTTTTAACAATTGTGGGTGGGACAAACACTAAGGGCCATATTCACATCCTCTCCTCCACTCTCACTCACTGAGTTAATCCAAATTTAATTATCGTTTCGTCCGTGCGTTTGAGTGTGAACTCGACCTAACTAGAAATTGGTATTCACAACGGTAAGTGTAGCTGGAGTTGACTCGACTGAGTGAGGAATTTTCGAGGGAGCGAAACGTCGACTTGACCTCGACTCCAACCACACTCAATGGAATGTAAGTGAATACCAAAGTTAGCCACTAACTAAAATAGACAATCCACTATAGGAAGAAGAATTTGAGGAGATGGTTATACCTCTTAGAAATATCCCAGGTCATGAGCAATTCCTTAGAAAGCATGGATAATGTGAAATTATTGTAAAACTTCCATAGCTACACTCAAATGTGGTTACGTGCATACCGATTTAGCGCATGAATGTTGAAGTAATAAAACTATTGTATTTTCAAATTAAATTAGACAACACATTCTTACGATCGTGTGGGTTTGATAAATATATTACCATAACTATTTTATTTATAATTTGTTATCTAAAAGTATATTATTTGGACAAACAAAGTTACTGTAATAAGTGTATAAAGTAGCTGGAATTAAAATTTAGTCATCTTACCGCGATGTCAATTCAATGCATGCTATTTATATATGGAGCATAACAATGAAATTATATTGTTTTTATTCCTTGCCATATCATTATTTTTAATTCCGTCCAGTGTTGATATGAAGATAACTGAACTATTTAAATGAAGAAAAAAAGACATTGTATTGTATTGTATTGTTGTGCATTATTTTTTCTTATTTGCAACCATTCATGAGCCCAAGTGCCGCCTCGATAGCCTACTGTTAGAGCGTCCGCTTCGAATGTGGGAAGCACCGGGTTCGATCCGGGGTCACTTCACGCTAAAAACGAAATGGTATTAGTATTTCCCTTGTAAGATGTCTAGCATAATAAGCGAAAGCTGGCTCCTCTTATGCTTATCGATTCCATTGTGACGATGGATAAACTCGGACATGAGGTGTCGAGGATGGTTAATATTAGTTCAAGGTTGGACAAACTTGTTTCATAATCAACCTAAAACCAAGAGCCATAATATGTAAATTATATTTTATACATGTCGCTTATTAAATGACTTTCTAGGAATTATGGCTTTCTAGTTGTCGGGCTTCCCCGGAACGGTCTGAACGAAGTACGTGTAGTAATAAGTTTACAAAATCATCTGACAAGCTGCTTATAAAAGTAAACTAAGTTCATCTCATCTGACTTCTAAATTATTGACATGCAATTATCTGCTTGACGGTCGGTGGAATTAATATTGACGTGATATACTATTTAATATTGAGTCCATGCCGAAAACATACGGCATTTCGTATGGTGTATTCTTCGATATGATCATCCTTTATTCATTTAAAACTCGTACGCATTGTCTTGCATAAATGTTTTGTAAATATATACGTTCATTTAACGTTAATACATCGAAGTTTTATGTTAACTGATCCACTATCATCATTACAAAAATCATACTCTCTATTTGTGATTATTCAAATGAAGGTTTCATTTGAGCGAGTTCAAGGAAATAATAAAGAATGTAGCAAAAAAAATCATCAAAATTATAATTTGACTGTGTTAGTATACATTACGAAAATGCATCGAAACCCAACCAACCAATTCAATAATAAAGCACAGATTGTTTGTACAGTGTAATATCCTAACGTATATTATAACGGTCACACACTCAGGAAAGTCGAGGGTGAGTTACCCATGTGAATACCAAATCTCCACTCGACCTTCACTAACTCGACCGTCACTCCAGCTACACTTGAGGCTACCTTAGGTTAGTGTGAGTCGAGTTGGAGTGGAGGACCGACATGTGAATATGGGCCTAAGTCGGTTAGAGTTTAAAACGTTTTCTTCAAGATTATAAACCACGCTTCGCTATCGCTTGCTAAGGTTTAAATCTTTGAAGAAAACATTTAATAAACTCTAACCTGTACTTGTTACACAGAGTAAAAATAAATGTGATGGTGCGACCCCTTCTTTATGTTATTATTTATTCATTAGGGATCCAATTTATTGGGACTAATATTTTTTCTCGTTCCAAACGCGTTCTGAACAATAAAGAAATAAAAACGATACACAAATATGTTTTGGTCGTGCCATCCTGTTCAACTGTGTAACTGTTTTGTATATGCCCTTTTGCAACTTTTGGAGTCTAGCATAAACACATATGTCCTGATATTCTGTCAAGCGAGTGAAATCCGTCTCCTGATTGCTACATGACACGAAAAACGGACAAATACAACAAGTGCATTTTATTATATAATAAGTTTGAATTCGACTTGATGAAGAGATGTTCGTACATCTTAAGAACATCTAATGAATCACCATCTCTATAAGGAATGATGAGACAGGGAACAAAACGGATGTAGTTGTATTTTCATTCAAGTATACTCGGAACCGATATCCGTGGGCCTGTTTAATGCTTTAATTACAATGCATAATTGCAATATAATTTTATGGTAGTATGTAGTATTTCTCAGTGTCAGCTAAGACTGAACCTGACTCAAATGAGTCTGAGCCCAAATCGGTGTTCACAAAAGGTATCAAGTTCGGTCTTAGTTGAACTGAATCTCGGTCATAAGTTGACCCTCATTGACTATGTAACTTTTTTAATAATGAATGTAAACACAGCATGTGGGGGTTCATTATCTTAGTTACAATATTTGCTACAAGTTGGTGTAGGTTTTGATGCAAAATTCTCAAACAAATCGTTTTCGCATATTAGACATAATCCAATATGGCGAATTTTGAATTGAAAAATATGAACAGAATAACGTATTCATCCGCAGTGGTATTTTGACATAAATAATTTTTTGACCCCAGACAAGCATTTGATTTGATTGAATATGGTTAATATCTCATCTTGCAGTGATAAAAGTTTAATATTTTCATGATCGCGTAGCCATTTTGAAAACGAGTTTATGACAATTTTATCAGATTTGATCCTCCTATTTATTAGTATCAAATATTTGATCCTAAAGATCAGCTTATGACTGAGCTTGAGCCTGAAACTGAGACTGAAGTTTTTGTGAGCACCAATAATTGAGCTTGGTCTCACAGTTGAGACCAAGCTCAACTTATGACTGAATCTCTGTCTCAAATAGTTTTGTGAGCGCGGGGCCAGGCTATTGTCTCGTGAATAAGTTATAAAATGCAGGAAAGATCAAGGTTTTTATAATGCCTGATAAATAGTTTAATTTGAACATTTCACGTGCCTCCAATTAAAGAAGTATCATACTGGTAAATGATGAAAGCACGTGGCGGTGGTTACGGTTTCTCCACACGGAATACTTCCATAACTTGAGCATTCCATATACACTTAATCAAACTCCTAACGTATCACGTATATTTTTCATAATGGTTCGATTATTTATGCTACGGTCACAAAGCTCGTACATCCGTACGAATTTTGTATTCCTAGCGGTTTTTTGTAGCGTCCACTGGTCATAGCTCGTACGGGCCACATACAATTGATCGAGATGCAGTTGGTCAATCGGAGCTCGTAGATCACTCGTACTCTGCCCATACGGTAGCCGCACAGTGACCGCACGATGACCGTACGACATGAAGCTTGTTAAAACAATCCGTACGATTGTATAAGCGTATTAAGCTCAATGGTAACGCACTACACTGTCAATCTAGAGGTCGTGGGTTCAATCTCTGGCATCCGAAATTGACATTTCTGAAATATAATATTTCCCGCTATATAAGCGGATTTAGCTCAGTGGTAACGCACTGGGCTGTCAATCCAGAGGTCGTGGGTTCAATCCCTGGCATCGGAACTTGACATTTCTGAAATATTTATAATAGTTCCCGCTATATCTGCCCGTGTGGTCTGCATTGTATCTGGAAGTGCCAGGAAGCTGTGTATCGGTGCTATACACCGGGTACATTAAAGAACCAGGCTGTCTATTCGAAATAAGAGCTAGGCGCACTTCAGCAGCGCCGGACATGCCTGTATCTAACGTCTCTCTCTCCCTTCATGTGCTTTCTCTCAGTATTTCCCTCTGGTCATAGGTGTCTAGGACGTGTCCGTTTTGTGCTAATGGTGTTATAGAAAACGAATTACATGTACTCTTGCAGTGCTCTGTCTACGATAATATAAGGCAAGAGTTATAATAAAAGCAAATGAATGTAATGTAAATTTTTACCACTTGTCTGATCTGGAAAAATACTGTGTTCTGTTTTCAAGTTGTGCCAAAACCTGTTCTTTTATATTACAAAGACGTCAATTTGTATTGACTAAATAGTAATAGTTGTAAATATTTTATTTAGTTTTTTACGTCCTGAATTCATTTTAGATCGCAAATTACGTTTTAAAATGTAGATAATGTCAATGTGTCTTAAATAGTTGTATATTCTCTTCTTATTTCTCACCTAAAACACCTCCGTTAATCAAACTACATATGATCTGATCAAATGTAGATAAGTTTTCTTACACTAATTATCTAATTAGTGCAATAGTACAATATTTACAAAGTTCAGTTTTTTACTAATAGTGTTTTAATGCAGCTTTTAAGGATAGATTAACGTTGGTGTTTTGGATTTAAACTATGTGATTAAGTTAAACTGTGATAATATTTAAGATAATTATGTACCACTGTCTCTTATAATTCCGCCACGAATTTGGAGAGGATTATAGGCATGGTCTCCGTCCGTGCGTGCGTGCGTCTGTTCGTCCGTCCGTCCGTAACAACATCGTGTCCGCTATCTAACTTTTTAATGCCTTGGCTCAATTGCATGAAACGCATACCAAATGTGTAACTAATAAAGACGACGTGCAGAACCCACATTCCAACCATGCCGGTTCAAGGTCATAATTAAAGGACAAAGGTTTGAATCTTACATTTCGTGTCCGTTCCATAACTTTTTAATGCCTGGGATGAATTGCATGAAACTCATACCAAATGTGTAAATAATAAAGACGACGTGCATAACCCATATCCCAACCATGCAGGTTCAAAGTCACATTTTAAGGTCAAAAGTTTGAATCTTGCATTCCGTGTCCACTCCATAACCTTTTAATGCCTGGGCTGATTTTGCATGAAACCGATACCAAATATGTAACTAATGATGACAACGTGCAGAACTCACATACCAACCATGCTGGTTCAAGGTCAATGTCACAGTTTAAGGTCAAAAGTTTAAATCTTACATTTAATGTCCGCTCTTTAACTTTTTAATGACTGGACCGAATTGTATTAAACTCATACTAAATGTATAACTAATAAAGCCGACTAATCAACACTTCAACCATGTGGGGTCAAAATCACAGTTCAAGGTCAAAGGTTTAAATCTTACATTTCGTGTCCGCTCCATAACTTGTTAACGCCTGGGCCGAATTGCATGAAACTGATATGTGTAACTATTAAAGATGACATACAGAACCCACATTCCAACCATGCCGGCTCAAGGACAAGGTCACAGTTAAAAGGTCAATGGTTTGAAACTTACATTTCCCATCCGCTCCTTAATTTGTTAACGCCTGGGCAAAATTGCATGAACTCATAGCAAATAATTTTTTATGTGTAACTTATTGGACAATTTCACTGTTCATTAATGCGGCGCGGGATTATAGTCGTCTTTTGGACTGCCTTGTTTTGCTTTGGTTCGAATCCCACTCATTTTGAATATACATTTTTTAACTTTGCTAAATAAAACATGCACGTGCATGTCTATTTTATATATACTTCTAAAATGTATCTATTTCCTTTGTAGTTTAATCCTTGAAAACATTCCCACATCAAGACTGTTGAACAGGTCATCCAAACTGTGCTTCTTATATTACCAGAATAAACGCTTATTAATTTTGACGTGTCTACAGAATATTCTTAGAGTAGTCATTGTTATTCAACTCGATTTTTATCTGAGCAATACATACAATATCCAGGGCGGACTAAAATCATGCAATAAACTAAACAAAGCAAATTTGTGTTAAACCTAAAACATAATTAGGTTTGTCCTCCGTCCATCCGTCAAACAATCTGGATCCAGACATAACTCAAACAGTTTTCAAGTTAGGTTTATGAAACTTGGTATGTGGATAGGGGGTAATAAGGGGGTAATAAGGGGATTATGCACGTTAACAAATATTTTGATTCTGACAAACAATGTGGTTGCTATGACAACAGAAACATTGAAAATGTCCTCAAACCGGTAGGGGACTTCTGTATTGCTTGCAATTGGTTCTGACAATATTTGTGGTTGCTATGGCAACAGAAAGAGTGAAATATGCCCAAATCGGGATCCTGCCATAGCTCGGACAGATTCCAAGCTAGGTTTATTCAACTTGTTATGTGGATAGGGGACAATAAGGGGAATATGCACGTTAACAAATATTTTGATTCTAACACAAAATGTGGTTGCTATGACAACAGTTAAGCAGCGGACTCGAACCCACAGGCCATATAAAAAGTATGCGAATGCTTCGAGTATAGAACATCTTAACCCGCTCAACCACGCTGCTAACTCGAAAGTAAACGTGAATTTTTAACATATATCCACAATCTATGAGAAAAATAACGGTAATTACATACCTACTCCTTTGTTTGTAATAGGTCCATACCCTTTAGAAAGACCCGTACTAACAAAAGAATTTCGTGCACGGGTCTGTTTTACGCTGACCAGCATATTGAGACGCTACTAGTGTTCCTATAAATGTTTTCATAAAGCGCGATGCTCTGCGAAGGACCATCTCTATTTGATGTATGTGTGGGTTCCAACCTGAACTACAGAAATCAAGGTTAGATCGTACCATTGGTTGCGGTGTCTTCATTGGCTTTGCTCAAGTGTCTAAGGAGAAATCCAAACATGTTGTTTGCGCTCTGTGTTGTACTAGCGTACAAATTTAGTAACAGTCAAATCAAGCGGACTAAAACGTAGATTACAAAAATTAGAATTACAAATATACATGGATTCTTTGACGTGTTTTTCATACCTACTATTTCTGTTTCCGTAAATAGAGGATTCTTACACGTGCCAACAATATTTCTTACCTCACGCTCTCCGGATTTTAATGTAGTAGCGTTATTGGACTGACTATTAATTTTTTATTTCTGTCTCTTATCAAAAGGCGGCATCAAATTTTCTTCTTTAACTAGTTTGTTAATGTACACTTGAATATTAGAATTTTCCTTGCTTCCAACAGCTGGTTCCTCCTGAGGATTTCCACTGGTTTCCATTTCTGATTGATCTGACGTTTCATCCTCGAAGAATAGTTTGGTATGAGCTGCACTTGTAAACACTACTTTCTTATGGTGTTCCCTTTAAATTGCTTAATGTAACTTGGACAATTTGGACAACATTGCTGTTACAACATTTCTGTATTTCAGGGTCACTTTCTGTCCTAGCCCTTGCGATTGTTGTTGAATCGTCATTCATTACCAATTTGCTGACATGTACACCCTCACTCTTTGTATTATCCAGCATACTCACACACATGTATGTTTAGCTAACTTGCCTTAAATAATACATGCCATGTTTTTGCGTTCTTTTTGGATTGTCATGTAGTAGCGTTGATTGGCGGATATTAAATGCAGTTAACACTGCATGGCCAATACTAGTATGCAACATTCCTGAAATATAGTATCCATTCATTTGTTATTTCTGTCTCTTCAATATCCAACAATTATTGCTCATAAATAGAGTACGACAAACAAACAGTCGAGCATGGCAAAATCCACACATTTGTCTCATTTAATATCAGGCGCCAGGATCATGCTCCACTCTAAATGGAACTAAATGCACATTTATGCAATATAAACACACAATTAAATGCGCTGAAATTTGAAATTTAAGTTGCATTTAAAGGTGATTAAATATTTTGTTTTCATAAAATTTATTCTGCACATATTGTACAAATAAGTCAACAAACCACTCAGCAGTTTGTAACCTGCTTCTCACCAATAAAATCATTTCTGGATCGTACGATATAGTAAAACCATACTTTTATTTTGTATGACTTAATCTATATTATTATTGTATATGTACTAATAGTTTTATATTTCAATGTCATGAGCATCCATGAAGTAGAATTTAAAGATGTTACACATATACTAGTTCACTATGAAACTACTTAACGATATAATTTGTATTTAAAGTATATTTAACGGCAAGGAAAAGATATAAATACATTTTATTCATATTTATATTGAAGGGAGGTAATAAAACAATTATCGAAATTCTTCTAATTTTGAAATTTGTGACATAAGATTTGTAGATCTACATGTGATCTAAACGCGAATCTTTTTGGATGCCTGTGCAAGTATTATTTGTAATTCTAACACGATCTGCGGATTAATCCATTAAACAAAGAGCTGACAAGAGCATGTTTTATTACCCCCATAAAACATACCTATCAAATTGGCTGTTACTATTTACGCCCCGTACCACGTGACATATTTATGAATGAATGAACGTAAACCTTATCGTAAAAACTTCCAAGAGCGGCCAACAAGGCGAGTTGCACGAGAATCCAGTGTTACAGCTATGACGCATCTATTTTTAGAAACTCCAATATAGTCTCGAAACTAAGTTTCATGAAAACTTCTGATTATCAATTCATTTATATTTTTCATTTCATGAAATAGATACCCTATCTGCTCGTGTAAAAAAATTGTTTCAATGTTTAAAATGTGTTATTTCCTTCAGAAAATTACGAAGGTCGTTTTCATTAACGAGGGGGGTAATTGTACCAGCTCATAAGCCACTCAATTTCAGCGTGGAATTATGTTAAATGTCAAATGGGTCAAAATGGAATGCGCACAGTTAAATAGTGCGGGGTATTATCGTGTTTAGAATCGAAATAAAACTCTGTTCTTGTATTTTGTCGGTGAATAAAACACGGGCACTCGTTCGGATGCGGAAAATTAAATCACTCGTGCTACGCACTCGTGATTTAATTTTTCCGCATCCGAACTCCTGACCATGTTTTATTCACCGACAAAATACGCGAACAGATTTTTATTTCTTAATTATAAATATGAATTAAATTTAGTTAATATACGGAAAATAAATCGAATTAAATATGGACGTTTTTGTGAAATTCCAAATAAACGGTAAGATAATATAGCATTATTTGTGATTAAATTTACAAATTAAATTTAGTTTATATATGGAAAATAAATCGACTTAAATTTGACGTTTTTGTGAAATTACAAATAAAAGTAAATATAATAAAATATTGTTTGTGATTAAACCCGTTTTCTCATGCTGTGAAGGTCAAAGGTTTGAAATTTACATTTCCCATCTGCTCTTTATTTTTTAACGCCTGTGTCAAATTGCATGAACTCATAGCAAATGTGTAACTTATTTGACAAGTTCACTGTTCATTAATGCGGAGGGGGATTATAGCCGTCTTTTTGACTGCCTTGTTCAGGGTTTGTGATACTACTGGGATAGACATGTATGAGGTGCAACATTGCTAAACCTAAAACGACGGTGAAGTGTTTTCAATGAATAATGAAGCAAAAATGAATCAGAATGAAGGTATGATATTTAGAAAAAACTAACTTATAATTTTCAAATAAGTTGTCAATTTACTCGCCATTGGACTCATATTATCATCATACAAACATGTAGCTGTGTTTATGGCTGGACGGAAGGAAGCGATTCTTGTGATAGAGCATTTGTATAGTCCTGTCTTGTCTACGAGTTGTTCTCCGGGGTCTCCCTTAGTGAGGGCGGTCCTTCATAGTCCCAATGACACTTTATCGCTCTTCTAGTCATGTAGTTGTAGAATAGTGAAAATGCGCCGCGTGCAAAACATAGGTTTTATCCTCCACTGGTCAAATCGGTCTTAGAATAAATATAATCGTGTGCAAAAGTGCACAGAAGTCAAGTTTTTAGTCCGTATAGTATGAATTTTTTTAAGAAACCAATATATCAAACTAATTTTGCAAATGAGGTCCCCCGAAAAACTTGTGCGTTCATTTTGTCCCCGAGTATAGTTTCTTGAGTAATAATCACGCGAAAGTATATGTTCTATATTTAACAAATAAGTACTTAATTCTTCACTTTAATGTGGATCCTTATCCATCGTATTTACTACTGATGCAGAGGTTTGTTAACAAAAAAAAGCGTTACACTTGACGTGTGCCTCACCGTTTGACGTTACGTCACCCAATGAGTATATGATGTGACGCACTTTTTAAAACATACATGTAATAATATTTAAGAAGAAATAAATCATTTAATTGTTTGAGTTTCGCCAAATAATGTTTGAACTGCAATTGTGATGTTGTGTAAGGACGTTCCGAACAGAGTGTTGCCACAAACAAACCAGTGTATGAAAAGAATCAGTTTTGCAGTTTGCTTCATTATTGCTACAAAGCAATATGATTGTCAAAGTGTGGATTTTTCTTCCGGTTCATTTGTGTATCAATCCTTAGACTATAGATCTCAGTAGCTAGCCAATCAGCATGGAGAAAAAGTGTTGAATAAATCCCGTATACAACACTTTGCTGTGGTATATATAACAATAGATTGCTATATAGAATAGTAGGCCAAGCAAAATAAGTGAGCATAGCTATAATAATGTATACATGCTTTTAGCACAGAAAATGTGGATGCCAAACATTTTTGATACCAAGCTTAGTTTAGTCTATATTATAACAATACTATATTTTAAACAAGTAACTAATTGGACTTATTAGAATACATGTACATGTATATCAAACCTTTCTACATTTGTTCATAATTACTGTGACAGTCATAATCTGAGACAACAATTTTGATAGATAATTAACCAACCAATTAGTGTAACATCTCTGCTGAGTGCAAACAACATTATCAGTAGAGGGTGAATGCCGTGGTAGCTTCTACGACTACAGTACGACCTCTCTAAGGGACATATGTAGTGCAACAAACTCTGTATCACACAACATCCAAAGTTACTTGAAGTTATTACATGTATATAATTTTGTAAATTCTGTAGGGCAACAACTTCTAAACAATGACCAATATTTGCAGCCCACAAAGGGTCTCACTCTACAGAGGTTGTTCTGTACTATTGTGTCTTCAATAATTACGTGCAGATTACCCCCACTCTTCTAAAATATTATATTAAGTCAGACAGGGAAAGCAGCACTCAACTTAACCAGCCGAGCACAGAAAACATTAAAAACACACAATGCCCAACTAAACAAGCGCAGATCCGCCCAAGTCCAAGCAACCAAAAGGCGGAATGCCTACGCTGAATGACCTAGTTACAACAGTAAAACTGCTGAACTACATAGTTATAGCAGCCTTTAGTCTCAAAAGTTAAATAACAGTATTAAAACGTTGAAAGGCCCGTATAGTCGGATGACCTACTTAGTCCAAGCTTTCGAAACGTACAATAAATTGTAACTAGCTGAATGACCCAGTTTCCATAGCAAAAGGACTATAATGCCCTGCTTTAGCTGTAAGAAATCTTAAAACGAAGAAGTGCCCAACACACTACCGACCAAGACATCATATTCACAGAGTAGAACTTAAAACCAACTAAACGATTAAAACAAATTGTAGTTCCAATGGTGTATGCAGGTGATTGAAGTAAATGACTTTCATACTATCACAACCCATAATTTACAAATTAAGACCTCACCTCCAAGACCACCTCCTCAAAATAAAGACCACTACTTTCTGTCCACTGACTTGCACATTATTCAACGTCAAATTCACAGTGAAATTGCACCTATATGAAGACCACCTCTTTAACAAGATTGGCTCAGAATTAACCATTTTTCGTTCCGTTTTCATCTGTTTGCTCTTTGATAGAATGATGCAATCACTCAACATTATTGAGATAAGTTTTTTACAGTCCCAAGAAGGAATTTCATTATTGAGGTTTTACTGTAAATAGCTTAATTTTGCCACTTAGATTTATATATGCATCATGCAACACTTAACATATTACACCAGCACTTAAATGGTTTATCATACCCTATGTACCGGGTACTGGTCGATTTAGAGGCAACGTGTACCTGATAAACAAAGATTATTTATCTATAGTCTAAGTCAGATAGAACGGCTCGTAGGTGTTGATATGGGATTATAATCCTCGTTTCACTCGGAGTTATAATCCCATATACAACACCTACTCATGCTCTATCCTATACAATGATGGGTAGAGAGTGAGTGTTCACCTTGATATTGGCGACCGTGTCTTGCAAGTGTGACAGCTTGTTGAAGTGCAAGCCATTGTTTGTTAATAAATAATTCGAGGTAAACAGGTTTGTCAACAGTCAATCGTACACGACTGGTCTTTTAGGCAAAGCTCCATGAAAAAACAAACATACCTCGTGACTATATTATAACACCTGTTGACAGTATCATGCTATATCTTCTATACAAGTGCCTGTTTTATGATTATATCTAAACTTATCAAGCAGTACAGCGATCACAATTTATTACTTCGGCAGATTTGTTATTTATACAATATTTGTTTTGTTTAAGTGTCTAGTATTTTATTGCATGTTTATGACGCATATCACGGGTCAAACCAAGTCTAGGTTGTACCGTAAGACGTTTATGGTTTAACACACGTTATCAAAATGTGACTGAACTTTTGAAGTGCCGTAAATTAGGATGCTTTCGCGTGACAAAAGTTTCACGTTTTATGGACTCCATCGACGTACCAGCTCCATGCATGGGCAAAGTTAACTAAGGCAACAGGACTCGCGGAGTCAATTTAAGAAAATTACTTAAACACAATGCCATATAAATACGTATATTGTTTATTTTTTCCGCATCCGCTCCTGTCTGTGTTTTATATACCGACAAAATACGAGAACATATTTTTATGTTTTTAATTAACATGCCACGATTGATCGAACATGAGCGAAATCAGGCCATTTGGGATGCTTGTGGCAGGGATATCAAACGGGAAATTACACGACGGTTAAATTGTCATATACCGACAATGTCTCGTTTTGAGACACGCTACCAGCACCACACTGACACCGTTTTCGACCGCCTACAACACCGCATGAATAACCTCCATACCAGGGCTGGTATTCACAAAGCTTCTTAAATAATCAAAGCGCTGAAGACATTGTATTTGTTTGGGTTTGAATAATGAAAATGTAAAAAAAATTCAGTCCTCAATTACATGGCATTTCTCTTTTGTAACGTGCCGGATGGATAGACACTGAAAAACTACTTTTTACGTACGTAGTAAATCGGGACGATTTTAACCGCCATTGCTTCATATGTTTAGAATCACTGCGCATTTTAATTTTTTAGAATTTAACAACCTTATTATAAGAAACATATACTCAGCATAGTTAAATCATATGAGAAATTACGTTTTTGCGCACAGAACGCATATATATGGAACTACTTTGTCTTCAATTGAATATTTCTGGACTACTTTGCTAAGATATCAGGAAAACGCATTTGAAACCCAAACAAATAAAAATATATCTTAAATATCCTATAAATGTCTTACATATGATAAAATTCGTCTTAAGTTTAATTCATTTCTAAGTAGTTATTCACAACACATCTTAAACTTAAGATCTTCTTAAATAGCCAATTTTTGTCTTAAATATCCATTTTCAACTAAGAAATGTGCCTATATTTAAGATACATATATAGGTATCTTATCGACTTGAGAAATTTCTTAGTATATTATCGCCATTTTATTATATGCGTAAGCTGAATATACTGCAAGAAGCACATCATACTATATGTACTTTTATACTAATATATATCTTAAGAAAACGCCTAAACTTATTTTCTACATTTTACAACTATGTATGGGCTAAAATCGACTGTCAAAAAATCGAATCCAGTGGGCGAAATATTGTTCTATTTTTAGATATTAAACAAGTACGGTTTGGTGAAAAGTCCGTTATTCCGGAATGTTGTTATCACAAATATTATATAAATATGCATGCCTAGCAATGAACAATATCATTTCGTTCCCTAATGTCCTTCACAATAGTATATCTGCAATGAGAACAAAGCTTCAAAAAGATGTCAACATTGTGGTGGTGTTAAACAAATGAAATCAAAATGGAAATACATATGTTATTAATTAATAGGAGGCATGTAGGCCGAGTGGTTAACGCTCTTGACTTCAAATTTGGAGGTGCATAGTTTGAATCTCGACTGAGGCACTGACAATTTTATAAAGGTTTTCAGTGTGTCCCATCCAACTAGAGATGAACTAGGTGAAAACCCAAAGATAGTCTCACATATATCAGTGCTATACACAGGGCACATTAAAGAATGAAGGAGTCTGTTTGGAAAGAGTTAGGGTATTCCTTGTAGCACAACACTGTCAATTTAGCACAACAAAGGACCTCATTGGAAATAAGTGCTGGCCCTTTTATGCGTTTTGCTTGACTGAAAGGTCTTAATAATTGCCCGCACACACATCTAAATTTACTGAACAAGCAGGATAGTGGTTGAAATCTTGCATTGTTATTAATAAAATGTATGTAAATTACAAATCAAATAAAGGTAACATTGATTACCCGTCAATAGCAAATCCCTCCGGTGATTTGAGTAAATAGAGCGATGGTTGCTCACTATATTGCTCCACTTTATTTCTAACTCGTCGCACCCTCTAGGCATACTTGATGCCGCGTTGAACTCGCCCGCTATTTCTGTCCAGAGATGCTTTTTTGACTTTGCTGTGATTACTGTTCTTTAAATTGCATCATATATCATTAATACAAGCAAACGATACAGAACAAAATAACATTTTGTAATGGTAACATACTAGCCACATATGAATCCTATATGGTTGTCCTTATTGTGAGATATTTTTATTTGAAATCAATGGACTCCTAAAGACACTCATAAAAGTATATGTTGGTATTTACTAGAAGTGTTTTACAATTAAAATGCATGCTACTGATATCAGTTGAAATCTGCATCCTATACCCAGGTTTAATTTAGTGGTTTGTATTAGTACATTGAATACCTTTACCAGCATATTAACAAAATGTGAGACATACAATGTACAACTGCATTTATGGCATTCATACTTCAATCATCCTGTCTGAACCCCAAGGTCGCCTGCACTGACGTTGCCCTGGTAATTGCTTAAATGGATAAAAGTGCGTAACCACTCATCATGTTAGCTATGTTACAAGCAGACAAGCATGCTACAGAGGGTGACTAAAAGCAAATGGGTGCATAATGATAGATTTGAGCAGTGACATGAACATATCAAACCAGTAACACATCTACATGAATATCGTAATTTTACATGACAAGATTCGCACAAGCCTTCAAAAGTCCTTGAATTTGGTTTCAACCTTGAAACGTACTTTAATTAATTGCTGTCTTGAAAAAATGTCAAAATAGTTCTTGAATTAACTGAAATTCCTTGAATTTAGGTAAACAGCATTGAATATACATAAAAGTTAGTGGTGTACCACCGTACACAATGAGTCGGGAAATTAAGCTCCACACGGTTCAAGGTACAACACTACTAGATTTTGATTCAGTTCGGTACGAGATTTGTTATTAACTAAAAATATTATTACAACATCAACATGCTGCAGCCTACTGATTATGTATACTATAATTATCAGGTATCGGTCAATTTGATTGTGTTAAAATGTACTTCATATTGTCAAAATTCAATAAAAAAAATAGTTGAGCCAAAATACACTGAACCGTTAACCATTCAACCATTGTAACGGTACATATCATATGTGCTTTCCTACTTATCACAATTAGTTCAATAAATACAACATCAAGTTCATTTTACATCTAAAGAAATAACTGAAACAGGTTCAATACATTGTGATACTAGATCAATCAGATATCAATGGTTTTGATGAAGCATATTATAACTTAAAATCTAATTGGTTTAGAATTAAGATTGTTTCAAGTTACTTGATTCCACATTCCCAAACCTATTCCGATTCTGCATGATTACTCACAAGTCTCTGGCATAGTGGCAGCATGTGTCTATGGCATGGTATGGTCTCCGTATCTCTGAAAAACTGTTTTTGAAACTTAAAATAAACATATCTACAATCACATGCACAGCATGTACATTAAATTACATGTAACAAAATTATACATGCAGTGTTTTGTGTGCTTTGTGTGTAAACAACATTGTAACTAACTAGTGACAATATGAACAATGTTAAGTTTGTTAAGAAAAATCCCTATACGCATGTACGTATAGAATATCATGTAAACAAAACGTATGAATTACAGTTCCAGGTACATCGAGTACAGCTTACCAATTTATTTTAGAAATGATCTCAGATCTCTTGACACGACCTTTTGTATGAAAAGTAGGCCTTATAACCTCAGGGTAATCACGAAATAATCAATACAACAGCAAGGCTGTTAAAGGCGACTTATAATTACTGCAGATCGAAGACTGAAGATAGATAGGCCTATCATGACGTAGGCCTACTGTATGTGACTTCACAGGGTATTGACAGAGTTGTGCATGCGATCCGCAACTCGGTCCGGAATGACGGGATTTAGTGTGATCACGCAGTCGCAGTGCAATAACGCATATTATTGTTATAATGCGTGTGTGGTTCTCTATGCAGATGTGGCTTGAATACATAGTTGCATATGAAATGCATGCTAACGTAGAAGAAAAAATCAACTTAAACACAGTAATACCGTTTATTTGATGCTAACTATCGTACAGTGCATATCCGAAAACTAATACACTTAAACAAAGTCTATGAAAACGCTGAACGTACCGCTTGTGAAGCGATGCTTCAAATTCTGGTGCTTATTTAGAGTTAAGCCTAATATATGGCACTCTTCGCCCATTAAGCCAGCCAGTCTCAAACACTCGTCCTCAGTGAAATTCGGCGAACGCCTTTTTCGCACATTGTCTTGGGATTCCATTATAGCAAGAGGTAGTCATTTCCGTTACTATTTTTAGAACCGGACATTCCGTTTTACATAGCAACCATTTTAAGAAATTTCTTAAGACGAAATCGTAACATTAGATATTTCTCAACTTTAAGATATTGTTTTAGCTAAGATATTTCTAAGACGCTTCTTGAATACAACTTAAGACAAAACTAACTTTTATTCTTAGCTAAAATAATTTCTTATCCGTTAAGAAAATCTTACGAAAATATCTAAGAAGCTTTGTGAATACCAGCCCTGGTTCACAACTGCTAAACAACTTTTTGGACGTCATGATTAAGTAATAAATCAATAGTTGATCGATATTAAAACAACGATGCTGCAGACACTGCTAAACAACTTTTTGGACGTCATGATTAAGTAATCAATCAATAGTTGATCGATATTAAAACAACGATGCTGAAGACACTGCTAAACAACTGTTTGGACGTCATGATTAAGTAATCAATCAGAGTTGATCGATATTAAAAAAAAACGATTCTGAATTTCTGGTTCTTACTTTTCAGCCGATTATGTCACCAATTTCAAAATTAAATAAAAATAAGACTGCGTTCAATAAACGCTTATGCCCCAATGAAAGCCTTGTCCATAAACAAACTAAGTCAATCAGAGGCCATGATTCTGTAAAAATGTTGAATAGTGTTACATGGCTTTGATAATGTAGGAGGCTTATAATGGTTAACAAGTATGCCGAGTTTGAAGGCAACGCCTTGATGGACATTATGTAAGACGAAACGGTCCATTTATGTTATGTGAAGGTTAAAACTAACTCTTTATTTAAACAGGCACGTGATGAAATTTGTAAACATTGGAAACTAAAAAAGCCATAAGTATTTTATTTCTTCATCGATTTCTATGAAATGTACACCACGCTAAGGTGACAATTATTTGCTTGTACCGCTTCTATCTGGACGTTTTTAGAGAGATGCAATTCATGTTGGGTACACTTGCACCAAACGGAACAATCGTATTCTATAACTGTACGAACAAATGAAAAATATGTTTTCAATAACGATGATCTATCAATTGTATGTTTGCGTATACCAACAATGATTTCTTAGATATGCCACATGGGCTCCTCTCCAAAACTGTCATCACTTTACGAGAATCTGGTTCATTCATCCTTTCGCTTGGCATCTGACGACGATCCCCGGTGTCATTTTTGGTAAGGGTTTTCCTCTTAATTTAAACACAACGTATGACGTCCCTATCTGCTGTACTGGACAGTGTCACAGTTAAGCGGTTCTTCTCATTCCCGGTATTAAGCTCGACTTCTTGTAGAGTACATTCTTTGTGAATTATTTCTATTAAATCAGGAAGCTTGTCAGGTGTCAAATTTTGAATTAATTTCAAGATATGAGTTAACTATAATTTCAAGATATGATTTAATAATTCCCAGTTGTTGTTTTTTCTAATATAAAGGAACACTGTACCACAGGAACTTGCATAATTGAAAAACAAATGAGAAAAAAATTCAATACTGAGTATTAAAATATAGACAGGATTGCAATGCGATTGTATCCCACGATCTATTATCATACAAATATTTTCTCTATACCAACTTGACAGTTAACAAATATGGTCTAGGCAGGTAAAGGGGTTATTAATAATAGAGATGTTGCGAAAGGCAACGTGTAACGTGTACGTGAATACTATTTTTGGGTATTTCGTCATCCAGGTATGTGTAGTTTCTACAAGTTACGGACGTGTGACAGGCGAAAATATAATGTGTGGTACGTCACACAGGTATGCGTATGCACGGGAAACCCAATATTTTATCGCCGGTAGTCTCAGTGAGTTTATATAAACACTCATTATCGATTCACGAAGAAATCGTGTTACAACTGTCATGTGATGTTACACGCACACGTTGTGTTTCGCAAGCCAATTTCAATTGCAACGTGTACGTATACATGTACGGGTAGCTACACGTACACGTAGTCGTACACGTTCGAATCGCAACCTCTCTAATTACAGAATCCATCCGCACCTCAACCGATCGGTACCGACAATCGTCTAATATCGGCTTTTAAAGCCAATATTTACGGAATTTTGTCAAGTTGGTATAGAGAAAATATTTGTATCATAATAGTTCGTGGGATACAATCGCATTGCAATCCTGTCTATATTTTAATACAGGCTCTCAGTATTGAAATTTTTTTTCTTTTTTTTTTATATTATGCAAGTTCCTGTGATTGTACTATTCTGTCACAGGTGCGGTACACATTTATTCAGACACGAAATATTTTTTTCGGACAGGTAGCTACCAACAGTTTTTCATACTTCCTTTCAATATCGACGGCTCTATTTGAAAATTCCACAGGTGTGCCCGCTTCAACTAAACCACCGGGCCCAAATACTTTATTGCAAATTTGGTTTGTCTGTTTGTCATTTATCCTTTGTTTTTTTAAATGACGTTTGAAGTGTTCGCCTAAATGTCGGGTACACCGTGTTATTTTTGAAATTGGAAATGACGACTGTAGTGCTTTAACTAGGACTCCTTCGTCTGAGCCAATAATCATATCACTGTAATCTGTTGCAAAACCTGCCGACTGGTGTCTGCACTAGGAGTCTCGGACCGTTGACCTACTTGGTTGGAACTAGAACTATTACTCTCAGAAACAGTAAATTCATTGTTACCAGTTAACGATCTAGTGAAACTTGAGTTTCTATTACCAGATACATCCCTTGGAAATGAAAGGTTTGATCTACCAGTATAAGAATAAGACTCACCGTCACAAGTAGCATTAGTGAAGTTACTTAGTTGTCCTGGTCGGGTACTGACACAGGGCGCTGGCGTCCTTCTTCTTAGTGGTATTACATACCTTGGGATTGTTTCGGAACTAGTATCAGAACTACTGTCTGACTCAGTCTCGGATAGTACCGGGACATGTATGGACTCTGCTTTCCGGCTAACTGGCATTGATTTCCTTCTACCTACAGTAGGCTTCTGGATTACCGGACTGGATTCTGGAGTGTTATCCTCATAAGGAATAGAACTCAAAGGAAGTAAAAGATTTCTGTGGAGTGTCTTAACGGCTCCCTTACCATTCTCCTTACTTACTCAGTATACTGGCACATTCTGATCTGGTATATCCGTCACCAGGTAAGGATCTCGTTGCCACTTGTCGTCCAACTTACTTTTTGATGTGACATTTTTTATTAGTACACGGTCACCTACCTGTAATGTGGAATGACGTATCTTACTGTCATACCTCGTCTTGTGTCTTGCCGCCTGTTTGTTCGAATTCTCTTTCGCCACTTGATATGCATAATCGAGTCTCTTCTTAAGTTTGGTGACATAGTTAGACTTACTTATTTTGGATGTGGATGTATAATCCTCCATTCCTAGGAATGCATCTATGGCTAGTCGAGGGTGCCACCCAAACAAAAGATAATGGGGCGAAAATCCAGTTGACTCATGTCGTGTCGAGTTGTAAGCATGCACAAGAGGCTTCACATAATCTTTCCAGTTAGACTTACCTCCATGATCTAGAGTACCTAGCATACCAAGCAGTGTAGAGTTAAACCTCTCTGTTATTCCATTCCCCATTGGATGATACGGTGTTGTTCGAGTCTTCTCCACTCCAGCAATCCTACATAGCTCCCGGATGACTCCACTCTCGAAGTTCCTTCCCTGGTCACTATGTAGTCTTGCTGGAAACGAATAATGGGTGAAGAAGTTTTCAAACAACACTCTAGCGGTGGTCTGCGCTGTCTGATTCCTAGTAGGAATAGCCTGAGCATACCTAGTGAAGTGGTCTGTAATAACAAGAATGTTCTCATATCCTCCCTGAGATCGTTCTAGAGAAAGATAGTCTATACAAACCAACTCCATCGGATGCGAGCTCTGAAATGGTACCAGGTGAGCTTGTGCTTTGGTTGAGGACTTCCTTCTAATGCAGTTTGGGCAGGTCTGTACTTTCCTGATGACATCCTTCTCCTGTCCTGGCCAAAAGAAACGCTGTTTAACCAACCAAAGCGTCCGGTCTCGCCCTTGGTGACCAACATCGTCATGAAGTCCTTTCAGTGCCCAGTCAATATAGTGTTCTGGCAAGACTAACTGTAATAAAATATCATCACTTACCTGTCGTTTCCTGTATAGGATTCCCTCATTGATTGTGAATGAACTTCTCTGCCGTAAATATTTCTGTACTGGTTTCTTTTCTTGTCGCAACTGTTCCTTGTTGAGGTGAAGACGGTTATCAATGATATCATAAAACCGAGCAATAGAAATATCCTTTACCTGTTGTACCTTCCAATTAATGGTACTGAGGTCTGTTGCTTGGAATTCGTCCGTAGGATCAGCTTCAATATTGCCGGCATCTGTTAAGACAAGTGATTCCGCAAGTGGGTGTTCATTTGTCCTCACACGAGCTTCTGTACACAAGGCTCTTATGACTTCCGTGAACATAACTTCTTCGTCCTTTGGTGGTCTTCTACTCAGTCCGTCCGCATCACTGTTGAGTTTGCCAGGCTTGTACACTGCCTTGAAATTGTAGTTTCCAAGCGCAGCCAACCATCTGTGTCCTGTCGCATCTAACTTGGCTGTGGAGGATACATCTGTTAATGGGTTATTATCAGTTCTTACTATAAATGTATTACCATAGAGGTAGTCATGAAATTTTTCTGATATCGCCCATTTCATACACAGGAACTCCAACTTGTGCGCAGGGTAATTGTGCTCACTGGCACGCAGTCCTCTGCTGGCATAACTGATAATTCTTTCCAAACCATCCTGTTCTTGATAGAGTACGGCCCCCAGACCTTCAGTGGAAGCATCTACCGACAACACAAATGGCTTGGTAAAATCTGCATAACCCAGCACAGGTGGATTGGTCAACATACTAATAATAGTGTCAAATGCAATCTGATGGGCTTATACCCATATTAAGCAGGCCCGCTCTAGCTTTACCCTTTAAAGATAGCTTCCATTACCACTTGAATAGGGTGTACATTTTCCTGTAATAAACAGTTAACATGATAACTCCATACCTTAAATCACTGTCTCCCTGTTTGTTCTCACCTGAGAAACAACCGGGTCCTTATGAGTTGATCCTGTTTTTGCCACTGCTGGTTCATTTCATGTTTTATCTGTCAAGAATAGTTTAATGTACGCTACATTAACACTCCTTTTCAATGTTGTTCACTTTAAATTAGTTAATGTTACTTTCTGTCCATTAATACCACTAATTATATGTGGCCCAGTAAATCTATTACCAAGGTTTCCACTTGCTTTTCTGGAAGCTTTAGCAGCATCGTACTTTTTCACCTACATTAATTTAAATGACCTTTCTTTTATTACTTTGTCTTGCAGCATAATCCTTCTGTTGTTTTAACTTAAAAGTTTGCACTTTTTACATTTTATTTCACAACATTATTAGTCATCTCCATCGTTGAACTTCGACTGTTCATATCCTCGTCCATGAATTCCTTTGTTGGACAATATGGAAGGTTTTCCTAAACTAACAAATTGGACTGAATTGATATCCCCAGCCTTGTTGGTTATCAGTATAATTGCAGAGTTAGTAATGTACGCTTTGTGTACAGGAAAATTAATCCCCTCTTTGTTTCTCATTGTCCTTAATAATGTGTCCCTTGTACTCACACTCACGAGAGCCATTACCACTGGCTGGCATAAATGCGTTGAACCATTTGAGCATATTGCTTTGTTTCGACTCAGCAGTGACCGCTTTATAAGCATGATGAGCTGCTGATGAAGTCAATAGACTTGACTGGACAGTCTTACGAATGATGCTGAATTGTTTCAAAACATTTGCAAGAAAGTGTGATGTGTACAAAAGCTCATACGGACCCTACGCCTTCGCCCCCTTATCAACAGCCAACACAATAATCAAAGGACTATAATTGTCACAAATGGCTCTAACACCGCCTCCGAAACTAAGCCATCGAGTGTGAAACACGTGCTATGTTCGAGGCAGGACATATCCAATGGAGACTATATAGGTCTGAAACAAAATCTGTCCTCGAGCATGGCAAGTGACATTTCCGCTCGTACCAAGTGATCTACTGCCCACACGATGTAAATATTCTCATTTGAATAGGAGTGTAACGAAACGACTTTAGTTAGTAATTATTGTGATCCTAGAAGAAACCGTTTCGTGAGATCTTACCGACTTGGTGCTCGACCCTAATTCGTGCCTCTACACTGTTCAACACTTGAACAATACGCGTGCAAAAAACGTGTATAATGGCCAAATGGACACTTGCATTTGGTAAGGAATGTCCTGAAAGTGACTTGGCGACCTTTGTGATCACTCCTTGTCAGTCATCCGTCCGTTCGTTGTTCGTCGTTTTGCTTTTATTGCTCGTGGACGTCGTGCGCACTGAGTGAGGTCGGTCTGATATTTAGCTTGAACAAAAACGCTATACATTACCTCGACGAACACACCCTTCAATTCACAACCGAAGTCTAAAGATTTCTCAATGACACGTGCAATATACGACGTAGGTCATTTAGATTTGTGTTATATCAGCTGATATATTATGCAAATAGAAGAGTGAGGATCACGTCAACTTCCCTATATATTGTAAAAATAGAACATTCTTAAGGTAAATTGCATACCTCTAATTGAAGCCATCACAGTGAAACTGTGTTTTCAAGTCTGCAATATAATTTTCTGCCAAAATTATAATGCTATATTGAAATATATACATTCATTAAGATACTAAGTATTTGTATTAAAAAATGAAAATTCAATTTGTAAAAAAAGTGTTTTATCACACATAGAAAATTGCAATTTTTTGTGCAACTGTGCTGCAAAAAGTACTTACTCAAATTCAGTATAAATCACACTGCTATGTCCTCCAATCTATTATCCAGGTGCTCGACTATAGAATAAAAGTATATTAATTATATGTATTCCGTAAATCACTGAATATTAAACCATGTATAACTTAAAATTCTGTTTTGTATTTAACATTTGTAGAAGGCATTTGTGTAGAAACTTTCTATCCATGGGATAAGTTGCAATCAAAACAATTCATTGCCAAACCCATTGATTTTCAACGGTCAACCTTTTGTGCCCTTTGTTAGCTAAATCAACAGATATACACACACATTACACTTATAATAATCAGCTGTGTGTAAATCAAATTTGTCAATTCTAGTAATAAAGTGGTCAAACGTTTTGAAACAATGTGTGGACATCATTAATATAATTTATTAGGGAAATAGTCGAGAACCTGGATAAAAGGTTGGAGAACACAACAATTTGATTTATATTAAATTTGAGTGAGTCTTTTTTGCAGGACAAATACACAAAATTGGCAATTTTCGATTGTAGATAAAACACCTTTTATAAAATATTTTTTCATTTCTTGATATGAATATGCATTTCGTATAATGTATTCGTTTAATTAAGCATAATTGTTTTTATTAAAAAACCTGTTGCCGACTTAAACAATTAAATTATTTCCTGACACGGTTATACACTGATTGGTGCAATTTCAGCTACCCAAATTACCTTAATAGATAAGACGACGGCAATCAAGCCCGTTGATTGGTCGAAAATAAAGTTAAGATTAAGTTATTAAGTACAACTAAAATGTAGAATGTTTGATTCAAGATGAGTCTTGTGTGTACACTTTTTGATATGTAACTCATGATTTGAAGACAACCGTTTGACAGTTCAAGGCGGTGCTATTTCATGACTGAAACACACGTCATAATAGAAAATGTCAAATATACATTAGTTAAAGCACGATTTATTTTTAATTTTTAGAAATTATTTTATCGGGGGGGGGGGGGGGGGTACATGCGAGTAATAAATTTTATTCTAGCATAGCACTTGAGATTAGCTTTCTTCGTGTACGTATATTGCACTTACCGTAAATCACAAACACATTGTGTCATTATAAAATATGACTGCTCCCAAAAGAAAAATGTAATATACGTATATCCAAGCACTGTTAATAATAGTATTTGAGTCACGATTTTGAAAATCTAATTTTTCGCTAGTTTTCCATGTCAAAATCTAGTTGACCGTACTGAAGAAGAGAGTAAACCTGCACGTAGTCACGATACGACCACAGTCCTTCTGTCCCTATATGGTCATCCGACTATACGGGCCTTTCAACGTTTTAATACTGTTAGTTAACTTTTGAGACTAAAGGTTGCTAAAACTATGTAGTTCAGCAGTTTTACTGTTGTAACTAGGTCATTCAGCGTAGGCATTCCGCCTTTTGGTTGCTGTATCTTTTCTACTGGGTCATTCAGCTAGTTATACTTTATTATACTTTTCGACAGCTTGGACTTGGGCGGATCTGCGCTGTTTAGTTGGGCATTGTGCTTTGTGTGTTTTTAATGTTTTCTGTGCTCGGCTGGTTAAGTTGAGTGCTGCCTTCCCTGTCTGACTTAATATAATCTTTTTGCGAGACGATGCACATATTAACATGCAATAATGAAACATATCTGTAGTAAAAACAGAGATGATGTCTAGCTCTTTATCAAGGACCTGTTCCTAAGACCATCCTAAGAACAATCCTAGTAATGATGATGAAACCCTACCCAAACACATTAAACATTGCACAAAAGCCAACACAAATAACAAAGGTCGTTTTTTGAGATACTACACAAATGTCATTGATTTTTTATTCGTTGATACGGGGTGCAATATGTCTTTCATTCACTGTGCATAGTAAACCCTTTTTAAAAAATAATAGAATGGAATAGCAGAACAGAACAATTTGCGATCTACATTGTATATCACTAGGGGGATTTGTTGACCCTTGTCAAATTTTGAGTTGTATATTTTGATTAGGACTTAGTGAGTAACCATCGTCAGTTGATATAACGTGTCGGAATGTTTACTTTATTGAAACTACTCGCCGGTGATTAACGATCGGGAGTCGTGGAATATGATGGTTCAGATCAGTTCTATCAAACAACGTATTATAAGGCTAAATCAAAAATACCCGCCGACTCATTCATGAAAAAATCACGAAGCCAGTGTAGCAATACCACGTGGTTTTTACTACAGTTCCAAGTAGAAATTTGTAAACATTGGAACACAAATGTAGCCATAAATATTTTATTTCTTCATCGATTTCTATGAAATCTACGCCACGCTAAGGAGAACATTATTTGCTTTCCATGAAATATAAAATCTTTATCAGCGGATGTGCCGTTTAGTCCATTACCCTGTGAAACCGTGGAACGTGTAGGTTTCACAGGGTTATAGAAAAATCGGTATAGCTGCTGAAAAAGATCTTATATTTCATGGAAAGCAAATACTTTTCCCCTTAGCGTGGTGTATATTTTATAGAAATCGATGAAGAAATAAAATACTTATAGCTATATTTGTGTTCCAATGTTTACAAATTTCTACTTGTAACTGTAGTCAAAAGCCACGTGGTATTGCTACCCTGGAAGCGATCTATTTTTAAACAATAATAGTTGCTTATTACCTCACAGGAACCTATATAAAGTCGTAGCATGCACTGGTATAATAGCAGAATTGAAACTTCGGAAAGAGCAGACAGGGTTTTCCGGTAACTAAAGGTAATCACATTTTATGATATTCTTAAAGGTCTTCTTTTGATGCTTTTCATCTCTTCCTGTAAATATGGAAATGCTTTCTTAATTAATATTCTCATCATACATACATGTTAGTAATTCTTAATAATCTATTGAATGTAGTTTCATTGCATTCGAAAAGTTTGCTTGGTACATTGTTTGTAAAGAGCAACCTTAATGACCTGAATATCTACGAGTTCTGTTGCATAGTAACGGAGTTACGAGTGCGTATAATTGCGTAGCTCGAGTGATTTAATGTACGTGTCCAAACAAGTGACCATGCTTTATTACAGGTAAAACACAAGTGCTCATTATGTACATGGGGCTATATTGGAGTCATGCTTGAGGTTAGTCTAGATTGGTCCGTTGGTCCTTGCAAATTTTGTCCGGGCTATTTCTCTGTAATCATTAGTCGGATTGCATCGAAACTGTGCATGCCTGATCAGTACCAAGTCTTGTTGTACATGTCGTCGTCGCACATTGGTCGGATCAATTTTAAGGAAGTTATGGCCCTTGGTTTTTATACACTTATACACTTCGTCCGGGCTATTTCTCTGTAACCATTGGACGGATTTCAACAAAAATGTGCATGACTGTTCAGTAACAAGTCTAGTTGTGCATATAGTCGGCGAATGTTGGTCGGATAAATTTAAAGGGAGTTATGGTCCTTGGTTTTTATACACTTATAAATTTTGTCCGAGCAAATCTTTGTAAGCGTTGGTCGGATTTCAACGAACATTTGCATGACAGATCAGTATCAAGTTAGGTTGTATAGTTGTGATGTCTGATTCTAAGTCACTGTGTCAAGCAGTATCTGGGAGTGATGTAATAATAATAATAATAATAATAATAAAGACTTTATTTAAAGAGGCAACACAGTTGGGTATGCCCAGTCTTCCCTGTGAGCCTCATATAACATAATATATGTACATTTACAAAAGTTACATGAATGACAAAGTAATATAAATATATACAAGTATATATACACAGCTGAAAGAAAGGAAAAGTAATGAGCAGATAATATAACACATTGAATGATGGCATAAATAGCATAAAACATTATTGATGGGTTACTAATTAATCAATGCATCGCTCCAGTGAGAGAGAAGTGTGCTTGACCACCAGAGAACCAACACTTCAAGTAGTTGCTTTTAAATAAGTTGATATTTGCAGATGTTCTTATATCGTAAGGAAGACAGTTCCATAATATTGCACCAGAGTATGCCAATGATTTTCTGCAAAATTCTAGCCTGGGTTTTGGAACTGCTAGTAGTTTTTGTTCAAATGACCTCAATGATCTATTTTCATTATAGGTAAATAGTTGCTCCATATAATTTGGGAGAAAGCCGTTCAGAGATTTGTACACTAGAATGGCCTTTTTATAGTTAACTCTGTCTGAAAATTTCATCCAATTTAATTGCATAAATAATTCCTCTGTAGGTGTGTCAAAATCTTTGTCAAGAATAATTCGAGCAGCACGTTTTTGAAATTTGTACATATCATTGGAAAGCTCAGTGGTGCAGTTTCCCCAAATAGAACAACAGTAGTCTAAATGAGGAAGGATATATGCATTGAAAAACATTTTTCTAGTATGCAGATTTAAAAATTGTTTAATTCTCATAAGTAAGTATAATAATGAGTTGCATTTCTTGAGTGTCATTTGTACTTGTGTTTTCCAATTAAGCGTGCGATCAATATGGACTCCCAGAAGTTTTTCTGTTTTTGAAAATTGAATAGTTTTTCCATTGAATGAAATTCTTGAATCTTTTTCGAAACTGCGAGTTGAGGGAGAAATAACCATAGCTTTGGTTTTTTCGGAATTTGCAACCATGGAATTTCTTTTTAACCAGTTTTGTATAGAATCAAGGTCTGATTGAATGTAAGTACAAACTGAGTCTAAATTACTTCCAAATGATGAAATAGTGGTATCATCAGCAAACATATCTGACACAGAATTGGATAGGTGTAACGGCATATCATTTATATAAATAATGAATAGGAGAGGTCCCAGCACAGAGCCTTGTGGCACACCAGCATACTTGAAGTTTTTCCGGAAACACACACCTGCTGTGAGCGATCTGTTAGATATGACCTGAACCAGGCAATTGCATTTTCACCAATTTTATATAGCTGTAGTTTTTCAAGTAGTAACTTGTGATTAATGAGGTCAAATGCCTTAGTAAGATCGAGAAAAATAGTCCCAACAAGACTTCCTTCATTTATTGCTTTTATCCAGTTGTCAATAATGGCAGTCAGGGCAGTTTCACATGAGTGGTGAGTTCGAAACCCAGATTGATTTGGGTGAAGGAGAGACTTGTTTTCAAGAAAAAGTTTTAAGTTATTGCTTACATGTTTTTCAAGTACTTTTGATAGAACTGGTAAAATCGAAATAGGTCTGTAATTACTTTTCTCACTTTTAGACCCCTTTTTATGGATAGGTGTCACCTTTGCTCTCTTGAATATTGAGGGAAATATTCCATTTGATAAACTGAGGTTAAAAATTTTTGCGAGATGTTTGGATATGATTTTAGCACTTAATTTAAGAAATTTTGGTCCTATGCCATCTAATCCAGTTGATTTATTTATGTCAAGGTTTTGTAATTCTTTTTCTATAAATGTGCATGTTATACTAGGTATCGAAAACGAAGTATCGTGTTCACAATGCATTTCAATGAATTCACATAGTTTTGTTTTATCGCATTCTGAGAAAGAGAAGCAATTTTGAGGGGCTGACTTGAAAATGTCAATGAAATATTCATTGAATACTTCAGCTGTTTCAAGTGGGTCTAAAATCGGAGTCCCCTCATCATCGTGAATGAAGTTTGTTTGATGATTAGTGATTTTACCTGATAACTGCCTAAGATTTTTCCACAGTTTTTTTGGCATCGTTTTTATTGTCATTTATAGTTTCAGCATAGTATGTTTTCTTAGAATTTGATATCAGAGTTTTAACTTTGTTCCGCAAAGATTTATATTGTTCCGTATTATTTAGCTTTTTTGCCTTATCTCTTTCTTTTGTCATTTTGGAAATCTCTGGATTGTACCAATCGGGTAAGTTAATGTGTTTTACACGCTTCTGTTTCAATGGAGCATGTTTATCTAAAGCGTCATTGAATAATGATTGAAAACAGTCTAAGGCATCATCTGTGTCTTCATACATATCTAGGATAGACCATGGCTGTTCCTCAAGTGATTTAAGAAAATCTGCTTCATTAAATTGCTTCATATTACGGTATTGTATCATATGATGTAAGGGATCTTTTGGCGCTGTATTTGAAACTTTACGGGTAAAACACACAGGAAAGTGGTCACTGATTGATAGAACTGGAACATTAACTTCAGAAATATTTTGGGAAACATTTGTATAAAGATGGTCAATTATTGTTTTTGTAGTACTAGTTACTCTGGTGGGCATGTCAACAAGTTGTTTTAAATGGAAATTGTTAGTAATATTATTCCATGAACTATTGTTAGTAGATTGTGTGATGGGATCAAAGTTGTAGTTTAAATCTCCGGTTAGTAAAATTTCTTTGTTTTCAATGAATAATTTCTCAAGGGTGTTTTCTAAATTTAAGTTCCAATCCGCGTTGGAACAAGGGGGTCGATAAGTGTAACCCAATATTATTGGTTTTTGCTTATTGTTCTGAATCTCAAGCCAGATAATTTCAGTATAATCATTTTCTAAATCAAACCTGCGAAGACATGAATAGTTTTGTTTTACATAAACAATGATCCCACCACCATTTGTTTCACGATCTTTACGAAACATTTGATAGCCACTTATTTGAAATTCATTGTCAGAGAAGTTGTTGTTCAAGAAAGTTTCACAAAGTGCAACAATATCTAGATATGGGTGATTATGAAGTAAAATTTTTAATTCATCGAGTTTTGGATATAAGTAATGGATATTTAAATGAAAGAAATGAATTCCTTTTTCATGTAGAAAATTAGTTTTTTTCCAGAATGTCATTTGAGGCACAGTTTGAATTGTTTGTTGCACTATTCATATCAGGTTCAATACAACATTCGTTTAATACCAGCCTGGTACCCACATTCTGTTCAACGACATTGGAGTCTGTCTCGCCCATCGCTGGCGTGACATCATGTACTTCTGATTCCTGTTGGCTCGGTATCCCGATTGGTAAATCCGATGATTTGTGAATTTGTCCATTCGAAAATTTCCAGATGATTTGTAAGCACTAGTATTTCCTGTCGACTGATAAGCACTGGTATCATTTTTTAATTGTCCCAAGATTGCCCGTTTCATGTTTTTTACCAGATGTGCTGCACCACGTGGATTGAGATGTACCTCGTCTCTATATAGAGATCTGTTTACACCCCTTTCGGTCATGAAGCTTTGAGTATTGTCCAAAAATAGTATGTTGTTGTTTTTGCAGAATGTAGCCAAAAGTTTGTTCAGATCAGTTATGGGCTTTGAAGAAAGTTTGTCTTGTTTTTTTTGGTAGGATCGAGGAAATAATTAATTGAACATTCTGGTTGATTGTCCGAATTGAGCTTACTAAGCCCTTGAATTGGTCAACGATTGTATCACATGTTTCAGCATCAGATATATTGTTGATGCCTGCATGCACTATTACAATATCACTATTTAGCACATCCTGTTTTATTGATGATGTATCAATTTTCCCCACAATATCAGCAACTTTTGCCCCGGGATGTGACTTTATTGATGTCACAGGGCTACTTGTGTATGATAGACAAGTCAACTCTCGGCGTAGGTTCGAAGTACGTTTAAAAGATGATGTAGCATAATGAAGGTGAAGAATAAAGGTGAAGAATATAATAATTCATCAATTTAGATTAATAAGTTGTAACCAATACATAATTTCACATTGATACGCGTTCTAATACAATAGATACAAAGCAAATAACAAGTAAAACCTTACCACAGTAGTGAATATCTCTCATAAAGTTATATTTCAATCAAAATAATTTGATAAATAAACTTAAGTATAAAATATACTGAAGACTAAAGTACGTCTATCTCGTAAGAGATCTGACATGGGAGTGCAAGTAAACTGACATCTCATTCGTCCAATCTAATCAAACCTCTCATACAACATATAAAACAGACAAGAAATTGGACAACAGGAGAAAACAACAAGTTTTTGAACAGGTTTCACATAACACGCACGTACACTCATACTAATTGCCCTCCTCGGTAACTTCCGCCATTGCCCGTAATCCACGAGCAATGACGAAGATATCCGATTTGGTCAATCAGCAGCCGACAGAACAATACGATACAAGACAGTTTTTACAAGAAACGGCGCATGCGCGATAAAGATAAATATAATTTGCCACATTATCGGAGCGGTGTTACCGCTAAAATATCACACCGTGACAGTGATATTTCTTGTATTCCATCTTTAAGGTGGCAGGGGATATACTGGGGGGGGGGGGGGGGTCCCTGAAAATAACAAATATTTAGTGTATAGCTTATTTATGGGCACCAAAAATTAAATTGGTATTTTAAAGACTCAAATCTGTATTTATTTTGTAAAAAGAAGGTGTTTATTATTTTGAAAAATCATAGAAACTAAATATTAGCTGGCTCTGAAAGATTTGCTACTCTTCAAAATGGAGGTTACCACCACTGGCGGAAGTGCAAATTAAGCGTCGTTAGAAACCGCGAAAAAGTTTGACAGCAAATAGCAAAAAATCCACTGGTATTGGAGACACTTTTGTTATATGTGCGTGAAGTTAGCAGCCAGTTGCCAGTAGCCGATTCAGAGTTTTGAATCGGGAATTGGCAAATGGCAGCTAACTTCACAACCTAGCTGACAATTCGAATTTTTCTATCGAAGCGGCAACCGCGAACTGGCAGCCAGCAGCCAATTCAAATTTTAATATAGGATCGCATTGGCAACTGCGAACTGGAAGCCAGCTGCCAATTCGATGTTCCTAGTGGACACGAATTGGCAACTGGCAACTGGCAACTGGCAACTGGCAGCTAGCAGCCGATTCAAATTTTTCTCAAAAAATATTTTAACTCAGAAAAATCGAATTGGCAAATGGCATCCAGCAGCCAGCAGCCGATTCAAATTTTTCTCAGAAAATTCGAATTGGCAATTGGCAACTGGTAAAAACAACATGCATAATTAATAATATATGTGATCATGTTTTATCCTTAGCTTTCATTAAACTTCTTGACATCAATACATCATGTACTTCAAAATCAAAACAAAAACAATATTCTAATATACATATAAACCTAGGGTGTGCACTTAGTTTTTAATGAGAAGAATACAATAACGTGAAAAAAGAGTATGCATGTTTCTAGGGTAAACTGCACAAATGTCATGGACCATTCTTTATTTGGTATATTAAGTGTGCAGTCAACTTAATTGTCTGTAAGTTATGATAGCATATTTTATAATTTTATAACAGTATTTTGTAATGTAAATATGTTCATCCCAATTATTTAGGGTAGTTTTTTATAATTATACAGGTGGATAAAAATTATCAAAGGTTGACAAAACCCCTCCGCTCGGCCACGTGTTTGGTAGACAAACTTTTAGCTCATCCTTTTCAAAATTAATTTTTGATATGCGCATGTTTTCCATTCAGTATCCCCCATAAACTGTTACTTCATATTATATACAATACAAAGTTTATATATTTAGTATATAAGTAACGGGAACTGTCTGTCCAGCGTTTCGTTTGGTATATAAACTAATTAAAACTAATTACATTCGCAAATGTATTGAACAAAAACATGTAACAATCACAGACTGGCATTAAACTCAACGCTGTATCTCTTTTTAAAGATATTTCTTCTTAATATAATCATGACAGGGGTCATTATACTGGATATACTGGGGTATACTGGATTCCGTCCGTCCCTTCCGTCCCTTCCGTCCCTTCCGTCCGTCCGTCCGTACGTACGTATTCTTGTGGACATAACTTCTCCTACAGTTTTTGCAGCATTTGCTTCAAACTTTAACAGATGAACAACCTCAACATGTAGATGTACATAAAGGAAAGAATTGGCGCTGCGATTTTTGACAGAATTATGGCCCTTTGTACTTTTATGCACTATACAATATATAGTGAACAGTTCTTGTGGACGCAACTCCTTCTACAGTTTTTGCAGCATTTGCTTCAAACTTTAACAGATGAACAACCTCAACATGTAGATGGGCATAAAGAAAAGAATTAGCTGCAATGATTTTTGCCACGCGGGGGGTATATTAGTCTGCCGAATGGCTACAGTTCTAGTTTTCAGTCTGAAAAATAGAGGTAATATCTATCATGTATGTGCTTAAACGAAGTCCATAAATATTCCATAACAAGCTCTCCCTATCTGCATTGAGAATAATCACTGTGTGGTAGCCTGTATGCCAAAAAATGCGCTGTGGATTCAAGATGGCGGACGGTAAACACGAGCAAAGTAAGTGTCTTTTGTTTTCGACCCAATCTTTTTAAATATGACAACCTACATTGTGAATGAATTATGAAATGAAAGAGCTTAAATTGGCGATTCGAATGGGACTATCCGTTTGTGATGAAATGCCAACGTATTTCTGTAAAGTTTAACTGAACACGATGTTTTGTGAAAGTTGAAAAGTGAATCGAGAGACGACCAGAAAATTGACGATATTTTACCCAGTAAGAATACCAGTACCTAAATAATCACCCAAATCTGTAGAAATCGTCCTACCCGTCACATGTACCCATTGTTTTCTGATAAAAAATCACTAATAAAGATGTTTGAAAGGTTTGAAATTTTGGCTACTGTACTGTGCTGTGCAAAACGTGAACAATAACAAACATACCACTGTATAGCGCTGTGAATGCAATTTCTGTATAGCGCTGTGCTGCAGAACTAGCCAAAAATCTGTACAGCGCTGTGCAATTATGAACTGATGGAGCTGGTGGCCAAAGTTTCTCTTCTTTCGATGTAACATTCAGATGCCAATTTCTTTTTATGTCATAATCATATTAATTGTTATTAAAACGTAAGAGTGACATCATGTTTTCTTTTTATTCTGCAGATTTTTGATGTACAATCAAAGGCATACGTTGTAGTAAATGATGGCAGAGCAGGCTGATGCAGAAACGTTGATACTTATATATTAAGTATTTAATTGTTTTGCTATTCTACAATGTCCCACATATGTATAGTGTTTGAACTGTCCATCCGGATGTCCGTCTCAGCACACTTTTTGGACCGTCGGTCATTGGATCGTCGACCATCCACACATACCGTCGGCCATCCACACATATCGGTCATTGGACCCTCGGTCGTCCACACATATCGGCCATTGGACCGGCGGTCATCAACACTTATCAGCCAACCGAAAGTTACCTTGAAAACGGCATCGGGTTAATTCAACAACGTTAATACCGACAACTGCTGAAATATGATATATCCTGTGGTATCATACATGTATATATATATATATATATATATATATATACTAGGGATGTCCCAGTAAATCGAGTACTTTGCTTATTACACAAAATGTATTCAGACGTTTATTTTCAACTTCACTGATGATTAATAAATTTGAAAAATCTTGATGTATTGTTTTTCTTGTTTTGTGTAAAATATCTGGAATGACTTGATTTCAAGTTGAGAGTTCTGTATCCTGGACTACCATTCTTGTTGTTCAATTCTCGCTTTCTTAATGTTGTAATTTGATTGGAATGAGTTGTTACTGTTCTGTATCCTGGACTACCATTCTTGTTGTTCAATTCTCGCTTTCTTAATGTTGTAATTTGTTACTGTGTGCCAAAAGCAATCGTCCCCTTTACCACCATACTCACAGTAATAGGCATCGATAAATGAATCTGAAAAAACACACAAGAATTATCTCTCTTTAAAATCAGGTCAAAAAGTAAATCTTATGAATATCTGAAATAGCTTAAGGATGCTGGAGCGGTGTAGTGCGCATATTGCGTCATTTGTCATAGTACTTTATTAGCCTTACAAATGTAATAATAATGTGCCAAAATAATCTAAAATAAATCAAATTGATAAGTATTATGCAAACAAATGGAGAATACCAATACCAATATCAAAAATGACGGTTGACATTCCGAAAAAAAAGCATTACAAAATAGGTGGGTGGGATAAAAATATTTTTATGCCAAATGACCTTTTGGGGAGTCAGATTCGTTTCGTAATGCTTGTTTATTGTGCGTGTATGTGTTTTCGCGATATATACATGTTCAATAAATTTGATTTTTAGCGTTTTCTTTGATTTTCTCAGCATTTTAGCCCCATTTAACAAACATTTGCGAAAAAGATACATCGGTGACATTTATTTTTTATTGCATAATTTTGAAGATGTATATCACTAGACATATTCCACAAAATAGTGAAAACAGTTTAATGCGGGAAAAAACGTTATAAAGATTTTGCATGGGTGCTCCTTTGCTGCATTAAAAATATGAAGTGGGTGGGTAGAAAGGCGATATATATGAGAACAAAATTAAATATACCAATTTTGGTCTCTTGACCCTGTTTAACAATGTGTACCCAAACTATATTGAACAATATTTTATTATTTAGATCTCAAACATCAAATAAAAATGTCAAGATTGAACACCACCACCAATTTACCAATGTCGATGTAATTATAAAAATAATTCATACACACTTCAAATAGGGCCGATTACTCGAAAAACGATTTCCGTGACCTAGTGTTTTTACATCATATTTTGTGTCAAAATAGATTTCTCTACTTCCTTGCAAAAATTGAACAACATCTAAGCGAGGAATCAGAACCGCTCCAACATCCTTAATTACTGCAGACAAGTAATATGAATAAAGAAAATGAATATCAGTGTACGAAAAGGTCTGCCTGTTAAAAGCTGTTGTTATAAATATTTGACTTTTAAATAAGTCAAATGTTATTTAAAGTGGGGAGCGATGGCCTAGAGGTACAGCGCGCTCTTCTGGATCGAGAGGTCCCGAGTTCAGCCCCAGTCTGGACCACTACTTAAATTTTCTGAGCAAGAATAACCCGCATGCTCCACTAGACCAATTTGTGAAGTGGTATATGTGAGGGATTTGTCTGCACTTGATCGATATTCCTGGGGGCCGCAGATCGAGGTTGGCTCACACTAACCGGGAGAGAAATAGTCTCTCAAATGAGACTCGAATGCAGGTTTCCTAAGTTAGCCCAATGACTATGTGAAGTTAAAATGTAAAAGGGTGGCTATACGGCTGAACTGCTAAAAGCAGCGCTAGGAAATTTGTAAATTACCCTTTTTTATTTGGAATTTGTTAATTCGTGGAATTGATACCCCCTCCCAAACATGTGCTGAGACGGACATCAGGATGGAAAGTTCAAACACTATATATATCGCAGACATTGAAGAATAGCAATACAATAAAATATTTACGTTTCGGCATCAACCTTCTCTGCCATCATTTTCTACAACGTATGCCTTTGACTGTGCATCAAAAATCTGTAGAATAAAAAGAAAACATGATGTCACTCTAACGTTTTAATAACAATATGATTATGACATAAGAAGGAAATTGGCATCTAAATGTTACATCGAAAGAAGAGAAAGAACTTTGAGCACCAGCTTAGTCAGTTCATAATTGCACAGCGCTGTACAGATTTTTGACTAGTTCTGCAGCACAGCGCTATACAGAAATTGCATTCACAGCGCTATACAGTGGTATGTTTGTTATTGTTCACGTTTTGCACAGCACAGTACAGTAGCCAAAATTTCAAACCTTTCAAACATCTTTATTAGTGATTTTTTATCAGAAAACAATGGGTGCATGTGACGGGTAGGACGATTTCTACAGATTTGGGTGATTATTTAGGTACTGGTATTCTTACTGGGTAAAATATCGTCAATTTTCTCGTCGTCTCTCGATTCACTTTTCAACTTTCACAAAGCATCGTGTTCAGTTAAACTTAACAGAAATACGTTGACATTTCATCACAAACGGATAGTCCCATTCGAATCGCCAATATTTAAGCTCTTTCATTTCACAATTCATTCACAATGTAGGTTGTCATATTTAAAAAGATTGGGGCGAAAACAAAGGACACTTACTTTGCTCGTGTTTACCGTCCGCCATCTTGAAAATACAGCGCATTTTGGGCATACAGGCTACCACACAGTGATAATATTCATTTCGCTTCTAACATATCAAATATTCTCCAACACAACAAGACACGGTACCCATTGGACTACTTTCTTCCTCGGAACAATATATTGTATTTGACTTATCGTATAGCTGGGTATTTCTGCCGATTGTAATTTGTTGATTGCCACAAAGGTGACTATGACTCATGCGGACTTTAGCCATACACAATAGTCTATTTTAGCTCGATTGTGATAGCCTGAATATCTACTCTCTTCTTCCCTTTCCCTCAATTGTCCAGTCTGATACGGCAATAATGTTAAGACCCGCATGGTCCCAGATTATGATCAAGTCTGCAGGTGTGTCGTGTTTGTTAACTTCAGTTTGAATACGCTTCAAATACTCGTCTTGTAGTAGTCATAGTTCTTCACTTTATCGGCCTTACAACTTGTACTCTCCTTTCGTTTCATTAGATTCATACGGCTCAGTAAGGATTTAGCCCACTCTTTACTTAAGGAAATGTCTCCACCATACTCGGTTTACAAGTTCTTGTCCGTCGTCTTTATGATTCCTTTAGCTGTAGCGATTACGATCGTGAAAGTTATTTATAATAGAAGAAGAAGTTTATTTCAAATTCAAAAGGCCACATGGCCCACGAGAACATCAATATACAATACACAAGTTATACAATGACACAACAAAATGACACTATTTAGCAACATAAATGCAAAAGAGTGAGTGCGTGTTATTACAGCTCCACTCTGACGTAAAACGGATACGAACGCTTTCACTTTCTTATTAATTTCCTCCATTCTGATCACCTCGGCCTTTATGCATTGCAATTTACCGGAGACAAACGGTAATTTCCGAGCTTTCACGATTGCAATTTCCTTCGTTCGTTTGAATGGATTTCCGTCACTTCTTTGAAATCCAGTTTTCGTTTCCTTGATACCGATGTCGTCTTGCATATATCTGAATAAAATGAAAACGTTTGAGCACAAGTATCAGCGAAATGATGTAGGTCTACATATCGTATAATACAATTTTCTGATACGTTCGTGTTATACAGGTTCATGTTACATATGGTCAGACACTGTTCTATAAAGTGGTATGCATAATAATTCAAAAAACACCAATTAATCAACATTTAACTACCCTGTACATTTTAAATGAAAGTGCGTTGAAAAAGCAGTGTACACAACTTAAACAAAAACGTATCTTTGATTAAAGAAACTTTCGTTAAGGTCTGGAAACTGAGTTATGAACTTCTTAACTGTAGATGCAGGTCCATTATCAGCACAGTACCGTGCAACGTAACTCGATCTGTGGAAAAATACATGCATTGCATGTTTGTCCTGCTTCTATCCGGTGTTGATGGTGATCGATGGAGTGATGCTGCGTATCTTATCCTGAACGCCCTTTACTACCGAATCGCCCAGAAAACTACACAATTTTCCATCCGTTTTTGGATTAACATCCGGGCCTTTTCTTCAAATATCTCAATATAATCTATATTGATCCATACTTCCTTAAGTAATAAAGTTTGATAAGCAACGAATATGATACAGTGTAGCAATATGATGTGACATTTGGCTACAGGTCCAAGACGATATTTGCTTATTTCGAAAACAAAAACAGCTATAAGTATTTTGTTTGTTCCACCTATTTCTTTGAAATAAACACCACGCTAAGGGGATTAGTATTTTCTTTCCATGAAATACAATATCTATTTCAGCAGCTGTGCCGTTTAGTCCAGTACCCTGTTAAACCTTGGAAAAGGAGTTTGAAACAGGTTTCACAGGGTGCTGGAAAAACGTACGTTGTCATTACGACCTCCTTTTAATGTGTAATACATATTTATAACCATTCAATTATAAATGTTATTTTACTTATAAATGCATAAATATACATTTTTTTAGAAATAACTAATTGCCATCATTACTTTCAAATAGGGCTTATATGTTTATTTTTCTCCATAGTTGAAGATTACAACACACATAGGCAACATATATCAAGCATAATTATGTGCAAACAAAAAAATATACAAATTATCATAACTGATTGGTCAATCAACCAAAAACATATATACATATAAAACCGCAACAGGTTCAATCAAGAACTAGTATGCACGAAATTAAGTAGCCTAACACGAAAACGAAATTGCTAGACATTTGGATTGCCAAAAGTAAAATGACTATGGAGGGGCACGTGACATGTTCTCGATGGTTTACGATTTCAAAAAAAATATCCAAAAAGAGAAGCATTTTGTAAAAATGTCGTGAACCAGACTAATTCCATTATTCCATGCGGATAACATCGGTCTTTATCGCATTACAATAGTTTATTTACCAAAGAAAGCAGAACTATTCCGAAATTTCACTTTGAACGCGAGACCACGAATCTAAACAGCAGGTGTCTGCAGCTGCATAAGATTCCCAGTCAGTAATAAATATAGTGGGCAATGCACTACATCCCGTAGAGAACACATCGCTAGATTAACAGAAGAATGGTATTGATACATGATATTTTTTTTCTAATTCTTTTGAATTTGTTCATTCGTTCGGCACATACATTTAAAACAACCAAATATTTGGAAGATAATCGGTATTGTCCGATTTCACATGTAATGGAATTATTTTGACAGCAACATTAATTTAAACTTACACCGGAATAAATTCGAATTGCATCCAAACTGCAAAAACCACATCCTAAACAATACAACTAAATTACAAGGCCGCAGGTTACATATATATAATCACCCGCAGGAAACTATTTGACTTGTACAAATATTAGTTTCACAGTTGATACCAGTGAAGTCAATGATTTAAACCGAAATCGAAATGCTTAAAACATTGTGCTGGTAGACATGCAAAACATGCAAAATAAATTAGCCACTATATGTAACGTACGTCAAAACATTGTATATACGTATATCATTGACACACATACACATTAAAGCCGTTCCAGAATAAAAAAGGAAATTCCAGATGTCCTTTTTCTGGGGGAACATAAGTTAGGGGAACATTCCTCCATGATAGAGGAATGTTCCTACATGCCTACACAGTATGGAGGAATGTTCCCCCATGACTAAACAATAGAATAAAAAGATGGAGAAATGTTCCTACATGCTCACACAGTATGGAGGAATGTTCCTCTATGTCAATTCTATAGAATAATAAGATGGAGGAATGTTCCCCCATGTATTTATTATAGAATGAAAAGATGGAGGAATGTTCCTACATGCTTACACAGTATGGAGGAATGTTCCTCTATGTCAATTCTATAGAATAATAAGATGTAGGAATGTTCCCCCATGTATTTATTATAGAATAAAAAGATGGAGGAATGTTCCTACATGCTCACACAGTATGGAGGAATGTTCCTCTATGTCAATTCTATAGAATAATATGATGGAGGAATGTTCCCCCATGTCTAAACTATAGAATGTAACGATGGAGGAATGTTCCCCCATGTATATATTATAGAATAAAAAAAAAGATGGAGGAATGTTCCCCCATGTATAATTATATTATAGAAGAAAAAGATGGAGGAATGTTCCCCCATGTATATATTATAGAATAAAAAGATTGAGGAATGTTCCCCCATGTATATATTATAGAATAAAAAGATGGAGGAATGTTCCCCCATGTCTAAACTATAGAATGTAATAGGAGGAATGTTCCCCCATGTATATATTATAGAATAAAAAGATGGAGGAATGTTCCCCCATGTATATATTATAGAATAAAAAGATGGAGGAATGTTCCCCCATGTCTATATTATAGAAGAAAAAGATGGAGGAATGTTCCCCCATGTATATATTATAGAATAAAAAGATGGAGGAATGTTCCCCCATGTCCATACGATAGAATAAAAAGATGGAGGAATGTTCCCCCATGTCCATACGATAGATTAAAAAGATGGAGGAATGTTTCCCTATGTCTATATTATAGAATAAAGATGGAGGAATGTTCCCCCATGTATATACTATAGAATAAAAAGATGGAGGAATGTTCCCCCATGTCTATACTATAAAGTAAAAAGATGGAGGAATGTTCCCCCATGTATATACTATAGATAAAAAGATGGAGGAATGTTCCCCCATGTCTATACTATAAAATAAAAAGATGGAGGAATGTTCCTCCATGTCAATTGTATAGAATAAAAAGATGGAGGAATGTTTAACATCTGTTTCTATTGCACATTTTTTGTTTAAAATATATAACCATATTTTACATTTATATTTGTCTAATTATGTATCATATAACCAGGATACTTACTGACTCCAGCAATTATCTTGTCCTTTCTGTCAGCATCAGAACTTAAAATGTTTGATTTCATAGATATTACAAAGTCATAGTAATTTCCATTTTTGTGATGCAAGTACATTGCACAATGAACTTGATACTGGTTGTGCTCAGTTATAAACTTCAACCAATCTTTATTGGAACGGTAGCTATTAGCTAAACACAAAAATGTCTACTCCAAAAAAACTCCAAGATTTTCACACAACTTTAAAGTTTCTCTTTTAACCAATGATAGCTGAACTTCTGGAATTATAGAAGTGTGAATGAAAACCAACATTAGGTACACTTTACCATTAAACCCACCTCAAAGGTGGCAGACCACACCCTAAGTACTTGGTATGTCAAATGCTGACCACAATAACCAATCAGGATGGACATTCACCACAGGGGATGGAACTGACATGGGCAGTGCTACTGTCGAAAGAGACCGATTATGTAATACCAAAATGAGTTGATGGTTTATCAGCAGGGCAAACATGTAAACGCCTGTAATGATGTGTTGTAAATCAACACTACAACATGGCCACAGAAATCAATGTCTCTCTATACTCATTAGGGTTCTGAATGTTTGTATCCCTAAATGTTAGTACGGTTTCATTTTTTTCTGCTTGCAGTTATAATATTGCATCTGCATTTATAATGGCCAGAAAACTTCAGCTGATATAGCTTAAAAGCAAGGTTGTTTCAAACTTTTAGGGCCACCTGTAATTATTTGTTTCAATGCCTCTAACAATAGGGCAATAAAAAAAACGGATAAAATATTAAATATCAAAACATTTAAACCATGGAGATTTATTCTAAATTTAATTTATGCACAATATATGATATATACGAGTACACTTAATCATGGCTTGACCAATTTTGACAATTTGTAAATTTCCATTTAACCAAGAAAAATTTTTGTGCAGGAAAAATGATAATTTTGGGTGGTTTCAACAATTTTTTTATGTATCTACATAAATTTCAAAATGTGAAAAGATAACCAATCACGGTATTTATATATGGAGCACAACTATGGAATTGTATTGCTTGTATTCTTTGCCATATCATTGGTTTTAATTTTCCCTAGTGTTGATATGAATACAGCTGAAATATTTAAATGAAAAAAAAACTGTGCTCACTTGTTACACATATCAATGATGTGCATTATATTTTTCTAAATTTGCAATAATTCATGAGTCAAAGTGCCGCCTCGACAGCCTTTTGGTAGAGCGTCCGCTTTGAGTGTGGGGAGTCCCTGGTTCGATCCGGGGTCACTTCATACTAAAGACGAAATACAAATGATATAAGTATTTCCCTTGCAAGATGTCCAGCATAACAAGCGAAAGCTGGCTTCTCTTTTCTTATGTATATCGATACCATTGTGACGATGGATATAATCAGACATGATGTGTCAAGAATGATTAATATTAGTTCAATGTTGTAAAACTTGTTTCACAATCGACTTAATAAAGGTCACGTGTAAGCTATGTCGCTCACTAAATGCCATTCTAGGAATTATGGCTTTCTAGTTGCCAGGCATGTATTTCATATTAAAATCTGACTTAAGTTTGGAATCACTATCGCTATGATTAACGGATATAACGGACCGTAGAATCTAGACTACTACACATACATTTTACCTATATTATTATTTTTGTATCTGCTGACAAACAATATACATGTATAAATATATAGATTCTAGTTTGATTTGTGTTTTTCAATTTCAACAAGATGAAATAACGTCCACATCCTTATTGAAAACTAGTACACTTATCTGCTATCTTAACGGTGTTTACTTTTTTCAAATACATTTCTTGTTCTCCTATGTATAAATGATTTCTTACACCAATTAAAGCGCTGAAAGCATTACAATGGTTCGAATTAATCCATTTTCATTGCAAACGTAAGAACCTGTTTAGACACCAAATACAGGCTTAGCAAAAATTTAAACACCCGTCAGTCATTCCTAAATGTTATCAATCGAAATTACTATTTGTGAGTCCGAACAAAATGAAAATAGATCTATCAAAATGCACCTTTTTAAATTGCTTAATTGAGAGAAATGCATTATTACTGTTTGCAACATACTATACTATTTAACAAGCTTTTTAAGGCCTATTTTTACAATACTAAGTCTGACATGACTTTCTGATATGAACAAGGTGATTTTGATTTCAATTCATTGTTTTAGTATTAACTATCTGCTGTCAAACACCTTTTACCTTAATCACACTTTCTTGTTAAAAATCTGTACTTTCGGGTATCGTACCACATCATTTACTGCTTAAACATAATAAGTTTTCGTGACCCTCATCCTGCTGAATCTTTATGATTTTGGAGGGATTTGCTTATTACATACCGGCAAGGAATTACGAAAATACATTTGTGTTATATTATTTACAATAATCTATGACTTCAATGCCCACTCAAAATCTTGGGCCGACAGTTTGTCAAATTGTACAAATTTGTACAATATTGCTTGACTTGCTTTTATCATTCTACCATACTTCTAACATGCATCAAAACAAAACACTGATCTATATTTTAATGTTACCAGTTTGTACATTTCAAAAGTATAGAACTTTTGTTGAAGAATAAGTGACTTATTTATAAAGAGATGCTCTGTGATTTAATGATATAATTATAAAAATCTTCATAATTAAATACAGTCATGTCCTTGAATAAAGCTAGGAGTAAACTTGACAGAAAAATATAAACTTCTATTTTTATTATTTTTTCCATCCACAGAACAGCCTACATTCAGCTTGAAAATCTCTGTCGGAATTAACTTCTCAATTACCGATTAATAGGGGTTTAAATTGCCACAAATAATTTGGTAACAGTTAATTTGGCCAGTGCTGGGTCAAATCACTGTTCACAGCACTGATTTATGACTGTCTAGGGATTTACAGATCTTGGGCTGTAAGAACATTAGTTTTGTGTCGAAGGTTTCTCTGTTTAAACTCCCAATGATAGCACACGTTTTATCAAACTATGAGGTTCTGGGTGTGTAAGTGTAGTTAGAAGAATGCTAATTATAATGGGGATGCATGTCAGAAATACGTTTAAGTATTAAACCTTATAAACTCTTTATGACATTATCAACAAAATGAACAGTACGGTGTTGTGAGATCTTCAAATCTTGTGTTTTATTTTCAAATAGATGTAGAGCTATATACATGTACATCCCACAACGAATTATAAAGTCAACCATAGAGAAATAGTATAAGGAGTATAACTCTAGCGCCATAAATTACAATACAAAAACTAACCCAAAATCTGCTATATTGATATTTCTGAATATTAAGAAGCATGCAAACTTTATAAAAAAAATTATGATGTGTCAGATGTTTGAATACTTACATAGGAAAATGTTACTGTCCTTGATTTGAATCCATTACAAAAATATAGGCAATATTGTGTTTGTTTTTGTTCTGCTATTTATCACGTTTGAGTTACACTACTCACTTTTTCTAATAAACTCCGTTCAGTGGTTTATTGAGAATGATGCGATGTTTGTGCATGGATATTGTGCCTTTTCAGTTTAATCTATTTTTTTCTGTTTCGAACCTTAGTTACACTCAATGTAAAGTAAATCTTGTTAGTCCCAACCTATAACAGAATTGGCTTTTTCCGTCAGTCTGAACATACTACGTACGATTCTCAGTGTTTCCCACCCAACTAGTGATGTACTGATTAGGAACCCAGATGTAGGTCCGCGTGTATCGGTGCTATACACTGGGAACATTAAAGAACCCAAGAGTCTATTTTGAAAGAGCTAGGACGGCGCGCCCATGTTCCTTGTAACACACAAACTTTCTGTCTCTTCCCTCGAAGCCTGAGGTCATTGGCCATTAGGCAGGGATAAAACCGAATTGCCTCGCACTACGACTGTCTCTTGAGTCGAATGAAACAAATCATATATGATATGATGAGGCGGGATCTTCTGCACCCGAAGCGGACAGTTTACCACAACGCTATCTAATATATTCAGCGCCAATAGAAATGTACCATAACCAGTTTCACACTCGACCTTCATTACTTGGAATATCACAAATGGATCGCTTCTATCAAAGTTCAAAGCTTTTAAAGGACTGCAAACTAATGATATTATGATATCACCCAGACTGAGAGTACTTCTAACCCAATTCCTTTAGTGCTTTGATGATTTGAAATCTTATATTATAAGTTTTCAAGTAATCACTTTTTGTTATAAAAATTTTGATGATTAAAAAGGGCGGAGCGAGCACAGTATTCAGTCCTACAAAGAGGTTGAAAAAGTTGCTAAAATTTAGCAGAGGCTTACCAGCTGGGTAACATGTCAAATAGTTCCTGCGAGCAAATGATGTACCGACTTCATTTGACAGAGAATTGACAGGATCCTTGACCTTCTATCTGCATAATTCAACAGCTGATATGTATAAAAAATAAACATGAAAATCTCAAAATTGTGCGAGAAAAATAAGCGCGATAGGCCAGTTAAGCTTTCAAATTGTAAAACTATATGCACGATAATTTGACATACGAAATTTATCAACAAATTGTTAAATAATTTCATGTATAACCACAGGAATTTGAAGTTCTACCAATAAAATATTATACAAGTCTGTTCATCACAAATAACTCTATACGTATTATATAATACTGAAAGAATGCAACGCCTTCCCCCCTCCAAAATAGAATCCCGTAGCCGGTGCTAACAAAATAAAAGATATAAGCGATGGGCCGACGGTAACCGTTCTTTAACTAGCTGGCGGCTAACCAACCGGCTGCATCAGTTCTATCCCAGCTTCCGCCAGGATTCGAACCTTCGATCTCCCGCATCCAAGGCGGACGTCCTAACCACTCGGCCACGGTCGCAGGCGGGTCAGTTAGTTAGCATTTGTCTGCAGCGGTCAACCCTGAAATTGCTATATAACGTCTCTGGCAGGCGGGTTGGTAAGTTACAGGGGGTAGTTATCTACAGCGGTCAACCATGATATTGCTGTATAAGGTCTCAGGCAGGCGGGTCAGTTAGTTACAGGTGGCTTTTGTCTACAGCGGTCAACTCTGAAATATCTATATAACGGTTCTGGCAAGCAGGTCGGTTAGTTACAGGTGGCAGTTGTCTACAGGGGTCAACCCTGAAATATATATACAAGATCTCAGGCTTGTGGGTCGGTAAATAGTTATAGGTGTCAGCTGTCTGCAGGGGTCAACCCTGGAATATCTATACAAGGTCTCAGGCAGGTGGGCCGGTTAGTTATAGGTGGCAATTGTCTACAGGGGTCAACCCTTAAATATCTATACAAGGTCTCTTCAGACAGGTCGGTTAGTTATACGAGGGATGATCCATATATAATGAGAAAATGCTCATAATTTTTTATGATCTGTTAGATTTAACTCAAAATTTAGCTGGTAGTAATAATATATAAATAACACATGGCTGCGAGGGTGATAGTAAATAATACCAACCCGAGAATAGTTATATCACCCGAGGCGAAGCCGAGGGTGATATGACTATTCAAGGGTTGGTATTATTTACTGTCACCCTCGCAGCCATGTGTTATTTATTTTATTATACCGAAAAAAATAACAACCATTTTGCGAAATAAAAAATCAACACATGTAAGCAGAATTTAAGATTGCCGTTATGATAATTTTACATGTACAATCTCAGTCCGTATAAGTTTCTAATGATTTTGTGCTATTTTTAGTAAATCTTGTCAGTTTCAACGGTTGAAATCGACAAGATTTACTAAAAATAGCATGTTAAATATACCCAAACATATAAATAGCATACAGAGACTCTCTAGCAGGGTGTTTTCCAGACTCAAATAGTACAAATTTCTATAAATAGCCCAGCCTCGTTTTTACTAGTAGTGATCGAACAAAATATCACATAGTGATCGAACAAAATATCACACGGAAGGTCTATGGGAAAAATACAATGAGAGGTCACGTGAGTAAAATAATATACATTAGCAATGTTTCCCTGAGTGTTCATGATTACAGTGACATCATGCTAAAATCCATGGTTGCTAAGGTAACCTTCGATACGCCAAGGCGGGGCATTTTTCGGACTTTTAACCATTTTCACGCAAATTCAAACCCTCAGAGTTTTCATGTAAACAACAGTAATGTGACGACAGTTAGTACTTGGGGTCACATTAGTCTCGTCTGACTGGTTATGATGTCATATACGGCTTGTGTTGTCATTCGTTAGGTCACGCAGGTGTTATCCTTCCGTGATAGCAAACATTACCGACGACAAAAGAGTTTCAATAAAACGTTTAGTTTTGAAGAAAACAAGTTATATTAAAATTGTGCATGATATTCAGTAATCATTTCGTGATCATGTCATGTTAAAATCTTCGATTTGTGAACATAATAACATATTTAAAATATTTTGCCTAACGGTCTATAACATTTGTAGAAGTAGGTTCCAGTATTTTATTTAGACATCATATTCAAGAAGGGATTCTTTCGTAGGGGAGACCGGGGCTAGTTCGGCCCTTTTTTAGAAAAATAACATTTTACAAACATTTTATCTAGTTTGGTCTCTGAAAAATTATATTTAGGTAAGGCATAAGGAGGCGGGACTAGCTCATTTACTTCCTTCAGTGTTTCTTTGTATGTATGGAAGTAATCTTTGCCCAAAATCATCAGGTCAAGGTGGCCGAACTTGCCCCGCGAAGGGGCAAGTCCGGCCACACCACGGGGCTTGTTCGGCGGTCAAAGTCTTATGAAACATTATTTGTATTTCATGGAACCAATTTGAACATTGACCATGAAACTCACGTCTTGAATTAGAAGTCCTCATGGTCCTTAGATTGTGAACCCCTAGACATTATTGATTTGCAGCATTAAAATTTGATTCACACGCTTTAAACAACCATATGCCGAACATGCCCCGAGGCCGGACTAGCCCCGGTCTCCCCTATTTAATAATTTGTCATTGACAAGAAATGCGTAGAGAATCTACATATTTTAATTAATTTCAAGATTGTACAGGCAATTTTAGTATGATGATACATGTAGTTTTTAGGGATTGTTATTTATATTTTTCAAATGTTCATTTTTGTTAATAATGAGTGAATATTTTATTTGAAAAGCAATGCCTATCGGTATGTCATTTCCCAAGTCAATTTACATGTTCTTTAATAAATAAAATAAATTAACATGAAATGAACTTCAGACAAACATTGAATCATCTAAATATTTATATATTACTAGTGATATATAGATAGTCTTCTTTACAGTTCAATACCGTTTATTTCAAACATGTAGTTAAACAATAATCAAACTAACACATGTGACAAAAATAATTTAACCAACACAGTCAATTTCTGTTCAAAATAGGCATGTTCCATTGTTATACATAAATTTCCTTGATTATGCTACTTGTAATTGTTACATTCAAAGAGTTAATGTGCTTTTCATGAAATTCTTTATCCAACTAGAAATGTTGTTAATTTTGAGTGTGTACTTCATTTATTTATTCCTTTCCTTGTGCATTTCATTCAAAATACATTTTCACTGTAAAACCAAAACTGTGTGTATCTTTTTCTTGAAACCATCTATGTAACTTCTCATAGAGAGAAACCCATTAACACAAATCTGGCCTAAACCCATTAACACAAATCTGGCCTAATGTCCATTTCAATTCGCCTGGAGAAGAGTGCTTGTAATCTGATAGGGCTATTAAAAGCCAATCTAAAGAAGTAATTTGTAACTCTCTGACATGCCAGTTCATTCTGGTTTCACGGCAATAATTAGCCATCAATTAGAAATTCTGGGGAATTCAAAATCTCTGACCTCTTGGTACCATGATTGAAACATATCTGAATATGTTTTAAACACATTCAAACATTTATTTACACATGTTTGAACATGTTTAAACATACATGTTAAATGGCACCACAATCTACCATGATCAATCATGACAGTCGAACTGATCATGTTTATCAGTCATCATAATAACATGGTCAAAAACATGTTTTATCTTGTGTAAACATATTCAACCATTTCCTATATAACGTTAATGTATTTACGACTTATCAGCAAATAAGTTATGCCCAACAATCTTAACTAAAAGAATATTATCAAATTTGTTTGCATAGTTCTTGAACATTCTGCTTCATAAACAGTGATTGTTCAAGAAGTTTTTTTTTCAAGAAGTTATTAATGCCACATATACTCTTCAGGTATAGAGTTATAAAAGATTGGTTACAGTTTGTAAAATATACAAAAACTTAACTACTTTAAATTAAGTCTCTGTCTTTTTGTTGTTATTCAATTTTATTGCAAATGTTAGTCCAATTATAAGATATAATTCAGTAAACCAACATGATCACTGTTTGAAACAAGACTGCGTTCAATAAACGCTTATGCCCCCTGTGGAAGCCTTGTCCATGAATAAGTCTAAGTCCAAAATTAGGTCAAGGTGAAGGTCAAAATGGGGTCAGGTGATACAGGCATGTGGAGAGTGTTCATATACAACATCCATGCAAGTATGGAAGCTTTATAGCAAGCCATAATGATGCTAGAAGAAACGGTCAATTTGGGTTAACCGGACGGACGGACGAACGGCGTACGAACGAACGGACAGGTGAATCACTATATGCCTCCCGATATATCGATACGGGGGCATAAAAAATATGTTTAACTATGTTAAGGCATGTTTAATCTTCAAACATGATCTGTTTTTATTTGTTTGGGTTTCCCAAACAAAAACAGAAGTCAATCTCAAACGCGAGTCCTTAATATCTGAGTGAAAGTAGTCCAGAAAAAAATTCAATTAAAGACAAAATAGTTCCATATATGTGCCTTTTGTGTGATCAAAATATATTTTCTCATATGAGTTAACTATGCTGATGATTTGAATCTCATAACAAGGTTGTTAAATTTCAAAGAAGGTAAATAAATAATAGAATATGAATAAATTAAAATTATAATGCGCAGTGATTCTAAGCGTATGAAGCCACGGCGGTTAAAATTTTCCCCGAAGTACTACATACGTAAAAAGTAGTTCGTTTTTCAATGCGATTTTTTAATTGAAAAAAAGTGATTATGAAAAAACCCATACAATATTCTTAAAACGTTCCAAGTATTTGTGTTATCCAAGTTATCTATAAACTGTATGTCAAATTAAAAATAGCGCGTATTTCAAATATAAAAACCATAATTATAAATGGAAATCATAATCCCAAAAAGTTAAGAAATTCCCTGCCTGCCAGTTTAGAATTCAATTATTGATATTGAAGGAAGAAAGCTGTGTCCAGATAACAGGCTCAGTTGAGCATTCGCCTTTTCTAAGCAGATGATACTGGGTTTGAGCCCTGGTCCAACTACATACTTTTCAAACCATGTTACATTACAGTGAAGTTCCGCTAATAAGACCAATCAATAAGGTGGTCTTAATAGCGAATCGGTCTTATTAGCGGACCTTTTTTGTTCTAAAATTAATACTTTGGGACCTTAACCTGGCAAAAATCTGCATTATTTCAAAATAATCAAAGTGGTCTTATTAGCGGAACTTTACTGTATTAACATTCCCACAGATTGTATTAGTTTTATTCCATTGTTTGAGTGTTGTATAGTCACAGTGTCAAAATGTCAATAATATTCCAAGCGGTATTTGTCACAAATATTGTGACTAAAAACGGTCACTTTCCGGTACATTTGTACCAATATATATAATGTTTTAAGTTGTTCAAAGAACAACTAGTTACTAGTTTTAATACATTAACAATTGCAACCCATTTTTACTGCCTGAAACTTCTTTTCTATGCCACAAATGGACAGTGCCACATTAAGGAAAGTAAACCGGTCAGCCAGCAATTGCAAATTTGCATATCTTTCGCTGATGCAAAGGAAGCATGTAAACCGGCAAAATAGTTCTCTAGTTACTCTACGACACGTTGAAAGTCTGTAATATTGAGCACTACTCTTTATGAACTGTTACATAATAGTTTATTAGGTTTGATTAATCAGTCAGTGGGGTAGCCAGCAATACGGACATATGCACATGAGTAACATTAATTTGTACAGCAAAAATATAATATGGCAAAAAAGGCATTAAAGTCCCAAATTTCACAATCCTGAGGACCCCTAACCATAAGAACCAACTTCAAGGCTTGTGCGCCTGTCCGTAGTATCTGATTTTACACGTATCTGAATTATTTGGCTAATTATTCTGACTAATGAATTTAAACGTGCACCCGGTGACCGGTATAAATTCGATCAGCATCCTAACTGCAGAAAAACACATCCTAAGCATTTCTAGTTAATTATCTGGCCTCAGAAAACTGTTTCACTTGTACTTTCTCTGCATGCATTCTTATTCATTCTAATCATGAAAGATCGAACATTTCCGTTTGTCTCCAGTAAATATTGCGCAATGCATAAAGGCCGAGGTGATCAGAATGGCATTCAATCGAACAACCTCAGGGCTTTCAGCGCTTTGATTCCTGTCAACCGTTCAATACATGTAGTTAATATGCATACATGTTTTTAGGGGTTTTTCGCATTAACATATAACAGAGGCCTATAAAAGGCCCCTTCCTGATTGAAAATGTCTTTAAAATCATGCAGTTTTCCCAAAAAAGTTATACCCTACTTTTTTTCCATAATCAGGAATACACCAATATTTTTCCCAAAATGTAGAAACTAAGGGTCCTTCCCATAATGAACGGAAAAATCCCTGGTTTCTTTATGTACGCTGCACATACATAGTAGATACATAGAATCTAAATTAATTAATATTCATAAAACTTCTCCGTTAAAGGCCGCGCCTTAGTTCATATTATCGTTCAATGTTTTGCATGCATGATTATTATTCCCCGCAAAAGGCGAAGGGATAATAGTAATTGTATGCGTCCGTCCTTCTGTCCGATATTTTGTCCAGGCATAACTAGAAAATTATTTAAGATATTGATTTGAAACTTGACATATGAATAGATGACAACTAGGAGAACTTCCGAGAAGTGTAGCGAAAGAGAATCATAACTCTATATGGTTCACCTTTGAAATTATCTGCCCTTGTTTAATTTTTTTGTCCAGAGCATAACTCTAATACTATTTGTGATATTGACTTTAAACTTAATATATGAATAGATGGCAACTAGGAGAAGTGCAGTGACCAAGAACCATTACTCTAGAATACCCAGTTTTTAAATTATCTCCTCTTGTTTAATTTTTAATAGTATTTCATCCAGAGCATAACTCTATAAGACTATAACTATTTGAGGTATTGACTTGAAACTTGGTTGGTGAATAGATGGCAACTAGGAGAAGTGCAATGACTAAGAACCATAACTCTATATGGCCCAGTTTTTAAATTATCTCCCTTTGAAGTTTGATTAAACACCCATTAGTAAAAACATTTATGCTGGGTTGGCCATGTGAACGTGGCTCTTGTTAAAGTTTGCAATAACACACTCTAATGGTCAGAGATTCATGAATATTGCATTGAACCGATTGTGTCACGTGTGAAGAAAACATACTCTACACTAGTCTATCAGTCTCTAATTACTGTCTATTGCCTATTCTGCGCTTTCACACACAACCGCACTGTCCAACAGCCAAACTAGAAGAGAGCTACCACTCAACTCACCGAATAACATGGCATTTCAGACTTGATAAAACCTGTACCCAGCTGTACTGTACACAGACCGGAATCCCAGAATCACTACACTCCCTCCGACTTTGTCTGAAAGCGCTGGGGTTACAACTGAATTAAGAAATTTAGTCCCAAATGCTCAAAAAACACTAAACATAGGCAATTTTAAAACTTTAATTTAGATTGCCCCATTCAAAACTTAAAACTGATTCGTTTTTAGACATTATTATTCACTGACGGGATTTTTTCAGTGTCTATCTGTCCGGCACGTTACAAAAGAGAATTGCCATGTTATTGAGGACTGAAGATTTTTTACATTTTCATTATTCAAACCCAAACAAATTCTGTGCCTTCAGCGCTTTGATTCACCATGGTAGGACTGTATTATAAATTCTCTGAAAAAGTCTGAATCTGTAAGAATGTAATCACTGTGCTCTGACTACATGAAGAACAGCTAGATGTTAGCTTTAAATTGGTGCCATGGGAGTTACTGACTGAATGCTAGGTCAGTTAATTGCTGAGACCAGTTAGGTGATCATTGAGATTACATGCCATAGGACAGATTATTTTGAAGCAACTCAACTCTGAGTTGTCGACTGAGGCTGGACTATGGACTGTTTAGTAAATACCAGTTAATTGTTGGACTTCTTTTGAAAAGTACATGTACATAATTCCATTAATCATTTTTCATAAGTTTTTTCAGTAATTTTAAATTGGTCAAGAACACTAAAGCCATCTGTAAAAACATAATGAATACCAAGCCTGAGGGATAATGGCATAACTGCCTGGATGAGCAAACATTCTCCCCAAGTCTTATCAGCATGAGGTGAAATTAGCAGTTAATTATCAGGTATGTATTAGTACCATGACAGTGATTTAATATTCTTGACTGCCTCTCACAAGGCTGTGGTCTTGCCAGAAATTAATTTTACTGCTCTCCAAAGAATTGTATTGTGTTTGTGCAGGTTAAAGTTCATTAAAATAATATTAATTGTTAGTTCAAATATCCATGTATATAAGGACAAGGTTCACTAACTAGTAAAACTGGCTAAAAAGTATGAAACATAAATAATGGACGAAAACTAATTGTTGTGATCTCTCCGTAATAACCAACTTTTATTCTTTATAGAAATTGATATTTTTCCAGAAAATCCGTTTTAAAGTCAGTAAAATTCCACTTGTAAGAATCTTTTTAGCTAAAATTGGCAAACACTGTTTTTTCGTGAGACACTAAATGCTTATTTTTTCATATGAGCACTTGTTGGTTCCACCTTCTAACTTGTTTAGATTTCGGAGACATTTCATTTTAATTTATAATATCACTGTTTCTTTATAACATGCGTAAGCTCATATCAAAAATTTGACTATACTAGTATAAGCTGTAATATGGAAACATTTTCACCGAGGTCCCTAGGAGTAAAAAAATTCGTACAATAATCTTGTAATTTTACGTTGTCCTTGAGAACTCACACGGAGCCCGAAGGGTCTTTATTGCCGAACATATCAATTCTTGTCTCTCAGACATCGTACAGGCATCGTACGGTCATTGTACAGACAGCATACAAGTGATCTGAGAGCTCCAATTGGCCAAGGAGCACCGTGCGACGTACAGCCGGGATCCTTGCGAGCCCCGTACGGATATCATATGATTGCATCTCTATAATCGTATGTGGTCCGTTCGAGCTGTGACCAGACGCTGTGAATGTACAAAAGTAGGATTCCAAAAGTTGTGGACTCTGACGTACGAGTAAGGAATCATACAAGCTTTGTGACTGTAGCATTAGAGAAATCATTCGATATATTTCATTGAGAAAAATGAATTGTAACAATAATGGATTAATATTTGAAGGCATGGGCCTAACTAAAATGGTCCTGTCTTCGCAAAAATGTTTATTGGATTTATAAAAAATCAAGGAGAATCCCTGTAGAAACATACAGACAGGAACATAATAAAACTTTTATGTATTGAGTACAATACAAGACAGTTAAATATACTTGAACTGGATTTGATTATTTTATCAACACTATTGGACACTTTGAGTTAATTCTGGTAAACTGTACAACAGCTAAATGCAGGAGAAAATTAGTAACTCGTAAAGATAATGCATGCCAACTATTCCCTTAGCTGCAGCATCCCCCATGTACAGACTATAAATTACTGTCAGATCTTGAGATAAGTTTGGCAGGCAAAGCAACTAGTCCCAGGTATCCAAGCATCATTGTGGTCATTGCTTTTTCAAGATATTTAAAAGGTTAACATACTAGTAGAATATTTGTGTGAAAACTTTATTAAAAGGATACATATGGAAGACAAAGGTTTCTCATACAAAAGTACAGATTGGGATATGATTGAATACATGAAAATTGGTATGTACACCATTTATTTTTCATGTACTCTAAGTTGGAATTAGATACTTAGGATGTTTAAAATACTTAGTAAATGTACAGTCTATTCCCACAATCTAACAATTGTTAGAATATAACCAATATTATGAGCCAATGAAGCGCCAAATTTTGGCTGTTCAATGAAAGCTCTTACCAGACGTGAAGTCATGCTTTGGCGCTAATTTCTATCAACCAATCAAAATGCAGGATGATTCCTCCATTTTTATTATATAGAATTGTCATGGGGGAACATTCCTCCATCCTTTATTTTACAGTATATACATGGGGGAACATTCCTCCATCTTTTTATTCTATAATATATACATGGGGGAACATTCCTCCATATTTTTATTCTATAATATGGGAAAGGGGAACATTCTTCCATCGTTACATTCTATAATATATACATGGGGGAACATTCCTCCATCTTTTTGTACTATAATATTTACATGGGGGAACATTTCTCCATCTTTTTGTACTATAATATATACATAGAGGAACATTCCTCCATCTTTTTGTACTATAATATATACATGGGGGAACATTCCTCCATCCTTTTGTACTATACTATTTACATGGGGGAACATTCCTCCATCTTTTTGTACTATGATATATACATAGAGGAACATTCCTCCATCTTTTTGTTCTATAATATATACATGGGGGAACATTCCTACATCTTTTTATTATATAGTTTAGACATGGGGGAACATTCCTCCATAGTTACATTCTATAGTATAGACATGGAGGAACATTCCTCCATCTTTTTATTCTATAATATAGACATGGGGAAACATTCCTCCATCTTTTTATTCTATAGTTTAGACATGGGGGAACATTCCTCCATCTTTTTATTCTATAGTTTAGACATGGGGGAACATTCCTCCATCTTTTTATTCTATAGTTTAGACATGGGGGAACATTCCTCCATCTTTAAATTCTATAATATATACATGGAGGAACATTCCTCCATCTTTTTATTCTACCATATGGACATGGGGGAACATTCCTCCATCTTTTTATTCTATAATATATACGTGGGGGAACATTCCTCCATCTTTTTATTCTACCATATGGACATGGGGGAACATTCCTCCATCTTTTTATTCTATAATATATACATGGGGGAACATTCCTCCATCTTTTTATTTTGTAGAATTGGCATAGAGGAACATTTCTCCATACTGTGTGAGCATGTAGGAACATTCCTCCATCTTTTTATTCTATAGTTTAGACATGGGGGAACATTCCTCCATACTGTGTAGGCATGTAGGAACATTCCTCTATCATGGAGGAATGTTCCCCCAACTTGTGTTCCCCCAGAAAAAGGACATCTGGAATTTCTTTTTTTATTCTGGAACGGCTTATTACATCATAACATGTATATAATCTCTTATCACAGACATATTTAAGCAGATATTTTGCGCATAAATTAGCACGGAACATGGCAAATAATAACTTAATGATAGTGAAGTCTTTGGAATAAGCTTCGGTAACAGCCAGTGATATGATTTGATCAAGTTGATGATCCCTGGTTGTCAACGTGAAATCAATGTATCTATTAACACCGATTCTATGTATCAGCGAACATTCCTCAATTGGAAAAGTTTACAACTACAGTTCATAACATGATCAATACCTTACCTACCTTGTACCTTGTCCTGTAATGTCCTTCTTAGACTAGAAGCACATCTTCCAGCAGTAGGAAGATTCTGGTTGATCTGTAGATCACATACATTTCACAGCACACGAAATCCAACAGGGAATAATAGCACAACACCATTCACCACAATATCTATCTACGCATGCCTATTTACAACATCAATGCAGTTCAATATGCTCATTAATATGTTTAAAAGTTTGTGTACTATGTGAGCTTATCGCGTACTATTGCTTGTGCAATCTTGTCGCGATATATTTAGGCAGTTTAGAGTCTGGCAGTCCTTAAGGGCATTTCCATTTAGCTGGAGAGACCGCTTGCGATGTAGGCAGCTCGCGAGGCTTCGACTGAGTCGTTCGACGTGTATAGTTTTCTCTCTACCTAAGGAGATGTAGGAAGTTAGACTGATATGTGTACAATCAATATAAGTTGTCAGAGATGTCCTTCTGACTGGAGTCTTCCAAAACTGCCTGGTGTGATCTCCTCGCACATCTGCTGAAGGGTGTTAATATAGTTTAGCCTAATGTCAGATAGAGTAGGACATTTCAGGACAAAGTGCTCCAGGTCTTCATCGCCTGTTCCGCAGAGAAGACAACTAGGGGATGTGGTTGAACCATTAAAGCGTGCAGCCTTTGTTTGTAGGATGTATGTGCCGGTTAGTAGTCGGGCTTTGATTTCTGCCTTTCTAATCTCATGGCTTTTGGAGTTGATACTTTTCCATAGATTATGTGGATTACCGACTGGATTGTCTTGTATTTGGAGATACTTGAGAGTAGATCTATCTTCTTTCTCTCTGTCCCATGATGTCTTCCAGTATACATTCACTGCACGTTTGACGGTTCTGCTCCATTCCTTCTTCGCAGGGGTGTTGTTAATAAGTTCCTGGGGGCTCGGGAGGTCTAACTTCTCTAGTGCTCTCACTGCTTAGCTGAGGAGGCCATCTTTGGACTCAGTATACCAAGGGCTATCTGTTGCCTTAGTATCTGGTATTCGCATGTTCCTGGTTGTCTCAGGATATTCATCATGAGAGAGAGAGCACATTTCGGTCCAACACGGTCTCCACAGGTTCTGCTCCTAGTAGTATATATGTAGCAATGTTGACTGTATGCTGCGGAAGTGCCATGAGGTGCTTGAATATTCGTCTCTGGACTACTTCGAGCTTGGAGAGGTCATCCTTCAAGAGACGTAACACTCAATCCGGTCTTCACAAATGAGTGGACATAATCTACAAATTTGTACATAGCGCTTAGAGAATAGTTTACCTGTCAATGAAACCATGGTAGACAATACGGGACGTAACTCTGTAGCCGAGGTATTCACAGACCAGAGGGAAATTACTTTTAGCATTAGGTCTAAGATGATTCAGTTACATTACAAACACAATTGGCAATATCTTGTTTGATTCTGCACACTGCTACATACCATATATATTTTTTCAGAGCGCATTGTTTCAAGTGCGGCGGTCGACTGTTTCACAAGTAACACACCTGCCTTCAGTGTAGATACCATATCCTTCAATACAGTTAACTCTGTCTGACATTGACAGGTATGGTGGTGTTGAGTGCGGGTCGTAGATTGTGAGACAGCCCTTCTCCTACCAGTACTTATCATATCTTTTATTACACACAAGTCTTCTCCTTCAATTACAGAAATGATACCATGTATATCATTTGCTTGTTTGGTTGTTATAGGTTTGTTCCTTGTATACACTCTCTGTTTAAGTGTTATGTAGGGTGAGCGAAGCTCACTATTCGAAATTTAGGACACAATATCAAGTTCATAATATTGAATTTCAAATTTTATAAGTCAGTATAATGAAAGAATCATCCTTCCGCGTACTAATCATCCATTAATTTAGATCGTAAGTCCTTCATATCCATTATAAAACACACACACAATTTATTCAACATCTCACCGAATTGAATATACAAACATGATCATACGATTTATATCATTACATTGTATATTTATTGTATACAATAGGCAACCCCAAAATCCTCCTTCTTGACAATATCCAAGTAGTAATTGCGATACCGCTATATATTCATGTAGAAATGTTAACAACATAATAATAATTGAGTATGTTATACCGGAACTTCCGGAAGCACAACATATCTAATTAACACGTTCAATCTTCTTGGCTGCTTAGCAATAAAACGGGTCAATTTGTTGACGCTTCTTTTCTCGACGTGTCTGTTCACATCAAATACGCGTCGTAATTAACGGATCCGGGGATTGTTTTGGTATAGACCAACCACGAGTTTTGAGCCGTGACGGGAGATTACACTATTTAGTCATGGTGTGTGAATATACTGGTTGGGATGCCTTTAAAAAGCGTTGATATATATTTTTGTATGACATGCCATTGTCAGTATCGCTGGCTAAATCGGTAGAGAGCTTGATTTTCAGTCAAGACATGATAACTGCACTTTATTACGACATTTTATTCTACATGCAATGGGTTTTCATATTTTACTTTTTTCATTCCTTTCACGGACCCAGTATTAATTTACCTTTACTGAATCCTATACTTAAAACTTGTATCAAATATTTTCGACTTAGTGTATTGGTTGGCGACCCGTCAGTTGTGTCTGTCTCCATGTCGGATGATGCATTTGAATATATAGTGGTGTTTGTGTCCAACTGGCAATACAAGTTCCATACACATAAACTATTTTATATATGAACTCCTGGCTAAATTTCTGTAAATATGAACCATGTTAAATATCCATTATCATACGAGCATCTTCACCAGTATTTTTGAGAGGCGATAGCCTCTCTATACTACCATTACCCATTTCTTAATGCAACCTGAACCGCCTTTAGGCTGCTATGTGAATCCGCATTCAAGTAGTTCCAAAAACTGTCAACATTCCCAATACTGCTTCATATGTTTCTCCAAATGTTTCAACTGATTTGATTCAATCAGCAACATTTGTTTATTCTAAGATCAACAATTATTGTGAAACAGTTCTTTAAATCGATATTTTTGCAGATAATCACTCCGCCGAGGCCATATCGGACTTGTTTCATAATATGGAAATGACGTGTTCATCAAATGGCCCGGCTGTATAGGTATTTTTAGAAACCTCAGACCAGGGTCACGTGATGGTTTTATCAATGAATCGTAAATCGCCTGCAAAGTACTGTTATGCAATTATATGGTATTCTTCGTCCGAACTTGACTAACCACTGATGTATGAGGATGGGTGTGGCTATACAAGCCGCTTTCTATAGATGTCTCACGCTGTGAGGGAAGTGATTACAAGACGGTACTGTAGAATCTGATAAATAGGCGCGTAGTATTAGTTTAAAGCCACTTTTAATATAAGCATTCAATACACATATTACATATAAATTAATATGCCCCTTTTCCAATTATTTATATTCCCAACATGCCTATATAGTCACATATGCCTATTTTGACTTTCAAGACAAGATCGGCAGTAAGGAAACAAAACATTAAACGTGTAAAGACGGTTTAAGCTTTAGTAGCAGCAACCAGATCGCCTCTCATCAGCACTCTTAGAGCTTTGATTACTAGTCGCAGCCAAAATTATATAATTACGCACGGTTACTATGACTAACGACACTTATTGTTTACTAATAAATAGCTCATTATTAAATACTCTCTAGGAAATGCGTAACGTTCTTGTGTAATATTACTTGAACAAGCGATTTGAAAAACATAAAAAGCGACGCTACCAAGGATCGAACCTAGAAAAGTAAGTTTCATAGGACATCGCCTTATCCATTTGGCCACGTATTCAGTTACTTAATGAAACAACTTATTTAAGTTATCTTGGTATTGCTTATATAAACCTACCCTTTAAGGGTGAATACACTTTGCTGCATAAATTAGTCACGGCTCAAAAAACATGGTTTATATATAATATTTGCGAATGACGGATATAAACATGTATCTATTTGGTTTTATGATTTTTTAAATATTATCATTTCTATAAATTTACAAAAGATATGTGTTTTCAAAGATATTGTATAGATTTTACAATTGATTAGACCTGATTTAGACATTGCGGATACGTCCATCCTATGCTTTCAGCAAATTCCATTAACTCTAAACCCATTCGTTGTTTATTCTTGTAGCTTTCATTTGCCTAGTCAAAACATATGACTCAAAAAAGCTGCAATCGATTTTCGATGTCCATACACTCCACCAAGTCTTCATCCTGCTCTTCCTGTTTATCGCATTCTGTCTCGCATTTCTTCTTTATGGCCTTCCCCTACCCTCTCCCCATGTTGGCACTAATTCCGAGAAAGTATTGCTGTGGGAGCTAGCTTCCATAGCTATGGACTTATGTGCAAGAGTTTGCAATAAATCTGTTTGGGTATTCGTTCTTTGTATAGCATGTCACAATAATTTATATTAAAAAAGTTTGTATTAAATCATCTGCAAGTTTTCATAATGCTGATTTATTTTTACGCACACACAAGCCTTCCTTATTTCATCTTGTTCAAAAGGATAAGACAAGATTTTGAATTTGCCAATTCTAGTCAGTGTAGCAATACCACATGACTTTTGGCTACAGGTCCAAGTAGAAATTTGTAAACATTGGAAAAAAACATAGCAATACGTATTTTATTTCTTCATAGATTTCTATAAATGAAATTTACGCCACGGTAAAGGGAAAATTATTACAATGGTTTTCTGATACTTATGAAATTCAGAATATTTCAAAACCATATCGAGTTATTTAAATACTAGTAGCCTCAATTTGTCTTAACAAATTATAACTCCCTATATTTGCCTATAGTATTCTCCTTGTCCGTCCGTCAACATTTTTCAAAAAAGAATATTGACAACTTGCAAACCATTATAAGTAAAGCCCGTTTGCCGCGAAAAAATCGTCTAAATTTTAAATGGTTAAAAATCTAATCATCAGATGTTGATAAAAATTTACATAGAATCATAATTACATTCTACCTATAACTCCCATTTTAAATTTCATAATTTTTAATTAATTATTTAAACAAGTTTACTCTTTATTGTATATTGATATTGCTTACATTTGAACACTTTAACGCCTGGAGGATATCTGGTATTCCATTGATGATAAACTGTCTTTTTATTAACTGTTATAATCCGTGATCAGCGAGATTAACATTGCTGTGATGAGAGCGAAATTTATGAGGCCCATATAAGTCGATTTATTTAGGTATGTCGCTTGTGTGTAACATATTATGTATAAAACATGTAATATCACGGAAAAGCAGTGAAAACCAAACCCTTATTTATTATTTACTAAGCTACATAAGCTATGTATATACTTATACATGGACATACACGTATATAATAATGTTAAATTAAGAACTTAATAAAATCATTGTAATGTTTATGGCATGTAGTCTTATGACTGAACCAGTCCTAAATAATTGAGTAATATACATCTACCCAAACCTTTAGGATAAGTCTGAAATCGACATTCATAAACACGTTTGAAGAATGCCTGAAATTAAGCAGTCAAAATCGTTAAAGACGCTGTAAAATCCGTGTTTTTTATAGTTCGAGAAGGAGGCTGCTAGACGCAAGCCATTTTTACGTTTAGACCCGAGAATATGATACACATGGACAGTACAGATGTACAGACGGGCCTCGTATATGCTATATTAAATAGGTTACAATTGCGTAAATCTACCATTAGACGTGGCATGTGACCATAAAATTGGCTGTTGTGTGTATCGAGTCTTCTAACATGAAGTTTCATTGTAAACTACAAATATTTTACATAGAACTTATGAACAAAACTTTTTTCACACATGACCGATGTTGCTTAGATTTAATTGTATATTAGGTAGATACATTTCATTTACTCGTGCAAAATCTCATACTTGTAGGTGCAGTAAATACTGTAAAATCTTCATTTTAGACAAGGTCTACGCTATTTTATGACAAGTTACATTACTCTTAACTACAGTATATAGTAACAATTATGGTTCTTTGCAAATTCCAAATTTTCATATTTTTTAAGGAATTCTTGTAGGCCATGAATAGTTGAAAAGTAATAAAAATCACTTTGTTTTTTCGTTAACGTGAAATAAAAATAAACCGACCAAGTGTGTATATGTTTTCTCGTTGTTGGAATAATTTCTGTGACCATTAACCTTTAGTTGATCTGGAACCAACAATGATCCGGTTTTCTGGTTATTTTATGCTTCAATGTCTCTAAAAATATATACAGGGTGTTAAAACAGTTTGTTCTCAATATTTAGATTTCAATAGTTTTTTTTTCTGAGTTCAGAAGAATGCACAATTTTCAGGTTAAATTCCAGATGGTTTACGCATTGTTCTGATCTCACTGGTATTAAATGAAGCTATTAGAGTAAGAAATTAAAATTATACACTGCGCTCATAGCTCAGATAAAATTTAGTATGAATTTAAATTTTGAGAACAAACTTTTTTAACACCCTGTACATGTATTTGTATTTGATTAAAAAAGCGGCATCATTAACGTTGCGTTTCTCTACTTCATTGAGAAGGGATTCAATGTTAAATACTGTAAAATTGCAATTACTTGCAATATGAATAGTATGTAGAAGGCAATAAATCAAACCAACTTCTTTTAAATTGCAGACAAAAGGACGAGGCAGCGAAAGATGAAGCGTCATGCGAGTTACGTTGTTCTGGTTGTGGTAATGGTGATGACGATTGGTGAGGTTAGCGCTAAAACAGCGTTAATAGATGCAGAAATAGAACTGTTACAGGCTAACAATTTCACCGTTGCTATTGATGAAGCAGGTGGTACGATAACACTTGGACATGTTGGTATTCCGTACCATGATTTACCCGACAATTGGGGCAATAATCCAAATACTGTACAAGTACAAGACCATTCATATACTCTACCGTTAGACGCAACAGTTGCAGAGATCGAGCCAGGGTGTGCTGGAGGGCTTGGGCCTATTGGGTTCGCTGTCAGTGGTGCGGTGTTTTATAACCCGTACACTGTTGATGGCTGGAACGCCGTAGAAGGGGAGTGCGCGGAGGATCTGGACACGTGCTGGGGACATCCTTCCGCTAGTGGGACGTATCACTATCACCAAGTTCCGGAATGTCTTTATAATGTAAGTGATCCGGGTATTGATCTTAGAGACATGTTTCTTGGTGTAGCGCTTGATGGTTATCCTATATATGGACCGATGAATGGAACAAATCATAGTTACACATCCTCAGAGTTAGATCAATGTCATGGTCATACCTACAGCGGTCGTTACATGTACAGAGCTACCTTTGACTTTCCGTATATTCTCAGTTGTTTTCATGGACGCGATGTGAAAACTACCGATAACGCTGGTGATGGACAAACCGGGCAACAGGTGCCAGGGACGGGGGAACAAAACCCACCGCTAGATGACGACACACCACATGACAATGACGTCATGAACAACAATCCTTGTAGAAGATCTGAGGTAGAGAACTGGCAGGCCTTGACGTGTGTAGTAGTCTGTGAAAATGCTGGACGGAATCTTTCTAACTGTCCGTCCCGTTCTAACTACAATACACCGGAAAGCACGGATGCGGACAACGCCTAGCTTCTCAGGTGTGCCTTCCCTGGCACTGATTATATGTAGTTTATTTGCTATGATGTTTATCTTTTCAGATTGAGTGTTGAAAATGTGGGGGGAATTGAAAAAAAACTGGAATGTTGTGCTCTGGTCTTATCATTCACTGGCACTTGACCAGACAAACAATTTTATAAATAGCCGTGGCCTACAATGTATGAAGGTAAAATATAGATTATAGGCCATGGTAATTCATAGAATTGTTTGTCTGGTCGAGTGCCAATGTTATCATTGTACAAGAAGTCTCCTGAAAAGGGGAGGCATACTTTCATGCTGGGTATCTATCACAACTGTAAAAATCAACGTGCTTATTTAGTATACATCTAATCGGTTTAGTCCACGGTTATAAGTACAGTAATATGCATAACCTAGAAATTTACTTATAATATCCATTTTGTCATTACAAGCGCTTTTTCGTGCAAAATACCATGTGCAAAATTATATAGAGACCTGTAAACCGCATGTTTCTTGTAGTTTCAATTGTAATTGTGTTGGCGAGTTCACATGGAGCGCGAGTTAGATCTAGGGGGACTCTGAGTCCTTGTTGTGACTCCAGTAGGCCCTAGTAGGCAAACTAGCATATAAACACACCGGGTACCTTTAGCCATTTACATAAATCAGACAAAATATGGCCTAGGCAAACAAACACATACATATAGCAAAGTAACATACATATCAACCAAAATCAAAATTGTGAATAACAGTATTTAGATCTTACGAAGCAGCGATCATTGACAGTCTTTTCTGTCTCAGTTTTATAAAACTGAAAGTAAAACAGTGTCAAATATTTAAAAAGATAAACGCCCCAAGACTAACATAAAGAAATGAAATGATTTAGATTTAATTGACCGATTAGTATGAAAAATGAAAAGAAGCACATGTACACAATGCATGATCATCAATATAAACACATCTTACTCAACATAATTGTTATATTATTAAAACAACCAATACATTTTGCAGATTGGATATGATTCAACGGGCAATATCTAGCCACCAGGTTCAAACAAACAACACGAATGAGCTTCGCGTAGTCTAGCAAGAAAGATGGTCCGGAGTACCTAATATGGAACGCCATAGCTGTCTTTTGTTGACGCTTGTCATGTTGACTTGTCGGTAGGACATGTGAACCTCTTAGTACAATATGTTAATATGTCAAACCACATTGTTGACTTGTCAAACTATCATCTGAATATGTCAACTTGCCATGTTATATTGTTAAAACAACGTCTTAAATTGTTCAAAGAATACAATAATATCTCAAGCCATCGTGTTATACTGTTTAACCACATCGATAAATTGTCAAACCACCATTTGCATATGTCTACGTTACATGTTAAATTGTTGAAAACGCTTGATAATGTTAGAAGAACGTGTTAAACTCTCAAAGCTTCGTATTATCATGTTAGACTTTAACTACAATGATGAATTGTTAAACTATCATTTGAATATGTTTATAGGCGTTGTTGAATTGTTAAAACAACGTCTTACAATGTCGAATGAGCATGCGAACCTCTCAACACATCGTGTTATACTGTTAAATGGCAGTGGTACATGGTTTAAATATCATTTGAACATGTCTATACGACATGTTAAATCGTTACAACAACGTCTTAAATAATCGGTAGGGCATGTGAACATTATTGTATGTCAAGTCACACTGTTAAACTGTCCAAATATCATGTGAACATGTCTATATGCCATGTTAAATTGTTAAAATAGCTTCTTATTATGTCCAATAACCATGTGAACTTCTTAATAGCACGTGTTATATTGTTAGACAACAGTGATAAATTGTTAAAATATAATTTGAAGATGTCTGTATGACATGTTAAATTGTTAAAGTAGCTTCTTATCATGTCCAATAACCATGTGAACTTCTTAATAGCACGTGTAATATTGTTAGACAACAGTGGTAAATTGTTAAAATATCATTTGAAGATGTCTATATGACATGTTAAATTGTTAAAATAGCTTGTTATCATGTCCATTCAGCATGTGAACTTCTTAATAGAACGTGTAATATTGTTAAACAACAGTGGTAAATTGTTAAACTATCATTTGAAGATGTCTATACGACATGTTATAGTGTTAAAACGATATTTTAACTTGTCGACGAGGCATGTTAACTTCTTAATAAACAGTGTTGTTGTTGTTCAAATTTGTATGACGTCATCAATAACGTAAGTTCCTCTCGCGTGCATATTGATCAATTTCCGCCATATGTGTTCAATATGCACGCAAGAGTAACTTACGTTATTGATGACGTCATACTACGCACTCGTGATTTAATTTTCCGCATCCGAACGAGTGCCCGTGTTTTATTCACCGACAAAATACAAGAACAGAGTTTTTATTTCGATTCTAAATACGATAATATTCCGCACTATTTAACTGCGCGCATTCCATTTTCACCCATTTGACATTGAACCTAATTCCACGCTGAAATTGAGTGGCTTATTAGCTGGTACAATTACCTCCCTCGGTAATGCAAACGACCTTCGTAATTTTCTGAAGGAAAAACACATTTTAAACATTGAAACAATTTTAATAACACGAGCATAGTGTATCTATGTCATGAAATGAAAAATATAAATTAATTGATTATCAGAAATGTTTATGAATCTTAATTTCGAGAGTATATTGGAGTTTCTAAAAATAGATGCGTCATAACTGTAACACTGGATTCTCGTGAAACTCGCGGTCCGTTAAATATTTACTATAAAGTTTACGTTCATTCATTCATAAATAGGTCATGTGATACGGGGCGTAAATTGTAACAGCCGATTTGCTACCATGTTTTATGGGGGTAATAAAACATGGTCAGGTCTTCTCTTTGTTAAATGGATTAATCCGCAGATCGTGTTAGAATTAACAATAATATAACACGTTCTGTTGAGAAGGTCACATGGTTATTGGACATGATAAGAAGCTATTTTGACAATTTAACATGGCTTATAGACATCTTCAAATGATTTTTAACAATTAATCACTGTCGTTTAAGAGTATTACACGTTCTGTTGAGAAGTTCACATGTCCAATGAACATGATAAGAAGCTATTTTAACAATTTAACATGGCATATAGACATGGTCACAAGATACTTGGACAGTTTAACAGTGTGACTTGAGAAATTCACATGCCCTATCGACAATTGTCGTATAGACATGTTCAAATGATATTATAACAATTTAACATGACAAGCATCAACAAAAGACAGCTATGGCGTTCCATAACCTCAAACATAATGAATTGTGCTTATTCGTAGCATGCATTTGCGTTGTCAGACTGATACTGATGCCACTTGGAGACATGCACACTATTAAAAAAGATTTCAAATAAAAAATTCCGTCGAAAACAAGAAAAACACATTCTTGTAATATTAGAGTTCATTGAAGTTTTCCCTCCTTACTTTAACTTTAAAACTTACTTTCCGGTTAATCGATAAGTATTATGTATAAGTAGCGGTATACCTATATGAGCCATTTACAACCAGAAATGTATTCAATTTAGGCATTAATAAAAACAAACATGATACAAGTAAAAAGTGGCGTTTAGCAAATTTTTAGTAGTATATAGATATATGTATAGATATAGATCAACGAGTACTTGTCACATGTAGCACTGTATATTATAAGTTTTGACATTCAATAATGTTTTACATAAAAAAAATATAGAAAATGTAAAAAGTCTGCCGACACCCGGCACTGTCTGATTCCCACAACACCTGATTAACACTGTTCCCAAAGTAGGTGATATGGACAGATATTCCATGTTAAGTTACCACCTGTTCTTTGTATTCTCCACGCCTGAGAATAAATGCTTCCCAAGCCATTCTCTAGCCTTTACTGCAGTTATATCCCAGTCAAATGCTGACCCGTTCACAAGTCCGTGATACATATCATTGTACGGGTTTGTTGGGTCCATTATGTACGGTCCGGGTCTGAAATAAAAGTTTTAAATTTAACAAAAACATACTTTGACAACGATTCTTTGCTTCGAGCTTACGTATTTATAACTATTTATCAAGTAACGGGTATTTAAGTACATTTAGCTTACATAGCTTCAATTATTGAATATTTGGGTAGTGGTAGTAGCGAATAACAAGGATAACTAAACGAAATATTGCCGGGGCCCAATACAGTCAGGCAGGTCATGTCATGTTTAGTAAAAGACAATCCCAAGCAGACAGTTGCACTTGAACATAGACACAATGTCTCACTACTTTTATGTCATATTAGAGGGTGCATCCAGAATTAATCGGATTATTGCTGTATTTTTGCCATGTTCATAATGTTTGACTGAAACTTTGCTAGGATATGCATCAACCTGTAACTGATTTTTGTGTACAAGTACACTTTCGAAAGACGTTTGAAAGTTATTTACTTTTGTTACTATAGCAACACACTAACGCGTGACCGTGGCCAGTCGTATTCATTTCCATTAAAAGTAAAATGGAAACTCGTATATATTAGACTTATGAATTTTACGCGACTTAGAATGTTTGTTCAGTAGTGTTATTGGAGTTTACATGATGCATGTCATCGACATGCGCGCTTGCATTATTACAAAACATATTAGACCGTACACAATTAGTCACGGTGCCAAGTGATTCAAAACGAACTTGCAAAATTATCAAGATATTGTTTAATGTAGCTGTGTTGTTTTATTTGCTTTGCAACAAATAATATTGTAGTAATCGGACACAATCCGGTTAATTCTGGATAACCCGTCGTACATCGACTTTTTTGTAAAACTTCAGGAAAATTATCTGAAAAGAGTACATAGAAGAAGTGGGTTCCACGAGTCATTGTAATAACCAACCGAGTCATTTTGAACTTGTGGTCAATTACAATCCTAAATTCTATACCAAATATTTATCGAATGCCAAGTAATATAATGCAAGGAAACATGGTATCCGTTGAAATGTCATACCTGCATAAGGATAAAAAGAAGCTGACATATCAAGCATAAACGTAAGATACTGATAAAAGCATACCCATGGCGAACCATCCTAGCATCATACTTTCTTTAGGGCTCAGGGAGAAGTATTTTAAGATTCCTGTGGTTGACAAGTGAGGTAAGGACACTGTGTACGGCTCTTGTCATGTTGAAATTCACAGGTTTTCCAGCTTGAATCCACGAGTCAAGTACCACTAGTTCCATTGCGTACGAACTTGGCCAAGCAGGTTTGCCGGGTCTCTTGTCAGCAAAGCTTGGCATTTCTAACTCACTTCCCTGAATAACATTTTTATTCTTAAAATAATTCCAATAGGCTGTCATGGCAACCTGAGTTATTTGTAGACCAAAATAGTTTTTTTGTCGTCTTATACTGTTCAAAATCCAACAATTACTTTTAGAGAAAAATGTATTTTAAACATTTTATTATAGATATAGAAGCCCCACCCACTGGTTGTCATGTTTTTAACGAATCATGACAAAAATGTCAATTTTGTAAGAGGGTCGCAAAACAAATATTTCTGCAAAATTATTTCGTAATCTGGCCAGTCGTTCTTTATATGATTTTAAAAACGTTATTCAAATCTGTCGTAATGGCAATCAGAGATATTTATAGATTTCAATAAGTTTAGCTATTTTTAGAAAGGACCACCAAAGGAACATGCCTGTGCAATTTTGTCAAAATCCATTTCGAGGTTTAGGAAGAGGTAGCATTTCAAGAGAAACTTAGTGTCTGACCCCTACATATGCACCGGACCGGAACGGTTTTACTACCACCTAAAGATCATTTCTGAACAGTTTGGTCAAAATCCTTACTTTGGTTTAGGAGGAGGTGTCATTTAAAGACTACGCTCGACCAACCTAGTTTTGACCACTGACCTTCATATGCAGCGAAGCATTTATATAATTGTTTGAAGATGACCATCTAATGATCATTCCTGCTAAGTTTGGTAAAAATCCATTCAGAAGTTTAGGAGGAAATATATTTAAAAGAAATTGACGACGCGCGACGGACAACGGACATTTGAAAGCGTCCTAAAATTCAAGCTAATAAGGCATCTTTGCAACTTGATTGTCGTTTACATAGAAAAAATGTATAGATTATCTCCCATCACTGCTATCATAATATGGGGAGGGTATAATCCGTTGGGGGAGTAGACGTCGAATTAGTAAGATTCGGCGAGTGTTATCTTTATCATTTGTATTTTCTTTATTACTGTCTCCGAGGTAAGCAAACATACTCCTTCACAAACTTAATCAGCACATAACGTACACGGCAGCATTGAACAACCTAGGAACACGACACAAAATGTGCAATATCAACTTTTGCTGGTAGATACCATTTATTTATTCTGTTTGTAAATTGGTAATTAGATTAAAATACAATCAAATGAAATTTAATTCCACATACCTCAGCTGTATGATTTGTTATGTGTACGTGGGTATTATGTTGAACATTACATCAAGATCAAATGTATTGACCGAGCTATGAGTAACTATATAAATGCACACTAATAAGATTTGTTAAGTGTAGAACATGTACGTACATAGAAAATCGTGTACACTGCGCAAGAAAACATACAACCTATGCCGTACATACATGTATTAGTCTGACCTAAAACTTGTGCAATGGTCAATAAATTAAATTACAACACCATCAAACTTCTTCCTGGTAAGTATCTTGAAGCAGTACAACATAATTACGTGTTTATGAAATGATACGTGGTAAAAGATAAATTAATTGCACAATAATAACAAATATCACATTAAATATACACAGCATCCTGACGTCCCTTAAGACAATCCGTACAATTTTACCTTCAGTTTCTCGTTCTTCCAATACTTCACAAGACGTATGAGACTTTTCACTTTGGTTGGAAGTCCTTTAATGATATCTAATTGAAGTGGAGACAGCGTAACCGAATATTCATGAATCAGATCCCCTGTGGCGCGGCCCATTTGTGTATATATCTCGCTGATAGGAGTACCTGATATGTATTTACATATTCTGGTATCATTTTTTTTCAAATTAATATTTCCCAATTATTGAGACCATCTATTAATGCATCGTACAGATTGCTTGTCTTCGAATGCTCAGATGTCTGAACAATGTTTTTACTTTTTGTACATCTTGCTTCGGAATAGGTGGGTAAATGAAATTCAAAAAGAATAAAAATAAATCGGACAGTGAAGGCAGCAATCAACAGAAACGGCAGAGCATGAAAGACACAACAAGAACAGTTAAACAAACAAATTATTAGCTAAATAGGACAGTGGTCCCGATGTTAAAATAACGGCTACTGAGTTTGGTGAGTTTCAGTTGACTATTTAAGTTAAACAACATTACAACAAATTGTTGCACATGTCTTGTGATATTAAATTAAAAAAAAACATTAAATAAAAACTAAACGAAACAAGTCTAGAACTAGGCAAAATCTAACATGGTGTAACCGCATATCTCATACATTGATATACATGTAATTAATGCTGATAAGTTAACAAACTCACCCATTCCAACCAAATCCACGCCTGGTAAGATGTCAACCTCATGTACATGATTATCACAAGACATCGCAACTTGAACCGAAAACCGTGTTGTTAATTGATGTGATACCCGCCTGTGCTTTACCAGAAACGTTTCTAAACCTTTGAGGACACGAGGCATGTCTCTCATCAGCGTTGGGACGTCGTTGTAGCCTTTCAGCATAAGAATAATGTCCACGTCCGACTTGCCTTTGACGGATGTACCTTTACCAAGTGATCCCGACTTTCAAAGGAATAAAAAAAGGTAAATGTTTAATACGTTGAGGTTAATGTTTAAAGGTGTGTTTACATTATGAACGCTTGTACCAGCGTTAGTCAGCGTTTTAAAAGAAATGACTCCAACGTCTGTGAAATTATGTTCGCAAGGAGGACATTTTTTGGTTTACACTACGAACGTTGTGTATCTGGCGAACGTAAACATTTGCAAACATTTCCTAGCGCTTGACAGCGTTTATCATCGGATTGTAGTACTTGTGAACGTTTGTCAGCGTTTTAGTTTCTATTAATATATCGTATGTGAACTCTTGTCAACGCATCGTCTGTGCTAACCCCTTGCATCACTATTACGTGTATTGCGTCTGATACCCGTTGACCTAACTTAAAGTTATTCGCATGTCTTCGAGTTACCTGTACAAGGTATATAAAACCTGTTTCATTTATGAAGAACACATTTAGCAATAATGTTGCCATAATTTTGGAAATTCCAAACAATTTTGCGCGCCAAGTTTTTAAGATATTCTTAGATTTTGGGGAAAATTTGGCGTATACGAAAGTTCGTAGTAAGGAATCATACAGTAAAGTTACATTGTAATTGTCTTTTTAACAAAAATGAGTTAAACATAAAACTAGCTGAACCGCATACTACCACCAGTGGCTTTCTATTACATAAATACATGTACTTGGTTAGATAGTAAAATTACGTCATACAAAATTTTGAGTCCAACTTGTGAGGCAGCACCTTTAAGCCTGTTCGTACAAGTTCATCACAGTAGTAAGACGCTTCCGATACATTTTGGTAACTTCGATTTTTAAAACTTTCGCTCAACTGAAAAGCTGGGATTCACCTTTAAGGTAGATTCACACTATGAACGTTCTATGAGGGTTTTATAAGTCGAAAAAATGAGCACAAACGTCGGTGAAATCACGTTCGCGAGAAGGAATATTTCGGTTCACACTACACGCATTGTGTATATAACGCACGTAAACTTTTGCGAGCGTTTCCTAGCGCTTGACTGCGTTTGACTGCGGTTAGTAGCGCTTAACAAGGTTTGCCTGCGTTGCAGTTGTTTTTTATTAGCGTAATACTTTGTAAACTCAGATTAGCGAATGTGCAGCGGTCCCTAACTTAGTCCGACTTAGACGAACGAGTTGTCTTATGCAAGGATCCGTTATACAAAGTTAACCTAAGTTAAGGAAACACTCGTCTGCGCTAACCACTTGCGTTGCTATCGTGCTCATTGCGTCTGATACCAGTTGGCCTGCGTTGGACAAACGCTCATTTGCGCTGAGGAAAGTTCGCTTATGCCAGCCCTTGCGTTACTATCGCGTTCATTGCGTCGGATACCCGTTGGCCTTCGCTAGATGAACGTTAGACTCTATTCATCGACACCACCAGCGTTTCAGTAGAGGTTTGCCAACGGAGTTGAACTTAAGTAAACTTAATTCTGCGTTCAGGAATGTTTACAAACAGCATAACTTACACCCGCGTTTATTTCCAAACGTCGACAAAGTGTTTGCATGTTAAAAATCTTCGACGAACACAACGTTCTTCAGCGTTCACCAGCGATCATCAACTTTTCAAAACGTTTAGTTACTTCTACTAGCGGAGCTGAACGTTTGCCCAAACGTCGATAAACGTCGGTCCGAACGTCGTAGTGTGAACCTAGCTTTAGCAAACTTAGTAGAACTTAATTCAGCGTTCAGGAACGTTTAGAAACGTGGCACAATTTACACCAACGTACATTCCCAAAGGTCGGCAAAGTTTCTGCATGTTAAATATTTTTTTCAACGAACATAACGTTCTTCAGCTTTCACCTATAAACATTACGTTTTCTGAACGTTCAAAGGTAACTTTTTACTTCAGTCTAGAGGAGATGAACGTTTTCCAAAACGCCGGTCCAAACGTCGAAGTGTGAACCAAGATTTAAAGAAGCCTGACGATGACCAACTCGTTCGTCGATGCCGGACCGCTGCACACACGCTAACCCGTGTTGACTAGAAAACAACTTCAACGCCGGAAAAAGTTGTAGTGTACGCTGTCAAACGTTAGGAAACGTTTGCAATAGATGATGTTCGCCAGCTGCACAACGTTTGTAGTGGGAACGAAAAAACATCCTTATCGCAAACGAAATTTCACCGACGTTTGGACTCATATTTTGGACATTTGAAACGCAGAACAACGCTGGTACAAACGTTCATAGTGTGACAGCTATGAAATACATGTACATATATAAGAACGATTTTTTTCGGAATGGAACTTACATTTCAGACATAAGTTTTGTTTATAATGTCTTTGAATCTTGTCATCAAGTGTTTGACATATTCTTGGTCTTTAGAAATGCACAGCTTTTAGACATGACTTGCAAAATGAGGAAATAAAGGCACAATCAGAACTCCTAAAACGCATGCTTTTGTTGGACATTATTCTGTATTCCTATATACAAGTTTGAATGTTCATCGAGATCTTATGTATTACAAGTCATAAATTACCTTGATTATCCTTGTTGGACTGTATGAACTCATAAGGTACTTTGCAAGTTCATCAATAACAGCTCCACAGTTCGAAAGAAATGCATCGTCTGCTTGGATCTTCTCAGCAATAGTACTTTCAAGGTCGGAGCTCTTTACATCATAAAGATCCGAAGGAGCTGTGGTTCTTGCAAACATGGTGTTGTCAAGTTATGTTCTACATAACAAAAGTTCACTGAAAGAAATTGCCTTTCAATAAAATTATTATAAGTACTAGATCTTACCTTGATATCGGTTAGAAAATATTAAAATCGAAACTCATATACCCAATCTTATTAAAATCATATCCTCAAACCCGCTACGCTATGAGGTATTGACGTAAGGAAGATCGAGTACTTTAGTCAGATTGTCATATACCCATCTCCATACCGAGTATGAGAAAATATATCATACATGTACATGCATGTACAGATCAACAGAAAACGTCTAGTATAAATTCAATAGTTTACTGTATATGTAAATACACTCATTAAAAGTTATAAGTACACCAACACAGTAACTAGCGATATATGCAACTAGTGTATATCATGTTGCTTCTAGCTTGAAATATAACACAATGTAGAACTACAAACTGTAGGATATTATGTTTCTTTCAAAGTTATTTTGTTTAAACATCTTAGGAATTGTAACTAATTAAGTTTTGTATGTCTGCGTATCGTAGATGTGGGGTTTATTACCTAGCACATACTTGTCGACCGGTCGGATGGTAGAGTAAATGTTTTCCGATCAATGACTCCAGATCGGTGGGACCTAGAACCCACAAACTTTCAGTTGAGAGTGTTCATCATCAGTAGATGACCCCCATTGATCTTGAGGTCGCTATGGTTCAAAGGTCAAAATTACCGTGAGCTTCGAATACACAACGGTTTCTGATCCACAACATAAAACTTCACAAACAGGTAGCTGATCATCAGCAGAATACTTCTACAAATTTATAGGTCAATAGGTCAAAGGTCAAGGTCGGGATGGCCTTAAGTATACATGATTATTCGGTTGTCATGAGACATGCATGTTTTACAAACATCGCTTGTTATTTCTGTAATCGGAATTCTTCAGATTTTATGTTTTTGTGATTTTGGTATGCTTGACAATGTGTAGTCAACATTTCAAGACATTGTACAATACAAAGTGTTGTGCACGTGAATTATTCTGAATTTGGAAGGTTCATGGTTCACTGCTTACACCAAGCCAAATACAAATAATCAATTATCGGATATTGTTGGTATACTACTCGCATGAACAAATGCAAAAAATTAATAAAATATCCTGTATAATAAAAAAGATACAGGCGTAACAAGTTGGTGTACTTATAACTTTTAATGAGTGTACCATCCCATGCATCGGGACAAGCGTACTAACGTATTAGACTGTGGTAAAAATGACAACAATCGAGGGGTGAATATGTTGAAAATTTAAAATACAATGCACGGAAATAAAGTGAATACTTTCAAACTGTGTCGCGAATAGAATAAACCTACGTTCTATGGATGCCACCCTTACATGTCTATAATAACATTATTTTCAACATAGAATAAACTTACATTCTATGGATGACGCACTAACATACCTATAACAACACTACATACAACATAAAAAACACCTACATTCTATGGATGCCGCGTTAACATGCCTATAACAACGTTATATACTAAACAGAATAAACCTACATTCCATTGATGCTGACCTTACATGCCTAATGCATAACAATTTTATAATACAACATAGAATATAACTACATTCTATGGTTGCCGCCATGAAATGTCTACAACGGCACTATATGCAACATAGAAGAATCCTACAATAGTAAGAATCTAGTTTTTGGTTACCTAACGCATGCCACATAAGCCGTGCCCCTCAGACAGTTGTAGGCGACGTTACGAAAAATGCCATAATCTATGATTAATGTATGGATGACCCGGCTATATGGATGCCGACTAGCGATTACCTACACCCGTATTTTAAAAAGAATGTGACGCAACGATATTAAAGATAGTCAACTAGGCACATGTGCCTTTTAAAGACAAATAAGTCGCTTTGCTGTACTCGAAGTTGCGCAGAAAGACACCTTGGCATGAAAAATCTAATAATTATGTATATCGGATACCATAAAAATCTCCTTCAGTAATTAGTATTCTGGTAATAACGTTACTACAATACTAGAAAAAATTGTAACACATGTGTAGACGAAAGGTATAAGTTTTTTCTGGGACCAGTTTTAAGATTATAACTTGGATATTTTTCAGAAAAATGTAAATTTACTGAAATTACCTTATTTTGTCTGTGGCGTCTATTCAGTAATTTATGACGTTCTCAAGATGTTCACTCTTCTTACGTTTTCCTTTTTGCACTTCTTTTAAACTATTGATGACATTTGCACATGTGTCTAAACTGATCGTCTTACCTTCTCTTTTGATGTTTCTCATGAGCATAGATGTGTCTGTTGGCGTTGTGCTGTACACTAGCGATTTTACATAGACCCCACAAGAAGAATTCGCAATGATTTTGATACGGGCTGTGGGCGGGCCATGTCACAACACAGTGGTATTTCCTGGAAATTACTTTGGATCCAACTGTTTAAAGGATCTCATCCAACCCCCTATGTACAATGTGTAGCCCTGGCACATCTTGCATGAGCCATGAACCATTCAAAACAATAAATCATCTGCGGTGTTTAGGAATGAGCTGGTTTAACAAGGACAAGTAACGGGTTGAGTTTATTTCTTTCTATTGTGATATCTGAATCGCTAGTGTACAATCTCAAGCCAACGGATACATCTATGTTGTTGAGGAACATCAAAAGAGAAGGTTAGAAGATCAGGTAAGGCATATGTGCAAAAGTAATTGATAGTTTCAAAGAACGAGTGCAAGAAGGGAAATGTCAGAAGGCGACACGCATCGTGAAAACGTCGTTAATTACTACGAAATAACGTCACGGACAAAATAAGGTTATTTTAGAAAATTGACATTTTTCTAAAAAATATCCGGGAAATACTCCTTAAATTGGTCACAAAAAAACTTACATCTTTTGTCTATACATGTACAAATTTTCGTTGCGATAGTAGAATGAAGTGGTTTGATAGATAGACACTGAAACTGTATACTTTCTTTTTGGACACCCTGTACCAATGACAGCCGCTATTACTGGTTTGCACCTCACCTAATCACGTAGTGTAAGGGGTAGGTAATCCAGACTAGAGCAAATGGCTACAAAGGAAAACTTTTATTCAGTATTTTTGTCACATGACTCGCTTCAAAAACCAACCATCCAATGTTCAGTAACGAATTCTAACACAACCAGTGGTTTCAGCTATATAAACATAGAGGAAACCACGGTGTGCTAAAATTATCGATAAAACACAGGTACGTATTCATTTAATAGTTCTTAAATATTGTTGGTATTCAAAAAATCCAATTTGGGTCATGCATGCTTGTTATGCGACTTTCATTGACTATAAATAGATTTTTCGGAAAATGAATACTAAGCACTGGATACGTAATGCAAATAATTGTAAGTCAACGTGTACGATAAGCGCAGCATGCTGTTTATATTTCAGTATCAATCCACAGGAACTGTTTATGCACGCAGAACTAACACAAATACGTACATGAACGTGGATTGTAACCATTTTAAAGTGACTATGTATCCATCTCAGGTAAGCATTGGACGAAACTTTATGCAGTGTTTGAACTAAACTTCCTTCTAAAAAAGAAATTTAGAACATAATTATACAAATTTTCATAAACTTGGGTAATTGGATGAATAAAGACACATGAATACATGACTCCGAACTTTACGGAAATGTGAATACCGATGTCCGAACGAAGGAGGTCACCCCAGAACCAACTTTGGCACATAACTGAATTTAGAATGTAGTTATTTGTAATGTATTTATTTATACATGTTCGTGGTTGTTTCGTGGCAACAATTATGTAAAGTTTTAACCGTTTACCTTTTTTATTTTCCTGATGATCGTAGCAAGATCGCTTTGTTAGAAATTAATTTAATTTAAATTTACGCATTAAATCCAGATTAAGTGAAATCGAAACAAAAACTAATAGCCTCGTATTCGCTTGCGGGTATTTTATTAAAGAAATACCCACGACGGACGACAACTCTATAGTTTAACCACAAAATCCGCTACGTTTGAATATACGAGGGTCATTCAATATACAGTATATAATAATGCAAACTATGAATTATCATCACAACCCGGCAAGATAAAAAAACGAAATTTCGCCTAATTAATATTTAAATCATTTTCGTTTTGTTCAGAAAGTTTAAGGACTTTTACGTCGATGACGTCATCAGCACATGCCTTCCTTCAACGTCACTAAATACGAGGGGTGATCGCGAAGTTCGTATAATTTGCTTATAAATTATTTATTTTTAGTTAAATATAGATGAAACTTCACTATAAGGATGATCAATATGATTGAAGTTGAAATATAGAACGGAATAAAAATCCACCAACTTATGCAACAATTAACGGTACCCTTGGCAACACTACTACCTGTGGTTGCAGCACACCAAAATTATGGCATTTTTCATATTTCGTTCTCCTGAAACAATGCCGTTTTTAAAGTCTTATGTGTGACTAAAATGCACGCAATTATAACACACCATACGTCAACGTCATTCCATAGAATATGATGTTGTTTACTACATACGCTATCAAATTAGCACTGTGTTTATCTATGCAGATAGTGAAACGGAAGCAACGTCATGACGTCAATGGGTGACATTGACTTGAGGCGCGTTACAGAATGTTGCATGTGAATGTGAAAAAACACTGACTGAAACCAATGAAAAGATGAAAATATGCGATAATTTAAAAGCGTATAGTACGGCAGTTACCAACATACAACGCAGACGATTCAACGTGCACAGAAAATCAATTGAAGTCAACAATAGAGATAGGTTGCCATCGACAGTGATTCCGTGTGCACGTGAAAAGTGCACGGAATCATCCGAAAAGACAGACGTAAAACCATTAGACTGATAGTCAGCGAGCTCGAGAAATCTCCTTTAACTATGTATGTGTTCTGTACGCAAGAGCTAGGTATGCGGAAAAGCAGATATTCGTAGCATTGTGTCGCGACTACGTGGGAAAAGCGCTCCATACATTGGACCTTAACATTTCGTTTGACGTTATGTGACGTCGTTTAGTTTTCTAGTGTGCGGCGTCTATGCATAGTGGCTGTTTAGAAATCGTCGTAACTATGTAACTGTTTGGTGTATTTTTCTTATTTTTATAAGAGAGTTTGATAATGCATAGAAGATGGTTATGGTATTATTTATTATTCCTTATTAACAAAGCAACACGATTCACAACAAAATTACACGAACTTCCCGATCAACCCTCGTACAACATGGACGCGGTAACGTCACAAGACTAACGTAGTTAACATAACAATCGAGCGCCGTCGAAACAAAAGCTACCCAATTTATTATTGCCTTACTGGTCAGAGGCCTGTGATAAAATGTCATTTTTCATATTCCAAAGTGGTGAGACAATCAAATTAAAATACGATCGGCAGAATGGCAATCAAATAATACAAGTGTGCAGGGCAGTTTATCTATGCAACGGCCCATACTAAACAGCAAAAAAATAGAGAATTTTTGAGAGCAGACAGAATTTTCACATGCAAAAAGAAAGTCCATGAAAAGGGAAGTAGTTTTGACTCAGTTCATTTGATTTTGCGGAACTGGTTAACCATGTGAAAGGATTGCGCTCGGTGGGTGCCCAATTTCTTTACGTCAGAACAGGCAGAACGTCGTGTCAAACACGTTACCGGTTTGCCATAGCGCTTTATTGTGGAAGGGCTAAATATTCTATCCACAATTTTTACTAAAGATGAGACGCATATTCATAAATATCAACCAGAAATGAGACGACAGTTAGCTAGAGATTCGAAATCCTGATTTATATCGCACTGAGTAGGCCGCGGCCATGCGGTTAAAAGTGAATGTGCGCAGTTGCCTAGCAACGCGAACAGAAGGTATGTCAAAATATATGAAAGTCAGTCATTGAATATATGGAAGGTTGCTTTGAATGATTATGTCCATGTTTGAATGATTATTATTGTATATAAAAATGTATGTGTTCATTTGCATCTAAAATAACCGGCGATTTTTCCTATATAGACAAAGAACAAGACATAGCGTTGTATATCGGCCGATATACAATGGAAATTTGAACTACTGTCGACTCGGCTGTTCTTTTTTACACGTCGGGAAATTTATGAATGAATATCACGTGATATTGTATTATTATCGTTATAAATGTTTTTGCGTATGTTAGACTATTTGTTAGTATGGAATACTTAAATGATATTTAATTAAATAAATATCCATTGATGTTGAACAGATTTTCTTCTTATTTCATATTTTGATTATTGTTTGAAGTATAGTTATACTGGGGGTGATAAAGATAATCGTAACAGCCGTCAACAAGCAACCTAAGCAACATAGATCTCGCAAAATAACACTGGCTTTTTTATATATAATTCCGGGGTTCAATCATGTTAGAATCGAAATAAGCTATGTAAACCGTTGTATACCGGCTGTTATACAATGGTTTGTCGTTCTGACCAAAGACCTAAATATACAAAGATTGGAAAAATCTACCAAATCTCGCATTATCTCGCGGCAGTCTTCTGAAATCTCGCGAAATCTCGTTTGTTTTCAATACCTTATATCTCCTGTGTTCGTGTACATAGGAATAAACTAATAAGTTTATGCAATAGATTTATTATTCTGCTTTAAATTGAAACATAATTTATTGAAATCAGTCAAGAAATAAAACATTATACCTCAAAGAGCCAGACCTACTCTCATTTTAATGGAAATTCCAATTTTATCAGAAAATACCCAATTTGCCTCATTCAAACAATAATTTTCTGAATTTTGTAAGAGATAGAAAAAAATAAGTTACATCATGCAGTAGAAGAAACCTAGCTCTTCAAAATGAGATTTTGGTCATTAAAAAAGGATGACAAAAAAGCGTTCATGCAAAATATCAGCATCTGCTGCATGCCATTTTTCATTTTCTCCCCGTTTTCAATAAAGTGTCCAATCTGTGTATATTTAGGTTTTTGTTCTGACGCTTGTTATTAACCACTCAGGCCTAAGGCCTTCGTGGTTAATTCCTACGCGTCAGAACTCCAAACCATTGTATAACAGCCGATATACAACGGTTTTTTATTGTTTATTTCTTAATTACATATTGAATGACCCTCGTACGAAAGAAAACGAATACACCCTTTTCTATCTATATTCCATGTCTATCTATATTCCATGGATTGGTTAAAATGAGTATTCAAAATGCAGGGCATTGGTAGCGTAAAAAAAGCAACACTGAACAAGCAAATTCGATTACATGTAATTGATATCCCTCGCCAAGAGGCCGAGGGTTATTGAATGCATCAAGCAATTTGGCTATTGAGGAGCACGTGACCACGTATCGATGTTACTCCAATGCGATGTAGATCTAACTATTTCAACTACATTTGTTCTACAGAACTTGATTTCATTGTTTGTACGTATTGTAAATAACCTGACCATGGACTCAAAAAGTCACAAAGTCCTCCATAAAGCATAATTATGTCTGTCTTCTACACGTTCTCATGGACAAAACATACTACCTGAGGTAAAGCTGGGTACTACTAGTTCAGTGCGGTTTCAATTTCATCATTACTAGATCTAGGTAAGTCTCAGCCACATGTCAAGCACATAACTTACATTTTCAATAGGATTTAAGCGCCGAGACTAAAACACCATCTCGAAGTGTGTTACCCGTAATGATACGTTATAATAAGTGACTGTTTCAGAAAATAACGGAGGTGTCCTATAGTTCAGTGTTATACGTAAAATATAGGTGCTTTATATTTTGATAAAGTCGTGTTTTAAGAGAAAATATTGATTTTAAAGGAAGGTTTCACTCAGGCATTTCTTTTAGAGAAATATACTGTTTCAATAAATACAAAACTAAATGTAGGTAAAAGCTATATTTCCTGCATTTATGGGACCATTATGTTCTTTTTAAGATTTTTATTATATGAAACCATTTTTAAACAATGCATGATATTTTATGTGTTCAATGGCCATTCCTATTGACATAAGTCACAATTCCGGCTGCCTGGTGAACAAATTCAGTATTTGTACATGATAAATAGTTACCCCACCCACTTGCAAAAGGTGTGATTTTCAAATGAACATCAAAATATATCTAACGATCGAAAATTATTTAAAATTGGACAGTTTCTGGAACTACTTGAATGCGGATTCACATAGCAGCCTAAAGGCGGTTAATTTTGTATTAAGAAATGGGCAATGGTAGTAATGAGAGGCTTAAACGCCTCCCAAACATGGTACAAAATAGAGCATATGTATTGTGAATGGAAAGACATACATGCGATTAATTATGGTACTTAATATAAATAAACAAACATTCACTTTAACATATTATGGATGGATCAAATATGTTTATTTTAACAACAAAATATGGCGATGTATTAATCAAATATATAACTTCAAATTCAACCAGTTCAAGCTGTAATGGTTTGTATAAGAATAAGTAGTATCTGTAGTTAATTTCTAAATTCATAAATATTGTTTCAACTTGACATACAATTTTAAATATAGTTATAATGACGGTTATGACATAACAATGATTTTTATATACATGTACAATGGAAAAAACATATTCGACAAACTTTCTGGGTTTGCCGCAAAATTAACACAATAGTAACATATTTCTACCGTAGAAAGTCGTTAAGACAAAAACAAACATGAATTTTAGTTTCAATTATCGCATATGAATGTTGATTAATGACAGTAAACATAATAATATTGCAAAAAACAGATATTTTTTAACTTTTTATTTTTTGCATGTATGAAAAGTGGGTGGGGAACGGCAAAATTGTGAATTATATTGGTGTACAATAAGTCCCTACAATTGTTCAAATGCATATTCTTATATAAAATATATAGTGCATAATTTAGTTATATAAAGTAGCCACACTTTGAAACATTTTTGATAAAATTTTATTTTATTACAATATGCAAATTAGGTTAATTTTATGCAAATCTATTCACAATTAGTACTCTTTGATGAATAGCTCCCAAAAAAGCCTGGTGACCCCTATTTGACTAAACTGGTGTTCTATTTGATACTCAACTTATGTCCAATTTTAAATAATTTTTCAATCGTTATATATATTTTGATGTTCATTTGAAAATCACACCTTTTGCAAGTGGGTGGGGTAACTATTTATCATGTACAAATACTGAATTTGTTCACCAGGCAGCCGGAATTGTGACTTATGTCAATAGGAATGGCCATTGAACACATAAAATATCATGCATTGTTTAAAAATGGTTTCATATAATAAAAATCTTAAAAAGAACATAATGGTGCCATAAATGCAGGAAATATAGTTTTTACCTACATTTAGTTTTGTATTTATTGAAACAGTAGATTTCTCTAAAAGAAATGCCTGAGTGAAACCTTCCTTTAAAATCAATATTTTCTCTTAAAACACGACTTTATCAAAATATAAAGCACCTATATTTTACGTATAACACTGAACTATAGGACACCTCCGTTATTTTCTGAAACAGTCACTTATTATATAACGTATCATAACGGGTAACAAACTTCGAGATGGTGTTTTAGTCTCGGCGCTTAAACCCTATTGAAAATGTAAGTTATGTGCTTGACATGTGGCTGAGACGACGTAGATCTAGTAATGATGAAATTGAAACCGCACTGAACTAGTAGCCTACTAGTGCCCAGCTTTACCGCAGGTAGAATGTTTTGTCCATGAGAACGTGTAGAAGACAGACATAATTATGCTTTATGGAGGACTTCGTGACTTTTTGAGTCCATGGTCAGGTTATTTACAATACGTACAAACAATGAAACCCAGTTCTGTAGTACAAATGTAGTTGAAATAGTTAGATCTACATCGCATTGGAGTGATACGATACAAACTACAAACATGTAGAATCTATGCTGTTATCTAAGTTAAACATTTACAACATTTATATTCTAGGCATAGATCTATAGATATATCTGTTTTTACATGAAAATGTCACACTCAATAGATCTGTATTAAATACAAATCGTTTGTGGTAAAAATCAAACCATTCATATTTCGCGCCATCCGATACTCACAAATAACCAATCAAACGCTTCGTAAAACGACTTCCGTTCATAACCAAAACAAAACCACGCCTACGTTGTGCAACAGAAACAGTTGGTGGGTTCCCTGGAATTACATCAGGAATTCTATGTGATAAAAAATGATCATTTGGGACGTCGAGTTAATTTATTTTTTAAATGAAAGAACTAACACTTTTTTGTAAATTTTGTGAAATACGTAGTTTATTGTCGGTGTACAGCGGAGTTTTAATTGATCTCCGTCAGCACGTGTTTGTTTCTAAACAAAGAAAGGTCACAGCGCTAAACGGGACATAAGAAGGGCGTGTCATTGAAAAGTGTATGTGTGATTAATATCGCTTATATTTATGGACAAATGATGTCGTCTCCTTGTTATGATACGACAGATCTGGAGGTTCGGCTGGCTGCTGAGGGCCTGGTTGCCATGTCCAAGTCAGTGGGTAGCCGTGAATCTAGGTCACCAGCTGATCTCATCATGGCGCCTGCCCTTGTTACCAACACAGACACTCAATCTACACGTTGTCTTGCACAAATACTGACTGGATTCAAGCAGACGACTTATAATCGAGTACCAGACGATCATAATAGTTACACATCAACAAATTTTGCTACTGACAATCATATCGTAGATCTGCGGTTAACGAAATCGAAAGAAGAAATGGTAAACAAATCGCGAAAACTGAAGACAAAGACAACGCCCACGCGGGTCTTTGTGTATGAAAATGATGGTCATTTAGAGGACGTGTTGGAATATTCTATGGGGAAAAAGCTACATAGGTGCAATTACAAAGGATGTCAGAAGGTTTATGGAAAGAGTTCTCATTTAAAAGCCCATTTACGCACTCACACAGGTAACATATTTTATAAATTAATATTGCACCATTTAGTTGAAACCATGGCCCTCCTAACCCCGAAAGAATACCGTGGGAACTGTCCCATGTTATTACCTTTCCGGTGTCCCTGCACTGCCATGATGTAAGAGCGGGGCTTTTGTTTCTTGCCAAAGTAAATAAATTTGCCGTGACTATACCCATGAGGTATAAGTCAGGGGCAATTCGCAGAGGTTTTACCCTTTGTATGGCCCTGGGTACAGGGATTTGATGAAGCAAAAGTAAAAATCCCCGCAATTCCCCAGGGATAGTAGGACATGGTTACAATGGATTGGTGCATATTATATTATATAATCCATTTTTATTTGGTCTTGAAAACAACGTGGCCTGGGATCGAACCTGTGACCATCCACATGGGTAGCAGACACCTCAACTAGGCTATCAAAGCAGTTTGTATCCCGTTTGTGTTATACCTTTCCAATCTGAGTACTATTGACTGTGCTTGCTGTTTATTTGATTGCAGACTGATGTTCACAATTATAATTGGATTTTAATTATGTTAGTCATAAATGGTGATCATTAAAACAATAATTGATGCTGTAATTTTTTCACTGTCATTTTGTTTGAAGTATTGTAGTATTTAAACACATTGACAAACTTTTCAAACTTTCAGCAACTAGTCTGTTTTGACTTAAGATTATTGTTAATTACTCTTGTGGAGCATTGGCCTAGAGGTAGGGCTTCGATCCCTGTCTGCACCAATGCTTAATTTCTCTGAGCAAAATTTAAAATAACCAACAATGCTCCACTCAACCACGGTGTAAATTGGGTTTGTGAGGGCGGTGTCTGTACATGTTCGATATTCCTGGGCGCTGTATCTCGATGTTGGCCTGCACACATACCAGGAGAGAAATAGTCTCCCATGGGAGACTCGAACGCAGGTTTCCTTAGGTAGCCCAATGACCAGGGAAAGTTAGAATATCATAGGGCGGCTGAGTTGCTAATAGCTGGAAACTTCACTTAACTTTTTAACTCAATGAATATTACCTTACAGGAGAAAAACCATTTCCATGTTCCTGGACGTCATGCGGTAAACGATTTGCCAGATCAGATGAACTCGCCAGACATATAAGAACGCATACAGGTAGAGTTTTACATTTACAGTCAAAATTTTATGCTTCCAACTGCCTTCAGATCAAACTGCCTTCAGGCCGTGAAAATAGTATTCATGAGTGAGACATCTACTGTTCTAGTTCATCATCATTTTGCCCAGACAGAAAAACTTGTTTGAGGTTCCTAGTAGGGTGTTTGAGGTATATTAAACTGTTGGAACTTGGAGGCATCAAAGTTGCGGATTTTAGCTGGATTTGTAACCCGGCAATCCTGGATGGATTTCCGGCCGCGTCAGGTCATACCCTTCTATAAAATGGCATCAATGGTTTTCTTTCACATACAGGGTTGTAGAAATGTTTTCATATGGCCAGTTAATCTTCAAAAGTAGGCTGTTGGTTTGAAATCTCACTTTAAGTAGCCGGCAAACATGTTCAAATAGCCAATGAATTTTGCTGCCTTCTGGCTAATTTCTGCACCCCTGCACATATAGAAAAGTTGTTGGTTCCTTGTGAATGGGGTAAGTTTGTACTGGTTAAAATACAGTCGAGGAAAACTAGTGAAGTTTGATGAGTATATAAAGTTGTAAAATTGTTGAGAAACAGCATTAAACCCATAAACAGTACACATATATATATACATGTATTTATTATTGGCTATCAAAAGATTAGAGATTTATCGGAGAAAAAACTGAAAGCTGCAGGTTCCATAACTATACAGAAAAAGAAAAGTAATGTCAACGGAGCTGGACTTCAAATTAGGCATAACGTCATCATGGTGCCATAATTATTACGTTGTTACGTTCTAATTTCAACGTAATTCCTCCAATTAAGCCAATTACTGTACCATTATACCAGAAATTGAAGCATTTAATAAACAGAAAATTTTTTCATTAATTTTATTGCACTCGTGATCACCGAAAATAACATTTTACTCGTGAAAATATTGATTTCTGTGATCACTCGATGAAATAAAACTTGATCTTACACCAAAATTAACAAATATCCTCTATCTATATTGTATAAGAATAGCGGTTTTTTTTCAAATTAACTTCATTCTGTTATTCTTCAGGTGAGAAGAGGTTTCTGTGTCCATTATGTAACAAACGATTCATGAGAAGTGATCATCTAAACAAACATGCTCGCAGACATCCAGACTTTAAACCAGAAATGCTACAAAGGGGACGTAATGGTTCGGTGGCTACAACACAAGTATATCATCAAAGTGCCTCAGATGACACATGGTCTGATGTTCCTTCATTTGATCTGGATAGAGAGCGACACGGATCTGGTACCAGTACGGCAAGTCTAGGTAGCACAGGAACTCGTGCTGTTACCCCACAGTTTGAGTTAGGTAGTGACGGTATATCAGATCTCTCTAGTTCCACTATATCACCGTGAACATTCAGGATATATTGTCATAATATCTAACATAACATTATTTGTGTTACATATAGTGATGTTTTAACACGAGTCTGTCTGAGCACTAGTTCCTGTCTGTAGAAGATTGTGTTGAATACATGGAAGTTGTGACTAGTACCGTCAGTAGTTCTAGTTGTGACCGTTGTCATGACTGGTAATAACTTTGTACCGTAGTCATGACTAGTACCCCAGTTTTGACTGGTACTGTAGTTTTGACTGGTACAATTGTTGCGAATGCTACCATAGTCCTGACTGGCACCATTGTTTAGTGTTTTAACTGGTACGATTGGTGTAAATGTATTCTGTGATGATGTAAATGATTGGAGGCCACTCAGAAACTGTCAATTGTTTGAGGTAGAATGGAAAAGTTCAAACACTCAATTTGTAATCTTTGTGTATGGTGTTAAAGTTGAAGATCTGCATGACGTGCGTGTACTGGTTTGGAAATGCAGGCATATTGGGTGTATTCCATGTTTCCTGGGTTGACCTTAGTGTTGAACAACTCGGGTTTAGCACCCCAAAAATTCATTCCTTAAAAAACTTTTAAACCTTTCGTCGTATATTATGCCTGTACCTGAAGTCGGTGAAAGATTCAAGTATATATAGAAAATGGGAGTAAAACCCCTTCCAACGATTAAGTGAATTAATATCATAAAATGTGCTGAACAAGAAAGATAACTCTTACACCAATGTTATGTTATTGTACTATGTAGTTGTCTTCCTTTACTTGATATATTCAGTGCCTGTGAGTGTATACATGTTGCAATGTAGGTAGTGCTGAACAGTGTCTTGTTTATTGTTATCTGTGTCACATTATGACATTTTTGTTGTTAAATAGCTGTGCTACACTATTAATGAGGCTGACAATTAACTTGTAGATCAGGCAGAATTTTTTTACCATGATTTTGTAAATTTGTGAAATTTGCCCAAACTTCCACATAGATCTCTAACTTGACCCACTTAATAATATGCAGTACTCTAAATTGAAATGTTCTCTTCGTATATTTGTTCAAGTTATCTCCCTTGGTCTATATCTTCTGTATATGATATGTTATCAGCAATATATAAACTCTAGAATCAATTATAATAAAAACAAAAGATGACTAAAAGTATTTATACAATAAATATCATATGAAATGCACAGTGTAATTAAATGTTCCATGTCAATTATAAGTATATTTTCCATTTTCCAAATGAGACATTTGCCTTATTGAATGACATTTTGTTCATATTAATGTGTCATTTTCATAGTGTACAATTTTTGATTTAGAATTTTAATATTGGTCATTCTGATTCATAAAATGCTGTTGAAATGTGTATAAATGTTACTGATAGATTGGTATCAGATCTGATAAATGTGTTCATGATTTCAAACTGACATACCCTGGTATAGTGCGGAGGTTTTAACATGACCCTCACCTTTCTATTAACATTATTTAACAACTGATATCATGTCTTTATTTATAACCCCGATTGTATGTTTTCATAATCAAAACGTTTCAAATAGACACTTGTGTCATTCAAACACCAATCTAAAGGACCGATATTGCACAATTTGCACAAATTAATATATTCAATGAAAGGACCTTGTTATATATTTATGCATAATGTTTAGGACCAAGTCACCATCTCCGTACTTTACCAATATTGTCTCCTTATTTCCAGTAGTGTATTACCTCAATTTGGCAAAATGGAGTTTTTTGTATGATTAGATTTGTCTTGTAATGTTCTACAACATATTCTAACTTGTTTATGGGTGTAGCTCTAACGTGAAGTTGGTGAACTGGGGTACTATGTGCCATCTTACTGACTGAATTAATATTGATGTCACAAATTCACATTTTTTAAAACTAAAAATCTAAAATGAAGTTATACACTTCTGAAATTAGGTTGGCAATATGTTAAACTGTTATCTATTTATTGTTACGCTATTGGAGTAATGTTAGATATATATACTTGACATGTGCAGATATGTTTTCATGTATTGGATATTCTTGCAATGTTGTGATTGGATTTTTGTTCTTTCATCAAGTATACTGCCTGAATTGACTTGTATGACGTATAATTTGGCTTGACTAGGGAGTATGTGTCAACCCCGTCTATTATAACTTGTTAATCTACATGGACCTTATTCACTAATTTTATGCCTGATTAATTATGAATTAAACTGATTGATTTAATTGTTAAAGTAATTTCTGATAGATTTGTTGTAGTAATTTAACTACAGTATGTTAATGTGGATCAGCATGTAATGAAGTGCACGTGAGGTTAGTTAGTTGAGCTGAGTGTCAGCAGAGTTATGTTCCTTGTCGGATAACCTGGTTGTCATAGAATGTACTTGTTTCTTGTTCACCAAGTTTATTATCGAACATACTGTGGTCTCTACATTCTCAAATACCTTTCCATTATTTTATTAAAATGATCTCTCTTCTAGCTTTCCAGGGGCTTATATAATCTATAACCAGATGATCATGTTTAAGATCATTGTTTCAATAATAAAAGGATATTGCATAATGATTGATTGTAAGCCTGATGATGGTGTATGGTTAGTTTCTAAGCCCCTGATCTGTTTATTCTTATCCTATAGTTATGTTTATGTTATTTTACTGTTGCAATCTTTTTCATACAACCAGTGTATGTTATAATTATGTCTCCCAAATATTGTGGATGGAGACAGATAAATAGCTATTGATTCTGTGTTGTCTGTCTGATGGTCATATACTTTGTCCCACACTTGTTCTCATTTACCACTGGCCCGATCCCACACTTGTTCTCTTTACCACTGGCTCGATTTCATGCTTGGTACCAGGCCTTGTATTGCCTATTGTGAGGAATACCAGGTTGGATGATCTTTGGTGAAGTTATGGCCCTTTGTGGGATACATACATTTTTGTGTCAAAAGCTCATATTATTTGTAATCTTACATTGATTTACATTACAGTTAACAATATTGTTATTTCATTTCTATCACATTTAAAATATATTGTTGTTATATGTTGATTAGTATGATGGATTGTCATACACATGTTATAAAATTATGTTACATTATTATACCTGTGAACTATCAGGAATTAGGTATGAAAGTGCAGTCTTGTATTCAGGAACACAGAATTTTACTCAAAATTAACAGATTTAGGTTTTTTGAAATCAATCAATGTTTATCATGTAAATACTTGAATTTTGTGAAATTATTTACACAGTTTGTGCCAAAATATTTACTGGGAACTCAAGAACATTCTATCAGGTTTGTTATTTTACCAAGTCAAAACATTCTAACTGTATACGATAACAATAACACACAAAGATAAATAGATGTCAGGTAAATAATTTTGGGCATTAAGACAAGAGAAGTAATTGCATAATGACTGTATTTCTATCAGCAAGGGAGTAACTGCATAATGACTTTATCAATCGGGACACCTCGGACAATATCTACGAATCATCTCTCAGGTGTAAATAGAATGACGCCATTTTTCAACGTCTTTCGCCATGACGTCATCATGACAGATTTAAACAGTGCTTCAATGGAATACACGTCCATAAAGCAAGCGCTGCGTAGCTGCGTGTTATGCTCGAGGAGTGTAGCGAAATTGTATTGTTTAATCAATAAAACATCTTTTGATATTTCCGCTGCTGATAAGTTACGGTCTATTTTCTTCGGCCCATTTTCTTCTGCGTAGGATTTAAGAAAGAAAGCTGCTGGATTCATACGCTTGATACATCCGAGGTATTTTATTCCGTAAAAATGCCGTACGGACCGTTCCAATTGTGACTGTATTTCTATCAGCAAGGGAGGTAACTGCATGATGACTTTATTTCTATCAGCAAGGGAGGTAACTGCATGATGACTGTATTTCTATCAGCAAGGGAGGTAACTGCATATTGACTATATTTCTATCATACAGTATATACTCTACCATGAGATATTTCCTTTGCACCATGATTATAGATTTTCAACTTGTTCATTTAATTGTTACCAATACATTGTATCATATATGTTATCTGATATTAGATTTAAATCAAATGTTGAACATTAATACAAACTGCAGACCATATGTAAAATGTAGACCAATTCATGTTACATGGAGACCATTTCATGTAAAATATAGGCATTTCATGTAAAATGTAGACAATTTATGTAAAATGTAGACCAATTCATGTTACATGGAGACCATTTCATGTAAAATATAGGCATTTCATGTAAAATGTAGACAATTTATGTAAAATGTAGACAATTTATGTAGAATTCAGACCGTTTATATAATTGTATAATTATACATTATAATACCATTACAGTAAAACCTCACCTACTGTACATTAAATTACGGCATATGATGATCACTCAAAATTTTCCCAAATTTTTGTCAGGTTATAGGTTAAAAAATAGTTTTAAAACACTGTTACACTCCTATGTGTATATCTCTTCAAACTACATTTATTCATAGTTTGTCTTAGGAATTCCCATTTCATTGTCATATAATCAGCATGTGACATAATGATCTCCATGGTTACTGCACTTGGTGTGAACTTTGTAGTTCATTGTCTCAAACACAATTTCATGAACGATGCAGATATCTTACCAGGCAAAATAAGGAAACATTTTGAATGATCCTCATAAGTCAACAATTATAATGTAACAGGTGAGAAATCTGTGATTTTATGAGCAATACATTGCAATATACAGCCAACTCTCGTTATCTCGAACTCGCTTATATCGAATTTTCCGTTTTGTCGAAGTTTTTTTCAAGTCCCGATTTTTCTCCTTCTTTGTCTATATGAAATCTCAAGACCTATCTCGAAGTTTCGGCTCGAATTCGGTTCCAATTTTTCGTTATGTCGAATTATTATTTTGGTCCCGATTAACTAATTTGCACTTTAAATCCATCGTTACTCTCGAAGTCGGGTCAAAGTATGATCGTATTCAACTGGCGTTGAATGTTTTTCACACCTCGCCAGTCTGAAATCTACGATTTACCTGTAATTTTCGCGCCTTCCGTTGTTGAACAAATATTTGTTTGCAACAGTTTGCGCAAACATTTCATAAAGATTCGAGTTATGTCCAAACATCAATAAACATGTACAGCTTAATTTGCATGTAAGTTCGAGGGTGTTGGCATTTAAAGTGTTGCATTATTTCCTCGATCGTGCACGTACATAAGCATGTGATATACTACACTTACTGATGAGTATATATCATCATATTTTAATGCAAACAACACAACGTACACAAACGAAAATGAATAAAATGCATTTTCTCGAGGAGGAATACAAGTACATAAAAAAAAACAATTCTCACGAATATGTCGTTCTTACGACCGTAACAATATAGCGGCATAAAATGACAGAAACTAGAAAACTTGCAACTTCGATGCCGAAAATTCTATCTCAAATTTTCGTTATGTCGAAGTAATTTCCACGGTCCCGTGAAATTCGAGATAACGAGAGTTGACTCTACATATATTATGTGCTTGTCTATTGTCAATGATTTAAGATAATACTAGTATGTAGTGTTATTTGTCTATTTTCAATGATATAAGATTTACAGTGCAACCTCTCCAAGCGGCCCTTCGTAGAGCAACATTCTGTCTACAACAACACCCTAAAAAATTCCCTAAGCTGATATTTACTGTAAATGTTCAACCTGTATAGAGCAACAACTTCTAAACGACGGCCAATATTTGTAATTTCCAAAAGTTGTTGCACTACAGAAGTTGTGCTGTACATGTTTGTAGTGTATTTTGTCTTTTTTAGATGATATGAACTTGTATGGTACTTGTATGCAGACTAGTGTGATTTGTCTATTCATTGATCGTTCCTTCTGAATATGTTTTAAAACTTGATTTGTTTGTTATACTTGATTATTTATAATAATTATTAGTAAATAAATTAATCCATTAATTAATTTGTCATTGTATAATACTTGTGTTATATACTAAACATGTACATTGTATGTAAACCCAACATGACATTATTTTTATGGGATGATAATCTGTTGTATCCATAGTTGTCCATACAACTTTTAATGTGATACTAGTATTGAACTGGTTTAATTATTCAACCCATTCCACCATAGATACATGTTTTTATCCTTAACTCCATGGTGTCACTTGTTGAAATCTCTATCCTATCATAATGTGAGTAAAGTTCAAATAATTCCCAAGTTGCAGATGCAGTACGGAGAATTTGACGGGATTCTTGACCTTCTATTAGCATAATTGAACAGCTGATTTTTTGTCTATATTCATAACCCTGTATATGTTTTCATAAGTGGGTGAGTATTACGAAGAGGCTTGATGTGTAATACAAGCACAAATCTAAAGGACAGATATTGCATGATTTGCTCGCAAAAATTGATATATTCAAAGCAAGAACCTATTCATTAATACAGATAAGGATTGTGTCAATATCTCTGTACTATATGTTACTGGAATTCATCACTAATTATGTTCAATTCTAAGTACCTCATGGAGGTGGTTTACTCATTTATGACAATTCTCTGTCAGATTTACATAGATCTATGTAGGGTGCCTATGGAGAGAAGGGTTAATATACATAATTCAAAATAATGTCAATAATAAGTCTAGGTTTGAATTACTTTTGGGTTAACTTAATATACATGTATCAAAATAATTTCAGTAATATTTTTTTGAAATAATTATATATCATGTGTGTAAAGGCCACAAAACATGGCTGAACCACTATATGATAATTTGTTATACTTGAAGCCAAATTGTGGCTTAGAAAGTGAATAATGTTATTGTTGTTGAAAACAATTAATGTCTGTGAATTGCTCTCTAATCAAATAAAGGCCTTGTAATTGAAGCTGTATCCTTTATTTCAAATCAATAACATATCAAATTGTTCATGTTAATCTATTGCTTTTACTCCTGATTGTATATTAAGAATAAATTTGTTTCTAATCCTTTGTTGTCAATGTAAATCCAAACCACGAATGGTTTCCCTATTGTCTGTCACTTGGTGCTAGGTATATTTTTTATTTTCAAACATTTCTGTTATTTTGTGGAAAGCTATTATTTGTTAAGGTATCATCAGATGTTGATGTAGATAACTTGTGTGTTAACTATGGACTGGTTAATTAACTAGGCTTTACACTGGCTCTTAGATTGGCAAATCTTCACAGTTTCTTTTTGACTTATCTCCAAACATATTTTAGCTGTTGTCATGAACTGCTGGAATGTTCATCAGCTTATAACATTGTGTACCTGGGTATTGTTTCATCAAAGCACTTACGGACACATTAAACTTACGTTCAAATGTCAATTTTTAAGTATTCTTTAAAACCTACACATTGGGGACAAATATTGTTTGTAGGGGTTCGTTGACTCAATCATAATTGACATTGCAGGTTCCTTTACCACCATGTATAGTTGTTAAAAAGTTATAGAGAATTAAAATTTGAATGTAACTTTAGGTTTAACTTACTGTTTTATCAAAGCACTTACAAAGCACTTACGGAAGTCATAGAGTTTTTAATTTGCTGGAACCAAAGTTCAGCAGTTTTGGCCCTTGTTTAAAACACTGGCCTTTGTGGGATGTCCTGGTTCCTTGTTTGAAACACTGGCCTTTGTGGGATGTCCTGGTTCCTTGTTTGAAACACTGGCCTTTGTGGGATGTCTTGGTTCCTTGTTTGAAACACTGGCCTTTGTGGGATGTCCTGGTTCCTTGTTTAAATGTTGATTTTAGTATTGCCATTTGTACAAAGTTGATCATTCCATAGCCTGTGTGTGTTTTGTGATATATATATTCCTAGTTATAGTTCTCATATTATAATTGTTATCTGTTAACAGTGGACATTTCAACTTGATCGTCTCATATTGAGTAATCACTGTACATGCATGTATATACATGTGTCTAGAACTTTTCATATGATTTGCACCTCCATGAACATTATGTTGGGGCCTCAGAATTAGGCGCTGTGATGTTTCTTCACCAGCAGTATCATAAAACTACAACTACTACTAAAAATTGCAATTGGTCACCTTTGCCTTGATAAATGAACTGTATGTACCATATAGAGTACTGTACACCTTATAGAATACCACAGTTTTCATGTCTAATGTTCAGTTTTTCTTTTAATTTGATCAACTTGTGGAATAAAGTCATTATTATTTTTATAGGAGGATATGTACATATTTGTCTGATAAAAAATTAACTGCAAGAACTGGTTTTCTTGCTGTAGTAAGGCCAATTACATACAGATGTAATAAGTTACCAACTCTTTATAGAGAGTGACCATTACTTAAATATTGAATTACAACATTGTGTGGTAATACAAATGTAGACACACAATTTACTAAGAACATCTAAAATGCACATGATTTAAAATATGTAAAAGTTTAACATTCAGTTTAAATGGCCATTTAAATGCAGATTTCTGCCGATTATCTTGAAATAGTTCCTTCTTGGAAGCGCATGAAATTTGACAATATTGTTTATGTGCTAAGTTTATTTTACAGTGCCAGTGTTTCAGAGCTACAATATACTTGTTAAAAGTACACATAGTGATGTTTTATATTTGTTATCATATATTTGTATGTTTGTACAAACCTGTTTGTTTCTCATTATAATGTCTATGTTCAATAAATATTTTATCAAACAAGATGAGTATGTGTTATGTTGAAATATTCATCGTCACAATGAAGTTGCAGAAATGGAAATTTGCGCATTTACCTGAGGCTGATATACAAGAAATTATGTCTCCCAAATATACTGGGGGAGATATGTTAATTTTGTGCTGGACGTCTGTCTGGATGGATGTCTGTCGCAAAGTTTGTATGTGCTGGTTCTCCTTAACCACTGGTCGAATGTCAATGAAACTACACATGCATGTTTGATACCCAGCCTAGTTCGTCACAATGTCAGGAAATTTAGATATGATATTTTTGCTGGAGTTATGATCCTTGTGGGAGACATACTTTTTTGTGTCAAAACCATTTTAGTATTGTAATAATTTACCACCGCAAGGAAGTTGCAGAAATTGAAGTTTGCACATACACCGGATTCTGACTTTGAATGACTGGCTAGAATAAGACAACATCAGTGATCTCCCCTAATGTCAAAGGGAAATATATTACGGTTACAGTATTCTCATCTGATTTCCAAGGGGAGTAACTTTTACTGAATTTTGACAGTCAAATATCCCATGATTTCCAAGGGAAGTAACTTTTACTGAATTTTGACAGTCAAATATCCCATGATTTCCAAGGGAAGTAACTTACTGAATTTTGACAGTCCACTTAGTATCGAATGATTTCCAAGGGAAGTAACTCTTACTGATTTTTATAGTCTGATTTCAAAGGAAATTAAATATTGCTGAATTTTGGCTTAGTAATATCCCCTGATAAAGTATCTCACTGACATAAAAACAAGACAACATCGATGATCTCCCCAGATTTCAAAGGGATATGATGTCTTGGGTGACCTCCCCTGATTTCAAAATATGCATGTAGACCATAGTATGGTGATGTGGTGATTTGAGCTTGAGTTGTTTTGTTATATAATGTTCATTGGGCCATTTGTACGTTTTGGCATCGACTGCCAAGTCAATGATTGTTTAGCAGACTAAAAAGAATGAATTATATTGGTGAAATCGACTGTAATATGCAGTGCATACTCGATTTTTGATTCCGTATAATCAGACCGATCTGCTCTGTTGTAAAGTAAGACTAGTAACATTAAAGTCGTGTTATTTCTATAGTGTGATGATATCGAGGACTAGCTATTGTCTTTCTCTGTTAGTTTTAATTTCAAAATGATTTGGAGTAGTATTTCCCTTCCTAGAAGTGCAATCGGACCAAGAAATATATCATTATTGTATAATTTGAGCCATCTTCATGTTCGAAGCATCTACTATGCACTAGTGTACGTATCACCATTTTGCTGGAACCTAATAGCCTGTTCAATGTATCAATGTGTTGCTATGCATCGAAGTGCTGCTGTATTTAATATACGTGACATATAGCAGCTAGACCATTTATTGAACTTAGTCTGCAACAGTTACTTAATTACTGAACAGTTACTATTACAGCATACTGTTTCATTGGCATTTACCGTTCTAGCCACAAGATAGGGTTGACCTTCAGGAGCATCACTCACAAACTGTATAATACAGAAACTCCTCAGACTTGACTTATAAAAGTAGAAATGCATCGATTTTAACATAAATTTGCAAACTCGTGCAGCGTTTAATTGTAGTTCTTACCAGTTGCGCAGCAAGGTCGTATCTGACTTTACAGTATATAGCGAGATACAACCTTGTTGCGCCAAAGTGACCAATTATTCAGATACCAGTTCATTGGTTTAGATCTAGTACAGTAGCAAAGCAATTCTTGTCAACTTAATTATTTCTAAATCTTAATTCCATTCTTAAAAAGTGTTTTTGAATAAGGACCCAGTCGCAGTAGGGCTTTATATGAGCGTTAATCAGCTGAACATGCCACTTGATAAGACAAACTATGATAGCGAACTGAATTCAGCGCTTTTTGCAGACTTGCTTATGGGTGAATCAGAAATTTGAATAGTTTTTCATATACATGTACTTTATGTTCCCTCCAATTAGAGATTCCCGTGTTCTCATGGAAACGAATTCTCGGAAGTTTTTAGGAGAAATTAAGCAAATTTAAATGATGGCCTGTTGGCATGCAACAATTCGTGTTTTGTTTCTCTGTAGCGAACGCGTAAAATCAATTTACCGAGGAGCAGGCAACATTATCAAAACACACGAGTGTTCATCTGTCAAAATGGGAAATTATTATGTTGCAGGAGTCTCATTAGGCGTGCCGTTACACTGAGAGTGTTTTACACCATTCAATAAATACATGTTCTAGCTCAGCAGAATGTAATTATGCTTGTTTTATGTATTGCTCTACCCAATTAACGCATGGGTGGTGATTCCAGGATGTTTTCCACTTAGTATGCATATTATAATGCTTTTTGTACATGGAGGCCTATTGTGCGCCCAGGATAATGTGATATTTACAAACATTAATCAGTTTGGTAAACTATTGCAACATTGGTTTTACAAAAATACTAAAGTAAACTGATAAGGTCAGTTTTGTACTCAAACCATAACTAATGAATCGTGCACATTTGATTAATCCACCTTTGTGGAGTAAACATGTACCAATTTTACCCGCCTTCCACATAATACTGGGCGCACTACACCTATAGTCCTGTCAGGATAAAAATCCAGTGACGCAACGGTCGAGTCCACTATAACGGTGTTAAACCAATTATAAAGGCTTATACTGTACAAACAACTATAATTTCAATGCTAAACTTTGCTCTACCTGTTTAGACAATGGTTGTGATTTTTTGTGTACACATAAACTGCAACGTCACTGTCACAATATCCTAACTGGACTATACAAATTGTACACTGTCGGGAATACATTATATTCTATCATAATCTTGTATTGATACAGAGTACAATTTAAACCGCACAAATGTCACACAGAATATCCTAGGGCTACATGACATGCTTTGTCCTTGTTGAGTAGTCAAAATACAAGTAGTTATATAACAGCGCTTAACTTGTGTCAAATGTATGTTCCTTTTTGCAACCATTTATAGTTCAGCATGCCGGGCATTCTCAATTTCTTTCAATGCTCCTCTTAACCCAGGTTTATTCTATGAGAGGGTCAAAAGCCAATGTGATATGACTGTCATCTGCACCGAGTGTAACAGTCGAGTGTGAGTCAATGGTCTGAGAGTAAAATGTACATTCGGTTAAACGGACGCATGTCTGATAATAGACTTATTTAGTAGGCCTGCTGTTTTTACTTTATCTGCCCATACAAAGGGGATCATTATGACGCTTGGCACAAACACACATCCGTCGTGACCAAGCTGTGCTGAGACACCAGGGTACTGTTTTATCAAAGCACTTACGAACATCTTAAAGTTAAGCTCAAATTTAAATTGTTTATAATTCCATATAATTATTTAACAACAGAAAATTGGTGACAGATATCGTTTGTAGGCGTTCATTAACTGAATCATGATAAGTGTTGCAGCTCCATTTACCATGCTCTATACTCAAAGCCTCGTGTCATATCATTTTGTCCACTCGTTTAATAAAACTCGTATGTAATGAGCACTCATGCAAGATCCTATTTATCACATAACCTTAGAAAACGCTCATTATTGTTCAAAGGGATGCTGTACGCTGCATATGTTTCAGCCAAAATGCAGCGGTACAATGAGCGTGACGTCATGACGACGTTGATATTATCCTGACGTCATTGACGGATCAATACATGGATTGGCTAACGTCACGTCAAGCTAATTTAAATATTTATTGCACAGTCTGGGAGTGCCGAACGATATTTACGGTACGGCTTTACGGCACTCCTGGACCGCGGGTTATGTGATAAACAAATTATAAAGACTTAAACTTTGATCGTAAGTTTACGATTTCCGTAAATGTTTCGATAAAACAATACCACCTACAGAAGACGATGCGGTTCATCGCTACATCTAAAACTGAAGATATTAATGTTGTTTGACACATGCATTTATGTATAAAATCGTGTTGAAAACGTTGCTCAAATGATGTAGAAATGTCGCTGTTCGTGCAGCTTCAACGACCGCTCCCATAATGTTGCATTAAACGTCGATGTATCATTATGTTGAATGCAATGCACGCAGTAAATCGACTTGTTTTGTTAAAGGAACAAATCAAACATGTAGTGTTGTATTTTATGAGTCAGTAAAGCCCACTAAACACATGTCGTGTTATTGTTCTGGTTAAAGCGATTATATGAACACGAAAATAAGACGTAAGAAACGTCAATAAAACTAATTTAACATGCATGTTACGTTCGCCCAGGGAACGGACTGTTGGTGGTTTATACCCTGACCACGTGTTTACAAAGAATCACTTTACAGGATTAGGCTTACGATCAATTCTGTTTTGCTACTTTTGATAGTTTTTGGCAAGTTGTGAAATTCTATTTTAGTTACCATGTACATATTTACCAAAACATCTTTAAGATAACAAGTTGAAGACCTTTAAAATCTTCATTTTTATATTGAATTTGTGCTGGTCTCAAACATTCAGGATCACACTCTAAATTAACTCAGCCTGAATTTATTATGAACGATATTTCGATAAATATGGCATTAAAGGCGACATCAATTTGTGTTGCCTCTGCGTAAAAGAAATTATTTTCCGATTAACGCAATTCCTGATTTTGAAATTCATTGTAAAACAATTTTGAGCTTGTGTCTGCTCCTGAAAAATAATTCTTTGTGAACATGGGGCCTGGTCACGATATACCAAAATCTTCAAAATTGTACTGGTATAACTCCCTTGTTTTACGCTTATCGTGTAAGGGTAGTTCCAGTAATCTACTGATAGGCCCGATGACTGGGTAGTGTGAATTGACTGGGAGACTGTTGGCGGTACTTATATAAAACAAATTGAACGAGAACAGAAAGCACTGCTATTTGAGTATACATGTGTCTGTATTTTATAAACTGATTTATTGAGATAATTACAATACAATAGGAGGCAGTCTTAGATCATAGAGTACAACATTTACAAGATACAATAGATACGACACTACACTAGCAGAATATACATATAACGTGATATTAATACCTCAGTAACCCCACCTACTGTCACCGTCGGCCCCACGTTTGCTCAGACCTGATACCCTAGTGATATACAATTATAGTAGAAACAGAATACGGTAATCCTAATACCGTGGGATCCGACGATGACCCACTGTAGGCCATGTATTATCTGACCACATTAAACTGATACTATTCAGTCTATGCTTGTTGAAGTTTGACGAGTCTCAGTGTAATGTGGTTTGCTAATACTAGTACCTCATTCCATTTGTTCGTCAATATAATGTTCTACATTATTATAACATGTTCACGAGTACATGCATCAAACTTTGCGATATCACACATCATGCGAATTGCAAGAGAATACGAATAAAGTGATATTGCGAAGTCGTTTACATGGCTGGCGACAGCATGGAGTGTCTGTATGTACATATACGATGCCTTCCAGAACGTACACATTTCCCTAGACAAATAGTAATAAAACTAGCAGAATAAAAGATTTAGACGGATATTATTTGACGTATCCCGTAGAATTAGGTCTCTGTCCCCTTGCGGGGTTTGGCCGTATAGCAGATATAATATATAATATTTATTTAATGATTCATGAATAGCTGAAGCGCATAGCTATCTGTACAGTAACCAGTTGCTTTTTTGGTTTTAGTTCATTGTCAAACATCTTCAGTACGCATGACGGACAGTTTGATTAATCACGTTTATGGGCTTAAATCTGTTATCAACCAGTAGCTGTCAGCTAGATGAACTCAATGTTAAAGCGGTACAGAGTGACGTATGGCGGTAACATTAATATGTCAAATCTCATGTGATCATATCCTACCAGCCTGGTCTCGTTCCACCCGGCCCCGTATGCAAAGTGATAGCTATATCAACCCAAACGAGGTATTACTTGCTACTGCAATAAGCTAAATAAAGCTACTAGTATTTAAAACATTTGAAATGAGTGCGCGTATTATTATGTTACAGTGGAGGGACACTGCATCAAACTTGCTCATCGTATCAAATCGGCACAGCTGACATTTGCATTGGCTACTTGAACTACTACATTTACAGCGTTATAAATATGAACGAACATGTAAATGATATGAAAGCTGTCTGTTGCCTGGCAACAAGATCACGTGATTCTCGTTCTGCTCACAATGAGCGTCATAAGAGAATGGTAATCCCGTGCACTCAACCCACATATACTCCCGCGTCCGTATAGTTTGGTAACTGTCAGACCTAATCGCTACCTAGTATTGTCATTTCTGCTGTGCATCCATATACTTCGACGAATTGGTCACCCTATAAAATATAATAGTACGCGATCTATTCAATCAATGAATCTAAAGTTGTGTCATTTATTCATTCCACGCACAAATCTATCGTTTCCAGAAAGAAATCACGTATTCGTGTACAAAATCAGCCACGCGGAACGGTTTGTGCAAAATGGCCAATATGCACGTGATGCATGGATGATTTTCGTAATTGGTAGGAATGTAGGAATTAGAAGTTCGTCGAAGTGTATATATGCATATTTGTCAAATTCTCCATCAACAGTGTTCAAAATGTGTACTTCATGCCCACAAAACCGGACTTGGCTATGGAGAACATTGCAGAAATAGCAACCCAAGATGTTATATTACAGATACGTGCAGCGTTCCGTCAAGTTTGTTCTCCTCGTGTAATAAACCATACCACAACAAAAACATAACCTTTACATGGATAGAGTTCGACATTACACTAAATATACCTAATAGATAAACATCTGATTTGATACACGTACAACGGCGATAAACACATTGCTGAGAAACTGAATTGGCATTAGTTGGCTTCTAGTTGCTTACTTAATTGCTCAACCGTTTGATAGAACAATTTATCCTCCACACAAAGAATATCCAATCACTCAATCCTTGTCACCTAACGACCATAATCGCATCCATTCTCGACGTCCAACTGTATGCATGTATTTATAAGCAAATATGAAATTGTTCAAAGGCGATATAAATGAAACAGGACGTAACATATATTAGAACCACACCAAATTATTCACAGCATACTCGCGAGAACCTCACAGCATACAGTGAACAATCAGCAGGCTAGATAGAACTAAAGCTGTATGTATGTAGTTCATACTTCCACCATTGTCTGGTTTCGCCGTTGTTGCTTCTGCAAAAAAATAAAGTTAAGTTAAGGTCGGGTCGCTTTCTGCAATTCAGCCGTTCAGCCAAACTTTGACATTTAACTTCTCATGGTCATTGGGCTACATAAGGAAACATGCGTTCGAGTCTCCTTTCACTCCTGGTTTGACAAGGAAACACTGGTAACTTTATTAAACAACCTGCGTTCGAGTCTCCCTGAAGAAACTAAAGAAACTATTTCTCTCCTGCGCTGGTAAATTTATTAAACGAGCTCTATTGACCAAGCACAGGGTCTCAGGACACACCACTCAAAGTCCCTTTATAGTATCATATAGATACACATTACTTAAAGTGTAAACATTGATACGTCCACCTTTGATATTGCCTGCTTAATAACTTTAGTCAGGTGTTTTCTTGATACAAATAACCACTACCAAATGTTGACTGTGTACATATTTTAGAGGAGCTAAATTTACAGCTAGTAGATTCTAAGGTTCTATTCGAATTTCCATTTTGTATGATCTTGGTTTACTACACAATTCAAGCAAACATAATAAATTTTGTACTTTAATAGTGATGTCATTAGTAACATGCTAATTAAAGGTACGCCTACTATGGGGCGGTGGCATAAAGGTAGGGCGCGCGATTTGGGGATTGAGATGTACCTGGTTCGATCCACCTCTGTGGCAATGTTAATTTCTCTGAGCAGGAATAGAACACACCGCTCCACTTAACCCAGATATATGACTGGGAAGCTGAGGAAGTTAAAAGCAAATTTGCTGCCATAGGTGCCGAGTTTTAGAGCCAACTTTGGACTCAATTATCGGGAGGGGGTGGGCAATGACTAAACGCACAGTCGGTTGTGACTTTGAAGTGCACTGTAGCTTATAATTTTTAATCGAACATTATTAACGTATGTCACTGTACAGTTGGCCCTGTGTCAGATTGAACTATAGTATTGTCAGTTGATTAACTCCAAAGTTGAACTCGAGCAATATACCCAAAATATTACAACATAGTTCACGTAACCATATTCTAGTAACACAGTACCCTGGATGTACGCACTCTATATAGGATGACATCACAGGATTGAATAACCTACAACACGTGTTAACTTGGTCACGTGGTGATATGATCACATGGTCACATTACCTGCTTCCGCTTCAGTTTCACCCTCACTTTCTCCCTCCCCTTCTGCCTTTCCCTCATCCTCTGCTTCTCCCTCGCCTTCTGCGTCACCTTCTGCCTCGGGTTTAGATTCAGCGTCCGCGTCTTCTTCCGCTTGAACCCGGCTTGTTGTGAATACGAGGACCAATGCGAGGGACAGAAGTATTGCCAAAAAAAGTCTCATCTGGAATAAGAACAACACGCTTTTGATATCAAATATCATAATGGGGTAATAGGTTCGTTCAATTATAAAACAGTACGACCTCTGTAGAGCAACACCCTTTAATGTGTAAAAATTTGCCGTTGTTTATAGGTTGTTGCTGTACAGATGTTTAATTTATAGTAAATATCGGCTTAGAGAAATGTTGACGGTGTTGTTACAGAGAGGTTGTGGCTCAACAGGTGTCCGCTCTAGAGAGGTTGTGCTGTAATATATAAGGTTGTACATTTGGTGTATTTTGGACAGCCCTTGTATAAAGCATACAATGGTTCAGTCAGTGTATGAACATTGGTGACTCTGTTGGGAGTGCGAAGACAGTCAGAGAGCTAGACGGTTCACACAGGATATAAAACATGAATACAATACGACTTACTCACATTAGACCTAATTAGCGACAGAGGTCGGACAGACTACAGTAATGAACCTTGCTCGCAATGAACACCAGTTACTGTTAATAAACATCCACGGAAACATCCACAGAATGACCGAGTAGTCGTATTAACACACACAAAATTACAGTTCTCTGACAATCGCAAGGCTAAATTTCGGACATTATTCAGGAAACCATCAGCAAACAAACTGATAATACTAATGTTTGCCTGGTTATACATACTGTTAGTCTGTGATTTATGCAAATTGCGAAACACGAGAGATCGAGGTCCTATCAGGGATGCAGTATAGTTATCTTAATTGTGTTAATGTTAGCCTATTCCAGATTTAATATGCTCCGCATTAAATGTATCGATCACCTATAGAAATACACGGCCATAGTCAGGGTGATGAATACAAGAATGTTACATGATGAAATGGCACATTTAAGCATGTACGTTCAATGATATATATTTCCTTCTTGTAATAGTCAACTTGCGATTCAATGATCTGGAGGGAGGGGTAACTGTTCAGTTGGCTGTACAGACACTTGTCTGAAAATATACTATTACTTGTTACTTGTCTTTATTTCTGTGATCGCGTGTAGCAAATACATTTTTACACGCTATCATGCAAAAGGCATACTGGCTGATATTCGATTCGAATGTCCGAATATCTGAATGCTGATTCGGCAATATTCATTGATTTGCATTTCCAACATTATATTATTGATTTTGCATACAAAACCATCGCATTGGAGCGTCTAATCATCACCAAAGGCCTAGTCCACTTCGTCGAACATTTCACTTTCACTTCGTGTTCTTCGATAATCACTGGATTATACAATGTACGTAAATATTATGGATTGAATTTATTCCAAATTCTTCCGCATGCATGGTTTTATTTTGTTGTTGAATAATGCATATAACACTGCTGGACGTTCATGATATGTTCGACACATGAGAAAACCAGTACATGGCCTATCAAGAGTGGCAAATATAACCCTAGTTATGGCCCTGTTTAGCTCTTCCGATCGCCTTGAACTGTTGGGCCTATAAAGCCATATGATTTCACGGTTTCTTTGATTATTTCGCCCAATTTCGTATGTCTTAAAATGAAATACTTTTTTATATTGTAAGCGCATTTATTGATTGCCCCTCGTACACTGTCAACTATCATTTGGATTAAAAAAAGGAAACTGATTTACACTTTCTATATTCATCACTGTGTGATATACTGCTTGACGTACTAACTACATAAGATACTGACAGCTTCCTGGTATTCACTATGTCCAAGTAGCTGACACGACCCATGCGGACGGATTTATAAGCCTATTTCAGATATTTACGTATCGTGTATAGTATGTTTCGACAGATATAAGCACCTGATTTATCTCTCAGACAGAATCAATACCTCTCAAAATGTCTAATGTCACTCTGTAGGCTTCTTCAAATAACTGATAATGACTTTCCTGATGCATCGATAATAATGCCACGATAGTGACTTTCCTGTTGCATCTATAATAATGTCAGTGACTTTCCTGTTGCACAGATAATAATGCCACGACAGTGACTTTCCTGTTGCATCGATAATAATGCCATGATAGTGACTTTCCTGTTGCACCGATAATAATGCCACGATAGTGACTTTTCTGTTACATCGATAATAATGCCACGATAGTGACTTTCCTGTTGCACCGATAATAATGCCACGATAGTGACTTTCCTGTTGCACCGATAATAATGCCACGATAGTGACTTTCCTGTTGCACCTATAATAATGCCACGATAGTGACTTTCCTGTTGCACCGATAATAATGCCACGATAGTGACTTTCCTGTTGCACCGATAATAATGCCACGATAGTGACTTTTCTGTTGCACCTATAATAATGCCACGATAGTGACTTTTCTGTTGCACCGATAATAATGCCACGATAGTGACTTTTCTGTTACACCGATAATAATGCCACGATAGTGACTTTTCTGTTGCACCGATAATAATGCAACGATAGTGACTTTCCTGTTGCACCTATAATAATGCCACGACCTTCTGGAGAAAGCGGGAATAAACAATTATAACAACTACATACCGACCTGTCCTCGAATCAAACTTTAACCCCTAAGTGTGACCTTGACGTGACCCATCCAAAAAATGCGCTCTGCACGTCGTATTGGTGTGGTGAACATTTGTGTCAGGTTTCTTAAAAACCTTATTGAGGTTCAAGAGTTGCGGAGCGGAAGGGGAACCCCTAAGTGTGACATTGACCTTGATACGACCCATCCAGATCATGCGCTCGGCACGTCGTCTTGATGTTGTGAACAATTGTCTCAGATTCATTTAAGTCCTTCAAGGGTTACATGACTTACAGAGCGGAATGGGATACAGGCATACAGACGGACGGACACGACGGCAATAACATAATACGTCCCTTCGGGCGTATAATAAATGATGCAAGCGTTGATCAAGCAATCGCAATGGACAAAGAACACTCAATGTACCCCACAGTTCTTACATAATTGTGAGAATATCGTTGGCAACTACATACCGACCTGTCCTTGAATCAAACCATTTTGGTAAACAGTACTAATCTGATTATACTTTAGAGGGATGGCATCCAAGTCGAAACTCACATGAATTGGAATGAACAACAAGGTTAACACACAGTTTGAGGCATATTTCCATACGTCTCCTGACAAGGAGTGACGTGACGTGAACTGGTCAATGGAAAACACCCATTTTTTCTGAGATTTCCGTGTATTGTTCGTAATTAAATAATGAAAACAATGCATTCTAGGTGATAAGGTTGCGTTGATTTCCAATATTGAACTAAGCCACGAAATGAAATAACCACAATTAATTCGTTTCTGAAATACGTAACAATGGATTACCCCTTCATGTTATTCAAATTCAATCAACGAACTCACAAGAATCATTGATTCAAAACATTTACACCGACAAACTTTACACCCGTCCGTATGAACAATTAGCAAGAGCCAAAGAATAGAAGAGTGTTATTTTTTCTAGCTACAATAAACCATTTCAAGGAACATGCATTTGGTTCACACGCCACAACTGTTTCCAAGATTAAAGATCATTTTTCAAACGAGCAAATAGGAATTGTATTTATACGAATTTCCTGTTTATTTATTTATTCTTTTCATTCTGGTGCTTCAGTGTCTGAACAGCCGTCGTACTTGTATCCCTTTTTGATACAAATATTGATTGGATAGGCATTAATTATCGAAACGCGGTCAAACAAGAGGCGGACTTCCTACAATATGAGAACAGAGTGAGTATTCTTTTGATTTAAGACGTTTTTGTCACAAACTTGTTTTGCAACAGATTATTGCATATGTTCAACAGCCTGGATGTTTGGTTGGTTGGCGATGATTGAACAGGTTACGTGTTACATTGTTATCATCGATTCAGATTTATTCCGAATTAAGAAGTTCCTAAATACTTGAACAACATTACAAATACCCGGTACCATCCTTCTTATTACATATCACATTGGTATGAGGTGTCCGAAGGATTGTCATTATTATATAAATAAGACCGTGTTTTTAAATATTGGTAATTTCTAATTGAATTCCAACACAAACACAATCATATATATAATACTATACAAGCATTTGCAATTGTATTCATTAACTACAGCAGTCGATGTATTTATAAATCCCTCTTAACACAGAATAGACAGTCCTGAGTGCAACATACCCCCGTCCAAAATGGAAATCCCGTATGCAATGCCAATAAAAATTAAGGATGCAAGTGGTTATCAAATTAGCAAATTGACGAAGAACGCTCAATATATTCCATTCAATCGACACGCTTCATATTCGCTTAAATTTACAAGACATATTCGTGATTTACTTCACAAAGAGAACATAAGCAGTAAGATAACGTAATGTTTTCTGTTCGAGTCAGACTAGAACGTCTACAGGAAACTCAACCGATAATGTAGACGAATATATTGCTGGTTTATGAGGAAGCAATTTAAAAGGCAAGAGTTTGCTGAGAAACCCGACACTTTGCGTTTATATAGATAACACATTTTAAATGTCCCAAGGAGAGTTTCTAGTATAATTTCAGATATTACGGTAGTAGGGCTGTTTCAGCTACAATATTCAGTAAGTCATATATAATAGATAAATACAAAATCCCATAAAAACAAAATCCCTGAATATCCGTCTAAAAGCACTACGTCCTCAAGGGAATATCAGAAAATAAGAAGCGATTATATTCCAAGTATTCGAAACATACATCAGCCGGATAGAATTTCGGATACTAGTATGTTAAACATAGGTTTTCGTCTAGTAGATTGTACGGAAATATATTTTAACGAGAACTGAATCTTTTTAAAGCGTTAATTCAGCAGAGTCTCCAAATATGCTTAAATCTGTTTCAATGTAAAACATGTTCGCCCCCCCCCATTCCTTACATATGAGTTGTCGCAGCTCTTGTGTATGAATCTATATAATATGTATGTTATTATGAATTACAAGCTGTCATATGGACGTAGTCGAATGGACTTATACAAAGATAATATACGATGTATAGAGTTTTGTATTTACTTCCTGAGTATAAAGACATTATCGCTGGCTTAGAATTAGAAAGTCGTAAGTATAAAATAAATATTTTGAGAAAACAAGAAAACAATTTTTGAGAACTACTCTTTATTTATGAATAAACAAACTTTTTAAACTTCAGTTTGGTTAACATGACCAAAAAGGCTCACAAGAAGCGCCGTATACTGCATATTTCAAATACGCATGAGAATTATAAGGTACTCACGATCTTCTAATTCTAAGCGAGCAATATCAATGTTACCATTATTTGGTAAGTATTACTAGATATAGATCACTATGGACACTATATAAAAAGTAGGGCTGTTTTTGTGCGTGGTAAATGAATTTTATGGACAATGTTCTTAGAACTGTTTTATAGCCTGAAGGATTCACTAAATGAGATATCTGACCTCACATGCTTTCACGATAGGTATATAACAGACAATATATAGCCCAATATTGTTGTCGCATCATTTACAGACTATCAGCTTATACTTATATGTCGTTTACAAATTTGTTATCTGGAAGAATATCAGATGAATTAGCTTTATTTAGTGTTAATTCGGCTGGGTAAATTTTTACGATCTTATTAGAAAAGTAAGGAGTATCAATATTTAAAATGTCGTCAAGGTATCGGGACGTATTATTGAACGCTGTACTTTCCTCAGATTGGTGTTCGGGAGACAATTTTAACATGAAATCGCGTTCATAACAATACAAAAACAGATCTGCGACAAGAGGTGCACAATTAGTCCCCATAGGAATACCGATAATTTGTCTATAAATGGTATTGCCCAGCCTAACAAAAATGTTGTCAAGAAGAAAAATAAGGGCTTCACAGACCTCTCTACAAAGTGGTCCATTAAAACACGACGAATACTAGTTGATAACTTGTGATTGACATTTGAAGTTTGATAATTATTATTGTTGGTTGTTTTGGAGCTTACAATCAGATTTGTTTTGTTTTATAAGGTTTATTTTGAAACGCGCAACTTAGGATGTTCTAACTGAAGTTGTTAAATCGAAAAAGAAACTTACTTATAATGTAAATGTATTCAGGGAACGAGTGACATTTAGTTTGTCATTATTGTTACACTGCTCTTTCTAACTTGTATGTTTTGCCTTTCGGTGCCTTGCCATTTATCGAAATACAATATGTTCCTACGATGCTGTTAATGGACTAATGGACATGCCGACAACTAAATACGTGTAGATGAGACGAGCATAAATAAGGATTATATGAGGATACTCTTAATAATCTATACATTGTACGTTCAAGTATAAACATCTTATTTTGTCTTTCGGTTATAATTGATAAATACATGTCAAATGTCTACAGTACAGTTGTACATATATATCCTTCTGTTTCCTCTAACAGATTATTATGATGATCCCGTTGTACAGATAAATTATGTCGCGTACATCTTGAGACAAATACCGTGGGAAACTACGATATAACCAATAGATTGACCATCCTTGTATCAAATATGCCGGAAACAAAAGTGAACAAGGTAAAATGAATGAGTCCTCTATTTGTATGTTCTTATAAGGAATTTACACCAACACCCATGGTAATGATTACAAGGTCTATATACACGGCTTGAGACAGGTTTTATACTGCAACAAACAAGGAGTGAGCATGAACTGGTCTTTGAAAAACACTTGAAGCTTTTCTCAGGGACATTTCTGTACAAATTGTTCACAAAATTCAATAACATTCGTTAGGGATAAAGTTTCCTTCATGTCGTGGATTAGATCGACCACGAAACAAAGCAATCTCAGAAATACGTAAAAATGCTTTTCCCTTCCAATATACATTCACAATTTCCTTGACATTATCATCACCACAATCCGATCTATTTACATCCTGTGAAAATGTAATTTTACAATTCTAAGAAATGTGATTCCAACGAAAACTATAATTACTTTAATTTAGGTTTTTGACGATTGGAAATATGTCTGATTAGCCAACAAGAAAGTGCTGAACATTCAAATATGACGTTAATGTCAGACATTGTTTAGAGTGGGTGTTTGAGATGAATGACCTGCGGCATAATGTACATACATGTGCCTATCAATTATTGAATGCATTTTCTGTTTTGTTAATGGCCATAACATATTTAAGAAGATGTTCTGAAATGAATATTCATGTTAGGGAGCGGTACTAATAATCCAACGCTAAAACAACGCATGAGACAGAATTATACACTCAACCAAACAAGGAGTGAACATGGGCAGAACATTGGACAGCACTTACAGACATTTCCGTATAAAGTGCTTAAGAAATCCATTACCATTCAATATGGATACACTGCTAGTGTCCTTTAGTTCGAGGATAGGCTTCAACACGAAACAAATATATCCCGAAATACATATGGTTTTCACGTCGATTGTATTTAAACTATGAAATTTCCTACCTCGAAATACCATGCATTAAAACTCCGATGACATTATTATTTTGGAAATTCTCACAAGAAACGAACATTAAGAGTAACCTTATGAAATCTTAACTACGTTAACCGAATATCTATTCCAATAAAATGTTTATTATAGTGACTTCGTCACCTGAAGCTTCTGTATATTCGAAAGTGACGTTAATGTTAGACATTGTTCATGTACTAGACATCAATCGCCCGTGGCGGGTTACTACAAGCAAGTAAGGGAAAGTTTAAGTAACTCTATAAAGAGTATATGTGTATTGATATATCAGAAGCTGGGAGAAAATAAATGGGATTTCCTAAATTTAGATGAACTGTCATATTAGAGTCATCATTCTGTTTCATTTCCTAGCAGGTGTCTCAAAATATATAATGTAGTCCCTTGATTTTCATTCCTCTTTTATATAGTCCGTTGCTGATGTGCTGTCACAACATGAAATGAGTGCCAACCTTCGCAATAAATAATGAATAATGTGAGGGTCGTTGATTAAAAACCTTACCGATTACGTCGGTTTATTAACAAGAAAAAAGGATGCCTGACAATAGTCTTTGGTAGTCACACTAATCATTGAATGTCTGTTAAGCAAAAACAGACGCCCAATTATTTGTGCGACTCCCGTTGACATACTTCCATTTCTCGTGTGGCTGAGATGGTATCAGGTGTGTTATTGGAAAATTGGTTTACAACAGTCAGTTGTTGCTGGACTCTTTAAGTGTGTTTGTTACATGGTGAATTACTCATTTCATTACTCGTACTTCTGCGGGATTCACCCTACACTATTATCGTATTTGAACATAAAGTGTTCCAATATATTGGTCATTACTAAAGATGGTATTTGAACACAAGCACAATTGTAAATTCGTACAAAGTACACCTACTCTAATCTCATTTGGACCCTTCAAATGATGAGGTGTGGGGGATCTAGCCCATTCCAGGTTAAAGTGGTCAATATAAAATCACTAATAAAGGACATAAGTTCAATGCCCAAAGAGTTATAATTTTAGATTAGTACTTAGTCAGCTACAATATCCAGTTAGTCATATATAATAGATTTACAAAATCTCATAAATACTTAAACGGTATTGATAATCACTGAATATCTGTCTGAAAGCACTACATTCTCAAGGGGATTTCCGAAAACAAGATCTCGTAGAAGCTTTTATCTCTCAAGTGAAACGGAAATAAACATCAGCCAGATAGATCTTTTAGATAGACTGTTATATAATACAAAATTATGTATTGTGAAATTGTTAGACATATCATAATTAACATGGCTACACAGTACATGCTTACTCACTATATGGTAGTAACCTTCACCGTTTTTTGAGATAACTTATCTACAGCTGCATATACACGTAATTACCGTGTTATTATGTATGTTTTGATAGGTCAAGAATACTGACAATACTATGGAAATTGAAATTAGGAAATATAATAAAAATACATGTAGTTCATTCTCCAGAGCCAAAATTTATATTTGAATACTCATATGTAATGTTCTGAGAATTGTTTTCTTGATGGAATCGTTCGATGATGTTTGATCCCACATTCCTTCACAATAACCGTAACAAACTATAGCCCACAGGCAACATGTACTTTCACCGCATCATTTGTAGACAGTGTAATCAGCTTACACTTCTATGCCACTTACACATTTGTTATCTGAGAGAAATCTATACTGGCCGAGCGAATCTATCAGTTAAAAAGCTACTTTAAACAGAGCTAGACACCATCCAAGTTCCAGACCTTGGTGTCTCTTTAAGAAACTATAATACTTTTTGCTTTATCGTCTTTCAAACCCATGTGCATGTCTTTACTAAGTCTTATAGTGCATGTGAAGTTTCAATCGTACAACCTTACCAATGTCGCAGTTCCACGACAGTTCTGAAATTGCGTAATTCACATTTATTTATTTTATTTGTAGAAGAAATGGAGTTGCTGTTTAATTGGAAACAACGTCAAGTGGCAAATGTAAACTATCGGAAAGGTACAATGTACGTTCAACTAATGTGTGTACTCTGCTGAAGAAATGAAAGTGCGAAAAAAGTCTATAAAATACGACTTACTCGCAGCAGCCCTAATCAACGATATAAGTCGGACAGACTACAGTAATGAACGAACCTTGCTCACAAAGAACACCAGTTACTGTTAATAAAATCCACAGAATGACCGACTAGTCGTATAAACAAACCCACATAATTACAGTTCTCCGACAATGTCAAGTCTAAATTTCGGACATTATTCAGGAAGTGATAATACAAATGTTTGCCTGGTTATACAAACTGTTAGTATGTGATTTATGCAAATTGCGAAACACGAGATATTGAGGGTCTATCAGTGATGTAGTATGTTTATATAAAATATCTTAATGTTAGCCTATTCCAGACTTAATATGCTCCACATTCAATGTATCGATCAAACACAGAAATACACGACCATATACAGGATGATGAATACAAGACTGTTGCATGATGAAAATGCGTATTTAAACATGTACGTTTTCTTCGTTCTAGGATTTCTGACAGCTAAAACTAGGCATCTTAGTCGTTTTGCTCTGGAAACTGGGTCTGTCAGCTAGTAACAATGTTTAATACTTTTCGACAGCTTGAACTTGGGCGGATCTTTGCTTGTTTAGTGGGGCATTGTGCCTTGTATGTGTTTTTGTTCCTGTGCTCGGTTGGTTCAGTTGGGCATTGTGCTTTGTGTGTTTTTAATGTTTTCTGTGCTCGGCTGGTAAAGTTGAGCGCTGCCTTCCTTGTCTGACTTAATATAATCTTTTTTTTATTATATATATATCCTTCTTGTAATAACCAACCTGCGACTCAATGATCTGAAGGGAGATGTAAATGTACAGTTGGCTGAACAGACACTTGTCTAAAAATAGACAATGTCATTAACTTGGTGACTTTATTAACTTGGTGAGTTTAAACTTCCGAATATCTGAATGCTGATTCACCAATATTCGTAACAGTAAGTTGCATACACAATCACCGCTTTGGAGGGTCTAATCAGTAATCACCATCAAAAGCATATTCCAGAATGGCGCCACAATGAACTAAGGTACAACGTACAACCAGATTCAGTTAACGCCATCTACTGTTTAAATTGATTTTTATTCTAAAGAACACTTGGCATGTATATCAAACTTACAAGTACACTTCTTGCTCTTTGATTATCATAAGATAATACAATGTAAATGCTTTTGATTGATTTCATTCCAAACTCTCCTGTATGCATGGTTTTATTTTGTTGTTGAATATTGCACCGAACACTCTGCTGGACGTTCATGTTATGTACAACATATGAGACAAGTGAACTATTGTTAGAATCATGTTGTTTGTTTGGTAGTGTGATTTATTCGGCTTTATTATAGTATCTTCTTCAACAGTATTTCAATTATACGAATACGCCGGTATTTAGATCTGAATTTCATCCGCTGTGTATGAGTTGGGTATTGAGGTTGTATTACAAGATAGCTCACGTTGGTCAAATTGGCAGGGTAGTTGTCTTAATTTACGAATCAGTACATGTCCTATCAAGACTGGCAAATATGATCCTATTTACGGCACTATTTGGTTCTTTCTACCGCCCTTTTGACATTGGACCTTTATAGCAATATGACGGTACGGTTTCTATGACTATTTCGCCCAAATTCGTATGACTTTAAATGTAATGCCTTTTTAAGCTTTTCAGCGTATTTCTATATACGTCACACAGTGTGATATACTGCTTGGCGTACTTACAACAGAACATATTGACAGTTTCCTGGTATTCACTATGTACAAGTTGCTGAGACGACCAATGCGGAATCAGTCTAATTTATAAGCCTATTTAGAGATTTCCGTATCATTTATAGTATGTGTCGACAGATATAAGCACCTGATTTATCTCTCAGACAGAATCAATACCTCTCAAAATGTCTAATGCAAATATGTAGCCTTCTTCAAAGATATTATAGTAACTTTCCTGTTGCACTGATAATAATGCCACGACCTTATAGAGGAAGCGGGAATAAACAAGAACAACATCTACATACCATCAGCTGGCTCTAACAGTCTCCAATGACCATATTAGTAAAAAATGTGATGTTTGCACTTTCTATCTCGTTTGACATTGCTCAATGTTCTGTGAAAATATTACGTCATAATTTCAAGTGTATTGTGCTTTTTGGCAGTAATGATATGCTCAAAGTCAAGTAACCGAACCACTTCGTAGCGTGAATGTTGCTGAATGCCCCGGAGATTGGTTATTCGGAGAGCAACTTAAACTAAAAAATTCAAAGTTGACCAATTGCCGTTCTTTGTTTGGCATGAGATTAACTGAAATGTCTATTGTTAGATTGCTCATTGTCCTACATCAGTCGTTATTATATGAATCAATGTCCAGATGATCAACCAAATTAATTGCGGTATTTCTGTCATAGGTTGTCTAAATTCCTGGTGTGCAACAAATATATGTACACAGGTTGCTCAATGTTCAAATTTGGGATAACCAGGTTTTAAAAACTAACACATTTACGTCAATGTTAAGGCGGAAGAATGAATGCAATGGGAAGAATGAAGACACTGTACTACACCTACGTTTTTAATTTTCTTAAATCGGTTTACAGAAAGATATTTGCCAAAATCAAATGTTCAACCCTCATTTTCTCCAAAACATTTGTTTGTACTTTGATCACTGTTAGAGACAGTTGATAATACCGACCCATCCTTGTACCAAATTGTTTTAATAAATACAATCAGATTATACTTAAGAGGGTTGGCATCATACCGAAACTCATTTATAGAAATGACAAGGTTAATACACGGTTGAGGCATATTTACATAGTACGTCCCCTAACAATGAGTGACAGGCCATGGACTTGTCATTGGAAAAATACTTTTCTTTGAGATTTTCGTGTTTTGTGCGTATAAAAAAATGAAAACAATGCATTCTTGTGGATAATGTTGCGTTGATTTCCAATATTGAGCTAGGTTACGAAATGAAATAACCGCAATTAATTCGTTTGGACAATGGATTATCCATTCAATGTATGTTTAAATCAACGTAACCACAAGAATGGTTGATTCAAACATTTATTTTGACAAAATGAAAACTATTTGAAAAATGAGGCCGGATATATATAAGTGATGTGGCTACAATACGCCATTTCAATGTACATGTATTTGGTTCACATGCCACAACTGTCCCTAAGGTTAAGGAACGTTTATCAAACGAGCAAACATAAGGAGAATTGTATTATATTTATACGAATTTCATGTTTACTTCTTTATTCTTGTGCTTCAGTGTTTGAAATGCCGTCGTAATTTTATACCCCTTTTGTTTTCAAAATGTTGCTTGGATGGCATTCATTATCGTAACGTGCTCAAAACAGCCGGCAGAGTTGTTACAATATGAGAGCAGAGTAAGTATTCATTTGATTTCAGATGTTTTTGCCACAAACTTCTCTTGAAACCTGTTATTGCATATGTAAAAAACGGTCGCCTGGTTGGTTGGCAATTTTAACACTTATGTGTTTCATTGTTATCATCGATTCAAATTGAAATTTTCCTAAGTATTTGAACACCATGTTGGATAATTTCCCTTTATTATACACGTATGCATATCCAATTATAGTGTAAAACATTACTCTTCACTAACACAAATGTCATCCTTCATATAACATATCACATATGTATGAGGTGTCCGATATATTGCCATTATTAACAAAGAAGATCGAGTTTTCAAATATTGGTAATTTCTTTATTTGGTATCTTTATTCATTCAATACTCTTGGTGTCGATCCATTAAAAAATCCCTCTTTACACATACAATGAAATAGACAAAATGGATATCCCGTATCCAATGCTTATAAATAAAGGATGCAAGCAGGGATAAAGCTACAATCCTCATATTCGCTTGAAGTTACAAGACACATTCTTGTGATTTACTTCACAAAGATTACAATAGCTAGTTAATATAATGTTTCTATAGAATTTAGGATATGTTAAACATAGGTTTTCGTGTAATACTGATATATATTTTAATAAAATCTGAATGTTTTTAAAAAAAGCGTTAATTCAGCAATCTCCAATTACATGTATGTTTATAACTTTTTATCATATGTTTGACGTCGCGGTAGCGTAATAAAGCCATTATTTTTGTTGATAATACACTAGTGTAATAAAGCTTTGACGTGACGTCACTCGAAGTATATGCGACGTCGTCAAAGTTGCGCGTTTATTATAGTGAAAATAAGTAGTTATTTTATGTTTCGGCCAGAAATGGCTAACATATGATAAAAAGAACATTACATTTGTGACTTTCCACATTGGATTTATTAAACTCGTTGAATAAAATCGATAAAATGCTCGGCAGAGCCTCGCATTTTATTATTTTATTCAACTCGTTTAATAAATTCAATATGAAAAGACACTCCTGTAATATCCTCTATATATCTATTTAGAGATTAATAACTGGGCGCGCTGTGGCATTGGATGATAATATCCCCGGCCACAGCGCGCCCAGTTATTGAACTGTTTAATATAGCGAATGAAATATATGAAAGCACTCAATGTCAACATCTTACATAACAGTATAGAATAAAGGTTACACGTCTTCATTCGTCATTTGATACGAATGAACCTTCGAAACAACGAGAAATAGCACGGTGCAATTCTCATTCCGAGGCAAAATAGAACTAAACGAAGAAAACGGTCAATTAAATATTTTTTAGTAAATAAAGAAGTATGGATGTCCCGTTTTCCTAATTTATTTGGCCTAGCCTCAAAGCGTACTTTTCGACGTCTATGTACAATAGGAGCCGTACATTTAACGTAAATTCCGCGTAAATAACGTCACGTCGCGCGTGCGCACGATCGCAAGGCGATTATTGATCACATGATCGATAATATCCCCGGGGATATTATCAGTCTTCAACATTTTGATGAGAATATCCCCGGTGGGGCGATAATACAGATGTTGTCAACGTGAAAATGTTACTATATATAGTAACAGGTGTATTAATACAATGTAAAACACGTTCGCCCACCGTTTCTTACATATGAGAACATCCTTGGTAATCTATATAATTATTTTATATATAGTTGATTATGGATTACAAGCTGTCATCTTGGCGAGGTCGAAATGACACGTGAAAATATAATGTACAATGTACAGAGTTTGGTATTTCCTAAGAATAAGACATCATGAATATATCTATGTTATTTTTATTATGTAAGTAAAAAGAGATATATATATAGTATAGAACACAACGTATTGCACATAAAACGTAGGGCTGTTTTTGCGCGTGGTTAGCAAATAACGATATTGACAATGTTCTGAGAACTGTTTTATAGCAGGAAACATTCACTAAATGAGATATATGACCTCGCATTCTTTCACGATGGTATATAACAGACAACATACATAGCCTGCTACTGTTGTCGCATCGCTTGTAGACAGTATAATAGGCTTACACTTATGTGTCAGTTTCCAATTTTATATCCGAGAGAAATATCTTGATTGGACGATCGAATATATCAGTGCAAAATATGGAGAAGCTAGTTTTAGTCGGCCAAATAACATCTTAGCTCGGCACATACTATATAGCTGTTGTAAGATAATACTAAAACATAATTAAATTCAACAGTTTTGTGCAACTTGTAACCAACATTCAACATAATCGAAATGTCCCAGTTTAATCTGCTTTATTTGTTTAATGAAACATTATACGTAATAGTAATTAATATGGGAATATATTCAACAGCCATGTTTCCTTCAACATTTCTTGCTGATATCTGAACAGTAAGTCTTTGAAGTATCTATATGACTATTGTTGACCAGTGGGATTAATTTGTGAAGCTTAATAGGTGTTAATAATATGAACGGTATGTTAACCGTCATCTTATGACGTAGAGATGAAAGGCGCTACGTCAGAGAGATATAATACATGGTAAAGGGAAACATATTCTTGAATGTAGTAAAATTTCATTAAATACATGACCACAATTATTATTATATTGAAGATTTCTGCCATCCGAACATATTTTGTTTTAAAACTACTAAATCCCTTTGTGTGATCAGATTGGCAAAAAGGGTAATCTACATTTTTTTATCAATCAAATATCATAACATTTCAGATTTAGCTATATCTTATGTTGGGCTTTAGACTACAAAGGGAAATAATTTCATGAACAAATAGTATGAACATGAGTTGACTCCATTTAAAATAGAGACTACTAAAGTCTGCTTGTGATTACCGTTTGTTTACGGTCGGTGGATGGGGTATGGTTATGTCCGCATTTGATTCGACTGTTATTTGTCCGTGTCAGTAACCGATCTTACATGCATTACATGATATTTATAACTGTAGTACTGACCAGGTTAGAGCAATGTTTTTATAATTATTATTTGTCGTACCGCGCGTGTGTACAGTGTTTTGCTTCAGCTATCAGTTTTGAACAACTGTTGATTTCAGAAGTTGTACTGGAAAATCCTACTAGGTAATTAGTTGTATCTGATATGTTTGTGTATATTTGCAGCCAAATGAAACTGAAGTTCATTTAAATAAATGATTTTATTCGCAGAATTCTAGCAGACTTATGCCGTTTATTCCGCGAGATTCGACCGCAGATTAGAACTGCAGATTTAAAAGGGAAAATTCTGTAGATAAGATAAGACTTGGCTTCCATTGTGTAGCACACGTTTTTATTTTCATCTCAGATTAAGTTTGGCTTTTAAATGAATTTATAATTTATTGTCTTTGATGATTTACAATGTATTTGGCTTTATTGTGGTATTTATTCTTATATTTGCTGAGTATATTTCTTGTGTGTTTAGACACTATTAAGTAGATATTCCATTCATAACTAAATAGATTTACAGTACTTTTTTCATCCGACTCATTTGTTTGTCGTTTTGTTATTCTTTATTTTTTGATAAGGTGTATCGACGACTTGCCTGCTCCAGCAGCCCGTGTGCGGTCGCGACAATACATGTTCAAATTGTTTTATACTTTCAAGGAAATAGATTTATCAGACCACATGTTGTGTAGGATATAACAAGTAAATAATATAGAAAATATTAAGGTTTCAGAGATCTCCTCATAGAACAGGCAGACAGCAGGTACGCCTTCTAATATGGAATGGAGAAATAAAATACGAGGCTCTGCCAACGAATGGGAATTTATGAACAAATCTCGGACCTTTCTCATACCAGTCTCACACAAATGTAAAACCAGAAACAAGGCACGCTCATATACAAATTGTCCACGATGTACAAAAGCAACTGCAAACAATCAACCGCAGAATATGGCCGATCAGTCTGGTTAACACACACACACAACCATTCCTCGATTATGCATGACTAAGTTTTGCACACTATTTTGGAAATCATTGTCATTCGAGCCGCAACACATGCTTGTTTTATTATAATGTGTATTCCGTGATTGATGCAACTTGCGAAACGCATAAATTTAAGATCCGACCTGTAGGGCAATATACAAATATTAAACGTCCTAACGTTAAATCTTTCTGACTTAATATGCTAACATAAAATATATCGACCAAATACACGGCCTTAGACAGGATGATATATCCTTTAAGGTTGTTGCATGAGAATATATAACTTGTAATGTTGTATGACAATGCCTGGATTCCAGTAATATGTAGACATACGGCATGTATATGCACAGTAACAACAGAGCACGAAAGACACACAAAAAGACAATGTCATGTAAGCAAATTGATAGCTCAGCATGAAAGTTCTTCATTAGAAAATGGCGTATACTTAGTTTGGATGACTTGTGATTGACATTTGTAATTGTTTATGGTTTTGAAACGTACAATTATAACTGGCATATATTGTTTAGTTTTATAACGTAATTGTTAAAACGGGAAACTACGGGTTTTCTACCTGGGGCTGAAACTTACTCATGTACATGTTCTTTTTGAGATTATATATGAACCATTCCCCAGGTAAACCGGGCTTAGTGACACTATAACAGTTATTATGTAATAAGGTTTCGAAAAGTCTCTGACAAAAAATACATGTTCTTTGATAATAAAATACTTTATCTAAGATTTATTTTTTATCATGAATTATGTTAAATATCTTCTATCCTTGTTATGGTGACCAATTTCTGAAAGTACACACATTTAGAAAAAACAGGGGTTGGTGTTTACAAATCGTGTTTATTTTCTATAAAGCAAACACTCACAATTCTGATGTTTTTTTTTAAAAATAAGAATATAATTCTGAAAAGTGATTTACGTCAAGAATCTATCAAATACTGGTTTTATGGAATGTTTTGTAACGTTAGCTCAAATGATGTATGAATGACGTTTGTGACGTCACACAAAAAAGTCGTTGAGTGGTTAGTTTTAAAGGTATTTGACCTGGTAAATTATTGCTACATTTGGCTCACATTTTCAGAAACTGTTGATGAGAGTCTTGTATTTCTAACGCTATATTATCATGATTTTCATAATTTTGTCAGTAAACCAGGTTTTTCTGAAGAACGGGTCAGATATATTAAGGGAACCAGTGGTATTTGCTATGATTCGTTCTTCTTTCTAACTTATGTATTTCACATTTCCCGTTCCTTGACATTTACCAAATTATAATATGTGTAGTTAATGGTAGAAACTAGTTGCTGTTCCTGGGAATGGATGGACTAATAGACATGTCGATAAATGAATAAGCAAATGAGCGTGTAGATAAGACTAGTATCATGAACGGCTATAAATAAGGATTATTTTAGGATACTCTTAATAATCTATACAATCTACGTTCAGATAAAAGCATCTTATTTGTCTTTCGGTTAGAATCAATACCTGTCAAATGTATACAGTACAGTAGTGCATCTCATTCGGTTTCTTCAAACGAGTGATTCTGACGATACAGCTGTACAGGTAAATGATGTCGCAAATATCTTGAAATCTAGAATAGTTCTAAGACACCGCTAATAGACATTGTATCAAACATACCGGAAACATAAGTAAACAAGGTTAAATGAATGAGATCTACACTCTACATGTTTATACTTAGCATAATGACACCCAAACCCTGACACTCCTTCTATGGTAAGGATTACAAGGTCAATATATTCGGATTAAGATAGGCTTTACACTTAACCAGCAAGGAGTGACCATGAACTGGTCATTGGAAAACACTTGTAGCTCTGTCAGATACATTTCTGTACAAATTGTTGACAAGATTCAATAACATTCGTTAAGAGAATGTTTCCTTGATTTCATGGATTAGATCCACCACCACGAAACAAAGCTTTCTCAGAAATACGTAAAAATTATATTCCCTTCCAATATATTGAAATCCATACATTCACGATTCTTGATATTGCCATTTTACCACGATCCGTTTCATGTACATCCCGTGAAATTGTTATTCTAGAATTTTAAGAAATCATTTTCTATAATCACTTTAACTAAGGTTTTTGACGAGTGGAAACATGTCTGAGTAGCCAACCAGTAGCAGTAGAATATTCCCATGTGACGTTAAAGTAAAGCATTGTTTATATTGAGTGTTTGACTTCAATGACATGTGTCTGGAAGTTGCACCCAAGGCTGAGAAACTTTAGACAACTCGATGAAATGTACGTACACGTGCCTATCAATAATGGAACACATTTTTCTGTGTTTTTTGAACTGGCATAACATATCATTAGAAGATGTTCTGAAATGAATGCACATCTTAGGGAACGGTACTTTAAACCCAACCCTAATACACCGCATGAGAATCCTATACCATTCAGAAGGGATATATTTCTAGTTTCATTGAATTCGAGGATGGGATTCAACACTAAACAAATCCATCCCAAACATACGTATAGTTTTTAAGTCCCCTGGAAAGTATCATTGTCCAAATACCATGAAATCAAATTCACATGACATTTTTATTTTTAAATTGCATGACATGTATTCCAACGAGAAACGTATATTACCTTAACTAAGTTTTATGAAGATTGATTCCAAAGTCGTCACCCGAAATTGTTGAATATTCGAATATGACGTTAATGTCAGGTATTGTTCATGTGCTAGACATCAATGGCCCGCGTTCGTTTGCTGCAGCCGAGTTTGATACAGTTTAAGTAACTCTATAAAGAGTGCATGTGTATTAATATAGCTGACGCTACAGCCTGAGAGAAAATGGGATTTCCTACATTAAGATGAACTGTCATATTCGAGTTATTATTCTGTTTAATTTCATAGCAGGTGTCTCAAAACATATACGGTCGTCCCTTGATTTTCATTCCTCTTTTATATTATCCGCTACTGATGTGACATTTACTTATTAAATAATGAAATAAAAACATAACGTTGTTGACAAAAAACCTTTAGAATACAAGCATTGACGTCGGTTTAATGAACTTTATTCACACGTAACTGTATGACTGGCAAGAGTCTATGGTAGTCACAAGGTTCATTGGATGTCTGTTCAGCCAAGGTGTTGACACAAAATGTGCCCATTTATTTGTGCGACTTCAGTTGACACTCAACATACATCTATATCTCATGCGGCAGAGATGGAATAGAGTTTGGTATTGTACAATCGGATCACAATAATAGTTACTGGCCTCTTGAAGTGTTTCTGTTACATGGTGGTTCACTCATAATATCTGCGGGAACATCAATATTACATTATCAAATGTGCACAATCATATATTGCTCCAATACATTGCTGATTACTAAAGATGGTATTTGAACACAAGCACCATCGTACATTTTACACAGACTCCAATCTAATTCGGACCCTTCACTTGATTAGGGATGAGGGATGTAGCCTATCCCAGGACAAATTGTCAATAGGGGAGCACTATATAAAGAACACATTTCCAAGCCCAAAGGGTTATACTTTCAGATTTAGTACTATGTCAGCAACAATATCCAGCAAGTCGTATATAATAGATTTACAAAATCTCATAAATACATAAATTGTATTGATAATAACTGAATATCTGTCTGAAAGCACTGCGTTCTCAAGAGAATTACTGAACACAATACCTCGTATATACTTTTATCTCCCAAGTGAAACGGAAATAAATATCAGCCAGATAGATCTTCTGATGTCTTAAATCATACGCTTTTAAATAATATAAAAATATATATTGGGGCGTTTTTTTTACCTATCAAAATGAACATGCTACACAGAAGCTGCTTACTATATAGTAGTAACGTTTTCCGTTTTGTAGATGTCTTATCTACAGCGTATGAATGTAAGTACCGTGTGGTTATGTATGTTTGGATAGGTCAATAAAACTGAACAATACTATGAAAACTGAAATTACGAAATATAGTTCATGACTTCAATTCAACGGAGTCAACACATATATCTAGATATTCATTATAATGTTTATTATGTAATGTTCAGATAATTTTTCCAAATGGAATCGTTCGATGAGGTTTGATCCCACTAGCCTTCACAATGACTGTTGCAAACTATGACCCACAGGCAATATGTTCTTTCGTCGCATCATGTGAAGACAGTATATTCAGCTTACACGTATGTGTCACTTACAAATTTGTTATCGGAGAAAAATCTATATAGGCCGATCGAATGAAACAGTCGAGAAGCTACTTTAAACAGAAATAGACACCATTCTAGCTCCAGACCTTGATATCTCTTTAAGAAAGGATAACACTAGACTATATTTTTGTTAATAGTCTCTCAACCCCATGTGCATGTCTTTACGAAGTTTTAAAGTACACGTCAACGTTACGGTTGTAAAACCTTACCTATGTTGCAGTTCCATGACAGTTCTAAAATTGTGTAATTCAAATTTATTGATTTGATTTGTAGAATAAATGGTGGTGTTGTTTGAATGGAAACAACACTAATTGGCAAATGTAAACTATTCAAAAGGTAATACATACGCTTAACTAGTGTGTGAACATTGGTGTCTTTATTGGAAGTGCGAAGACAGTCGAGAGCAAGACGGTTCACACAGGATATAAAACATGAATAAAATACGACTAACTCGCAGTAGACCTAATTAGCGACAGAGGTCGGACAGACTACAGTTATGAACATTGCACGCAATGAACACCAGTTACTGTTAATAAACATCCACGGAATGACCGAGTAGTCGTATATACACACCCAAAAAGTTACCGTTGTCTGAAGATGTCAAGGCTAAATTTCGAACATTATTCAGCAAACAAACTGATGCTACAAATGTATGCCTGGTTATACATACTGTTAGTCTGTGATTTGTGCAAATTGCGAAACACGAGAGATCGAGGTCCTATCAGGGATACAGTATGTATATCTAAAATGTCCTAATGTTAGCCTATTCCAGACATAATATGCTTCACGTTAAATGTATCGATCAAATTTAGAAATACACGGCCATAGACTGAATAAATACAAGTATGTTGCATAATGAAATGGAATATTTAAGTATGTACGTTTTACTATATATATATTTCCTTCTTGTAATCCCCGACTGGTGACTCAATGATCTGGAGGGAGGGTTGAATGTGCAGTTGGCAGAACAGACACTTGTATGAACATAAACTTTAATAACTTGGAACTTGTCTTTACTTCTGTGATCGGGTGTAACAAATACATTTACATGTATACACGCTATCTTGCAAAACGCATACTAGTTGAATTTCATTAAAAAGTCCAAATATCTGAATGCTGATTCGGCAATAATCCTTGATTTGAATTTTCAACATTATATTATTGATTTGGCATACAAAATCATCGTGTTAGAGCGTATAATTACCACCAACAGCCTAGTGTTGAACGATATTAGGTAACACAACCAGATACCGCCTCAAGATTCTTTCTTCAGCTAACGCCATTTACTATTTTTGACCGGATCTTAACAACACTATGCATTTATGTCTTACTCGTTTGTTTTGCATTTTACTTTCACTTCGCGTTCTTTGGTAATCACTGGATTATACAATGCAAATATTATTGATTGAATTTATTCCAAATTCTCCCGTATGCATGGTTTTATTTTGTTGCTGAATATTGCACATACCACTGCTGGACGTTCATGATATGTACAACACATGTGAAAGTTATTATGTTGCTCGAATCATGCGGTTTGTTTGGCTGTCTAATTTTTATGGGCTTTACTATAGTATAATTTTAACAGTGTTTCAACTATATACTAGTACGCCAGCCATTAAGTACGATTAAAATCCGCATTTATTTATGTAAGACCTAGATGTTTAGTTTAAGGAAGGCAGTGTACTTTGGTCAGATTGGCCGGTCAGTACAACTGTACACGTTCTATCTATGACATTATGTGGCTCTTCCGATCGCCCGTTTGATGTTGGACTTTTATACAATTAGCCATACGACTTTATACGGTTTCTATCATTATTTTGCCAAATTTTGTATGTCTTTAAATGAAATGCGTTTTCAAGCTTTTCAGCGTACTACGTCAACTATCATATGTATTTAAAAAATGAACTGATTTACACTTTCTATATACATCAATGTGTGATAAACTGCTTGACGTACCTATTACAGAAAACATTGACAGCTTCCTGGAATTCACTATGCACAAGTAGCTGAGACGACCAACGCGGATAATTTTATAAGCCTGTTTCAGCTTCCTTGTACTCACTATGTACACATAGCTGAGACGACCAATGCGGACTGTTTTATAAGCCTATTTCAGGGACTTCTGTATCATTTATAGTATGTGTCGACAGAGATAAGCACCTGCTTTGTCCATCAGACCGAATCAATACCTCTCAAAATGTTTAATATAAATCAGCAGGCGTCTTCAAATAACAGATAGTGACTTTTCTGCTGCACCGATAATAATGCCATAATAGTGCATTTCCTGTTACACCGATAATAATGCCATGATAGTGACTTTCCTGTTGCACCGATAATAATGCCATGATAGTGACTTTCCTGTTGCACCGAAAATAATGCCATGATAGTGACTTTCCTGCTGCATCTATAATGATGCCACGATAGTGACTTTCCTGTTGCACCGATAATAATGCCATGATAGTGACTTTCCTGTTGCACCGATAATAATGCCATGATAGTGAATTTCCTGTTGCACCGATAATAATGCCATGATAGAGAGTTTCCTGTTTCACCGATAATAATGCCACTATAGTGACTTTCCTGTTGCTTCTATAATAATGCCACGATAGTGATTTTCCTGTTGCATTTATAATAATATCAGCGACTTTCCTGTTTTCATTGATCATAATGCCACGATAGTGACTTTCCTGTTGCATCTATAATAATGTAACGACGTAAATCCTTCCCAAAAACCACGATGGCACTCTTGCGACACTTTTATATTTTCACATAACCAGCGTTCTGTGAGTCTTTATATATGTACAAAATATCAAAGTGCCATCATGGTTTTTGGGAAGGTTTTACGCCATAAAAGTCATGAAAATGGCTAAAAATGACATTTTTTGGTAATCTTAACCTATTTCAAGTAGATTTGTCGACATATTACCACGGAAATTTGGAAAAGTATGATTAATTTTTTGAAAGACAATGTTAGGCTATTAGAAGCATAGGGCAGATTTATAGGAAGATGCATTTATATTTTTCGATTAAACTCAGGGCCAAATTAAGCCGTAAATGAACCTTGAACTGTCATAATTATTCGATTTATCATTCTGTTTCATTCTATGACATGTACGAATGTCCCTTGATTTGCATTCCTCTTTTATAATGATCCTGTTGATGAAAACACTAAGCGAGTGACATGTAACTCAATAAATGATGAAATGAACACATAAGGTTTATAATGTGAGTGTCGTTGATTAAAAACTTTACCATCTACAAGCAATGGCGTCGGTGTATTCGCATAAAAGTTGTATGCCTGGCAAGAGCCTATGGCAGTCATACGAATTATTGGATGCCTGTTCAGCCAAAGTGTTGAAACTACTTGCGCCCAATTATTTGTGCGACTCCCGTTGGCAGATATCTATTTCTCGTGTAGAAATGGAATCGGTTGTGAAATGAGGGATCTAGCCCATCCCAGGACAAAGTTGTCAATAGAGAAGCACTATATAACAACACATATCCTATGTCAAAAGAGTTATAATATCAGATTTAGTACTATGTCAGCAACATAATCCAGTAAGTCATATATAATAGATTTACAAAATCTCATAAATACGTAAACTGTATTGATAATAACTGGATATCTGTCTGAAAGCACTACGTTCTCAAAGGGATTTCTGAAAGCATGACCTTGTAGAAGCTTTTATCTTCAAAGTGAAACGAAAATAAACATTAGCCAGATAGATCTTCTGATGTGTTAAATAACAGGCTTTTGCATAATAAAAAAGTATGTATTGTGGAATAGTTTGACATATTAAAATGAACATGATCACTATACAGTCACCGTTCTGGAGATGTCTTATCTACAGCGTACCGAGTAGTTATGTAAATTGTTTTCACAAGTCAATATTACTGAACAATACTATAATAAATTGAAATTAAGAAGTCTAAATCATAACTTTAATTCAATAGAGTCAATAATTATATTTATATATTCATAATACTTGTTATTATGTAATGTAATGTTCTGAGATATTTTCCACATGGACTCGTTCGTTGAAGTTTGATCTCACATTTATTCACAATGACTGTAACAAACTATGACCCAAAGACAATGTGTACTTTCCCCGCATCATGTGTAGACAGTATAATCAGCTTACACTTATATGTCACTTAAAAATATTTTATCTGAGAGAGAGAGCTATGCTGTCCGTTAGAATATATCAGTCGAGAAGCTACTTTAAACAGAAATAGACACCATTCTAGCTCCAGACCTTGATATATCTTTAAGAAAGGATAATACTAGATTTTTTTGTTAAAAATCTTTCAGACCTATTTGCATGCCTCTACTTTTATTGAACGTTACGGTCGTACAACCTTACAAATGAAGTTCCGTGATAGTCCTTATAATGCGCAATTCACACTAGGGTAATTCAGTACAACTAGCACGAAATTGTCTTCCATATTTTATTTTATTTGTAGAATAAAGTATGGTGCTGTTACATCAATTGCCAAATGTAAACAATTCAAAAGGTCATACGTTCGCTAAACAAGGTCAAATGTCGTAATAAAACAAGATGTCTGCTTGTCTTGACGACATGATCTTTGCACGAGAAATTGTGATTCAAATAATCTGTTTAGGATATTTGATTGATAAGATATTTAACGCTGTATAAAAATAATAAGTCATCAAGACGACGTTGACAAAAAGGAAAGTTTGTCATCAATTAGTGAAATGTATTTATTTAATTTATGTGTCACATGGTACGTCTTATTTAATGATATCTGCCATTTGTACTCGTTGTTGTCAACTTGTCGTAGGAATACTTATCCTATGCCGTTTATGCGAGTGTAAGACTTTTAATAAGTAGCATACCAAAGGAAACAACCCTATTAAAGGTGCGCATAATTACCCGACATGAAGAACTACGGTTTGAACGTTTGAAAGTTTGAACTCAACAATAAGTTTGTATAAGTTTTTCCGCTTATGCAATTGCTACTTCCAACCATCCTATATTTTAAGTCAATTATTAAAAATTGTTTTTATGGTTATTCTGTGTCAGCAAAAAAACAAATATTGAAACATTAAGAATGCAAAGTTTATTAGCTCAAGAAAATAACATTTGTCTTGCCCAGAAAACGTTATACTCAACAACGCTCAGTGATTGGCTAGAATAATAATAGCAGGCTATATTTAGAGCGTACATAAGGTAAAGTTTAGACTTGGAACAGTCTTACAACTTCTTGACGTGGTAGAGTGTAGATGTAAGTTTATCCATTCCACTCCCTCCCACCCCATGATTTATATTCGTAATTGCTTGCTGTATATCTTTTTGTATTTTGCAGAGTAGCAATTGTAAGATGAGAAACGAAGTGTCAGTTGGGAGGGGTTTGTCATGGCTGGTCACAAAAGACAGTTCCCATGTGTATGTTGGTGTACATTCATTCATGGGGGACGTTTGCGCTGTTTCAATACAACATGACTTATCAGCGTCCGTTGTCGGAGCTGAAACTTACTTGTGTTTGATTTTAGTGTGTTGAGTACAAATTTATATAATTGGCATATTCTATCATAACAGTTGTGACCGATGCCGAGACATACTGCATACGACACTTAAAAGAGTATGCTTACATTTGTATTGTCATTATATATACATTGTATGTTATACAATGAATCCAGTCATGACAAATATATTGCCATACCTTAAGTTCTAATACATTAATGAAACTTATTCAATAGTTGTCGTTTTATGTGTGAAGACAATTGTAATTAACCATCATAAAGCGAGTGACTAGAAGCCTGCGTTTTAATCGATGAACTGAGTTTTAATTTCCAGCCAAATGTTGAATGCAATACATATGCGCTCACAGTATAGACATTACTAAGGTATCGGAGATCTTCTGAAAAAGACATTCTTAAACAAATGTGAAATCCACAATAACTTATATACGTATATTTGTATGTTATATGTAGAAAGTAGGTGGTTGCCACAGGAGACTTAGTTACGGAACTGAACGTGTAATAATATACTAATACATGTACATGGTTTCAAGATGAATAAGACGCCCGGCCGATGGGTCCCTTGGCTATTCACTACAGATGCAAAACAGGAAGTTGAAGCGTCCGAGAATTTTTTATGACGCTGTTTAACGTCCAAATGGTCCGTATAACATTAGGTCGTATCTTTTGAGAATTGCAGTGTCAGTAACAACGGTACTAACAGTGACCACTAGCACATTTGAAATTACATAATTATAACAGTAAAGATGATTTGTTTTCCTATAAAGTGTCCTGCTTTAAAATACATGTATGCCGATATAAAAACTGATAGGGAGCTTTATAAGCTGCAGAAAGCATGTGTTTAGATGGTGAGATATAACTTATGAGGGATATTTCGTCTAACCGGAAATACCACTTCAGTGCAATGACGTTCACATAGTTTGATGACTAAGGAACAATCTCAAACGTTGTGAACATGGAATGGAACTTAAACATACACGCTCATATGAGTAGCACTAACTATATTAGATGTACATCTAAAAGAAATAAAGTATTAACCGCAATCACAAAGCAATTGTTATGTGTGGTGAAGCCTCACATAACGGATGCATGAAATCATATAAATGGACTACCCCATAAAATATGGATAAGAACTTTTGTCTCACGTCTGATGAAGCCTTATATGATCTTACCATAGTGATAAATGTGCAATTTGAACCTATCAGAAACCTTCATACGGATAGCTGTGTACTGCTTGATTAATTAAAAATACGTACGAATTTCTTAAACTTACGCTCAGATTCAATTTTACAACTACAAGTTGAGGACCGGCAGGGTTTTGTAGGAGTTCATTACGGAATCATTGTTAATATTGCAGATCCATATACCATATATTTTACTAGTTTATGAATTATAAAGAATTTAAATATGAACGCAAGTTTACTATATCCGTAATTTTATTGATGAAACAGTACACGTGCTGATCCTTAACTTATGATTTTAGATTAAACTGTTTAGGTGATGTATTCCTTGAAAAAAAAGAGAATTACATGAAATAACATAGATAACTTAAGAATCAAATTGTATACTTGTTAAAAGGAAAAGGTTTACCTACATTACTTCTGTCATTTGTGCTGTTAGTTTGGGACTCATGTTTTCATGAAGTGAGAAAATGGATTTCCTTTAGATGACCAAGTAATTTAGTTTAATACCCAACATATATGTTTGTCATATATGCTATTATGGAAATATTCTGATGATGAGCTACAATAAATACAAAAATATAATAGAAATAAAATCAGGACCCCGTCAGTATTGTTAAAAATGTGTTATAGCTGAACAACATGAAACTAATTCATTTTACTTTTCGACAGCTTGGACTTGGGCGGATCTTTTACTTGTTTAGTTGGGCATTGTGCCTTGTATGAGTTTTATGTATTCTGCGCTCGGTTAGTTCAGTTTGGCATTGTGTCTTGCATGTTTTTCATGTTTTCTGTGCTCGGCTGGTTAAGTTGAGTGCTGCCTTCCCTATCTGACTAAATATTATCTTTATCCAAAGGTACCAACTACCAATCTTTAATTTCACATAAGACACAATCAAACCCTCACCAGATGTCCGATTATCATCATATTTCTCATGCAAATTTGCCAACTAGCTTTCTATGAATAATAGGTCTATTACTTAAAGTCACAGAAATTATTCGTTTACGGACAAAGAATATTCAACATTGGCCATGTTACCTGACTATCACAAGCGTTATTACAAAATGGAAACATGAGAGCAATTGAACAAATCCAGTAACACTGAACATTCACATATTACAGAAGGAAACAAGAACCGAATATACGAAATGATGCAGACAAAGCTTTCAGAATTCTTGCTGTAGAGTGTGATGAAGCCTCACATAACGGATGCGTCAAATCATACAAACGGACTACCTCATGAAATATGGATCAGCACTAAAAGACTTGTTATATATCGGTTTTAGACAAAGAGCATGTGTCACACATTTGTAAAGGTATAATAAGATGTTATGCGATTCTAAAACTATCTAACTGTGTGATTGTTGAGAAGTGGCGAATGGGCGGGGCTTATTACATTGTATTATTTGTATCATGTAATTCCAATGAACGACACCAGCTTCGAAATACATCCCCTGATAATAATGATTGGCTAGAGGCTAAACGTTTATATAAGTATATTATTATAATAAAACTGATTATTCGGATGATTTGAATTTGCTTGATAAGTTTCGGTCACAAGTTCGACATACAATAGATTGGCATAGTGTTCTACACTCTGGTGTCTGGTCAAAAGACCACATGAATATAGTTTTACCACATGCATGTTATTTTACTACTATAATATCCGTTTTTGTCACATACATATATTACTCGTATTTTGACCACACATATAATTATATTTTACATTAATAAGAAACACGTACATACTTTTACATCGTATGATAAGAATAACTTATCAAATAATTCTCCCTTGACCATTACTATTGAAATACATACCAACGTTTATTACGTGCTCGCAACAAGAACCTACACAATAACTACCAATTTATGTTATAAATTGTAAATTACACTCTAGCACAACAGAACCGACGACGACGCGGTCGGTGAAATAACAAATAATGACTGTAATAATGGAAGACGAGGGTGGCTTGTAATCTGTGAATAAACAGCAACTGTCTTAGATTTCGATATTTACCACACTGAACAGAGTAAGCCTTCAAGTACTGGATAGAAAATGTGTTAACAAACGCCACTTGTCGGATTGTGTCGACAATAAGATATTAAAACATAAATAAATTGAAATTGAAATGACATTTAAATGTAACAAACTTGATTACACAAAAGACATTCTAACATCAGACTTGAACCTCTTTCATGGTGAATATGTTCGCATAAATATTCCACAGAGAATGTACTGTAAATGTAATGCACGTATTGGGAAGCATTATGGCCCAAATCAATCTCGACCGGTAATGTGTCACATGATCTTTGCGTGCTTCAGTTAAATCATATTTACGTCCCTGGATGACAAATGTGGTCTTATATAACAGGATTTGAGTGAACATTGGTGATACATCAAGGGATATAAGTTTGACATTTCCAGTACATACTTCGTTAACGCCATAATCTGAGCTTTTCTACAGCCCACACTGAGAAATAAACAAGATTTTGAAGTATAAAATTACGTGCAAAGTGATTAGTCATGTCCGCTATTTCATTTGCCAACTTCACGCCTACACACTGGAACTTGGGTCTGTCTTTTCAATAAATAATATATTTAATTGTCAAGTTCAGTTAAAAGAATCACTTAATTATTTTACTCATTTGGCATCATCCATTCACTAATATTCTGTTAGATATTTTTTACATACTCAATTGTGATATGTTTGAAGTTTTTTATGGCAAACTTAGTTTATATACATGCCTGAATAAAGTTCTTGGACACCCCTCGCACTAATGTATCAGTTTTGTAATGCCACCTGACATTTGAATAACGTTTAGGTTGTCGAGTAAAATACTCTTAACAGGGATTCTACACACCCCATGTTGCATGTTGCTTCATTTTTATGATAACTCCTCCAAATTATGGAGAAAAAAAATCAAAAATAATATTTTGGTCTAAATACTAGTAGCACACTTTTCTGGGGCCAACCTTATACGAGGGGCGTTCGATATGTAAAGTTTTTGCTCAAAAATTTGAAAATTCGTGATATCTGGAATCGTTTAAAATTTTTGGAACCATCCACCATTTATCAATATTTTGTCAATAAAATTTAATTACCGGACTGTTGTTTCTGTTGCTTTTTTTGCGAATAGCTGTCCATTAGAATTTCATTTCGGGATATAATTATATTCCACAACAGTAACTATTATTCCGTAAATGATGTAAATGCGTTCCATAAAACATGATTTGCTGTACTTGATTGCCATTTTTGTAAAAAATAAAATCATTTTAAAGTCGCGAAAATATGTGTCAAAATAAGCCAAAAAAGCATGCTCTTTTCAATGAATATTTTTATTAGTTATTTTGGTTTGGATTTGGCATATTATAGATGGACGTATGCGTAGACCATCAACATTAATTTCTGGAAAGAATTTGCGAACAAAATGGAATTGATATGAAGTTATTGGTGCGAGAATCATCAAGCATCATTCGTTATAAATAAGAGTCTTACTCGTAGACAACAAATACTTTCATTTTGATTAAAAGTTCTGATGGAAACATAAGGATTCAGTAATCGCATCGTATATTGCAGTTTAATGAATACTGATATTTACTTTGCTAAACCAATACTTCAAAGATTACACCATTTTAGCTTAAAATGAACATAAGGCAAGTGTACTCGGGTATTCCCTCTTCTAAGTTCAATAAATTACTTAATTGTTGAAGAAAAGTCATGTAATTTTCCAAATAAAGAATAGAAACACCTTTTGGACAGTAATCGTAGAATTTTTCTAAATAGTTTCATAGAAAATGCAAAGGACAAGGACGTTATATATCGAACAACACTCGTATGTCTAAACGCTAACCAGAAGCATGATATGTACTTTACAGAATGCGCCATTTGTGGTGAAGAGAACAGTCGAATATTTTTACTGCTGTCTGGCAATTCTCATTCACGCAAAACCTAAATGTATCTGGTGTTAATACCTAGTTCTTAGCGTGTAGACATCACCCATTTTAAATCTAAACATACTTTTACTATCCCAATGGACATCTGCAGTAGCATTCATTTACAAATTAAGAAATGTAATCAATTTATTATACTGAGTGCAGATGGTAATTCACGTCACCATTTGTACAACGCAACTTTTACTTGGACACAATGTTAACATGCTGTTTAATGGATTGTTTATCTTATATAAACGACCTTCCGGAGCAAACCAGGTCTTAGGTGGGGCTGTTTGATGTCAATACAGCCTTGCACTTGGCAGTTGATGTCGTGCTGTTTTTCAATAAGACGTGGCATTTCATGTTCCAAAATGTCTCTCCTTTACTAACAGAGTTAAAGATACTGGTACACGATGATGTGACCAATAATGTTTAATATTTGTCAAAATATATTGATATGGTGTTGGGATAAGTACCCCTAAATAAAACAAACGTTACTGTCGCCATGTTTATTTCTCAACTTTAGGAATCAATACGTCCGCTGTCTTTTCTGGGCAGCGCTTTTTATGTTCCGATTAAAACATACCACGTTTAATCCAAGTACGTGCACAGTTGTTCACGTGACACGCGTCAATACTCAATTACCCACTCAATATGTCATGCACAGTCAAATACTAGAAACAATGAACAGCTCCAGGTACTTACTTGAAACAACCACATCCAGCGTGTATGTGCAAGTACAAACAAAACGTAAATGTATTATAGCATCATACATATTATAGCGACAACTCATTATCCGATACTACCCCTGTAAATGTGGTAATAAGAAAGGTGCATGGTTAAAGTAGGTAAAATTGTTGATTTTGGGTTAATGACAATCTATTTTATGGAAAACTAACACATTCTATCATTTCATAAATTAACGCCGTATTTCGGCAAAAGTGTCGTACGACTAACGAACGCGAGTAGGATTGGCTAGTCGTACGAGCCCGTATCTGAAGACACTGAGTAATGAACAAACTGGTCATAATCGATGGGAATTGGAAGTTTTTCGTTTCCGAAAATGTTGTTAAAAATAAAGTATAAAACAAAGCATTGCAATATTTCGAAATTTATCGCAATCATTTACTCGTTTGAAGATTGAAATGTGTTCAAAAACCAAAAGGTTGCTAAAAGTACTTGCCTTTTTGTCGACAGCTCATTTCCGACACTGCTTTCCATTTTTAAAGCCCTCGAAAAAGTTATTTGTTCGAACCTTAGTCTGAACGTACCAAGTATGGCATTTGGTTATAAACACGTAAGCGTTGTGATTCTAAGTTATATTTCGTACGAAGTGAAAACTTTGTGGCGTAAGAATATATACTATGGGAACATTTCCAAAATATTCTAGATCTAATATGCCTAAGTTAACGGAAATACATGCTTGAACAGAGTTGTCGTTCGTTGTTATGAACTGATCTTCAATGAAAAGGTTACAAACAGTGCTACATTGTCAAAGAACATCCACCTTTATGAACAAACACAAGAGCGTAACACAGTGTAGCAATTCTACGTGACTTTTGGCTACAGGTCCAAGACGAAATTTATTTCATTTCGAAATAAAAAAAGCAGCCATAATTATATCTGGGTTTTTTTTCAGCAGCTGTGTCGTTTTGTCCAGCACCCTGTGAAACCTTTGAAAGAATCGGGTCGAAACAAGTTCCACATGGTGCTGAAAAAATAGTTTGCGTATATTTCATAGAAATCGATGAAGGAATAAAATATCTATGGCTATTTTTGTTTTCGAAATGAAGCAAATTGTTCTTGGACCTGTAGCCCAAACTCACATGGTATTGCGACACTGTAACAGAATTGTGAATAAACGGATCATCCGACGTAAAAGCCACAATACATGGCTGAGTCATTATATACTTTGGCTATACTTGTAGGCTAAAGCCAAATGTCCGGCTTAGAAGCGGAATAAGTGTTGTTGTTGTTCAGGGTTTCCATTTGACTTGAATTTCCAAAAAGCCACATTTTGACCCTCAAAATTTGTCTTGAAGGGTCATTATCTCTTAAAAGCATGGGTATTGTGCCTTTAAACTGGTAAAACTTAGTCATAAGTATTAGTGACCCTTCAGATTCATAAGCTAGTGAAACCCTGTTGTTGTTGTATTTCACCATACATGAAGCAACATGGAAGACAAACGTGGATTTAAGCGATGCCACAGCGATGTGACAGGATGATGGTCGTATACTAGTAGTTCAATATTATAGAAGATTGGTTATAATGATTCTGTCATATTCTCCCCCTCCCGCCTCTATCAGACAGTGTAATTCGTAGTCAAAATTGACAATTCCTACAGAATTGCAAATGGAAAACATACACACGTATCGAGCGAGACTGAAAAGCCATGAAAATATAACACAGTCCGATAATTGCAGAATTAGTTTGGTCTGAGCGAAAATCCGCTATTATATTAGAATGGAGTGTGGGGACTATGGTTATTATCCAAAAATTGGAGTCAAAACACAATCAGACATAGGATGTTTCCGAGACATTCGTGGAAAAAATGGTGCGGTTTAATGGCCGTAGAATATGCGATAATAATGAATATGTCATTATAACAGTGAGGGTAGGAACAAAACGTTACCCTGTACTGATCTTTGTTGGTTAATTTATGTTAACGTCAAGACTGGCTAAGACAGATGACTTGGGCTCGGCCATCGGGTAAAGTGTGTTATATGCTCGCGATAGACATTGGTATCGTTCATGTCTTCAGCGTATCTTCAGAGAGTTAGAGTTTACCAGTTGACATTATAATCCGTCATATGTATCACAACTAGAAAGGAGTTAAACGTCAAAGGGTGGATGAACGCCTGAAGTGCTGAAAGCGGCCCTCGACAACTATTTGATTTAACTTATAAAAAACGTAGTATACTGACATTGCATCACGTTGTATGAAATGGTGATAACTAAAGGAATACAAATAGTGTCGACTGTCCAACGCAAAAGACGAAAAGGGACGGTTAAACAACAACACATTTAACAATGAAGTATGCTTGCTTGTCCTGTTCCGCTCTTTGTTGATAAATTTATGACAACCAACATAATGTTGACTTTTTGATTTAAAGAGTTTGCACAAATATATACGAAACAGAACAAATGATCGATATCAATTTTACAGTTAATTACTGAAATAATTGCTACATCACAACAAAGAGTAACCTGTTTTTGTCACCATCGCTTCCAACATTTGTCATACAGGCAGAACTAGTTGATATTTGATGAAATCATGACAATTTTGAGATCCTATAGGAAAGATAATTTGTTAATGCTGCCTCCATAGGATCAATACAGCAAATGTTTCATATTTTGTAGTGAATGTACCATCCGACGCCGAGTGTGTCTGGAGGCGAAAGGTCCGCTGTACATATTTTGTAGTGAATGCATCATCCGACACCGAATGTGTCTGGAGGCGAAGGGTCGGCTGTACATCATCTTACGTTTCGTTCTCAAATTTATTATTATTAGTATTTAAGTTCAAATTGAGTTTTCATTCCCAACTCCAGCAGATAAGACATCTTTATTACGGTGTTTCTCTAGAAAGTCAACATTTAGGATTTATAATCTCAATTTCTGCTGTCAGTTTAAGTAACTCCTAATAAATCATTACATTCTGTGGTATTCATCTAATATGGCGCATTTCATGGCTTGAAAAACTCCATTGAACATTAATGGTGATTATTTCTATAAAACAGTTAACGGGATGTGTGGTACGATATGGTAAGGTGTGGTATGGTACGACGTGGTGTGGTGCGGTGGTGTGTGGTGTACGGTGTGGTACGGTGATGTGTGGTACGATATTATACGGTGTGGTGCAGAACGACGTGATGCGGTACGGTAATATGTGGTGAGGTGGTTGGTGGTGTACGGTGTGGTACGGTGATGTGTGGTACGATATTATAAGGTGTGGTGCAGAACGACGTGATGCGGTACGGTAATATGTGATGAGGTGGTGGGTGGTGTGGCACGGTGATGTGTGGTGTGGCACGGCGATGCGTGGTACGGTGGTGTGGCACGGTGATGCGTGGTACGGTGTGGTGTGGTACGGTGGTGTGTGGTGTGGCAAGGTGATGCGTGGTACGGTGGTGTGTGGTGTGGCATGGTGATGCGTGGTACGGCGGTGTGGCACGGTGGTGTGTGGTGTGGCACGGCGATGTGTGGTGCGGTGATGTGTGGTGTGGCACGGCGATGCGTTGTGCGGTGATGTGTGGTGTGGCACGGTGATGCGTGTCACGGTGGTGTGTGGTTTGGTACGGTGATGTGTGGCGCGGTGATGTGTGGCACGGTGGTGCGTGGTACGATATTATAAGGTGCGGTGCCGAACGACGTGATGCGGTACGGTGATCAGTGGTTCTCAATAAGCGGGTGCACATCAGTGGTTTAAAAAAGTGAATTTTCAATGTGTTCGTTAAGCGTTATTATATCAATAATTTTAAACTTACAACCTTCGGCAGCAAGAAAAACACAGTGTTTTTATCAAGAGGACATAATGTTACATTGGTTCGAGTGTTTGAAAATGACTATCGTGATAATGTATATTTAAATTTGAAATGTTCGTTATATGGCATCTCCTGTCGTCAAACAAAGTTTAAAGATAATGTGTTGCTGTTAATTACGAAACAATACTTATTTAAGCTGGTGACGCATCAGACGTCTGTTCTGCACAATATGACTTTGACAGGAAGCATTATTGACCAAACAAAACCATGCAACAAACTTTGCTCTTGATACAACGGCTTAAACTTGGTGAAAAGTTAAAGGATCTTAAATGTTTCAATGTTCTTTGCTTTGTTCTCGAATGCAATTAACGTTACTAAAATATTTTGTGAAAAACAAGAGATATTTAAAATAACCACGGATGGCAAGTTATGTGAAACATTTGGCTCAAAGATTTATTTAAGTTTTTTAAGACGTGGAACAAAGTAACGAACATTTTGTAGTAGGTATAGTAATATATGAGCCTTGTTGAAAGCGAATGAAATTAAATACATTAACAGCGAGAAAACTAAATTTTAAGCACACAATTGGCCCACAAAGCACAAACACAATAGTTTAGCTTTACTTTATCTATTTATAGACATTTCAAGGCCTAATAGTGTCAGCGGTCTCTATTACCAAACATCTAGCAAATTATGATAACTTGATAAATAATTATTCCTTAGCTAGTGGTCCGTAAAATAAGAACATGTATGAAATTATTTTTACTAGATAATTAAATTATCAAAATAATTGTCACAGTTTTGTTATATAGGTTACAATGGTAACTAATTTTTAAGTCTGAATTTATACATTAGAAATGTCCGTTACCATTCTTTTGGTAGATTTATTTTGCAATGTTTATGCAAACAAACAGTATATCCGATATTCCTAACTATCTTGCTTAGATCTAATATACGTCCGTATCTTATAATATGAACAAATGCACTGCATCAAGTCTTTGACACTATAGTCTTTGGCTCCCAGACAGAAGGCACGTTGAAGGCATAGCGAAAAAGTGCTTAGTCATTTATCATCCTTGCTTTAAAGTTCAGATGCGAAAACTTTAAAAGGCTTTCAGTCATTCGGACTGGCAGAAATAAAAATGTCCGAATGAACATTTGTCAGCCCGATCAAAATGAAAATATATCTGACTGTGGATAACGCATGTTTTCAATTTGTTTAATTCTTGGTCTACTTAATTCAGGGGTTACTAGTTTACATATAATTAGATATAAACACATTATAACAACTGATTTCAAATAGGCCTAATTTGGTATTTAACCTTTTATAATGGGTTGCATGAGCATATCAGACAGTACTTTTGTTCCAGAGAAAAGGCTATTTTCATTTCAATTAATCACATTACGATTAATTATCAAACATCTTTAATCTTAATCACCTTTTCTTGTTAAATAAACTCTGTTGCAAATCATCAAAACATAAAAGATATTCCGACGGAAAATACCGGGTTTTATTGTATCCAATCACAACAACAACAACATTTAATTAGTTTTCGCGACCTTTATCCCGCGAATATTTTTACATTTTTGACGATTTTGGAGGGATTTCTTATTACATCTCGGTGAGGAATTGCGAAATGCATTCGTGTTACTTTCTTTACAATAACCTACAACTACGATGTGGAATTATCACCGTCCGGTCCGGATACGTAAAGATCCGAAACGGACTTTATATTAATTGTATTGCAAAGGAAAGTAATCGCTTTGCAAAAAGAAGTAACCTGAACATGTGTCGTTTTTATTAGATTTTCTTAAGATTGGTTGATAGTTCGCACATTTGAACGATTCCCGCTCGACTTACTTCGTAATCGCAGAGTAATCATGTGTCTCATAACAGTTTGAAGCATCGTTTATGCACTGAAAATGTTAAAATTGCCTTCCGAAGCGGGCAAAAAAATGGAAAAACCGTATGGAAAAGAGTGTCTTCCATCTAGGAGATGGGCAACCATGGAAGACTGATTTATTTATTTTATTTAAAGGTTTTTTGGCATAATAAATTTATTCTATAAATATTTAATTATAGTTTTATTCTGGTCTTTTACTATGATTGTTATTTATGTTCCACATTTAAAAAATAAAAAAAGAACGGTTATCGATTTCTCGGTATCAAATTCCTGCTACCGGAAGTCGGAAGCAAGAGTCCGTCTACCTAGTGACCATAGAGATCCGGTCTGTCAAAAAAATAACGGCGTTAGCGAATGCAAAACTACAACAACAACAACAATCGTGCGTTTTCGCATGTAATCGTTACTGGGGATTCCCCGGTCGCTTCGCGACCTTGGGGAATTCCCCTAATACCTACTTCACTTTTGGCATCGGCTGATGTGATATGTTATCGCACCAAAGCCACATTATAGCAACGAACATTTCGCTGCAGTTTTATACTCCACGTATTACTGTTCGCCTAGACTCTTATGAAGCGGTTCAAGTAAAATCTCCTAATTATGATCTGATCAAAGAATGTGCATAGTCTATTTTACGTTAGAAATGGCACTTTTAATGTTTAATTATGTCTGAGCATTTGATTCAGATGATGCCTGGGCGAATGTGCCACCGTGAAATGTTCGTTACTTAGCTTTACAGAAAAAGTAATCACTGCAACAACACTAAACGATGTTATTGTTCTACAAAATCATTCAAATACATCTTTTTATCGTATTCGATGAACATATATTTATGACTATATTAATAACATTTAGGTGTACCCTTTTAAAGCAATTATATCTTGCATGCAATTTTGTATTTCAGACATTCTGTTAAATACATTATGCTTGCTTTCTAAATAATGAAAAAACAATAATGGTTCATGCCAAAAAAGCTCGAAATGCTGTATTCAGTCAAATGTATAATCTAGTATGTTGTAAAATCATGGTCGGATAGATATTTCTCAGTCAAAGTAGCGAGGTAGAAAAATGAAATGTTCGTTACCTGGTAACGAACATATCACTATGTAAAACATGTTTTTCCGGGTATCCGAGTGTATGCCCATTCATGACAAGTTAGTCAGGGTCATAAGTGTCATATCTCCCAACCATTTCGATAATCATTATTAATTAAGACTATTAAGAAATGACAATAGATCGGTTTGTTAATATGCCTAAATCCACAACGACAAACACTCCTATGTAAAATGCGTCTTTACGACATAATAACTATATCACCGACAGTATAACCCGCATGAATTACGGCAGTATATCATCAGAATGAAATATCAAGCCTTTAAAATGAGCATTGAATCAACTATCGGATTTTATTACTTATTTAGGTGTGTCATGGTAACGAATATTTCAAGTCACGAACATATCAAAATTAGTGTATGATGTACAATTATGAAAGCCCTTTAAGTTCGATTAGTTTGACTTTTAAATATCTTAAACAGCATAAGGAATGCTAACATTAACCATGTTAAAAATGAGTATTGCTGGACTGCATATGCATTTAAAGTCTGGTAACGAACATTTCTGTTCGATATGGAATTCTCCAGTCTACGATGGATGGAGCAACATATGATAAAAACTGTTTTCTCTCTATGATTGACGTTTTACATATGCATAAAACGATGTTAAGGCAAGTAAAATTTGTTATAAAAACACATTTGTAGCAACCTCATAAGATTATACAACATACTTAATGTAAAATATCGAACATGTCGCTGAAATCGGCGACATCGGTTCTTGAACATTTAAAAGTCAGTATGAAACTTATTTCTTGATATATTTATCGATATATAACCTTAGTTTTCATATTTGTATCGTCTGTAAGAATTTAACGTGTGTCAAAGTTTAGTCTTTTGCATTGGCGACAGTAACGAACCTGTCATTTCAGCATATATACGTCACTTTTTTCAGTACTTATAAAAAGCTAAAACGATTTTCTTTGTACACATAGTAGACAGGTATAAGACATATCATATGCACATAATAGCAGTTCTGGAAAATGTCTCATAGCGTCAAAAACCACCGGCGACACTATTTGCACCCGCTTATTGAGAATGACTGAATATGTGGTGAGGTGGTGTGTGATGCAGTATAATTCAGAACAATACATAATACAATACGCTCACAATTCACAATTCTATACAATATATGTCATTTAAAATACACACTATTATGTACTTACCCGAACATGTGTACAATATAATACAGTACGACACAACACAATATGTACGACATAATACAATATATTAGAGTACGACACAACACAATATGCACGACATAATACAATATATTACAGTACGACACAACACAATATACACGACATAATACAATATATTACAGTACGACACAACACAATATACACGGCATAATACAATATATTACAGTACGACACAATATACACGACATAATACAATATATTACAGTACGACACAATATACACGGCATAATACAATATATTACAGTACGACACAATATACACGGCATAATACAATATATTACAGTACGACACAATATACACGGCATAATACAATATATTACAGTACGACACAATATACACGACATAATACAATATATTACAGTACGACACAACACAATATACACGACATAATACAATATATACATGATATGCAGTACAGTTTGGTAATGAACTTTCACTTCAGTATGTGCACTTTGGTATGAGTTCAAGCTACAAATCCCCTTATTCAAGTTACCCCGGTAAGCTCTCAAACCTCCAGTTTTCTGAAATCCATTTCAAAACCTCATCATTCCTTCACAGAAGAGGTAAAACTTAGCTGATAATTAAAAAAGATAATTGAAAGCATTGGGCCATAATGTGAGGCTTATACTTGTGAAAAGCATTATTTTTGAAAGCTACAACTATCCTCAAATGTTAATTACGTATTTTATCTGTTGCTACTATTGATGGTGTTGCTACTTACGTTCTTCTCCTGGTGTTGCTTACGTTGTATTTGAAAAGCTTAAAATAAAATATCAAAGCTAAACTTTTCAAAAACAAGATGGACGTGACTTAATATATTACATAAGATTCCTTGTCAAATTACTGAAGAAGAGCATGAACTCGAAAACTTGAACAAAGAGTCGTTACTATTTAAATTATAGTTTTGGTGTTTGGGAGTTCGATACCATTATAATTATAAGTGTTCGTCTAATTAGAAGTCTGAAAGACGATATTTGTGTCAGACAAAACATGCACCGGACCTACTGTTATTTCGGCATACTAGTAATACAGTTGTACAAAGACACACGTTAGTCTTTTTGAAATGCCATGTGATCGGCCACATGTAACAAGGTCACTGTTTTACCGAAGCTGGACCAAATAAGTGAAGCAGAACATAGAAATATAATTTTCACAAAAAAATGCAGTTCTTGTCCCAAAACTTTAGCAAGATAGTGTCGACACGTATTATTTATTTTACTGTTTAAATTGCAGTAAGAAAGAAAGAAATTAAGAAAACTGTTGCTCCTGATAACGTTGTACAGCCTTGTGTGGATATTTTAGAGTGTTACCACCGTTTTGCGTTTGTTTGGTTTTATACTAGTTACTGATCTTCTAGGCAATATAATGTATATATTCAGTTTGAGAACAAACCTGGCACTGTTTTGAAATACCTTCAAACACCAATAAGTCGTATACTATAAGTTTACTATTTAACGCAAAATGTATAACAAGCTAAACGAGTGAGGAGAACAATACTTTACGTTGTCGTGTAAGGTAACTTGTAAGTTAAAATTCAAAACACCAAACACAAGACAAAATAGTACGCGCAGTTTGGCGATCTGAAAGTTTTAAAAGTTATTCGGAACTACTTGACAAACTACATGTAACCTCGCCTTTAAACTTTCTCTGATGTATACCCACTGGCACTCTTTGTATGGTAATTAAAAAAAGTCACACCAATTATAATCCTTGTGGTGATGGTGACTGGTGAAGCGAGTATGTTGGATACAAAACGACACAGATTGAAGTTGAAACTGGGCTTTATTTGTTACAGCCAAGAACTTTATATACAGTATACGTTCTTAAAGTCATATACTCATTCAAAAGAGGCAAAACATAATAAAGCCTAAATACAGTATATGACGTGATCGTTTAAATTACAACATATATGGGCAGAAAAAAGCGCCACAGTCAAGCTTGCCTTACGCACGCCCATACAAACCAATTACTTTCACTTTCTCCAACTAGTGTCTGAACTACATGTAACTACTGAAATATAATGTGTTATGTCTATCGAAGAGACTCCCAGACAGACAAATATACTTTTCTAAAGTCGTGTCTAGTATCTAGTTCAACCTGACTTGATAACCTACTCTGTTAAGAGTTCAGTCATCGACATGTCAGACATTTAACATTTGAATTTAAGTTACATTCCTACGTCTCCATAACAACATTTCGATACTGCTCAACATCCTGTAAGAGGTTATCGTTCTACTTCATAGAGAAACTAAGCAAGCCGGTCAAAAAACATAATAATAATAAAGACTTTATGAGGAAACTCATTTGACAATTAAATTAAATGGCAATCTTCCATGAGATCCTCAACAATAAACAGTTGAAGAAGAACACTAGTACATAAAATGAAAAAAACATAATGGCAATTTGGCCAATATGACGACCACAATATCATAATTTTATATATAATTGGGGAATTTCATAAAAGTGAAAGGATGTGCGAAACCAATATGCATGGAATCTACAATAAAAAGAAGGTATAAATCAAATTGCTAATCAATTAAATTTATAATTAATCACTATAAAGCTTAATTAGATATAGGGACATCATAAGAGCCAGCATATCATATAACAACATGTAAATTAAAACAATGACATTTTTAAAAGCATGCTACGGAATTGAAACATAAAACACACTGCATGCCATTCCGCAGGCATATATATATGGCTATACATGTATATTGAAGTAATGATTATGACTAGCCAGTCATTAGATATTTAAGTAGCAGAAACATGGGGTGTTTCAAAATAAGACGGCTTCACCCAGCGTAGATATAAAGTTTTAAACTGTTGAATAGAAGAATAATTTTTTATATTATGAGGAATAGAATTCCATATTGAGGTACCAGAGAAAGCAAAAGTGTGGCGAAATAACTCGGAAATGGGTTTAGGACTATATAATAGGTATGTAGAAGATGAGCGTAACAGTCGTGAATGAATATCTGCAGTAAGATTTAAGATAGTCTGGTGTATCACCTCAGAGAGTTTTGTACATTTGAATAGCTTTCTCATAAATAACGCGTTCATGAAATGTCATCCATTTGAGTTTTGTAAATAGAATACTTGAAGGAGTTGAATAATCACAATCAAGAATTACTCTAGCTGCTCTTTTCTGAAATTTTATAAGTTTATCTTCAAGACTGCTGGTACAATTTCCCCATACAACACAGCAAAAATCAAAATGTTGAAGAATATATGCGTTATAAAAGCGCTTCCGAGTTTCAATGGAAAGAAAATATTTAATTCTAGATAAGAGGCGCAAATAGGAATTACATTTCTTTATCACATTATTGATATGGTCTGCCCAAGATAGGCTATCATTAATTGTAATACCTAATAACTTTGCTGTTGAAGTAACTTCAATAGAATTATCATGAAAAGGAATGTTGAGATTGGATCCAACAATATGAACAATCCATAGCGTTAAACACTGGCGTAAGAGTATAAAAAGGACACGGGCGTAGAGAGGTTCAGTTTTGGTATACTAAACAGTTTAATTTAATTTAATCATAATCTAATGAACTTTTTTTCTGAAAATTGGTGCACAATCAGTGTATTTTCTGACATTCCTGAACAAATTAAGTTAATACTCAATCTGGTAATGTACTTTTCAGACAAAAAGTTCATACTGTCTGCAACAAAATTTGAAATTACCTCCCAGATTAATGGCAGCTGCACTATTGGCTAAGAACGAATGCCTGCCTAGCTAGTGTGCGAGCCACACACTAATGTAAACATTTGGTATGGCGGAGAATACAACCTCAGTAGGCTATGTACACTCAAACGATTTTAACAAGAGGGCCCAAAGGGCCCTGGGTCGCTCACCTGTCGAACTTGACCTAGATGTTGTTGAGATGGTCATTGTGACCAAGTTTTATACAGATTAGGCCAATATTGTGACCTCTAGTAACTACACAAGGTTTTTATATGATTGACCTATTGACCTACTTTTTGATCCCAGATGATCCAATATCGAACTTGACCTAGAATTTGTTGAGATGATCATTGTGACCAAGTTTCTTAAAGATTAGACCAAAATTGTGACCTCTAGTGACTATGCAAGGTTTTTCTATGATTTGACAATGTGACCTAGGTTTTGACCCAACATGACTCAATATTGAACTTGACCTAGATTTTGCTGTTATGATCAATGTAAACAAGTTTCGTAACGATCAGGTCAAAACTGTGACCTCTAGTGACTACGCAAGGTTTTTCTATGATTTGACCTTGTGACCTAGTTTTTGACCCCAGATAACCCAATATCGAACGTGACCTACATTTTGTTGTGTTGATCATTGTGACCAAGTTTCGTAAAGATTATCTTAAACTGTGACCTCGAGTGACTACACAAGGTTTTTCTATGATTTGACCTTGTGACCTAGTTTTTGACCCCGGATGACCCAATATCAAACTTGACTTAGATTTTGTTGAGATAATCATTGTGACCAAGTTTCATAAAGATTAGGCCAAAATTGTGACCTCTAGTGACTACGCAAGGTTTTTCTACGATTTGACCTTGTGACCTTGTTTTTGACCCCGGATGACCCAATATCGAACTTTACCTAGATTTTGTTGAGATGATCATTGTGACCAAGTTTCATAAAGATTAATTCAAAAATTTGACCTCTAGTGACTACACAAGGTTTTTCTATGATTTGACCTTGTGACCTAGTTTTTGACCCTGGATGACCCGATATCGATGTGACCTAGATTTTGTTAGGATGATCATTGTGACCAAGTTTCATAAATATTAAGTCAAAATTGTGACCTCTAATGACTACACAAGGTTTTTCTATAATTTAACTTAGTGACCTAGTTTTTGACCCCAGATGACCCAATATCGAACTTGGCCTAGATTTTGTTGAGATGATCATTGTGACCAAGTTTCATAAGGATTAGGCTAAAATTGTGACCTCTAGTGTCTACACAAGCCAATTGTTGACGGACGGACGGACGGACGTTCTAACAAAACGGTATTTATGTGGCTACAATACGGAATGAAGGGTATACGGACGGACGATGGACGGACGGACGACGGACGAAGAGTGATCACAAAAGCTCACTCTGTCACTTTGTGACAGGTGAGCTAAAAACGCAGTATAAAGAATAACCGAATTTTGTCAAAATTAATATTCTCCTGAAATTCATAGTCTAGAGTATCTCTCCAGCTAATATTATTTAACGAAGGCACCGAAAATTATAATTTGGAATACCCCGCCGACACAACTTTTCTGTTTTTGCATGTTTTGCACGTGAACCACGATCGCGTTAACATTTCGGATCGATATTCGCTTTAAACTGTACCATGAAGGTGTACACACTGAAAAAACAACATAAACACTATTTTCTGTTGGCCTTGTTATACTGCAATTAGCTTGAAATATTTGTTCGGATGCTTCCAGTTTCACTACAAGCCTAAATGAGCATCATGGTCGTAGCAGGGTGGTTCAGCTGCCACCAAACGACGATTGTGTGTTTACAACAGCAATTCTTTGCGAATAGCACAGCCAAAGACCGACTACGATCAGCCCAGTCCAATGGTATGGCCTTGAGTCAGGGGTCACCATTAAGACATGTTGCATCACTTGAATCGGTTTCGCATGACTGTACACAATGTTAATCGAATGCTGTGTGCCAACGGATAAGTCGAAAATATACTATTGCATTATTACTTCCATCATTGTTTATGAGGATGTAATAGGTTTAGTACAATGATTTTCTCCCGTTTAGATATTGTGACTTTCATGTACATGGGTTACCCTGTTAATCATACCATAACTGATTTCAAACTCGTTAAGTAACATGAACATTACAGAACACATTGCCCATCGACTGGAGATTATTTGCCAGAAGTCAAAGAACCATAGAACAATGTTTTCAACAATGAAATTGACATTTCACAAGTGGTGCGTTTTTAAATCGTTTGAGTGTATGAGCACACGAAATCTTCTGTTTACATGCATAAAATTACAGTAGCAATTATAGATAGCTGCAACATTTGCCACGCCTTATCTACAAAGTTTTAATATGCTTAATTGCCTGCCGCTTCGTATTTCAACGTACTTCATATCCGGCCTTTAAAATTACGGTCTGAGCTCCCCGGTGGATACCTGCTACGGGTGAATGCCACCTTTTACATTATGTCTATAATTAGGAATAAATGAGAAACATGTAGTTGTATACATGTATAGGTTAATAATATTCCTAAATCAGTTCTATTAGGATTGTATACGAAATACGATGTTGATCCGATTTAAGAGAAATTACTTTTTTCTTCTTTATTCAGTATAATACAATGTAACTGCGGTGTATCTTGATTCATACCCTGTAATAGTAGTGAGTGATTTTATTTTCTATCACCCAATATATCCATTGGTATCTACACGTATATAGATAATTAACTCTAAACCACATCAACACAAATACCTACATTTGCAGGTGCGCGTATAGCGACGTGCGGTGCTAAAATGAGTATGCGTGCATTTTCTAACTCCATTAGAAGATTAAATAAGATAACTATGGAAGCCCTGGAGGGCACTTTTGACTTAGGTGTTGTGACTTGTAACTTATGACTTGTGACTTAGAACTTGTGACTAATGACTTGAGACTTACGACTTGTGACTTACATTTTATAAATAAATCTGCGCGCACTTCTTTGGACAGCGTGGATGGTAAAGGATGATGTCTAAATCGGAATTACCTGATAATAGTCTATAGTGAGTCAGGTAAGTCGGTATTAGTTTTGTTTGATTGAAATCATCATTGTTGAAGGCCCCGACCCGTTATTCTGAATTGTTAACACAATTAACTAGAATACCCTTCATGTAATAGCATAATTTCCCCTGGCATAGCTGTGTCTTATACGAGTACATGTGCATACATAAGTATTATGGCTTGCTTCCTTTTCGTTATTATTTGTGATGGATAGTTCGGATCATACATGGTACAATAAATTAGACTTTAAGTTTTGTTGATGTACATGTATTAATAATTATATGTTCATCTACATTTTTCCAGGTGAAGAAAATGGAATGTCCGTGTTATGTGTGTGTGTTCGGTGCGTTTGGTTCGACAAATGATGTGGCGGTGCAAACATAATTACCTGTATGTCTTAAAACCCAGCAAAGCAACCGGCTCAAATGTAAACTTGGCAATTGTGTGACACTATGGACTAGAATAGATTTTGAATGTGATTGTGTTACATGTGTGTACCATAATTTAGAAGTAGAACATTATAAGGTTTTGCGGACAATTCCAAGTTGTGGATATCAATACATTAACATTTATGGCGCCTACGAACTAAGCTTTTCAATATGGCTTTATATTATTCGCATAAGTTTAATTTCATAGATGTAATGTCGGTCAGACATGTTTAGAAATAATACGCCATTTTGTCATGTTTTGAAATACATGTGACCTAAACAATCTTATATTGATTTATGTGGAATTTATTTTGAATAAACTTTGTAATGCAACAGACTCAAAGTTGTCATTTGCAAATGTGTTTTTGTCTACCGTTCATCTTTTACAACATAATACTGCATTTCAGTTAACTTTGTATACAATATAAAGCAAAGACCAAAAACACTGTCAATTACATGATTAAATATCATTCCAAGATTTTGGCTTTAATGGATACTGATAACAAACGAAGGATAACAAACTCATATTAAATTACAACATTTATAATAATAACACTTATAATGATACATTTTGCTGTCTATAATTTTATCAAAGGTAGTGTGTATGTCACATTTTACACGTCATAAGTCTCAAGTCACAAGTCACAAGTCATAAGTTACAAGTCACAAGTCACAAGTTATAAGTTACAAGTCACAAGTTACAAGTCACAAGTCACAAGTCACAAGTAACAAGTCACAAGTTACAAGTCATAAGTCATAAGTCATAAGTCACAAATCAAAATCTTAATTGAAATGCAGAAATAAAACAGACGTTATAACCATGCTTTACTTTACGATTAAATGAAGCATTAGACATGCATGTCAAAATTAATAGAGGAACATACACATGAAATTATACTCAAGTGGCTCAGCATAACAATACCGACTAACAACATGCCATAATTAGTTATACAAATATTTTAAATCATGGAATATGCTGTAAATTGGTGAACTTCTGAATTAAACACACGCCTTTCCAACATCCCCAAATCAATTGGAGTACATGTATACCATCAAGGTTTTGGTGTTGTACTATATCATGGTACAGGGTCTTAGATATCCTATATCATAAACATTCTTATTGTGTGCCAGTCAGTCCAGATCGGTTTGTATTTCTCTCTCGACTATATCAACCATAACTTCTATTTGAGTATATGAAGGTTCATAACGAGACAATAATATTGTGCTCAACTTGTGTGGGTTTATTGTAAGTATATGCAGTTCTGTCCATTACAGTAAGAGAGTTGTTCACAGCCTTTTATGCAATATTCCACAAGAGATATTTTCAGGATTCCACGACAGTTATTTCATTTATCTCCACCTGCAAAAACAAACAAACATTTTAATTACACTGGTCATTCTATTCACTCCTCTTAACCTAAATATTCGTCACGATTGTGACGCTAAAATTATAATCTAAAGTTGGAAATATATTATAGCAACGTCAACGCTAACTTTGTTTGCAATAACATATCGATAAAGAAGAATTTTAAACCTAACTCTTATGTAGTAGAATGAGTGTAATTCCGTGAACAATTGTTATTTAATCAAACAACTAAAACTGACTTACCTGTCTTGCTATATATATTAAAATCCGATTCACGTATCATCTGTTTTTATCCACGTTATTATTGGGCGTAAGGGAAAAATAAAGCATGCAAATATATTTATAGTTTGTTTGGTCACAACTCCTAAGTCACAAGTCACAAGTTATAAGTTACAAGTCAAAAGTGCACCCTGGGGCCTACGCAAGTCACAAGTCATAAGTCATTAGTCATAAGTCAAAAGTGCCCTCCAGGGCTTCCATAGGTTATCAAATTCGCTCATAAAAATCGGACTTAATTATCGGTCATAAGTTAATATTGACTTAGGATCACTTTTTTGAAACCGTCCAAATGTTTGACTTTAAATTATTATTCAGGAAATGTCACAAAACGACAAACCGTACATCTAGCCCATGTTGTAAGTCTAGCGCTCCACGGCTTACTGCTAAAGCTGAGCGATTTGTTCTTTTTCGAGAGCAATTTTCGCATTTTTACAGATAGAAAGATACTAATATCAAAAACATAATAGTGAAAAACAGCAGGGTGAATTAAAATTTGCTAATAAAAATGTACATAATTCATAAAAATATAAAGCAATCACAACGAAATCTTCCCTAGCGAAATATTACCACGCACCTGTTAAAAACAATGTTGTCCAATCAATTGCATTCGAAGTGAACTAGTCTTCATCATATCTCGGAAATACGCTCGTACACGAAACCAAAAGTCTAACACAACCAGTGGTTTCAGCTATATACACATACAGGAAATCACGGTGTGCACGAACTGCCGATAAAACACAGCTTCGGCTGAATAACACTGACAATGATCCTACGAAATTGCTTTTATAACACAATCCACTTACTGGTACGTACGTACACGCCTTTGTTTATGGTTCTACTGTTCTATTGTACTTTTATGGGATTTAACGCCGCCTCTAAACAATGATTATTGTTCACTTAAGGACAGCGGAAGACTGTTTCCTAACGGGTATTCAATGTACCGGCAACCTGTCCACACATGCATGAAAATCGAGATTGTAGTCAACTGTTCATGGGTATCGAACCGGTCGCCGTTTACAAATCCTGTGCTAGAACCACTGGGCCACTGACGCAGCTTCTGTAGTACTGTATTTAACATACGGACAATAAAGCTATATAGTTTGTATATTGGCACTCTTTGTACGTACTTGAGTGTTTTATAGAGTGTGGTATAATGGTTATAACGCATCAGTGTATATTCAAAATTTCACTGATTCGTTATCGATTTTGTTAGACTATACCAACCAGTGTGTGCAGAGAGTTGCTACAGTTGCTCTTTGTTTCTAGAAATTGGAGATTTTATACGAATACACGACATCACTGTTACCACGTGCGAATGATGGAAGTTTAGTCAGAACTGACTGTGGTAAAAACCATTAATCCAAAACATTTTAATTGGATTTCACACAAAAAATGAACGATATATTCATTGAAGTGTCAAATGTAATTATACCGAGTGGTAGATGTCTATAGTACCAGAACTGAGAAACAACAAATAATCTATCGCTGTTGCTGCAACTCAACATTAGACATGTAAGAAATTGCAAACATTTGGTATTCAAAAAAATATCAAAGCATCTAAGGACTCATAAACCGTTCATATACGTACAAAAACATCATATTGTAATATGGACTGAAACTTGATGGTATCGTATTTGGTCGAGGGCGTAGACCTATATTAAGTACGACGTACTATTGTATTTTCTGTATGTAATTTGTATCATAGTTTAACAGATGATAAACAAGATATACTCAGCACAGTATTACAGTTCTGTGCAGTGTTGCTGTTATTGCACTCGTTTCCGCAGTAATTATAATACAATGTAGTTTTACTATTCAAACTTCTAACGCACCATTTTACATGTTTATTTTACTTCATTATTTTTCATTTATTCGACTATAAATAAATTGATATTGTTAAAATTTGGACTATGAATAAAATAATGCTCGTTGAATGTCTCCGAGAATTTTATGTAAATCAATTTTTTGAAAGATAAAAATAAAACGAAATAATGAGCATCGCTGTACAACTAAAAGTCACAAAACTGACGCCATCTAAAATACTTATTCGCGCAGCTCTGTCTCACATAGCACGTGCATTTCAAACATTTCGGAATTGGTGGGGACGAGCTGTGCAGGCAAAAACTACAAAAACAGACCCTTTTTCGGGAAAGGGGGACCATTCCCCAGGTATTGATAAGAATTATGTGTTCTCGACGGGGCAGAGCTATAAACATTACATAAAATACATAAAAGGACACTAGATACTAAATTAACAAAAACAGAATGTTGTTCTTTTCATTATTTTCATTGTTATAAACTGCTCAGTAAATTATACATCTATCTTGGTAATATTTTTCATTTTCATGGTGTATTTTTGTGACTTTTCAATTTACAGTGATGTTTATTATTTGAAATTATTGTCACCTTACAATCAATCGATTTTGATCAAACACTCATAGACACATTGGTTAAATATAAATCTATTAATATGCCAAATGTTACCAAATCGCATTATGCGATAATAACGAAACGAGTGTGATTAAGTGTATAATTCAACAGGAAACCATGGTTGAAAATCGCTCTTCCTCTGTTTTCAACACTAAATCTCGACAAAACAAGCTTCTAGTTTCAATGACACGACGTTGCTAGGTTGTCAATAATGCACTCCATGAGAAAATTGCATACTCCAACTTGCACGCGGTTTTTGTGCACGTCAAAAAACAAGATTTTAGCATTTAACGCATTTGTGTACTGAACCGTGTAAAACTTTTGATTTTACCATGGGTACCTGTTAAGGATTGCGTAAAACCCCGTCTGTGTAAATTTCAAAGGAATATGTCGACGAAAAAGGGAGTAAAAATAAAATGGTGCATTGAAAGTGTTGACTGGTATATAATACAGTTTATTGCTGTATGCATCTAATTTATCCATAACGTTGTGAAATATTGACCATGTTCATGTCTATGTATACAAAATATTGGCAATAAAGATGCGAATGCTATTTTATGCCCGAATAAACTTTGTATTGTATTGTTTTGTTTGCGTTTTACCTATACAGCCTAGTAAACGCGCATGTGCATGTTTTGTACTGTTTTCTGTGCCTCCTATTACATTGTATGTTAACATACTGAAGAAAAACAAATAAGCAGTTTATACAATGTATAGTATTAGCTTTATAGTACATTTCAACAGCGTACTGTTCTTGTTCAAGGTATTCAAGACATTGTCTGGCATCGTTGTAAGATGTTTAACATAGTGATGCATAGATTGTACAGTGCACATGTTGCAGGTATACACCTATCTGATACCAGTCAGCTTACTTCAATGTAACATAACTGGAATAGTTGTAAGTTATTACATACATACCCTGTCTGTGTGTTGTCTGTCTGGCTGGGTGGGTATTATAAAGATGACTAGTTTGTTGTATGGTATTGTAGTTATGAGGATATATCATTGTATTATGTCTAGGAAAGCCAGACGGTTGTATGAATCAGAATATACGTGCAATATATACTAGTAGTCCCACATAACTAAACCTCACAGATCACTCATCATATAACCGAGCAATAAATCTCTATAAATTGTGAAAACATCTCTCAAGTCTATGTTAACAGCATCTGCTCTTTATTCAGCTTTAATCCGGTTAAATGAGACTACCATAAAATTAACCTTCACTCGTATTAATAGTTTGCCTCTAGAGTGGAATACAAACATTTACTGCATGGTACCATCGCCTAGCAATGAGAAGTATTAGCATTAGACCATTCGGCTATCGCAACAACACCTAGAGGTTTCTATGTTCTCGAGGCGTGCTTGTCAGTAACGGGGTCTTTGATAGAGTTTTACCGGGTCATATAAATTAAATTAGCAGATTCTGAGATTCATATGTTTCACTCACATCAAACAAGTCATCAGTTAATAAAAATAACAACACTGACTATATGTACTGAGATACGGGGCGATTTTTTACGATCGCCACTCGGTACGAATAGCGATGTTGTGAAATGAATAGATTGCACATATACAAGTTTGTGGACATTGTCAACTACGGACACATTTAACTACCTGTCTATTGTTACAAGTCAATCTTCAATACATTTGCAGCATATTAGTTCGCAATAATGCAACAAGCTCAATACACACACCAGATTACCACATGGTCCCATGAGTGGCATTGTCATACAAAATGTTACCACACAGACTATAACACAAGTGTATTTGTTACACATATCAACAACGACATGACAACATTAAATCTGAACAACAGTGAGGACTGGATATATACGTTATAAGCTGTGTCACGATATTGATGTTCCTAGACAGACCACCAGTGAATATACGTACACGAGGGGTAACCTATACCTAACCAACATCCGTATATCCCACTACTTATCATATGTACAATATAATGATGTCCGGTCAGTAAGCAATGTGGGTAGAGGACGCGCGTGTCACCCTAGCGAGCCGTGCTCGATGCTGATTCGGACAAGCTATGTTCTTGTAGAGAATTGGGTAACGTTACTGTCAATCATTTTGCTTACATAATTACAGGAGACGTTGCTACTTGCCGGTGGAATATTAAGTTAGGTAATCAATTCCGGAAATAAACCTGGTAAAGTTAATGATCGTCGTATATGAGTATGACTGGTGGAAATGATGAAAGCGACGTTAAACACGATAAAACATATGATTCATGTAACGATCCCAGTAATTGTTTAAGCCTGCATTCATCATATCACGGAAAAGTTGGTATTTTACCCCCATTGGATGGCACAGAATGCATATTTGAACAAACATATCCTATTTGAATATGATTGATTGTAGCGCATCAACTATTATGATATCCAGTACATGTGTCGTTTTATAGCGACTAGTATCGCACCACATCATGAAATAAGCCCCACCTTTATCAACGTCAGGCTATCATTATGGTTTAACACAACGTGAGGTTTTCTCTGAAATGACTTATACATGTATATAACGTAGCGGACTGAGGGATGGGGCGGTGGCGTGTGTACCGTGGCTACATCTAGCGAGCTAATTAAAAACTGTAAACAAAAATTGTAGGGGGGTTAAATTTTCGTTCAACCACAAAATCTAGTCCCCACGATTAATCTACCACAGAAGTAAAGATCAAGGGTTTCCTATTTAACCGTTTGCAATTCACGAAATTATGACACCTCGAAATTACATTTTACCAAAAATCCACGAAATTTAATACCCATGAAAATAAGTGATTTTGCAGTAGACCACTTAAAGTGTTGTCGGTTAAACGAAGGACAAGAATCCTGTCTACGATGTCCTTGTACATCTCCAATGGAAAACCATGTACTTAGTACCTCCCTTGCATATTACGAACACTAACGTTTAAGAGAAATATTAAAATACTGCAAAACACGAGTAACCGACCTCTCAAATTCAGACATGTGACATGAGATTTTACAGTATTCAAAGTCGAGTATATCGGTTATTCTCTAAGACTTGTAAGTTGCAGATTTCTCTGGTTAAGTACGTTTATCATTTAGAATGGTAGACTGGTTAAGAAGCTAAATCTATTCATTAATTGACATTGATAGAGCGTTATTTGGTAAAATCAAACAACACTACTGCTGATATATTGTTTTATTTCTGAAAAAAAAACCATAACAATGGACTCCAGCAATGGGTTTCCAAACAATGTGGCGGCCTCCCTCAGCATCATGGCAACAACAAAACAATTAAACCATTTGGAAGGTCAAACATTTTCTTCGCCAAACTTAAACTTGCTAATGTCGTAAAACTATTTCAACATAATTTGTTTTCAGATAAGTTCGCAAAGGATATCATTACGTCAATGTCAGCATTTCAGCATTTATGAAGTAATATCACGCACGCACATAATTCCTAGTAAACTTCACTCCAAATTTTGGCTATGAAAGCTATAATTATGTGTTATATTTTACGTTTTGGTTTTCATCAGTACTGGGTGTAATTATCAAACTGTGTAACTTGCACACAAAGATAAGTCACGGACAAACCTGTCTCATACACCAACAATGCAAACAATTCATTCCCAAATACTACATTTACAAAATATGATTTTAGAAGAATTTTGCAAATTCGGCTATGCATAATGTATCGGAGCTGAAATCCACTTAATGAGAATATCTGTTTTAAGCTGAAATTGAAGGATGTTAAGACAGGATAGAAGTACGGGGAGACTCATAACCGCAACACAGCTATACGTTACTCATATAGATAACATATTATGTAAAAATAATTAAAAGTTCTGAATCATTTCCGGGTGAATAAGCAATTAAACTATTTCCTGTATTTATTATAATAACTTGAATGGAATTAGTTTTTAAACTGCAATGTGAAGGATTCTATACATAATTGCGTGTGAAAATGTATAAACACGATTGCATGTTTGCATTTTGTCTTAAGGTTGAAGAAGAATATTAAACAATACACAGCACACATAATCATAATGACTTTAATTAGTAATAGCAATTTAACCTTTACTGAATTCGTTCTATCATAAAGGATCTTACGGGTGATTGATATATATATGTTGTCAAATGAGTTTCCTCGTAAAATTAAGTCTTTATTATTATTGCTATTAAATAATAATAATAAGCTTTTTATGTGAATTAGGAATTCAAAAGGAACGGTTATGTCGTCAAATAAGGCGCATGAATAAATAATTATGTAAGTAAAAATTCAAATCATATAAAACGATTTACCTTTTTTATTTTAAAACTATCAAATAGTATCCTATATATATATATCACATATATGTATATACGCAATCAGACATCAGCACCTAACTTCTCTACACGCTTGATTCACTCTCCACAATGCCATATAACCACAAGTGCGTTCTTTGCGTATTGCCTTCGCTCAAGATCGGCACTTTCCGCTAACTGTTCCGAAGATTTGTAATTATGCAGACGAACAAAAAATCGTTAATTATCGGGAAGTTCCGTAAGAAAGTAAATAACCAGACTTTTGTCGTGATGTTCCGGTTTCTGCTGTATTCATCTTCTTTTCATTTCAACAAATTATATCTATAGACGCTTGCCGGAATCTCACATAGACGCTTGTTTGAAGCTCTGCCAGGAGATCGCTGCAGAACAATCGATTGCATAAAACACATCGTTGCTACGAGAAATGTCCAAAATACAAAATGGTCTTTTGAATAAAAGACAATCTGTCCATCGGCGTTAGTTGCTTATTGCAATATACTAATGGACATAGTACCATAACAGTGCTAGAGGAGTATGCTACAGGCGCTACCATCAATCAACGTGCAGTATTGGTGCACACAGCTTTATTATTCAGCTGCCGAAAAACATCTGCGATATATGAGTCATGCTCTTTTACAATACAAATCATTATCCATTTGTATTTGTAGTTTTCAAAAGTGCACATACTAGTATTCGTCGTAAGTTTTCTGACGGATCGTGAAACAATGCAGCTTTGTAGTCGTCATCAAACATTGATTTTGACTAGTTGTGTTATACATAGAGGATCTTGCATGAGTGCTCATTACATACGAGTTTTATTAAACGAGTGGACAAAATGATATGACACGAGGCTTTGCCGAGTGTCATATTGTTTTTGTCGACGAGTTTAATAAAACTCGTATGTAATGAGCACGAATGTAAGATTCTATTTATCACATAACCTTCGAAAACGCTCAATATTGTTAAGAATGATGATGTACGCTGCATATGTTTCAGCCAAAATTTAGCGGTACATTGAGCGCGACGTCATGGCGACGTTGATATTATCCTGACGTCAATGACGGATCAATGCATGGATTGGCTAACGTCACGTCAAGCTAATTTAAATATTTATTGCACGGTCTGGGAGTGCCGAACGATATTTACGTCATGGCTTTACGGCACTCCTGGACCGCATGTTATGTGATAAAGTCATTTCTTCTAAATAAGCAAAACATTGACGAGGAAATAGATATCATGACGGACTCAATGGTATATGATTTAAGCATGCCAGCTAAAAGAGAACAACAAATCGTACAGGGTATGCATCATTCAATAGAAACAGCCAAACATAACATGCTTCAAATATTACAAGCACCCGTCACATTGCCTAACACATTAACTTAAGTAAAATGAAACTAAACAGTTAAAATTTTATGAAGGCATGCATGAGCTTCCTTCTGACGAATAAACACGAATTGCAGATTAATTATAAATTAACACGTATGTTACAAGTATGGTTCTTGACCCTCTACAGAAAAGCAAGACCAGCTAATTATACTATCTTACTTCTGATAATTTTAACTACGTATTTGCCTCGCAGACAGACACGCCACTTGACTTTTATGAATGCCTGGGACAGTAGCTAACCATTTTAAAACTACGAGGTTGGTTCGAATCCCACTCACACCGGGTGAGGGTTCATATACGATTTTTAAATACTATCTTATCCATCATGCTCCAACTGTGATATGTACAGAGCTAATACTCTACATCATAAAAGGTAGTGGTGTTCATGGTGCGTGTATAACGTTTGCCAGCAAATCATTGTGCTACTTCAATGCAAGCCACTTTCAGTACATGATCAATAATGTACTGTATTATGGATTTATATGTCACATTTTGTCTTGTGTGTATATCATAATTTTTTGACAATATCTGCATTCGCCTACATTTCGAGTCGGTCAATTTAGTATTTCAGATTATCAACTTAACGGTAGTTTGACTTTCTATCTATAACACTGTCCACATGTTATATATCTGACTGCATACATGTATGCTCAGTCGATTCGTTGATAACATTTACACCACTTCCAATCATGTAGTCTGATATCTCTTCTTAATTCTTCATCAACCTTTGCAACTGATTTTACATTATGTTATAACGTTAGCTGTTGACTTTTGATAAACACTACATTAGTTTTAATTTGATTGATATATTATCCCGGAGTTGACATGAACATGAAGTTCGCTTCATTTAGTGGCTTACGAGGCCATCCCTATACTCGTAGGGCCTGTGTTGAGTCCGATGCTAGGATTGGTTGAAGAGCCCTAGAAGTAACTTTTAAGGTGCCAAACGTTTATAAAGGTGTCATAACGCTATGTATGCTATGTTATAAATAATGTTATATCGGGTGAATTCCGGGTTTTAGGACCGACTTACGTGGGGTCCCGGGGAACGGTCTTTAAACAATCCGCTTGACCCAGCATGCACGATTATGACGTCACCTCGCGAGCGGAAGCAGACGATTCCCGACAGCTGCGTACGAGATTTCCATGCCGAATAATGGATGCATGCACGGCGTACCGACCACAGGTCATCGGTGATTATATAATCTCTTGTGAATTGTGCTTTTATTACCACCGGAGAACACTTCAATAAGAATTGAATATGAGAGGCTCTATCCTGAAAGTGTTGTGTATTCTTTCATTAATTTCACAACTTGTCGTGTTTTGGAATAAAATAATTCATGCATTTGTTAATATAGATCTACGAGTGTGTTAAGTGTTCTGTATTTGTATAATGATGTGTTTCAAATATATATAAAAACAAAACTAACTATACAATATGATTATATGTAATTATATGTTAACGTGAAAGAAGCACACAAAACAAATATAAATTGTAATTGATTGAACAATGAAAATACAAATGAACTATTATTTTACATTTGATACGTGTAATACCCATATCGTCTGAAACATAACATACCATAACAGAACAGAATAGAGCTATTATAAGTTTCGAACTCGCATCATCGTCAGTTCAAATTGAAATTCGTAGATGATTTAAGCGGCTATTTTCAAAAAGCAATAACTTGGTAACCTATCTGCAATTTGAGCATTTTAGTTGAGTCCCAAAGGTTGAAGAAAACGAAACGGAACGGAAAGGACGAAACGTTGTAAATTAATGAATATATTTTAAATGTAATTTGTGTTTTTGATGGTTTTATTTTATTTTTGTTATAAAACAAAATAACGAAGTGTAAACAAAAAATGCATAATGTAAAGACTAAGAGAAACAACTCAATCAATAAGTATCTTGTCTTCTATACTTGTGTTCAATGTGATTTTGGCGTATATATTTGGCGTAACTGATATAGTTAACATTTTGTCGTCTGTTATTGTTCATTTGTGAATAAAACGCATAACAATTCTTTGTATTTAGTCTATTTACTGGATGATCGGGAAACACGTTTTGGGACATATCATGGGGCTTTAAAATTGAGATTTAATCTTATATAGATTGCCGTTTTACCTTTTTAAACAAATACAGAAGAACCTTACCATAAAACTGTATGATTCATTTATTACAAATGCTTTATTAATTTTATCAATGTTTGGGTGAAGCATATTATTGCGTTTTACAGCATTACATTTACATCGCTATATTAGACATTTTTTAAAAAGTATTTGGAATAAATGATCCGTACACTAATAGCTATTGGGTTTTTTTGTGACTTTTCATATGAATGTAAGTAAACTAATAATAACTATAAAGTTAAATCGTAAAAAAATTAAGGCATGAAACGATACTAGGTCATGTTCACGTTAGAACTTCAGTGCGAAGATTCTATCCTTCCAATATCGAGGCACACAATCAGCAGCCTCATCTATATGCGCACACGTAAATGAAAAACAAGGTGTACACGAATGACTGTTAAAACACAGTTACGGCAAATACCTTAACAGCGTTCCGATGAAGAAAATAGTGCAGCGGTTAATATGTAGCAATGTGCTGTCAAATGCGGAATATTGGCTATGATAAAATAAGAATAATGAAACTGTACATGTGTTTTATCGTAGGATAAAGCTCGGTCACTTGTTCAAATGCGTACATTAATGACTTAATTCTATATGCAATAAAACACAGGTACATATTCATTATTTCTTAAATAAATCCTATAACTCACACAGTCCTTTGATTACACCCGTACAATACACTATAAAAATGTCTAAATATAGTAACTCATGTATAATTGGAAAACCGGAGTTTACGCTTTATGAATACAGACGAATACTACATGAATGTACGTAAATCCGTTTTCGGTTAATACAGCTCGGTTAAAAGTCCAGACTGATTATTAAAGGTATATCTTTATACTTTATTAATATCGAATATAAGTTAAATTAAATCTTATTATTTCATGACATTATACAGTTATCATTAATAAAACCGAAAGTGTGTTATGAAAACGAAAGTAGACTGATAGCGATAGTTGTATTTTAAGTGTACAATACGTTTTGTCGAACATGCACTAAAGAATATTATATTTATGTGACGAGGTTACATTATGTATGTAAGTCTTGTTTATAAATTTAATAGGTTGGGTGTGGAGTTAGTATCTTTCAGATCTATATTTGGAGAGGGGAATAACCTTAATATTCAATGTTTCACTTTTAATATTTACATTACGTACGTTGTTTCTATTGCTTGAACTAGAAGTATGACTCAAGATCATCTGCTACTATATGTGTGGTTCTGTGGTTCAAATTGTCACAGGACGCCAAAGTTCAAACTGGGGCGTATCTGTAGCATACTTGACTGTACTCCCAAAAAGAGAAACAACCTGACTGATAGACGGGGAGTGGGAAAAACATTTTAAAAACTAATTTTATGTGGAAATGAAAACGATTGACTGAAATTTGAGATTTTATGGGAGCTTGTTTTACTTGCCTAAAAAAGAAAGTAACACAATTTTAATGTAGAATTTGCTTTTGACTCGTCAGATTGTTATTATCTAACCCCTCCCACAGGAGCTTACCATTCAGACTTGGATGTTTCAAATCATTCATGTTCTTAAAATGAATTATCTATAAACGTGCCTGTGTGAAGCTATACCAGTTCTATGTTTAGAAAGAGTACTGAGATTAGATTTAGTTGTGCTGTGAAAATGAAGTCCTTGTTTATGTCTTACGTTTCGTGGAAATGTATACTCACCAGGAAGTAATATTTCATACACTTAACCGATTTAGAAACGCAACTATTTTGGGGGTCGGTATTTTTTGTATTAATTATTATTTAAATTTTATTGGAGTATAAACCAATAAATGGGACGCTAGTCTTATACCTGGTTCGATTTTCTACGAAAAAATATTTCAATTTAGCCAATTACGTCACAGTAGCGTCATTTTCATTATTTACACGTGACGCGTGAGCAAAACAACGGCGTGACGATTTGACCGACAATTTATAGAGAAACGATACCCCAACAAAAAAACTTAAACTTGAATTTTGAAGTGCGTTGTATACGGTGCCACGCTTTTATGATACATAACATCCTGGCGCCATCGACTTGCTTTAAGCAGTTATGTGACGTTTTATCGTGACAAAGAAGATTAACTGTCGTCTGTCGACAATATGAAGACTTGCATAGTGTTTTTAAGAGGCAGTTTACACCTACGATTGTCTGCGTCAGGTATGCCGACGATACAAGCGTGTAAACATGATGGCACCAAACGAATATTTTTTTAAAGACGCCACTTCCGGTCAAACATATTTTCTGTTATACCTACAATTTGAAGGCAATGATGCGTACGATTAAGTAATTTTGCTAAAATATAGATTCCGTAACATTTTGAATAATGTTTATTATGACCCATGTTGAAAATCGCTTCATTTTGTCTGTCTTCTTATTTATCTTGACATATTCCATTATCCACTTCCGGTTACGGGTTTGAGATGCCATAGACATAAGAAATGTACATTCTTAACCATTGGACACAATGCAGCCTACGCTAGATGGGCAAAAACTTGCTGACAGCTCATGTTGAGGCTGTGGAGGTCATTGCATTTTTACTCGTGAAACGAAATTTGAAGGCAGACACAAATGGCCGTCAAGAAGTGCATCATCAAGCAGAAACTTCTGAACGTTTGGATTGATACGTGTTTTCCTCATAGATGTGTGGAACAACATCCTACTGCACTTTATTTTCCCGCCAATGAGGCAATGACACCTGATTTTAATAGAAGCTTATAAATACATTATTAATTTTGCGAACTTGACATTGTCGATCAATACAGTTCGTGGTTTGGTTTTGTGACCATCTAAACCTTGATTACAATGAATTTTGCACATCTATGACTTCATGTATTGATTTCATTACATGTAAAATTTCAATAAAATTGAAGCACCTTAACTGACTTAAATTTATCAAAAACCCACTGTTGCGTTTTTTAAACGGTTAAGTGTATACACACCGTACAACCCCCTGTGTGTAAGGCAGTTCTGTATGTCGAAGGCAGAGACACACGCGTTTTGTGCTACTTGAGTAGGGTAAGTATTTGTCATTTTATACGTGTTTTGCGTTGCTTGTGAGAGTGTTCACTTACATATATCGTTGACGCGATGAATGAACAATAGGTATATACAATTTATGTGCCCACAAATGCCATATTGATCGAGTAAACAGGTTTCAGATATGCGATGTTCGCCAAAAGTTCGAAACTATCGCCATTGACATTGAATTCTCAACTTAATTCGTGGTTTGGAGCAATTCGAAAACATTGAATACAAACTTCAATCCTTCCTCAATATATCTATCTTTTCCGTTTTGGAAAATGTACATTTTCTGTGAAGATTTTGTACGAATTGTATGTTATAAATACAACCCAGATTAATGTAAGGCTGTATTCCATTGTCTATTTCACCAAGAATCACGAGTGTTTAGTGGTTATTTTCGTCAAGGAATATATTACATACCTGGTGGTCGCTGACGCTGGCAATTATCAGTTGCCAGTGGCCCTTTATGCCTGTTAATGACGAGTGCATGGCTTTGATGGGGGCGGAAGCTCTTCAGGCATTGTCTTAGAGTTTAGAAACGAATGGTTTGCGTAGTATTCTATGGATAATATAAGTAAAATGTCAACATAATGACGGTGAAATTTGCAGTTTTTGTGTGGCGTAAACGCCACACAATGATATTACCACTTTTCAGCTTACGACCAATTTAACGCATTAGGCCTCGGCAAATAAATAGTTCTATGATTTGAACACTATTACAAGCATGCAACACAGGTTACACGTATCATTGGACCTGATTTGTTTACATTACCAACATTTACTTATATTAAGACCAACAATTATATCAGACTTTTATTTTTAGAGGATATTTATAGCAAATCATTCCGCAACGGACTATATTTTTACTACCAAAGAATGTTCTCACTGGTGGCGGGAATCTAAAATAGTTCCCACGGTTTTCAATCGTATACTGCAGACGATTACCTAATTTTGTTGTATACAAACATTGATGCCATATATAGCTGATGGGGGAAAATAGTTCTACGTACATATCGATCGGCCGATTAACAATGTTACCGCGGTAAGCGTTAAACGCACTAGTCAATTTCTACCCTGCCGTATATAAGACCTCATAATTTTCGTATCTATTATCCGATTTTGAATATTTAAAGCTTGTAATGAAGCAGAGATATATGTCTCTCTTTTAGACAACATTCAACACGATACCCTAATTATTAAATCCACGGCGATGAGTAAGAATCCGTTCCGCGTAAAAGTAAGTTTAAAATATCCCGTTTTATACCAAATAAAAATTCAATCAACGGTCGAAAATCATCAATAATTAATTTAATATCCGATCGATTTTGTTCATTAAAGCTTGTTTTAAAAGCTAATACTTTAAGGTTTTATAAAATGTAAAACTTGTTTTTAAAGCATTAATCGGCCGATCGATATGTGTGAGCGACGCCCTTTTACATACGTTAATATAGAGTGTCATATACATTTAATTAACATGCGTGGTCATACGGAGAATAAACAGTCACTTATCTTGACACTGGTCGAATTCTCCAAGTCGTTAAAAATGGTATTTGTAAATATCCCTTCATTGATGCTCAGCATAGTTACTTAAGTAAGTTCCAGGTAACTGCTGGTTCTCTTGGTGTCTTTAGCAGCACAAATGTTTGAGTAAGGGTGGGCTTATCAGAACTGGGACATAAACTTATGATACAACCTGGATTCGATATTGGATTTAGTGGCATCATTACGCCACACACCAGTACTTTCAGTGCTTTGATTACATATTGTCATACCAATTGACTCAGTACATAAACAAGTCAACTTCCGGTCATCGCAATAAGTCATACAAGTTGAATTGTATAGTCCCCCAATCATTGAAGTCGTACAATGGCCGAAAATCAAAGTTGTTGCCCTGTCGATGAGGTTGTATTATACTTTTCGACAGCTTGGACTTGGGCGGATCTGCGCTTGTTTAGTTGGGCATTGTGCTTTGTGTGTTTTTAATGTTTTCTGTGCTCGGCTGGTTAAGTTGAGTGCTGCCTTCCCTGTCTGACTTAATATACTCTTTTTGTACTTTACATCTTCACGGTGTTCATTCGCACAAAGACCCTCGGTCAACATTCCAGCCACGCCAGAACTTGTGAAAAATGATAGAACTAGTTTAACAACAGGAACACAATGATTAATCATCGGGGGTTCCGTGGGATATCGATTTTTATGCATAAACCGGTATTTTAGCCAGTATTGTATAACTACCGACACGGATGTAAACCGTCATGCAAAATAGTTCCATCAATTGCAGCATATATGCTACGAAGCTACTTCCTATTTCTAAATTGGACAGTTGGATATCCCAATAAATAATTTAAACTTATTTCCAGTATTTCTTTGTATTTACAAAGCAATTACCACTTCTGTTAACTGCCTTCCGTACGTACCTTTTTCGTCTGCATAAACTGTTACGTAATTATATACTGTGGTACTGACCCAGTATTTCTAATTATATCGAGGCAATGGTTCCATTGCGTTATCAATCTAGCTACTCTCAACAAGCGGTACTCCGAGTATCACTCTATATACTCTGTTACACATGCATGCAGTTCGTTATGTTAGATTAATCAGACGGTAGTATCCGATGTTACACGTATTTGGATTATTTGACTTATACAATTAAACAAACAACGAAATAAATTCGATCAGCATCCAAACTGCTGAAATACACTAGACATTTTCTGACCGCAGAAAACTATTTGACTTGTGCTTCCTGCATGCATTCATTCCAATCGTGAAAGCTCGGACATTTCCGTTTGTCTCCGGTAAATATTTCAATGCATACAGGCCGAGGTGATCAGAATTCAATGCTTTGATTTGATGAAATGTTACTGATACAACTACATTAATTTTGTACATCGTAAATCTAATTATACATAAAGAAACGTACGCGTACTTTCGTCTCGTCTTATTGGTATTATGCTACGCCTAGTTGCATAATTATCTGCGACCCGGATGACGTTAGATGATGTCGTTAAGGCCCAACAACTTTACATAATACGTTACATCATATACGTGATGCTACATAAGCACGTGTTGCCAAACTGTTTTAAGCAGTCAGCCCATAAATAGATGCCATACCGTATACTCTATGACTGCTTAAATAACCTGACTATTAACATTGATTGCTTAGAAGATTAATACCAAGATCATGTTTGACTGCACATGTATAGCAATGTATTGGCATTATGATGTATACGCCATTATGTTTAATGTTCTTCGTGGGGGTTATTCACGAAAATTAGTCAATTAAAATTTGAAACATACAAATAACATACATTTTGTACAAACAAAACAGTGCATTTAAAAAGTTACCTGTCAAGTAATTTGAATTGCTGCATTTCGTACTTACATAATCTATAGAATGCTAGGAAAACTATTCGTTTCTTAACTTCATGACAATGCATGGAGCGCTTAATGCCCCCCAAACAGCCATGCACTCGAATTTTAACCCCAGTTCGTCATTAACATGCATAAAAGGCCACTCACAACCGATAATTGCCAGCGTCAGCAATCACCAGGTATGTAATATATTCCGTTAATCAACTGGACGAAAATAACCACTAAACACTCTTGGTGAAATTGACTTTGGAATACAGCCTAACATGAATCCGGGTTATATTTATAACATACATATCGTACAAAGACGTTTCATTGCCCTGTCAAGTAATTAGAATTTCTGCCTTTGTCGTTAGCATAAGTCTCTTATCTCTGTCTCTGCGTTAGCATTAATATTTAACGCTCTGTCTTTGTCGTTATCATTCGAAAAACAGAACTGCCTATTTCGTTAGCATTTTTTTGTACCTCGTTCAATTTAAACCTCTGTATCTTCACAGAAAATGTACATTTTCAAAAACGGACAGATATATTAGGAAAGGATTGAAGTTTGTATTCAATATTTTAGAATTGTTCCAAACCACGAATTAAGTTGAGAATACAATGTCAAAGGCGATAGTTTCGAACTTTTGGCAAACATCGCATACCTAAAACCTGTTTACTCGATTAATATGGCATTTGTGTGCACATAAATTGTATATACTTATTGTTCATTTATCGCGTCAACGATATATGTAAGTGAACACAAGCAACGCAAAACACATTTTAAATAACAAATACTTACCCCACTCTAGTGGCGCAAAACGCGTGTGTCTCTGCCTTCGACATACAGAACTGCCTTACACACAGCGGGTGGTACGGTGTGATATATATACATGTACTTTCATAGATTAATGTGAACGTCATTGTTCTTATACTACCGGAGATAACACTAGCCTTTGTTTACAAATAAAAATGAAAATTAAATACATTTTCGAAATTCAATTTTGTTCAATCTTGTGCACTTTTACTGATAGACTCTTTAATTAAGGTGGTTCATAACTCTTAATTTTTTCTGTACAACAAGTATCAAACACCTGATTTTTATGAAGAACAGACTCATGAGTGTGATTGTGCAAACCCATAACAGTTTTGCTCGGCTAGATTTTGAGATATTTTTAGAATTTGGGGAAACCCCCCAAAAACGGATATTTGCATTTTACCGAAAAAGTTTGACATTTTATTTCATGAAACTTGGCATGCATGAAATTTCGTATATACGGAATCACACGATAATGTTTGTTTTAGAATATGCATGTTATATGTATTTTAAATGATATTTTAAAATATAAGATTTTTCATTTTTAAGTTATACGAAAAAAATAGTTGAACAACATACTGTTTTCGTACATGCAACCAGTAGAGTAACTATTATAGAAGTCGTATTCCAAATGTTATGGCAGTTGCTCGGCTAGATTTTTTTAGTGACAATTTAGTGATTTCGGAAATGTCGAAAACCAGGAGAGTTTGCAAAATACATCAACGTTTTGAATACGTTGTATCCAGTTTTCGCGATAATTTGTTTTTGAAAAAAATGTGTATATTTGAAGATGAGCCCAGATTTAGCTATATGCTCTTTTGCATTAGCTAGTCTATATCCTTACGAAATAAATGCAAAGAAACTTCCATGCTGACGAATCAATTTTTTATTGTTCGTACTATTTCATCATGGTAGTCAGACGCTTTTAATACGTCTTATTTACACCGATTACTAAACTTCCGCTCAAATGAAGAGTTGGGAATCACCTTAAATCTACACTAATAACTGCCGGTCAGTCGACCGTTCAGTGTTTATAATTTTCTTTGTTGGTTTATTGATAAGGCTAGACTTATCCCCGGCGAACTATAATACATCTCATCAAAGTTTATGTACTGTAATCTTTGTATAAACCGATTTCGATAACATGGATTTCTCGGTTCAGCGCATTCAAAGCGTTTAGGGGAGCATGTTTTGTTATCGGATTAGAGCCAAAATGCATCCTTAACTGGATAAAATCAGTATAGCAACGTGTTATATACAATAGCCTCTGTGGCTAAGTGGATATGTGCGTTGACATAATTATATTTGTCGTTCGAAATCGTTGGTTTTGAGTTCAAGCCCAGCAGAAGTCATCTTTTTTACTCTGCATAATTTATTATTTTATTTTTATTCAATATAATATTATATAAATCAATATTCAAAATATAAACTTGTTCGTCTGGTACGAAGTTGAAACATTTTGCCTGCATGTATTTTACATTCTTTGTGGGAGTTTCGATTTCCTGAGTTAACTTTCTTCTTACCATGAAATTATGTTCATACATTTTATCAGCCTGGTGCTATAAAACAAAACATCAAATTATAAGCAATGAATTATTTATATGCGTTTTTAAAAAAAATAGAGACAGTGTGGGGGTTGAACCTAAAACGTTATTCCATTGGTATTTGAAACTATCTGCTCTGCCAACTGCGCTATGGTTGCAATTGAAAAATGTGTGCTTTGTATAGCCTAATAAAGAGTGTGTATGCATGTTATCAAAGCTGGATCACCTGTATTATGTTTATGTTATAGCCTTCGTATATAAACAAACGGTCAGATTATCGAAATCGGTCTATAACTACTATAGTGCGCCCAGGATAACAAGAAAGGCGGGAAATTTTGGTATAATCCATTTAGGTGGATTAATCAGGTGTGAATGATTTATCCGTTATGTTTTTAGAACAAAACTGACCTTATCTGTTTTCTTTAGTAATGCGCAAAACCAACTTTCCGATAGTTGACAAAACCGATTCATGTTTGTAAACATCACGTTATCCTGGGCGCACTATAATTATTTCAAGCCTACGTCGCAATGTCCTACACAAAACTGAACGAGAACAAACTAAATCGATGCACGAGTGTCGTTTAACACATGACACGTATACATATGTAATCACATTACTCTCTCACATGTTTTAAACACGTTTTATATCACATATAAACTGCAGTCAGGAATCACACTAACTGTGAATGATAGTCAGACAAAATCCATGTTTTACTGATTGTTTTTTAATCAGAATGTCTAGTTTCTTTATGCAGTGTGTGTATATTTATCTCTGATTATGAATATACTGATTTGTTTGAAGTGAAACTTGATCTGCAGTCATAGTCATATGTAATTATGTAAAGGCACGTCATGTATGCTTAACATTTTTCCTGCTCAAAATTTATGCCAAATAATGTAATAAAAATTAGATGGAACTGGACACCTGCGCACTGCCCAGTATGTACAGAGAGACTAGAATTAAAATACAGGGTTGGTGCCATACCCTCCGATCATCTAGAAATAGTGTTTTATATAAACGGTTTGTGATAAATTCAGAGTGATTTAATATTTTGTTATATATATACAGCTCTAGTATGAGTTCGGGGGCCACTGGATACTCGACTTCCTTGCCAGGTCTGGGGAGGAGTAATGGACTAAAAGGACCTAAACGTGAAGACATACCTGACAAGTCTGTGATAGCGATGATTGAACTTGTTCTGAAATCAGTAAGTAGCTATAAGTAAGTACATAGCGTGTTGTGTGTCCACTTAATCCTTGTAAACCTGTACACCGTTACCTACTGAACAGCACACGATAAAGACAACTGCAAAACAGCGATATTCCAATGAGTAAGCGTACATTATAGTAAGCAAGAAAAAAAATGCACACTGTATTCATTTTCAATGACCAAAGGAATTGTATGTGTTAGCGTAAAATACATATTGAATGTTTAAATTGATTATATAAAATGCATGTTCTGTATTTTCAATTCGTTTTCGCCCGTCAAAATCGGCTAGTGCATTACGCTTTTATTAAGAACAAATGAGTAACAAACGCTGTTATCTTTAGTACAGTAACTGTTATGCCTTCCCGAATAACGGAGTTCTGAACAACTGGCACTAAAGGTGTGACCTACGAGCCCATGTAGAATTATTCTCTCTCAAGCTCAAGTATTTGTCAAACTTATTCGTCTATACGTTTTATTATTTCAAGGTCACAGTGATCGAACATAAATTACAAGTCGTGGAAGCGAAAATCGACCGTCTGTCCTCCTTACAAGATGATGTGAAGACTGAACGTGGTTCAAGCGATTGTTCTGCATATGCCATTGTTACAGGAAGTGAAGCCAACTATGACCTTCTGTCCCAAAGCGCAGCATTACACGATGTAAAAAAAGAACGCGGTACAAGTGATTGTTCTGCATATGCCGTTGTTACAGGGCGTCATGATGTTCCTAGTAGAAATGAAAAACATGATACATGCGACTCTTCTAATCATCGATTGTTAGACGATGAAAACGTTGAAAACATAAATGACAGGGACTCAGAAAAATGCTTTAATCCTAATGAGCATGTAGTTTATACCGCTCAAGTTTTGGAATATTTTGAGTCAGCTGATGTAACTCTGGATAATACTGTACATCATTCTTTGAGAGCACCCCGAGAGTCAACGGCCAAATCATTGAGGTCAAAACTCCACAATGCCACCAAACACACTGGCGACACGTCTGACGTTACACAAGATCAAGCTGTAAATGTTGAAATCCCTATTGTACGTGTCAATGCGGAACAAATAGTTGATATGCAAGCACCACATTCATCAACACATACAGCGGATAATGTTACAACAAACTATCAACCAGTCACTAGAGTATCCTCAAATGTTGATGACAAGGAGCAGGACCTCGGTGCGCCACTGAAGGGGGAGATTACAGATCCAGGAACTGACAATAGAGCTGACGTTCCGTCTGGTACATTTACTAACCAGTTTGTGGATAATGGTAGGTGCTATAAATTAATTATCAATCTATCTATATGATGTTGTATACATTATTTATTTATTTACGTATCATCATTGTACAACTGACATACAATACCAATGTATACAGTCATATACAATTACATTAATTACATTGCACAAAGTCATTCTAACAATTTAGGAGAATTTAGGAGACTATGAAAAAGCTCAACAAGTATATAATATTGTTACCCTACATACTAGACTGCGTATATTAAAATCATGTCATAACTCTTCTCTTAAGTAGCAATCAGCAATGACTGATTTACACATGTAAAACCAAGGAGCAGTTATTAATCTTCGTAGTAGAAATGTATTAAAAATGAAGATTATAAAAATGTGAGATAGAAAGAGAATACATTTAAACCATGTTATTAAGTATAAGTGAAGCAATGCAAAGTACTGTATAATTTTAAACATTATTTGTGGGTGCATTTGTAAAAACCGTCCAAATTATTTATCTGAGCTCAATTTGCTTTTCCTTATTTCTACTCACCAAATGAATTAATTGTAGTAATACTACATGCTAATTATGAAGTTTATGTAATTTTAAATAGCGTTTTTATCATGTGTGTTTGTTTGTGTGATAGATTTGACTGATGGATCAGAAGAACACACGGTATCAAATAGCAGCAAACCAAGTCGAGCTAACAACCAAACAATGAACATGTCAGGATTTAAAAATGATCATGGAAACACAGATAACAGGTAAACATTTCAAACTATTCGGATAAATGTGGGAGGTGGATTTCAAATGACAGGCCTGATTCACAACGTTGCCCCCATTAGTCGAGATCTCCCTCGCATTAGGATTGTAGTTTGCGTTAATATACAAGCAGGCTTACACTAACGCCTCTTTTTTATTGTTCTTGTTTTGCTTGTTTTTTGTTGTCGATATCATTGTGTCGAGAATCAAAATTTAGATAGAAGATCTTTAAGAGGGTTAGAAATGTGTTTCCTGACCAGTCCTAACATTGTTAACATTTTCCTAATAAATGGGTTAATTGCATCCTTGTTGCTCAATGTATTCGGCTGGATACAAAATAGAAAGTTGTTAACTACAGATGACAAATCCGCAGCATCAATCAAAGTAAGCGTAAACTTGAAACAACATACTTTATACTTAAATGTTTTAGCTTTATTATACTGTAATACACACACATTGAAAGTTATACACTGTAAGCGACGGCCAGCCAGGCAAGAGAAAGACACAGAACATACCATCCGTATTCCTAAAATAAGCTACTTTAAGCTCGTACTGACACACACGGTGATTGACACACTGTATTGTATTGTATCATAATTGGAGGTAACTGCAAATGATAACAACACTGAATTGAAGTACGGGAAGACTATTTTACAGCCACCACACGACTCTAACACCTGCTATAGTAATACATACTTTCATGGATTTATGTTATTATAACAGGTAGTTTTTTTTTAACATTTGTAACGTATTCAGGTTCTTAAAAGAAGCCCATGAAAACCTACCACTGACGTCTCTCCGAACTGGGAATTTATCCAACACTTTGTGGATCAAATCTGAGACTTGGAAGACAGGTAAAGCCAGTTTCCCGTATTGCTACTTCGTATATACTGCTTTATGATGAAAGCTTCCCTACATTGTGTTGCCCTGAATGAACATGTTATTGATGACATCAGAGATGAAAGCATTACCAGGATCTTTTACTTACATGTGTCAGATGTCTCCTCTTATATATCTGTAGGCTATATACATGCATGCAATAAGCATTAGACACATGTGTACAGTTTTATCAAAGCACTTACGGAAATCTTAAACTTGATTTCAAATTTAATTCCTTATATTGCTTTTACAACTACAAATAGGGGACATATATTTCAATTTCCAATTATAAAAAAATCTAATTTGGACGTAAATTTACGATTTTTGTAAGTGTTATGATAAAACCGTACCTAAGGGTTTTATTTACTTAATTGTTCTATTAATTGTTCTATAAGCAGCCTTAATTACATTTTGTAGCAATTTCGGAATTAACACTTTTATAATCGTTACTTTGATTCCCAATGAAACTCTTAATAAGCTTCATAACATGTGGCAACCCTTAATTAAGCTGTCATTCATTACTATCTTACATTTCAATATGTGACAATCATTCAGGAACCGACCAGGAAGGATTTATGTAATTAGCTGTATGTTTTTCTTCAATGAGTGAATGAACAATATTAACGTGTTGTTTTTATTTAAGATGTACCGAACCTTAAACATCAACTACGTGAATTATTGGAGCAGGAAACACGAGCTTGTAAGTGACTTATCTTTATTATATGAATCCGTAGTCTTTTATCTTTATCCTTTGACTATTTTAACAGATTTAACTAATTGTTGCGTGCGAGGTCAGATGACATGATTGCCTTTCATCATCAGGTAGTTACTGAATACTCCGAAGTGTTTCCTACAGCAAAGCTGTTCATGACAACTTTTCAAAAGGGACATAGCCTTTCATCTGTAAATTGCTTTATTTTGTCATTCTGTATTCTTTATTATCAATGTTAATTCGTGTAACTGTCATTTTGTATCTGAGTCAGTGAAAATTACCTGTAACAATTGATTCAGATCAATATTTCTGTTCTGTAGAGGATGTTGTTGTATAGTACATTAATTACTACATGTACTCATGGACAGATTCTACTACTTCGTATAACAGCTGTCAGCTAATGTCATTACTATTTGCCTCAGGCTAGCATCAGTGGGGTTCGGCATGTTTAAACTGTTTTATTATAGCTATTTTACTAGCTTGATCAATTAAAATAGAATCGAGTACTATTATGTTTTATTATATTTTGTATATATTACTCGTATAATTCACCTATTTGTGTGAATGGTGCCACTGAAAAATTTACTGCTTCTCTTATGTTATTGTCAATCAATCAATAGTAGATATGCTCCAAAATTGCACCTGACGTTTCATTATATTTTTGGTAAGCAATAGTAACATTTATACTATTAATTCTACAGCTAGAGACAGTGGTTGTATGCGGTCAGCTGGTATAGACACTGTCATATGTCTGGATACATCAGCAAGTATGGCTGGATGTCCACTACAAAAGGCCATGGCTGTAATCAGTCAGTTGGTTGATGGTAAGTTTTATTCAAATATTGCAGAAATTAATTCATTCTACTTTTCGCCAGTTTGGACTTGGGCGGATTTTTACATGTTTAGTTTGACTTTGTGCCATGTTTGTGTTGTATGTTTCTTGTGCTCGGTTGGTTCAGTTGGGCATTGTCCCTTGTGTGTTTTAATGTTTTCTGTGCTCGGCTGGTTAAGGTGAGTGTTGCCTTCCCCGTCTGACTTAATATTGTCTTTTTTATTTTTTTATATCAATGCCAGATGTTTCCGTACCATCCAAGTATTAAACTAAATTTTCCAACTTTTGTGATTTCCTTTATATTTGTTGAAGAAGTTGAGAGAAATCTAAACTTAATATTTGAACTGTGTGCTTCCATATGACAATGCCTCAATCATGCAATATACTAAGGTTCATATCAGTTATGTCGCTTGCAAATTATCGCCCTGGACTAATATGTAACGATTGATGTATGACGTCCAATCAAATTATTGCTACGAATATTATAAGTTGGAATCCCAGGAGATCCTCAGTGGAAATCTGATATCATAATGATTCAAGGTCATTGATTTCATTTCTGATTCATTTAGGTATGTTTGTAAAGTTCGTGCAGCTGGTTGGCACACGAGTCAACGCACTTCTGGGTTAATAATGTGGGCAAAAATTCTTCATTTTGGTTCTTAATTCGTAAAACCCAACTTTTAAACGGATCTCCTCGATGGACACGTCTGGTGATCTGACGACGACCGGTTCACGTTCCATATAGCCTAACACAGACTTCAGTACTTTATCATACTTTCAGGGCGATCGTCTACTTGAATCAGATAAAACAAACGTCACTATATTTAGATGTATATTTTCAGGTTATGAACAGAATGCTATTGAACATGATTTGGAGGAGAATGTAGCGGTAGTTGTGTTTGGAAAACAGAATAAAATACTGACACATCTCACTAATGATTACAATGTCGTCAGGGATGAACTATGTATGTTTGACTTGTACTCTTTTTTCTCTCAGTTTGATTTATGTATATAAGCCAAACGCATGTATTGTTATATGATTTAGTTTAAAGAACGTTACATTATTGTTCAAAGTAATACAAATTGCAAGTTCATATGGAAATACGCACGCATGTTTACTGCACGATTGTTAATGACTTTGGTCGAATCTGCAACCGGCGTTGACAAAGTATGCACTATGGCAACATGGGTTCATCTATTTGTATGTACGAAAAACGTATATAAGATATTATTAAACTCCATATTGCAACGATGATTGACATTCTAGGCAACGATGATTGTACATGGTTTAATTATGTTTAATGCTGGTGTTACGTTCTAAGTTGTCCTTAAGTTGTTGTATCATGTAATATAGAAATATTTTATTTCAGTTGAAGTGACTGCTGGTGGCCCTTCACCTCTCTGGTTAGGGTTAGCTTTAGCTTTGACAGAAATCAAGGAAAGAGGTATCAAACTTATAGCAATGAATAATACTGTAAAGCCACTTGTTGTAGAGCAAGAAATATAAGGGATAATTGAATAATGTTTTGTGTTCTTATTGAGGTAAAGTACAATAAGAAAATCCATGAAAATGGATTTGAACAATAACTATCGGGAATACAAGATACACAACCTATTACGGCGTAATGTTTCAATAAAATTGAATATGTGAAACCAATTGCAAAATCGTTATAATTTTGATCATTTCAGATTACCTTGTGATACATCTGAAGTACATGTAGTGCAAATCCTTAAATTCTAACCTGGCAAATTAGCTGTTTTGACCACAAGCAAATATCAAGGCAGTATTATCTTTCGGTTTCTCTTATGAATTATTTGCATATTCTTTATCTTGTAGGAAATATGGTTACAGTAGGTGAGTCAGTTATTCTACCAAGAATTATACTGATAACTGATGGTAAGGCCTCACCAAAGTACATACTCCATGGTGATGATACACAGAATACTGATACAGCAGAGGAGGTATGTTTGTCTGTGTATTACTGTATTTAATATACATTATATCTCTAAAGCAGGTGTTATAGTGCCGTGTGACGGCAGGAAATTATCTTCTCGTACTTCACTCCAGAGTAGTTTTCTTTCGTGATTACCTTCTTTTATCGTTATACGGTAACATGCAACGTGTCATTAATTGAGTTTGCCTGTATATACACGTACATGTGCTAGGTTGACTTAAATTCTCCATCTTGTTTGGGGGTGCGGATGATACGTTCTGTGTATGTCTCCGGCGTGACTGGCTTGGCGCTACCCGTCGCTTCAGTATGGCTTTGCCTGTGCATGACTGTACTAAATATTTTTTATATTTCTTTTGCCTCTTACTGTAGTAGATTACCCTTCTACTCATGAATGTGTATATAGTCACCTGTTACACTAGGCTGCACAAGATGCCCTATACGCTCCTATCAAATGTGAGAAAAATAAATAGTTTCCTTAATCATTAATTGTGTTTATTATATGACTGTGCCTATATATAGGTATACATATACATTTCGGAGGAGAACTCAAAGTGTCCCTGTATATTAATTCTTAGATTCCCAAGATTTCAGTGAAGTTTGAAAGTATGTGAAAATACATATATTCATATTATTCATAATTTAATTATTTTATTAGTTTACGTTTGATTTCGAGGTGTCGGTAAAGTGCATTGATTTCCATATCTTTTTGTAGACAAAGCAAGACATTGTAACATTACTTGAGACGTGTAAAAAGTTTTCCAGGACAATAGATTGTATTCAAGTTGGGCCATGCGAACAGGTAAATGATTTCATAGAAATGTGTTATTCTACAAAGACTGGCTCTGATCTATCAATCCACTTTTTTCCAGAATTAATACTACATGATTTACATGTAAATTGATACATTTTCTGTATTTTATCGTCAACTTTTTAACAGAATGTCAGGCGAATGAAAGGATTACACAAAGTTTATTAATTTAAACATAGACTTTCCACAGCAGACTTACAAAAGATGTGCATCGTGACCTTGAACATATTTGAATACTAGTATTCTGGGTTTTTTTAGGCATTCATGTGTTACAATCATCTCTTGATATTGCTTTGTTACTGTAATTCTATTGTGTGAACCATCTTGATATGGGTTATTAAGTGATGACTGATACCAGGGCTGCTAGTCACGAAGCATCTTAGAAACAAAACTTAAAAACACAAATGTAGATCAACCTACATTGTAACATGACCATCAACAGTATTAGTTTCTGCATAGGTTTAAAAGCATTTTTGCAATAGTTTACAGTTATCACTCATAAGAAAACGTAGGTTGTTATTCAATATGGAAAATATACAGCGCAAATATTATTTGTAATTTAATACAACATATTTAAGTTTTCAACTAAGATGCTTTGTGAATACCAGCGCTATATCGCAACGGCCTAGAAATCTCGCTCCGATCTCCCGAAGCATCTCAAGCAGAACTCTCAGCTCAAATTGAGATATTGCTCAAATCAGAGTCTTAATTTGAGATAAATCTGAAGTTCAGACTTTTGAACTTTTACAGCACTAAACTGAGAACAATGTTTCTGTTTTGTGATGCGATCTTGAGTCCATCTTCCTATGGTAATTAACTCAAAGACACATGGCAATATTTGAGATGAGATTAAGCTCATATTGAGATTGACAAAATACATTTCCGGTGGGTAAAGGTTTAAACGCTTTGTTTGTTTACTGTAGGATACGTTACAACTGCTGTCCGGTGGAAGGATGTTTACACCAGATGATGTTAACTATCTCACACAATTCTTTAGAGTTCAGGTATATAACATACGTTGGTTGTTCAATCAGATCTTGGAGAAACATATGACAGTCAATTAACATTTCAAACAACCCTTGTAATAGTTACTTTCAACATTACGTTTTCAATATACTAAGATACTAGAATATTACAAGTCAATTCAACCATACAAAAACTGTTTTAGTAATCTTTAAATACAGACTATAATTTGAACCAAATCAGGTTTTTGTGTCACCTTAACGTATATACCTAGTTGGTAGAAATGTTGAATAGCTTACAATTGTGACTTAATATACGACATAGAACTAACCTAACCAACATGATAATCGAACCCAGATTGGTTGTCATTGTGACACTCAAATGAAAGGCCAAAATGAGCAGAAGTGACATACAGTATGGTGTTATATTTTTTTGTCCAACACTTTGATGTTACAGTAACAATGTTACAGTAACACTCTTAACACTCTTAAAGCAGCTTTTTTGGCATTTACTAGGACATGGCTGCTGAACTTACAAAGAAGTTTGCATCAGGTGGAATGATAACAAGTAGTGTTGATGATATCATTAAACAATTCGGTTTGACCAAGAAAGCGCAGGTAAGTTCATAGTGTCATAGAAAAACAGTAATGCTAAAACAAAAATATAATATAAAGTCTAAGCTGTCAAAAGGCTGAATGAACTAGATTCAGCAATCCAAAAGCTGAATGCCCACGTTGTCCCTCCAGCTCAATCTTACAAAGCCATACATACTTCAACAGAGCATACCAACTGAGCTTTAAACCAGATGACCTTCTAAATCATCACATATAGTATTTGCGGCGCTGTCAACCACCAGTTCCACTGTTTGAGTAGATCACATGGAAAAGGTGCGTATCATGTTTGGCTTGAACTCATGACCCCTAATATTAGACCAATGCTTTTATATGTGCAATCATATGTTCTATTACTGTATTTATGTCATTATTCAGCTCATAATCGAGGTTTAATCAATACTCCTGATTCAGCTGACAATGTTATATGTTGTAGGATGATTTGAAGGAGCTTATTCAGTGTGATCAAGATGAAAGGGATGAGGACGATCAGCGTACGGAAAATATGACTACAGAGAAAGATGTAAGAAGTAATAATGACGAATTTGCCCGACGGGGGCAAACAAGTGGAGGGAGAGATGAATCCCTTAGACCAGGGCTAACAAGTGCAGAGAATGATCAATCTGTTAAACAAGGGCCAGCTAGTACACGGAGTGTCCAATCTAACCAGGTTAGATCAATGTCTATAAATGGAGTGCGTGATGGATCTATTAGAGCTGGGCAAACAAGTACAGGAAATGCTCAATCTTTTACATCAGGTCAAACCAGTGAAGATAGTCATCCATCTATTACACCAGGGACATCAAGTACTGGGAGGGACCAATCTGTTAGACCGGAGACAACAGGTGGAGGACTTGATGAACTAAGATCAGGCGATAAATCTGTCATACTTGGACCAGCAAGTGGATCTGATTCGACTCCAACCCCTACAGGTACTTATACTGATAAGTTATTATCTGTAGTCCTGTGCTAACCTGCACACAGCATCCCATCGAAATTAAATAAACTACTTCAATTGCATTTGGTAGGTAGTTACAAAATGTAGATAAATGCAATATAAATTTTCATAATGACTGGTATCTCTAATACTGACTGGTGCCCTTTCACTCTTATACTGACTGGTACCCTATCACTCTTATAGGCTGGTACCCTATCATTCTTATACTGACTGGTACCCTATCATTCTTATACTGGCTGGTACCCTATCACTCTTATACTGGCTGGTACCCTATCACTCTTATACTGACTGGTATCCTATCAATCACCGACTGGTACCCTATCACTCTAATACTGGCTGGTATCCTATTAATCACCGACTGGTACCCTATCACTCTTATTCTGGCTGGTACCCTATCACTCTTATACTGGCTGGTACCCTATCACTCTTATAATGACTGGTATCCTATCACTCTTATACTGGCTGGTACCCTATCACTCTTATACTGACTGGTATCCTATCACTCCTATACTGGCTGGTTCCCTATCACTCACCGTCTAACAATGATTGGTACACTATCACTCTATCATTGGCTGTTGTTCTGTCAATCTACCTCTGGCTAGTACCTTATCACTTTTACAATGACTGGTACAATTCCGTCCATATACATACATATTACAGGAGATACAGGTGACGTTGTTGTGCCACGAGATGTGGAAGAAGCTGAGGAAACAGAAGAGTGTAATGATGACATCATTGATGATGTTAGAGATCCTCTATTCGGGACATCAGTTGAGGCTTGTGAAACATGGATTGGATATGCTTCCAGACAAAATCTAGCAGGCACTGTGATGGGACCACGTAAGAGAGGTACGTCGGATGTGATTGATAATATGTAGGCTATGATTATAGTGATTGATAATATGTAGGCTATGATTTATTATATTAGTATACTAATCAAAAATATAATAACAAATTCCACATAGAATGTAGCACTCAACAGAAAAAGCACACCACGAAAGGCACATAACTAAACAGAAACAATATTGAACAAGAAGAACAAAATATCTCCAATGGCCTACTTTCATGTGTCAACTGTGCTAAATACAAGCGCATGTGATTGCCACAACGTTGTATATGCTGTATAACCCTGTAGCTTGGGATATGAGTATGAATAGTATGTATTGTAAATTATGTATTGTTTATGTTAATTAAGGGCTGGTCAAATGTGGTGAATGGTGGCCAAGTGTTAGGACGCGCGCTTAAGGTCATGAGGTTCCGGTGCTATCCCCGTCTGGACCTCTGCCTAATTACTGTGAGCAAAAATAATCCACATTAATCACTTTACGCAAGGGTATAACGGGTACCTGAGATGGTCAAATCCCAATGTGTTGTGGGTGCCATCGGCGTCGAGTTTAACAACTGACTTGGGACTCATTGATGGGATGTAAATGCACAGTCGGTTGAGCGCATTGTTACTTTACTTATTTTTTTATTAAAAATGACATACGAGTAAACAAAGATTAAAAATAATTACACAAATGACATTGAATCTTGAATTTGGTGATCAATTCCGTGAGCAAAGAATATTTCAATAATTTCTCTGTGCATGGTGCAGTTATTTATAGTACAGAGAGAGGACTGAAAAAGCCATAAATTGAAGGTGCATTAAATGTAACAATTTGAACAGAGATAATGTTTTAGTATTCCAACGGAAAATGTCTTGCATTGTGCAGTTAAAGTGGGTTGTGATTTTTATGTTTTCTGTGATCGACTGTTTTTAGTGCTGCCTTCTCTGTATATGTGTTTGTCACTAGACTAGGTAATTTGGCAGACAGGTGGCGGGGTGTCAACATTTATCTTTCGTAAGTGTTTGCTTCAATAAGGTCAACAAACAACTAGTTTTGAGTTGTGCGTGTATTGTTATATACACAGGTATGGTGAAAGTTCTATGGTCTGATGGAACGATAGATAGATGTCGATATGGTGTGAATGGACAATATGACTTCAAGATTGTACCCGACATGTGCTTTGGTTTGAATGTGATGCAGATTGGGGCTCTTATTGAACGAGGTAGGGATATCATTCATTGCAAGTTTTCATTCAAACAAAGATATATATTGAGCTATTCAAGTCAAATGTAATAAAAACTGATTTTTACAACACAAATGCGATAAGAGATTGTTTAAAATATGTTGGCAATAAAGAGTACCAAAAGAGAGCATTTGCGAAAAGGATCGTGTTGAAACAATAAGCTTAAAACACAGAAGAGAAGATCAAAGTGGTAGGGGCATACTGATGGACAACACATCCATCCATGTGTCGCACTCACCGGGGAAACGTAAAATAGGACGGTCCAAAGAAACATAAAGGGGACCCGTTAAAAGGAAATTCCCGTGGACCGAAAAAGCATCATCAGCTAGGGAAGAAGCATTTGATGGGAACTTGTCAACAGCCTTGTTGCCAACGAAGTGGAAATAAATAATGTTTAGACAATAGGCAGTTATAAGTTCAGTTACCTTATTTTGCAATCAGAATCATCAGTGTGTGTTGCATATATTCAATATATTTTCCTTTCCTATATTGGTTTAGATGTCAGATATATTTACGCTGTACTACTTTTTTATAATTGGGAAGCTCCCTTAAGGGGCCAGACTGACAATAACTAGTCGCCTGGTTATGAGTAAAAGGTAACTAGATGGGTCTAATCATTTAGATGCCATGCTAAAAACTGTTCATTCAGTTGTTTCATACGTAAATGTTTACATTTTTGTGAAACGATTTTACTTATTAGGCGCCTTGGTAATACTTGTGTCACAAATCACGATGTCCGTGTGTCCAATGTGTAGACGATGTATAAAGACATCTAGCCTCCGATGAGTAGTAATGTAAATTACTTAGAGTTCAGGCTACCCGCCGATGACCGGCCGATGTCTGTCCAGTCGCCGGTTTAATTAGACCGAAGTATCCGTCCGAATACTAGTATCGGACGGCGATCGGATTGCATTCATGACCCAGGTATTGGTGTACTAAGAATGCCGTAGAACGCAACCAACTTGCTGATATGTAACATTATATTCCACAGGACCTGATTGGAGATGGAAGAATCAAGATGGAGGACCAGGCAGTATTGGTGTAGTCACAAAACATGACGACAGAGTAGTTTTTGTAAGGGCATAGTTAATGTTGATTCGTGAAATTACAATGTTTTGATAGAATAGTACAACATCTGTAGAGTAACACCCTTTGTGAGCTGTACATATTTACCCTCGTTTAGAGATTGTTGCTCTAAATTTTTTTCTGTTAAATTTATAGTAAATATCAGTTAAGGGGAATTATGAAGGTGTTGTTATAGAGAGGTTTTTTCTCTACATAGCGCCGTTTTGAAGAGATTGTACTGTATGTTAAGCAAGCCGTTTTTGATTGCAAAGGGAATTTGTTGTCAGTTCATGAACTGAGAATAATCTGACAGAACTAATATTTCAATGTGCGAATAATTAGAGGTCATTCGTATAGCCATGGTGCATCGTCCATACTCGCCAGTAGTTGGGGGGGGGCAATAAAAGATTTGTTGACATTAACTCCTTATTAAACATCAATTCTAAAACATCCACAAGTTCTTAAATTGCACTTATCACATTCGATGATCGCATGCTTTCTGGGCAACCAGTACACACGGGGAAACTTTGGGATGTGAAGTTACAATGACTCAATCCTTAGGACTATATCATAGTATAGTGTTCATTTCAACATTTATACATAGATAGATAGCTTTTATTCGGAAAAAGGCTTTTAGCCTATCATTCTACAAACATAAATAAAATTATAAACATAGCATGTCAATGGTGGTGTCAGAACATTATCATGAAAATATGTACATGCATATATAGTATATACAGTATGTTCAAATTTAGAAAATGATGTATACATGTAATTGAAATAAATTAGCACATATTAAAGTTATTCTATAAACACATACATGTGTGTCTAACAGAAAAAAGTTGATAATTGGTAAGGGGAGAATTGGGACTATTTGAAGTATAGTTGCGACCTTAATTCACAACTTTTGTGTACAAACAATGATAAGTTTTTTTTATAGTACATTGATTTTCGCTGTTCAATAGTTCTGCAAATTTCAAAATATTCGGGTGTTTCCAATAATATTTTTTTATGTAAACTTTTCTTAAGTCCTTATATACTGGACATTCTAAAACAAAATGAAATTCATCTTCTAAAGTGCTACAACATTTACATTTGCGTTCATTCAATGGTACTTTAACTGGCTTATGCCATCGTCCAGATTCAACTTCTAATTTATGTGCCGAGACCCTTAATCGTGTGAGACATGTTCTAAATTTATAAGTAGTAATAATATCTAAGTATGGTTGAAATCGAAAGTCTGCTAATAAGTTATATATTTTGCTCTTGATGAATTTTGAATTTCACTGTTCCAATTTTGAATAAAGATGTCTCTAACTCTGGTTTTAAATATTCCCAAAAATAAGTTCACGTTCCCTACACCTTGAAATTGCCATACGTAGTTAAAACCTAAAGATTCTTACACAATATTTACATAATTTGCCCAAGATTTCTTTTGAGGCCATATTTCAATACATATATTTCAGGTCACATGGTCTCATGGTGGGCATGGAAACTATCGCTTTGGATATAACAAAAAATATGACATCAAGTTATGGTAAGGGATTTCTAAATATTATAGTATTAAACTTACAAGTAACTTACCTGTATATTGTTCATGTATTGTAGTAGATGTGTATTGTAATATATTTCACTGATTAAGATAAATGACATTATGTTAAATACTAGAACTGTTCTAGACTTTAAGGTTCTCATATCAACACTGTTTGGTTAAAGTTGCAATTCCACTAGCTCATAACATTTGGTCCTACGCAGCCATCAGCTTATATCTTCAACATATATAATTATCATAAATATACGGACACAAGAAATATGAATTGCTATAATATTATACTTGTGTGCGATGGCCTAGTGGTAGAGTATATACCTTGGGAAACTCTCTACTTCGATCCTGTGCCGAGACATAACAAGGTAAATATGGTAACGCTTAATGTCTACTTTACAACTTTTAAGCAAGCAGCCATTTAATTATAATTTGACTGGTTAGGCTGTATAATAGTATTCTGGTATTTCAATATTATGTTGTTTTTTCTTACAGTGAAAGCAGACCACAGCAACAAGGTTTGTGTAATTATAAACCAATTGCTTACTGTATTATACATTATGATTGTGTAATACTGATATGGAAAGAATTAAAATATCTTGATCTCAGCTAAATATTTCTCCACATTTGGCATATTTAACAGAAATGCCAGGTCAATTAATTTCGTTTACCACGCCACGAAATCAATTTCAACATGTCAAAACCCGCATGTTATGGTAACGTGCTCTGCCAAATGTACTATAAGCAAGTATTGTGGTAAAAACAGTATAACTAATAGATCATATGTAATGCAATTGACTATTTAAACATTTTGGTTAAATTTTAACAATTTTAAAACTTTCCTACCAATGTAAGAATATGTTGCTGGCTTAGAGTTAGAAGGTCGTAAGTACAAAATCAATATTTTGAGAAAACAGAAAAACTGTCTCAAAACTACTCTTTACTTATGGAAAAACAAGCTTTTAAAACTTCTGTTTGGTCAACATAACCACTTCCGAATTTCATGACAATAAGCTCATAAGAAGCGCCTTGAGATGCAGATTTCAATTATGCACGAGCCTTGTACGGTTGTAAGTACTAAGTTACTACTTAGTAATTCTAAACCTGCGATGTATATTTCTAGCCGTGCATGCTGTATGGCAGATAAAGGATACAGAAGGGACCTGGCATGACTTTGACCCAGCAGCCACAAAGAGTATAGAACAGATGTTTACATATAATCCAGATTCCCAGTTCCTCGTACAGCTTAAAACCCTGTCGTAAGTTAAACATTTCAAATAGTTTCACTAATTAAAAGAATTGTAACTCATTATTAATTACAAAAATCTGAAATTAATTTTCATGCATTTTTTTAAATACACAATGCAGCGGCGTACTGGTGATTTTGGGTGTTATGTTTTTATGCTAAAATATAAAAACGAGTATGAATATGTAAAGTTCAGTCTAACAAAGTATGTGACTCTATGTAGAATTGTTACATATTACATAAAGCGGATATGTAAGTACATTGGTCAGTGTGTTGCATAAAATGTGCCTTGACTCCTAAATTATTACGGGGCAAAGCAGAAGCCAATTGATCAAATACAAAAATATCAGCCTGTACTAAATGTTGAAATATGTCAGCATACAACTTTAAGGTAGGTAACACTTGACAGAAGTTACCATTGTAAAACCCATTTACCTCCCTTTCTGAATAGCAAGTAACTGTTTATTGTCAATGCTATCACTTCATGATGGAACATTAAATAAATCTATTCTAGGTTACGAATTTCAATTGGAACACTTGAAGCCTTGGATACAAAAAGCCGAGTGACTTATACGATAAGAAGACTTGGTAAGTACATACGTATATGTTTACAATCAATCTAAAAATGTAACGAACACCCTTAAGAACACTTGAATAATGAGACTCATCAGTACAAAGCCCGTAGCTGCGCATATCGGTGACATTGTGTGGATGGTCTTGTTTGGATGGTCTCTGATTGTGCGCATTCCAGCTCTGTTGTGCGGCTTTCCATTTTAGAAATGAACTAAATACTTGTACAGTTATTTTGCTCGTTTCAGAACGGGTCAATGAACATTCCACAACGAGAGAAAGTTTGTAAACGGAGGTTTAAATAGGAAATGCTCCAAGATAATTTGTTGAAGATTCACGCATGAACTATTGGGAACGGACATCATGTACAGGAACCATAACTTTTGTCTTGCCAACGTCTTAGTTTTCTCGCCGAGTGCTCAAAGAAGACCTTGTCTGTTTGTAACATAACTCATACGCTACCATGAGTTATGTAAGCTTGACTTGACAATTTTGTAGTTGGTCAATGTTAAGTATGATGATTTAGACAAGTTAGTGTGGCCTAGGGTCTTCTTGTTCATAATATATTGAAACCTAATCATTACTTGCACTGAAAATGTCTGGACCATTTCCTGGTGTATTTTGCCTATATAAATGAGATTTTGTATTACTATGAGATAGTTGGAATTGGAGCGCCGAGTCATGGTTGGAGCTCTGAGTCAGACCGGAGCGTATGTATTGAATAAAACGTTGAAACTGCTATACTGTTAAGTGATTACTTTAGCCATATTACGCTACAAGGCTAACTTTTGGTGTCGTGACCAGGATACGCGAGTACGAATCCTATACGATCAGAAAGGTGAGTGAATGTTTGTAAATTTCTTTTTGCTTACAAGTGTAGTAAATAATCAATTTTTAATTATGGCAAATGTTTTAAAAGCTGTAAGTTACCAGGGTGTCGCAAGGGTGATCTTAGAATATGATCAATATAAATCATGGATTAAATGGAAAGAACATATACTTAGTTACTTATGCAGACTATTTTAGGCTTATTAATGAATATGAAAGACAAAATTAAGTATAAAAAGGAAAAATGTTAAAATGTCAAAAAAAAAATCATTCATTTAATATAAAGTTGAAATACGTAACTGAAATTGATAGTTACTAATTAAAATTTTATCATGTCAAGTTGTCAAGTGCATATACATCACGTTGTAAATTGTAAATATTAATGCAGTGTTGTTATATAAAAAATTGAAATTTAAATAATGTATCAAATGTATAGACTGTAAATAGTGAGTATAACATGTCGTAATAGTCAATAATGTTGATATGATTATTCGTTAGGAGAATCGGGTGTGTATTATGGTTTTACGGTTGTTGACCGATGTCTACAAATAGATATTATGCGAACATAATTATTTGTAAGAATTTTTGAGTATATTGTCGAGATATTAAGTATTATATAGAAGTCGAGAGCAAATAAGTTGCATATGAATATGTTTTATTCATTATAACGACTATTATAATATTGGAGTTTAGATACGAGGGTCGGGATGTGTTATTGTTGTGTTGAGATAAATGTTATGAGAACATAATTAGTAGTAGAGACATATTATATAAGAAGTCGAAGGCCAGTATTTATTAGAAATCAGAAGGCATATGAATGTATTTTGAAACGACTGTCTATAATATCAGAAGTTGAGGAAGATCGGTTAGTTGAGGAAGATCGGTTACTTTGGAGTCTTTGTTCTATTGTTATTTTTAACGATATTGTTACGCTAAGTCGATAGCCGGTATTTTTTAGGAAATCAGAAGGCACATATATAATTATGATTTTATTCATAAAACGACTCGTATAATATCAGAAGAGATAGCAATAAGATTATAGTAAGGATAATCGGTTTATGTTGTAAATATTGTTTAAGATATTTTTATGAAAAGTATAATAAAAACGAAATTATGCGTAGAAACATTTGACTATATACATATGTTATGAATACAGTAATTGAATATGATGAAATCGGTAAAAGTCATTAGCATGTTAGGCAATCAGCAACATAGGAATATTTGTTATTCAATAAAACGACTGTAATATCCGATAATATCAATATTGTTATAGATACGGAGAGTCGATTATGTTGTAATGGTTATCAACCGATATTTTTAGATTTAGTATTAAAGTTACACTTCACTTATATTACGTCATGTACACAAAAAAATGAATAATGCACATTAACTGTAGGACATTCAATGATTATATAACGTAAGGCTATTAGTTTGAAAACTCAAGTACAAGCACAATAGTAGTAAGTAAATTAATAATTGTAAGCGTATCAAAGCATAAGAAGGAATTGAAAAATCCAATGAATAAAATAATAAATAAATCACAATAGTTACTTTGATAGAAGTCCATGATATGTCGTCAACATGTATTTCCATTATGAGTAGATATAATGATCACCATTGCCGCACTGGGTACCTTAGCAATTTTATTTTGTTAAAAAAAATGTGTATTAAATTAAAAACGCTTGATCAAGCAATAGGAAACTAATAGCATTCATACCACTATAAACCTGTCCAGACCAACAGTGAAAACACATCGGTTCGGGAAATAAGACGGATGGGAGATGAAATCAAAAATACCTTTTGAGAATTGTCTGCATGAGCAATACAATTACAAAACCATGTCATATATGGTGTAATACTCCAAACGATGCGAGACTATCAACAATCCCAAGTCCAGTATTCAAGTATATGCCTACCAGAAGATGTGTGCTTAAAGAGGAAACAATACTTCAAGGCCGATTGCACAGGGCATCATTCCGGGTAGAAGTCTAAAACTTCACGGATGGCTCGGTGTATTACCGACAGATCCAGATAGATCCAGGAATTATCAGAATATCGAATAATAGTATATCAACTATGTCAACGAGTATAAGGGGATTACTTCATCGGTCGAGTGGGAATAATTTGATGATCCATGAAATTAACATGGATATTATAGTAATAGTTTCAACCATGGCAACTATTGCACGTCGACGCTGGATGGCTATTCAACGAGTTTCAACGTAGAGAAGTGGAAATGATGTGTCAACAGCTATACGATGATTGTGGAAATAGTACAACGGCAAGTAAATAAGATGCTGATGGACGCCAAAGTTCAACTGGAATCCGAAGAAGTCATTGTCGATGCCGTATATTAAGTATCTTTGCATGTTTTGGGTTGGTTGTGTTATTGGTTGTGGTAAATTAGCAAAATAACAAATAATAATAGCTTCACACAGTATTTTTAAGGATGTTCATTCAAAGTAGAAATAGTAATGTTCAATTTTGTTGTATTATTATAGTGTATCTAACGATAATTATATGTCAAATGGGTACGTCATGATTTTGTCGTAAGATTTAAATTTTGAATTTGAGGATTTTGCCATAAAATTCTAGTATATGTACTACGAAAAATAGAAATTACTTTCATTATCAATATTAGTGAAGATGTAACTGTATTATGATATGTAAAACGATGTTTTTTCGTGTTGTTGTAACTAGGTGTTGGTTTAAAACAAATAACAACTTTTATTATTGGGTGTTGGGCAATGTTGAATTAGTTGTATATGTTTATGTTGCAGTTGTTTATGTTTTATGAAGTTGAGTTAAGATTAAGTTCATGGAAGTTTTATAATATGAATAGAGATGTTATGCATGTCGGAGGTTTAATATAGTAAGATGACATTAGAAACCTATTAATTATGAAGTAATTTGCAACTTATAAGTACAAACACGTACATATTATATATTATTTCTTATGAGTAAGTTATCACTGCATATATTGAAATAGAAGATAGAACTATATATAGATATTAATCATGTCAATACCATACATTCCAGGAACTTATGACACTGTGGCTGATAAACACGGACTCACATTGTAACTGAACTGGAAGACGTCATAAAACAACAAACAGTCGTTAAAAACTCCGAATCCAGTGTTCAGAGACGTTCCGTATAAATTTTGTATGAGTAAAAGCCGCAATTTTAAGAAAATTCAAGTGTTTTATTGTGTTAATGTCATGTGTGATTATGTTATTTAGGAAAACGATACTATAGACACTATCTAGCAAGATTCTGATGTATCTGAATTGTTATATCAAAAGAATTTATTGTTAATCTTGATCATCCAGAGATATGTATGTGTTTTATGTTTATATGTGATCAAGGTTGTCGAAGGTGATAATTACATGGATAAGTACTCCATTTCAATTGTCATCTTCGCTATAAGGTGTAAAGAATAATTAGAGTTTCATGAGTACTAAATTATAAGTACATATTTGGGGAAAGTGAAATTGAGTGTTAAGTTGACAGGTTATTTTCATTTATTCCAAATTAATGGACGGAACAAATTTTATACAAGTATGGTAGTTCAGAATTTTTTTTAATGATTTTTTTTGGGGTAAGAATAAAAGGTGTAACATAACTCATACGCTACCATGAGTTATGTAAGCTTGACTTGACAATTTTGTAGTTGGTCAATGTTAAGTATGATGATTTAGACAAGTTAGTGTGGCCTAGGGTCTTCTTGTTCATAATATATTGAAACCTAATCATTACTTGCACTGAAAATGTCTGGACCATTTCCTGGTGTATTTTGCCTATATAAATGAGATTTTGTATTACTATGAGATAGTTGGAATTGGAGCGCCGAGTCATGGTTGGAGCTCTGAGTCAGACCGGAGCGTATGTATTGAATAAAACGTTGAAACTGCTATACTGTTAAGTGATTACTTTAGCCATATTACGCTACATGTTTGTCTATACATGTGTTTCAATTGTCAGTTTGTTTATGATCTATCTCTGATTTTTCGCGGTCAAACCGAATATTTTATTTCATTTCAAGATGTCTTTTTTAAATATAAGATTTCGTTATTACCGTATATGTATCGTGTAAATAGCTGTTATGTGAGCAAACTGAAGTATGCATCCAGTCTATATATATAGCGTACAGTCTGATCAGTGTTAATGGTGCGCTGAATTAAGTAACCATGTGTTGCTATTGAATGTAGTCGTTTTTTCTGATCTGTCGCAGGCCATCTGTTTTACCAATAGTAAAGAGACAAACCAACTTAACGTACGGGTAACTGTACGCTAACCGTTAAATTGCATTGTGCAAAACATTTTGTACAACTTTTACCGTTATAATTTTTTTGACTAAGATACCTATTTTGTCTCATCGATATTGAATGTCCAACTACCTGCGACAGTTTGAAGAATCGACTTAAACCTATCAACATGTTTTTATTAAATGTATCCACATGGCATATACCTTTCCAGATTCCTGGTTTGTATATTATCATTGCTTCATTTTTCTTTTACACATTGGTCATATAAACTTCTTAAATCATAGCTAGATATGTTTATTGCGATACTATATATATATGTGGCCGCGACTGGGATTTTTGGGCTAGTGGGTAAAAAATCACATTTTCAGTTTTTAATGTAACAGTAATCTCTGAAATTTAAATGTCCATATTCTGAAAATTTTAAGTCGATATCTTGAAAATTCAGTGATTTATGACTATTTTGATGACGCCTAGTAATTCGCATTTCGTTCAAAACGGCACCATTTCTATGGCAAAAACTTAAACAAATATGCTGTATATTGAACACATTTGAACGACTAATCAAGACATCATATCATATTTGATTTGTTCATTTCTTGTCACAAAGGTTTTTAGTTGCACATCAGTGAAAAATTATATTAATTTTTTTTTTGGTTGCCTAGCAACCGCTAAATATTTACAAAATACAAGATTTAGCACATGTGAAAGCCACTGTTATAGTGTGTCAAGGTGCAAGTTTTCCGTTTTTAATACCACAATAACCTCTGAAGATAACTTTTCAAATTTTGAAAATATCAAGTCGATAGTTTGAAAATTCAGTGTTTCATGACGATTTTGTAGATGCCTGTATTCCTTTAAAATCTTCAAATTTCTGATGCAAATCTTGTAACAACTATTCTATACATAAACAACCTTTAAAGCCTAACCAAGGCATATGTCATTCTTGAGTTGTTCATTTGGTGTCACAAAGGTTCTTAGTTGCAAAACAGTGCACAACCATGACCAAAATTATTTTGGTTGCCTAGCAACCGCTTAATATTTACAAAATACAACATTTAGCACATGTGAATGCCACTGTGATAGTGGGTCAAATAACCACCTTTTTATTTTTAGTATCATTGTAAGAAGTGAACCTTTAATTTCAAATCATGAAAATTCCATGTTGATATCTTGAATAATTACCAAGTTATGGCAATTTTGCTGTTACTAAGTAACACCGTTTTTTCTCCAATTTCTCCAAAATAACTATCTAGGTCTAGAATCATTCAGACAGAACAAGCATGCCCCAACAATAAAAAAACAAACAACATATACTATACTTTAGATATTTTTATTTTCATCACCAATGTGTTTTATCATTTAAACATATAATGTTGATTTGACATTTTTGTGGTTGCTTAGCAACATTGAGATAAATAAAAATATTGACAAAATTTAACAAAATACTGTGGTCATTAACTAGAGCAGTATGGATTTTGCAAAACTCATCATGTACAAATTAGAGCCTTATTAAAACATGTAGTTTATGAGAACATACATGCTGAAGTGTGCATTTTATGTGTATACAATAATCCTTAAATACATGATTTCCAATAAATGCTAGGTTATCAATCTTCTTACAATAAAACACCGCTTATGGTAGTAAACACATAGCATAATTATAAAACGTGACACAACAACATCTAAATCATTACTACAATTTACTGGTCCCTTATCATACAATTAATTAAAGTGTACATTTTAACATTTTCCTTTAATAGTTTCCTTGGCAACATAGAATAGTCTGCATAGCAACAGCAATAAATTAAAGAAATAGAGTTTCAGGTATTTTTCAGATAGTTTTTAATAAATTATTCTCTAAATAGTTTTGTTATAACATTGTTTTATGTAATATTAGTGTATTTATTACAGGATAAGACACCTTTTACAAAGGTTAAGGCCATAACAATAAAATGTGAAGGTATTTTGTGCACATTAAGCAAATCCAATGTCAAGGACAGTATGGAACACTTTTTGGATCTATTATGGAAAAAATGATGGTTCTAGGGTGTTACATATTTTACATTATATTACCTGTGGGTTGGGACATTCTTAGTCAAATGCCTTTTTTCTGAGAACCACCAGAAATTGCATGTGATGTCCTTTATGACTTCAGAAATGATAATAAATTTTGGTCTATAATCTGGTCTTTGATATGCTAGCTGTCTTGATAAAGACTGTGTCTTAGAAACCAGTTTATAAATACATGTACATAAATGTTTAAAAGCATAATTATGCTTTTAACTTAAACCAAATCATGAATACAATGTAAGTGCAAACAATTGAAAAACAACACACCATGTACTGGTATGATAATTCTAATCATGTGTTGACTATGTCTATACTAGATAGTCATGGTTCTGAGAAGCAATGTTCATTCATAACTAGAAGTTAGGCCTGTGATGGGATGATTTGGCTCAGACACACAATGACATTATGATTAACACCCATCTTCAGATCAACATCTTGTTGTGCATGTATCACTGTTTGACTAGGTCTGAAGTATGAATCATGTTACATCACTAGGAGAACAGTTAATTAATCATGTGTTACACATTCATATTGAATATCATTCTGTATCTTCTTCAGCCATGGTTGTGTCCATTGATATCTCAGAAGTTGTGTGGTGCCCTTAAATGTGAAAATGAGTCTGATATTACATAATACAATTTATCCAATGCATGTAAATGATATAAAACTTTTATTTATGATTTATATTGTATTGAAATCCATAATTGGTGTACATTTAAAAAATCATGTTATTGAAAATGAAACCAATAATCATGTTAATAAAATTTATATACAACATGAATCACGAAAAAAGCAAAAATACAACATAATGCATATTAAATATGGTAGTAGGTAAGACACAATGTTTGCTACTAATTGTAAATATTATAATCAATCATTACAAAACTGAATGTACAAAATGTGTACCTGTAAGGATTCATCATTGAATGGAGCTGTTATTGTCCTGCATGGTCACATAAACTGTCAAAATGGTATAATAGCAGGTAACTGAAAGAAAATAAAGAAAGTTAAAGTAGAAATCATTAACATTTTAAAGGTTTAACAGTATTAATAAAAATACATAGGTAGCAGAATAAAGTAATTCAATTTATTATTAAACATATACATAAAATATTCTTCATAATGAAGTTCAAAAACCTGCAACAATGTACAGATAATAATAATACCTGTTCATTTTCAATCACTTGCATCAATACTGCTATCATCAGATATATCAATTATCACTGTATTTTTTCTGAAAAAGAATGCAAACATTATTTACAATAAAAGAAACTGATTGAATAAGGACAATGATTATCCACTTTGAGAGTAGAAGGTTGAAGGAATGATTTTTGGGAAACCACAGCCTATTCAATGCAGACTAGTTGAATCTAGAGAGTCACTTATATTAGGCTCACTTGAAGAGGTTTTGCTATGAGTGTTGGCACTATATTGTGACTGACCCTAGGCATGTCGATCATACCAAAGGGAAAAAATAATATATGAAGCTACAAGCATACACAAGAATGTGGTATCATGAGACATAATAACATACATCCAGGTAAGTGTCTTCTTAGTGATACCTAGTTGGTTTCACAGGATCTTGATAAAGCTTTAATACATCATTCATGTTCACTTTTGAAATCAAAGATCCATGTAAAATTCAACCACATGTGACACTCACTGAATTTGCTCTATATAAGTACATGTTGTAGATATCTATTCAATGGCTATAAAGAAGCATACACACAAACCTTATTGAGTAAGAAAATGCACAGTTGTTTCCAAGTAGAGGCCTACAGTACATGTACTAAACATAGATCACCATGACAAACAGATACTCATAATCATGTTATTGATCTTTGAAGGGTTAACCCAGAAGCAATAATGTACATTGGGAGTGTCATTATGAGAATTTATAATCACCACACTCCTCCCACTTTTATTTAGAGGAAGCTCAATATCATGTATATCAATATCAGATCTTCAGTGCGACGGTGCTTGAACTTGACAATAAATTAATAATAAATAGACGATGAACCTAAAGCTTCAAATCTAATATAAGCAAGTCAGTACGGTCAATCATTCAGTCAGACATAAATATAAGATATCTAGTTCTATCGTACAATACAGTAGTCTAGAACTTTAGTACAAGTTGATGATTCAATATAAATTTGAATTTACAGCGCCCATTTTGTTGGTATAAAAACATGAACGAACCACTTCCGGGTTTTACATCAATAAAAAACGGGACAAAAACACAAATTGTTCATCAATCAGGCAAACTAGCGAGTGTTAAATGGATCAGGACTTACCTAGCCTTGTTTGTTGGTAATGTTGTAGACATTAAACTGTTTGAAGTGCACTTAAGACGGCAAAATAAACAAGTTTTTATTTCCGAAATGTGTCAGACGTGAAATATTATCAGGGGAGATGACTGCTGATCGATCGCCAGAAAACCACTTCCGTCACGAAACTATCCGTTTCTTCTCACTAAACTATCGGTACAAATCAACATTCTTCTCTTATGTGAACAATTAATTAAAAAAACCACGTTTTCTTGTCTTTTGGCGACGTTTAATGTCAATATTCAAGAAATTGTGTGAGGTTTTTATGCCTCGTTTATTTTCGACGTTTACTCAACGACGTCATCTTGCGCGTAAGCCCAAAAGTCGCAGTCGCGGCCACATATGTATGTTTGTCCTTATTATTACATACCAGTTATATATTTGTGTAACAAAAATGTTTTAATAGTTTACATTGTTGTGTGACCATTATATGTTATGTTAGTATATTTTTACAATGTCGTAATGTAGTTTACCCTGCGTCTTTGTCCAATCAAAAGTCAGTGATTTTAATATGTTTGGACCACTTATTCATGATTATATTTTGCAATGGGCACAATATCTATTCAGTGGTTCATGAAGTAAATCCATTTATTAGGACAATTTGGCTGTTTCCAAATATGGCAAATTAGACACGCCTATCCTCTCAAATGTACTGTTATTCTATCAGCAATTATCAGCTACATACATGTACATATAATCTTTTCTAATTTCACTCTCATTACTCTATAAATGGGCATGTTTGCATACAAAAGCATTGGAAAGGTCACCAAAGAAGTGGGGGCGTAAACTATAGGCCGGTTATACCAGTTACAGTTACAGTTATAGATCACATACTATTATTAGAATTATAAACATATTAAGCTTCAATCCCTTGCACTTAATTTGTTTATAATTATAATATATGAGCTATAACCTATACATGTTGTTATTTTTATGCAGTGTTATATTATGTCATGTTGTTTACTATGCTTTGATACATGTGCCATACCAATTTCATACACATTCCTGTGGTGTTATTTATATAATGATACTATGTTTTCTACATAAGTCCATAGATCTGTATGCAATTCTCCTGTCAAAAGGAAATATTTAATGTGATTAATAACTCTTATTGAGAATACATTGTGTGTTCGTTTGTTTTGTCAATGATTCGTTCTTAGCAAGAACGTAATCTTATAAAGTGGTTTCAATTGACCAAACGTGTTTTCCTGGATTTATTTATCAACCAGTACGTACGTACTGACTTCAAATATGGAGGGCAATGAAGCAATCGACGGTATAGATTAATATAAGGTGGTGCCCAGTCTGGGAACATTTTGGGGGGTCTCTGTGAGTGTGTTGGTGATTGCATGGTGATAGCGAATGGAATGAGAAGAACCTGCCCAGTTTGCCTTTGGTAATATATCAGGGACCTTTCAATTCATAACAATGACTGACTGTCTAGCATTCTACTAACTGAGATAACTGGTTTGGTAATAATTATAAAGTACTCGCACATAATATAAAATCTAAAAGTTTAATATTATCTATCACAGAATGAAGGGAGATAAGAAAACACATGGTATACAATCACAAAAGTAACAAAAAGAGCCAATAATTGGCCCTAAGTCAACCAATATTATATGACATACATGTTCTCCCATGGCAACCCAAATGAAGTGGACTTACTTAATAAACAAAACATGTTCTTATAAAGTGTTACCCTTAGTTTACGGATTCAATAACAAACTCATAAATGCATTAAATATTACATAGTTCAAAACTCAATTTTCAGGAAATGTTCAGAATTTTTACCACTAATGTTTCATAATCGTTGTTGTGTGTTACCATAGATAGCCAAATACTGTTTTATGCCGAATTCCCAATCAACAGTGAGACTGATTATTTTATACGTTTTTGAGTACAAAATGTATTGTTTATTCAATGACCATTTATTGAATGTAAGTGTTCAGGTATTAGTGCAAACTTGCCATAGCGAGTTTCTCTTGAGCAACAACCTATCATCAACACAGACGCCAAACGTGACAAGTGTTTCAAAGCTAAACAAATACAATAAAGCCAACCAAACCTACTAGTATGTCAAAATCTAACTACCAAATTAGTTCATGGAAAAAGGAAATATTTCATTTTAGGTCTATTCTTGTCCGGCACCTGTGTTGTTCAGCAAAACTACAATTTACCATGTATACAGAATAATGTAGTAAGAGAATTAAAACTCGTTTTACATTCCTTACAACCATTATGTTTTATAATAAATAATAGTAATATACGATTTATGAATAAGCAGACAGTGACGTATTTTCTAAAGAAAACCAAACATAGTAATGAAATGAGTGACAATGTTCACTTGCAGGCAATCCTCGTAGTATAAGATAACCTATGTCAAAGAGTACACCAAGGATACATTTGACTTTTTACACTTTGTGGGGTAGGATTGAAAGTTATTGTACCAATTGATCACTTATAGTTTTCTACAACACTGGGTTGTTGCTTTATGCTTTAGTTTCAATAAAATTCGTATCTGAATAGGTATGGAATGGAGACATCTATGAAGATCAGAACGTAACAACATTAACATTAGGCATCATTTAGGACACATTTTATGTAAGTTGTAGTGCGGGCAACGTTGGTGGTACGGTTTATTAACTGGGGGAGTCGTTGACTACACTGTTCATGTATTCCAATGCTATGTGGGCATCGTTGACTACACTGTTCATGTATTCCATTGCTATGTGGGCATCGTTCACGACACTGTTCATGTACTCCATTGCTATGCGGGCATCGTTGACAACACTGCTTATATACTCCATTGCTATGTGGGCATCGTTGACAACACTGCTTATGTACTCCATTGCTATGTGGGCATCGTTGACAACACTGCTTATGTACTCCATTGTTATGTGGGCATCGTTGACAACACTGCTTATGTACTCCATTGCTATGTGGGCATCGTTGACAACACTGCTTATGTACTCCATTGCTATGCGGGCATCGTTAACAGCACTGCTTATGTACTCCATTGCTATGTGGGCATCGTTGACAGCACTGCTTATGTACTCCATTGCTATGTGGGCATCGTTGACAGCACTGCTTTTGTACTCCATTGCTATGTGGGCATCGCTGACGGCACTTTTTATGTAGGGGCACCGTTGACGACACTGTTCATGTACTCCATTTCTAAGCGGGCATCTTTGACGGCACGGTTAATGTACTCCATTTCTATGCGGCATCGTTGACTTCAATGATTCAACTGATGTGATATCAAAACGATGTACAATGACAATGAATGTTCCTTCGCAATGAAATGAAAACACTAGTATGATGAACCAAACGTAACAAGAACAAACGGAAATGCACAATTTGAAATACAAAGCACAACATTTTAGAACTCATGACTAGTCAAACATTATCGATGAAATATAAAAAATACAAACAATATTCAGCATGTTCTGTATTACATCAGTGCTGCCATAACCGTAGAAAATACACATTACGAAAACCACCGAAATGCTTAAGATAAAATTGGACGGATAATGTATCAAACAATGTAAACATATGAACTTTGATATTAAATGTAGGTCTAAAGGTGTATATAAAGAAACAATGGTTACAGCACATGTTTTGTTTGAATTCGCAAAAAATTGCAAGGATCCCAATTTGTACTTAGATATATTATTTTTTTAACAATACCTTGTCAAAATTAACATTTGCATTTAAAAGTATTTTTCAGAAGTACTTATCAATTATTGGTTTACTCAATGAACTCAAACATGTTATATTCAGTGATAAAACATAGCATAAATACGGACACTACATAGCGTATATATGAATGACAATTTCAAATACACACATAAATAATTATGTCAAATGTTTAACAAGTCCATAGAACTTATTATATTCAAAATATACCAAATCACAGAAGATACTTCAAGGCTTGCCGTAGCATAAACTATGGCATGATAAATGTCACCAAATCTATGACGTCATCATGTTCAGCGTTGTTTCGTGTTTATTTACAGATCATCTTCGGTCTTGTCGACTATGCCCAGTTTTTGTCCGACCCAGGTACATTTAGCTATGATTTCATCCTGCATTAACGCGAAACACATTGACAGGATGGCCATACCTAAAAACGTAATCAAGTAAATAATTGCATTAGTATAATAAATTGAATACTGATAGACAATTGAAAGATATAGATAAACAGTGACTGCGCCTAGCACAAGAGACAGATATAGAACGTACCAATGTACCATCTGTATCCCCCACAAAAAACCACGTTTGTATACACACAAGTGATAGATGCAATCACTTAATTAACAAAGTAGATTTTCCAAACGGGTTTCACCGATTGATGCACATACAAGCTGTTTAACTGTCATGTCAATTAAGAAATATGGAATTTATACGCTTGATTCAATAAGAATTTCAGTTAAGCTTGCAGCAGTTGTAAGGATCGGATGTTTGGTCCCACTGACCCTATTCCAGGCATGTATGATGAGATAAGTGTCAATGTAAACTGAGTACATAAAGAAACGCACATAGTACATTTACCCCATATGGTTACATGTTAAACCGGTCGATTTGGTCAGTCTGCCATTTTCTTCCTGTACTACCCAGGAATCTATGCTTGCTTTCTTAAACTGTATTCACATGTGACTCTGAATTGACGTTTTTTATATGCAAGTTGTTAAAAGAGCATTTTCCTGGAAATATTTCATTTAGCAATTTCTTTCAAGAATTCTGGGTCGAAAAGGTAACGTTTTGAAACCGACTAATGAAGCAACATGTAACATGAGCATTTCATTATGTACCCTGTGAATATTATAATCGCACAAGTCGTGTAAACCGTTCTTACAAAATCGTATACCACACTCCTGCACATACATAATACTCACCAAACAATACGTAAATTGCTCCCAGAATGAGTTGAGCGGTGGCTTGAGGGTTATCAAAGTCTGTACCAGGAACAACATCGCCAAATCCTATAGTGCTGAGAGTCACGAAACAGAAGTACGCCGATTGTAAGGTGTCCCAACCTTCCCATAACCCGAACAATACGGCCCCACCAAAGATGTAACCTGCAAATGTAGTGACAATGTTAAAACACGTACATATAATACATTGCCTTTCAGAACTTCTGCTTATAAAAACATATATCAATATCAAGACGAAACATTATACAGAACACCGTAGAAGCAGAGGCAATAAAGGAATGTCAAGGGAAATATAAGATTATTACATTACTTGAGCCCGTCAGGCTGGGTGATAGAATACTAAACTGTAATCAGTACAATCAATGTATGGTTCCTGAGTTGACAAGGTTATATTCGTATGTGTCTTCGATTGTATGCTCCTAATGCGGATTAGTTGATTACAGAATGGTGCGCTAGTACTAGTTGTTAATACATGTATGACAAAACATGCTTGTCAAAAAAAAATCACACCCGATATACGAGTATTGTCCGATTGAAGCGGGGACCTTATTATTCTTCGTGTGTTATGGTTACTTGGTACGGTAAGAATGTTTTAGCCATGCTATTTTAACAAACCTGATAGTTCGACGGACAAGCATGGAATATGCATAAGCACTATGTAAATTCATTTCAGCATGAACTTTCTCAATATAAGCCAATAGAAGATTTGAAAGTAAGCAATGTTTTACCAGCAATGACAATCATAGTAACTGTCAGCGGTACAGTGACCTTCTTCTCATCAAGGTCATCATCTTCATCATCACTGTCGTCATCTAGTACCATTGGCTGATTTCTGATCGCCTGGTTCCTGTTTGCAAGCTCCGCCTTGTTCAGAGTCTTGATGTCTAAAGGCACAATTTTAGGTTTCGTTGTGTCATCCTGAATAACAAAGTACAAAGAAATGTACATGTAAAACCTTTGATTGTAACAGAATAAATGAAATCATCACCGCCTCACGCCTCTTATTTTCTCGTTCAGTTGTGTGTTTGGAATTGTGCCGTGTGATGGTGGTCGGTGTTGTTTTTATATTTTCCTTGCTCGGCTGTATAAGTTGAGTGGTTCCTCCCCTGTACGATATTTCATTATCCTTGTGGGACATCAGGCTGTCGGAGTAGGGTATCGTGTTTTTGTATCTGTTATGTTTCTTTTCCTTTTGCTCGTTTTTATGTTTGTCAGTGTGACTTGTATTTGTGTAGTTCGATGTGCGAGTTCCTCCTTTACATTTCGTACCTTTTCTGTTGATTGCTGCATTCCCTGTCCGACATGTTTCCCTTATTTTTGTTTCTCTACGACCCTTTCATACTTTCTTCAAAAAATGTAAATCTGTTTAAAGCTTATTAGCAGGAAGGGTCAGATTTCTAACGAGAAAATAAATTATTTCAGATTTTAAAGTTTGAAAATAAATATTACCCCTCACTAGCTGACCTTTTGCAAAAATATTGGATACTGCTCATTATTCACTATGCCCTTACTCTACAAATGCTATCCATACGTATAAAATTAAGATGCAACGCATTAGTTTGGTTAATACCGGTATATGATGTGGGTCAGCCAAAATTGATACCTAAATCAACGTTCCACTAATGTAATGCGAATCTTGCAATAACATTATTGTTTTAATTCGCGCATCCAATAAGTTAAGTTAAGTTTTTCTCCGTTTTCCGTTGATGCAATTATTTGACGGGTAGAACAGCGTGGCCAGAATCACGCAATTGTTTATCTTACCCCTTTTGGTGGAACCTTCTTGAATTCTGTTTGCATTGGTGCCTGTGCATTGGGAATAATTCTAGCACGATCATTCCAGGCCGAGTCCGGCTCCTGGGCATTTGGTTTTATCTGAACAACCTACAAATACAAGACATGTCGCTTTATAGACAAATTTAGATGGTTTAAATATACAACAGAACATTCGTTTTCAGGGGAAAACTACACGATTTAAACTTTGCACCAAGCTTAGATAAACTCTATGTTACCTCGACCTTACATGTAATTTTAACTTTTACGATAACCTAGCTCAAAGTTTATTGGTATAATCAGCAATGCACTTTGGCCATTTACAAAATACTTCTGAAATTCATAACAACGAAATTCAATTTTTCTTTGATATATTTGGACTTAATGTATTGAAGAAGCCAAAGAAATACATGTAGACCGAATCTATGAAGTGTAATGTCCACGTGAGTGAACGTTATACAGTACCTTATTCTTTGGTTTCTTGGTACAGCAGCCACAGCAGCAGATCTTGGCGTACACAAATCTGAATATGTCAGCTAGAACGTCTCCAATGTTGGCTAGACACAGCAACATCAGTGGTATACCCAATACAGAGTATGCGATACACACCAACCGTCCCCAGAATGTCTTTGGTGCAATATGACCATACCCTGTAAACATGGTACATGTGTACGGTATTACAGTATAGTGACTCTGGTCAGCCTGGAACCATGGATGCTTAAGATGACACATAATTCAATATAAAATCAGTACAAATTTATTAACTACATCACATACATGTTTCGGTAAACTCCTTCACTTCTTCAGTGTGATTCATTTACTAACATGTACTAGAATACGACGTCACTATAAGATGACACATGAAATGCACATGTATCAATGGACATATGTTCACTTCTTGCTCCTATTTATATACACCGCTTAATTACTAGCGCTGATAATCGGTATGCTATAATCATGTCGTCATTATTTTGTGAAGGTGTTAGTAAATGTTTCCAATGAAATAGCAATTTAGTACCGACCGATCCCAGGAAACCTGGTAGGGATAACTGACCTCCGTATATAAAACATACCAGTTTATTTCAAAAAAGTGTGTCTATCAATTAATAGATTACAAAAAAATATATTGAATGCCATTCATGTCTCAAATATATTGTATTGTGGTCTCTCAGCAAGCATGGTTGTTAAATCATGAGGCACAGATTTGGTTTGAAATGACATTTTGTCGGAAATGACTTTGTCGGAAATGACATTTTTAAAAAAAACAGGTTCCACATCAAATTGGATTTCGTCATGCATACAATACTTCTACCGGTAGATACTACGTTATTGCAATACTAAGTATTGATTTTGTTTAAAACTGTTGTTAACTCCTTTTTGTCATATAACGCCTTTCCTGGTGAGAATTCAATATCATTATAATGTAGTGAATTAGTCGACATTATTGGCGCTATATATACATACAGTATAGAATGATCTTTGTTTGATGTATTGAATTACATATAACATTGGGCGTGTGAGGGATAAAGGTAAACTTGACTCCCTATAGAAAGATCCAGTCAATGTAAGCATGTTTGTTTATCTACGGTAATGCTTAATTCAAAACAGTGAATTGAGAATACCCAGAATCAATCAATTGCTTCAGTAGCGGTTTTAAATATGTTCGATTTTTCATGGGAATATTTGGCTGTCTAAATTACGTCGTTCACAATTATTACAAAACTTACAAAATCTGATCAGCATACTCTGCATAAAAGGGGTCAATCGTACTTATTTTTAAAATAATTTTAAGTCAACACTATTTTAGTCATACTAAGGACCATAGGCAGCCAGCACGTACCCTACTATTTTATACTTCCCCAGTCAATTCAATCTTTTCATTGTGTAAGAAAGGCGAATATAGGAAAATTGAGTGCGTGTCACATAACTTGTCGTATTTTTTTATTTATTCACTCAAATGCTATATTACGGGTATCAGCGTGTAGCGAAGATATTTCACTTTCTGGATATATAAACAGTTCAGTCCTTAATTACACACCCTTTACACAATATAAGTCAGAATCGCGAATTTGGTTTGGTCACCAATTTAGAAGTTCAGTATATACACCGGAAACAAACGGAAATGGCCGAGCTTTCACGATTGAACAACCATGAATGACGCGACACACAGTCTAGCCAATCAAACGATCGCTTCGAAATCTGTTGAGGTCAAAAGGTTATCAGAATACTGAATAGAATTTGAAATTGACGGTGGCGAATTTCGTACATTTTTTTTTAATTATCGATCTATTGAAATATTGCGATGTTTATTTGGCATGTGAGGTAAAATATTTAGTTAGTAACTGAAAGGATGACTAGCTAGGCCCGTTTGTTAAGCATACATTCTGTTTCAAGGCAAAATTCACGTTTACAAGCGTGGAAATCTGGGTTTTACTGAACGTCTAAGTTGGCGACCAAATTAAGGAATTGTGTTCTTGATTCTGACGACCGATGTGTTAAGGGTGTGTATTTAAGGACTGAAGTGTTGATATATCCTGAAAGTAAAGTACAGTAGTTACACGCTGATACCCGTAATATACCATTTCAATGAATAATAAACCTACACGGCTACAAATGTGACAGGCACTTTTATAATCGGAAATTCTGTTGGTAGTCTGTCATAGATAGTAAACAGTGGTAAAATCTGATTTGGCTGGGGGAGTGTTTGGGTACGTGCTGACTGCCTATGCTAAGGACTACCTAGTGACATTCTCCTGACACGGGAAGAACGAGCAAAAGCATACTTAGTTATTATACTATATAGCTCGCCAGATATATCTCTATACTTATCAATTAATATACATGGATAATATAAACACTGGACCGCTTGTTATCAGCATATATTGAAATACCATATAATCCGCCGATGGTAACGCTAGCTTTGTTTACAAATAAAAATTAAATGCATGTTCGATATCCATTTTTGTTCAATCTTGGCATAATCACTTATAATGCAAATACGTTTTTGATGTACGCTGATAACAAGCGTGCAGTGTTTATATTAGCAATGTTTATTTATTGATAAGGCTGGAGTTATCTCCGGCGAGCTATACCAATGCTGTAATAAGTGCTTATTTCCGCCCTATGAATTTAATTCAATCACAAATATCGATGTTAGAATTTGAGTAGAAATGACAAAAATATGAATTATAAATGAACAAATTGATGTCCCGAGTGTTCTAATCGATTGGTTATATTTTAAAACATGCATATTTCATCACATAATGTTATGATACCATTATACATTTTATGTTAAAGTTTAAGACGAGCAACACAACATTGTGTTATAATCAAACGTTGTCATTAGAGACGCAGTTATATATAGACTACCGTATCTCATTATTCTGAGAGTGGGTCAACCAGTCCTGGAACCAACCAAATACGCTGTGTGATATACAATTCCGATGTCATTCTAGAGTTACATGGGTATGTCTAGTCCCAATGTGATTGAAGTCGATCTTCCAAACTCCGTAATAACTCAGTGGTGTATATTGAAGAGGTATTTCAATGGAATTGTTCTCGTCTTCAGATCGAACAGGTTACCTCCAGTTCACAAGACGTTGTTTAGTCGCAAATGTTAACAACATATTTGTTAATATACATTGCATAGCGTCACTTTAATGTAACATTTCAGACCAAAATGAAATAGCCTTCTAGACATTTATATAAATGACACTTTCTTTCATTTAAATGACATATCGTACTGATAGAAGTTATAAGACAATTGGTCGTAGACTATTATAGGTGTAAGTATATAAAGACGTACCAATGGTTGTTATGACTGTCACAGAGAACATGAGAGCACCTGCCCACGACCACTCATGTATCGGTCCATTATCTCCGCCATAGTTGTCACAATCACGACCATCATATCCGATAGCCAATGAGTTGTTTCTGAATGTCTGAAATCATACAACGACAGGATTCAAAAATACCATCTAAACGGATAATAATAAGTCAGACAGGGAATGCAGCTCTCAACTTAACCAGCCGAGCACAGAAAACATAAAAAACATACAAGACACAATGGCCAACACATAATCGAACGTGAAAATGAATTGCTCAAGTTCCAGTTGCAATAAGCTGAATGAACTAACACAACCATCCTGGTTATAACACCTCGATCAGCTCAACTATCCTCTAAATACACCAATTCGCACATATGTTAGAGCTATACGCGCTGTTTCCATTGTGTTCTGTATTTTACAACTGTTCTTGATGTTGCCTAACTGTTCCATCCAAGCACTTTTCTTTCATGTTCTGTAGTCCTTCTGATTGGTGTATTTTGCATTTCGACTTTTCTCTTGCCTTTTGACTGCCAGGTAAGTGCTACGGTGCTGATGTTGTTTTCTCTACCTAAAACATGTCCAATCTATTCCCAGGTTTTTGTTTTTATTGTTCCACTGACTATGGTAGTTTTAGCTTTTTTTCGATAAATCTTTATTTTCGAATTTTGTTTGGTAATCTCGTTTTCTGACACGTGTATACTTTTGTTTTGTTTTGTTCTGTTGGTGTACATGTTTCACTTCCGTAAAGTACTACTGACAAGACTAAGCTGTTAAAGAGTTTGACCTTGGTCTGGATGGAGCGGATAGAAGGTACCTTATGTTTCCTTAGGCTACGAAATGGATTCCTGTCTCAGCTTATTCTGCTGTTAATATATTTTTCACCGCCTTCATTTCAAGTCATAATCCCATCCAGATATGTGAATGTCTCAACATCTTCTATGCTTGCTTCGTCTATTTGAATTTGTGGTTTGGTCCTATTATTTAGTCTCATCACTTTTGTTTTTCTAGCATGTTATACTCTGTTACAATCCGGTATGTTTCTCAACAACATCTCTACATGATGTTACAACATGAGCTGTGTCTAAACGGTATCTCTTTAGGATGCTACAATACGAGTTGTGCTCAACAACATCTCTATATAATGTTATAATATTGATAATGTCTCAACGACATCTATACATGACGACATTGCAACACGAAGTGTGTCTTAACGACTGCACTTTGGTTTTGGTGGCGATGCATCCAATAGGGTATCGTTGGGATTGGCGATAAATTGAAACAGAGCGTCACCAGGCTGGTAACGTTAATGATAATGAGATTGCATTAATTATGATTAAACGGCGGTCAGTTGAACATATTTAGCAGTAACTGATATCCACACGACGTTTTAGTACAATGTAGATACCATGATTGCAGTCAATGTAACGTAATACACAGGAAACGAACTGGGATATCTTATCACTGTGCATAATACGTATTTCGGTTTTGCTTATTGCAAATTGCTGTCGACACATTAATAGTTTAATTGTACGTATTTACCACAGCTTCTCCAATGCCACTTTATTTGGCTGATGTAAAAACTGATACTTTGTTGCATGAAACAATTATATTATTATGTGGTATTGTTTTCACTGGAACATCTTAAAATTCATAAGTGGACTGAAGAGCCATTAGTGCTGATTCAATTTATGTATGCATTTACATGTAGTTAAGTAATCCACTATACAGGGTTTCAGAACCTCGTGCCATCGTGGCTTTCCGGGAACATTAGTTGGCGTTACATTAGTCATACGCTACTTGTAAATGATTGCTAGAATCGAACACGCCTTTACAACCAATTGTTCAGAATACGTTTTATACTTAGAAATGTTACGCCTTAAATAAATCAGTAGAAGAACAATATCAGGTTATTGTGTTTCATTACGAACAATTCACTGGTATATAACTCTAGTGATAAGTGGTTAAGTGGCAGCGATCATATTGATAGCACCACTGATACATCTCAACAAGCGCCTCAAATTACGTTATTTTCTTTGTTCCGGTGGCACAATCGCTATGGTGGCTGTCTTTTCAGTGTTCGGCCCCGTCGTCGTTTTGGGTTAGGTTTTTGGGTTCGTATCCCACCGATCGGGTGCTGGCACATATACTGGATAGCTTCAGTTATGACTGTATATAATATTGACTCCTTACCTGTAATATTGACTTCATTTGTATCATCATAGCATTTGTGTTCAGGTTATTCTCCAGGATGACCTTTCTCAAATTCTCCAGTGTTTTATTTTGCATTGGGACATATTCCCTTCGTGACTCAAAACATACCTACGAAATAAATATAATAGGGTTATGATTTGTGAAACAAGTTTTTCCAACTTATATTAATCACTCTCGACACCTCATTCTTGATGCAATCCATCGCCACGAGGGTATGAGAGAAGAGAAGACAGTTTCCCTTTTATGCTGAGCGTCTAGCAAGGGAATTTCTGGTACCATTTTTATTTCGTCTTTGGTATGAAAATAGGGTTGTAATGTATTATGACGTAACGCACAAAACTGGAACCACTAAACGTTGCGTCAATTGACGTTGTTTGTTGACTTTACGCGGAGTGCTTTTTTTTGGTTAACCAAGCATTTTTAGACATACAATTGACATTTATGTATATTATCTATTTTTAGTTTTAAGTTAAACTAACACGTTGCTACTGTAAAGATTTGGTTTGGACAATCGATAGTGTTAGTTTGTACTGAACTATAATTGAGTCCATTTTACGACGTTATTTCTCGCAAGACGGACAAATCAGTGGAGAAAGCATAAATAACGATATAAGTCGAGTAAGTCTCCTATCTAAAAGTTGAAAATGTCATTTATGAACACACATGGAAAAGTATGCTGGCATGTTTTTTCTTTTGCGGTTGCCTTTGCGATGAGTGGTATAAAACGATCGCCGAAATTTCATGAATACTTTTTAACGTTAGTTTACGGGCATGTGACAAATCACTGGACCCAGACAAACTAACGGCATTGTTTCGAGCATGACCCCGATTTAGAAATCAAAATTGTTCATGTTAATGAAAATAAAAAGGTACATTGACAATTTTTCTTATGCGGTTATTTTAGAGATAAATGTTTAAAAAATGTGATCTAAATTCCATGATCTATTTTTAACGTTATTTTTACGCGCGTGGGACAAATCACTGGACACAGGCAAACTAACGACACTTGTTGAGTATCTCCCCGATTTCAAAATAGAAATTATTTATGTAAATAATTAAAAAGGTATAGTGTATTCTTTAGCGATTCATTTAGCTATAAATGTTTTAAAATTGTCGCCGAAATTTCACGATTTAGTGTTAACGTTACTTTTTGTTATTTTTATGCGCGTGGGACAAAATCGGGGGACACAGAATAACTAACGGCATATTTTGAGTATGTATCCAATTTAAAAATCAAAACTATTTATTTAAACAACAATGAAAATGTATTCTAAGATATTTTTCTTTTGTGAATTACTTTGCAATAAATGATGTAAAATAATTATTAATTTTTCAACGTTATAAATAATTTGTGACACGTTTCGGGAAAATCTGTGGACACATGCAAAGTGACGGCATTCGCTGAGTATGTCTCCAATTTCAAAATAAAAATACGTATGTAAACATCAATACAAACGTATTCTGACATTCTTTTCTTCAGTTGATCTCTTTACGATAAAGAGTATAAAAGTTTCGCCAAAATACCATGTATTCATTTCTCATGCAAAAACGCAACGTTGTGACACGTCATTTTTTAGTCTCACATTTTATCTTTGTTGCCTATTGGTCATTTTAAAATTATTTGTTGTCTCCATGAAACCTATAATTCGATTCGTCATTGTATATGTTTTCTAACGATAAAAAAACGTTTGATATTATTCAGTATGGACTTATTTAACGACGACCATCGATCTTGACGGGGTGGTTAAAGTTTTGTGCGTTACGCCATTAGCCCTTTTGGTAGGTACCAAACTTTGGCAATACCCACAGGCACATGATGTCGTCGTTAAAAACCCCGTATACCTTCTTAAATCCCAGAAGGTAGCTCAGCTGACATGTTCTTAAGCAACGGAAGTAGAAATGTGCACTCTGTTCTCAATTTTAACCGAGCGCATTCGATCATACAGTAAACAATGAAGGAAAATCAACGTTTTAGGATAGACTAGAAATTTGTGCCCTCGGGCAAATTATGTCGAGCCTCGACGCATGTTGAAAAATGGCTACAACTTAAATAAGCCTTCAATTTGACCTATGACCTCCAACTGTGACGTTGAACTTTGAGATAGGAACCAGGGGGTTGGGCATGACACTCCGCCTCATGGAAGTTAACATTCATGCTAAATATAAGAAAGATTGGTCAATGTATGACAAAGTTAGGCTCCGGACAAGCTTCAATTTGACCTTTGACCTCCAACCGTGACCTTGACCTTTGAGATAGGGACATGGGGGTTGGACATGACACTCCGCCTCATGGAGGTGAACATTCATGCCAAATATAAGAAAGATTGGTCAATGTATGACAAAGTTATGGTCCGGACAAGCTTCAATTTGACCTTTGCCCTCCAATTGTGACCTTGAACTTTGAGATAGAAACCTAGGGGTTCAGCATGACACTCCTCCTCATGGAGGTGAACATTCATGTCAAATATAAGCAGCAAGATTGGTCGAAGCATAACAAAGTTATGGTCCGGACAAAATCGGACGGACGAACGCACGCACATACACCAAAAATGGCGACTTAGTCTCGCTCACCGCAAGCAGGTTCGACAAAAATGGATAAAACATGTGTATTTTGGATTCGTAAACATTAATCAACCGTCCTCAACTGTTAACAAATTTTGGCGGAATTTGTATTCGTAAATAGCGCCGAGAAAGTATGTTCAAAGCGTTTGGTTCCCGACGCGTAAGCTTATCGGAACATGTAGTCGGGGTACCGGTAAAATCGATATGTGAATATTTACGTACATACATGTATAATAGTTAAAGCCCACTGAGCATTTTTTGCCTCGGCGATGTACTCCCAATTGATTGTTTGGCTATCAGGACATCGGGAACAGGTTTCATTGTGGTCTTGGGGAAGCTTCGGGGAAGTCATGAGACAGTTTGTGATATCAGAAGGAATTGTGATGAATAAGGTGGTATTGGAAGAAATCGGGAGAACATCGCCAATGTGGAATTCCTCAGTAAGACATTCGCTTTACGTCGACACTCGGCGCTTCTCCATTGCTATATATACTTACAAATATTTGGAATTATAATAATGTAGTATTGTAGTAATTGTCCCACAGGTACATGATACGTTGATATGACTTCCTATGGTCAAATACAAGAAACTCAGATTATATCTACTATTTTAGTTAATAGTTATCTGAGTATAGGTGTTATATCAACATGCAGAGCACCAACGGAATGCTACTGGTATTTTCTAGATTCGTGTTTGTAAAACTATCATCGCCACGAGCTACTATCGATTCCTGTATCAAAGATATAGATTAATCTAACAATAGCTTTATCACGGACATTGAATCGTTCAAAAGATATCCTTTCGTAATGTAATTCTGTTCCAGAGAGTTTCATTCAATATCACACTTTAAAGGTAGGATATTAATTGATTGCTAGTATATGGCAGAAAATGGCAATGTCCTATCAGATTATAAAGACTTGTGAAGCAATAAGTTAGAAAAAGATCAGGTTTCCTTCAATGTACGACGTTGTCTGACAATAAACTTTGTGCCGGGCTTTGATTAACATCGCGTACAGAATCACAGACTGAATGGCATTTGATGTTACATTATTGACGGATGGTACGACGTTCTTAGAACGTATCAAATGACTGATTTCAGTATTTATTTAATGAGCAAGTTTATGTTATAGTTAGAACATATTAAGTAAATTTTAATGATTAAAAAGGGCGGAGCGAGCGAAGCGAAGCGAGACCTTTTTAGTCAATAAAATTTACTTAATATGTTCTAACTAACTTAGAATATAACATTCTGCATTCTGATTGGCCGATAGAAATAAGCGCCAACGCAAGACGTCAAGTCTGTTAAGAGAAAAATTTAATGATTAAATTTTCATTTATCCGCGAAAATGCGGCGTTTTCATTGGCTCATAATGTAGGTTATATTCTAATATTTGATACACTGTCTACTTGGACATGAGCAAACGATAAAACCTACCCGAATCGCCTGTCGAGACTAAAAATTGCGCGATAGTTGCGCGAAAGTTACGATAGTATTCTTGTGCCTCGCGTTCAATTCTCGTGTCTCGCCAGAAGTCGAGACATGAAATTAAGACGCGATAATTGAAACGAGGCACGAGAATCAGCTGCGAGGCACATTACACGAACATCCCACTATAATAGATATTAACTTGAAAAAGTTGTGGGTCCAGGGCGAGAATAATTAAAGCACTTAGAGGACCGTTGGGAGGCGATCTGGTTGCTGTTACTAAACCTTAAACCGACTTTACACGTTTCTTACTGCCGATCTTGTCTTGAATGTCAAAATAGGCATATGTGACTATATAGGCATGTTGGGTATCTAAATAATTGTTAAAATGTGCATATTAATTTATATGTAATACGTGTATTGAATGTGTATATCAAAAGTGGCTTTAAAATAATACTACGCGCCTATTTATCAGATTCTACAGTACCGTCTTGTAATCACTTCCCTCACAGCGGGAGATAGTCTATAGAAAGTGGCTAGCTAGTACAGCGACACCATATGATTGCATAACAGTACTTTGCAGACCGTATACGATTCATTGATAAAACCATCACTTGAACGCAGTCTGAAGTTTCTAAAAATAGCTTTACAGCCGGGACATTTGATGAACACGTCATTTTCGTACTATGAAACAAGCTCGGTATCAGCTGGTGTAGTGATTTGTTTGGCCAAAATATCGATTTAACGAACAGTTTCACAATAATTTTTGATCTTAGAATAAACAAATGTTGCTGATTGGCTAAATCAGTTAAATATTTGGAGAAACATATGTAGCAGTATTGGGAATGTTGACAGTTTCTGGAACTACTTGAATGCGGATTCACATAGCAGCCTAAAGGCGGTTAATTTTGTATTAAGAAATGGGCAATGGTAGTAATGAGAGGCTTAATCGCCTCCCAAAAACGCGAGAATTCACGCAATTCTCGTGTCTCGTATCGTGCCTCGCGTCCAATTCTCGTGTCTCGTTTCGTGCCTCGCGCAATTCTCGTGTAACGCCCTTGGAGCGCGACACATGATATTTAAAATTGCCCTAACATGATTCCGGAACAACCGACCCCAGTAGTGGTTGCAATGTTCGCCTCGGGAATGACATGTTATTGGTTGGATACCAGGCCGCGACATTGTAAAATATTTTACTGTATGTGCGTGGTACTGAATACTTAATTGGTTGGTCCAGCGTGTTTCAAACAAGTTGCATTGACATTTTATATCATTCCACAGCTAGTATGCTCTTCAGATACCCACTGACAGTATCTCCACATGTGGAGGGCATCAGATCAGTTAATGTTAAAGTAGAGCATGATCCACACAATCTTGAAATGGTTATCCGTGCAACAGGTTTTTGATAAGTGGTCAAGTATAACGTACCTCTTCTTCATTGGCCCTCTCTAAATGCTCGAATATAAACCCACCAGCCACACTGTATAAGACGACCATAGCACACAGACCAATGTGTGAAAACATAAACTTCCAGAAAACTTTGCAACATCCCTCCTTCTCTTTCTTGTCATCGTCAGTGTCGACACCCATTGTTAGATTATTTTATATTGCTAAAAATATAGAAATAAATACCGTAATTTAAACAGTATAGTTTGTTGAAACATTTTTTTTCTCATCGATTGTTTTATTAAAATGCCTCGCTAACTAATTATACTGCTCTGTTTATATCGATTGTGAAACAAGTTCTTGCAACTTGCAGGCACCTCTTTCCTAATGGTATACATCGCTACGGTGTTTTTCTTATCTACACTTAGACGCAAAAGAAAATATACATTGTACATAACATGACATTATATCATCTGGGATTAAAACAAACAAACAAAAGTTTCATATTTACCGAATTGTATGTTTATCCGATATTTTAAGACCTAACAATCACATATCAATAAATGCAATACCGCACATATATAGTCAACAGCCTTTGTACTTGAAAAATAAAATTAAAACAAATGTTAAATTGTCAAAACAATGAAAACCCCTTAATTAATGGATAGTTCTGCTTGAAACTTTGTGTACACGCTGCTGACCACAACAATAGTTTATTTATAAAATATTTTCTTCAATATTTAAAACAGGGGTTCATTAAGACATGAAAAATCAAAAACGTAAATGTACGAGAAATACTATACTGGTCAGGGGGGGGGGTAACCACGTATAAGATTTAAACATTTTTGTGAATTTGATTTTTCAGGTGTCAAAGCAGTTGCCTATAATTAAGTTGTACTGCATTAATTGACATGGTATTTATTGATCTTAACATCTCATATAAACATACTATTAGGTAACTACACGTATAAACCTTTTGTTTGTTTCTTTTAAGCTCAGATGAAACAATTTCAATTATAAACAATGTATACTTTCTTTTGCGTCTGAGTGTACATGTCTTTGTTAGATAAAATACGTCGTGTCCAATATGACTGCATTATAGATTACATTAATTTTAACTGACCACGTATTTCATACATATCTGGTAGGGTGGAATGATGGTCGAGTGGATGGCGCTCTCGAATACCAATCCGGAGGTCCCTGGTTCGAATCTCGGCCAGGACACTGGAAATTTCAGAAACATATTTCAGTGTTTTCAATCCCACTAAAGATGAACTGGAAACACAGAGATGGTGTCGCGTGTTTCGGTGCTATACACCGGGAATGATAAAGAACTAATAGAGTAGTCTACCCGGAAAGGGCTAGGCCAGGGCGTCTAAATCCCTTGTACCGCACAAACTGTCTCTTCTCTAGAAGCCGAACGTCATTGGCCAATTAGACATGGATAACATCGAATGAGCACGCACAACGACTGTCTCAGTAAAAATAAAACTGGCTATATCCAGAATATTGTAATCAACTTCATTACAGAAGATTATATCCCCCACTAAAGGCACATTTACTGTTTAAAACATGTATCAATAGTTTCAATCCAGTCACGATCATTGAACCCGATGTGAACTCAGACATCGATATAGTTGAAACGTATACATTTGTCCCAATTATAGCATGTGATCAGACTTTGTGTTCGGACTCAATATCACGTTAAAAACAGAAAATGCAAAAACAACTTTTGTTTTTTGTAATCTATATAATTATTATTATGTCTTTTCAAAAATAAATAAAAAAAGCATGTTCGTAAGATACAAATTGTCCTATATTTCTAATAAATATACAATACCTTTCAAAGTATGTGTATCAAACGTTTTCGCAACAAAATGCAACGAACATGCCTCTCGCAAATGTACAGACTATTGTATGTATTATACTTTTTGCATATTCTGAACAGTATCGATCATACTTACAATACATGTATATCATTTTTATGCATGGATGCTCACAGTCTGGTCTGGTAACCGGTGGCTGTCTGTGACGGGAATATAATAATAAAATCGATTTCAATAATTGATGGTTTACGCTTTCTGTCCGCATGGTTTGTTTATGTTTTGTTTGTCCTTGTGGCGTGTGAGTGTGGTCTGTGATGTTGTGTTTGTCCTTGTGGCGTGTGAGTGTGGTCTGTGATCTTGTGTGTTCCTTTTTTGATGTTCGTGCTCTGGATACTGTTTTATCAAATCACTTACAGAAATAGTAAAGTTACATTCAAATCTATTTTATACGTCAACAGCTACACATTGGTAACAGACATGGGTTTTAGGAGTTGCTTGACAGAATAATAACTAATGCTGAACAACCCTTAACGACATAATTTGTATCTGTTGAAAGGTAAATAAAGAATTTAGATTTGAACGTAAGTTTAGGAGTTCCGTAAGTACTTAAACAAAACAGTTCCATGTCCATTTTGTTTAATGATTAGAAATTACATAACCTCTTGATAACAGCATTATTATGTGAAACAACTGTTACAGTACCAAAGGTGGTTCAAGTAGCTCAATGACCAAATTAGGAATAGCCAGGTATTCAACAAACATTGATTTTAAAACAGGCAAAGGAAGAATGAGTCCATAGAACTGCATCTAAGTTTTTAAATTTTACAAATCAGTTAATAATATCAAAAACATCTTTGACAAAGTCATATACACAACCCTCGTTTTCTTGGCAAAATGTTGTTGGCATTTTGAACACTGTTAGAGCCATCCGACGCAAGTCAATGGTTACAATATACAATGTTTCGTACATAGCGGTACGACGTAAGTGTTGGTAGGCATGCAACTTGTTCTCAAAATAATGACCTAGAAATGTGATTTTCTTACAAAGTCCTACAAAAGGTGGTTTAGGGTGTAGAACAAATCAAGGATTAAGAGACAATTACGCAAATGCTATATAGTCATGTACTTCCCTACACCAATACTCAGATAAACTCAGATTCAGTAGTCTATACATGTATCATGTAATGTTTAACCAAAGGATCTGCACGTGTTAGACACCAAACATTTCTCAGACAAACATGACTCTAATCCAGCTTACATAACATACGGGACCCTGAACCGTCACCAAGTAGATTAAGGTAAATGTGTTCTTTCCTGGCATGAGTCATGTCCTAGTCAGCTCAACCATATTATGAATTAAATACCGTACATACACAGACAATACAAAGTCATACAGTAACATGGGCCTAGCCTAGCTTCCCACGTGTCAGACACATGAAGTACCATCCACATCCTAACACGTGGATATTTCAAGTCAATATGGGACGAATTTAGCAAGTTATCACTGGTTATTAATAACTCCATGAAGTAGGTCAACTAGCCACCACATATCGGGAGTCTGAAATATTATGACTGAACAATTGATGAAAAACAACGCAAACTCGGAAGGAAACAAACACACTAATACGTACGCATTGACCACTATTCTGATATATCCTGGATACAGTACAAACATGTCAATCTATTACACTACCAACAATACAATCATACGGTATTCATATTATTCTATAACGTTTACGAAGTTCAATATAATTTTAACTACAGAATCGGATATTACCATATTCCAATGTTGACATATTTCAGTGAAGTAAACAAAATGTTTTATAATTTTAAATAAATTAACTCAACAAATACTAAGTGAAGATTCCTACTTAAGTCTCAAAATAACGAAATAAAAATGTAATTTTCTAGAATACGCCAAACGCCTTAATCAAAACGAAATTTAGTCTTAACTTAAAATTCGTGCTTATAACGAAAGGACTATCTAAAAAAAGATAATATAAAGTCAGACAGGCACGGCAGCACTTAACTTAACCAGCCAAGCACAGAAAACTTAACAAACATACAAGCTACAATACCCAATACACAACTGAACGAGGAAACGATCCATCCAAGTCCTAGCTGTCAACAAGAGCCAAAATTTCACAAAATACGCTCGTCTCAGGGCATGGTGAATGAACAAAAAAAAACATTGTCCAATTTTTTTTTTAATTAAAGACCAAAACCCAAGTAGGCCTATATGGCCTATAATTGAACTTGGCTTAGATATTATACACATAAACATTGTCACCAAGTTTGAAGATACTCGGATGAAAACTCTTTGCACCAGAGAACTGACAAAGGTCAATTTCACATTTATTTTGGTAATTACAGGACCATAACCTATGAAGGTTTGTATGGACTTAGCCTATAATTAAACTTGGCCTAGGTATTATGTTCATAAACATTGTCACCAAGTTTGAAGACGATATAATGAAAACTGTTTAAACTAGAGTACAGACAAGGCCAATTTCACACTTTTTTGGTAACTAATGGACCATAACCCAAGGCTTTAGCCGAGCTGGCCTATAATCGTACTTGGCCTAGATAGTATGCCCATAAACATTGTCACAAAGTTTGAAGACGATCGGATGAAAACTGTTTGCTATGGAGTACAGACAAGGCCAATTTCATACGTTTTGGTAATTAAAGACCCATAACCCAATAAGGCCTGTGCCAATTTGTCCTATAATCGAACTTGGCAAACGTTTAAAGATGATCAGATAAAAACTGTCAGTGTTAGAGTACAGACAAGGCCAATTTAATACTTTTTTGGTGATTAACCAAATACGGCCTAGGCCGATTTGGCATATAAGCGAACTTGGCCTAGATATCATGCCCATGATATACGTTGTCACGAAGTTTGAAGACGATCGGATGAAAACTGTTTGCGATGAGCACAGACAAGGCCAATTTCATACTTTTTTTGGTAATTAAAGGCCCATAACACAATAAGGCCTAGGCTGATTTGGCCTATAATAGAACTTGGTCTAAAAAATATACCTATTAGCATTGTCTCAAAGTTTAAAGATGATCGGATGAAAACCGTTTGCGTTAGAGCACAGACAAACTGCTGGACGCCGCCGCCCACCCGCTCGCCATAATACGTCTTTCAAACGGGCGTATAAAAAGTTGAATGCACTACTTTCAGCAATCAAAAAGCTGAATACGCATAATGCAAAGCGTGATACTTGAAAATCAGACTTTCCGTGCCCGCACGATCCGAATCTCCGTGTACGGACAAATTAAAATAATTATAAAAACAATTGTGTTGCAATTTAACGAAAAATGCTTATTGAGACGGTTTCATATGCTAAAGTCCTTCAAGATCTAACACTTAAAAACTTCATTGTGTACGGTTGTGGTAAAGCGTCAATCGTCATCTAATATATTTATTGGGGCCAAATCATTTCGAAAGAAGAGTGTTTATAACAATGTAAATGTTGAATGTGTGATACTTTATACGGTTAAGCACTGACACTGTGGAGCTACTGGTGCAAATAATTATATTCAGCATCGCGATAATCGCACTACTTCCTATTTATGTAACCGAATGATCATCCACAACTGTACGTCTGGGTTCGACTGCCGAAGTTGGCAGGCTATGTTTATTTCATGACATTGGGCAAGTGATCCACATGTGGAGTAGTTGGCAGTTCCTTGCAGTACTACGGGTACTTGATGGTTAGCGCGCTTGTCGTCTAGTCTTCGACCCGGGTTCAAATACGGGTGGAGGCACTCATATGCCTGCCCTATTTTCAGCAAAAAGCTGATTAAAAAGGCTATGCTCGGCATATGATAATTCTAGGAACACTGTTCAGGCCAACTGTCTGTCTAATAGGACTGAAAGTTTATCAAAAGAGTCGGCGTAAAACATACCATGTACTGTACAGTATGAATAATGAATATTCTGATAAAACGATATCAAGAACGCCACCGGAAATCAACATTTTAGCGTAATATTTTACATCAATAATTTACGTTATGTTACTGCAAATGCGTTCACGCTTGAAGCCGGTATGGTATGCCTTTGCTATAAGTATTCAATTAACATTCACCGGGTTACCTGTAGTATTTTTTCCAGACAAGTAGTAGATCAATCATATATTCCAGTACATAAGACGTGTATAAATATGTTAGATCTTCATATCTCGAAATCTTGAAAATAAAATGCTGTTAAGATTTAAAAAGATTGATCCAAATATGTACATTTGTAGCATTAGCCTATCTAAATCTATCTCTTGCTTGGTTCGCTGACTTTAAAGGTCGTAAGTACGAAATCAATATTTTGAGAAAACAAGAAAACTGTCTGAAAACTACTCTTTACCAATGGAATAACAAGCTTTTTAAAACTTCAGTTTGGTCAACATGACCACTTCCGATTTTCATGAAAATAGGCTCATAAGAAGCGCCTTGATATGCAGATTTCAAATATGCACAAGTCTGATAATGTCGTAACTAGTACTTACGACCTGCTTATTCTAAGCCAGGGATTTGAGCGTGATTGTCTGGGACGAAGATATTGTCATTTTTATATTCATATACAATTAGCGTAACGTTTTCCTTGAATTAATCGTCCACCTACACAAACATGATTCTGTCTCCGCAAGTAACTGAAAACTCTGTCTCCACATGTGAACACTTGCTGCCATAGACAATGTCACAATATAACATAATCTAATTGTAGCAATACCAGGCGACTTTTGGCTACATGTCCAAGTTGAAATTTGTCAACATTGGAAGACGAAAATAGCCATAAGTATTGTATTTCTTCAACAATTTCTATGATATACATGCCATGCGAGGGGAAATTTATTTGCTTTCCATGAAATATAAGATCTTTTTCAGCAGCTTGACCATTTCCAGCACCCGGTAAAACCTGTAGCCAAAAGTCACGTGGTATTGCTACACTGAATCTGCTCTATAATAAATATAATGAGCTAGTCATTGTGATGCTTACAATACGACGTACACATTGAAAACCATCATACCATAATATGAATGCTCTTTCTTTTGCTTCATACAGCATAATATACCATACATTTGGTAAGACGTCTCATGCAGCTGATTCACGCACATGTTCCTAAATACACATGTGGCTTCCGTAGCTCAATTGTTAGCGCGCTTGTCGTCTAATCTGGCGACCCGAGTTCAAACCCGGGTGGAGGCACACATATATATGCCTGCCATAATTCAGCGGAAAGGTGACTGGCAAATAAAGATTATGATTGGCATTTTTTACAATAAATTAAATAGAATTTGGCATGACCCTGACCTTTGTGTGTGAATATATTACAAGGTTCTTGCTTTGAATGTATAATTTTCCGCGAGCAAATCGTGCAATATCGGTTGTTTAGATGTCTGACTTAATATAATCTTTTTGGTATTACATCTCGCGCGTCTTCGTGATATAGATAAACCAAAATTGTTCGGGCGTAACTGTACTTTTAATAATGAAATAATCCAGATAAAAGGGATGTATTCGGAATAGAAACAACAGTTATTTGAAAATGTAGCTTACATCGTCCTCCATGGTACAGTAGGCTAAGCTACTGCTTATGGATCTAAATTGTTTTTTTGCTTGGGTTCGAATCCCACCCATTTTGATTTTTTTAATTTTGTTTATTTTATATATATTTCTAAAATATAGCTATTTCCTGTGAAAACATATTCACGTCAAAACTGTTGAACAGTAAACGCCTATTAATTTTGACGTTTGTACAGACTACTCTTAGAGTGGTGATTCGAGCAAAACAAATGATGAAAATAGCCTGTAATTCAACCCGATTGTCATCTAAGCAACAAATACAATATCCAGGGCAGATTTAAATCAAGACTGAATAAACGAAACAAAGCAAATTTGTATAATCCTAAAACATTAGTTTATTATTCATTAAGTAATAAAATATATATATAAAAAAAATTAGGTATTATGATAATAAAATTTTTGAAAAAGAGTTTAGCAGGGGACTCGAACCCACAGCCAATATAAAAAATGTTCTGAGTACAGATCATCTTAACCACTAGGCCACGCTGTCAACTGGAAAGTTAACGTGAATTTATAATATATATCCATAGTATATCTGAAAAATAACGGTAAATATCGTTTCAACCTTAGCAAATGAACTCCTCCTCGGGTCATATTTCGAAGGTCGTTGTACATCTATACTTTCCGATTATGAAAACATAACACCGGGATAATATTTATAAACAATACAGTCATCAGCTGTAAAATTATGCTAATAGTAGGCCGAGAGTCGTGTCAAATTATCAGGGCTATATTCCTAAGTCATACAGACACTATGCTAGCCACCCACACAAGCAACATATACAGAACGTAAATGCCGTATCCTACATACCGTGCACGACATATCGCATGTCCATGTTTACTTGTGTGCAGTATGATTGTTTCTGTAACATGCGCTGCCTGTCTGCTCTTTGTCTGTTTCTCGTTACAGTTTCTTATCGTGTGCTAGTCACGCAATTCGTCATAGTTTTTCCCTTTTTGCCTTGACTTATCTGATTGTACATACACACGTGTGTGCACTAGATGCTCAATTCTGGTATATTGAAATACTAATAGACTATCAATGGTTCACGATTCGCTGGCTTAGAATGAAGTACAAAATCGACATTTTGAGAAAACAAGAAAAAACGGTCTGAAAACTACTCTTACGTATGTAACAACAAGCTTTTCAACTTCAGTTTGTTCAACATGACCAGTTCTGATGTTCATGAAAATAGTCTCATAAGAAGCGCAATGTGATGCAAATTTGTATGAGTCTTATAAGGTCGTAAGTAAGTAGCACTTAGGACCTTCTCATTCTAAGCAAGCGAATTAATGCTTGCTAGCCACCTTATCGATCCCGAATCACAACCTGGATGATGGTTATAAGAGAGCGAGTCAGTACCGATTGATAATTAATTCCAAGGAAAGTTGTTAGGTCCACTGACCAATGACCGCCGAATAATAGTATGACTACTAAATGTTGAAAAACGACGCTAATCGCGATACAACAATCAAACCAGATTGACTTAGTTAGATGAGATGTGTCGTATATAATGTATCACATTCAACATTTCACAACAAAAGAACTGCAATACCAAAAGGCTGTACTACCCATCGACTCCGAAAGGGACTGATACAAATCGCTGGCTTAGAATTAGACATTCGTAAGTACTACAACCTTATAAGTCTCATGCATATTTGAAATCAGCAACAAACTTAAGTTTAAAAAGCTTGTTTTTCCATAAGTAAAGAGTAGTTTTCAGACAGTTTTTTCTTGTTTTGTCAAAACATTGATTTTGTACTGACGACCTTTTAATTCTAAGCCAGCGAAATGTGACTGTGTTCGCCTCTTAAAGTTTCCTGAATAGGAAGGTGAAATGCGGCCACACGAAAATAAATGAGCATCAGTCAGCCATAGTGGGCTTTTGGCTTTCCTTTCGCCTTGCCGACATGAATATCTGCCATGTAAATATTAACAATACAAACGTATTCATTATATTAACATTACCGCTTTTTTGCAGCCCGTACATTTTTTTTACCGGATTTGGACTGAAAGTCATAAGATAATCAAAATTTAACAGGGGATTAAGGCAGCAATCAACTTACAATGTACGGTGAAAAATACAACATTGATTGAACTAAATGCCATCTCACCTTCCGCATTAAAAGTGGGTGGTTTGGTTAATCCCAAGACCGCGTCATACAAGATAAACATTTTCTATTGCTTGGTCCTCATCATAATAAATGAAAAACGTCTTATTTTTCCTCCTATTCTAGTTACGATGGATATCACAAGGAATGGAACGTCGATAGTGATTAGCACTGTCTTGTAAAACGTGTCTCACAGTCGACAGAAATTAGATGTTTGTACACTAAATATCACGGGTACGTGACAACGACCATGTGTAGATAGATAGTGCTATTCAGTCATCACAATATCTCATTAAAAATGTATGTGGCACATCTTTAAGAGACACTGATAGATACATCCTGTACTAGTAATTGTGTTATAAAATATGTATTAACAATATAATCGTATAAAAGAATAAAAATAAAAATTTCCATCATGTAAATTACAGAAAGAACTTTGTTTTGTAATAGTAGGATCATACAAACTGCCTAAAAAGACTAAACAAATTCACAGCAGAGCACGATTTGCACATAAAAGAAGTGTACAAATTGCTAGATATGCATGAAAGAGACCTCAGTCAAAATGATGAATGAAGATGTATGACGATTTTTGACTAGTCATTTACTTAAAAATATATATATTGTTCTTAACGGTTTTAGAGCTCCATTCAGATCTAGCAACAGTTTCTAGTATTTTATGTGGAAATGCGAAATTATATATAGGTTGCGATGTTACAAAAAACGCAATCATTGACATATGTAATGTGTCATCTCTCGTTAAGTAATCAAATAAAACAGTCTTTAATGCATTAAAAAATAATTAAATGACTTAATGTAAATGTAAAAGTAAGTATTTTCTAGTCGACTGGTTAGCACATCTTGCTCCGTTGTCCTTTTCCTCTGTGGTAAGAATTAGGTTTTGTCAAAAATGATAACACTCATTTGGAGCATGTTTCGCGCTGCATTGAAAACTGTATCACAAAAAACACAATATTAACAAACATGGGAATAGAAATTTCTACCCATAACATCATCAATGTATAAGAATTGTGATACTGCATAAAGGCTTTGCAGCAACGTCAACGCGTATGTGTAAGATAGATGATTTTTTTCAAACAATTATTCCTTGGCAAATAATCACGTTGTACTAAATGAGCAGAATGCGTAAATTACAGCACCTAGATATAATTACCTTCGGTAAAATTTCAAAAGTATAAATATAGCATAATCCTGAGAAATCGTATACAAGATTTGTTTGTCTGATAACGAACTATTTATGCTTACCTGAATCCGAAATGTAAATCCGTTAGAACTTTTCCCAACGTTCTGTAAAAATAATGTTGTCCCAGACACAACTACTGCAAGTTGGTGAATTATATCATTTTGAATAATACGAAATATTTCATAGAATATTGGTTATGTGATCAATAAATATCGTATCGTACTGAATACCCATTAAAAATTCATTGTCAAGTTAAAACTTTACCCGTTGCCATATTGATTCTTGCGCGCGTGGTCGATTTCCCCCACAATGCCTTGCGATTGATCTACCCAGAATGCCCCGCGCCAGCGTGCGACATTGCTTTATTTAAAATGGAATGGAAATGTAGGTTTGAAAACAATATTCAGTGGCAACAATCGATCTATATACAGACGAAATATAATTTCAATAAACGTACATCGATTCACACTGGCTGTTAAACATGTAACAATCCTATACTGGTACAATGAAGCTGGTAGAATGAAAGAAGTTAAGTATAAAGGCGACATTACGGATATCAGAAGTACCATGATTAAATATAATGGAAGTGAGTTAAAAGGGGGTGGGGATTTAACATTAAATAATGAGAATAATTCAAAGATCAATGGAACTTCTATGAAAATATATTTCTCTTATTATATTGACGTAATACATGTACATTAATGTGACAATGTGACAATTTCATGTAGTTTATACTAATTTATTTAAGGTCGATTGTGAAACAAGTTTTTCCAACTTATATTAATCACTCTCGACACCTCATTCCTGATGTTATCCATCGCCACGAGGGTATGAAAGAAGAGAAACCAGTTACCCTTTTATGCTGAGCGTCTAGCAAGGGAATTTCTGGTACCATTTTTATTTCGTCTTTGGTATGACGCGGCCAGGGATCGAACCCGAGACCTCCCGCACTCGAAGCGAACACTCAACCACTAGGCTATCGATGTACATGTACTGAGTGATCAAAAACATGTCACACACGTATATACACATGTATTGCTTTAATAATTATGGCACAATTAAATTAGACACCGCGTATTATTTAATGCTAACTGATGAGATATGGAGTTCTATCAGTGCAATAAAATCTATATCAGTCACTGGTTATCACCTACAATGTGACTGATATAAGCTCCGCCCCCTCACAGAGACTACTTTAATTTACCAAAATCTCAACACTAAAATGTCTGTAACTTTTTTATTACTGAACGGAAACATGTCATGTGGGGGTTTTTATTTTTAGTTAGACCATTTCCTACAAGTTGGTGTATGATTCAAGCAAAATTCTCAAAAAAGTTGTTTTCACCTATTCACCATTATCCAAGATGGCGGATTTTGAAGTGAAAAATATGAATGGAATAACATATTCATACGAAGCCTAACCACAGTGGTAATTTGGCATAAATAGTACCAGTTTTGTCACCATAAAAGCATTAAATAAATAGAATATTTGTTTGTTTTGATTGAATATGGTTAATATCTCATCGTGTAGTGATAAAATTTTAATATTTTCACTCGCGCTACGCGCTCTTGAAAATATTGAATTTTATCACTACACGATGAGATATAAACCATATTCAATCAAAACAAACAAATATCCTCTATTTATTTAACAGATACGATCAGTTTATTTTGCAATACGTATAAGCGCATTAGCACGCGTGAAGTTTCTGTGACCAAGAACATTTTTAGGAAAAAAGGCTTGTTCAAAATAGCACCGATCTTGCAAAGGAGGTCATAACAACCTCTGAATCGAACAATGTTCTCAAGTGAGAAACGTTTTGCGTGTCAAAAATTGTATTTTTTTGTATGGCATTTTAAACAACTCCCTACCTCGCACAGAATTTTGTTTGCTATTTCTTAATGCAGGTCAAACAGGTTTTAGTTAATTACATGTATCATTATGATAATTTGCGAAATTTCAAACGTCATCAAAAACACAATGATTCAAACATCTTACTGAAAATATGTTTGATTTGGTTGAAATTTTCAACATATGCAGCTTGGATATGTGGAATTACAATTCAAGTGGTTTTATTAGAATCTGATAACAGCATTCACAAATAGAATAAACAAATAATTCATCAGCAAAAGCTAATGTCACACGTTTTTGCACACGTGGGTTCATCGGGTGTTTATCAGGTTGTTAATTCAGTTATGTATCCTCTTTGCTGATTAAGTTCGTATCCAGGTATATGTACTTATCACCAAGACAGAAAAAAAACATAATAAGAATAAAGCGCAATATTTAGGTTTGTAACTACTCACTTTTTGTGTTAGAATGCAATTTTAGAAGAGTTACCTCCCTTTGCCCATAAAATTTAAACTGTCTTTTTAAAAGTTAAATATCACAATTTTGTTGAGTGAAAACTCGCATAACTTTGTGTATTTTGAATGTAACAATATATCTTAAATTCTAATTGACCATAAATATAAATAATTTGCACCTACGCGTAAAGTTCTCGTGCACTTAACGTGTTTTGATGTTTCATGGTTCATTGATCCGCTGTATTTAATTTTGAAGAAAAAAATATATTTATCTCATCTTGTGTTGTTCAATAGAATGTACACACATATTCATCAATAAAAAAGTTAAACGGTAAAAACATGTGCACACTTAAAAGATTTGTTAAGTGTACTGTATTCCTAAATACTTTCGCGGATACAGTAATTCGCTTTTTTGATACCGTCGGCATAGAAACTAAACTCGCTACGACATTAAAGTACGTTTGACACATCTCGCTTAATAGGACCGTTGTCATCGTCATTTGTGTATACACGATAGGTCAATTGTGACATATTTGCCTTGCATATACATTACCTGATCCGGTAGCAGTCCAAATCAGTCCAGGGGGTGGTATTCAATATTGATCTTACTTGACTTAAGGATAATGACAACCAATCAGATCACACCTTATTAAAAACGTGGTCAGTAACAAACGGTATGCTTGGCTATCCTTATTCTCCAATTAGATATGATTAATATTGAATACTACCCCAGATCCGATAATTGCCTGAACACTTTTTAATGGGGTTGACAAAAATACGAAAGGAGAATATTTGGGGAAACGAGGCGAAACGAGGATTGAAAATTATTAATGGCTATTAATCAGTAGTTATAAATGATTTATGCATATTTTTTAAATATATTTGCAACTAAATGCGTACATTAAACATGGGGGAAACTCCAAGCAGTTTCATCATACCAGCTTAGTTGTATTCTAGCCTCCTTTCGCCGACCATTGACTGTGAAATATCGGGAAGAGGAGCTTTATCATACAAACTTAGTTGTATAAAGCCTCGTTTCGCCGACATTTGATTAGGAAATATTGGAGAAAGGGGTTTTAACATACCGACTTAGTTGTATTATAGCCTCGTTTCGCCGACAATTGACTATGAATCATACCAACTTAGTTATGTTATAGCCTCCTTTCGCCGACCGTGGACTTCCAAATTACGACGAAATAAGCTTAATTATACCAACTTAGTTGTAGTATAGCCTCCGTTCGTTGACCTTGGAATATGAAAATTCGGCTTTATTATACATTATATATTTTAGTTATAAATTGTTAAGTTATTAGATAGTTGTAGTCTAAGGCCGACGAAAGGAGGCTAGAATACAAAAATAAATATCGATGGTGCATTATTGGCACAATGTTTATCATAATGATTAATAAAATATTTCCAACTAACCTGATATACTAGTATGCAGCAGACTCCGATTGCTAACTGTAGATAATGGATTTTCAGCAAAGGAAACTTTATATAACCAACTTACCTGAAGGGTTTTCAGTTACCATTTATTGCCATAACCACTGTATATCAATTTTGAAATTCATTTGTAAATGACATCAAGGCTATACACACGTGGAGGAACCCTTATCATGGCCCTTCACACTCCCATTTTCTTTAAAGCAATCCGTTAAATTTAAACTATACTAAGAGAATAGCCTTTTCATAAATATACAGATGACAGTTTATAGGATTTTTTTCATTTACACAGCAAATCGCGGGCATTTATGCGATGGTGTCTTTGTGCGTTCAGCCCTCTTTCTTTTAACCTGGTTGGTCTTCTTATCAGCGGACGGTGTTTTCATCACCGTCCGAAGTCCGTTTGTGGATGTTACGGTATTTCCAGTTTTACCTGGATCTGATCTCTTGCTGATCAGTTGTAAGTGATGCCTCTGCTTTTATTAAGATTTCATGGTGTGTGTTGTTAAGTTTGTAGTTTCCCATGTTTCTTATGGCCCGCTCGCGTTCAATTCTTTCGCCGAGAACAATGTCTTTCCATGTGTTGACAAACTGCGGCATTGCACTCATCGTCCAGTGTGTCGCCGACTTGAGGATATGGTTCGCCCTCTCCGCATTGTTGCTGGTCTAAAAAATAAGTACTTTGTTCTGACGGAAAGGTTTGATGACATGCTCTTAAATTAATGGCACTAGTTTGTCGTTTATCTGTTCCATTCTTTTCCAGGGATTTCACGATTTCCCTTACACTAGATAAGCGGCTTTCCATATCATCATCATCCTGGCTGTCTATCACACCGTCCTTGCCGAATATCAAGTTTTTAAAGTGTTGTTTTTGAAGATGCCTTGTACACAAGCCGTTTGTGTGTAAAAGACGTGTGTAGATGTTGGAAGACTTTTGTTTATCGATGTCATGAACGCCCATTCTTCGTCCGACCCGATAACCAATTATTTTTATTTTTTTAGCTAGCAATTCACCATACAGTTGGTGTAGAAGGCATTCTAAACTTTGGTCGAGGACGCTGCATGTAAAAGTGTAGGCCCGAAACATATGGGATGGAACATTGTGAAACGCCTTCGCACCGACAAATCTTTATATACGATTGGGGTCACGAAATAATCACCGAGGTTGAAAGTTTTGTCTATACTCAGTAAAAAGCCACCGTCCTTGCAACAAAAGCGTTTGATGACATTTATTTGTTGTCTGCCATAAAGTTAACCACGGCATTTAAACTCCTTTTAACACTTGAACGTTTTGCACAAAATCATGAAAATAGGTCATGTCTAATAATTGTTCATTTGGCGTTCCACATTTTTTACCGATACATATTTTATTTTTACCTTCAACACGTCTTTTATAATACGTTTTGTTTGGTCTTTATGTATGCGTTGTTTCTGTCAGTGTCTTTAGTATTTCCATGAAACTTCAGCCCATGGAATGTTCCTACATATTCCACAATAGCAATGTTCGCGTTGATATACTTGAAGCTTGATGGTATCTGGCTGAACCAGATGATGCGTCTTTTGAATATTGATTCTGCTTTTAGTGTGTTGTATGTGTGTTGTACTTTTAAATGTCATCTGGTGTTGGTTGAGGTTTCACTGGCACGTGTACGCGTTTCTTGTTTATAAATTTCCCAGTACAATAAACACCGTCTTTCAATTTAACTGATACTAATTTCCCGCCACTTTCAATGAGGAGTTGACTTGGGCATGACTGTTGTTCCCATGCCCAACATTTGTCCCAATTGCCCGACCTTTCAACTTTGCTGCGTTTTGTAGTATTGTCACTGTAATATAGTACGAAACATCGTCTTTACGACCAGTTGGTATTTCATTTAACACAGAGTGTGGACCTTTATGAATTTGTAATAATTGGCCAGTGCTCATGAATGCGCGTAGCGGGCCTGCCGTTAACAGCTGAGACGTTTTACGTATTGTAACTAGGTCATCCGGCTAGGGCTTTCAGATTTGTTGTTGCTGAAACCGGGTCTTTCAAAATTTTAATAATGTTGCGTAACTTTTGGGGCTAAAGGCAGCTAAAACTATGTAGTTCAGCAGTTTTACTGTTGTACCTAGGATCTTTCAGTGTAGGCATTCCGCCTTTATTTGCTGAAACTTTTCTATTCAGCTTTTTAACAGTCGGGACAAGGGCCGATTTATTTTCTTGGTTGGCAGTATGTTGGGCACTTCTTTTTTTTAGGATTTCTGACAGCTTAAACTATGCATTTTAGTCGTTTCGCTGTGGAAACTGAGTCATTCAGCTAGTAATAATGTTTAGTACTTTTCGACAGCTTGGACTTGGGCGGATCTTTGCTTGTTTAGTTGGGCATTGTGCTATGTGTGTTTTTAATGTTTTCTGTGCTCGGCTGGTAAAGTGGAGTGCTGCCTTCCCTGTCTGACTTAATATAATCTTTTTGATCAGAACCTTCATCTTCAGTATACCCTGATTGTATATGACGTTTCTGGTGAATTGAAACTATTGATAGGTCTTCCTGTATGGTTCATAGATCCGGTAGATATTTAATAGTTGTAACTTCTATTGTATCTGGAAAAGTGGTAGGGAGTAACAGTAACAGGGGGTTGTACTTGAGATGTGGTCCCGGGCCTCCACACAGACGGGCTAGACCGATTACCGACGACGGTCGATGCGCAACTCGCCTCGATCTGGTCCTGACAATGTTAATTCTCGGGGCTGTTCGTGGGTGTATGTGTAGGGGTTAAGGCATCGAAGTGGTTTGAAAAAATGCATATATTTTCTCGCCATCGGCATCGAGCTACGGAAGCGGCAGTGTAGAATAATATGCAATATTTCGAATATAAAGCATTTTAAGGAGAATTCTTGCCAAAGTTTAAAAACAAAGATGTTTAATGACAATGCGCAATAATTGTTTTATATGTTTTTCATGTTGAAAAAAGAATAAATATATACACTCCCGCTATACGGCCTATTGCTCGCTACCCGCTAATTATAACAATATTGTAAATTTAATATATATAATGTATTTTTGTTTATTTTCAGATTTGTTTTTCTCAATCTTGGGGGTAGCGATATCACGGCGGACAGCGATGATTGGACCGTAGCAGAAGACACCCTGACAATAGTGAGAGACCTATACGATACAGGAGTGGAACGCGTGTTCGTGGCAAGCATTATTCAGCGTGGGAGATTTCCATCATGGACTGGTTTTACTACCACCAAATTTAACAATAAAACGGAGACGAGTTAATAAACTTCTGAATGAACAACTGCCGAGAGGCAACTTTGTTGAAATAAGGAAGCGCTTACAGTTCCGTCGACACTACGATAGAGACATGGTTCACCCAGGGGAAGTCGAAGGTGGTATGAAAGTGTTTATGTCAGAAGTTCAAAACGCCTTCATGAGAACATTGGGATAGACAATGACTAAATATAAACTATATACTATGTATTTTCAGAGACTATATATGTTATCTATAGTCTCTGGTATTTGTTAATATATTGCTACAATATAGTAGCATTGAAAATGCTACATCGTTATAATGTATTAATTTTGTGTATTAAAATTATTATAGCCTATTTCTATCAGTTGCGTAAAAAAACTTGGTCATATATTATGTGTTGCCTTAATCCTAACACTTACAGAACGGAACGGAACGGAACGGAACGGCAATACGGCAATACGGCAATACGGCAATACGGCAAATGTGATCATTCTAATAACAATCATATTCAATGTCAAATTTTATCGAGCGTTGAACAGTTAAATGTCGAAATACCAACTTACTTACTGTTTTCAGTAATATTACATTGAGATTAAACCAGATTTTCCATAAAGACTAAACGTATGTAGAATTCTCCAATCATAATTTAAGTTGTTTCCAAATGTGGATACGTCAATATTTTACGCCCGAAAAAAACGAGAATAAATGATCCTTTGGAAACTTCGCTTCCTTCGTGTGATGATGAATCTGTGACTTAAATTGTGAACGAGAATGTCATGGATGTTATTAAAATATGAATTAAACGTAAAAGGGGAACTTATGTGAATTACGATGACGAAACGCGGGCTGATAATGGCAAGTACGCAACCTTGCATGGAAATTCGAGAGCCGTTGTTCATTTTTTTTTCTACAACACTTAAAATGAAAACCTATGAATGTTAGCACTGTTCCGTTTTATCAAAAAGGCCTGTCAGCAGAAACTTACAGATACGCTTGACAAGACTGTAGCTAAACTACCCAAAATGGATAAGTGTGGAAGGCCGAAGTTGCTTGGTAAATATGATGCCGACGTGATCGACGATGTAAGGAAGTTGTGCGAGTCTTGGTCTATTGTAAATAGGCAAATAATTGTAGCTAGTGCCCGTGACACCATTTTTAAAAAACAAATGAAGAAGTTGGTGGATATGTTCATTTAACTAGATCCTAGGGTCGTTCATGAGGCGTATTGATTTTGTCAGGTGGAAGGAGACTCAGTCGGCCCGGAAGCTTCCATTCGACTTTGATCAGCAGAAACTCCAGTTCTCATTTAGAAACTATGACGCGATTATTGTGTCCTCATATTTTAAGTATATATTAAGCTGGTGAAACGATTCCTTCAAGGATTAGTTACTGAAAGGAGCAAAGCGACTGTGGTAACTGATCAATGAAGATAACGCTTCATGAACTCTAACCGACCTATTGTTTGCTCCAACAACTGTAGTAGTTAAGAAAAAGATTCAAGTTCAAGATCATGTACATGAACAATATGCGTAAAAAGTAATTTGGCCAAATGTACGTATCTTGTATAACTGTTGCCCTGTGATACACCAGGAAATTACTGATGCCACCATTTCATATATTTCCCTTTTTCCATGAATCTATCACCAGCTAATTCTTCATGTTTTCAACCGTTATATGATAGGATCTCAGTATTAGCTCATGCATTAATTCATTATTTTATCAAACACTAATTATTATCTTCGTGTTTAAATAATTGTTAAGAGTAACTCATTACGTGCTAGTGCATTAACCCATTATTCGTGTATTTATAGGACTTTATCATTATCACCGTCATGTGTTTTTCATTCATTAATTTTACCATTCTTGTTTGTGTATAGAATATGTATATGAATGTATAGATTTGTATTGTATTGCATTAAAGTTACAGGCACACGGTGTCGTTAATTCAAAAAACCTTATACTAGTATGAAAACAAATACGAGTACCTTCTAAATAAGAAAAATTAAAGTGTATACATTGCCACATGGGTCTATGACCTTCTGGTTGGTTGAAATAAACTGTATATTTCATGGATGATTTAAACCACATGTTAATGTATCATTACTAAAGAGTAAACAATTTGTTTATAAAGTTTATATTATCTTATCTAAGATAACATTTAAGAGCCATAATTCTAGTAATAACTGACGTAGCCAAAATTCCAGTAATAACTGACGTAGCTAAAATTCAATCCTTTACGGTCATCTATACATTAGGGTTGTTCATCTGTGAAAGTTTGAAGAAATTCCACCCAATAGTTTATGAGGAGTTTAACACACAATATTTGCGTTACGTACGAACGGACGGACGGACGGACAAACGGATGGACAGCACCAATTATATATGCCCTCACTTATAAAGTATTTAGTGTTTACTCCATCCACAATTGTTATTAACCCAAAGAAACACGAGGTTTACGTGCGTCTACACTGTTTTGTACAGGGAATTTTGAGCGGGAAAAACATGATAAACTATTTCATAGTTAGAACCGCACGCCTTTGCTTGCACGGGCTTCATGAAGAGGCACGGTCTACTTGCATATGCGCTTTGGCTTCAATTAGTCGAGGAAACACTAAATGTTCCGAAACGTACTTTAATTCCCCGCGACGAAGTAGGAGGGTAATATAGGAATGGTCTCCGACGTCTGTCCGTACTCACACACATGTAGTTGTGGGGTGTGGAACAATAGGCTATATTTAGATTATATTCATACCGTTGCTTACGGGGTGCAAAATGTTGCTTATGGGGTTTTACAAACAAAATAATTAACAAAAGAAAAACCCACAATGTCAAGGAAGTGAGAACGTCCGTGTGTCCGCCCGTAACAAAATCGTGTCCGCTCCATAACCTTTTAACGCCTAGGCAAATCTAATAAGACAACGTACAGAACCCACGTTCCAATGTCAAAGGCTTAAGTCTTACGAAAGTGCTGCCAGCCACGATCTCTCACTTCCAACCAGCCTTTCGTAGAATCCGTCAAACTCCATGTTGGGTTCCCCGTGCCTAAAGCACATACTCTTGCTCGATATGAGGTAGAGTCACCTAGTATCCAAACATCTATTAAGTAATAAGTTCCACTACACTCCTCCCTTCTGTATTAAGTAATAAGATAGAATGTATGAAGGAATTGCTTGCTATAAAAGTCATTATCTTGTTACCATGTTCTCTTGAACTTCCCTCTGTCTTTTCAACCTGGCGCGACCCCTTGGTTCCTCTCGATGTTAGTGTTGAAACCTTGCAGGACTTCGAACCATATTCTGTTGGACTGATGGTTCACGCCTTCTCAAAACACGACGTGGCGTAGTTGAACAAAATGATTTGAGGTTGAACCGTGTGAAATCGACTGAGCACATAGCACGTGAAACTCGCCTTTATAACCGACGACGACGGTCGACTAAGTCCCCCCAACTAACCAAACGGATAGGGGAACCCGTCTAGTCTAACTTACTGCCGAAAGCAAAATCCACAGTTACCTAACTACGAAGACCTTATATTGAGAAAAAATGAAATACATTATTTGTATAAGAAATATAATCTTCCTTATTACCTCTCATTTTCTTATGTATTCTTATACACGGTATTTATCGCGATACACCGCCTTTCAGTTCCGTCAGAGAATTGTCCGGCGGGACTGACATTCGATGTAACAGCGCTCGGACGGAACTCCGATGTCGTGTATCCTTAGTTTCGTCCGAGCATTTCAGACGTAACTGGGAAGCGGTGTATCGGGATATATACCATGTTATACATGTTCACTGTATCTAATTCTTATTTCAGAACAAAACAGAAATTAAATATTATAAAGATTTTTAAAAAGTCTAGTTGGAACATTCAAAAACATTTGATCAGTATATTTGTATATGTTTTTAACTGTACCACCGAGCTTTCTAATGATATGTTCAAATTTCAAAAACGCGTTGCGCGAATTATTTAAGACAAAGGTTTTGATACACCGACAGATGAATTTTTTGCAATTAAATTGGGGGAAATGCTCAGACAGAATTTACTATAAAAAGGCCATTCTATTATACTAATCTTTAAACGGCTTCCTCCCAAAATACATGCAGCAACTAGTTACTTATCGTGAAAACAGATCATTGAGATCATTTGAAAACAAAACTACCCGCAGTTCCAAAACCAAGGCTAGAATTTTGCAGAAAATCATAGGCATATTCTGGTGCAAAATTCTCAAACTGTTAGAACGTCTGCAAATGTTTACTTATTTTAAAGCATCTACTTGAAGTGGTGGTCTGGTGGTCAAACAAACTTCTGGCACTAACATTGAGTGATACATCAATTAATTATCAGGACCCATGAACCATATTTTATGCAATTTATGCCATCATTTAATGTGTTACAGCAGGTTAGATTCTTCTGCTGTTTTAAATTACATTTTATATCTTGACTTTCTTTCAGCTTTGTATTATGTTATTATGTTTGTTATTTTGTAATTGTACATATATTATGTCAATATTATATGAGGCTCACATGGAAGACTGGGTATACTCAACTGCGTTGCCTCTTTAAATAAAGTCGTTATCATTATTATTATTATTTATACATGAATAATGCATATTTTCAATAAATAATGCAATATTAACTATGTATTACACCCCACATGCTCATTCAATATGTGTTCCCATTTGCACGTTGGTTAGTTGTTTTACACTTCAAAGGTAATATCACATGTTAATATTTTAATAACACCTCGCAAGTCCGGAAATACCCTGATAAAGCGTGATTCGCGTGTTATTTGGGCCATTATGACTTCCGCAATATCGAATAGTGAAAAGATTGAGCAGCAGAACTGATGACGTCACAAATCTTCATAATAATCTCCAAATCGATGACCATTCATTGTCCCGTTGACCAATCATCCTAAATTGTGATTTGATTTCTACTTTATTACTTCGACAGCATCGTGGTTAAATTAAAATTTAATTCGAAATGCGTCAAATTAAAAATATAACAATAGATTTTCTAATATTGGAAACTAATCATTAAAACATTTTTGTCAATTGTCAATGTGGAAGAGTTATGTAATTCGTGGTAAGGTTAATTGCCATTCATGTTTGAAGTAAACAGCGATTGAAACCACAGGTGACCGTATCGTAAAGTAGGCCACTTTCTTATAAATATATGTTATACTTTTTATATTGCATAAGGTATAAAATTGTGATAATGTCAGCTATGGTTGAAACCTCAATGCAAAGAAACAAGGTCATTTCCCTGAATGGTTTCTCGTTTACCATATATTTAGACCGACACCCGACAAGCCTACTGTGGAGATATACAATGTTTGCACGCGGATTGTGATCGTGCTGTTAAAATCATAATTAATATTGATTGACAGAGGTGTGAAATCGATATATACCATGGTATCACAATTGCTGTGACGTCACGAGAATCGATCCAGTACTTGGACAATTGAGTGAAGCATTGATAGGCTTTTACTGTTTAAAAGTTAACTAACGATAAAAGCTAGCATGCGGAGATGTACGTAACTATGTAATAAATAATGCATTGACTCCATGTCCTATAATGTTGAGACTAAAAGCTTTATCTGTATTTTGCAATCCGCTACATAGTCATGGGGCGTGACTGATGTATGCAAATAATCTATTGGTGTACGGGGACATTTATACCCGGAAACAAACTATTTCTAAAAAACAATTATTCAAAGGAGATTGAAGTGTAATTTATTTTTATTATTCATTATTTTCAGTAATATTTTAAAATGATTTATTTTGCATATACATGTATTGGAAAACGTGATCACAACTATTATAATTGTAATTAATCGTCCTGTCAATAGCTGCTTCTTCGGGCACAAGCCAGTATTTGCACCTATTATCATAAATAACAAAGTTGATGTATAGACTATTTAATTTATCACCAATAAATATGTGATGCATATAAACAATCGTTTCATAAATAAAATAAAACATCTCATAAATATTATAATGCGATATACCATGTATAATGGGTCGCACCATAACGTTTTAACGCCGCTGTATTTTCTGTATTTATCTATGAAACGTATTGTAATTATTGTATAATATATGTTATTGTGTATGGCATGATGGACCGGAGGCCTACATATCACAAATAAAATGTTGAAGTTAAAGTTTTGATGACGTCAATTTGCAAACACAGGATGGTTATATAAGAAAGACACACTTAAATGTTTTAGATTTAGTCACTTTGACATTCAAAAAATCTCCGATGCGTTGAATCTCTGATGTCGCTGGTTCCATGTCTGAAATGTTCCCTGACCACTGATCATCATACTGACAAACAGTGATAGTGAAGATATCAAAGTCAACTGCTTTTCCTGTGATCTGAACTGTGTTCACCTGTTATTTCATACCTTTGTCATCTCAAGCAGTTTTCGACTCTATGCCACGTCTTTTAAATTTCATAAAATTTGGAGAAGTTATTGATTAAGTGATTACTGAGTCGCTGACCATTTCTAATTAGGTTAGTGATACGAAATAGCAGTGTAACCCCGCGACGCATTACCTGGTTTCTATGACAACATTGGAATACCAACAACATCGTAGACATTTCTCGCCAGTATGAAGAGTATAACATGTTCATTAAATTATAATATTAATTTTGATAAAGACGTTGTGGGATTCCTAATGTTTATGGGATCAGTCCTTGTACATACAAGCTAAACGCACTTTTTGGTTTAAATGACCTGGTTCAAGAATAGTGATGTAGTCGTCAAATTTACCGTACCCGAGAATCATACAGGGTGTGCATAGTAGGTTAAGATTAAGGTTATATCTCATCTCAAATAGTGCCATGCGTCTTTATTCTGCGGGATACTTCCTCAACATTGGCATCACAAAACAGAAACTTGATTCTGAGTTTATTATATTAAAGTTTCAAGAGCTCGAGCTTTGTCTCATATTTGTCTTTAATGCAGACTTTGATTTGAACAAAATCTCAATTTGAGCTCTGATTTCTACTTGAGATGATTCTGGAGTTCGCCAATAAGGCATTGTGCCACACCTGACTTGTTTATAACAATGTACTATTTTTATCGCATACAGGAATGCTTCGTTTGTTTCAAAATGGCATGTACATAGTTTATTAGGGATACTGCTTTGTCGATCGACCCTCTGATGTGTGGTAATCCTTGTGATTCGTTGTTAATCCGGTCATGTTTGACTTGCTGAGGCGGCAGGTTGTCGGATTAGGGTGTCAAAAGTTGGTAGCTGTTTAGTTTCAATTTTTTTGTTCAGTTTCATGTTGGTCCTTGTGCTTGGAATTAGGATTTTTCTTTTGTGTGTTTTCTTTATGTACATATACACTTACACTACGCAAGAGTGGGTTCTTGAATAGAGTAAACTTGAGACGGAAAATGCTTTCCTGTGATTGGTTAAGATCTTCTGATTGCACCAATCAGGTGTTGTTATGTTGGTAACCATAGCGCACACGAGTTGTCGTGCGCAGTGATTGAAGGTATGTTGTCATTCAGCTTTGGGCACTAAGAGCTCACAAGACGTATAATTTTTAGTTCATAAAAATGGGGACAGCTATGATACGTGTTTTGTGCTATAAATTTGTTACATGTACTTTATGTATATGAGATGATGTTGGTATATTAATGTGTATGCATATATATGAGATGAACTGTTGCTGATAGGATGATGAATGTATTGATAATAGAAAGTAAGCTAGCTTGCCCAAGAGCTAACTACAATTATACTATATAATAAGTTATGAAGTGTTTGTTGTTTTATGTAGTAGATCTATGGTATAGATCTGTGAAGATCACAGGAACTATGCTGAATGGGTCGTCTACAGCCCTTGTGTCTTCAGACCATGTTTCCTCACACAAAGGAAGGCTACTCATACTAAAACATTATCAAACTCCTAACAGTTCTTACCTCCCTTAACATTAATCCCTGTCCAATGCATAGGGAAATCGGGCAAATGAATAACAAAACATGTGTACTCGTACGAGGTGTGATCATTTCTTCCAAAAACATCACACATCAATCCATGTAGTACCGGTGTCGCATGCGCACTAATCCCAGTCGGACGAATATAACACCTCTTACGAGTATTACGGGACACCGGAACAGCGTCACGTGACAAATAAATCATCTAGCGACATCGCAGGGCCCTATGTACTTGTTACCTATACGTCTTTATTTGAGCATTTTTATATGTGCGTGTTTTTCTGAACATTGTTATATGCGCGTGTTTTTCTGAACATTGTTCTATGTGCGTGTTTTTCTGATCATTTTTATATGTGCGTGTTCATCCGAGCATTGCTATTTGTGCGTGTTCATCCGAGCATTTTTATATGTGCGTGTTTTTCTGAACATTTTTGTATGTGCGTTTTCATCCGAGCATTGTTATGTGTGCGTGTTCATCCGAGCATTGTTATATGTGCGTGTTTATCTGAGCATTTTATATGAGCGTGTTTATCTGAGCATTTTATATGTGTGTGTTTATCTGAGCATTTTATATTTGCGTGTTTATCTGAGCATTTTTATATGTGCGTGTTTATCTGAGCATTTTATATGTGTGTGTTTATCTGAGCACTTTTATATGTGCGTGTTTATCTGAGCATTTTATATGTGTGTGTTTATCTGAGCATTTTATATGTGCGTGTTTATCTGAGCATTTTTATAGGTGCGTGTTTATCTGAGCATTTTTATATGTGTGTGTTCATCTGAGCACTTTTATAGGTGCGTGTTTATCTGAGCATTGCAAGAATATGTAGCGAAGCTGGATAGACAAAACATGGTATCTGGTGGCTTCAATAGAAGCATGAATCATAGTTTTGGGTTTTTACTAAGTTCTGATTGTACATTTTGTTTGCAAACGAAAGAAGTAAAATTAGGCTGCCAATCATATTTGAGGAAATGAACGGCGTTTGTTTCCTTTTAGGAAAATGATATATTAAAAATATTGTATTTCTATGTAAAAAGTGTTTCACAGGAAATATTAATGTTTCCTGATTTATCCCTACTAGTACACGTGTTTCACGTGTATCATTTTGACAAAACGTCAAATACGATGCTTCGTCTCTCTAGCGAGCATTGACGAAAATCAGAACTTAGCAGTTACAACACATGGTAGACTTTTTTGGTTACGCACGTATGTTCAGAGGATCCACCCGACGTCTTGATAACGTCGAATCACGTCAACAAACTTTAAACAGTTCTACGCCTCTGATCTCATTAATTCCAGTAAAGTTGAATAAGACATGTTTTCATTGTAGTCATCTGGTGGACAGGTAAGTATGGAGCATATCTTGTTTCTCTGAATTTTTTTTCACTAAATTTCAGCAATGATGATCACGTAAATTTCAGAGCCTTTTCCGTGACTTTTTTTAACATCCCTCGTATATTTGTTTACAAGTGAATAAAACTGCACTCAATTTTTGTCGTAATATTTGACTGAGAAATTTCCGTTGAGATCGTACAGTGTAGTGGTATCTCACGTTGTATCACAGGAATTTGGTACCTCACCTTGTATCACAGGAATTTGGTATCTCACCTTGTATCACAGGAATTTGGTACCTCACCTTGTATCACAGGAATTTGGTTTCTCACCTTGTATCACAGGAATTTGGTATCTCACCTTGTATCACAGGAATTTGGTACCTCATCTTGTATCACAGGAGAATTTGGTACCTCATCTTGTATCACATGAATTTGGTACCTCATCTTGTATCACAGGAAGTTGGTACCTCACCTTGTATCACAGGAGAATTTGGTACCTCATCTTGTATCACATGAATTTGGTACCTCATCTTGTATCACAGGAAGTTGGTACCTCACCTTGTATCACAGGAATTTGGTACCTCACCTTGTATCACAGGAATGTGTTATATTTATTATACTGACAAGGATTGTAACACATTCCCCTGAAGCCAGTGCTAACAAAATAAAACATACAAGTGATCGACAAAGAATACTTATTTGTACAGTCCAGTTAGGATATGGTGACAGTGACGTAGTCGTTTCTGTGAACACAATAGATTGCAATCATTGCCTGAACAGTTAGTGCGAACACAATATACTACTCAACACTACCCAAGACATTTTCCATTTAAAAAATTTGCAAATTAAATTAGATTGAATGGTAAAATGTTCAGAAACATACTGCTACATCTGCAATATTGCAAGCAAATCAAAATTATTTGATATGTCTAAGTGCTGATAAGTCCAACCCCATTAAAATGTTCGTGCTGCATTCAAGCTTCCGTAATAACAGAATGCGGTTCATTTCTTGGCATTTTGGGTCTTACTCGATATGTAAATAAAAACGGGACAAAAATTTCCATGTTAGGCTTTCCACTTTGGGCCCTGCAGATAGGGCTTATCAGTTACCTCGAAAACGACGTCATTTTGAAAATGCTTGTCGAATGCAAGACATGATAATTTCGAAATTTAGCGGCAGATAAGATGATATTTTCATAACTGCACAACATTTGCGGAATGGGGTTTGTTCAGTTAACTTAAGACAACATAAACATTGATTGCTTGACCCTTAGCAAAGTTTGAGTAGTATACATTTGTATGTTAGTTGAGCATTGAAACTATAACTGTCTGTATAAGCCTTTTTAATTGGGTTTTACACCGTAATAGTGGACTCGACCACTCTATTCTTACCCTGACTGGACTATACCCTATCCAATGGACGATCAGTACATTTTCCTGATTTTACGCGAAATATTCGTGATTTACTTAAAAGTTCAATATCTAATAAATCGTTAGTTCCATTCGTTATCGTCACAAACCACGACTCCGGATTGAATGTTTGTAAGGGAAACCTTGTATTTTCTATTAACGGTCAGTTGATTTTGTCATTTTGAACATTTCGGCCCACAATTTGCGCACGATGAACTCGTGTACCGATCCAAGTGAGTACCTAAGGACTGCTACTGGTTCGTAAATATTACTGATTTTCCAAGAGGAAAACGTGCAACGCTCGGATATAAATGTAAAATGATCAATGTGAAGTCTAGAGTAACTCCCACTATTTATAAACACATTTAGGGCATTCTATAGCGCTTTTTCATCAAATTGAAATTTGGTAGATATAATAAACCACAGGACTTTGAAGTTCTTTCAATATGATAATATGAACTAATGCACAGCATATGTAGCGGACTATGTCAGTTGTCCTACATTATTTGTAACATGCTCATCTAGTACTGGATTTTTTGGTGATGCATAACTCCACAAAAAATTGTTTGGTTACGAATCTGGAGCAAGCCGTTTCCAAAAGGCGCTACCGAGCGCTTTCCTACGTCTATGCAACCTATCGAAGCGGTTCGTTGCATAGGGGTCTGTATCGACTCACTGGTCTCTCAATCACTAGATATAGATTAACAGGGACGTAACTGGTATCAAAATTGCGACACCACCAACTTTACAAACAGTCTTGTAACTTTTCCAAAAAGGCAATTAATCACATACTGTTTTCTCCAGTAGCAAGCTTATACATTTATCTTCGAGATACAACCAATCTTACGTCAAAATATATCGCACTCGAGCCGTTACAAATGCATACATGTTGAAAATATACTGAAAAATAAAAACAGGACAAAAATGTGGACATGCCCTTACCATACTATAGGGCTCTTCGACGCTCGGCGGAGCCTCGCATTTTATTATTTTATTCAACTCGTTGAATAATTAAATTCAATATGGAATGACACTCATGTAATATCCTCTATGTCTTTCATTGTCACGCGATCTTATTTCGTTAGGCGCGGACTTTATTCCACTTGGGGAATCTTTAAGCATGATACATGATTTCCGTTCAGTAAGTACTGTGTAGTGGCACCCCGTCTTATATCACAGGAATTTGAAACTCTATCAAAAAAATGTCATAGCATCCCCCTCCAAAATGGAACCCGTAGCCAGTGCTAACAAAATAACATATACAGGCGATCAAGGTAGCTCATTCGACGAAGAACTGTTATAAGTATGTCATACAATCGACGATATTCACTTTCGGCTGAAATTACAAGATCTTCACGATAATATCGAGTTTAATAAATTCAATGTGGAAAGTCACAAATGTAATGTTATTTTTATCACATGTTAACCTTTTCCGGCCGAAACATAAAAAGCTACTTAATTTTCACTATAATAAACGCGCAACTTTGACGACGTCGCCTATCCTTTGAATGACGTCGCGTGATAGCTTTGTTACACTAGTGTATTATCACTTTATTACGCTATCGCGACGTCAAACATGTGATAAAAACTTATTAGTAATCCATAAATTTTCATTTCATTGGTTTGAATTTTAGATAGTGGGAGCAGACCTAATAATTAAAAGAATAGGCAACGTTTCCCAATCGTCACATATGCCGCATTTAATTAGACTTTCGTGGAGTAAAACATGGTGTGGAGAAACAACAAAAATGGACACTCTTGTGCAGTTATTTGATGTCATGATGTTACATTAGTAGTACCTAAACAGTTTATAAGTTATAATGTATAAAGTAGTCATTGTACATAGAAGGCGGGACATAACAACATAACTTTAACAGCTGAACCGGATTGAAATCAGCAAATGAACATTTATTTGAGAATGGTCTAAAAGTATGAATCATTATTGTTTTACAAGAATGGCAAACAGGTCAGACGTCAGTAACTGCAGAAGCCAGGGAGGTGTGTCTCCAATACCGTGATGTTGTACTGTAGGTATTATAAGTACTCGGCATACTTCCGGTTCTCAAAGTACGACGTTCGGGACGCTTCGGGCAATATCGACACAATATAGCCCGGAAACATTCCCGAAAGTTCTGGCTAAATATACTGTATAATATAGGATTCGCTGCGGAATTAATGTAAGCTATGATCATGGTAAACACAAGGAATGTCCAATTTTCGTGAAACGTTTTCGGCTGTATAACATTCCACACCAGTAATACTTGATTCGGGGAATAACTTAGAAAATATACAATGACGCTCGCCATTAACATTTTAACCACGCCCTTTCTGGCTTGAATAGCTTCTGAATACCTCTCCATTGATGTTCCATTACGATCTCGTACTGTGTATGTACGGTGTAACCTATCCGAGCCAATAAACAAATGTTTACTGACAAAAGCATACAATGTGAGTTGGATTGATAACGGCAGGAAGTAGAAGCACAATGACTCGATGACTTTAAACACCATGTAGTAGATCTGAGGATGTTCGGGGAACTCCATCATACAATATTTGAGTTGATTCTCGGGATGGTGGGGATGTCCCTCTTTCACAATGTTGAAGAATAGTGTAGGTAATCCAGCAAGCCAGGCAAACGGCCATATACAACCTAACACCACAACAATACGTCGTCTGTTACACAGTATGTGTGCCTTGATTGGATGTATGATGGCTATATACCTACAAATACACAAGTATGCACATTTTATTATTTATTATATATATAGTACAATATTTATAATAGCTGTCTGTATTTTCTTAAATAAAGTACATGTATGTCAATTGCCGCATGCTTGAATATAAATATACAAATGTATCTTGTTTTAAGTGTTCATTTGATGCTTTATAAATTTATGATAAAATTACATTGTATATGAATTCACATTATAGTACAATATTTATAATAGCTGTCTGTATTTTCTTAAATAAAGTACATGTATGTCAATTGCCGCATGTTTGAATATAAATATACAAATGTATCTTGTTTTAAGTGTTCATTTGATGCTTTATAAATTTATGATAAAATTACATTGTATATGAATTCACATTGTCTATAATGTACTCTTGTTTGTATGCAATTTATGCCATCATTTAATGTGTTACAGCAGGTTAGATTCTTCTGCTGTTTTAAATTACATTTTATATCTTGACTTTCTTTCAGCTTTGTATTATGTTATTATGTTTGTTATTTTGTAATTGTACATATATTATGTCAATATTATATGAGGCTCACATGGAAGACTGGGTATACTCAACTGCGTTGCCTCTTTAAATAAAGTCGTTATCATTATTATTATTATTTATACATGAATAATGCATATTTTCAATAAATAATGCAATATTAACTATGTATTACACCCCACATGCTCATTCAATATGTGTTCCCATTTGCACGTTGGTTAGTTGTTTTACACTTCAAAGGTAATATCACATGTTAATATTTTAATAACACCTCGCAAGTCCGGAAATACCCTGATAAAGCGTGATTCGCGTGTTATTTGGGCCATTATGACTTCCGCAATATCGAATAGTGAAAAGATTGAGCAGCAGAACTGATGACGTCACAAATCTTCATAATAATCTCCAAATCGATGACCATTCATTGTCCCGTTGACCAATCATCCTAAATTGTGATTTGATTTCTACTTTATTACTTCGACAGCATCGTGGTTAAATTAAAATTTAATTCGAAATGCGTCAAATTAAAAATATAACAATAGATTTTCTAATATTGGAAACTAATCATTAAAACATTTTTGTCAATTGTCAATGTGGAAGAGTTATGTAATTCGTGGTAAGGTTAATTGCCATTCATGTTTGAAGTAAACAGCGATTGAAACCACAGGTGACCGTATCGTAAAGTAGGCCACTTTCTTATAAATATATGTTATACTTTTTATATTGCATAAGGTATAAAATTGTGATAATGTCAGCTATGGTTGAAACCTCAATGCAAAGAAACAAGGTCATTTCCCTGAATGGTTTCTCGTTTACCATATATTTAGACCGACACCCGACAAGCCTACTGTGGAGATATACAATGTTTGCACGCGGATTGTGATCGTGCTGTTAAAATCATAATTAATATTGATTGACAGAGGTGTGAAATCGATATATACCATGGTATCACAATTGCTGTGACGTCACGAGAATCGATCCAGTACTTGGACAATTGAGTGAAGCATTGATAGGCTTTTACTGTTTAAAAGTTAACTAACGATAAAAGCTAGCATGCGGAGATGTACGTAACTATGTAATAAATAATGCATTGACTCCATGTCCTATAATGTTGAGACTAAAAGCTTTATCTGTATTTTGCAATCCGCTACATAGTCATGGGGCGTGACTGATGTATGCAAATAATCTATTGGTGTACGGGGACATTTATACCCGGAAACAAACTATTTCTAAAAAACAATTATTCAAAGGAGATTGAAGTGTAATTTATTTTTATTATTCATTATTTTCAGTAATATTTTAAAATGATTTATTTTGCATATACATGTATTGGAAAACGTGATCACAACTATTATAATTGTAATTAATCGTCCTGTCAATAGCTGCTTCTTCGGGCACAAGCCAGTATTTGCACCTATTATCATAAATAACAAAGTTGATGTATAGACTATTTAATTTATCACCAATAAATATGTGATGCATATAAACAATCGTTTCATAAATAAAATAAAACATCTCATAAATATTATAATGCGATATACCATGTATAATGGGTCGCACCATAACGTTTTAACGCCGCTGTATTTTCTGTATTTATCTATGAAACGTATTGTAATTATTGTATAATATATGTTATTGTGTATGGCATGATGGACCGGAGGCCTACATATCACAAATAAAATGTTGAAGTTAAAGTTTTGATGACGTCAATTTGCAAACACAGGATGGTTATATAAGAAAGACACACTTAAATGTTTTAGATTTAGTCACTTTGACATTCAAAAAATCTCCGATGCGTTGAATCTCTGATGTCGCTGGTTCCATGTCTGAAATGTTCCCTGACCACTGATCATCATACTGACAAACAGTGATAGTGAAGATATCAAAGTCAACTGCTTTTCCTGTGATCTGAACTGTGTTCACCTGTTATTTCATACCTTTGTCATCTCAAGCAGTTTTCGACTCTATGCCACGTCTTTTAAATTTCATAAAATTTGGAGAAGTTATTGATTAAGTGATTACTGAGTCGCTGACCATTTCTAATTAGGTTAGTGATACGAAATAGCAGTGTAACCCCGCGACGCATTACCTGGTTTCTATGACAACATTGGAATACCAACAACATCGTAGACATTTCTCGCCAGTATGAAGAGTATAACATGTTCATTAAATTATAATATTAATTTTGATAAAGACGTTGTGGGATTCCTAATGTTTATGGGATCAGTCCTTGTACATACAAGCTAAACGCACTTTTTGGTTTAAATGACCTGGTTCAAGAATAGTGATGTAGTCGTCAAATTTACCGTACCCGAGAATCATACAGGGTGTGCATAGTAGGTTAAGATTAAGGTTATATCTCATCTCAAATAGTGCCATGCGTCTTTATTCTGCGGGATACTTCCTCAACATTGGCATCACAAAACAGAAACTTGATTCTGAGTTTATTATATTAAAGTTTCAAGAGCTCGAGCTTTGTCTCATATTTGTCTTTAATGCAGACTTTGATTTGAACAAAATCTCAATTTGAGCTCTGATTTCTACTTGAGATGATTCTGGAGTTCGCCAATAAGGCATTGTGCCACACCTGACTTGTTTATAACAATGTACTATTTTTATCGCATACAGGAATGCTTCGTTTGTTTCAAAATGGCATGTACATAGTTTATTAGGGATACTGCTTTGTCGATCGACCCTCTGATGTGTGGTAATCCTTGTGATTCGTTGTTAATCCGGTCATGTTTGACTTGCTGAGGCGGCAGGTTGTCGGATTAGGGTGTCAAAAGTTGGTAGCTGTTTAGTTTCAATTTTTTTGTTCAGTTTCATGTTGGTCCTTGTGCTTGGAATTAGGATTTTTCTTTTGTGTGTTTTCTTTATGTACATATACACTTACACTACGCAAGAGTGGGTTCTTGAATAGAGTAAACTTGAGACGGAAAATGCTTTCCTGTGATTGGTTAAGATCTTCTGATTGCACCAATCAGGTGTTGTTATGTTGGTAACCATAGCGCACACGAGTTGTCGTGCGCAGTGATTGAAGGTATGTTGTCATTCAGCTTTGGGCACTAAGAGCTCACAAGACGTATAATTTTTAGTTCATAAAAATGGGGACAGCTATGATACGTGTTTTGTGCTATAAATTTGTTACATGTACTTTATGTATATGAGATGATGTTGGTATATTAATGTGTATGCATATATATGAGATGAACTGTTGCTGATAGGATGATGAATGTATTGATAATAGAAAGTAAGCTAGCTTGCCCAAGTGCTAACTACAATTATACTATATAATAAGTTATGAAGTGTTTGTTGTTTTATGTAGTAGATCTATGGTATAGATCTGTGAAGATCACAGGAACTATGCTGAATGGGTCGTCTACAGCCCTTGTGTCTTCAGACCATGTTTCCTCACACAAAGGAAGGCTACTCATACTAAAACATTATCAAACTCCTAACAGTTCTTACCTCCCTTAACATTAATCCCTGTCCAATGCATAGGGAAATCGGGCAAATGAATAACAAAACATGTGTACTCGTACGAGGTGTGATCATTTCTTCCAAAAACATCACACATCAATCCATGTAGTACCGGTGTCGCATGCGCACTAATCCCAGTCGGACGAATATAACACCTCTTACGAGTATTACGGGACACCGGAACAGCGTCAAGTGACAAATAAATCATCTAGCGACATCGCAGGGCCCTATGTACTTGTTACCTATACGTCTTTATTTGAGCATTTTTATATGTGCGTGTTTTTCTGAACATTGTTATATGCGCGTGTTTTTCTGAACATTGTTCTATGTGCGTGTTTTTCTGATCATTTTTATATGTGCGTGTTCATCCGAGCATTGCTATTTGTGCGTGTTCATCCGAGCATTTTTATATGTGCGTGTTTTTCTGAACATTTTTGTATGTGCGTTTTCATCCGAGCATTGTTATGTGTGCGTGTTCATCCGAGCATTGTTATATGTGCGTGTTTATCTGAGCATTTTATATGAGCGTGTTTATCTGAGCATTTTATATGTGTGTGTTTATCTGAGCATTTTATATTTGCGTGTTTATCTGAGCATTTTTATATGTGCGTGTTTATCTGAGCATTTTATATGTGTGTGTTTATCTGAGCACTTTTATATGTGCGTGTTTATCTGAGCATTTTATATGTGTGTGTTTATCTGAGCATTTTATATGTGCGTGTTTATCTGAGCATTTTTATAGGTGCGTGTTTATCTGAGCATTTTTATATGTGTGTGTTCATCTGAGCACTTTTATAGGTGCGTGTTTATCTGAGCATTGCAAGAATATGTAGCGAAGCTGGATAGACAAAACATGGTATCTGGTGGCTTCAATAGAAGCATGAATCATAGTTTTGGGTTTTTACTAAGTTCTGATTGTACATTTTGTTTGCAAACGAAAGAAGTAAAATTAGGCTGCCAATCATATTTGAGGAAATGAACGGCGTTTGTTTCCTTTTAGGAAAATGATATATTAAAAATATTGTATTTCTATGTAAAAAGTGTTTCACAGGAAATATTAATGTTTCCTGATTTATCCCTACTAGTACACGTGTTTCACGTGTATCATTTTGACAAAACGTCAAATACGATGCTTCGTCTCTCTAGCGAGCATTGACGAAAATCAGAACTTAGCAGTTACAACACATGGTAGACTTTTTTGGTTACGCACGTATGTTCAGAGGATCCACCCGACGTCTTGATAACGTCGAATCACGTCAACAAACTTTAAACAGTTCTACGCCTCTGATCTCATTAATTCCAGTAAAGTTGAATAAGACATGTTTTCATTGTAGTCATCTGGTGGACAGGTAAGTATGGAGCATATCTTGTTTCTCTGAATTTTTTTTCACTAAATTTCAGCAATGATGATCACGTAAATTTCAGAGCCTTTTCCGTGACTTTTTTTAACATCCCTCGTATATTTGTTTACAAGTGAATAAAACTGCACTCAATTTTTGTCGTAATATTTGACTGAGAAATTTCCGTTGAGATCGTACAGTGTAGTGGTATCTCACGTTGTATCACAGGAATTTGGTACCTCACCTTGTATCACAGGAATTTGGTATCTCACCTTGTATCACAGGAATTTGGTATCTCACCTTGTATCACAGGAATTTGGTACCTCATCTTGTATCACAGGAGAATTTGGTACCTCATCTTGTATCACATGAATTTGGTACCTCATCTTGTATCACAGGAAGTTGGTACCTCACCTTGTATCACAGGAGAATTTGGTACCTCATCTTGTATCACATGAATTTGGTACCTCATCTTGTATCACAGGAAGTTGGTACCTCACCTTGTATCACAGGAATTTGGTACCTCACCTTGTATCACAGGAATGTGTTATATTTATTATACTGACAAGGATTGTAACACATTCCCCTGAAGCCAGTGCTAACAAAATAAAACATACAAGTGATCGACAAAGAATACTTATTTGTACAGTCCAGTTAGGATATGGTGACAGTGACGTAGTCGTTTCTGTGAACACAATAGATTGCAATCATTGCCTGAACAGTTAGTGCGAACACAATATACTACTCAACACTACCCAAGACATTTTCCATTTAAAAAATTTGCAAATTAAATTAGATTGAATGGTAAAATGTTCAGAAACATACTGCTACATCTGCAATATTGCAAGCAAATCAAAATTATTTGATATGTCTAAGTGCTGATAAGTCCAACCCCATTAAAATGTTCGTGCTGCATTCAAGCTTCCGTAATAACAGAATGCGGTTCATTTCTTGGCATTTTGGGTCTTACTCGATATGTAAATAAAAACGGGACAAAAATTTCCATGTTAGGCTTTCCACTTTGGGCCCTGCAGATAGGGCTTATCAGTTACCTCGAAAACGACGTCATTTTGAAAATGCTTGTCGAATGCAAGACATGATAATTTCGAAATTTAGCGGCAGATAAGATGATATTTTCATAACTGCACAACATTTGCGGAATGGGGTTTGTTCAGTTAACTTAAGACAACATAAACATTGATTGCTTGACCCTTAGCAAAGTTTGAGTAGTATACATTTGTATGTTAGTTGAGCATTGAAACTATAACTGTCTGTATAAGCCTTTTTAATTGGGTTTTACACCGTAATAGTGGACTCGACCACTCTATTCTTACCCTGACTGAACTATACCCTATCCAATGGACGATCAGTACATTTTCCTGATTTTACGCGAAATATTCGTGATTTACTTAAAAGTTCAATATCTAATAAATCGTTAGTTCCATTCGTTATCGTCACAAACCACGACTCCGGATTGAATGTTTGTAAGGGAAACCTTGTATTTTCTATTAACGGTCAGTTGATTTTGTCATTTTGAACATTTCGGCCCACAATTTGCGCACGATGAACTCGTGTACCGATCCAAGTGAGTACCTAAGGACTGCTACTGGTTCGTAAATATTACTGATTTTCCACGAGGAAAACGTGCAACGCTCGAAGATAAATGTAAAATGATCAATGTGAAGTCTAGAGTAACTCCCACTATTTATAAACACATTTAGGGCATTCTATAGCGCTTTTTCATCAAATTGAAATTTGGTAGATATAATAAACCACAGGACTTTGAAGTTCTTTCAATAAGATAATATGAACTAATGCACAGCATATGTAGCGGACTATGTCAGTTGTCCTACATTATTTGTAACATGCTCATCTAGTACTGGATTTTTTGGTGATGCATAACTTCACAAAAAATTGTTTGGTTACGAAGTTACGAATCTGGAGCAAGCCGTTTCCAAAAGGCGCTACCGAGCGCTTTCCTACGTCTATGCAACCTATCGAAGCGGTTCGTTGCACAAGAAAGCGCGCGATAGCGGTTTGATACGAAATATTGGGTACAAAGTAACGAAAGACGATACAAACCTGCTATCGTTTGTCAGTACGAATGAACACGAATAATACACGTTTTTCAATTTGTTTAATTCTAGGTCTACTTAATTCAGGGGTAACTAATTTAAAAATGAATAATAAGATATAAACACAGATAACAACTGATTTCTAGGCCTTATTTGATATTTTATCTTTTTTTAATGGGTTGCATGAGCATACCAGATAGTACTTTTGTTCAAAAGAAAAGGCTATTTTCATTTCAATTAATCATATTACGATTAAATATCAAACATCTTTAATCTTAATCACCTTTTTTCGTTAAATAAACCCTGCAAATCGTCACAACATAAAAGAGATTTAGACGGAAAATTACGGGTTTTATTGTATCCAATAACGACAACAACAACATGAAATTAGTTTTCGCGACCTTCATCCCGCGAATATTTTTTGACGATTTTGGAGGGATTTTTTAATTACATCTCGGCGAGGAATTACGAAAATGCATTTGTTTTACTTTCTTTACAATAACCTACAAATACGATGTGGATTATCACCGTCCGGTCTAGATACGTAAATACCCGAAACGGACTTTAATTAATTGTATTGCAAACTTTGCGATGGGAAATAACCGAAACTTGTGTCATTTTCATTAGATTTTCTTAAGATTGGTTGATATTTCGCGCATATGAACGATACCCGCTCGACTTAATTCGTTATTTCAGAGTAATCATGTGTCTCATAACAGTTTGTAGCATCGTCTATGCACTGAAAATGTTAAAATTTTCTTCCGAAGTGGGCAAAAAAATGGCTGCCTTTTTTGTGTCCAAACATTTAGGAAATAGCCCTCCCCATATAAAAAGATTGGTTGCATAGCAACCATGGAAGACTGATAATTATTTTCTTTTCTAGACAGGGGCCTACGCTAATTTTTGGAATATTTTTAAATATCATTAAAAAATAAAAGAAAATTTATGAGCGTCCGAATATCGCATTTTAATTTTTTGTGTTATTCTATTAGCAGCCATTTTCTAGTATCTTTGCTTCAGTGCGGGATTTTAACACAACTTTTTAGATCCATTAGTGTATTCAAACTCTGACCAAACCACGTGCACACGTGTTATCGTAAAGCGGAACGACATCCGCAGGCCTTGCGGCCTGCGTATTGTCCGCTATTATACAAGTCGGTCCATCACGAATCACTCTATACGTATATATATATAACACGTTGTATTAAATCAAAGCACTGAAAGTACTGATGTGTGGCGTACTGATGCCACTAAATCCAATATCGAATCCAGGTTGTATCATAATTTTATGTCCCAGTTCTGATAAGCCCACCCTTACTCAAACATTTGTGCTGCTAAAGACACCAAGAGAACCAGCAGTTACCTGGAACTTACTTAAGTAACTATGCTGAGCATCAATTAAGGGATATTTACAAATACCATTTTTAACGACTTGGAGAATTCGACCAGTGTCAAGATAAGTGACTGTTTATTCTCCGTATGGCCACGCATGTTAATTAAATGTATATGACACTCTATATTAACGTATGTAAAAGGGGTAATACATATCGATCGGCCGATTAATGCTTTAAAAACAAGTTTTACATTTTATAAAACCTTAAAGTATTAGCTTTTAAAACAAGCTTTAATGAACAAAATCGTTCGAATATTAAATTAATAATTGATGATTTTCGACCGTTGATTGAATTTTTATTTGGTATAAAACGGGATATTTTAAACTTACTTTTACGTGGAACGGATTCTTACTAGTCGCGGTGGATTTAATAATTAGGGTATCGTGTTGAATGTTGTCTAAAAGAGAGACATATATCTCTGCTTCATTACAAGCTTTAAATATTCAAAATCGGATAATAGATACGAAAATTATGAGGTCTTATATAAAGCAGGGTAGAAATGGACTAGTGCGTTTAAAGCTTACCGCGGTAACATTGTTAATCGGCCGATCGATATGTACGTAGAACTAATTCCCCCCACCAGCTATATATAGCATCAATGTTTGTAATCGTCTGCAATGTGCAGTGGCGATATATAGCATCAATGTTTGTAATCGTCTGCAATGTGCAGCGGCGGATGATTTACATACGTTACAGTATACGATTGAAAACCGTGGGAACTATTTTAGATTCCCGCCACCAGTGAGAACATTCGTTGGTAGTAAAAATATAGTCCGTTGCGGAATGATTTGCTATAAATATCCTCTAAAAATAAAAGTCTGATATAATTGTTGGTCTTAATAGCAACCCCAAGTCATTTTTGTAACTTGATTATTGTTGGTATTTGTTAAGTTCTTTGAATAGATCTCAGTAAATCCATTCCAGAACAGTTTATCTTTTCAAGATATCTTGAAAAATAAAAAAGTTATGATACTTTCAATGTTCAAAAAACGGGGCAAAATCTAGAATTTTTCTGTTCTATAAATCAGTTCGCGGTTGCTCGGACGACGGAACCGAAAAAACACATATTTTTAGTAAAATTGCCATAACTTTTTTAATTTTTGAGATATCTTAATGAAATTTTGCACAGCAGTTCATCATTACATTCTGTACATTAGTAGCATAGTTTTACCAATCTCAATATCAAAATATTTAACAAAACTACAACTTTGATGCAAAGATTTCTGAATTTATGCCACCGACTCAATAAAAACCAATACCAATTGACTTGGCAAGTACTGTAAAACATGCACTGAAATTAACTGAAACAATCATGTTCACATATAGCATGTTAATTGGCCTATAGCTGTATATAATAGGTTTTACATCTTTGAATTATCCATCAAATTAAAGTCAAACCAAATTTAACCTGCATACTAAGACCACCCAAAGAAACGCACTTAATTAGTTGAATAATTATAAATGAAACCTGTCAACAAAAGACTGCTAATTTAGATTGTAGACCTACAATTAATATCACCAATCACCAACATGTGGATGCCATGGTATATTGCTTTGAACACAAGTGTCACTGATATTGGGCGGCGTTCAGGTGCAACACAACTTGGATTATCACAGTTACATATAGAGATGTCATCGACAGAATCGATAACAATGTCTTGACATTGATTTCAGCTGATTGATAATTGATTCACATTTTGAAATATTGATTCATTCACTGGTAAATGAATAAAACCACCAAAATCTTCATGTTTGTCTGATTATTTTTACAAAACTTTATTGAAGACTGCAGTTAAAAGGTACATTTATAACTTTTGCAGCCTTAAATTTTGTTTTGGTAGCAAATCTGACCTATTCAAAATTGTTTGATGGGATTTCTTAAATGGAATTCTGCTGAAGTAATTCCACTTTCAGACCAATTTTCTCGTAGAATGGCACAAGTTAATCTGGAAAAACTATTTTTATTATTTATTGTTCAAAAGTGTACGCTAATTATGCGTTTATTCAAGTAATTGCGTCCGTAAAACTCGACGTCCGAAAAATTAACTATCCGAAATGTCGTATAGTTGTAAACGAACGGTTAACTTCCGTTCTCACAAAATTTCGAATTATGACTAAAAACAGTCGAAGCATCGTCACTAATGTCACGATTTGCGTTTATTTATCACATATTTGCTATTGACTATGTATTTTGTCGGAAAATACCAACATAAACGATCATGCTTAACAATCAAGACAGCATTTGACCTCGACATCTGACCCGTGCAAATTTGCATAATTTACCGTTTCACGTGTCGTGATTTAGGTCAAATAAGGTTGTTAAAGCTATGGTTTATATGCTATATTAATTGTATTTACATTTCTATGCAAGTTTAACTTCGTTGCAAACAAAAGATCGTCGATTTCGGTGCACATTTGTTTACATATCGATCTTTTAAGTCGGAGCGATATAATTTTGCAAATAAACAACATGGCCGCCGTGCATGACCTCGATTAATCTCATGACCTTTCAACTTTGATTATGAATGCGTTCGTCATTTCTGGACGGATTTTCTTTATTTAAATATCAAAATAAAGATTATATTTCGTAGATTTTAATGGTACCCGAACGAAAAAGATTGACCAAGGGGTTACTTGGGAAAATGGAGTCAACTTTGGACTTTTATTGCGAGGTCATTTTTTCTCGGATTTTTTTCGTTCGAATTTCTTTGGGAATATCGATCTCTTACCTGATTGGTTAAAATATTTCATGCAGATATGTTTAAAAACGGCGATCGCATCGACGCGCGAATACAGTGACTTTTATAAACACGTGTCCGTCAGCGCGACCTCGCGTGATCCGCTAATTATCGGTAATTAATTGCATTTGCTAATTAACTCAAAATTAATTAATTTTATCACATTTTTGATATTTATATCATTGGAAAGCAAATTTTATATGCTTTCTAATGGTGTAAATCATTTTTGACTGAGTATTATGGAACTTTATAAAAATGAGTTTGAAGTCTAGTAACTATCGATTTTTGTCAAAATTCTAGTGGGATTATTGGTTTATCTGGGGTTGCTAGTCTTAATATAAGTAAATGTTGGTAATGTAAACAAATCAGGTCCAATGATACGTGTAACCTGTGTTGCATGCTTGTAATATTGTTCAAAGCATAGTACTATTTATTTGCCGAGGCCTAATGCGTTAAATTGGTCGTAAGCTGAAAAGTGGTAATAACATTGTGTGGCGTAACGCCACACAAAAACAGCATTTATCCAGACTGCTCAATTTTATAAAGCAAATTAGCGATTTTTCGCAGGTTAAAATGCAATATAAAACAGATAATGAACACGATATTTTTATAACTAAATTTATTTTCAATATATTTTGCAAAATATAACGTGAAATGACATGAAAAATAATATAACATGCATGACTCTTAGAACGTTCTAAGAGAAATTAACCATATCATATCAAAAACTCTGATGAATAATGACCAGTCCTCTTAGAACGTTCTAAGAGAAAATTGTACAAAATTGATCTTAACTATACAGCGTTTTAGACAAAATAAACAAATATCTTAGAACGTTCTAAGAGAAATTGACCAATACATTTATTACATTCTTAAAGAATATGACTGAATCTCTTAGAACGTTCTAAGAGAAAAAAGAACACAATTGGTCTTAATTCTAAAACGTTAAAAAACAAAATCAACGAATCTCTTAGAACATTCTAAGAGAAAACTGAGCAAATAAGTGTTTACATTCTCCGCATAAATGACCAAATCTCTTAGAACGTTCTAAGAGAAAATTAAACAAAATTTGTCTTGAGTATAGGCAGTTTTAACAGAAATTTAGCAAATCTCTTAGAACGTTCTAAGAGAAAATTTACCAATACATTATTCTCAAAGAAAATGGGTGAATCCCCTAGAACGTTCTAAGAGAATACTGAAGAGAAGTCTACTTAATTACAAAACGTTTGAGCAGAAATTTAACAAATATCTTAGAACGTTCTAAGAGAAATTGACCAATTCAATATGAATACATGTATTACATTCTTCAAGAATATGAAAAAATGACCAAATAGTATTTACATTCTCCGCATAAATGACCAAATCTCTTAGAACGTTCTAAGAGAAAATTGAACAAAATATGTCTCGAGCATAGACCGTTTTAACAGAAATTTAGCAAATCTCTTAGAACGTTCTAAGAGAAAATTGACCAATACATTTTTTACATTCTCAATCAAATGGGTGAATCCCTTAGAACGTTCTAAGAGAATATTGAACAAAATTCTACTTAATTACTAAACGTTTGAACAGAAATTCAAGAAATCTCTTAGAACGTTCTAAGAAAAATGATTAATTTTCCCAATGTGTTATAATATTAAAAATCTCTTAGAACGTTCTAAGAGAATGTGAAAAACGTAGATTGAAACATTTTACAGAAAATTACCAAATCTCTTAGAACGTTCTAAGAGAAAACGACCAAATCTGGTTGACAGTCATAATATAAAAAAATACACATCTCTTAGAACGTTTTAAGAGAAAATTATATATTAATAGCTTGAAACATTTTAACAGAATTGATCGAATCTCTTTGAATAATCTAAGAGAACTTGACAAAATATGCAAAAATCTCTTAGAACGTTCTAAGAGAAAATGACCAAATCTGGTAGAATATTGTTACAATAAAATGCACAAATCTCTTAGAACGTTCTAAGAGATTATGACACAATTTGATTGAACATATTTCTGATGAAAGTATCCAAAATCTATTCTAATGTTACCATATAAATTAACCTAATCTCTCAGAACGTTTTAAGGGAAAATGACAAACATTTCTTATCATGTCTTGAGAGAAAAAGATGAGATGTCGTAGAACGTTCTATTAGAAATTTAAAAAAGTAAGACGGAACTTTTTTTATCGGTAACACAGAGGTAGTATGGTGAGTATCGTCGCTATACAACAAGAACATTTAGGACCCAATGTGTCTATTCGGATAGTGTTACTGTATCGTATGCGGTTCTCACGTATCAAACATTCTTTCTCAAGTTTTCTTCCATTGAAGCCGGAGGTCATTCGTAATTAAGAATGACCACGCACTTGCGACTGTCTGAGTCGGACGCAACAACGTTGTAATAGAAATTGACCAAATCTCTTAAAACGTTATAAGTAAAAATGCCAATAAGTTCATATTAAAGTGTTTTAAGACAAAATGGCGAAATGTCTTAGACGAATAAAAACGACCGGATCTCTTAGAATGTTCTAGGAGAAGTCGAAAAAAATGACAAAATCTCTATGTTTTTGAGAAATGAAGAGTCGAGCTAATAAATTTTTTCTCAACAAAGTCATAGTATGTTTGATTACAATGTCCTTTCAAGTGATTATATTCCATTCCAGTCTTTTGTGATGGTTATCTCCCTGATTCGTCATAGTCTGCAATATAAAAAGTGACGTGGTAATACATAATAATAATAACATGTAATTTTCACTTTATCAAAGTCAAACGTTTATTTAGAAGACATTGGTCGTAAGACATTTATATGCGATCCATGCACATTCTTTACTTTCTTATAATAAAATACTTAATGTAATGTAAAAATGTAATACTTGTACCAGTAATACAATTATTTATATCCTTTCCGCTACCATAGCGTTCTAATGCAGAACGGCCGGGATGGCCATTTCGGCTTTCCATAGTTCACGGCCTAAATGCCCAAATTCGGGAATTGTGCTGTCATGGATACACACGCATCCTAGACTTAAGGATATCACGTGTCCAATGTCGCGCACAGATTTTTGGTTCCGATGGTCCCCTTTAAAGAGGGATTCTAACGTAGGTCTTCTAAAACAGAAATTAATGCGGTACGAGTCCCTGTGGAATTACATTAACAGTTAGCGCCCAAATGTGTTTATCTTGGTATAAAAAGAGGCCAACCTAGCTTAAAAAAGAAGTTATTCACGCAAGGGTCACTGTCAAAAGTTTTTATAATTGGCTTACAACCTAATCATAGTTATAATAAATATACAATATTGATATAGCGCTTTTTTCCAGCACACGTTCAAAGGCACTTTACGTTGTGATGCAGCCACAAGGGCGCATGTGCATTCTCTACCAGTGCAGATACAGCATGATCTGACCAGAGGGACAAACTGAGAGCAAGTCCCTGAAGGAAGAGAGAGACATTAGATACATGCATGTCGGGCGATGCAAAAATGCGCCTAGCTCTTATTTCGAATAGACAGCCAGGTTCTTTAATGTCCCCCGTTTACAGCACCGATACACAGCTTCGTAGTACCTTTACCAAGATACTTTGCATTACACCCGGTACTGCGGGAAATATTATAAATATTTCAGAAATTCTCCGATGCCGAGAATTGAACCCTCGACATCTGAATTGACAGCCCAGTGCATTACCACATAGCTAAATCCGCTTATATTATTCTATAATGTTGATATCGAGGATTTATACTGGAATATAATGGAGTATATATAGTCCAGAGAATTTAACACGACTCTCGAACTTCTATTAGCATAATTTCACAGCTGATTTAGTGTCTATATTATAATCCCGGTTGTGTGTTTTCATAAGCGGGGAGTATCACGATGACGCTCGATTAATATCAACACTAATCTAAAGGACCGACTTTGCACGATTTGCTCGCGGAAATTTATATATTCAACGCAAGGAGTCTGTAATATATTCATGCATATAGGTCAGGATCATGTCAAATTCTCCGTGCTATATACTACTAGTATTTTCTATAAACATACTTTATTTATTTTACGTAGCCGTCATCAATTTAAGCGGCGTTTTACGAATTTACTTAAATTATTAAAATTGCGATTTATTTCTTATTCATAACCCACCGTGCGTGCTTTTAGCAAGACTTAGTATTGAATCGTATGTAACATATATCAGCGACTTTACTCTTTATGCCCATGATGAAAGCTCTTACCTTTCCTCAATAATTTAATTAATTGACAGGGTCAAGAATACAATTAGGTTTACACATATCATCAGTAAATTAACAAAGATCATCCACTGTATTCTTCAACTTTTACTTTTCAATATGCAATACTTCGATCCTGATTTATCAACGAGATCAGTAGGCGGTCTCTGTGGTTATCGCTAGTCGGCGTAGTTAGTTTGGTATTTTCAAGAGAACACAATGACAGAGGGGGTATACAAGTATTTTAATTGCTTGTACTTCCAAAAGTTACCGACTTAAGCGTTGATCACTTTGATTGGTATCTATTTAATAGGTACGATATTTGAATAACTACCATTCAGCTACATATTAATAGAATCGGAAGAATATCACATTTTGACAGCAAAATTACGCCTACGGTTGCTAGGGGTTTTAACAACCTTATAACATTATACATAGCAACAAAACTGACGGTAAATTGTGTTATGTCGTATTATAATTATAATGCAATGTAGCTGTTACCGCTGTAATATATAAGAATCTTCCTACTTCAAGAACATTCAACTACTAATAAACTATCCATGTAGCGAAAAGTATTTAGGTATTTGACGTTACACGCAAAGTCTATGAAATAATATAGAACTTACCATGCGACCGCTGTAGATGATAACATGTCTTGCAACTCTCAACAGCACTCCTGTCACAATTAGTTATTATATTTTCTTTATAAAAATGTGTCCAATCGTCCAGCCCGCTATTTTCCATTGAACTACATACCCGCCAAAATATAATAAACTAAAGGTTTCCGAGTGTGCAGATATGTGTCACGTGACCAACAGCGGACAATGCAGCGAGATAACGAGACCACCGACAGTGATGAGAACACGTTTACAGTGGCTAACATATTTGTAAGTATATTTAAGGCCATTACAATTCACTACTAGATTATCATCTTTCTTAAATGGGGGTTTGTTTCAAATATTGATATAAGCCTGTATGCGTGTTATTTAAATTTGAATTGATACTTTTAAACCATGTTTAACTCTCTATGTACATCGCTGGTTTCAAATAAAACAAAATGTATGATTAGACGCAGCAGGCCTGAGACGCAGGAAAGTATGACGCGGACAATGATGGTGCTATTTTTTTAAGTGTGGCCTTAAAAAATAATGTCTGCAGATCTATAACAAATGATAAGCACGCGTCATTTGCATACCAGGGTTCCATTGAATTCACGAGAAGTATATACATGTATTTATCAAGGTAATGAATTCATTGCCTTGGAAATAGGATATAGATCTTACGCTGGTTTAATAATACACGTTTACACGTAAGTTATCTTCTTAACAAGATTTGTAAAATACATATGTATATATTTTATGTAATTATTTGGTGTAATTATTTTGTAGTAGATTATATTTATTGAGATGATTTAAATTATCAATGCAAGAATAATTATTGTTAAATTGATGTTACCAGTACATGTTTTAATTGCATGCTACAATAGTACAATATATAATATTTTATGTTATTATACAAAATAATTTTAGTTTTACAAACTCGGCATACATATTGCATTTGGTAAAATAACACAAAACAGCATTCAGACATAACTAATTTTAATACTAGTATATACATACTCACATACATGCACATTGAGAATAATCTTATGACGCGGGGTTTAAAAAGAATATATTTCGACTGATCGTTACTGATAAAAGGGCGTCCTTTTTAAAAGAAGCAATTTCATAGAAGTTTCTAAAATTTTGAAACCAGATAAGAAATTCAGACAACATACAATTAATATTAAAATATAGCAACAAACTTTGGCTGATAGGATGAATCGATTGGCAGTTTATGGTCAGTCGGTAATTTCCGTTAGTGGTCGTAAAATTTCCGATTTTTAACGATAACTGCCGGTACACGGTACATAAACTGCGTTGTCTCGTGATATCGAATATTAAAATATACCGACGATAGTCAAATTTCGCGAAATGGACCTGAATGCCTAGTTGTCATGTTTTAATTTCAGTATCATGTAATGTTGATATGCATATTATGAGGTTCTCGGTACACTATACAGGTTAAAGATGATTTTATATCCCGACGTAAAATAGAATAACGTTAGTATTGTATTTTGTGAAACCTTCACAGAACATTTCAATGGAAGTTTAAGAATTTCTAAAAAAATCACCACATTAAAATAGTACAAAAAAATCAACACATATAGTGTTAAATCGGATACAAAAGTTTGGTTAATAATGAATTTATACATTGTTCATGTAGTTATAAAGATACATTTAAGCCACCAGTGCACACTAAAATACATTACATATCTGAATGTTATCACGTGGTCAAAGTAGTGAGATGTGTGGTCAATATCGAAGGGATTTTAGCGCAAAAATCACACATTTCCGTGATTTACTACGGCATTTTAATATTCAAGAATATAGAAATTCAAAGCTGCAAATAAAATCCACAAGACAGAGGCGATCGCCGCCCCAATATTTCAGCGAGCAACGGAAAAAAATTCATACAAATATACAAAATCTCAATTTTAGCTGAACATTGGAGAGGCAAAACGGCGAAAAAAGGGCTAGGGGTTTCCTTCCTTCTAACATAGCATATGTCGATGATGACATCTTGTTAATTATGTATCAATTAGGTGTGAAAATGTACGCTATAGATTTACATGTATCTAACTGTCACAGTCCGTTAATCGTCGTGGTGATAATAGGATTACCGACAAACGCAAGTCATTAAAACAACTTTAACTTTATTTGTATTTACTCAAAATCGCAAAAAAAAGAAAATAATGAAAATTTAATTAATTCCGCGAAATAACTTGTAAATGTCAACATGACTAAAGCTAATCAGCCTTATAACTTCAATTTTCCTAGGCGTTATTTTGGCAAAAAGTCGCCTGAACTCGTTATTCAATGCTGGCTGGTTTACGGGCCACTCTTGGCTTCATAACGATGAGATATGTACTATGTCTTCGAAGTTTGAGTCTACATGGAATATTTATATCTATATCTCTTTTGTGTCAACGATTAAATGCATATACTGCACAACTACTAAAGAGCAACGCCCTTTGGGAGATGCAAGTATAGATCGTTGTTTAGAGGTTGTTACTCTTCAGAGGTTTTATTGATGATAAATATCGGCTTACGGAAAGTTTGAATTGGATGCTGCAAATAGGCTGTAGCCGTTACGGAGAGGTGGTACTATATTAAGTTACTTTCATGATATATTTTGATAAAAGTAATTATCCATATTTTGGTGCATTTAACTGACAACCACTCATTTGTTTATTTGGTTATCGTATTCATAAAGCATTAATTTATGTAACATATACATGTATGTAGTATCATAAAAGTTTAGACGACAGAAAGCAGCAGTTATGGATGTTCGTGAAGTTAGCAGGCTAGCGGCCTAGCGGCCTAACAGCGTGAAGTTGGCGGCCTAGCAGCCTAGCGGCCTAGCAGCGTGAAGTTGGCGGCCTAGCAGCCTAGCGGCCTAGCAGCGTGAAGTTGGCGGCCTAGCAGCCTAGCGGCCTAGCAGCGTGAAGTTGGCGGCCTAGCAGCCTAGCAGCGTGAAGTTGGCGGCCTAGCAGCCTAGCAGCCTAGCAGCGTGAAGTTGGCGGCCTAGCAGCCTAGCGGCCTAGCAGCGTGAAGTTGGCGGCCTAGCGGCCTAGCGAAGTTGGCAGTCGAAAAAAAAATTGTGAAGTTGGCGGCCTAGCGGCCTAGCGGCCTAGCGTTCTAGCGGCCCAGCGGCCTAGCGGCCTAGCGATCCAGCGGCCTAACAAAGTTGGCAGTCGAAAAAAAAAAAAAAAAAAAAAAAAAAAATGTGAAGTTGGCGGCCTAGCGGCCTAGCGGCCTAGCGGCCTAGCGTTCTAGCGGCCCAGCGGCCTAGCGGCCTAGCGATCCAGCGGCCTAACAAAGTTGGCAGTCGAAAAAAAAAAAAAAAAAAAAAAATGTGAAGTTGGCGGCCTAGCGGCCTAGCGGCCTAGCGTTCTAGCGGCCCAGCGGCCTAGCGGCCTAGCGATCCAGCGGCCTAACAAAGTTGGCAGTCGAAAAAAAAAAAAAAAAAAAAAAATTGTGAAGTTGGCGGCCTAGCGGCCTAGCGGCCTAGCGGCCTAGCGTTCTAGCGGCCCAGCGGCCTAGCGGCCTAGCGATCCAGCGGCCTAACAAAGTTGGTAGTCGAAAAAAAAAAAAAAAAAAAAAAAAATTGTGAAGTTGGCGGCCTAGCGGCATAGCGGCCTAGCGATCCAGCGGCCTAACAAAGTTGGCAGTCGAAAAAAAAAAAAAAAAAAAAATGTGAAGTTGGCGGCCTAGCGGCCTAGCGGCCTAGCGGCCTAGCGTTCTAGCGGCCTAACAAAGTTGGCAGTCGAAAAAAAAAAAAAAAAAAAAAAAAATTTGAAGTTGGCGGCCTAGCGGCCTAGCGGCCTAGCATTCTAGCGGCCCAGCGGCCTAGCGGCCTAGCGATCCAGCGGCCTAACAAAGTTGGCAGTCGAAAAAAAAAAAAAAAAAAAAAAATGTGAAGTTGGCGGCCTAGCGGCCTAGCGGCCTAGCGTTCTAGCGGCCCAGCGGCCTAGCGGCCTAGCGATCCAGCGGCCTAACAAAGTTGGCAGTCCAAAAAAAAAAAAAAAAAAAAAGAAGTTGGCGGCCTAGCGGCCTAGCGGTCTAGCGGCCCAGCGGCCTAGCGGCCTAGCGATCCAGCGGCCTAACAAAGTTGGCAGTCGAAAAAAAAAATTGTGAAGTCCATCGTGACCTTGTAATACATGTGGAATCAAGACACTGTTTAATACGACAAGTGTACATTAATGTGAGGTTCAGTGTTTGGTCAAGTCGAACTGTTATTTGCAAAGAATTCCTTAAAAGTCTGAAGACAAGTAGCTTAGATGTACTAGCACTATGCTTTCATTTGACTGTGCTAGATTTAAACCATGACACTAATATCTAAATAGACTGAACATAAAATTCGTAAGGACTAATCAAGAGCCCAATTTATCATAGGTGCCCATCATGTAATGTAATGTAATGTAGACTTCAATAGATATATTTCTCTACGAAATTTATCACACACTTCTCTTCTAGTTTTTGAAAGCAACTTGATATGATATGAATTAAAACAACATTGTATGTAGGGTAACCCGGTTGTAGAGGGTTTTAATGCAATGAAATTTGAGAGGTTGTAGATCTACCTCCATAGTATTTTAATGCAGTTTTTTCAAAGATCTAATTGGTGGTTGCTAACTGGCAGCAAGCTGTATGGTGTAATGCAACAGTCAATTGAAACCACAGCCCGAACGCCGGGGAAGGACGGATAGTTTTACGTTTGTCTTTTCAAACCCCTGGTAAAATCCGTGCCCCCAGGGTCTGACAGATAGCAAAATCCCCGCAATTGCCCCGCCTCACGGGTAGAGTCAAGGCTATATTTCCCCGCTATTTTTGCGCGAAACAAAAGTCCCGCACTTGCACGACAGTGCGGGTGCGTCGGAAATGTTAACACATGCGACAATTTCCCTCGCCACCCACCGCCCTTCACAGGGGTTGGTGGTTGTCATTCAAATCAACTGATGCATAAGTACGATTTCCCGAATTTTGGATTTAAGAATTGTTAATTTAGCCGTCACCGGATAAAAGTTGCATCGTAAATAGAATCCTGAACGAAATTGCTATGTCAGTCTGGTGCACATGGTACTAGTATGTCTTGCCGCAGCGACTAGGTCCCGAAACCGAAACCCCTGACAATATTTCTTCCATTTTTAATTCATGCAAGTGTCAGTAGTCAACTATAATAATAATGCAATTTCCTGCAGTTTAAGCTTTTGAACTGAAATAAATTTGTAATGCATCATAATCAGAAAATACCATGGATTAAAAAAATATTGAAAAATAATTTATTTTTTCATTCAATTTTCATTTGTCTTACCCTTAAATTTGAATACATCTCACTATGAACTCGTGTAATTTCGTGCACTTTTAGAATCAGATTTGTACTACTTTGGTCACCTTATGTAATCGATTTATGCTGGGTTGGCCATGTGAACATGACTCTTGTTAAAGTTTGCAATAACACCCTCTAATGGTCAGAGATTCATGAATATTGCACTGAACCGATTGTGTCACGTCTGAAGAAAACATACTCTACACTAGTCTATCAGTCTCTAATTACTGTCTATTGCCTATTCTGCGCTTTCACACACAACCGCACTGTCCAACAGCCAAACTAGAAGAGAGCCGCCACTCAACTCACCGAATAACATGGCATTTCAGACTAGATAAAACCTGTACCCAGCTGTACTGCACACAGACCGGAATCCCAGAATCACTACACTCCCTCCGACTTTGTCTGAAAGCGCTGGGATTACAACTGAATTAAGATATTTAGTCCCAAATGCTCAAAAAACACTAAACATAGGCAATTTTAAAACTTTAATTTAGATTGTCCCATTCAAAACTTAAAACTGATTCGTTTTTAGACATTATTATTATTATTCACTGACGGGATTTTTCCAGTGTCTATCAGTCCGGCACGTTACAAAAGAGAATTGCCATGTTATTGAGGACTGAAGATTTTTTCCTTTTTCATTATTCAAACCCAAACAAATCTGGTGCCTTCAGCGCATTGATTTTTGCTGTTGGCAGAGTCTTCAGTCTACCGGAACTTGGATACTTAATAGCAGTAAATGTTATAGTGTATACAACAATGTCATGTGTTATTACATGTACATTCGAAATAAAGATATAACAATTCTGTGTACAAATGTTGTTATGCTCGCTCAGTCTGTCAATCTTCAAAAAAAATTGTTTTCAATAATGCAATATACACCATACTCATAACAATTCGTTGTAATAAGTTTAGCAGTTAAGATAATGTTCACTATCTACATCCTAATGGCGTCCCATGCGATGCAAAACCTTGCAGATTTCCATATCCGTACGGATATCGTACGGTACTCGCACGAGTATTTCGTAGCTCGTGCGGTGTCCTCACGGGCCTCGTGAGAGATAATACAGACTTGAAAAATATCTACGAGCTCGTAGACAACTCGGGAGATCGGTTTCACCGAGTCCTCTACGAGTCACAAAAATCCGTGCGGTGCTCGTATGAGTTTCGATATCCATACGAGCCCCGTACGGACGCCGTACGAGTTCGTCAAAATCAACTCGTACTGAGCTCGTAAGGAGCTCGTAGGGCAAATGTGACCGTAGCATAAGTAGGAAAATATCACTGTATATTATAAATGATTCAAATCTATCAAGTTTCAATGAGTATCTATATAGATATTCAACATTATGCTAGGGAACATGGGTTGAGCTTATCAGCTATCCTTTATTGCTAAATCACATAAGACTGCAGGATCTGGTATATACAATCTCAGTGGCTAATGCATTATTAGTTTTATTACAATGAAAGCCATACTGAGATTTTGGCATTATGATATACGTATACTGAACAATTGTTTAAATTATATGACAGAAAATATTCTCCAAACTTGTGAAACATAAAACACTGTTAAAACATAAGCAACATATATTTCCAGGCAGAGATACTGGTAATTATCAGTCCTTAAAAAGCCTTACATGTTATCAAAGATCTTAAAATGAGATTTAACAAAAACAGGTTATATTGGATTGTCAAAAGTAAAATGACCATGGAGGGGCACGTGACATGTTCTCGATGGTTTACGATTTCAAAACCAATATCCAAAAAAGAAGCACTTTGTAAGAATGTCGTGAACCAGACTAATTCCATTATTCCATGCGGATAACATCGGTCTTTATCGCATTACAATAGTTTATTTACCAAAGAAACCATTATTCCGAAATTTAAACTGAATACGATTTATATCTCATCATGGCATTTGTTGTTAGATTAATCGGTATTGTCCGATATTACATGTATTGGAACAATTATGACAGAAACATTAATTTAAACTTACACCGGAATAAATTCGAATTGCATCCAAACTGCAAAAACCACATTCTAAACGATACAACTAAATTATAACCCACAGGAAACTATTTGACTTGTATATAATTACCTAGTAGGCCCTATTTTACACTATGATGCTGAGGTTTTTGGGGTAAAAATATTTAAATTATACATTGCAAATGTCCTTTGAAAGATACTTTGCGTCAGAAAATCAACAAACTTGGACGTGTTACAATAACTTTTCATTCTCTGCGATTAAGAATACATTCTTGTTCATCTAGCATCATTTCAACTATAAAAATAATAATAATAAAGACTTTATTTAAAGAGGCAATCCATTCTTCCATGTGAGCCTCATTAACACATTTACAAATTATGTACAGTAATAACAGAAGATAATAGTAACAAAAGGCCTTTTCGACTGGGCTGTTTCGTGAAGCAAGTTTTATGTGGTAATATTTGACCACATCATTTGTTTTAAATTGTCAACATAATCTAACTATTTTAGCAACGCTTTTCTGAAAAGAACATTCAAAGTATTTTAATACCCAGGGGCTGTTAGGTTGTAAAACGACTATGATAGTCTAAATAATTGTCACTGAAATGTCCACTGGAGACAGGATGCACGCGATAGCATCTTAATAGATTTTTATCATACATTAAAGTCAAGGTAATGATATAATAGGTTCAATATTGGTAAACCCTTTGTTTTTTAGTAATTATGCAATAATGTTGTAGCCACGTTTTAATTGGCTAACAAAGTATATAACATGCAATTTGATTGGCTAAAAACGTTTTAAGTATTTTGTAATGTGTAATTTGATTGGTCAAAAGCTTTTAAGATTTATTTTCTATGATTTGAAAAGTAATGTATATTAAGTAAGATTTTTTTTTAAAAAAGGGATGAATTAGGACGAAAACAGCCATGATGTAGGTTTTAAAAAGTTAGGAAAAGTGGAGTTCCACTACGCTTAGTTAAGTTACTAACTCTGTGTGTTAAGAAAATAAAACATATTTGTTATTGTTAAAATATTTGGAGAAACGACGAAAATAAAAATAGAAAAACTGACGGTGGATTTCTCATAACTTATTTAGTTGAGACTTTGTTATCATATTTGAAATTGTACTGAAAAAACGCACTGGACTTACTACGTTGGCAGAGCTAAACTGACAGCTCACACACAACGCACGGACCAACGGGTTGTTACATACGAGCTAATTCCCAAAACAACAGACATAACACTGTTGTTTAAACGACAAACCGGATGTTCACATTACAACAAGCACCAACAACAAGAACTAGAGATTAAAGTTCTCAGAGAGTTGAGAAATCAGAGCTCATCGACGCATTGGAAAAATTCGTTCAATTTCACACACTGTATCAACGCCCTTCGTTTACGGCATTACACAAGCTTTAGCCTGGTTCCCATCCCCACAATCACAGCACTACTATAGTAATGCAACTGTAAAATTAGAACGGGAACAGACTGTAACCTGCTCCACGACACAGCCCAGTCGAAAAGGCCTAATGTCAACTAATGCATGATTTCCGTATTAAAATTGATCCATAGATATCACAAAGGCGTCATCAACCAAAACATTACCACGTGATCAGACGTTTACGAGTAAATATTAGTGTGTAAAACGCTCGAGATCATTCATAAATCGCTACAAAAAAGAATCCTGCGACGATAATAATACTATAGGAGGGATTCAGAACTACGTCATCAATATAGTCTGCTATAGTCTACAACCATTGTCTAAACAGGTAGAGCGAAGTTTAGTATGTTAGTTTAACATTGAAATTATAGTAATATAGTTGTTTGTACAGTATAAGCCTCTATAATTGGTTTTACACCGTTATAGTGGACTCGACCGCTGCGTCACTGGATTTTTATCCTGACTGGACTATAACGGGAATTGTCTGTCATTATACAAACAATTACAGCATTTCGTTTATGAAAAGCGTATAGTCCTGTTAGGATATTGTGACAGTGACGTTCCAGTTTATGTGTACGCAGAAATTCACAATCATTGTCTAAACAGGTATAGTCCAGTTAGGATATTGTGACAGTGACGTTGCAGTTTATGTGTACGCAAAAAATCACAACCATTGTCTAAACAGGTAGAGCGAGGTTTAGTATGTTAGTTTAGCACTGCAATTATAGTTGTTTGTACAGTATAAGCCTTTATTATTGGTTTTACACCGTTATAGTGGACTCGACCGCTGCGTCACTGGATTTTTATCCTGACTGGACTATAGAGTGTATATATTTACAAATGTAGTTGTTTGTACAGAATTAGCATTTATAATTGGTTTTACACCGTTATAATGGGCTCGACCGCTGCATCACTGGATTTTTATCCTGACTGGACTATAGTTGTATATAAATCAATTAAAACTAATTAATTACCACTAGATTCATATAATTAACAATATGGCATAAATACCGGCGGCACGAAATACCCAAATATACCCAAATACACCCAAATATACCCAAATATACCTAAGTTTTACCCAAATACATGCATTTTATTAACAATTAAGCCTAAATAAACTAAATTACGCAGTTTAGGGAATAAAAAATGTCAAATAGTAAGTAAGACACGTCTGTAACGGGGACAAGAATACCGGCGGCACGAAATACCCAAATATACCCAAATACACCCAAATATACCCAAATATACCTTTATTAGTTCTAATTTCACCCACATTATTGCATTTTATTGTATGTTTACCGTAAATGAACTTTTTTATGCCTTTAAATGCAAAAATAAATATTATTCCCGTATAATTATGACTCGTTTCGTACAATTCGCTACGAAACGGTATCCTGTTTGGCGAATCGACGGTGTCCATAATATATTCTTGACGTGAAAATCACTGGTGCGCTTTTTAAACAAATTAAAAACAGCTATAAAAGAAAAACATGGTTATTTTAGATACAAGGAAAAACATTATGAGGCTCATATCTATCAAAGTTTAAGCATATCAATCTATTCATGTTAAGAACATGATGATAAACTAGGTGTGATATTTATGCTCGCCCATATGGGTTATCCCAGTGGCGAGGGTAAATAAATCTAAACATCCATGGAGTGACCAATTAAATTAGTTCCAGGGGCGTAGCAAGGCTTGGTTTGGTGTTATGCACACACGCCTTGAAGTTGCCGGGTATGATACGGGTATTCTACATCTTGCGACGGGAAATATCAGTGTTGATCTTCGTATTAGAGATTATTCTTGTAGATCTACATATCTACAGATGTGTTAACATTATACTATTTCTAGCATAGTTCAATGACCAGCAGTCAATGAAGGCAAACAGCAATTAATATTTAGATCTATATAATTCGTTCTACGCATTACGTAAATACCCTACTACAGCTAAAATTACAGAACATTACTATATATGTGTATTCATGACACGCCTCATTCTTTCAACGTATAAGAGACCGTGTGGATCGAACTCCTAGCCGCCTGCTCAACCATCTTGTAAATAATAATTTTCAGCTGATGTGTACACGAATAGTACTGACTCATAACTGATTATCGTATACATTGCTATCGCATGTCCGCCGTAAGAATATTTCACAATATCCACAATTGTCATTAAAAATCCAATCCAACCGTTCATACGACGGAAGTACGGCAATAGCGACCGCTCCATAATTGTGAAAGAGGGTTTACAGCCCCCGATCTCCCTAAGCATCTCAATTTGAGCTTAATCTCATCTAAAATATTGGCATGTGTCTTTGAGGTAATTTCCATGAGAGTCTGGGCTCAGCACAGCACAGAAACACCATTCTGAGTTAAATTATTACAGTCAACTTTCAAGAGCTCAAACTTCAGATCTATCAAAAATTCAGACTCTGATTTGAGCAAAATCTCAATTTGTGCTGAGTTTTCTACTTGAGATGCTGCGGGAGATTGAGGGCTGGTCGTGTTAAGTTTCTTCTCAAGACTACAGGATTTGACGCTACTTTTCATTCCTGGGGTATTTCATTTTCATGAATTTAAGGATATCGTAAAACGGGAAACGAGTAAATACAGGATTACATACACGTAGGTAGTATAGATTAGTGCAACCTATCCACATAAGCGCGCCCCAGAGCGGCCTTCCACATAGAAACAATCAGGTCCCGATCTCCTTTACATCTCAAACTGAGACAAATCTCATTTCAAATATGGTCATGTATCTTTTATATAACATCCATGGGAGGCTAGACTCAAAATTCGCATCACAAAACAGTTTATTACTGTAAAATTTAAAAATCTCGAATATTAAATTTATCTCAAATTCTGACTCTGATTTGAGCAAAATCTTAATTGAGATGAGATTTCTACTTGAGATGCTTAGGGAGACCGGGTCCACTCATATCATTATGTAAAACACTTTCTGTACATCAACCATACTTAGTGTGTTCACAAAATTAATGGTGTTGTTCTATAGAGGTAATGCAAATTGTAGGTAAAACTGATTTCCGAATTGTTGAATACATTAAAATATGCGAGCTTTTTTGCACAACTGGGCGATTCTTTATCAAACTATTGGTTACTGGTCACGGTCATATATAAATTCTTAAATATGATTTAATGCACCAAACGAATTAAACGCGCCAGAACCCAGTAATGTTAACTGTTTAATTAGTTAATACATGATTAGCTGTTTTTAATTTGCTTTACATTCACATGTATTAGATAGATACATTTATATTACCCCTTTCCAAGTTCGGTCATAATCTTATAACTTCCTGTCACATACGGACATCGTGTGATATATCAGATAATAGTGTGCGGTACTGCTAACTTATCATGTCATAAAATCAGTGATCACATACCGACATGCTTAGACAAATGGATGATAAATTTACAAATTACAGTTACGTTGTTCGATACTGTTAACCTTATATCGTATAGCACCAGGGACCGCACACTGACATCATGCTGAGAGATCAGATACACTTTCGATGTATCGGTAACTGTTATACGGTATAGCACACTTGGGCGTCATATCGCACTCTGTTTAGTTGGCTTTTATCATAAAGAGGAATTTGTATAGATTAAAAAGACGATTGTTATCTTCATGGCAGAAATTAATGTATGTAGACAATCCTTTAAACAATGATCAAATTCAATATGAAACTGTTTACTACCAAATAAGCTAGCGCGTAATTAATTAACAATAGATTAATTACTGTTTTTGTGTGTACAATATATAAATGTATATATCGCTGACTTAGAATTAGAAGGTCGTAAGTACTTCTTACGCCCTTATAAGACGTATGCATATTTGAAATCTGCACCTCGAGGCGCTTCTTATGAGCCTATTTTCATGAAAATCGGAAGTGTCATGTTAATTTAAAAGGTTTGGTTTTCCAGAAGTAATGATTTGTTTACAGACAACGTTTTCCTTTTTTGTGAAAAGTTTGATTCTGTACTTGCGACCTCCTAATTCTAAACCAGCGATATTTACACATAATGGACTTCAGGGATGATCCATATATAACGAGAAAATGCTTATAACTTTGCTATTACATGTTATTTTCAAACAATATTTTATGTGTCGCGTTTGAATTATAGTGCAAGAATGTCTGCCTCATAATGTCTGCTACTGCTAGAATGTCTGCCTCATAATGTTTGCTACTACTATAATGACTGCCTCATAATTTGTGTTGCTGCTATAATGTCTGCATCGTAGTGTCTATAACTATTATAATGTATGCCTCAAAGTGTATATTACTGTTATAATGTCTGCATCGTAGTGTCTATTACTATTATAATGTATGCCTCATATATATAGTGTCTATTACTGTTATAATGTCTGCCTCATAGTGTCTATTACTATTATAATGTATGCCTCATAGTGTCTATAACTGTTATAATGTTTGCCTCATAGTGTCTATTAATATTATAATGTATGCCTCATAGTGTCTATAACTATTATAATGTATGCCTCATAGTGTATATTACTGTTATAATGTCTGCCTTGTAGTGTCTATTACTATTATAATGTATGCCTCATAGTGTATATTACTGTTATAATGTCTGCCTCATAGTGGCTATTACTATTATAATGTATGCCTCACAGTGTCTATACCTGTTATAATATATGCCTCATAGTGTCTATTACTATTATAATGTATGCCTCATAGTGTCTCTATTGTTAATGCTATAACGTCTGCCTCATTATGTCTGCTACTGTTATAATGCCCGGTCTGCTTCATACTGTCTGTTGCTGCTATAATGTCTGTTAAATGATTACAATATATAGTACAAACAAATTTACCTGTTACTGGACCTTAATGCTAGAATATATTACTTGTGTTAGCTTCTTGAGAGGAATCATTCAAGTGCCGGAGATTTATATTAATGTGAAATTTAATTACACACAAAAACTGTTAAATTATGCTAACAAAAGGTTTGAGGATCAGGTCAATTTGATCGTATTATACCTCACCTGATCGCAGTGTGCACGAAATGTAAGATGTGTTGACCTGTAGTTAGTATCTATGTACAGTGGAACCCCGCTAATACGGACCCCTCCAATCCGGATTTCCCTCTAATCCGGGCGGATCTGTTGGTCCCGAATATTCTTATTCATGTTTTAATACGTTTTTACCCCTCGGATCCGGAACCCCTCCACTCCGGACACCGGACAAAAATACGAGGATTTATCACATATTTGCTCTAAAATTGACCCCTCGGATCCGGACAATCGATTTGAACATTGCCCATTAACTTGTGCTTGGTGAACAATGTATGTAGGGATTTACAAAGAAAATAAATCATTTATATTAACATTTGTACTTGAATTACTAGTAATATTTATTTGTTTCAATCCATCAACCCTGTTCAAACATGGTTGCCTGTTTTATGCACACAGTCAAGTTAAACATACATATATATAAACAAATTTACAACACTTTATTGAAGCTAAATTAGCTTCCCAGAACAGAACTATATCCTCACCAATAACAGCTAACTCTTCCACTGAACGGTCTTCTCTCATTGAGGAATTATAACATTTTGTATAATTTTCAAGGACGAGTATGACCAGTCTATAGAAAAGACACTTCCTTGAAAAAAATCAAGTATAAAATACAACCAAGAGTTATGGAGCTCCAGCAAACTAACATTACCCACTAGTCCTAACATTGGGGGTTTGTTTCCTGCCCCCACCCCAGCGCATACGCCCAGCGGCCCTTAACATACACTGTTATGTATGTATTTTATTTTTTAGTCGCTACTCTTATGCACCAGTCAATATTATGCCCGCCCGGCCTTATTGACTCCGAGTCCCGGGGAATAGACTTTCATTCGGGAATTTTGATACCTCGAAAGACAACAGTGATACTTTATATTCTTGTTTTTATTAAATACCCGGATGAAAAACTATGCCCCACGGTAGGGATTTAGACAAAGAAGTTATAAACATATATACGACAATTTATTGAAGTTAAATTAGCTTTCCAGAACTAGATTTCAACCAATAACAGCTAACTATTACACCGAAAGCTCTTCTCTCATTGAGAAATTATAACATTTTGTATAATTTTTATGGACGAGTATGACCAGTCTATAGAAATGAAATATCCTTGTGGTAACGCACTGGGCTGTCAATCCAGAGGTCGTGGGTTCAATCCCTGGCATCGGAACTTGACATTTTCTGAACTATTTATAATATTTCCCGCTATATCTGGCCGTGTGGTCTGCAAAGTATCTGGAAGTGCCAGGAAACTGTGTATCGGTGCTATAACCAGGCTGTCTATTCGAAATAAGAGCTATGCGCACTTCTGCAGCGCCGGACATGTCTGTATCTAATGTCTCTCTCTCCCTTCAGGGGCTTTCTCTCAGTCTGTCCCTCTGGTCAGATTATGCTGTATCGGCACTGGTAGAGGATGCACCTGCGCCCTTGTGGCTGAAACACAATCATGTAAAGTGCCTTTGAACGTGCATTAGCATGAAAAGGGCGCTACATAAATCTTTGTCAAAGTTCGAACTTAATTCACTTTAAACTACTTCATTCTTTATCGTGTCTTTATTCTAAATTTCTGTAGAATTCGCCTTGTGATATATACTCAGACATCGAGCCGGTTATTTACGCCAGAATGTTTGTGTTTGTGTGACACTACCAACCTGCCATACTGTAGTTGTTACAGTAGTCTTTGACGTTAACAAACTGGTCTCAGTACAACCGCAACTAGGGATTCTCTGGTTGTTAAGTTCATTAAGAGCCATTAATGTTTTAAAGTGTCATACTTAACTTTATATATAACCTTCCATTGAAGTGCTTTCTAGAGCAAGAAGGCGATTCCACATATAGGTGTAACATCGTGAGGTTTTAATTTGTCGTCATTTTGCATAGTTTCTGGTTGGTTCATGGTTCAGGGTGCTAGACCACCGAATAAACTATCACATAAGCAATACATCGACTTAGTTGTATAGCTACGGAACGATAGGTTTCCCGCGTTTTATGGTAACTGGTGCCGCGGTGAGGACAAAGCTGTGACTATGGCTGAATTCCAGTATATGGAGCGATCAAAGTAAAAAGCAGCTCGCCACCAACGACACTGTGGCAACGTTCCCATGCACCGATCGCATCTCGGAAAACTAGAAAAGGTCACTGTTCTAACCGTTCCTTTTTTGTGCTAATTACTACGTAGGTCTCTAGAGCTTGAAATGAGAGGTAGTTTTAGTTTTATAAGAAGGGTAAAAAATATATGCGATCTTACTAGTAGCTACAGACATATGAACATTGGTTGACAATGTTATCATACAGAAAGAACGTTGCTGCCTTGAAAAGGGACAGGCAACTACACTTCTATTAGCCGCTAATAGAAGTCTAGTTGCCTGTCCCTTTTCAAGGCAGCAACGTTCTTTCTGTATGATATCTGAGGGTTTTGTGAACATAATAAAATGGGACTCGTAAATATGTTTGGTTTATGTTTTAGCTTTATTTTGAACAGGGAAGTAGGCCTACTCTATTTACATAAGATCGTTTATTTACAAATAATGATCTTAAAAACTAAATAAAGCACCTTGAGAACGCTTCAAATGCACCAGATTACACCATTGTTTTCAAAAAATTCCGGGGAGCATGCACCCGATCACCTAAAACAATCGTAAATCCACATGATTATAGGGCTAGCTACGCGCCTGAACATGAATTAACATGATAAGTAGAAATAAGTACACACACTTAAACACTGACAAATCGAAGTCTTATGACAGGACGTCCCGAACCCCTCTGGATCCGCACATGAAGATCGTCAAAGGAGACAAAGTGATCTTCACGACGTGATAATATTATGGAAAACGCCGTTCGACAGGATACTGGTCGGATTAATTAGCGTCCTTAGCAATCAATTAAAACAATTATTATTTACATCGTATTTAATCCATTTCAAGGAATGATGTAGAAAATTATAAAAATGACAAAGATATGGGCCAGATTCATACATATCCAGCTAGATAGGGTTAGATTTATCGGATACGCATATACGCCGCATGTCGGCAGGATACGGGTTCCGTACTGTACTCAGTAGTGTTTATTTACCGAAAAAACTTACTATTTGACATTTATTTATTCCTTAAACTGCGTAGTATCGTTTATTTAAGCTAGTTTGTTATAAAATTGCAAATATTTGGGTAAGATTCTTACTAATAAAGGTATATTTGTGTGTATTTGGGTGTATTTGGGTATATTTGGGTGTATTTGGGTGTATTTGGGTATTTCGTGCCTACATGTACAATACTGTATTTTAATAACTTTTTTCTTTTATTACATATTTAGTATTACCATGAAAATATATCACTAGGGATTTTGTCAACCTTACATGTATAATCATGATAATATCAATTCAAAAATGAGATAAGACGAGCGACAGCTTCACCATGTTGAGGACAATTGATTTATATTAACAGTGCCAAGTATTCAAAATTATTTACTATTATTTTCTGTTAGGTCAACAGCAGAATTATGACATCCGAAATGCATATTATGTTGAACATTGTTTCCAGTTAAGCTATTAATCCTTACATTGCTTACTTAAAACACGGATATACACAGAATGTATTTCTGTGCTTAAAAGCATGATTATGTTTCATTATACATGTACTTGATCCAACCAAAAACATATGTTACCTAAACATGTACATCATATCACAACAGTGTTAATTAACTCCTTTGAGTTTTAATTGATGCTATATTACACACCTTAGTACAAATTCTATACAAATGATACTAGGTCGGTCAGCCGTTGCTGTGGTCAGTTCTTATTAGTAAATCTATTTTTAGCACACTCTCTATTTCTGAATCCCTCCTATAACCAACTACCACGTGCTCGTCACTGAACATTTTCATGAATGGGTCAGATAGGGGTCAACAGCTGCAGTCGGTTTTATCTTGTGGGTTACATAACATTGTCCATTCTCGTTCACCAGAGTATTCTTCGAGTCTGGGAACTTGACTAACCACTGATGAATGAGAATGAACATTGCCTGGTTGGTCAGTTCCATCAACACTATCAAGATTTGATTGGCTGATAAAGCTGGTTAATCGGCGTTCCTAGTAAATTGGCAGATCTGAGGCACGATGACCTATAATGGTCCTTCTATATTTCTGGCTATCATCAGGAGATCACTATCAGTGTTTATCTAGGGTCATAAAACACAGAAACTGGTCCCGGCTACTGAAAATCAATAGGGTGCTAAGTACTGTATGTACACTAGACAATATGTGTCATATTATCATTTATGTTTGTTTTAAATTGGAATATTAAGATATATTAATTTATTTCTTGTTTCTATCTAGTTTGAGTGTATAACAGCTATTTTCCCTATATGTCAATGAATTTGGCGATTTTATTATTTAAGAGTTATTTGACATAAATTAATAGATATAACATTTTGTACACACTAGAACTAGATACAAATAAAAATAAATATATCTAATAGTTTGAAGATAAATAAAAAATAATAAACTACTCATATAGATCTAGTTTATGAATTTAACTTGTCTATTCCAAACAGTTTAACCAAAGTCCTCAATATAACATTTTTGTATCGTTGATTTAAAACATGAATAATATTAAGTCACTTATCTACTCAAGTAATAAGATAAACATGTCAATGTTACTGTGTGTTAGTTCGTATTTTAGTTTTCACACTTTTTTATTCATGTGCAGGATTCCACAGTGAGCTTTTAAAAATGCTCCCCTTCCACGGTGACCACCTGTTCCAAATATGGTTTCTGTAATTAAACCCGACTCATTCCATGAAATGTACATAGTTATTTGGATGCTTATACATAAATATCCGATGCCCGTATCGCACTTTGTAAAACCCCTTTCACGATTGTCGTGCGACGGACCTGCGACGGGTCTACGGTGTAAATTTGAGGACTATCGTGCGTCCGTCGCACGACGGACTTGAGAAATTTCTGCATCGTGCGACCGTCGTGCGACGGAAAACATAATCGTAGACCCTCGTTGTAGAGTTTTGGACATGTTAAAACATTCTAAGGCGGGTGACTGTCGTAGGCCCGTCGTACGATGCCCTACGTCGTCGCACGACGGACGTGCGATGGACGCACGATGGACGCACGATTTGTTTGAGATTATAAGGTCACTCTAGGCACTTAGAATCATACCACTATCGTGCGATGGACGTACGATGGACGTGCGATGATTGTGCGATTGTCGCACGACAGTCTTGTGAACATCCCCTATCCTACGACTGCCGTGAGACAATCGCACGACCTTCGTACGACAATCGCACGACCGTCGTACGACGCTCGTAAACATATAAAAATTATGTACTTTTTCAAAATGCATACCCTATAGTGCAATTCTTAGATAAATCATATTCTAAGAGAAAATGTGCACTTTGAAAACAATAAAAGCTCTCTATAGCGACACACATTGGGAAACATAACATTATGTTGTTGTATGTAGAGATTGTCTCTCCTCGAACAACATGTTTATGTTGCTGAAGAGAGGTTGTTGCTCAGTGGAGGGCTGCTCAGAGCCTCTGGAGAGGTTGCATTGTACATAGTTAGCACAAATGCATTCAGCTAAAACTAAGATCTAAAAGTTGCCCGAATGTTCTCATACATGCATATCAATAGCATACTTTAATCACTTAGCAGGTTATAAAATATCAACAGTGTATGTTTTTATTATATAATTAGTTACATTAAATGTATACTTAGTAACAATATACCAGTACATCTAAAGACTCTAAACACGTTTTTTAATTCATAAATATTTCCAACATCTTGAAGAAAGCCATAATTTGAATTAGGAATTAACTGTTCTCTCATTTTATAACATGTGGACATCCAAAATATCTCGAAACAAACAGCCTAAACATTATTATTATTGATTATACATACATGTATTTCAGTTTAATACTATATTAATCATATTGCTACTGCAATATTAGGGATGATTGGAATGATTTAGGTATGACTTCGTAAATATTAGTTTTGTACTTTTGAATACCTGGATTATTTGTGTACTTTCTACAGGTAAAAAGATGTGGCGGACGCAATTTATTTGTTTACCGTGTCACACGATAGCACAGGGAACTTCAGATTTCCCGACAATGCAAGGATATGTCATTGTGTGATTGTACACGTAGACAATACACTGTAGAAATAAATAGGGGAGTATACTTATATATTCTGTTAAGGCAACATTTTAAAGTTTATTCACTACATGTACACTCACATAATGACGGTAGCGGATATATTCCGCACAGTAACCTTGTAATATATTCATGCTTAAAGTGGAGGAACACGTCAATTGATTCACACTGATACAGGTCTTAAATGGCACACACTATCGAACGCCGATGATAGCACTAGCATTTGTTTACAAATAAATATGAAAATTAAATGCATTTTCAACGTCTATTCTTTGTTCTATCTTGTGTATAATCACTTCTTTAGTACTCTTTCAATCTTCACTGATAACAAGCGGTCATTCGAACGTGCAGAGTTTGTATTATGCATGTTTGTTTATTGATAAGGCTAGAATTATCTCCGGCGAGCTATAATTTATATAAAAGGAATAACAAATCGGACATAAAGGTAAGCAGAGCACGAAAGACACAATCTCGCTAAAATGTTTTACGATAACCACAAGCTTACTAGCCGAAGTAAAACCATAATGAAACTCTATTGTTCTAGTCAAACACTTACCTGTAGTGTTGGGACTACGCAATATTTTTTCCTGCCATTAATTTTTGAAATGTACTAATCAATGTGTGTTATTCGGATGAGTAGAAACGACCGGCTAATTAATATACTAGGGAGCGTGTGCTGGGGAATAGTCGGGGAAAATCATCCTTCATCCTCGATTGATTCTGCATAATAAATATAACATGTCTGTAATAAAAACGTCATAACAATACTACTGTCGGTTCAATAAGTAATACTAATGAGGGAACTGTCCCATTCAAAAGAATATGGGAGGCTTATGTTTTATATAATAAACTAGATACCTTCAACCAATAGTATAATACTTCAAAACGTGTTTTCACGTCGTCTCGTTAGTCGAGTGGGTAAGTATGCCGCTATTATTCAAGTTATTTTGTTCAATCTTACCACTGGTTCGTCACCCATCCAAGTTACTTAAATTTTAAAGTGTTTTTTTACAAGTACCTTATTTTTTATTTGTAACTAAAACAAAAACATACACGAGTAAGGTATGGAGTACGTAGATTAATGTTTGTGTTATATTTTCATTCTTTATCAAGTCGTATTTCAATTGTTTTATTCTTATATACAGTACAACGTTTTTAATATATTCACTACAACGTGAAACTTTGATCACTATGAAGTATCGATTCATTAAAACAGCAGTATAATATAAGACTTTATAACATGGATGCATGCAATAAAAAGGTTGACCGAAGTGGGGATCGAACCTACAACTCAGAATAAAATAGAAACTTGAAGGACGTGAGGGTTTATCCACTACACTAACGCGCCTTTCGTATATGGAATGAGATTTGCACACTATTTGATATCGAACCCTTATAAAGTTTACCTTTCGGGCGAGTTAATATTTATAACTGTTCTCATTTGAACGCACTTTAGTATATTGAAAATAATTTATTATTTAATATGATGTGTTTTATTTCAATCTCTCCAAAAATGATGCAGATTTCTTTCTGTTCCGCATCTTTATCGGATGCTGTTAAACATTTACATTTAACTATATTCAAATCATGCATTGCGTGCAGTGACAGGTTATTAGACAGCATACCGCGTGTAAAAGCGAATTTTCTGGCGCGAAGCATTAAGTCAACGGGTCACGTGGTTTGGTCAGAGTTTGAATTCACTAATGGATCTGAAAATTTGCGTTATAGTTTCGCAGTTACAGAAAGATAATGAAAAATGGCCGCCAATAGAATAACAAAAGTTCCCTAAAATGCGTTATTCTGTAGCTCATAAATTTTCTTTTATATTTTAATGATGTTTAAAAATATTCCAAAAACTCGAGTAGGCCTATCTAGAACACATTTTAAAATAAGGGAGATAAATGCTCAGTTGCTTAGTATAGCACTTTGATCGACCGCCATCTTGGAATAGGAACGCTTGGAAGAGAAAGCACTGGACGTGACAGCTTGCCAGTTCAACTGATTACACCATGAAAGTACTTGTTTTAAACGAGGAAAGTCGTATTTTTATAGACATAATCAACGTAGTTATACAGAACAATGAACTTAAAAATGAAAGCAGATTCGTACTCGTACTGTATCGTCCTTCGTTACTTCGTACCCAAAAATGTCACAAAGTTTCTACTGACTGTACATTTATGAATCATACATGTATGATCAGCAATCATTCTGTCCTGGATGATCATGTTACTTTTTCTGGCGTTTTTGAACCTCAACAACTTACTATCGTACAGTACATGTGGAGTCGGACCAGAAAGTAATGACTTCATAATAAGTTGAATTGGGATTTTAATAACTTCTAGGTTAAATCAACTTGCCTAGTGTAAATGATATATCTAAGCTGTTCTTTAATAGTTAAGATACAATTCGCTAAAATAGGCTGTGCCTTAGTTCATATTAATTCAAAACCTACTGACTTACGTTCACATTACATGTATATGAATTTTCGAGTTTTTAACTTCAAGAAACTTATAGATCTACTTTATACAGTATATGTAAACCCACAATCAAGCGATAACTTCGAGTACAAATTCACACAATCAGCCTGCCAATAATGGCAAGGCATACAAGGGATTTACTTTGCCACAGATATTGGCAAAATAACTAAATGATCTTCCATTATGTAGTTCAACAATTACCCAGTCAGAAATAGCCGAAAACAGAGACAGTTCTCTGACGAAACTAAAAATATTGCCAAATCAAGATTTAGGTTGACGGTGTAGAATGTGAATCTGAGTATCTTCAGACTTCCGAGTCACTTGGATTGGCCTAACTGTTATATTGACTGCTTGGGGTGTGCCATGTCCGTGGTTGTGATCAGGATCGGGAATCGCCATAAAAATAAATAAATAAATCTGGATATGTATCCACCATATATGCAACAGTCACACACGGCATTAGGAAAAAACAAGTTTCCATCTACTGTTTTAATCCCAGCCTAATCAAATGTCTTGTCTTGTTTATAATTCTTTTACATAAACATGCATGGTACACAATGTATGCCAATATATTCATACTAAATTGTGACTATCGTTTTTTTTTGTAACAAAAACCTTCGAGATCTTGATTTAATATAATTATATAGTCCAATACTAGTATTTGCCTATAAAGACCATCCATTTGGAAACTGCAAATAGTGATATTTAATGAAAGGTATGTCCCTCTCAAGAGGTACAGGTTAATATCATTGAAAATGGTCTGATGAGAAGATGACATTATTTTTTTGAATATATTGTTATATAGTGGTTTTTGTTTGCAGGTTGTATTTAACAGCGGTTTTCTCAAATTTTGTATTATTAAGTATGCTTACCAGGATGCATAATTGCATAATGGTGCATCTGACTAGTGTACATAAATATTTTCCAAAAACTGTGCAACAATTTCATTTGGACCGAGTGACCTGTGCTATGTAAATGAAAAACTACGTAAATATAATTTTTAACATCTTTAAAGGGTTTTACTAGGTAATGCTACGGTCACATTTGCACTACGAGCTCCTAACGAGCTCCGTACGAGTTGATTTTGGCGAACTCGCACGGCGTCCGTACGGAGCCCGTACGGATATCGAAAATCGTACGAGCATCGTACGGATTTTCGTGACTCGTAGAGGACTCGGTGAAAATGTTTCACCGAGCTCCCGAGCTGTCTACGAGCCCGTTGATATTTTTCAAGTCTGTATACTCTCGCACGAGGCTCGTGCGGACACCACACGAGCTACGAAATACTCGTGCGAGTATCGTACGATATCCTTACGGATATGGAAATTTGCAAGGTTTTGCATCGCATGGGACGCCATTAAGATGTAGATAATGAACATTATCTCAACTGCTTTACTTATGACAATGAATAGTTATGAGTATGGTGTATATTGAAATATTGAAAAATTAAAATTTTGGAAGACAGACAGACTGTGCGAGTATAACAACATTTGTACACAGACTTTTAATATCTTTATTTCGAATGTACATGTAATAACGCATGACATTGTTGTACACACTATGCCATTGTTGTACACACTATAACATTCACTGCTATTATGTTGATACTGCAACTGTATCATGTATCGAAGGTCCGGTAGATAGACTCTGCCAACAGCAAAAACACAACACTGATTAATTCATGAAAACAATGTCGTATTTTTATATCATTATTATGGTATTCTCATATTATCATTATCGTCATCATAATCGCATTCTCGTAATATCATCATCGAGCTATCGTATTATCATTATCGTATTCTCGTAATTATCAGCATCGTTCTATCGCATTATCATCATCGTGTTCAGGTATTATCATTATCTTATTATTGTATAATCATCATCGTATTCTCGTATTATAAATTATCTTATCATTGTATCATCATTATCGTATTCTCGTATTATCATTATTTTATCATTGTATTATCAGTATCGTATTCTTGTATTATCATTATCTTATCATTGTATTATCATTATCATATCATTGTATTATCATTATCGTATTCTTGTATTATCGTTATCTTATCATTGTATTATCATTATCGTATTCTCGTATTATAATTATCTTATTATTGTATTATCATCATCGTATTATCGCATTATAATTATCTTATCATTGTATTATCATTATCGTATTCTCGTATTATCATTATCTTATCATTGTATTATCATTATCGTATTCTCGTATTATAATTATCTTATTATTGTATTATCATCATCGTATTATCGTATTATAATTATCTTATCATTGTATTATCATTATCGTATTTTCGTATTATCATTATCTTATCATTGTATTATCATTATCGTATTCTCGTATTATCGTCATCATACTATCGTATTCTCGTATTATCATCATCCTATTATTGTATAATCATTATCGTATTCTACTATCATCATCATCAAACTATCGTATTCTCGTATTATCATCATCGTGTTCTCGTATTAGCATCATCGATATATCCGACCAACAACCTTTCTCCAAGTAGGGACGCACCAGACTTTGATCCATGACATATTACCGCGACCGTGGCTGGGTGATTTTGGCGTCCGTATAGGAAGCGGGAGATCGAAAGTTCAAACCCCGGAGAAAGTTAGGTTATAACTGATGTAGTCGTTTGGTAAGACGCCGGTAGGCCCAACTCTGCCAGGTACCCGGCAATACATGTATGAGAATGGATTCGTGTTATTTTGCTAGAGAGGGGTCCGACCAGCAATATTTTATCCAAGTTGGTACCCAGTAGACTCCCACCCAAGACGTACTCCTCTCATTGTATTACATGACCACAATTCACCACAATTCCAGGGTCCAGGCCCACCCCATCTGGATCCGCACACGCTCAGTGTATGATAGTTGTTATTTCCGTGATTCTCGTGCACAGAACTTATTAGTACACACCAAACCATTGTCTATGCATCTACATATATGTATATCCTATTTCTACTGCATTCACTTAATTCTTTTGGTAAAAATATATATTTGGTGTGGTACACATGAGACACATACGTGTGTATACCCTTTGTACTATTCAAAACGTTATGGCGAAATAGGCTGAATTTCAGAGTCTGTCGAGGGACAGTTATGCATTTTTTCTTACATATATAAACATGACATGAAATATCAACTAATCCAAAATCATCTTACATAATATAATAATACATAAACTGGGTGAGGACAGCTTCATTGCGAGCTTTCTACTTCAAATATCTCTACGAGCTCATAGACAACTCGGAGATCGGTGAAACATTTTCACCGAGCTCCCGAGTCCTCTACGAGTTACAAAAATCCGTACGATGCCCTTACGAGTTTACGATGTCCGTACGGACTCCGTACGAACTTGCTAAAATTTGACTCGCACGGAGCTCGTACGATCAATGTGACCAGGGTCTTAAAATAGATAATTTAAAATTCGCTGAATATATCCATTATTGTCGCACGAACACCGTACGGCCATCGTGCGATCACCGTACGGACACCGTACGAGTTATCTACGAGCTCTGATTGATCTACGAGCACCGTGCGATGTACGGCCGGGCTCTTTGCGAGCCCCGTACGGTGTCCGTATGGATATTACTATGTCCGTTCGGATATCGTACGATTGCATCTCTATAAATCGTACGAGGTTCGTACGAGCTGTGACCAGACCCTACGATTGAAAAAGTACCGTTAGGATTTCAAACATTCAGGACTCGTTCGAGTTGGTAAATTCGTACGGATATCGTACGAGCTTTGTGACCGTAGCATAACAAACTAACAAACTCGCTTAAGAAAATCTTAAGGAGTGTTTTGGCTTACATTCCAGTCCTTTCACAACAAACTTTCCAATAAAATTTGTTGGAGAAAAATGCAAAAATTTGTCTACGAGTAATTTCTCAGGCAGAAACTGTGTATTTACGACTACAGTCTCTGGTATTTATTGCTAAATTTATTATGGTAGGCGATTCTGTATGAAATGTACATCTATCATGTTATAATAGACTGACGTTTTTATTTTCTGTAAAAACATATTTATTTATTTTCTCTATCAAATACATGTAGACATGTTCATTGTCAGTCGGAGATACTGTAGGTACATACTTTAAGTACCGTCAACGATACCAATTTATACAGTGAATGCATATGCAAAGTGCTATGGCTATAGAACTATTTTCCCGGTGAATCGTGACCACTGATGTATGTCAAACACCTACATCTAAAAACAAATGCCTACCTACCTATCCTATTGTTCACCAATGTTTCCTGAACCACACATATGTTTTATTTAGCCGAAGTGAAAGTTATTCATTTCATGCCAATTTATTTTAGGTCGATTGTTTCACAATAAATACATTTTAATTGTTGTTTTTTAACTTTGCCAAAGTCTAAAATAAAAGTTCGTTTGAAGAATAAACATTAAATGCTTCGGCTTTTTGTGGACGATGCATTAAAATGACTTTCAGATGATAAAAGTCGAAATATACTTCCCGGATGCAAAATTGTCTATATATATACCTTGTTGTGAATTTTCTCGGGTTTTAAAACCGCTATAAATGTTAATATGTAATGATTGTCAAACATAGTTGGTGTGTTTCATTCTTTAGAAACAGACCTGTTAATTCATTCAGATGTCATCCAAACATAGTCACTGACAAAAAAGTTATATGTGTTACCATGTTTTGTAGATCAAAAATGCCTAATAAAATGGTTTATTTAAAACGTGATAAAATATTAATATCTCTCGTATCTTCAAATTGTTTGGTGCCTTCTTATACTGCAAAAATAGACCTTTCGCGTGAAACCACTGTCGATTAGATATATACACAAACTAAAGAGTTATAGGCGTAGCAGTGATTTCAAAACCAATGTTTCCTCTATAACCTATATCTCGACCAAGGTTTACATCGTGTAGCGGTCTAGCGATAACACGCTCTGGTTGGATCAACGAGATTAAGTGGGTGGAGTCGGCGTCTGGTCAATTGATACGAATGACCCATTATAAATGACCACCACATTTTGATTGACAGGTGACGTTAGCGGAATAGTGTATTTCTCGGCCCTATGCTATTTTAACCAAGAACAAAGGATTGATTCTACGGCGTGGAGGGGGGGGGGTTAATTTTGTAATTTATTGACGAATTTTAAAATGTTGATATGAAATTAAAGATTACGCTCTGAAGTTTCTAAATATAAAAAATTGAAATTATGCCCATGCAAATATGAATTATAATGGTTCAAACACAGACTATTTTTCGAGAAAAAAATCTACACATTTTTGTGTTCGTATTCCACGGCCGTAGTAGTTTATTTTTTTATTTATTAACATATTTTCATATAAATTATATCAAAATAAAAAAGAAGCTCTCTTGTTTTAAAATATACAAACATATTGAAATAAAATAACGGCTAATTGAATATATACACAATTTTCTCGGCGTGAAATTATATTTTTAATGTGTTCGAATTCCACGGCCGTACCAGTTTTTTTATGATTCACTCCATTTCTATTGTTTTATATCGTTATGAAGCTCTTTAGTTTTTAAATATGTAACACTATTGAGAATTATCAATAACGCAAATATTAATAAAATGACAATGATTAGAAAATTGTGGTATTTCACGGCCGTGATTTTTGTCAATATTTGTGACGAAGATTAACACCAAACCGTATAATCATAGTAACGTACGATCATAGACATTGAAAGTGTTTCGAAAAAGAAAGGTTTATTGTTTTATTAATATGTTATACATATTTTGGAAATTTCATGGTTAGTAAAATAAGATCATTTAATTGTGAAACTATTGTTTTTCATTAACCCTTTCTTATAAACGGTCGTATTCATGAGTGTCCTCAAATATTTTATGTCGTTCGGTAGTGTCCTCAAATAATTCATCCTTTTTAAAAATACTGTGACTTTTACATTGGATGCTCATTGGTTGCAATGTGTAAATATATGTGATTGTACATAAGTTGAGTCTCTTATAATTAATTCTATATCGAATGGTTATATGCATGTTTTATTTGTGATATAATAAGTGTTATTTTGTAATAATTAGACATGGATGAGACTGAAATACAGTCTAATTTTACAGTTATTGCCTCCGAATCTATACGGAGAAATTCAACAACGCATATGTATTAGAATTTTCACAGAACAAAACGGAACTTTATTTATCACAGGCATCTATGCAACATGGGTACAGTGATATATAAATGTTACAGTATAAATACATTGGGATTAACACTATGGGCCATATTCACATCCTCTCCTCCACTCTCACTCACTGAGTTAATCCAAATTTAATTGTTTTTTCGTCCGTGCGTTTGAGTGTGAACTCGACCTAACCTGAAATTGGTATTCACAACGGTAAGTGTAGCTGGAGTTGACTCGACTGAGTGAGGAATTTTCGAGGGAGCGAAACGTCGACTTCAGCGTGACTCCAACCAAACTCAATGGAATGTTAGTGAATACCAAAGTTAGTCACTAACTAAAATGGACAATCCATTCGAGGTAGAAGAATTTAAGGATATGATTTTACCTTTTAGAAATGTCCCGGATAGAAGAAAATCCTTAGAAAGCATGGATAATGTGAATTTTTTGGCAAAGTTCCCCAGCTACACTCAAATGTGTGGTTACGTGCATACCGATTTAGCGCACGAATGTTGGACTAATAAAAGTTATTGTAGTTTCAAATTAAACTACACAACAAATTCATATGATCGTGTGGGTTGATAAATATACAACCATAAATATAATTTTATATATTATACCTCACCCAAATTTCATTCAACTGTTTCTTTGTTATTCTAATCGGTCCATATATCCAGAGATAGACTGACTGATTTGCATGTTCCAAATACAACAGCCGGTCAATATTATAAAAATATGGACCGGCAAAATAATATTGACCGGCAGCTGAAATAAACGTATTGTTTATTGCATGACGTCATGGATACTGTGACGCTACCATAGAGCGTGACGTTGCGCGAACTTTTCTTTTTGTAACGTTTTTTTGTTTAAATTAGATTTATGTCCTGCCGACAGTAATTGCATGGATCAACTCATGTGCGTTTATGATACAAAGTTCAATATAAGCTCTAAAGACGCATTAGTTTGCATAAAAATGAAAAAAAAGTCGAAATTCCAGTGATGGAGATTATACTTCGCTTCGGTCCATATACACAACTTGGGCTGACTAGCCAGTCCATATAATGCCATAGGGCCCTCAGTGATGTGAACTATTTCTTAATTATAATTTGTTATCTAAAAGTATATTATTTGGACAAATAAAGTTACTGTAATAAGTGTATGAAGTATCTGGAATTAAAATTTAGTCATATTACTGCGATGTTAATTAAATACATGGTATTTATATATGGAGCATAACTATTGAAATTATAACGTTATTGTTTTCATTCTTTGCCATATTATTATTTTTAATCCCACCCAGTGTTGATATGAAGATGACTAAAATATTTGAATGAATAAAAACGTGCAAACTAGCAACAAATACTGATGATGTGCATTGCAATCATTCATGTGTCAATGTGCCGCCTCGATAGCCTACTGTTAGAGCGTCCGCTTCGAGTGCGGGACGCCCAGGTTCGATCCGGGGTCACTTCATGCTAAAAACGAAATGGTATCAGTATTTCCCTTGCAAGATGTCCAGCATAATAAGCGAAAGGTGGCTTCTCTTCTCTTACGTATTGTATTATATATTGTGACGATGGATAAATTCGGGCATGATGTGTCGAGAATGGTTAATATTTGTTCAAGATTGTACCAACTTGTTTCATAATCAACCTAAAACCAAGAAGTTCATGCATCAGCTATCTTATGTACTATTCTTTTTAAACATGTCGCACATTAAATGACATTCCAGGAATTATAGCTTTCTATTTGTCGGGCTTCCCCGGAACGGTATGTACGATGTATGTGTTGTAATTAACAACATCATCTGACAGTGAAGCTGCTTATAAAAGTAAACTGAGTCCATTTCCTCCGACTTCTAAATTATTAACATGACATTACCTGCTTGACGGTCGGTGGAATTCATATTGACGTGATATGATATTTAATATTGAGTCCACGGCGAAAACATAAGGCATACGGTACGATTTGTCTTCTTCGATATGCGCATCCTTTATTTATTTTAAATGCGTAGGCATTGCCTTGCATAATTGTTTTGTTGGAATATATCAATGTAAATCATTATATACATTTGTACGTTCATTCAATGTTAATTACATCGAAGTTTTATGTTAACTGATCCACTATAATCTTTGCAATAATCATACCGACCAATTCAATAATAAAGCACAGATTGTATGTACAGTGTAATATCCTACCATTTATTATAACGGTCACACACTCAGGAAAGTCGAGGACGAGTTACCCATGTGAATACCAAATCTCCACTCGACCTACACTAACTGCTAGGCCGCTAGGCCGCCAACTTCACAATTTTTTTTTTTTTTTTTTTTTTTGGACTGCCAACTTTGTTGGGCCGCTGGATCGCTAGGCCGCTAGGCCGCTAGGCCGCTAGGCCGCTAGGCCGCTAGGCCGCTAGGCTGCTAGGCCGCTAGGCCGCCAACTTCACAATTTCTTTTTTTTTTTTTTGGACTGCCAACTTTGTTGGGCCGCTGGATCGCTAGGCCGCTAGGCCGCTGGGCCGCTAGGCCGCTAGGCCGCTAGGCTGCTAGGCCGCCAACTTCACAATTTTTTTTATTTTTTTTGGACTGCCAACTTTGTTGGGCCACTGGATCGCTAGGCCGCTAGGCCGCTAGGCCGCTAGGCCGCTGGGCCGCTAGGCCGCTAGGCCGCTAGGCCGCTAGGCCGCTAGGCCGCCAACTTCACAATTTTTTTTTTTTTTTTTTTTTTTTTGGACTGCCAACTTTGTTGGGCCGCTGGATCGCTAGGCCGCTAGGCCGCTAGGCCGCTAGGCCGCTGGGCCGCTAGGCCGCTAGGCCGCTAGGCCGCTAGGCCGCTAGGCCGCCAACTTCACAATTTTTTTTTTTTTTTTTTTTTTTTTGGACTGCCAACTTTGTTGGGCCGCTGGATCGCTAGGCCGCTAGGCCGCTAGGCCGCTAGGCCGCTGGGCCGCTAGGCCGCTAGGCCGCTAGGCCGCTAGGCCGCTAGGCCGCCAACTTCACAATTTTTTTTTTTTTTTTTTTTTTTTTGGACTGCCAACTTTGTTGGGCCGCTGGATCGCTAGGCCGCTAGGCCGCTAGGCTGCTGGGCCGCTAGGCCGCTAGGCTGCTAGGCCGCTAGGCCGCCAACTTCACAATTTTTTTTTTTTTTTTTTTTGGACTGCCAACTTTGTTGGGCCGCTGGATCGCTAGGCCGCTAGGCCGCTGGGCCGCTAGGCCGCTAGGCCGCTAGGCTGCTAGGCCGCTAGGCCGCCAACTTCACAATTTTTTTTTTTTTTTTTTTTTTTTTTGGACTGCCAACTTTGTTGGGCCGCTGGATCGCTAGGCCGCTAGGCCGCTAGGCCGCTGGGCCGCTAGGCCGCTAGGCCGCTAGGCCGCTAGGCCGCTAGGCCGCCAACTTCACAATTTTTTTTTTTTTTTTTTTTTTTTTGGACTGCCAACTTTGTTGGGCCGCTGGATCGCTAGGCCGCTAGGCCGCTAGGCTGCTGGGCCGCTAGGCCGCTAGGCTGCTAGGCCGCTAGGCCGCCAACTTCACAATTTTTTTTTTTTTTTTTTTTTGGACTGCCAACTTTGTTGGGCCGCTGGATCGCTAGGCCGCTAGGCCGCTGGGCCGCTAGGCCGCTAGGCCGCTAGGCTGCTAGGCCGCTAGGCCGCCAACTTCACAATTTTTTTTTTTTTTTTTTTTTTTTTTGGACTGCCAACTTTGTTGGGCCGCTGGATCGCTAGGCCGCTAGGCCGCTAGGCCGCTAGGCCGCTGGGCCGCTAGGCCGCTAGGCCGCCAACTTCACAATTTTTTTTTTTTTTTTTTTTTTTTTTGGACTGCCAACTTTGTTGGGCCGCTGGATCGCTAGGCCGCTAGGCCGCTAGGCTGCTGGGCCGCTAGGCCGCTAGGCTGCTAGGCCGCTAGGCCGCCAACTTCACATTTTTTTTTTTTTTTTTTTTTTTTTGGACTGCCAACTTTGTTGGGCCGCTGGATCGCTAGGCCGCTAGGCCGCTAGGCTGCTAGGCCGCTAGGCCGCCAACTTCACAATTTTTTTTTTTTTTTTTTTTTTTTTGGACTGCCAACTTTGTTGGGCCGCTGGATCGCTAGGCCGCTAGGCCGCTGGGCCGCTAGGCCGCTAGGCTGCTAGGCCGCTAGGCCGCCAACTTCACAATTTTTTTTTTTTTTTTTTTTTTTTTGGACTGCCAACTTTGTTGGGCCGCTGGATCGCTAGGCCGCTAGGCCGCTGGGCCGCTAGGCCGCTAGGCTGCTAGGCCGCTAGGCCGCCAACTTCACAATTTTTTTTTTTTTTTTTTTTTGGACTGCCAACTTTGTTGGGCCGCTGGATCGCTAGGCCGCTAGGCCGCTGGGCCGCTAGGCCGCTAGGCTGCTAGGCCGCCAACTTCACGCTGCTATGCCGCTAGGCTGCTAGACCGCCAACTTCACGCTGCTAGGCCGCTAGGCTGCTAGGCCGCCAACTTCACGCTGCTAGGCCGCTAGGCTGCTAGGCCGCCAACTTCACGCTGCTAGGCCGCTAGGCCGCCAACTTCACGCTGCTAGGCCGCTAGGCTGCTAGGCCGCCAACTTCACGCTGCTAGGCCGCTAGGCTGCTAGGCCGCCAACTTCACGCTGCTAGGCCGCTAGGCCGCTAGGCCGCCAACTTCACGCTGTTAGGCCGCTAGGCCGCTAGCCTGCCAACTTCACGAACATCAGTTATGGTTTATAACCGAGGTATATTCAAATATTTCTCCAGAACAACAGTCTACACACAACAATCCGAAGTTTTCATCATTCAGAATACACGATAAAAGTCATGGAAAGTCACGGACATGGCCCCATTTATGCTTTAGTTTATAAAAAAAATCGTACATAAAGGGAGGGGATCCCTCCCTTCAAACCCTCCCCCGCCTCCCCAATGTTCGGGAGCGCGCGACGCGCCTGCAAGAAAATTCATTCTCGAGAAGTTTTCTTTCTTACAATGTCATGTCACGTGTTTCAGTAAACTGTTGATTTCTACATATAACATGTATAGTGATAAAGATCAGGGACAAACACTAGTGGTCACCTAAATCATGATCAACAGACGCTTTCGAAATTACAGGTGTGAAAGCGTCCGGCTGATTTAGATCAAACTGTAATCAGAGCCTAAAGCTACACTTTATTGTACTCGCTTTCGCAATATGTAATAAACCGAGACCAATATCACAAATTATAGATCAATAGCCCAATATTTTAAGTAATATTTAAGGATGTATAACTAACTCCGAGACCAATATGGAAAGTACATCCCCTGTGCCGGTGGATCTGGGCCTGCAACTGGTTATTAAACTACATGTAAATACTTGCTTGGAAGTTTTATTTCAGGTTACGTTGTACATGCACATTATGCATTTTATTCATATAATTTCAGAGATGGCATACAATGGGTAATGCGCTGGATGGTCTTTTTAAAAATTCACAGGGCTGTGTGGATGAAATCTGAGTTTCTGAGAACTTAGAAAAACTCCGCAAATCAGTATGTATCATACTTACCGCGAGGTTGTTTAAACTGAATATTTTTTATTTAATATAGCATGGGTTTACCAGCGTCGAGTAAATGTCATTTATTCTCATAAATAAAAAATGTTAAAGTATGTTTACGACTTCCGATTTACACAGACATAGAGTGTAGCTCATAAAACCCAATAACTGTAATAAATAAATATTTATTGTATATATTTAGTTTCCAAAAGTCAGGCTATTTTGAAATCTTAGGTGACACTCAAGCCTGATTATTACGACTGATAACGTCATAGTTGTAGCGTAATTTACGCAGCGGGTGTCTGTCTAGTCTTGTTATATGATGTAAATGATACATTTTGTAAATATGAAAACAATGACCCCACATTTTTATGAAATGCAATCTTACATAATTTGATTGTTCGCTTTGTCGGCATTATACATCATAACATGTACTAGGATAAAACCCGTTAGTTTTTCGGAATTTCCGGATTAATTGTTCGAGATATTCTGAATTGAAACAGATATTGTCATAGTGCAGAATGGTACAATATTCTCGATACTTTTGGCCAAAAATGGATGAAAATTCTTACTTGCACCTCTTATCCTAACTGTTTATAACAGACACGGAATGTTAACTTTAGAAATGCGGGCACATCGGCTTAAAGCCCGTTCACTGCATATTTCGGATATTTGAACTTGGTTTAATCGGGGTTAACTCAGTTTCTAAACAATTTCAAAACTAATAGCTCCAGCAACACAATAAATGTAGTAATTAATTACGAAGAGATCTTCTGGCATTGCACCGATGGGTTTGGACGTGGAGTACATGTTACACGTACTGCTTCGCGAACTTCCTAATACCTAATACGTACTACTAGTATTTATGTTATCTATGATTAAATACTTGGCGACATTCTCACATATCGTATCACATATCAGCCGGTGTCCGAAAAAACAAATGACATACTTAATAATATATCCCCGTGTTATATATGGTTCAGACGTTTGATGGAAGGAGCATTGTGCCAGTGTGCCATTAGATGGATATATCTATTAGCTAGAGCTGATTTATTCAGTTGTGACTACCCGATGTCACAATATGCTCCATATACGCGATGACTGTGTGACTGTACGTCAATACATATATATCTATGTTTTCAATATAGCCTATACAAACGCGTTATCAATTTTGATCCATTATTGTATTGGATTATTCAACAAATGTATGACCAGTGGAATAGACGAAACATATACAATGCTTATTTATCACGTGCACATATGCTAGTATCAACAACAAAGTGCGCACGTGTTAGTTATCGTGTACACACGTGGTTAGGTAAACTGTCACGTTCGAACGAATCACGTGTACCTGATAAATAAAGTATTTCCCATGTCCCCACCATACGCTATACTAAGCATTGGTACATGTTATAACATATCACGTGAACGATATTGTGTACACTTGTATGTTGATTGAGGTCGACATACATCGTCGTAACATTATTAAATGTATTAACACTTAATTTTTTCCGCGTACTAGTGCTTTACTGTAATTTAGTACATGTAGTTGACATTATAATTTTCAGTTGCAGAACGTGATGTTAAAACACGCCTCATCATGAAGTGGAATGAGTCGGCGAAATCCTGATCAACGGAGCAAACTATCATGTGGCTAATGGTATATTTACATGAAACAATGTGCGGATCGTATATTATTGTGATGAGCCTTACTTTATGAATTGTGAACTAAGTTAAAATGTAATTGATGTATTGGTAAATTTTCTCTTAGAACGTTCTAAGAGATGTGTTTAATTTCGCTTAAAACGTTTTATAATTAGGACCAGTTTCGTTTAATTTTGGTCAATTTTTCTATGAGGTAATCAATGTATTAGTCATTTTTTTACAAGTTTTGTAATGAAGTAGAATTTTGATCAATATTCTCTTAGAACGTTCTAAGAGATTCGACCATTTACTTTGAGAATGTAAAAAATGCATAGGTCAATTTCTCTTAGAACGTTCTAAGAGAATTGTCAAATTTATGTTACATGTTTTGTAATGAAGTAGAATTGTGTTCAATATTCTCTTAGAACGTTCTAAGAGATTCACCCATTTACTTTGAGAATGTAAAAAAATTATTCATCAATTTCTCTTAGAACGTTCTAAGAGATTTGCTAAATTTCTGTTAAAACGTTTCGTAATGAAGTAGAATTTTGTTTAATATTCTCTTAGAACGTTCTAAGAGATTCGGCCATTTTCTTTAAGAATGTAAAATTGCGTAGGTCAATTTCTCTTAGAACGTTCTAAGAGAATTGTCAAATTTCTGTTACATGCTTTGTAATGAAGTAGAATTTTGTTCAATATTCTCTTTACTTAGACTTAGAAGAACGCTCTAAGAGATTCACCCATTTACTGTGAGAATGTAACACATTGATTCATCAATTTCTCTTAGAACGTTCTAAGAGATTTGCTAAATTTCTGTTAAAACGTTTCGTAATGAAGGCGAATTATGTTCAATATTCTCTTAGAACGTTCTAAGAGCGTTCTAAGAGATTCGGCCATTTTCTTTAAGAATGTAAAATTGCGTAGGTCAATTTCTCTTAGAACGTTCTAAGAGATTTGTTTAATTTCGCTTAAAACGTTTTATAAATAAGACCACTTTCGTTTCATTTTCTCTTAGAATGTTCTAACAGATTTGCTGAATTCGTCTTAAAACGTTTCATAATAAAAAAAATTGTATAGGTTTCTCTTAGAACGTTCTAAGAGACTCAGCAATTTTCTTTTAGGATAAAAAATGCATTGGTCAATTCTTTGAGAATGTTATAAAATATAAATGTATGGGTGAATTTTCTCTTAGAACGTTCTAAGAGATTCGTTGAATTTCTCTTAAAACGGTCTATACTCGAGACAATTTGTTTAAATTTTCTGTTAGAACGTTCTAAGAGATTTGGCGGAGAATGTATAAATGCATTGGTCAATTTCTCTTAGAATGTTCTAAGAGATTTGTTAAATTTCTGTTAAAAGTTTGGTAATGTAGTAGAATCTTGTTCAATATTTTCTTAGAACGTTCTAAGAGATTCGCCCATTTTCTATGAGAATGTTAACAATGTATTGGTCACTTTTCTCTTAGAACGTTCTAAGAGATTTGTTGAATTTCTCTTAATACGGTTTATACTCAAGACAAATTTTGTTAAATTATCTTAGAACGTTCTAAGATTCATGCATGTTATACTATTTTTGCTTGTCATTTCATGTTATATTTTGCAAAATATATTGAAAATAAATTTAGTTATAAAAATATCGTGTTAAATTTCTCTTTTATATTGCATTTTAAACTGCAAATTTCGCTAATTTGCTTTATAAAATTGAGCACTCTGGATAAATGCTGTTTTTTGAATAAAACGTGTTAAATACTGAAGGAACACAACGCCCCATCCCCTCCAAAATGGAATCCCGTAGCCAGTGCTAACAAAATAAAAGATACAAGCGATCAAGTTAGCTCATTTGACGAAGAAAACTTAAATGTACCCAATCTAATCGACAATCAATTTATTTTCCTGAATTTACGCGAACTATTCGTGTTTACTTCTCAAAGTTCAATATCTAGTACATCGTCGGCGCCATTCTGTGCGTCACCAAACCGCCCCGAGTTGAGTTTTTATATGGGAAACCCTGTATTTTCCGCTCACGGTCAGTTGATTTTGTTATTTTTAACATATCGGCCCACGATTTGCGCACGATAAACTCGTGCACCGATCCAAGTGAGTAGCTAAGGAATATCACTGGTTTGTAAATATTACTGATTTTCCACTAGGAAAACGTGCAACGCTTGGAAATAAAATGTAAAATGATCAGTTAAAAGTCTAGAGTCACTCCCACTTTGTATAAACACTTAAGGGCATTCTATAGTGCGATAGGGCATGTTTGCAGAAAGCGTTTTTTCTTCATATTAAAATTTGGCGGACATAACAAACATAGCATTACAATGTACTATATTTACCCTTGGAGTTAATCAACAAGTTTGCATTCATAAAGCATATTTATCATAGCATGGCAGCACTTTCATTGCCAATCTTGCTCGTCAACCCTATCCCCTTAAATGTATGTAATATTTGCCTGAAGGCGTGGTTTAGTAACGCACAGAATGACACAGACGATGTACTAGATATTGACATTTCGTGAAGGAAGTATGGAATATATCAGACGAACGTGAATATTTTCGATTGCATGAGGAACATATAAATATTCTTCGTCGAATGAGCTAACTTGATCGCTTGTATATTTTATTTTGTTAGCACTGGCTACGGGATTCCATTTTGGAGGGGAGGTGTCGCGAATCCGCGAATATTTTGTTTGTATATTATATTATATTGAATATTTTAATGACAGCAAGGTCAAGGGTAATGTAAATCTCATTAGGAGCTGATTTCATGTTTCTCATAATACACTGTTTACAATATTCCTTCATATATTTGCTCCTGATGACCTCATTACATAAATCTGGAAGCATGTATTTCATGCTGTGACATGTGTGCTCCTAACGTTCATAATATATGCTCCTAACGTTAGGAGCCCTTCATGATTCATGATTTTCATGTGCACTTCTTCAACTGGTATAAATACCCAGTGTGACAGTGAAGAAAGCCAGAAACGTTTTAGGATTAAAATAAAATTAACCTCTGTATTATTTTAAGTTATAACTTGGGCTTTCTTTCAAATTAAATATAATAAATTTGGGGTTTTTAAATAAGATTTGATTACATTTTGTACAATAAATAAATTGTGAAACAAATTAAATGATAAAAAGTTATTCTTGTTGTGTTGTGTTACAATTTCATTGTGGCAATGACATCAGGGCATTTGCGTGTTAAAGTCCACCACATTGAATGGCGCCGGAACCCGGGAATTACTTACCTTACGGAATAATAACAACGAAAAAGGATTTAATAATAGTGCTTGAAAATCTGTGATTCAAAAATTGGATTAAATAATTCAGTGTTGAAATTAAGTGATTCAAAAATTGGATTTAATAATTTAGTGTTTGAAAGTAAGTGATTCAAAAATTGGATTTAATAATGGTATTTGAAATTTAGTGCTTCGAATTTGGATTTAATAATAGTGTTTGGAATTTAGTGATTCGAAATTGGATATAATAAGTGTTTGGAACTTAGTGATTCGAAATTGGATATAATAACAGTGTTTGAAATTCAGTGATTCAAAAGTTGGATTTATTAATTTAGTGTTTGAAAGTAAGTGATTCAAAAATTGGATATAATAATGGTGTTTGAAATTTAGTGCTTCGAATTTGGATTTAATAATAGTGTTGGAAAATTCACAAGGAGAATGGCTAACATGACATCAATGAAAGGAGTTAGAACAAGGTATAGAAATATCCTTGCTAGAGAACTGAATAATGCGAAGAGTATTATGTCTAGTTCAGAAAGTGAAACCGACGGCAAGTCTGTATGTTATTTAGAAGCACAAAAGTGTCTAAGTTTACTAAATACATACAGTGGAAAACTTGACGAGCAAATGAAACGACTGACAGATTCTATCAGCGAAAGTGATCCAGAATTTGTCAGTAAAGTGCTAGATGAAGATTGTGAATTGATTTATGAAGTTGATAATTGCACAATTGAGATTGGACTGTTCATTGACTCCATAAAAAGTGCAAAGGAAGAACGGAAAATAGTACTTCCAGAAACAGAGAGATTATTGGATATGCAAGACAAACTACAAAACATGATTATTTCTCAAATGCAAGACCAACGAGAATTCTTCGAACGAAATGCTAAAAGACAGATAAAAGAGTCAAAATCTGTAAACTTACCAAAGTTAGAGCTATGTTCATTTCGAGGGGTTAGAGCAAGAACCAGTTACCACCGATTTTTGAAAATATTCAGGAGAAACGTTAAATGTCATTAATTGTTTTCTACATGGACTTTTTAAATATAATTGCAAATTTATACTTCTTTTATATAGGAGTAACTAATGTAAAGGTTTCAAGGTAAAATCTTTCTTCCTCTATGAGAAAAAACACAACTTCTGTTATTGCATGCAAAATTTATTGATTATCTACAATTTCTTTACAGCAAAAACAGGTTATCTGGTGATGGCTGATTTTTTCACAAACGTTACTGATATTTCATTTCGATAATGTTTCTGCAAAAAAAGGTTATCTTGAAGTAGTTGGTTTTTCCATAAACCTAGTCAGTTTAATAGTATGATATTGCTCCTGCCAAAAGAAGTTACACGGTAATAGTGGTTTTTTTCACAAACAGTATTAACAAAACTTTTACAATATTATTTCTGCAAACGAAGGTTATCTGCTTATAATTGGTCTATTCACATACATTGTCAACTTCAAATTTTGATAATGTTCCTGCAAAAACACTTTAGCCAAATATACACTGTTTTTGTTTGCAACAGCAAGAAGCAAGGTACCATCTTTGTACTGGTAAAACAATTTATGAACACATAATAGCTGATTTCAGGCAACATAACTAACCACAAATATGACTATTTGACTTTTTGAGCCAAATAATGTCATATTAAGATAATATGTCTTTGCAGATAATAAAATATAATAAAATAACACAAAATACACCACATCTGTCATTAACAGTGTTTTTTATGAAATCAGTTTTCAATTCATGTCTTTTGCAAGGTTTGAGGTATAATAATAATTAAATTTTGTAGGTAGGAGTAGCAACAGCAAATAAAAGCTACACAATATGGTAATGTAAAGTTTATGGTTTGTTTTCATTTAAGAAAAGTATTGCAATAAGAAACTTAAACACAAAATACTACAATATATATGATTCCAAACTAACCACCATAATGTGCCTTTATGTTATAAATGATACTTTCGATTATAACAACTGTTGGACAAATTAGGATAAATAAACATTTTAAACTAAGGAGTAAGATTTTAAGAATATATTTACAACCTGTACATTAACATATCTTCCCTTTGACATTACATTTCATTAAAATACATGCTCTGCTGGCATGTCATCATATTGAACCATTATTCACATTTTTATGTTTCTTAAGATAAAACAACTAGGTACATTAAATTAAAGAACATAATGCCAAATAGTGATTGTCATACAGTATTACAGTACAGAAATTCCAACAATGTCAACATGTTCTTGTGTTGTTGCTTACTTTTATGGGAACGTCATCAATTCAACTAGCTTGTGGAAACTATTACTAGTATTTGATTTGTTTACAAACTAGTGAGTGAATCTGAAAATATATCATTTTGACCGTCGAAGGGCAGTTAATTCCTCTGCATCTGGCTGTGCCAATCTGTCCACAACAGAACAACTAGGAAGCAAGGTTTTGTAGTATTCATGAGTCTCTTTCGCAATTATTCCACTCTTGCATAGCGAGAGGAGATCTTTGCTACTGAAATTGGAAGCTTCTGTTTATACCTTGATTTATTACTACAATAACGATTCATCCATTGTGTTTTCATCTGGTACACTTGTCAATTCATTCACATCGTTGTAGTTTTCGTTTTCGTTTTGATCAAGTATACTTGTCAATTCATTCAATGTATTGTCATTCAGATTCTATAGTCCAGTCAGATAAAACTCCAGTGACGCAGCGGTCGAGTCCACTTTAACAGTGTTACAACAATTATAAAGGCTTATATTGTACCAACAACTATAATTTCAATGTTAAACTAACATACTATATTCGCTCTACCTGTTTAGACTAGTTTAGACAATGGTTGTGTTTTTTGCGTACACATAAACTGCAACGTCACTGTCACAATATACTAACTGGACTATAGTACACTTTATGAGTTATTTACAACATTGCCATTTAGATTTCTTTCTTGTACACTTGACGACCCTGTCATGACATTGTCCCTTTCATGTTGGTCTTGTACACTTGACAACTCATTCACGACATTGTCAGTTTTATTTCTGTCATGTACACTTGACAACTCATTCATGACATTGTCAGTTTCATGTCATCTTGTACACTTGACGACTCATTCACGACATTGTCAGTTTCATTTCTGTCCTGTACACTTGACGACTCATTCATGACATTGTCAGTTTCATTTCTGTCCTGTATACTTAACGACTCATTCACAACATTGTCAGTTTCATTTCTGACCTGTACACTTGATAACTCATTCACAACATTGTCAGCTACATTTCTGTACTGTACACATGACGACTCATTCATGACACGTACAGTTTCATTTCTGTCCTGTACACTTGACGATTCGCTCACGACATTGTCAGTTCTGTCCTGTACACTTGACGACCCATTAACGACATTATAAGTTTCATTTCTGTCATGTACACTTGACAACTCATTCACGACATTGACAGTTTCATTTCTGTCCTGTACACTCGACGTTTCACTCACGACATTGTCAGTTCTGTCATGTACACTTGACGACTTATTCACGACATTAACAGTTTCATTTCTGTACTGTTCACTTGAAGACTCATTCACGACATTGGTAGTTTCATTTCTGTCCTGTACACTTGATGACTCATTTACACCATTAACAGTTCATTTCTGTCCTGTACACTTGATGACTCATTCACGACATTGTCAGTTTCATTTCTGTCCTGTACACTTGACGACTCATTCATGATATTGTCAGTTTCATTTCTGTCCTGTACACTTGACGACTCATTAACGACATTATATTTTTCATTTCTGTCATGTACACTTGATGATTCATTCACGACATTGTCAGTTTCATTCTGTCCTGTACACTTGACGACTCATTAACGACATTATAAGTTTCATTTCTGTCATGTACACTTGACAACTCATTCACGACATTAACAGTTTCATTTCTGTCCTGTACACTTGACGACTCATTCACGACATTGACAGTTTCATTTCTGTCCTGTACACTCGACGTTTCACTCACGACATTGTCAGTTCTGTCCTGTACACTTGACAACTCATTCACGACAATAACAGTTTCACTTCTGTCCTGTTCACTTGACGACTCATTCACGACATTGGTAGTTTCTTTCTGTCATGTACACTTGACGACTCATTCACACCATTAACAGTTCATTTCTGTCCTGTGCACTTGACGACTCATTCAAGACATTAACAGTTCATTTCTGTCCTGTACACTTGACGACTCATTCACGACATTAACAGTTTCATTTCTGTCCTGTACACTTGGCGACTCATTCACGACATTGTCAGTTTCATTTCTGTCCTGTACACTTGACGACTCATTCACGACATTACGTTTTTCATGTCGGTCTCGTACCCTCATTCACAAGATCGTCAGTTTTATTTAGGCCTTGTACATTTGACGACTCCGATTCACGACATTGTCGGTATCATTGATGTCTTATACACTTGACGACTCATTCACAAGATTGACCTTTTTTTCTGTCTTGTACACTTGACTTTGTCACGGTGTTGTCAAAGTCATTTCCATTTAGTGTGCTTGACGATACATTTAGAAGATTGTTCAAATTTATGGATAGAAAAAGCTCATCTTCTGTATCTGACAATAAATCTGTTAAATAAGATGGGTAACCATTCGATAGACCATATTCATGTTACCCTAAAGCAATGTAATATTTATACCATTTCAAAGAATACAAATTTCAAAATGTTTGACTTTAGTACTAGTCATTTGTTTTTTTCCTTTACAGCTAAAATGAAGAAAATATTTCCAAATCACATCTGTTTTGCTAGTCATTTAAGCAATAATGGTTGCAAGTTATTTATTTACAATATATATACAGTAAAACATTAGGAGACCATAGAAATTAGTACATAAATGTGTGCTTTATTTAGAATGAAGAAGCTGCTGATGATTGCAAAACTATGATTATTTTGGCTTTACTATACAGATTCTGCTATTGTTGCATTTTACGTGACGTTAGCATACATTTATGTTTGTGTAATGTAACTATTTTGTCTGGCTATACTGAATTGCTTACCCTTTTTGTTAACTATTCAAGATATTTATATAGAAAATACATTTTTAAATATAATATTAAGAAACAGTATTGATAAATAAATCGAATAAAAACATACGTTTCACTATTAAGCATCAAAATCCAGTTTTGAAAATGAACATTCTTTCTCTAATAATTGTTTTATGACAATGAAGTTTGAACAAAGTTGTTAGAATTCTTCAATGCATTGTTTTTGTCACTCAACAGGTCACATTGTTATCATTACACTCTCTGATAAAAGCAATTATAACTTGGTGCATTGTTTCTGTATCTGAAATGCTTAAGTTACAGACTGGACGTTGCCTGGTAAAACCCTGCATCAACTGATAGCCTGTTTTACCTCTAACATTAGATGACAATATTAGTCGTCTGCTTTCTGTATCTCTCTATAGCATGTTTTTACTGGTAGAAAAATTAGAATTTATTACATTTTTATACCTGCAAAATCCATCTATAAATCGATACATGGTTTTTGCAGAAACGGTAATACGAAGAACAACAACTAACATTTCTGCAAAAATAAAGTAGTGGCACCTAACTTGTTTTAGCTCCATACAGTACCAGTGTTATAATTAAAACTTGCAAGTTATACTGCGATACCTGGTTTTAGCTTGAACCAAAATTAGTGATAATCGATAACTGGTTTGGTCACAATTCAATAACTTTAAAAGTACTTGCGTTATGGTAATGATTTTTTTACACATTATGTATTTCCAGTAACGGCATCAAATTCAATAAAAAAGTCATTTTCCGAAAATTGGCTCGATAACTGGTTCTTGCTCTAACCCCTCGATTTGATGGCAATAAGCTCAAATGGATAGAATTCTGGGATTCTTTTGAATGCACAGTGCACAAAAATAGTAAAATCTCAAATGTTGAAAAATTCACGTATCTGGTGAGCAAACTCAGCGGAGCTGCTAAAAGTGCAGTATCTGGGCTAGCACTATCAAATGAAAATTATGGAATAGCAATTAAAATATTGCAAGAAAGATTTGGAAATAAACAAGAAATGGTGGATCTACATTATAAAGAATTAATGAGTATCCTACTAGCAACACAGACAATGGAAAGCCTTCGTGCATTCCTGGATGTGTTAGAGAAGAATTTAAGAAGTTTAGAGGTGTTACATGAAGATGTGAACCAAAACCTGTTTGTATCTATAATTAGATCCAAACTACCAGAAGAAGTTTTGCGCCAGCTTGAATTCAGAAAGGGGAGCAAAATAGAATGGACTGTTGATAAACTGAGGTATCAACTAAATGAATATGTGTTTGCTTGTGAGAAAGCGGAAAAAAGATGTCAACCAAATGAACAAAAAGAAAATAAACAAACGACACAACCGTGGAATGTTCGTACTAAGAGCCAGCAATTAAGTCACGTGCCTGACCTCTCTAGGACTGCAAGTTCACTCCTTGCGAATACACATCCGAGTTCACCATCGAGATACTTCAACCTTTGCCGGTATTGCAAAGATCGTAACTGGAGTAACGAATGTCCAGCGTATACAACAATCGCCGACAGAAAGAAGAGAATCCAGGGCAGCTGTTACAAGTGTCTTAAGGATAGTCATAAGGCAAATCAGTGCAAAGTATATAGGATATGTGTTCACTGTGGTGAGCAAAATGCTCATCATCGAAGTTTGTGCTCCAAAAAGTTTAAACATAATCCAACAAGTGAACATGTTAGCCTTTCTGAAGAGGTGTACGTTGAAAAGAATAGTTGTACTGCCTTTGAAGAGAAAGCTATTGTATCTAAAAATGAAATGGTACTTATGCAGACAACGAATGGTGTTTTCCAGTGTGTAGATAAATTAGCTGCTACAAAACCTGAACTACAGGACGTCATGAATATGGAAACTATAGGTGTTAAGGACGATCCTATAGTTCCAGAAGAAAATTCAGAACAGCCGTTTATGAGTAATCACCCCTTGGAATCGTGTGTTAAAGTGAAAACGAATCCGGATGTCATGAAAAGGTATGACTACGTTATAAAAGATCAAATAAGAAAAGGAATAGCCGAAAAAGATCATTATTCTACAAAAGCTAGTTTTCTAAACAACATCCCCATTCATGCATTCAACAAACCAAAGGAAAAATCAACAAACAATCGTGTTGATTGTGATGCCTTTGCAACAAAGGAGCCAGAATACAAAGGTATCAACAAATGTATGTACATAGGACTAGGTAAGTTACTTTTTTTGTGTGGTGTTCTTGTGATATTTACACTGCACAAAGTAACGTCAGTGTCTAACATCAAGAAAGCATTCTTACAGATTGGATTAAAACCGAGTCAATGGGATGTTGCCAGGATTATGTGTCTAATATATAGTGCCAATTATTCAGTGCATCAGTGCTATATCCAGGAATACATAATGTGTTGTGTTCTGTTAAGTGCTGTGTCATTCCGTATAATTCTCGGAGCAACCATCGAGACTCATTTGAATAAATTCAATGGAGACCGACAAACGACGCATATTCAAAGATGTGTGTGGATTAATATGGAACATACGCCGTCAGTGAAACAACCGGAAGTCCTTAACAATAGAGGAACGCTTACCGTGCTCGTGAAATTGAGTCGGTACAAAGGTGTAAGGTCTGCAAAAGTAAAGTTGCAACTGGGCGTTGCACTTGCAGACCCACGAGCTTGTTATACAGGATAGTAATCAAATGATGACAATCAAAATCATATGGAAGACGCTGATTCAAACATGAAGTGTTACAGCCATTGCGTCAGGTGTCTGACGAAGTAAATAAAAAACTGACAGAACAAATAATTTTATAATGAACAGTGCTTATGTTACTTATTTGTCAATTTTGATGTAATGATACTTACGATATAATTGTAAAACTGTCTTTTCTGTAAAAATGTCAAATAATTTTAGTCAATATGACTTGCTATTGCTAAATATTATAATTGCACATTTTCTCTCCTGGTGGAGTGTCGCGAATCCGCGAATATTTTGTTTGTATATTATATTATATTGAATATTTTAATGACAGCAAGGTCAAGGGTAATGTAAATCTTATTAGGAGCTGATTTCATGTTTCTCATAATACACTGTTTACAATATTCCTTCATATATTTGCTCCTGATGACCTCATTACATAAATCGGGAAGCATGTATTTCATGCTGTGACATGTGTGCTCCTAACGTTCATAATATATGCTCCTAACGTTAGGAGCCCTTCATGATTCATGATTTTCATGTGCACTTCTTCAACTGGTATAAATACCCAGTGTGACAGTGAAGAAAGCCAGAAACGTTTTAGGATTAAAATAAAATTAACCTCTGTATTATTTGAAGTTATAACTTGGGCATTCTTTCAATTTAAATATAATAAATTTGGGGTTTTTAAATAAGATTTGATTACATTTTGTACAATAAATACAAATGTAAATTGTGAAACAAATTAAATGATAAAAAGTTATTCTTGTTGTGTTGTGTTACAATTTCATTGTGGCAAGGACATCAGGGCATTGCGTGTTAAAGTCCACCACAGGAGGAAGGTGTTGCGTTCCTTCAGTATTATATATACGTATAAAGCGATTTTGATTAGATTGACTGCTATGATATTTTATGGATAGATTCAAATTCCTGTGAATAAAAATAGTTTTAAAATGAATGTACTACGTTTAATTTATCAAAGCTCGTTTGAGCTAGTTTGATCGCTTGTATATTAGTTATTTTGTTAGCACTGGCTACGGGTTCCATTTTGGAGGGGGTGCTATGACATTTTATTGATAGAGTTTCAATTTCCTGTGATACAAGGTGGGGTTCCACTACACAGTACTTACTGAACGGAAATCATGTATCATGCTTAAAGATTCCCCAAGTGGAATAAAGTCCGCGCCTAACGAAATAAGATCGCGTGGCAATAAAAGACATAGAGGATATTACATGAGTGTCATTCGATATTGAATTTAATTATTCAACGAGTTGAATAAAATAATAAAATGCGAGGCTCCGCCGAGCATTTTATTGAATTTTTTAATCGAGTTTAATAAATTCAATGTGGAAAGTCACAAATGTAATGTTCTTTTTATCACATGTTAGCCTTTTCCGGCCGAAACATAAAAATCTACTTAATTTTCACTATAATTAACGCGCAACTTTGACGACGTCGCCAATCCTTTGAATGACGTCGCGTGATAGCTTTGTTACACTAACGTAAAGGAACCTTAACTCGGCAGGAACATTAACTCGTCACTTTTTCTTTTTGTAATCTCGCCTTTTATGACGTCATCAGAAAGTTTGGAAGTGGACATTTTTTGAAAGTTAAATATGTCTTTGTGTTATCTGTACAAATCAACCTGTATTACAACTGAGTTGTATTTGAATATTAAGTCATACAAAAACCCACATAAAACTCACATATTGATGAACATGGGCGACGACAAGTTGCGAATTTTGGTGTCTCGGGCGAAAGGTCATAGTGCAATGTAGATACACTTATATGTTATTTTCCACAGGTCTTTGTGTCCTGGAATGACTCGTCTTTCTGAATTTGTCTCCCGTTTAATAAGAATCTTACATTAAAAGTAATTTAATAAAGGTTAAATACAACTGTCGAGTCTTGGATCCAATTGACGACTTACGGACCCCATGGTTTGTTACAACATTGTTAACATCACCCTTCTACCACTTCGCAATATTACTAAGTAAACTCTTTGTTTTTGCGTTTAATCTTCTTAACTTTGTAAACACTATTCTCGAGACGTTTAGTAAAATTGTTCATTCTAAAATGAACATATTTTGAACTCAAATCTGCTAGCACTCGTTAGTTAATAACTATGCTTAACGAAATAGTATCCCACTGTTGTCCATTTCATTACGCTATACTATAGCATACTATATGTCGATTGTTTGTTATGGAACGAAACACGCTTATTTTATACTCTATTTGTGTTCTATTCGATCAATATGAACACCATACTTGGTCATAAAAGTTGCCATTTGCAACATGTGTATACAAATGTATTCTATTTTTATAAAACATACTAGTACATGTACTAGTATTAGGTTTATAACTGTCGTCTTCTATTGGTTGACTTCGAAGTAATAACTGTTTATATATTTAGAGCTATATTAGATAAAGAATAGAAAGTAAGAGCGAAAAGGGGCTGGACGAAAGTGGACCATGGAAAACATGGCAGTTGCATATAAAGATGTGAACTTTTGCTCCATGATTCTATCGAAATGTCCCAAGTTTTTTTTGACGTGCTTCTAGTAACATTAGCTTCTCTCATCAAGGAAATAATCAATCTAAATACAAATGGGGAATAATACTAGTAGCCAAATTCGCGATAACTTCGCTAGAAGTTAAAAGGAACTGGAAAAAGTTAAATAAAGAAGGGGAAAGAAGAAAATACTAAGTTGAGAAAACTGAAACGAGTTGGAAAGAAGGCTGAGTAATAACAGGGGAAAAGGATAAATAATCGACCAAGAAAACTTAACCGACATCAGAAAACTTCAAGACTTCAAAAGTACGACCAATCTTAAGAAATCGCTCTGCTTTATGTGCTTTGATTATGAAGATGCTGATCAAAAGCTGTTCAGATTAAAAGTTGTGTTCAAAGCATTCGCGACAGGCGCACGCCACGTTATCCAATGATTTATATGCGGCTACTGTATATATGTGATATATAATAGTCTCAAGTATGCTCTATTATTGTATAAAAGTATATAAAAATACACGTAAAATAATGTGCCTAGTGCCTATGGTTTCAAAACTATGATTTTTGATAAAATTATTCGTATGAAGAGTTAAGGTTACCAGTAGTGACGAGTTATGGTTCCACTGGTCCATAAGTCGACAGGCTCTACCTTACCGTGTTCCGAGACTTATTGTAACAAATGTATAGGTGCTAGATACACGGAGAATGGTTTAAAAGGCGCCTAAAGGGTTCAGGTATATTTTGGGACACAGAAAGTATCCACAGAATTATGTAGGAACCCACCGGAACCTCATTCATAGCGAAAAGTGACGACTCAAGGTTCCTTTACATTATCAAAAATAAATAATGGCTTTATTACGCTACCGCGACGTCAAACATGTGATAAAAACTTATTAGTAATCCATAAATTTTCATTTCATTGGTTTGAATTTTAGATAGTGGGAGCAGACCTAATAATTAAAAGAATAGGCAACGTTTCCCAATCGTATGTCACATATGCCGCATTTAATTAGACTTTCGTGGAGTAAAACATGGTGTGGAGAAACAACAAAAATGGTCACTCTTGTTCAGTTATTTGATGTCATGATGTTACATTAGTAGTACTTAAACAGTTTATAAGTTATAATGTATAAAGTAGTCATTGTACATAGAAGGCGGGACATAACAACATAACTTTAACAGCTGAACCGGATTGAAATCAGCAAATGTACATTTATTTGAGAATGGTCTAAAAGTATGAATCATTATTGTTTTACAAGAATGGCAAACAGGTCAGACGTCAGTAACTGCAGAAGCCAGGGAGGTGTGTCTCCAATACCGTGATGTTGTACTGTAGGTATTATAAGTACTCGGCATACTTCCGGTTCTCAAAGTACGACGTTCGGGACGCTTCGGGCAACATCGACACAATATATCTCGGAAACATTCACGAAAGTTCTGGCTAAATATACTGTATAATATAGGATTCGCTGCGGAATTAATGTAAGCTATGATCATGGTAAACACAAGGAATGTCCAATTTTCGTGAAACGTTTTCGGCTGTATAACATTCCACACCAGTAATACTTGATTCGGGGAATAACTTAGAAAATATACAATCACGCTCGCCATTAACATTTTAACCACGCCCTTTCTGGCTTGAATAGCTTCTGAATACCTCTCCATTGATGTTCCATTACGATCTCGTACTGTGTATGTACGGTGTAACCTATCCGAGCCAATAAACAAATGTTTACTGACAAAAGCATACAATGTGAGTTGGATTGATAACGGCAGGAAGTAGAAGCACAATGACTCGATGACTTTAAACACCATGTAGTAGATCTGAGGATGTTCGGGGAACTCCATCATACAATATTTGAGTTGATTCTCGGGATGGTGGGGATGTCCCTCTTTCACAATGTTGAAGAATAGTGTAGGTAATCCAGCAAGCCAGGCAAACGGCCATATACAACCTAACACCACAACAATACGTCGTCTGTTACACAGTATGTGTGCCTTGATTGGATGTATGATGGCTATATACCTACAAATACACAAGTATACACATTTTATTATCTATTATATATAGTACATTATTTATAATAGCTGTCTGTATTTTCTTAAATAAAGTACATGTATGTCAAATGCCGCATGTTTGAATATAAATATACAAATGTATATTGTTTTAACTTAAAAATTAAGTGACCAATGAAAATATATAATTTTGGTAGCAAATATTGCGCATGTGTTTGCATCATCCAATGAATTCACTTGTAAACATTATATACAAACAGCAGGCGTGGTTATCTCTGTCTTCAGTGTTTTGTTCTAAAGATAATTAATTACAGCGCGTGTGACAAAGATTCTTTTATTTTCAGTTCAAAGGACGGATTTCGGCCTCGAGTAAAGCATTAAACTGCCTCCAATTAATATTAAATTGCGTGTGCTTGCCGAATGTGTGAAAAACAACGTCGGTCAACAAACTAGTTACCGATTACCATATGAAATTAAGGGCAATTACGTGACCCTCTTGTCACAACAATACGTGTCAAACTGTTAATTGCGGATTATAGAGCATGACCCCCTTTTGACGAGCGTTCGCACCTTCGATGGGGGAAACTTGTCGGCGAATTTCTCGATATTTTTTCAATATTTTTATTTTAAAACTTATTTAAATTTCTCCCTTTTCGATTTTTTTTTTCGATTAACCGGTTAGCGATTTTGCTAACCGATAACCGAACGTTCGAACGGTTAACCGGTTAACCGTTTACATCCCTAGTTTTAAGTGTTCATTTGATGCTTTATAAATTTATGATGAAATTACATTGAATATGAATTCACATTGTCTATAATATGCTCTTGTCTGTTTTTAATGCATTTTCGTTTTGAAAAATATAGAAAACATGCGTAAAATAAAAATAATAATAAAGAATTCATTCATAGAGGGAACATACTTGACATAATTGTCAATCTGCCGTAAGGCCCTCAACAGTAAAACATTGAAACAACAAGATATACTCTAATAATATGATTCGAGAGTGATTGATATAAAGTTATGTATGTCGCTGCATCTCACCAAAAGTTAAAAGACATATCTGAATATGATGATTCAAATATAATACTTAAAAATCAAGTGCTTTCAAATTCAAAAGAAGAAAGGCTGCTTGGTATCTTTGCAGATCAAACTCTAACATGGAAAAGGCAAGTTGATCATTTTCTTAAAAAAATGTAACTCTCTACTATACCTTCTACTGCGCATCAAACATTGTCTTAATATAGATTCTCGTAAACTTTTCTTCAATGCTTATATCCTGCCCCACCTAGACTATTGTTGTACAATTTGGGGGTCATGTGCCAAAGATCTCAGAGATAAACTTTACAACTTTCAAAAAAGGGCAGCTAGAGTAATTCTGGATAAACCGCATGACCATCGATCAAAAGAACTCTTCATTAAACTAAATTTGATGACAATTCATGAAGAATAACATATAAAAAGCTGTTTTAATGTATAACTCGATACAAAATAAAGTCCCAAAATATCTAAGTGATAAATTTAGCTAATCCTGCACTAAAATCTACAACGAATAAAGAGCTGGTTGTACCACATCCAAACATGGAATTCTTTAAGAAATATTTTTCCTATTCAGGTGCATCTATTTGGAATGATATTCCATTACATATTAGACAGACAGAGAACACAAGTTCTTTTATTAGACAATTCTTGAATTGGAAACGCAATACTACATAATAATCTATGCATACATATCTCAATGTTAAAATACAAACATATTTCGCCATTGTGCCTTTTTAGCTCCACTATTCGTAGAATAAGGGGAGCTATTGCAGTCACCCGAGCGTCGGCGTCGGCGTCAGCGTCGGCGTCAGCGTCGGCGTAGGCGTAACACTTTTGTTAAAGTTTAGGTACAGGTTTTTAACCTCTTATATTCTCTAAGTCCTTTGATATGTTGCTATCATACGTTGCATACTTGTTTGCCATCATGACCCCAATCCATATGCAGGAGCAGTTAAGTCTAGCAGGCATTTTGTTGAAATTATGCCTTTTTTATACTTAGTGCAAATAGTGCAAATGTTAAAGTTTAGGTACAGGTTTTTTAGCCTCTAATATTTTCAAAGTGCATTCACATATTGCTTTGAAGACTTGTTCTCCATCATGACCCCAACCCCTAAACAGGGGTAACTATATTGAGCATTTTGTTGAAATTACGCACCCTTTTGGACTTGGAAAAATGCAAATGTTAAAGTTTAAGTACAGGTTTTTTCACCTCTAATATTTTCAAAGTGCATTCACATATTGCTTTACATACTTGTTCACCATCATGAACCCAACCCATACACAGGAGTAGGTAAATCTATGAAGTATTGTGTTGAAATTATGCCCCTTTTGGACTTCCAAATGCAAATGTTTAAGTTTAGGTACAGGTTTTGTAACCTCTAATATGTTCAAAGTGCATTGATATGATACTTTGCATACTTGTTCACCATCATGACCCCGACCCCAACCCCTACACAGGATAAGATAATATTTAGCATTTTGTTGAAATTATGCTCCCTTTTGGACTAAGAAATGCTTATTTGTTTACCTTTATGACCAAGAGGACCTACACATGAGTAGGTAATGGTCCTGCATAATTTGTCCAAATTATCCCCCTTTTTCGACTTAGAAGCCCCAACCTCTACACAGCAGAGGGTAATGCTGCTATTATGAAGCATTTTGTTTTGAATATATAATGATTGTACTATCCCAGCTTGGCGCTGTGAATAGTGGAGCGCGCTGTTCGTGGACGGCTCTTGTTGTTAAACTTTGTTCATTTTGTATGTGCCATTCTGCAATTTCGTAGTCCAGCACAAGGCTGCTTCGTATCTTTTAAAATTGAATGTACATTATTTATATGTTGTAGATTGTCCTTGTGATGTGTAATGTCCGGTTGTTATTTTCTTGTCACCTAGCTCTCGTTCCGTTTTAGTTTGACTCACTGAGGAGGCAGACTTTCGGGACGGGATGCCGTGTTTTTGTAGTGGCTAGATTTTTAGACGCTTATATGTTTTCTGTGCCCGGCTGGTTAAGCTGAGTGCTGCCTTCCCTGTCTGACTTAATATTATCGTTTTTATATAACACATATAGCACTTTTGTTCACAGTTGATTATTGATTTTGTATGTATACTAGCCTATTTAATTATAGGTTAACGTTTTAAACAATACATGAGTATCCTATATTGTTAAGTTTAACTAATACTGTTTCATTTTCTTTATAAATTTGTTTGTATATTATCATGTATTTAAGGTATGTATGTTTATTATGTAGACCATATTGAAAATTGGTATAACACCAAATATGTTATCTACTATAAACAAAGTCGTTACTTACTTACTTACTTACTTACTTACTATATAAACTACACAGATCACAGCCATTTAAACAATGTCACATGTACTTTAAATATAAAAGTATTGTTGATCCGGTGTGTATGCATGTGACCTTCCCTGAACTGTCTAGCCTGTCTTTTGGTGATATTGTTAATTGCTAGTCATGCCATTGATAGACATCTTATGTCTGTAATCATTGACCAGGCACTCTAAAACATTACTATCCTCATTACGTACTCCTTATCATTGCTTGAAATAGCAATTACACGCTACATTAAACAAATTGTTTTTGACAAATTGGCAATTAATTGATTTGCTCTCATCAATGGTTGGATAATCTATATGATAATGATAATCTTTGAACAATAAGGAGCGGACTCTTAAATTCACAGAAGACAAATCTTCATCATAAGTATGTGTTAATACTCACTGACCAACGGAAACACGTGACAAACAGAGAAAACAAAGAGAACATACAAAAAAGTTAAACGTTTGCAATAGTTGGAGTATATGCTGAACGGCACCATCGCCTAGCAGTGTAAACAGTATGAACGCGTTAGATCAATGCATGTGATATTGCAACAATCCCAAACAAATATTGATGCCATAAGATTAACACATATTTATGTAATCAATCGTTGTAAAAATGGTGTCGGGCTCCTTTTCATTCGAATATGACATTATGTGACATGCTTATATTATTTATTTCCGCTTTGACGCGATTTACATTGTGTCAGACAATCATAATTTATCATGGTATCTTTCTAGAACGTGTCACTAATGAACAGTGTGAGTAGACTTTTGAACGTGATTACTGGTGTATGAAGGATGTTTTATGACATGCTCATATCTTACTTCATGGTGGTTATAGGCGGTGTTTCTGCCCACTGTCTGCGACAAAAGTCCATTTATGGTACATTGTACTATAGGTTAATAATTAACCTTACCTTCAGAAACTATGAACATAGGTCAGTAATGAAGCTCACAATTCAACCTAAACCGTTTCTTTCTGGTGCAGAGAAAAGCACGAATGAGCTTCTACGTGGGCATTTAGCTTTTTTATTGCTGGTACTTGTTCATTCAGCCTTTTGACAGCTTGGACTTGGGCGAATCATTTTCTCGTTCGATTGTGTGTTTGGCATTGTGCCTTGTATATCTTTATCTTTTCTGTGCTCGGCTAGTTAAGATAAGGCTGCCTTCCCTGTCTGACTTAATATTATCCTTTTTTCAAGTAACCGTGGTATCATTACCGTTAAAATATTCTTAGCAAAAAAAAGATTTTTCTTTTCCTCAGCAGAAGAAAGAGACATATAAATGTAGATTCTAATTAATGAGTTCCAGTAGCCGCAAAATAATTGCTATATTTTGTATATATACATTATCCTATACACCTTATGTTTTGATTGGTTCGACAGCTATGATATTTTATGGATACAATTTCAAGTTCCTCTGATATAACCTACATTTTGAGACAATGAACGGACGCTCCTAGTAAACGATAACAACTAAATCACTGGAATGAGTATGACATTTCGATTTAATAGACATGAGTCGAATGAAGTTGAATTTCCTTATCTGATGTACCACCAAGAGTCGAAGAGACAATGAATAAAGGTGGATGAACAAATCACAACTGATTACTAGAATATATCCTTTGATTTGTCTTTTTAATTAATGGGGTTCACAAGATAAATATTATCCGAGGTGACATGACAATACTCGGCAAAGGAATGAAGTCGAGTCCAAGGCTTTGGTGTATCAAATATGATCGTTTGATAATGCATTTAATTTCATAATTAGCTAGATATTGAGATCAATAATTTCATTTTTACCTAATAACTTCAGTGAAAATGTAGCATCATTTAATGAACGAATTTTCCCCCGAAACATCCTAAAATGACAGAAAATCCTCTAAAACGACATTGAAATCATAACAATTAAGTGTTACCAGGCTCGCTTTAGAGATACATGACTTTCTAATGACCTACCATTGTATTTTGTTTATTTTATCTATTTCTTGCATATATGACACCATCATGTTTATTTTAAGATTTTTTTTATTTTAAACCACTTTTAAACAATGCATGATAGGTTGTGTGTTCAATGGTCATTCCTATTGACATTAGTCACAATTTCGGCTGCCTGTTGAACAAATTAATAATTTGTACACGATAAATAAGTACCCCACCCACTTGCCAAAAAGTGTGATTTCAAATGAATGTCAAAAAATATCTAACGATCGAAAATTATTTAAAATTGAATATTAGTTGGGAATCAAATAGAACATCAATTTAGTCAAATAAAAATGGGTGTCACCAGCTATTCACCAAAAAGTACTAATTGTGAATGAATTTGCATAAATTAACATAATTTGCATATTGGATTGAGATAGAATTTTATGAAAAATATTTCAAAGTCTAGCTACTTCATACAACTAAATCATGCACTACATATTTTATAAAAGATTCTAACACGATCCGCGGATTAATCATATAAACATAGTGCAAACAAGAGCATGTTTTATTACCCCCATAAAACATACCTCTCAAATTGGCTGCTACTATTTACGCCCCGTATCACGTGACATATTTATGAATGAATGAACGTAAACTTTATAGTAAATCTTCTATGAGTCGCGATGGCAAGGCAAGTTGCACGAGAATACAGTGTTACGGCTATAACGCATCTATTTTTAGAAAATCCAATATACCCTCGAAACTAAGTTTCATTAAAACTTCTGATAATCAATTCATTTATATTTTGCTTGTCATGAAATGGATACCCTATACTCTTGTTATTAAAATTGTTTCAATGTTTAAAATGTGTTATTTCCTTCAGAAAATTACGTAGATCGTTTTTTCATTAACGAGGGAGGTAATTGTACCAGCTAATAAGCCACTCAATTTCAGCGGGGAATTATGTTCAATGTCAAATGGGTGAAAATGGGATGCGCGCAGTTAAATAGTGCGGGATGTTATCGTATTTAGAATCGAAATAAACACTCTGTTCTTGTATTTTGTCGGTGAATAAAACACGAGCACTCGTTCGGATGCGGAACATTAAATCACTCGTGCTACGCACTCGTGATTTAATTTTTCCACATCCGAACTCCTGCCCATGTTTTATTCACCGACAATATACGCGAACAGATTTTTATTTCTTAAATAAAATTATGCATTTGAACAATTGAAGTGACTCATTGTACACGCATATACTTTACAATTGTGCAGTTCCCCGACCACTTTTTATACATGCAAACATAAAAAGTTTTAAAAAATATCTATAAGGTTATGTTTATTTTCATTAATTAACATATATATGCGATCATTGGAACTAAATTTCGTGCAAGTTCTCACCTAATACGATTTTGAAATTTCGCGCATGCGCACAAGGCAGCTCGGGCTCCTTAAAGCCTGGCTCGAACATGTCGTTCCTATGATTATAACTCCGCCGCTACAAGTGAGAGTAGCGCGTATACAAGAACTTATTGATGAAAGTCACGTATATATAACCATGACTACAGAAATACATACGTAAGATAAGTTTCTAATCAAGTAAGTCTCCAGTCTAATGCCCAAATGCGCATGATCATAATTATATTTATAAGAATGGTTGACATTATCTAACATCTAAATATAGAAATATATAATATCTTGCAGATAGGTAATGTTACTGTGGTACTCGGTAGTACGTTCACATAGGTCATAAAAGCAGATTGAATACGTCATATCATTTGACTCGTCGGCGCAAAAGAACAATTGTTAATTTGAACTTTCTTTCAATCAGCTACTCTTTTGCATAACTCTCTCATATGACTGAAATTACCTGTATCATATCAAGTAAAACAGATTTGCCAATTTAGACTTGTGGCATAGGTCATATTAGGTAATGGAATCGAGTTTAATACGGCTGCACTGATCAAGGTCAACCTTAAATGTGCTGCCTCACAGATTGGGCTAAAAAATTGTATATCGTGATTTTCAAACCTAACCAAGTATTGATGTAATAGAAAGCCACTGACAGTCGATTTTTGACAGAGTTGGTGCAAACAAGCAATTTTAACCACTCTCGAATACGCCCAACTGAGTATTTTTTTCTTGAAAAAAAGCGCTAAGTTTCCTTCCAACATGCTTTGTGAATTATGTAATTCACACGTGATCGAACTGTAACATTAACAATCTACAGCATAAACATTCGTGAGGTATTTGGTACGTTTTTAAATTTGTTGTCGCCAAATGCGAACAAATTTCATGCAATTTAAGCAATAGTAGTGTTAATTCTATAGGGTATTAATACCATAATTTTATAGAATGTTTAATGTCAAAAATACTAAATAACTACAAACTGTCGAAGTTTCTCAAGTTATTTTAGATGTCAGTGTGGTTGTTTCTGGGATATACAGCCAACTATACCAAAATTACGCGAATATTTGACAATTTTATTTTATTTTTGCAATACGCCAATATGTGAGGCAGTCCCGTTAAAAGGCTTGCTTCCTATACGCTATCAAGATCATTAGCATGACTTCTTACTTCATGTGTTGCCTTGATGGGTACCGAATTGAACACCCAATCAAACACTGTCGTTAGTGATACATGCTCACTACAAACTTGGGTTGTCATTTGTTGAGTTACTATAGGAACCAAAGTTTGTGTTTATTCGGATAACTGATAAACTTATACCATGTTCTGTCAAATAATCAAGTTGGTGAGTATTCAACGAGATTTTATTACAATTATATGTTCCTATCAAGCGCTATGGCCATCGCCCGGGTATTAAATGAACAACCCTCGTACATAATGGAACAAGACAAACTTTTGAACGACGATCTGTTCGACGATCAAACAAAACGTTCTGAAGAGTTTTCAAAGTTCTGATTTACAGACCTAGATGTAAGTACGTAACTACAAGTTGACACACAAGTGTATAAATGACATCCATATTGAACAATAGGTCTATGTGACTTCAAGAAAAACGCTGAACAGGATTGGTTCTGTTTGAAAGGAATTATGTTGAGGTATTTGTTAACAGTAAGTCAGTAGTCTATATTACAGGATGTTCGGATCGTATAGTGGAGCCAATTAGTCATTTTCTGTAACAATACACTGTTGTAAATGACACAGACTAATTAATCGAGGTAGCACGACTTGATTCAACAGTGTGTACGCGAAAGAGGGAAGAACAGACTAGCAACATTGTCTGTTTGCTAGGACATCAGCATTATGGAACACCGATTTACACTTCTTTTAAAATATTTTTTTTTGTCTTTAACGTTTTTATTTCCATAAGACATATACATAGTAATACATATATACATACAATATTACATTCACATACAACTATATAGATTGGTTACGTAGTATAACGTAATATTCTGTGTATGTCGTTATGATTTTTTGAGAATTTATAGTGTATCAAGAGTAAGAATGAGAGCAGGATAGTGATGAAGAGAGAAGGAAAGAAATTATAGGTGGGGTAATACCAACATATTTGAAATATATAATTAAGTTATCTTTTGCCATTTTCTATTACAGACTTCTACTTTATCTTTGAAGATAGCTATAGTGTGTTCAAGCTTCTTCCTATAGTTAATATATTCTTTAAATTGCCGGATTAGCGGAACACTTTTATTGCATTTGTTTTTAAATATAAAATATTTGGAAAGTAGAACAATGTAGTTAGCAATAGGTCCATCTTCATCTTTAATGTTGATAATGTTGCAAAATGAGATATTTTGAAATGTAAGATTTATAATTTTTGAAAATTTGTCTTCTAGAAATAACTTTACTTCCGACCAAAAACCTTGTACAATATGACATTCCCAGAACATATGATATATTGAATCTGGATGCATGGTGCAAAAATCACAAAGACTTGACTGGACAAGATGACATTTATGTAGGAATGAGTTGTCTGGTATTATGTTCATGAGATATTTGTACTGGAATTCTCTTAGTTTCGTGTCTATTGTAATGTTATAGGATTGTGTGAGAATTATTTCCCATTCTATATCTTCAATTGGGTGATTAGTACTCCATTTTATTTTGTATTTTGGTTTAGTTGGTATTTTTTGTTTGATTAATGTTTTATATGATAATCTATTCATTTTTGTTTTCCCATTTACTTTATCAATCAAGTAGTTAGGTGCATCGTATGACATATTACAATTATCCAATTGTGTTTTCCATTCCTTTGGTACATTTTAATGAGAGTGTAGTATTTCAAATAATCGCCATTTGGAATCTCATATAAAAATTTCATTTGCTCGAAGCTATAGAATGTTTTATGTCTGAAGTCAAAAATGTGTTCAAGAAAGAGAATGCCTTTTCTGAACCAATGTTTGTAATAGAATAATTTGTTATTACTTATTTTTTTTATATTCGAATTGTTCCAAATGATTTGTTTTGATATTTGGATTTCCGTGTTTAATGTATTAACCTTAGACCATGAAATTAATATATCTTTTAAAAATTTAGATTTTATATCAAGACATTTGCAGTCTTGTTCTGTTATATTACATTTAAATAATAATAGTCCTCCATATTTTTCTAGTTCATTCTTATACTGAGAACTCCAATTAGCATTGGAATCAATTATTCTTTTTATCCAGCTTATCTTTAGTGAGTCTAAAAAGCATTCAATGTCAATCATTTTTAGACCACCGTCTTTGTATTCTTGAATTATTAATTTACGTGCTATTTTGTCAGGTTTGGAATTCCATAAAAAATCAAAGAATATATCTTTAATTGATTTTACAAAATCTGGCGGTGGATTTGGAAGAACAGTTAAAGGATAAATTAATTTTGGAAGGACAAAAGTTTTTAGAACCGTTATTTTTCCTATAAGTGTTAAGTTCCATTTTTTCCATTGTTTCAAAACGTGTTTGCATTCTGTTATCTTGTTTGCTAAATTTGAGTCAAACATTGTATTTAATTGGTTGCTAAAAGTAATTCCTAAAGTTGTGGTATCTGATGAAGTCCATTTGAATTCGTTATCATAGGATGTGTCTGTGTTTTTCATGTTTCCGATGCGCATTACTGAACATTTGTTTCTGTTAAGTTTAAGTCCCGAAGTATTCCCAAAATCATCAAGGGTTGTTATTAGAGTTTCAAATGATTTTTGAGTTCCATTTAGTAGAAAGCTAGCATCATCAGCGAATAAGGTTTGTTTGGTACAGTTGTTGTTTAAAGAAATACCTTGGATATCTTCGTTCTTTTCTATCGATGTGGACAGAAATTCAATACATAGTATAAATAGGTAAGGTGATAAAGGACAACCTTGTCGTACTCCATTCTTAATATCAAAGAAATCAGAAAAATGACCATTATTAGTTATACATCCTTTTGCATTATCGTAAAAGACCTTAACCCATTGTATAAGTGAGTCGCTAAAATTTAATTCTTTTAGACATTTGAACATAAATGTATGATCTAAACTATCAAATGCTTTCTGGAAATCGGAAAAGAAAATTAAACCAGGTTCTTGTTTTTGTTGCATTTGTTCTATAGTTTCTATAATAGTTCGCACATTCTCACCTATATATCTTCCCTTAATGAATCCAGTTTGTTGTTTATTTACTATACCATCTATAACTTTTTTTATTCTGTTAGCGATAACTTTAGTAGCAATTTTGTAGTCAACGTTTAGTAATGATATTGGTCTCCAGTTATTGATAGAGAAAGGATCCTTGTTCTTTTTTGGTATTAAATAATGAGTTTGAAGCTCTGTTAATTTACCTCTGTCATATGAGTATTTTAATGAATTTATTAAGAGTGTTTTAATATCGTTCCAGAAGATCTTATAGAATTCGACAGACAGGCCATCTGAACCAGGACTTTTGTTATTATTCATTTCTTTCAATGCAATAGATCCTTCATATTCTGAAATTATTCCACTGGTTGTGTTTTTATCATCCTCAGAAAGTACCGTATGTTCATTTGTAAAAAAACTATTATCTAGGGTTAAGTTTTCATTTACTTTGAATAAGTCTGCATAAAAGTTTTTACAATATGATAGAATGTCTTTCGAATTTTTTATCACTACATCATTTTCAGTTTTAAGTTGATGAATAGTTTTACCTTCGGCTCTCTTGCGTTCTAGGTTTGCAAAGTATTTCGTGTTTTTTTCAGCCCCTTCTACCCACTCCGCACGCGACCTTAATATAATGCCTTTGATCTTCTCTTCAGTTATATCATTTAATAGATTTATTTGTTGTTTCAGTTCAGTTTGGAGGCTTTCGTTATTAGGATTAGAAATAATGTCACGCTCTAGTTTTTCAATTTGTTTTTGTATACTTAATTCTTTTTCCATTTTTGATTTTTGTAATTTACTTGAGAATTTAATCGATTCGTTTCGAACTGTGCCTTTAACTAGTTTCCATAAAGTATTTGGGTTAGACTCCTCATTTATGTTGGCTATTTCGTTTATTGCTTGTTTGATGTTTATTCAGTAGTATTGCGTTGTTTATTTTGAAAAAACCTTTTCCACGTTCTGCTGAGAAGAGGTCCAGATCGAATGTAACAATTGAATGGTCAGATTTGAAGCCGTGTTTAATTTTACAAATGGTTACATGGTTTAATATATTTGAGGACACTAAGAAATAATCTAATCTGCAAAAAATAGGCGGTTTATGATTAGAGTGCCATGTGAATTGTTTTGAATTAGGATGTTTTAGTCTCCAAACATCATGTATATCGTTGTTTTCCATAATTTCTTGAATTCGCTTTGAACATTTTTTATGTGTATTTTTATTACCATTTTGTTTATCAATATTTACATCAATTATCGTGTTAAAATCGCCCCCAATAATGAATGTTTCATTACTGTTTTCTATAAGTATATTTTCTAAAACATTTAACAATTCTTCATCATCTCTATTAGGTCCGTATATATTCAATAAAAGTAAACTATTTCCATCAATCTCTATATTTAAAGTTTGAAGTCGACCCTCTCTGTATTCTTTATAAGACTTAAATACGAAGTTAACATCTTCGTTGACGAATATGCCGATCCCTGCGCTATTTGACTGGTTTGCACTAATAAACATTTCACCCTTCCATTCCCTTTTCCACTCATTATAGTTATTTGGTGTGCAGTGTATTTCTTGTAAAAAACTTATTGAATATTTATTCAGTTTTAACCATTCAAACAATTCGACTCTTTTTGTTTTTGATGCAATACCCTTGACATTAAATGTGCAAAACTTGAGACTCATTATTTACACAACGAAGTATATTTGAAAAACAATATCAGTAGATGCGCATCCATTACTTAACACATGTGGTTTAACTGCAAGAATATATATTGTTCGGTATACCCCGTAAGAAAGAGCAGCATAGAAAGGAGATAGGAGACTTAAGCCCTCACGGACCAAAGAATATGTAAGGTTTCTGTTTGAAATCATTTATATGAAATGATATCAAAAGTGTCTAGGTTGGATAATTAAATGTTGTTGTTTTTTAAACTCAAACACATAATATCAAAATGGTAAATAGCCATTGCTTTGTAAATAAGAAATGATTTGATAGGATTTAACTTTCTTTATAGCGTGTTACATGTATAGCTTATGTTGGTGAGAGAAAAAATGAGAAGTCACACACAGTGTGTGATATACAATACTGAAAAGAAACTACATTTATATCTATTGCGTATCAATTAAATTGTGGGAGTACATATAATTGATTAACTTCAATTTCATACAAAATGAAATAGTTAACTTGCTAGGAGCATGTGTTGTTAAACTATACATGTTTAAAAAACATACAAAATGTATAGCTAATATCCTTAGAGCGTACGTTGTAGAAACAAATAGTTGATTTACTGTACATGTTTAAATTCAATACAAAATTAACTAGTTAACATGATTAGAGCATACGTTGTAAAACAATTTTTGATACAAATTTTGATAGTTAACATAAATAGGAGCATACGTTGTAAAGACATGTATTTTAGTTACTATGCATGTTAAAATACTATACAAAATGTAACAGTTGACATGCTTGGAGCATACAATGTATAAACAAACAATTGATTTACTGTATATGTTTGTATATCATACTAAAATTAATGTGCTAGTCGACATGCTAGTTGTAAAAACATATATTTTAGATACTATGCATTTTTAAATACCATACAAAATGTTACAGTTGACATGCTAGTAGCATACAATGTATAAACAAAAAATTGATTTACTGTACATATTTGTATATCATACTAAATGTGCTAGTCGACATGCTAGGAGCATACGTTGTAAAACATATAGTTTAATTACTATGCACGTTTAAATACCTTACAAAATGTAACAGTTTTAAAATATTTTTATTCAATTTAAAATTTATAAATACTCACAGGGGTTGTCGCATATAAGGGTCAAACTGTATTATACATTATAGTGTCGTGTCGCATAATTTTGTTTATATACGAGGTTAACGTCAAAGATACCACAATTGGCTTAATTGGAAAAATCACGACGAAATTGGAACGTCAGGAAATGTGAATTATGACGCCATGATGACGTAAGGGATATTTAAAAGCCCGGAGCCGTTGACGCTATTACGTTTCTTTTTCTGCATGATACTGGAACCAGCTTCTAAAACATTGAAAATAACAAAATGCTAATTTAAATGTTATTTTCACTGAAAATCTCAATAATCCATTGATAGCAAATAAAAAAAACGATATTTAATTAAGTCGTTAATATGCCGTTATTGATGCGGTAGTTATTTCCCATTTGCAGATTTTATTTCAAGGTATGCAAACTGCACAAATCAATGCCCTTGCTGTGCGCTGTACAATTACAACAGGACATCAAAACGGTGCAACTTCGCAACCATAATTCACGATGATACAATAATTATGTGGGGTATGACTGGACAGTCATTTGCAATATGATACTATTTAGTTCTAACTTCGTAAAAAATAATCGAAGAATTCAGACAATTCAGATAATTATACGACACCAGACAAGTGATACTACAAATGTATGTACAGACAATACGTTAAAATGCCACAATCGCTACAGAAAGACAAGATTACATTCAGAGACAAACTACCTCATTGTTATTTCCTAGGTCCCACTGAGGAATTCCACATCGGCGATGTTCTCCCGATTTCTTCCGATACCATCCTATTCATCACAATACAAACTGTCTCATGACTTCACCGAAGCTTCCCCTAGACCACGAGGAATCTGTTCCCGATGAAGCGATAGCCCATTAATTTAAATCCGTAGTACATCGTCGAGGCAAAAACTGCTCAGTGGGACCTAGGCTTAACAGCTACTATCAGGAAGTGAATGGAAAACAAGATTATAAGACATTAAACCATGATAGAGACGAGTGTTTGACTAGCTATCATTGAGATTGATGATAAAACATGAGGAAATCAGACTGATGTGCTATACAATGAAATCATAATTAGTTATACCCCTCAAGAACAATACGGAACACTGGGTGTGACATCTCAAGTACATACTGTTTATTATTACGAATCTACCTTTAACAGAACTCATATTCTTTGTAAACGTGTAGTGTACTAAAAGATATATGGACTCATTAGCACCTTCCGACTTCCGTAGTTTACGGCCTAAATGCCCGAACTCGGATACTGGTTTGTGACTACCATGTATACATTGCATGCGTTCCAAAATTAAGGATACTGCGTGATCAATGACATACACAAGGCTCGAGGGTCCCTTTAAAAGGAGGCTTTGAACGTAGATTTGCCAAAACAGACTTACTACTTATTTGATAAATAACTACCCATAGCGTTGTCAGTCCCTGTGAAATAACGTGTGAATGTTTTTTTTCATTGTTCCAAAGAAGGATTATAGAGCAATACACAAAATGGTTGGGACCAAATAATGCCCTAAATATGCCTAAAATAAGGCCTGCAGCTTTCGTAAAACAAACTGTCACATCTTCATTTCCGGTGAACTTTAGGTGCAATATTTACATGTTGTCTACTTTGTGTTTACGTCTACTATGTTTATTATTTTTATTCGGATATATCCACTTGGTTTTAGTGCTGCAAGTCTATTGTTTAGTGGACATGGTCAAGGTACCACGTGAACTTCAGGCAAAGTCTCAGTAAGCGGTGTCAAGGTATCACGTGAACTTCAGACAAAGTCTCGGTAAGCGGTGTCAAGGTACCACGTGAACTTCAGGCAAAGTCTCAGTAAGCGGTGTCAAGGTACCACGTGAACTTCAGACAAAGTCTCAGTAAGCGGTGTCAAGGTACCACGTGAACTTCAGGCAAAGTCTCAGTAAGCGGTGTCAAGGTACCACGTGAACTTCAGACAAAGTCTCGGTAAGCGGTGTCAAGGTACCACGTGAACTTCAGACAAAGTCTCGGTAAGCGGTGTCAAGGTACCACGTGAACTTCAGACAAAGTCTCAGTAAGCGGTGTCAAGGTACCACGTGAACTTCAGACAAAGTCTCAGTAAGCGGTGTCAAGGTACCACGTGAACTTCAGACAAAGTCTCGGTAAGCGGTGTCAAGGTACCACGTGAACTTCAGACAAAGTCTCAGTAAGCGGTGTCAAGGTACCACGTGAACTTCAGGCAAAGTCTCTGTAAGCGGTGTCAAGGTACCACGTGAACTTCAGGCAAAGTCTCCGTAAGCGGTGTCAAGGTACCACGTGAACTTCAGACAAAGTCTCAGTAAGCGGTGTCAAGGTACCACGTGAACTTCAGACAAAGTCTCAGTAAGCGGTGTCAAGGTACCACGTGAACTTCAGGCAAAATCTCAGTAAGCGGTGTCAAGGTACCACGTGAACTTCAGACAAAGTCTCAGTAAGCGGTGTCAAGGTACCACGTGAACTTCAGACAAAGTCTCAGTAAGCGGTGTCAAGGTACCACGTGAACTTCAGGCAAAGTCTCAGTAAGCGGTGTCAAGGTACCACGTGACCTTCAGACAAAGTCTCGGTAAGCGGTGTCAAGGTACCACGTGAACTTCAGGCAAAGTCTCAGTAAGCGGTGTCGGGTGCCATAAGAATAGTTCTAGGTAACTAAGAATAAATTGTCCTCTGTGTCACTAGTCATATTACATGTATCTATCAACATGTATCTTTCTAAGTAAGCCCGAATTTAATGCAGTAGTTCATTTAAAAAGGTCAATTGCAGCCATAAACTATAAAAGGTCAAATGTGTGAAATATTTAATGAGTGTACAACAAATGTATATGTTTATGGATCTTTATACAAATGTATTAATACAGGGTGATTCATAACTTGTACATGTACTTGTATAATGGTACTTCAACAACACGGTTTATGAAAAATATAATTCGTCAAGGAGCTAAATGTAGAATTCAGCAACTAACGAAAGGATTTAATGTTGGTTGTCAAACTATATGTAGTATTGTTGATGTTAGCATAATCCAACGGGTTCGCATCATAACCTCCGATGAACAATCTCAACAAATAAATGGGCGGGGCATTTTCTACTTGTACACTGGCGCCAGGTCAATTGGGTTCGTAAATCATAAAAGTCGAAAAGAAGACTTTGTACTATTCTTCGGTCTCTAACTAATCATACAGAAAGAGAAGTCATAACTGCTCTTTCATAGATATTCACAAATCGTTTTTGTGTGTGTTTCAAAACTAATATTGATGCATTATGTCATAACCACAGCCTGCAACCCCCGGGGACTCGGTTCAAATCAGTACAACATATATCATAATTGATGATAAGTGCCGTAACCTCAAATTCTGTCTTAAACAATTGCAGACAGCTTCGAAACACACGTGTAATTATGCTAGGGAATTATATATAAATATTTACAGTATTTCTCATTTTACTAAAAATACAAATGCCATTATATTCTACATAAATTGAGAAACATGATTTAACTAATACAGCGTATATCTACCTGTGGGATTTTTACAATAAAATACAAATCGACAACTGCCAAAACTAACACTTTAAAACTATCGTTTAGCGCGATTCGTAATTTTAGAAAGGGAAGTGAGTGCTGCAATATTTTAACAAATATTCAAATTGCGATTCTTATGGAAAACATTGAAGCAGACCCTTCCTCTAAAATGTAGGGATCATTTTTAAAAGTGCATTTGGAAAATAGTGCTTTAAAACTTTGATTATGTTTGTGGTGAGCGAATATACATATAATACTACGTCTTACAATCGTTGTGAGAGTTTTCTGTTTAAAAGCATTTTGAACAAGAAGCAGTCACACACAGCCATACCCCCGCCGAAGCAATATTTTAACCTAACTTATGTGAAAGTGTCGTATAGGGCTTTTGACAACTGAAACAGGTCTTTAGTCCCCTTTTTCACCGCATAAACTAGATCATTTAGCTTTTTATAGCTGACACGTGCGTCTACACAGTTAAGTCTATGATGTACAATTCACAAGATGTACATAATGCAGAACTCTAGTTCATTCAGCATTTTGACACCTGGGTTGTGTGTTGAGAATTGTACCTTGCTTGTATGTTTTGATGTTTTCTGTGCTCGACTTGTTGAGTTGAGTTCTCCCTTCCCTGACTGATTGAATATTATCTTTATGAAGCACACGATGAAACCATTCAACAACACGCGGGAAAATGCAGCATCATGTTAATACAATATACAACAATTGTTTGTGGTAATAAATATGAACATGTAATTGAAATAATGTGTTTTCAACAATACATCTTAAATTTTAATTACCGTTATTAAAGTTCACTTGTAAACAAACTGAATTTCGTGCTTGAATCAACGATATGCTATGATTATATGGTGGTTAGTTTCTGCCATTACATGGCATGCGCGACTGTTCGGAGGTCCTTCCCAACGTATGTGGCCTGTTGTTCAAAGGTAAAGGTGCGTCTACACAGTACATTTGGGTGTATAAATTATGACCTGTAAGACAAAATGTACTGTGGAGTTCCGTGCAGCACTCTTCTACAACACATTTTCTGGGGATGTACAACTCCATTGACTTCAAGTGTTTGGACAGAAATAACGCGTGCTTCATAAGTTATAATTCACTGTGTAATCGGGCTTGGTGTACATGTAGTAAAATGTGCATCCTAGACTTAACACCAAAATATACTGGCTATACGCACATTGAGCATTGTCAATAAAACATCGAGAGGAAGAAGGAACATTCTGGTATATAAGGATAGAATACGCTCTCAAACCATCGCATCAAGGACAGTTGTCCTAAGTTGTCATATTATTCATACTCTTTTCATCGATTGATCGAAAACAATTTGATGGAAATTACTCTATCTTCGTCCTGAATGCTCCAATAGGTGTCGCTGTTTATAAGATTGCACGGATCCAACGAGTGTATGTGTACACAATCATTCAGCGTTTGATGGACATTTTTGAGTGTACCATTTACAATGGGGATAACGTATAGAACGGAAGTGATACCCCTGACGGTTTTTCGAGTGTAAATTTCGTCGCTTCGGTAAGTAAATCTTGATTTTTCTTTGTTTTGTAAGACGCTTTCAATGAAATCACATAGCCCACCGTACCCGGCCCTATGGATACTTGCAGACCCAAGCCCATTTTCCCTTCAAATACCTGTGATTAAGGAGAACATTCGATTCTAGTGCGGTTTTGGTTACTGCACCCCTGACGACCCGTCTACATTTTTTCCAATTTCTGCCGATTTGCATGGTGTGTTGCTGTTTTATGGGGCCAACTTCATTGTTTACCTTATTCTATGTATGCATTTTGCAAAATTAGTTCGATGCAGTCAGGTTATGAGGCAGAATAGACGAAAGAACCACTATGATACCCCTGACGGTTGCTGTCCCTCATTGATACCACTGACGCCTCAAAATACTATAATGTTGTAATACGATGTCGGTCGGCTCTGTACTTGTTCAACCACTAAAAAATCAAGATTCTAATCAATACAGTTATTGCGTAAAGAACTTGATAAACAATTCCAATAGACAAAAACAGTTGCAAACATAGATTTGGAATCGTACAGCAAGACAAGTTGTTTGAGCTATAACAATTCATATCACAAATTATTATAAAGGAGTCCGTATTAATTTATTTATTAATCTTACATTTTGACGGCTCATTGTTGAATATTGGAACCACCGTAAATGGGTTGTTATTAAGCTGCTGTTTGCTGTGTGGGTGCCTTGATACTTCAGTAAGTACTACTTAGGAAGCTCCACCAATCTAAACGAAATGCTTGTTCATAATAGGCAATATTTGACAAGCATTTTTATAAATTAATTGTGATATATCGTTGTTTCGCATCGAATTGTGTTTAGGAAATATAACTTATGTGAATATTCAGACTTAATAATTCAGATCACCTCACGATGTGACGCGGACATTATTTTATACACGCGTTCGTTTCAAATATGACATTGTATTACTTCATGACATGTACTTGTATTACATTTCTTATTCTTCTTTCTTTGAACGCTTTACTTATTACTTACATTTCTATTTATTTACATCCAGTTCTTGTTTACTTTGACCAGTAACCACCCATCAAATTAAAGTCAAGTGTGACTGACATGATGTAAATTATAGAATGATGTAGTTTAACTTATACAGCAGATTAATATAGTGTGATCTGAGGTACCTTGTACTGCCCTGCATTCAACGAAGCATTATGTGAGGGGTGTTACGTACCTATGTCGTACCTGCCCAGCGTTCAAGGAAAGTTACCTGTAAACATGTTAAAAATCAGGGTTTTTTGTCGCTATAATTATGGGTGGCATGGTGGTCGAGTGGATAACGCCCTTGACTACTGATCGAGAGGTCCCTGGTTCGAATTTCGGCCGGGACACTTGGTCATTTCTGGAACGCTTTTCAGTGTTTCCCACCCAACTAGAGATGAACTGGTTGGAAACCCAGAGGTAGTCTCGCGTGTATCGGTGCTATACATCGGGCACGTTAAAGAACCAGGGAGTCTATTCGGAACGAGCTAGGGTAACGCACCCGGATTCCTTGTATCACAACTCTTTCTTCTACTCGCTGTCCCTTCAGCAAAAAACAGGACCCCATTGGAAATAAGAGCTTGCACTTTCATGGGTTATCCTTGACCGAAAGGCCTAAATAATTACATATACACATACACATAATCCTTCGCTGTACGCTTCGTTTGCGGCAAACAATTTGAAAGTATAAGTCCCCGTTTTTTTCGTTCTCAGCTTTGAAATATGTACACATGCACGGGTTTTGCTATTCATATTCTTTTGTTTGCCTCTGTCCGCCATTTTGTTAAATTACACCAATACACGCACACCACCTCAGGATATGGTTATTGTTCAACGAATAACAGGTACGTACCAGGTAAAAACGTGCGTCACTTTATTTTTTCCTTGAACGCAGGGCTGTTATTCATTGAACGTTATGTTAAAAAAACCTGTTCGTCACGTGAGCGAAGTTTGGCTAACCATATCCGGAGGTGGTATACCTAAATTGTTAAATTTTAACAAAATGGCGGACAGAGGCAAACAAAACAATGGCAATAATGCAACCCATGCATCCGCACATATATCGAAATGCCCTGCGTTCAACGAAGAATTACGTGACGCTCGTTTCGACACGTTATTCTTCGTTGAACGCAGGGTGGTCGAGATTGGAAAAAACGGAGATTTATACTTTCAATGTGTTTGTCGCAAACGAAGCGTACAACCAAGGATTGTAACGACAAAACCCTCTTTTTTTAACATGTTTGCAGGTAACATTCCTCATACATGCCATGTTTCGCAGACCCCTTTGCATGAGATTGGTGATGGAAATGCAGGAGATTTCATTAAAAAGCAGGAGATTTTCCTTGCTGAAAGTTTAGACTTCAAGTATTGAAGTTTATATGCTGTTTTCACTTATCTTACTTTGATAACAATACCATGCATGCTTCATGTAGCAATTTAAACTAATATTTGTCATCATTTTCATAATGTAAACAAAAAAGTCGCGTTCCACTTTGTCCATGAAATGCGTGAGATTTGATAAATTGGCCTCCGATCATGCGGGAGTAGAGTCTCAAATGCAGGAGACTCACGCATGATGCAGGAGATCTGGCATGTATGATTCCTTGAACGCAGGGATGTTTTGTTATGCTTGTTCAAGTGAATTACACAAGTTAATAACATTATTTAATGTTTGCTTATCGTTCGTGTAATTATATAAGCGTTATATAAACTAGCAGGCACTACTCGGTATCATTTCCGGGTCGCGGAAACTTGTGACAGTTCACTCAATAGCCATCGATCCAGAAACAAGCAATTCAGACGTTGCAGGTATCGATGCATGTCAACAAACTCTTTAAATTGACATACCTTTCTATGTCTGAAGTATGCTTATTTACATGTGCGTTTGATTTGAACGATCAACGCTGTGTTTGCTATAAACCGGTGTAGTTGTGAACGTAATGTACATGTGTAGAATACCACCAAACTCCTGGCAGTAGCTCACTACCTTAGTCCTTACTTAAGTATAGAAGAAAATATAAATAAATCCGTAAACTAGTTCCTTGCGTACTTATAGTTCTAAATAGTAAATCGGCTTTCAAAAATAATGTTAACATTAAAAAATAAATTCAGTTTATACTTCTTCAAACCCCATAGCCAATCAAAATGGGTCGCTTTCGATTTCTGTTGATATTTTATATTGCCAGTCTTTGTTTTGCCTGTGTCTGATTATATTATAACGTCTATTTTATCAATAAAACAATGCGTAGGAACTTCTTTTAACGGTTTGTTCTACATTGGTAGAGAAGTGCCAGAACTATTTTTTAGTGGTTGATCATGTACAGAGCCGACCGTCTCGTATTACAACATTATAGTATTTTGAGGCGTCAGGGGTATCAGTGAGGGACAGCAACCGTCAGGGGTATCATAGTGGTTCTTTCGTCTATTCTGCCTCATAACCTGACTGCATCGAACTAATTTTGCAAAATGCATACATAGAATAAGGTAAACAATGAAGTTGGCCCCATAAAACAGCAACACACCATGCAAATCGGCAGAAATTGGAAAAAATGTAGACGGGTCGTCAGGGGTGCAGTAACCAAAACCGCACTAGAATCGAATGTTCTCCTTAATCACAGGTATTTGAAGGGAAAATGGGCTTGGGTCTGCAAGTATCCATAGGGCCGGGTACGGTGGGCTAGGTGATTTCATTGAAAGCGTCTTACAAAACAAAGAAAAATCAAGATTTACTTACCGAAGCGACGAAATTTACACTCGAAAAACCGTCAGGGGTATCACTTCCGTTCTATACGTTATCCCCATTGATTTACAAAAAATAATTAAAATGTATATCGGCCAAGTTTAGTGTCACGAGGAATTATTGTATGTACAGTATGGTACACAGCCTTTCAATGGGATTGAAAGTAAATTAGGAAGTCAGACAATTCTATGAAACTTATTGTTGTAGAATCATCAACTTGTATGAATATATAACATAATTTTATAAACCAGAACTAAATGGACACTTAGATGTTAGAAAACATCGTGTTTGAATTTCGAAGAACTTTTGTTGTGCGTGCAAACTTTCACATTGTTTTCCTGAATATCGTATGTATAGTGATATGTAGTGCTAATTCCGGATATAACGCACCGACTAACGTAGGCTTTAGTATGTTGTCAAAAAGCTGAAGATAAGCTTCGTAAAGACAATGAATGGAAAACAGTGGTGTGAACGTTTTTCCCCGTAAGACGAGACATTATTTCTTTGATAAGCTCTTTGCGGCGGGCTGACCCAGGGGAATTAGACATTTTTACTATTTCAAAGTCTAAATTCCCACCCTAGAGCAAGGACAATTTGTCAAAATCCCCTCACTGGGAGATACTTAACATACCCCCGAGATCAAAATTTCGGCCAAAGTCAAAATTTCCCGGGACTCGGCACCATTCTGTTTGTCAAATTCCCACCTATCGGGAACAGCCTTCTGTCAAAAGTCCCGTGGGGGAAAACATTGATAGGTGCATTATTGAATGTATAAACCATGCAAATGATATGAAATACACCGTATAGTCAAACATCTTAGTAGAAAACGTAGAAGTTTCTTAAAATCTTCAAATTGCCTTGAGTGTAAGACAATCAAGATTAATAATGTTTTACATAGTTTTGAAGCATTATTTAATGGAAATAGCAACTGTAATCACTAAGATTGGACTGTTCTTCATTTTGAAGGAAATATGAGCAACGGAAATGTTTAACTTCAGCGAACATATTTTCCACTAAGATGCTTTGTGAATACCAGTCCTGATAGACATACTGGTACAATGGCCTCTAAGTTCTAATTGAACAAGGGGCGTGGATAGCTCTAGCATTGTTGTAGTAATAACGTGTAGACGAAAGAGATAGTGGCATGTCAGAGAAACTACCGATCTAGCCCTTTGAGAGGTATATGGACAAATGTTCTGTACCAGCTCGGACGTCACATCGGAGCAAGTCGTATAGAAGAATAATCATCCTAGCGTAAATATGTAACGAATCGTTTAAGTAAATCAAATAACTAACATTGGGGAGTTGGCACAAGCGCTGTCTCATGGGGCACGATTGTTTTGACATGTTTGAAGGAAGTAAAGGATACGTTCATCCCATGTGTGAACCATGAATTAATGTTTAATATGATACCGTATGTATGTCTTTTCAATATGACAACAACTTAGCTGATGACATAAAATGCGGCCATGTACCATAATGTTATATGGGGGCCAGTATAGTGTATCCTTAGAGTTATGTAGAAAACTTTCACAGAACCAAGCTATACATTATATCGCTGGCTAAGAATTAGAAGGAAGGTCTTAAGTACAAAAAAAATTGAGAAAACCAGAAAAGATGTCTGAAAACTTCTCTTTACTTGTAGAAAAACAAGATTTTACCTTCAGTTTGGTCAACATGATCACTTCCAATTTTCATGACATAGGCTCATAAGAAGCGCCTTGAAATGCATATTTCAAATATGCATGATTGTGTCAAATAAGTTGTACTGACGACCTTCTAATTCTAAGCCAGCGGTATCCCGCTAACGGAACAATGTATCTTATATCTAAGCCATGCCTTTAGGGAGATAAATAACGGTAAGAATAGAAGCATTCATCTCAACATAAATTCAAACTGTATAATGTTACACCTTACCTGTCCGTGAACAGTTATATGTTCATTGGACAATATTACCAGCCCATAAACAGAGACATATAGGTAACACACTCCCATATACATGTATATCAGACCTGTCCTTGAATTGAGATAGTAGGGAAAAACGGAACCATATACCTTACCTGTGCGTGTAAATACATGTCCGTGCAAAGAGATAGTATGATAAAAACGGAACCATATACCTTACCTGTACATGCAAAGACATGTCCGTGCAAAGAGATAGTTAAAAAAAACTGAACCATATACCTTATCTGTGCGTGCAAATACATGTCCGTGCAAAGAGATAGTATGATAAAAACTGAGCCATGTACATTATATGTGCGTGCAAATACATGTCCGTGCAAAGAGATAGTATGATAAAAACTGAACCATATACATTATATGTGCGTGTAAAGACATGTCCGTGCAAAGAGATAGTATAGTATGATATAAAAGGAACCATATACCTTACCTAGCTATCTGTTCATATATGAGTTCTGGGTTTGACAAGTACTACATACAGACTGAAGGTAACATGAATGTAAACTACATGTATATATTTACTCACCTTTCCACACAGAGTGATATCAACGTTAGAACTGAACCATACAATGACGTCACCAGGATATAACGATTGATATTACACATTAAATCATCAAACGTCCAACCTTTGTTCATCATAAACTGAAATATCTCCGGTATTCCAAACACCATGATGAGAAGGTCAGCAAACGCTAGGTTAGTGATCAGTAAGTTTGTCATAGATTTCCGCATTTTCTTGCTACATATGACGGCAAATATGACGAGTAGATTACCTAGTATACCTATCACACCGATTACAAAGAATAGAATGGTCAGATATATAACCGTACTCTCGTTCGTTGCTTCAACTTCAATAACATCATCAAACTCGTCCGTAAAAGTCCCGTTAACATCTCCGATATATCCTGACAATACTTGGTTAAACATAGAATTATTTACATTGAGTGCCATTACTTCTGTTTTACGTGAGCTACTTCCACCGACAGTTTTAATATAAAGTTCCAACGATCATCATTATTACCATCAATTATTTTTCAATCAGTAGTCGTTGCAAATAAAATACATGAATATTTATCACGCCTTCGCTATTCAATCCCGTTCCAACATTGTAAAATATCTTTTTACTTAGAACAGCAACGTCTTTATTATTCATAGAACTTCTTCTAGTAAATATTTTCAAATTTCATTTGTCCGTTTAGTCTCCAGCATCGATATTTTAAAAAAAATCTATTCTACCACAGTTTTTGTAAATTTAGCGCCTGCTTCGTCAGGTGTGCGATTCACAGCTAAAATTTCTTACGAAAATAGTTCGATATTTAGCGGGGATAATTTCATATCAAATGATATGATTATAGTTCCATTGTCATTATACGATTCATCAAGCACATTGATAACTTGATCCAAGCTGTCTGGTTTGTTCAGTGTTACATATTCACTACGTGTTAGATGACAGGCGCCTGTAGTTAGAATGATACCTGTTAGAGTATTACAGAGAATATCCTCATACTGTGTGCTATAGATTGGGAAAATATACGAATGACTGGCGGCGCCCTCTACAGGATAGTGTCGCCATTGTATCTCATTAGGAAGTGAAATCAAAATATTGTCAGTATTCGCCATTCCGACCAGGACCACTTTCACGCATAGCTAGCAATTTGTATACTTCATGCACTTGTTTCGAGGTTTATGTTACATGTGTTACTCCTTGTGGCGTGTGGGTTGTTGTTACTGTGGTTCTTACTTTGGTTGTGTTTAACTCATTAAGGCGGCATGCTGTCAGTTTATGTAGCCATGTTTTAGTCAGGATATTTACAGTTTCGCATCCAGATACATCATGGATCACCAGAATTAAGCAACCAATTATCATTATCCATTAGTTATATAGTAGAACTTTGATACGTTACGGCTCGAACACCCTAGACACCTCGAACATGTTCTACGACCCCGGCAAAATGATGATAAACTATTAAGTATGTCGTTGATGTCTTGAACCGGTAGATGATTTGAATTATTGCTGGATCCCTAATGCTGTTCGAGTCATCAAAGTGCTACTTTACCAGTATTTATTATTTACAGTTGCCCGCTATAAGCAGTCATACGTTCATGTTTCCATTGTAGACTATTGACTGACGGTTTCGGAAAGGTTAGACTTTAAAACATGGTATGTTTATTACTATAAAACTTATGAATGTACGTCACTGTCTCACACACAATGTAATATTTTATCTCAATGTTTTTGAGACGCGTGATTGTGAACAAGTACGACCTTGGTATAAGACACCTATTTATACTGGGAGGAACTAAACATCAATGACGTATAGTATGTACATTTATATACCAGTATATGAACCTCATACATGTACATCAATGACGTATAGTATGTACATTTATATACTAGTATATGAACCTCATACATGTACATCAATGACGTATCAGACAAACACATATGCTGCTTTGTGACAAGAATAACATCTCAGTGTATAAAACATCGTAGATTTATTCAAGCGAATAACAAAAAAATATCATATATTTGATGCTTAATATCTGAAAACGGAATAGATATATACACTGAGAGGTAATTGGAATAAATAAATTGTTCAAAAATAATTGCTAACAACAGTTAACTAGAACCCACACCAGATGGTACTTGTCTGTTTGTTGGTGTCTGCTGCTATTGTTCTAGGTCATAGTGACCTTTAATGTTCATACCAATGATTACCGTTCTAGGACTAAATAACGCCTCTATCACAACATGGAGGTTGGTCATCAACAGAAAATGACCGCTACTAATTTTGAGGTCAGTAGGTCAAGGTCGTCATGGCCATTACCATTTCTGACTATTGGGCCGCCATTGGGGAATACGTGTTTTACAAACATCTCTTGTTCTATTGCATTCGCATTTGTTCGTTACCTCCCTGAAAATTATGGAATCGGCTAATTACCTAACCTCCATAGTTCATGCATTTCATTATACCCTAGTCACACGAATATCGAATGAGCCGAAATCAGTTCGACATCAACCCGGCCCGCGTGACTGGGGTATTAACCAATGTTATGGCCATGACTTGTGACAACTCTTGCAGCATATTTATGCATTGATCGGTCATAAAAGTGAAGATTCGATTAATTTCGGAAATGGATGCTCTGCAAATTCTCAGTGACTGTGATAGTTCTTATAGATAGGTCGGGTATGATATTTCTATTTAAAGTGTAATAGATCTACACTTGTTTACTCATTGTTACAATAAGTGTAATGCGGAAACTAATAAAATATAGTCCAGTCAGGTTAAAAATCCAGTGACTCAGCGGTCGAGTCCACTATAACGGTGTAAAACCAATTATAAAGGCTTATACTGTATGAACAACTATAATTTCAATACTAAACTACGCTCTACCTGTTTAGACAATGGTTGTGATTTTTCCCTACACATAAACTGCAACGCCACTGCCACAATATCCTAACTGGACTATACATTGCAATGTTTATATACACAAGATAATGTCAATGGATGACTGACCTGAATAAACGAGTCATATAACCATGTATTCATGACAGTGTATTCATATATAGATATTTGATGGCGAAGAAGGATAAGGTCGTAAGTCAAAACATTAAAAAATCTGTCTGAAAACTACTCTTTATTCTTGATGGTAAAACAAGCTTTTTCGATTTCAGTTTGGTCGACACGACCTTTTTCGATTTTAATTACGAATAGGTTCATAAGAATACCATCTTGTTGCAGAATCCAAATATGTACGGGTTTTAATAGGCCGTTAGTAGCACTTACAACCTTATTCTTCTACACTAGCGAACGGTGTATAAAATGCATTTTTTACCTTACACAGACTGGTCGAATTCCAACTAGCAGTTTTTATTAATCTGGCGTAGTTATAATGAACATGTATTATATATTTCAGATGTCTTCCCAAAATAATATTTTAACAATACTGTATTGTTATCTGTATCAATGGATTATGCCTCGTCATTTATGCGTCGCTGTAATGAGACATTTTAGTATTTTACTGATGATAAGACGGAGAAAGAATTCTATGGATCACTAAACGGTGTACATATTTAGCAGTCAGAAATAGTACACCTTCGTCACTGACTGTGTTTTACAACTACGGGCTTCTTAGAATTTCAGGTAGCGCATTTATGATATTTCTGCTTCAGTCTTAGCTAATGATTGTGAGCCTGTTCTTATCATCTGATATACAAAAAAAACAATGTACTACATAAAAACTGTTTTGATAGTACGGGGGGGTTTAAATTTAATAATTTCGTGGCATTAAAAATAAAATGACGTTTTGGTCATCACGCAATAAGCATGATACCCAGTGAGTACAAATGTTGTTTACTTCAAGCATTTTCTTCCAAATGAAATGAACATGGGATAAAGTCGAGCAATGTAGGAGCAGCTAACTGTCCAATGGTCAATATTCTTACATTCAACCGACAGGATTCGTACCTGCAGGGGCCCGAACGCTTAATGGTAGATATATATTATGACATACAATATATATTCAATGTTCATACAATACAATACACTACATAATAAATACATATTATATTATAATAACCAGTTGTAATAATAATGTGTGTTTACTGTTCAATATGGGAAAAACAATCGTAGATACATGTATGAGTACACCACATGAGACTTTAAACTAAATATTAGAAATCTACAAAGAATAAACCATCACTCATACGTTGAGATAAAATGATGATTGTTGAACAGAACATCCCAGATTTAATGTATTGTACAGAATGGATGTGTCTTCCAGGTGTTCCGTACACGACTTGTATAGTACGGAGAATTTGATACGACTCTCCATCTTCTATTAGCATAATATATTATATATTATATAACCAAGCCCGGTTGTAAGTTTTCATAAGCGGGAAGTTCATGTATCACGAAGACGATCGAGGCGTAATACCAACACAAATCTTAAGGACCAATATTGCACGGTTTGCTCGCCGAAATTTATATATTCAAAACAAGAACTTTGTAAAATATCCGTGCATAAAGGCGAGGAGCACATCAAATTATCCGTGCTATAGACCTAATTGTTTACATTGCCAGGTACGTAAATCATTGGAAGCATTTAAAATTATTATAAGTAATAATAGTGGAAATGGAGCAAACTCTCACCTGTTTAAAACCTTAGCATCTGTAGTACGTTTAACATTGTGTAGATTTTTGTCTGCCTTACGTAAAGCTTATTTCATGAGTAGTTTATTGACGAATTCGCTATATCAATATATCGAATTACGTTTATAACGATCTAAAAATCATGTCCCCTGGAATTCATTGTAATTTAGTATTTTACCATTATAGTAGACCTTCTACAGTGTTGCAAGCTAAAAAACGCTTGATAAATGTATCGGAAAACTGAAAGGTCTCATCTTGAATTACAAGAGCGTCTGAAAGACAACAACAACAGTGGTCGACCAAGAACCACAACAACACACAGAACATTGATAAAACGTAGAATATTCGTCTCAAAGCTGCAATATTGACCGTTGAGCTGTTAGCTGCTCGTATATGCTCGAGTTTTTCGCAAGCTCACTTCATTCGGGAGAAAATTCTTGAAGTAGGTTCTACAGACATTGTGTGCAGAAAAAACATCAGAATTATTTCCTAAAGCGTCGAATTTTAATGAAATGGAACGTATGCACACATCGAAAGGTCTCTTTGCACTAGGCATCTACTGTAAAGTAGGTTTTGAGCGAAAAGCTCATGTCTATGCTTAGTCACTAAGTATGTTTGTTCGACCTAGTTCCATGCGACAAGTGAGAAGTTCCTAGACTTAAATCATTGAGTAGAGCGTAGGTATGTTTCCAGGAAAAGTGGTTATTTGTACCAAATTCAATAAACTGACAATACGTCATATGACGAACTAGAAGAGTGTCAATGTACCAATATACGACCGGCCATGATCACTTCGCTTTTATTCCGTTTCAACTCTAACAAATGAACGAATGTGAGAAGTTAATTCAATTTTTAAGCAGTATTGTCGTCCTGTAAATACATCAAACAAACATTTTAGGAAATAATGGTACACGATACCAAATGTCGTGTTGTCTTTAAGAAACTTACATCTTGTATTCATCGGACACTTCGGGTGGAATTATTCGTCAAGTTAGGTTATAATACAATTACTGGCTTCGCGTGATATCATTTACTTCCAAATGTTAAACAGCAACAATATGAAATAGTGTCTAACAAAATAGCCTCCTCATAAACCAAGTAATTAACACGGTTTTTTCTAAGTAACTTCGTCAGGTATCACAGACATACCAGAGAAAGTTCAACGTTTCAATTTCGCACCACTTCGGCAGTATGTTGATTTTACAAAACGGTTTAAAGCCAAAACGTTGGTAAAATAATTAAAGTATATGAAAGGTATCATTGCAAATATAGCTCAGAAAATTTAACATTGCACCCTCAAATATCCGAGTTGTTATTTTAAATAACCAAGACATTCTTATGGTAGGGGGTCACAATAAATATTTGTTGATAATTATTTTGATCCCCTATCTAAAACATTTTGCAAAAATATTTTTATTAACACTCCTATGAGTAAATTATCAACAAATATATATGGACAGTATTGTTTATTCTGAAATGTTCCACCTCACATATAGTTTATGTCATATAACTGTTTACATTAGTACACATATGATGTATATATACGAGAATATAATATATAAATATACATATATACCAAGTTTATTTTGGGTAGTTCGAGGTCGCGAAAAGAATTCTTCCGGTGGTATAAAAATATTTGTACACTCATAGTTGACACAATCGTAGATGGACCAGTGGTCCAGTGGTAAGCGCTACTGACTGCTGATCTGAACGTTGTGGGCTCGATCTCTTCTCCAGACGGTCAAAAACAGAAATACTTTTCAGTATTTCCCACCTAACATAACTAAAATTACTAACAGTCTTTCGGACGAGACATTAAATCAAAGCACTGAGTGTACTATTGGGAGGCGATCTGGTTGCTGCTACTAAAGCTTAAACCAACTTTACACGTTAATGTTCGTTTTCTTACTGCCGATCTCGTCTTAAATGTCGAAATAGGCATATGTGACTATATAGGCATGTTGGGTATCTAAACAATTATTATTTATATGTAATACGTGTATTGAATGCGTATTTCAAAAATGGCTTTAAAATAATACTACGCGCCTATTATCAGATTCTACAGTACTTACCGTCTTGTAATCACCTCCCTCACAGCATGAGACAGTCTATAGAAAGCGGCTAGCTAGTACAGCGACACCATATGATTGCATAACAGTACTTTGCAGACCGTATATGATTCATTGATAAAACCATCACTTGACCGTAGTCTGGAGTTTCTAAAAATAGCTTTACAGCCGGGACATTTGATGAACACGTCATTTTCGTATTACAAAACAAGTTCGGTATCGGCCGGTGTAATGATTTTTTGCAAAAATATCGATTTAACGAACAGTTTCACAATAATTTTTGATCTTAGAATAAACAAATGTTGCTGATTGGCTTAAATCAGTTAAAAAATTTGGAGAAACATATGTAGCAGTATTTGGAATGTTGACAGTTTCTGGAACTACTTGAATGCGGATTCACATAGCAGCCTAAAGGCGGTTAATTTTGTATTAAGAAATGGGCAATGGTAGTAATGAGAGGCTTAAACGCCTCCCAAAAACCGAGGTCCCATGTATGATGCTTTACATCGGCACGTAATAGAATAGGTTTTTTCTTGGCGTCGGGAAATATACACCTAATGCAGCCGTGTCGGGTGATATGGGTTGGATTCCACCTTTTGTCCGTCAGTGGAAAACCATTGCAACATATTGGACTCGTTTGTCAACTACGGATTCAACGAGGTTAAATAAGCGTGTAGCACTCTGGGCGAACCATCAATCGACCAAGTGTAAACATTGGTATTATTATGTAAAAAAGCAATTTTGTGATATTGAGCTAAACCAGTTCTGTGATATTGCTGTGCCAATACCAAAGTCTTCGTTGATAAAACAAGTTTCAGATAATCTTTTTGATAAATATGTTAATGACTGGCTTTCTAGTATAAACAACCCTGTTGGTGTATCCGGCAGAGGTCGAAACAAACTTAGAACATATTGCACTTTCAAGGATTGTTATGAAGTCGAGAATTATTGTAACATATTATTGCCTGTAAGACACAGATCAGCTTTTTGTAAATTTAGATGTGGAGTTGCTCCAATACGCACTGAGACAGGGCGATATGAAGGCTTACCCTTAGCCGAACGTGTTTGTCAGTACTGTCAAGTTTTAGAAGATGAAGCACATGTTCTTTTAAATTGTAATTTGTATACTGATTTAAGAAATGTCCTGTTTGAACAGGTTGCTACTATTTATCCAGAATTTTATTCTCTTAATGATAGTAATAAACTAAGGGTTCTTCTTACAGAGAAGAGTGTTTTAAGAATTTGTGCCAAAACCTGCTTTATGATTTTGCAAAAAAGACAATTTTATCTGTGTAAATAATGTATTTGTATCTTTTTTATTTTTATTCTTGTAGTTTTAGTGACATCTAAGAGACTGTTGTTAATCAGTTTATCTACGGTCTGACCGGGGTGATAAATGATTTATTAAAATGTTTTTTATTAGCGCATTAGTGCCCCACTTACAAATATCAGTTTCTTAAATAATAATTAATTTAGCAGTATTTTAATACAACGCATTAACGACAGTCTCTTAGTTTTACATATGTGAATATTGTTCATTACTAATGTAATCGTAATTTTTGGAGAACTAGATATGGAATTATGATAATTAGATTATTATATGATTATCATACGTCTCCTATAATTCATGATTGAATGGTTGTGTACTTAGTTTTACCTGTTACGTTAAATGTGTTTGTTATATGTATGTACATAAATGAGACGAAAATAAAAAAAAAAATTTACACTCTAGAACCGGTTGAAATTTCTTGCATCATAGAATTAGGTAAGGGGATTAGATTAGGGATGGGGTAACTATTTTACACACCCATATAGAAGTTAACTTCGTGTAACTGTCATTATTGGTAAACCCTTTATACTGAATGTCCACGGTAAAAACATCATTCCATTTTATGACACAATCTACTTCTATTAACGACACAATATCGTCTATGTAGAATTAAGTTATTTATTTCAATACTATTATGCATATTGACATACACACAGTGTATAACATAAAACAATCTTGTTAACTACGTGGTATGTACGAGGGGTGTTCCATATGTATTGTCACTTGGGTCACAAATAAAAAAAAATGATATCTTTAAATCTTTATACATTTCTAGAACCATCAAGATTTCCGCGATATTTCGTGAAAAAATCAATAAAATTTAATGGGGGAGTTTCCAAATAATCCAGCAGAGTTATCTCTGCACCGCCCTTGTCAAATAAGAGGTATACACCTAATGCTGGCTATCTCTGTGTATAGCAGGTTTACATTGAATTATAGTAGGAGAATGTGGAGTATTCAATTAACTGACCTTATCTAATTAATGAATTAAGGTTTATTTTGCAGAATAAACTAATTAACACTTCAGTTTTAGAAAAGTTGAACTTTAATATATATTACTTACTATTGTAAATTCTCCTTTGTAATGTGTCTGGGGGGTTTGATAGTAGAATACATGTAGATCTAATTAATGTGATCTGATAAACTAGAATACATGCTTTTAATATGATAGTTTACGCATCGTAAGTAAAACAAAATCGTTATTTGTGTTTGTGTTTAGTATCTACTGAGTATTTTAATTAGGATTCAAATATGACAGGATGTACATCATGTTTAAAATCTAATGAATCTTCTTAAACGTATTTATATATAGTGTACAAATACATATACAAAGTGATATTCGTATCAGTAGTGTTTCACTATAGTATGTATTATTAAATACTCATAGAACAATCTTAAACCTCACAGTAATCATTGTCAAGTTCAACCTTTTGATTCATGATGCCCTTAAATGTATAAGCTATGAAGAAGCAATACTTAAACAGATATACAGCTACCCTTGGACTTAATAGAATACTTTCAGTATTACCTTTTAATACATTTAGATATTTATAATGCATTTATTTCTATTGATGTAGTGTGACTACGCCATCATGTGGACAGACTGACCCAGGGATTCCCAGTTCGCCTTCAAATTTCTTCTATGCCATTTCTTCACACTGCTTTCCATGTACACATAATGAATTTGCTACAATACATGTATGAAGATTTGAAGAAGTCATATATTCATATATTCCTATTCCTCCTAGCTGTCAACTTGCACACTCCATCCAAACCCGGAGGCAGGTTACTCTCCAGAGATGCTGCTCCCTCCAGGTTGGGATGTCAGCCCGTGAGCTTGTCTCCTTCGTTCGATTGCAATATATTCTGTTCCAGACTAATGTGTTGGGCGTTGTCTATCCACTGTTACAGCAAGGTTTGGGGAGATAGGTGTGATCTCTTCATGAAGACTGAAGACCTGCCTGATTCAAATGTAGTGAATGGCTAAGTCTTGGACGTATCGGAACACTAGTTGAAGACTATGTTCCTCACATAGGTTGTACAATTTGTGAAAGCAGTTGTTTGCTTATCAATGTTCTGGTAGATCATCTGCCTTTGAAGGTGTCCAAGTATTTCAGTACATGTCCTTTGTGTATTGAAGTTATTGCCAGATACAAAATCAGAGGACATGGCTGCAAGACGTTAGCTGATGTATTATGCGGCCCTCTTTTCCAACAGGGCATTTGTACTTTGCTGTAATTGCAATGTTTATCACTTCCTAATATAAAGTTTGTATATTAAATAACTATACTGAATTACGTATAAAATGAAACAACTATAGATTTAACCCAAAAAATGCTGATTGTCATACCAGTTCAGCCTAAATTATACCGTTGAAAATATTAAGCAGTTTATGCTTAGGGCTTAATATAATGTATTAATTGAGTAATATATAATATCTGTAATTTTAAATCTTCCTTCCACCTGTAGAATCCTCCCCTGGTAATTAATTATTTAATTATAATTTAACAACAGACCAGCGGTAATACTTTGAAACCTTCTTAAACTCTATGTTAATCTCTGTTGTGAGCGAAGTGTAGTATAACTTCTATACCTCTTATTTGCTACTTCCGCTTATCAGTAGCTTGTCTGAAACTCCCCCATTACCGGAATGTTGTTTCTGTTGTCTTTTCAAAGGACTAGTAATAGACACTGCGACTTTGTTCGAATAACTGTCGATTAAAACTTCCTTTCGGGAAATATTCTTATTCCACAACTATCATACCGTAACTATTGTAAATTCCTTCGATAAAAACATGATTTGCTGTACTTGATTGCTATTTTTAACAAACTAAGAGCATTTCAAAGTCGCGAAAATAAGTGTCAAAATTAGTCAAAAAAGCATGCTACTTTTCAATGAAAATTTACGATTAGTTTAATTGATTGGAATTTGACATATCATACAGGTATGTAAGCCATTGACCATCAACATTGATTTTTGGTAAGAATTTGCGATCAAAGTACAATTGATATGAAGTTATCGGTGCGTGAAACAACAAGCATCATTTGGTATAAATTAGAGTGATCTCCCTTGTTTTGACCGTCTTACTCGTAGACAACAAATAATTTCATTTGATTTAAAGTTGTAATGGAAGTATAAGGGTCTATGGAACGCCATAGCTGTCTTTTGTTGACGCTTGTCATGTTGACTTGTCGGTAGGACATGTGAACCTCTTAGTACAATATGTTAATATGTCAAACCACATTGTTGACTTGTCAAACTATCATCTGAATATGTCAACTTGCCCTGTTATATTGTTAAAACAACGTCTTAAATTGTTAAAAGAATACAATAATATCTCAAGCCATCGTGTTATACTGTTAAACCACATCGATAAATTGTCAAATCACCATTTGTATATGTCTACGTTACATGTTAAATTGTTGAAAAACGCTTGATAATGTTAGAAGAACGTGTTAACTTCTCAAAGCTTCGTATTATCATGTTAGACTTTAACTACAATGATGAATTGTTAAACTATCATTTGAATATGTTTATATGCGTTGTTGAATTGTTAAAACAACGTCTTACAATGTCGAATGAGCATGCGAACCTCTCAACACATCGTGTTATACTGTTAAACGGCAGTGGTAAATTGTTAAAATATCATTTGAAGATGTCTATATGACATGTTAAATTGTTAAAGTAGCTTCTTATCATGTCGAATAACCATGTGAACTTCTTAATATAACGTGTTATATTGTTAGACAACAGTGGTAAATTGTTAAAATATCATTTGAAGATGTCTATATGACATGTTAAATTGTTAAAGTAGCTTCTTATCATGTCGAATAACCATGTGAACTTCTTAATATAACGTGTTATATTGTTAGACAACAGTGGTAAATTGTTAAAATATCATTTGAAGATGTCTATATGACATGTTAAATTGTTAAAATAGCTTCTTATTATGTCCAATAACCATGTGAACTTCTTAATAGAACGTGTTATATTGTTAGACAACAGTGGTAAATTGTTAAAATATCATTTGAAGATGTCTATATGACATGTTAAATTGTTAAAGTAGCTTCTTATCATGTCGAATAACCATGTGAACTTCTTAATAGAACGTGTTATATTGTTAAACAACAATGGCAAATTGTTAAACTATCATTTGAAGATGTCTATACGACATGTTATAGTGTTAAAACGATATGTTAACTTGTCGACGAGGCATGTTAACTTCTTAATAGACAGTGTTGTTGTTGTTCATATTTGTATGACGTCATCAATAAATGTGCGTGAAATTAGCAGCCAGTTGCCAGTTGCCAGTAGCCGATTCAAAGTTTTGAATCGGGAATTGGCAAATGGCAGCTAACTTCACAACCTAGCTGACAATTCGATTTTTTCTATCGAATCGGCAACTGCGAACTGGCAGCCAGGAGCCAATTCAAATTTTGATATAGGATCGAATCGGCAACTGCGAACTGGCAGCCAGCAGCCAATTCAAATTTTGATATGGATCGAATCGGCAACTGCGAACTGGCAGCCAGCAGCCGATTCAAATTTTTCTCAAAAAATTAGTTTAACTCAGAAAAATCGAATTGGCAACTGGCAACTGGCAGCCAGCAGCCGATTCAAGTTTTTCTCAAAAAATAATTTAACTCTCAAAATTTGAATTGGCTGCTGGCTGCCAGTTCGCAGTTGCCGATTCGATCCTATATCAAAATTTGAATTGGCTGCTGGCTGCCAGTTCGCAGTTGCCGATTCGATCCTATATTAAAATTTGAACTGGCTGCTGGCTGCCAGTTCGCAGTTGCCGATTCGATCCTATATTAAAATTTGAATTGGCTGCTGGCTGCCAGTTCGCAGTTGCCGATTCGGTCCTATATTAAAATTTGAATTGGCTGCTGGCTGCCAGTTCGCAGCTGCCGATTCGATCCTATATCAAAATTTGAATTTGCTGCTGGCTGCCAGTTCGCAGTTGCCGATTCGATAGAAAAAATCGAATTGTCAGCTAGGTTGTGAAGTTAACTGCCATTTGCCAATTCCCGATTCAAAACTTTGAATCGGCTACTGGCAACTGGCAACTCGCTGCTAACTTCACGCACATCATCAATAACGTAAGTTCCTCCCGCGTGCATATTGAACAATTTCCGCCATCTTTGTTCAATATGCACGCAGGAGGAACTTACGTTATTGATGACGTCATACAAATTTGAACAACAACAACACTGTCTATTAAGAAGTTCACATGCCTCGTTGACATGTTAACATATCGTTTTAACACTATAGCATGGAATGTAGACATTTTCAAATGATATTTTAACAATTTACCACTGTTGTTAAACAATATAACACGTTCTATAAAGAAGTTCACATGGTTATTGGACATGATAAGAAGCTATTTTAACAATTTAACATGTCATGTAGACATCTTCAAATGATATTTTAACAATTTACCACTGTTGTTTAACAATATAACACGTTCTGTTAAGAAGTTCACATGGTTATTGGACATGATAAGAAGCTATTTTGACAATTTAACATGGCTTATAGACATCTTCAAATGATTTTTAACAATTAATCACTGTCGTTTAAGAGTATTACACGTTCTGTTGAGAAGTTCACATGCCCAATGAACATGATAAGAAGCTATTTTAACAATTTATCATGGCATATAGACATGTTCACAAGATACTTGGACAATTTAGCAGTGTGACTTGAGAAGTTCACATGCCCTATCGACAATTTAAGACGTTGTTGTAACAATTTAACATGTCGTATAGACATGTTCAAATGATATTATAACAATTTAACATGACAAGCATCAACAAAAGACAGCTATGGCGTTCCATAAGGGTCCAGTTATCGTATCTTATGTTGCAGTTTAAAGAATACTGACATTTACTTTTCTAAACAACTACTGCAAAGATGACACAAATTTAGCTTAAAATTAACATAAGGCCAGTGTACTCGAGCATTCCCTCTTCTAAGTTCAATAAATTACTTAATTGTTGACGAAAGGCTATGTAATTTTCCAGATATAGAATAGATACATGCACCTTTTAAACAGTCGTAGAATCCTTCTAAATATTGCCATAGAAAAATGCAAAGGACACTGACAATACATATGGAACACCCCTCGTAAGGCTATGATCGTCTTCCACAAGTACATATTGACACACACAGTATAATATAAAACAGCAATCTTGTTAACTATGCGGTCTGTAAGGCTATGATCGTCTTCCCCAAGTACATATTGACACACACAGTATAATATAAAACAGCAATCTTGTTAACTTCGTGGTCTATAAAGCCCTGATCGTCTTTCACAAATTCCTGTAATATAACAAAGCTATTTATAGACACACTGGCATTATATATACATCATGTACAGTACTCGTGTATAAAGCTCCTAACGAAATGCATAGGGGGAGCATAACTTACTTTTCGTCTGGTATTTCAAACCGTTTTCCTGATATGTCTTTTCACATTTCCCTTTTATATAATATGTTGTGCAATCGACCTCAGGGCAATATAAAATGTTTAAACAAAACGTCCCTAAACTGTCGTAAAACGATCATACTTGCCAAAAACAAATGAATTGCAAAGATTGAAGTAATACTTGACTTAAGGACAAACGTCTTCGTAACCGGATTGTGTTAGTGGTTCAATCACGAGCTTAATGCGTTAAAATGGTACATGGTGCGACATGGTTGTTTCAGAACTGCGTTTGTCACTCTTAGTGTAGCGATACCACGCGACTTTTGACTACAGGTCCAAGACGAAATTTACTTCACTCCGAAGACAAAAATAGCCATAAGATTATTTCTTAATCGATTTCTATGAAATATACGCCCTGCTAAGGGAAAAATTATTTGCTTTCCATGAAATATAAGATCTTTTTCAGCAACTGTGTCGTTTTGTCCAGCAATCTGTAAAACTTGGAAAAGAATAGGTTTGAAACAGGTTTCACAGGGTGCTAGAAAAAATAGTGGGACAGTAAAAGTGAAGTACACGAACCTCGTTCTCCCAATGGTACAGTAAAATCACCAGTTCCTCTACATGTCATACCCTGTCTACACGGACACGACACGAAGTAGATATCTTGTTGGTTGTTGTTACGTACTAAACAACCTGAATAAACATAATATATAATATAGTAAATCTCGTATAGGGCAGGTAGCACTCAAACTACCCAGAACAGAACAGAACATTACGTTATTAACTCTCGTTGCAACAGCTACACAAGATACTACAATACATAATACAAAATAACAGAGCATGACATGGTGTGAAAAACAGTTATACATTTTAAGATAAAACAAGAGCCAAAATGTCACAAAATACGCCCGTCTCGGGGCATGGTGAGTCTCAGGGCAAAAGGAAAAAAAAGAAAAAAAAGAAAAAAGAAAATTAAAAAAATATATATTATATAATCGAACTTGGCCCGGATATTATTATGTCCATAAGCATTGTCACAAAGTTTGAAGACGATCGGATGAAAACTGTTTGCGTTAGAGTACAGACAAACTGCTGGACGCCGCCGCCCGCCCGGACATAGGGTGTTCCCATAATACGTCCCGTTTTTCAAGCGTGCGTACAAAAACATAAAAACAAAACAGACCACAATTACACGACACAATACCAAACGCACAACTGGACGAGAAAATGAATTTAACCACTGAGAGTCCAGAATTCTATGTAGCCAAGAGGTGCACTAAATGTTACTTATTGTGCGATACAATTGTCTCATACATGCTCATAATAATTATATAAGATGTTTTAAAATTATGGTAGTTATAATTGAAACCGTAACCAGTAGTATGTCTACCAACTATTTAATACGTGTATAATCAATTCTTATCATGCAATATGGTTATGTTTTCATTTTTTTACTGACTTATTTATTGATTTTTATTCTATTAAGTCAGTCCTGCAGTGTTCTGTTTGATTATGTATTAATTGGTTCACTTAGTTTTATAGTTTCAATAAATTCATATTAAATATCATGATACCGGTATTCTTTATATATTTAGAATTTCATTATACATGTACATCCATACGGCTGATATATTGTACATAGTCATTACATTTATTGATGCCATGTCAAATAAGCTCCCTCCATAAATAAAGTATTTATTATTATTAAGCATAGTTATTTTTTCCAGTTCAATGTTGAAGATCTTATGAAAGATCGATTTCTGAATAATGTCAAATGAGTTTCCTCGTAAAATAAAGGTTTTATTATAAATATCATTATTAATCATGATTAAGAACAGTCTAAATGTATCTTACTTGATTTCTTTGTGCCATATTTTTCACATTTTCCTTTTACAAATCTTTTCAAATCACTACTCAGGTCCCTCTTTCCACGGGGTGTTACAAAATTAACACAACATTCATCCCTCGCACAATCATCGTTCGTAAGACAGTAACCCGCCAATGCTCCATGTCCTGGTGCTGGTACCGCCTGCAGATATCACATAGCACATTCAAATTATAGCATTCTAAATAGAATACATAACACTCAAAATAAAATAGTTTATTCCGATACAATACGTTACGTTCCAAATCGGTTAAATAAGTTATATTCTAAATTGGTAAAAAAAGGAATACCGACATCTTCTTCAAACGCCTTAATCCATTGAGGTAACTTCGAACGAAGAAAGAGACCGTATATTTGCTTAACAGGCTTAAACCATACTGAAGACTGAAAAAGCGAGGCTCATTTTACTGGTACAGAGGTGGGTTGGTTTCAAAAACACTAGAAAATAAATAACATTACCTGAACAAGTGCGTGAATGCACAACACCGCAGCTAGAATATGAACTCCGAGCATACTCTGCGTGTAAACACTTCGCGATCAAAAGTTTCTAATGAACTTCTGAATACGATTAAATTATATTATATATATCTATATATCGCTGACGCTCGTGGGCTTTTTAATACAGTGTGTTTCATTGGTCGGTGGTACAATTAAAACACAAAAAGAAGACATCTCTCTCACGCGTGACATTACTGGTAATCAGTTTCGAGGAACGCGGAGATAGATACGACGTTAACGTTAATACACGTAAACAAACACCGGATCTCGTAAACATTAAATATTGTGACCACAATACCGGATACCATACCTACCGACAAACAAACCATGACCACGGTGACGAAACCACGTGACCAAAACGGATATAGTGCACGCATTTTTAGGGATTTATGTCGATTTAAGATCTGCGGATTGTCACGAGCCAGATAATCTACGCAACAACCTTTCGACGATACATACCTGTAGCTCTTTCAATGGATCCTAGTATATGGAATTAGATGCAACAGAATCCCTTTTTGCGTTAAAAGATATTTTAAACGTATTGTGGCTGATTTCTGACTGGCACTGTGGCATTGCGGTGTCCCCGCCAGTGATTATCAAGTGAATGATAAGGTCAATATATGCCGCCCATCCGGGACATAGAAAATAGGGCAATTACTCCACCAAAAACCTTTATATAATGTTATCTCCTCCTGTCTATGACGAAAGGGATCATCCATGTTATCCACAAGTTGAGTTTCAAGTCAATACCACTTATAGTTATTGATAAATAAAAAATAAAGCATATAATTGTTGAAATTGGGGAATAACTCTGTTTAACCCAATCACAAGGTTACCATCTCTTGGTTATACAATAGGGCATTCACTGTTAACAAGTATCTCGAGTTTCAAGATACATGACATTGTACATGTAATATAGTTTGATACTTGTTATTTTTAGAACATGAAAGGTGACCGATACTAAATTATAAATCAAAAACACATCACAGGGTAATCTGCTTCTGTAATAGATTACTCATTCGATAATGAGCAGCTATGGAACCTTTGATAGTTTTTGAGAAAGGTTTCCATACAATAAAAACTCAAGTCGTTTAAAAAAACTGTACATAACTAACGTCGACGCAAACGAGTGACGAGATTTTTTTTTTAGATGTTAGACGTTTTTGTTGGTGAGCGTAAAAATGCAACTGAATAAAGTAGGGATCCCCCGTCACTGTTCTAATAACACAGGATCCATATGTGTATTCTGAACGTTCTTGGTACCTTATTGTTATTGAAAAAGGACACGTCTTAGTACAAAATCAAGCCATTTTATGAATTATTAGACCTCAAGTAAGTTGGAATGTCAAAGCGCGGATCTGTGAGCTTTTACCGAGAGAGTGTGTTAGTAGTAAGAATTATTTAACATAAAAAGGACAAAAAAATGTTATAGGAGCTGCATGCAGCTCGTTAAATCTTTATCTGAGCACCATGACAGATAGAGAATAGCTCTCAGATTGATAATAACAGCTACTTGATAATACACATTGTATTTTCAGTGATCGGAGTTTAATACCCCCTCCCCCCCCCCCGATATACCCGCCCTTGAGTCGAGCTAACAAGATAACACAGATACTTGGGGATTCATATTTACTGCTTTTCTTAGTACATTTAGACTATAGCTAACTGTAGCTAGCCAATCAACGTGGAGAAAAAGTGTTGGATAAATCTCATATACCACTGTTTGGTGTGGTATATATACAAAGTGTTGTATATAAACTTGCATTGATTTATCCAATACTATTAAGGCCAAGCAAAATAATCCACCAAAGTCAGGTAATCTTTATTGAAAACGCAAACCGCTGACAGGTAGGTGTGATTGTAACAATGATTAAAATCATGAACAGTAATTTTAAACATTGCTCTTCTAGCGAAGAAATTAACTATAATTTAATTTCTTTTTCTCAGTTGTTGAGTCAAGCTACGAACAAATTATTCAATTGATAAACAATAAAACATATTTATATATCCAGCCTAGACATCGGTGTCCACTCATAGTCTCAGATATTTTGCCCCTTTTTTAGTATTCACCAACATAAATGATTTCTGGGGTCAAAACTTTATTGTCACTACCGTTGCTATGGCAACCTAGAAAATTCAATATTTCGCTATTTTCACTTTTCCCATGCCATTTTTAGGCTTTTTTAAGATGAAATCGCGACAACAATTGTTATGATGCACTCTTACATGTCAATAATTATGTTACATAAACTATTATAGAACTATTTCTCGACAAAACAAAATTATGTTTCAAGTGAATTAAGAATTTCATTATACTTATTCTCTTGGGACCCCCTCTCTCAAATTTGTGGTTTACTAGAAAAATGAAAAAGTATGGTGTTCGTTTTAAACATGGTTTCTTCACATATGATGTGATCGTTTATCATAAATTTACCGTTAAACACTTGATTTTGTCAATTGTTTTGTTTTAATGCTTCGCCGATGCTAAATTATGAAAAATTCAACCAAATATTTCGAGTATGGTGGAATCAATCAAAAAATATTTTTTTGTAAAAATGAAAAAGCCATTCTTTGGCATTATCTTACAAAAATATTTTTGTTTGCACCATGGCGAAACATTTCAGACAATGAACACCTATATTAACTGTAAAATATATGGATGTGATATCTGGATCCGCTCCATGGCTCATTTAAATAAATTTTGAAACCCCATACTTTTTCATTGTGCTAGCAAAACACGGTTTTGAGAGAGGGGCCCCCAAGAGAATTAGTATAATGAAAATCTCAATTCACTTGAAGCATATATTTTGTCGAGAAATAGTTCTATAATAGTTCATGTAACATAATTAGTGACATGTAACGGTGCATCATGGTTTCGAACGTTTTCTTACAGCGGTGAATAACCTGAACGATCATTTCTTCAAACCTGACATTTACTTCAATGAACGTTATGATTACGGCGAATTCCAAATATTGTTCTTGGAACTTGATTTTATTATAACAGAAAGTGAATTATTAAGGACTAAAATCAAGCAAAATCGCCGGGCCTGAAAATTTCAGAAAAGAATATTTTAAACATGGTAAAATGCAGTTATTATCTTACTTTTTCAACATATTGCACTTCAGCGTCATTAAATATTTTACTTTCATTGCACGACTTATAAATCTTGAGTAGGAAGATGCTCTAACTGTGTCACAGTTACAAAACATATTTTCATCAAGTAAGTCAAATTCTACATCTTCCATTCTAATATGTTCAATACACAAGCATGACACTTGGTGTTGAAAGGCAATTATAAAACATGTAACTATGTTTTACCAATGGAATTTCGCCAATAAAAACACCATGCACCAAATTTAATTACTTGAACGGTCAATGCAAATGTTTTTTGTTTATTGTGTGTACTTTGTATTGATCACCGTATTCCGCAGGTGATTAATGCGCAAAATGTATCTGATAAACTAACAATTTTAGCTTTGGTCTAAATCGGATAGACCTTTCGTAGGTGTTGTGTATGAAAACTAACATCTCGCTGCGCTCGATGTTATTTTTCATATATAACCCCTACTCATGTTCTATCATATACTTATAAATCCACAACGATAATGTGATTCCCACGCAAATGAGTGCGCGCATCCATGTTTTGATAACGGGGTATAGGATAGAACATGAGTAGGTGTTGTATATGGGATTTTAATCCGAGTGAAACGAGGATTATAATCCCATATCAACACCTACGAGCCGTTCTATCTGACTTAGACTATAGATAAATAATCTTTGTTTATCAGGTACACTTTGCCTATAAATCGACCAGTACCCGGTACATAGGGTATGGTAAACCATTTAAGTGCTGGTGTAATATGTTAAGTGTTGCATGATGCATATAAAGATCTAAGTGGCAAAATTAAGCTATTTACAGTAAAACCTCAATAATGAAATTCCTTCTTTGGACTGTAAAAAACTTATCTCAATAATGTTGAGTGCATCATTCTATCAAAGAGCAAACAGATGAAAACGGAACGAAAAATGGTTAATTCTGAGTCAATCTTGTTAAAGAGGTGGTCTTAATATAGGTGCAATTTCACTGTAAATTTGAGGTTAAATAATGTGCAAGTCGATGGACAGAAAGTAGTGGTCTTTATTTTGAGGTGGTCTTGGAGGTGAGGTCTTAATTTGTAAATTATGGGTTGTGTTAGTATAAAAGTCATTAACTTCAATCACCTGCAGACACCATTGGAACCCCTACAATTTGTTTTAATCGTTTAGTTGGTTTTAAGTTCTACTCTGTTGAAATGATGTCTTCGGAAAAGAGGGGTAATCTGCACGTAATTATTGAAGACACAATAGTACAGAACAACCTCTGTAGAGTGAGACCCTTTGTGGGCTGCAAATATTGGTCAGTGTTTAGAAGTTGTTGCCCTACAGGATTTACAAAATTATATACATGTAATAACTTGAAGTAACTTTGAAGGTTGTGTTATACAGAGGTTGTTGCACTACATATGTCCCCTAGAGAGGTCGTACTGTAGTCATAGAAGCTACCACGGCATTCACCCTCTACTGATAATGTTGTCAGCACTCAGCAGAGATGTTGGCAATACCTTAATTGGTTAATTATCTATAAAAATTGTTGTCTCAGATTATGACAGTAATTATGAACAAATGTAGAAAGGTTTGATATACATGTACATGTATTCTAATAAGTCCAATTAGTTACTTGTTTAAAATACAGTATTGTTATAATATAGACTAAACTAAGCTTGGTTTCAAAAATGTTTGGCATCCATATTTTCTGTGCTAAATGCATGTATACGTTATTATAGCTATGCTCAATTATTTTGCTCGGCCTACTATAGTATATAGCAATCTATTGTTATATATACCACAGCAAAGTGTTGTATACGGGATTTATTCAACACTTTTTCCCCATGCTGATTGGCTAGCTACTGAGATCTATAGTCTAATTACATGTTATATTTAATTGACTTGACAGTAATAAAATGCTTTTTTTCTCAAACCAATCAGATGTCCCAAAAAGCTCAGTGTGCTAAGCAGAATGTACCGGACATTCAACTTTAGTTCACTTTGTAGGTTCTGAGTTCGAATACCATTAGCGATACAAATTTTTAAAGGGACTGCCTTACATATTGGTGTATTGCAAAAATAAAAAAAATTGTCAAATATTCGCGTTATTTTGGTATAGTTGCTTGTATATCCCATAAAGAACCACACTGACATCTAAAATAACTTGAGAAACTCCGGCATTTTGTAGTTATTTAGATTTTACATCAAAAATTCTATAGGGTATTAATACCCTATAGAATTAACACTACTATTACTTAAATTGCCTGAAATGTGTTCGCATTTGATGAAAACAAATCGAAAAACGAACCAAATACCTCACTGATGTTTACGTTGTAGTTTGTTGATTTTACAGTTCGATCACGTGTGAATTACATAATTCACAAATCATGTTGGAAGGAAACTTAGCGCATTTTTTCACAAAAAAATACTCAGTGGGCGATATCGAGAGTAGCTAAAGTTGCTTATTTGCACCAAATCTTTCAGTGGCTTTCTATTACATCAATACTTGGTTAGGTTAGAAAATTACATCATACAAAATTTTTAGCCCGATCTGTGAGGTAGCACCTTTAAACTCAACTTTTGTTTTTATATAAATATGTTTATGAAAATGTCCTTTTTATTTTGGTAATGCTTTTTATATTTATATAAATTTAGTGCTTTTATTTAATGTAGTGTTTTATTATCCATCCCAATATACTCCACATTTGTATAATTATTAAGTTTAGTGTCCTTACAGTCTAATTATACACGATAAAGCAAATAATTTAGGCATACTCGGTCATAAAAAAGAAAAGAATAGACGCCGAGTTTCGGATTCGAACCCACAAAGGACAAAAATTCAAATATGAGCGAATGCCGTGTGTCTTACCAGTGAGCCACCACAGAAGTATTCGTTGTTGATGTAGATATAATGTCTTATTCATTTATTGTACTCTAAGTTTTGATTTGGATTAATCTTTTGCTATAAATAGACATGTTTGTAAATAACACACTATCGTTGCAGGACTATATATATCTGCACAATAAGGTCACATGGTAGAACACGATCAAGGTTATCTATTACATATACTTGCAAATCGACAGGTTTAAGATAACACTTCATATTGACACGCACTCATACTGCAGTAGGTACACAGAATACACTTGGTACACAGTTACATGACAGTGAATCATACAACAAATTGCAAACTTTGCTTCAATATTTGAGCAGTTATACAACTTAAGGACAGAGAGGATTAAACTAAGGTCAGCTTAACTTGCTTGTTTTCTAAAACAACTGTATATTACTGTACTCGTTTTTTCATGTCTGTAGATCTATATGAATTAAAAAATTTCCTGAATGCATATGTTTAAAATTAAGCTAATTTATTTGATAACATGTTGTCGTAATATTGACAAAGTTGTTATAGCCAAGTCAAACTAGCATTCGAGATAAAACTCATTTCAAAATTACAGAAATATAACTAGGGCATATAATACTGCACATCAGATCAGAAAGTCATATAAACATTGATAATGGGAAAGGTTTAAAATCCAATATGGCCGCCGTGAATTGTAGATACACAAAAAAATCAATGTGGTAGTTTCATGCATTGACAATTTGTATAATGATAAACATTTGGATTGTACGTCGTGTGTTGAAACAGAATGGCATTGTGTTCAATAATAATCTAAAATCAAACGAGACTTACCTGAAAGTTGAAGTTTGGTTGGGATTCTATTAGTCATACACACACTGGAGGGATCATATGAGATGTGCGTCTATCAAGACTGTATTTATCAGTAGTTCAAAGCATCGATTTAACAAAGATTGTGTCAATTCATAACATAATAACAAATTTGCACATGCTATTTTGCAAATTAATTCTACATAAATATGCTTCTAAAATAATAAATAAGTAACCTTGTTACTAAAAAAGGGGAGGGAATGGGAGGGCATATGATCCGTCCAGTGTGTGTATGACTAATGGAATCCCAACCAAACTTCAACTTTCAGGTAAGTCTCGTTTGATTTTAGATTCTATTACGTCATACCACTTCCAGTTTCATATGAGACTTCAAAGCTACAAAAATTTTGTAAGCAAACAATTAGCTGTGATTGCTGTGTTATGCTAAAACTGCTTCAGCAAATCCTCCATCACTTCTTTGAATATCTTTGTTATACTAGTAATACTTGGCAAAAGTCTTTTCACTTGACCAACCAGCAACTTGAATAATCTCATTGACAGGAACATTACACTGTTTTGCTTTCGAGTTTGCTTCAGATCTGGTACTATGTGATTTGAATATAGCACAATCAATTCCTGACATTTGCGTCATAGTCCGTAACCATCTACTTATAGTGCTTGTGCAGACTGACCCATATGGTTTCAAGTAACTTCTACAGTAATTTTCAATTATTTCTGATAGTTTCAGTTCTGTTCAAATATTCTGACAAAGTACTAAATACACTTAACCGATTTAAAAACGCAACAGTGGGTTTTTGATGAATTTAAGTCAGTTAAGGTGTTGCAATTCTATTGAAATTTTACATGTAATAACATCAATACATGAAGTCATAGATGTGCAAATTTCATTGTAATCAAGGTTTAGATGGCCACAAAACTAAACCACGAAATGTATTGATCGACAGTGTCAAGTTCGCAAAACTAATAAATTTTATAAGCTGCAACTTGCTATTAAAATCAGGCGTCTTTGCCTCATTAGCGGGAAAATAAAGTGTTGTAGGATGTTGTTCCACACATCTATGAGGAAAACACGTATCAATCCAAACGATCAGAAGTTTCTGCTTGATGATGCACTTCTTGACGGCCATTTGTCTCTGCCTTCAAATTTCGTATCGCGAGTAAAACTGCAATGACCTCCACAGCCTCAACATGGGCTGTCAGCAAGTTTTTGCCCATCTAGCATAGGCTGCATTGTGTCCAATGGTTAAGAATGTACATTTCTTATGTCTATGGCATCTCAAACCCGTAACTGGAAGTGGATAATGGAATATGTCAAGATAAATTAGAAGACGGACAAAATGAAGCGATTTTCAACATGGGTCATAATAAACATTAATCAAAATGTTACGGAATGTATATTTTAGCAAAATTACTTAATCGTACGCATCATTGCCTTCAAATTGTAGGTATAACAAAAAATGTGTTTGACCGGAAGTGGCGTCTTTAAAAAAAACATTCGTTTGGTGCCATCATATTTACGCGCTTGTATCGTCGGCATACCTGACGCAGACAATCGTAGGTGTAAACTGCCTCTTGAAAACACTATGCAAGTCTAAATATCGTCGACAGACGACAGTTAATCTACTTTGTCATGATAAAACGTCAGATAACTGCTTAAAGCAAGTCGATGGCGCAAGGATGCTATGTATCATAAAAGCGTGGCACCGTATACAACGCACTTCAAAATTTAATTTTATGTTTTTTTGTTGGGGTATCGTTTCTCTATAAATTGTCGGTCAAATCGTCACGCCCAGTGGTTTTGCTCACGCGTCACATGTAAATAATGAAAATGACGCCACTGTGACGTAATGGGCTAAATTGAAATATTTTTTCGTAGAAAATCGTACCAGGCATAAGACTAGAGTCCCATTCATTGGTTTATACTCCAATAAAATTTAAAGAATAATTAATACAAAAAATACCGACCCCCAAAATAGTTGCGTTTCTAAATCGGTTAAGTGTACACATAATCTTCTATCTGGAAGATACATCTTCAAATTTACCACTGGTATTATATAGGCACACCTGGCCTAGATTGTTTCAAAGTACTACTGTACTGTAATATATACAAGTCTGGACCTTTGTTAAGGCCTTCAATACTCAGTAAATGTAAAGATTGAGCACGACTAGCCTGAGTGCGCGCAATTAGCATAGCTAATTGTAAAGTTAGTAACTTAAGAAATAACTATTTATCATCTGGCAAAGTTTTCATATAAGATAAAACTTTGGAAACATCTCAAATTGCACTATATTTTGTCCTAGGTGGCCTTAAATTAAACACACCTTTCATGAATTTCACTGTCAAAGGGTGCTGACCAATAGAAATACCGTCCACAACAATCCCTAAAGAGGAAAGTGCACTGCGTGCAGTGTTCAGAGTTCTATAAGCTAATTTTCTTTTATAAAGGTCTGAAAAAAACTGTAACACCATACTTAAAGATGGTTGCATTGGATCAATTTGTTCCTTATTACAGAAAATAAACCACTTCTTGATGTAAACAGAGTATTGATATTTTGTTGAATCTCTCCAGGCCGTCATAATGATATTGGAAGCGTCTTCTGAAATTTCTCTGCTACGTAAGGTTTGCCTGACAAATGGCATGCCAGCAATTTCAACTTGTTCATCAAAGGGTGTTGTTTGGCTGTATTCTGAATTGTCCAAGTTCCCTGTGTTACCTTGATGATGAAAGGTTTGTCTACTAAGAGTTCCATCAGTGAATTCCACAATATATGTGTCGGCCACAGAGGAACTATCATGATACATTCTGTCTAGTCCATACTCACTTTTGCTATCACTCGACCAATCAAACTGAAAGGTGGAAACATATATATGAACATGTTAGACCAACTGTGGGAAAATGCATCAATAAATTCTGCTTGAGCATCAGGCATCCAAGCCAAATACTTTTCAAGCTGTTTGTTTACCCTGGAAGCAAACATATCAATATCAGGTTCTCCCCAGATATCTACTATCTTGGAAAATAGATTTCCACCTAACTTCCACTCTACATTATCATTAAAATGTCTGGAGCCATAGTCTGATATATTATCAACCCCCGGTACATGGGATGCCGAAAGCCATATATTTTTATCGATGCACCAATGCCTTAGCTCAACTGCCATTTTGTTTAGATCTAGTGACTTGCAGCCACCCATTTTATTTATGTAAGCTATATCACTCATGTTATCAGACTTTATTTGGACATGGATATCAGATTTTAATTTGCAAAAAGCTCTGACTGAATGACACATAGCCAGCATTTCCAAACGCTTTATATGAATACCTAGTTCTTCACTAAACCATCTACCACCGGTCTGTTCATCATTGCATATTGCAGCCCAACCTTGGTTTGATGCGTCAGAAGTAATAACAATATCAGCATTGCCTCGGTCACTCTTTTTTGTAAATGTAAATTCCCAAACCACCATTTTAGATCTGACTTCATGTCATCAGTAATCAACATTTTTGCATTAAAGTTACCTCTGAATTGTTTTAATGTCATAGCCTTTTCTTTTTCAAGGCTCCTGTAATATAATGGTGCGTAACCAACAGCTGAAAAACTTGATACCAGCAGCCCAAGTACCCTTGCTACCTGTCTGATAGAAGCGACTGACAGCTTGCATAAATTTTGGCATTCCTGTACAAGGTTTTGAACCTTGTCATGTGGCAATGTTACAATCATTTTCTCAGAATCTAAATCATTTTCTAAGAAAGTAATTTTCTTAGTTGGGACTAAAACAGACTTTTTCTTATGTATAATGAAACCCACCTGGGACATAAGATCAACTGTATATTTTACATTTAGTTCAAAATCTCTTGCAGTATTAGCTGTCAAGAATGAATCATCCATAAAACTAGAGTTTGAATGTCCCAACATTCTCAGTGTGGTATACACTGGTTTCATCAATTTTGTAAATATTCTAGGGGCACTCGAAAGGCCATTTAGCAATGCAACATATTGGTAGAGTTTTCCTGATTTTTCAAATCTCAATTTTATTTGATCAGATTCTGCAATTAGGTACTGAACAATAAGCATGTCTGAGATCAACAGATGCCATAAAAGAATCAGGTTTTACCAATTTTAATATAGACTCAAGGTATCCATTTTAAAATGGTGATTAACAATGTACTTATTTGAGTTATTTAAGTTTTAAAATCATTCTATACTCGTTGTTCTTTTTCTTTACTAAGAAAATTGGAGAAATAACTCATTGTCATCATGTTCAACTTCTATTATCACTTTCATATCAAGCATCTTTTGTATCTCTTTATTAACTTATATGTCTTCTTCTTTTGTAAATATATTAGGTTTACACCATGTCTGAATTGGGTTCATTTCGTCATAAAATTCTAAATGACAATGTTCCACTGTATCCAATATACTGCTATCAGAAGACAATTTTCTCCAATTTTCTTTGCAAAGTTTTAATCTACCAGCTTGAAAAATGTCACATACCTCATTTTCTACTTCCTGTGCCCCCCTCTCTGGTTTTTTGATTGATTTGATGTAGATCGATTGCTCTGCATCATAGGGTTTGTAACCCCCTCTACCACGGCATGGACATACATACCACGTCTGCCAGCTCGTCTTCCACGGCTGTTACCACGATTTTGAAACTTGGATCCGCAACCCAAGTTACGGCCGATTCTGCCCATCTCCCGGATGTCCTTTACATACTTATTAATGTCGTCGCCATACAAGTTTTCAGTGTAAGGCTGAATGGTAGATATGAGAGGGTAGAATCTTGGATCGACATCAAACCGATGACATTCTTTTCTTTTATTGTTAGTTACATGTAATCTATATGAATGTCCCAAAAGTGCTAAGGCTGTGGTACCCCACTCAACTGACTGGGAATCAAGCTTGTCACCATCCTTGTCAACCAGCTTAGTTATAATAATTGCGGCTTTGACAATGGTATTTTGCATTCCTTGGAACTTTATATCATCTGTGTGCGTATGAGGCTTCAAAAGACGCCATATAGACGAGTTTACTTTAGTTTTCACAAGAGCTTCACAATTTTGTGGACGATGAATGTCTTTCAACAACTCCGCGAGCGTGTCATCAATCATACCATTTCTAAATGAGTATTTACAAATGAAGATAATTCTTCATTTACCCCACAGTCCAACTTTCTTTAGACTGAAACTTTGCAGATTCACGACGTCTCGGCACAACGTTTTTTACATGATGGTTCTACTGAATCATGCTTTGGAGACTTTCCAGACTCACATTGTTCACCCACAATTTCTGATTCATCGTCATAACATTCATCATAATTGTAAATCTCATCAACTTCTTGTGATAACACGAAGGTTTAACGGGCGTGGTGATAGAGAGGCTAACTTTGAGTCCTGTTTGTTTAAACTTTCATTCAGCTGCTTCAGAATAGACAGAATGTCTATATTTAATGCCGCTGAAGACTCAGTGACAGTCTGAACAGGGGTCTTTCTGCCATTAGCATTTGTGCCAGGGTTATGTTTAGCGTTCTTTTCTACTTGTTTATTCTCTTTATCCCTGTCTACCCTTGCTTCTAATTTTTTAGTCGCCGGATGATTTAACATGGCGTCCGCCATGCTCTTTTTCTAAAGGTAATAAACCACTAAATGCATACGCGACCCAAAATCGGATACACTCAAATAGTCCTTACAGAAACTTCTATTTACCTGCAAATGGTGATATGCCTTGACAAAATGGAACTAGAATCATCTTATTGAGTTTAAAGGTATTGTATGCATGTAGTTGAATGAGTGAATGTCTTTCATCTTGAATATTTTGAGATTTTGGCATACTTGACAAAGTAGAGAAGGGTAAAACCCACATTGGATCGGTCCGCGCGTCTGTAAAAATTTGTCTACCGCCTTTGACGAACAAAATCTTTCTTATATTAAACATGACCCCCTGTTTTTTTGGTCTTATTTTGTAGCTGCAACATACTGTTTTTCAATGATATAGGTCTCTGTGAACTGGCCATAGACTTTAACATGATATTATCTCGGGCTGACAATTGTCACTTAACATTGAGCTAAAGAAAAAATTTTTTAGTGGTTTGTGACCTAAACAGAGAATAGCTCGTGATAAAAGTAACACGTATGAAATTTCTGCCACGCAGACGAAATAAATACAAGTAGGTAGAAATAATTTATGTGAATAAGGTAATTTGATAACAAATTGCCTTCAAAGTGAAGATAACCGCGTTATCTACCACTTTTAATAAATTTAATCTCGTACGCTAGTTTAGAGACTATAATTTGTATACTAAGCGGTATACAAAATACAATATACGGTCAGAGTTGCGAACCACGTCCGCACTCTGTGAAAATCGATAGCCCACTGATAAATACGGTCTTGAAAGACGCGCATCTCGTATGAGACCGGAAGTGGTATGGCGTAATAGAATTATAAAATAGAGTGTTAACTATACATGCAGCACTGCACAGCAATATACTGTGATCTTGGATAAGAACATAGCCAATCAAATGAAGTACATAGATCTATCATTCACGAACTTATGCTACATAGTACCAGAAAACTAACAAAACTGCCGAATTTTATTTTTAAAACATTTTCATGTCATGCAATAATTCGGCTGATGTTGCCTTGTATAAACAGGAAGAAAATACATTGAAAACAGAAAAGCCATAACAAGTACTAGGATCATATTTCAAATATTGTTCCTTAATAGTGTGTAAAAGAAACTCGGTGGATGTTCAAATTACTTGCTTACTCTTCGTGGTATATAGCACATAAGGCCTTCAAAGGTGTTCAAAAAAAATGCAGTCTGTACCCAGCCCATATTTGTACTGGGCCGATGGCAAGCTCCAGTTCTTTTATTTTATTTTCTATCGATCATCCTCATGGTTCCCTTGCTCTCCGATATTCAGGCAGGGGTCGATCTCAGTACAACTCTATGAGAGGGGGTTGTAGGAATGGTGTCCGTCTGTGCGTAAGTGCGAACGTCCTTCCAAAAGTGTTCGTACGTAACAAAATCGTGTCCGATCCATAACCTTTTAACGCCTGGACCGAATCACATGAAACTTATAGCAGAAGTTTAACTAATGAAGACAAAGTGCTGAAACCCAAATTCCAATCGTGCCGACTCAAGGTCACAGGTCAAGGTCAAATGTTACATCTTTACATGTTGTGTCTGCTCCATAACTTTTTAATAATGCCTGGACCGAATTGCATGAAACTAATCGCAAATGTGTAAACAATAAAGATAACATACATGTGTAAATAATAAAGATAACATGCAGAACCCACATTCCAATCATTTCGGCTCAATGTCAAGGGCACAGTTAAAGGTCAGAGGTTTAAGGCTTGGTTTCCTGTCCGCTCAATAACATTTTAACGTCTCGACCGATTTGCATTGAACTCATAGCAAATATGTAACTATAAAGAAGACTCGTAGAACCCACATTCCAACCGTGTCAGATCAAGTTCAAGGTCAAAGGTTTAAATCTGCATTCCGTGTCTGCTCCATAACTTTTTAACGCCTGGTTTGAATAGCATGAAACCCATAGAAAATGTGTAACTTATAAAGACGACGTGCAGAACCCACATTCCAACTGTACCCGCTAAAGGTCAATGTCACAATTTAAGGTCAAAGGTTTGAACTTTGCATTTCGTATGTGCTCGATAACTTTGTAACGCCTGGACAGAATAGCATGAAACTTGCTAATGTCTAACTAATGACGTTGATCTGCAGAATTCATGTTTCTACCTTGTGGGGTCAAGTTTAAACCAAGCTGGCTGGCATACAGTCAAAGTCACAGTTCACTATTCATTAATGCAACGGGGGCTTATAATCGTATTTTTAACTGCCTTGCCATATCATGTAAGTAAAATATCCAGATTTTCATAAACAATCAAATCATTTGTTTCCACCAACATATTCATTGTCTATACAGAGTAAAAGTGGCTGAACCACAACTCATCTAAAGTCTACCTACATGTTGTGAAAGGCATCAACGGAGGGTAACAACTTATTGCCTTTAAAAAGTAGCATACAAACATCAGAACATTTATACCTACAACTTACATGGTAACTAAATACTTATATATAAAAAAATAAACTATAATTATATTACAAACTGTACTTGTAAATAATCATTTTTATTGCAGAAATATGGCAACTTCGGATAAAAACCTTGCATCGTTTTCACGGGAATCAGATGCTGACTATAGTTTGGTATGTGTCCCTTGTCACCGTGATGATACTACGAGACCAGCATATTTCTACTGTAAGAATTGCCAGGAACACCTGTGCCATGAATGCTTCAAACACCATAAAAAGGCAACAACGTCCAGACATCATGTACTACAAGATCAAGATACTATGCCTTCCACACAGCAACTGACCGATACAACGGTAGATGCTGGTACCGCTGACAACCTATCAACACCATGCCCACGCCATAATACAGAAATGATAAAGCTTTACTGCCATGATCACAAATTGGTACTATGTAGTATATGTGTAGCTCTCGATCACACTAAGCCGTGCCATGTTGCCTACATACCTGATATTTCCAACAAGATTGTCAACAGTAAAGACTACACACACATCATGGCTAGAATTGATAAACTGCTGAGGAAATGTACAGCACTCAAAACAGAAACGTCCACAGAAGCCAAAACATCCATTGATTCACTGAAACATGCTTTACACGAAATTAATAAATACAGACTAGAAATCAACACCAGAATTGATGAACTACAACAAGAAATCGAAAGCAAGATACATGCTCTACAACAGCAAAATGTTGAGCAAATCAAATCAGTAGAGACCATTTGTGAAGACATCATGAAGAAGATGAACATGACACATGACAGTATACAACAACTGAAAGCTTCCAAACAATCCAACCAGTTGTTCGTGGAAGTAAAACAGGTTCAGAAACAACTACATGAATATGAACAAAGCATCAAGTCTTTATCAGCAGAAGGCAGTATAGACGAGTACAAGTTTATTCCAAGCCAGGCAATCAATGATGTACTTCAGACAGAGAACATGCTTGGTGACATTTCCACCAAACATCAAACAAGATCAGACTCTGCCTCACAACACAACCCTCAACCTGATGCCTCTGATGATACCATCACTCCAACATATCTAGGTGAGATCTATGTGAAGACATCAGAAGAGAGGAATAAATGTACGGTAACAGGTATGACAATGCTACCACCAGATAAACTGGTCCTGGTAGATGGTGGTAACAACTCTATCAAGCTTGTTGATATTAACAGTAAATCTATCATATCACAACTCTCACTTGGTACTGAGAATGTCGATAAACCCTTTGATATCACATCCACAACAAATACACAAGTTGCTGTATCTCTACCAGGAAGACAACATATACAGTTTGTATCAGTATCCGACAAGTTGAGTAAGACAAATACAATACAAACAGACGGTACATGTTTAGGTATATGCTGTCATCAAGATAAATTGGTTGTAGCATTAGGCAGACCTGGAAAACTTGAAATACTGAACATGACAGGTAGAGTAACCACAAGTGTGACAACAGATTTCTCAGGTAAAGATATATTCAATGAGCCATGGTATGTTCAAGCCAACAAAAACTCCATATATGTAATTGAGACAAAGCCCAACATTGTGATCATGCTGAACTGGTCAGGTGAGATCACAGGTAGGATTACAGAAATGGACAGTGTAACAATGCTTACACCATTACGTGATGGAAGTCTACTTGTCTGTGATGTGGATCACGATACAGTATATCAAGTAGCAGGGGACGGTACCAACAGTAGAATTGTCTTACAAGATTTGAGACGTCCACTTGTTGTCTCTGTGGATGATGGGGGACACAAACTATACATCAGTAAATTTACAGAAGAAGATAAACATGATAACAATATTCTGATATACAACATCTGAACAGAAAAAAACACACAACTGATATAACACAACGTCATGAACTACGTACAAATGCAGTGTATAAAACTGTTCATCCGTAGAATAATGTGACAACAGACTGCCATAAATAGATTATGCTCGTGTATTGAATCTATATTGATAAACATGTATATAGAATACATTTGTATATACTCAAAGTGTAACTATTTAACTATGATAAATGAGGAATCATCGGTAAGAATAACAATGTTAAACATGAAATCATATTATCAGTTCAGTGTCTCCAACTTCAGTCACATCTAAAATGCTTGAACATATTCTTTTTCGTTTCTAGTGTTATGAAACATTTAGACTCAAACAACATCCTCTGTGAAAATCAACATGGTTTTAGGTGGTTCTTGAAACGTTCTTGTGAGTCTCAGTGGCTTGTAACTACAGACGATACATGTATAACGAAACACGTGAATGACAGTGAACAAGTTGACAAGACCATATTATACTTTTTCAAGGCCTTGACAAGGTTTCTCACCAACTTCGTCATCTAATGTAGAATTTTATGGAATTCGTAATGACACCAAGCAATGGATAAACATTTTGTGTCAGATCGAACACCGAAAGTTGTTGTACAGGACGTCACATCAGATACACCCAATGTAACATCAGGGTGCCACAAGGGACTGTCCTTGGTCCCTCCTTCATTTTATTCTACATAAATGATATTGCTGATGACATTCCATCCACGGGTCGCCTTTTCGTACTGTAATATACCCTGTTATTAAATCTGCAGCTGATCAGAGAAAATCATGGCAGACTGAATTCAATGTGAAAAAGTACTATAATGAACTGGGATTTATTAAACGAAATCTTAAAGGGACTGCCTCACATATTGGTATATTGCAAACATAAAATAAAATTGTCAAATATTCGCGTTATTTTAGTAAAGTTGCCTGTATATCCCATAAACAACCACATTGACATCTAAAATAACTTGAGAAACTTTGGCATTTTGTAGTTATCTAGTATTTTTACATCAAAAATTCTATTGGGTATTAATACCCCATAGAATTAACACCACTATTACTTAAATTGCCTAACATTTGTTCGCATTTGATGAAAACGAATCGTTAACTGAACCAAATACCTCACTGATGTTTATGCTGTAGTTTGTCAGGTTACAGTTCGATCACGAGTGAATTACATAATTCACAAAGCATGTTCGAAGGAAACTTGCCGCTTTATTTTCAAGAAATAAATACTCAGTGGGCGACATCGAGTGTGGATAAAATTGCTTTTTTGCACCAAATCTTTCATTAAGCACCTGTCAGTGGCTTTCTAACTTAGTCCGACTTAGACGAACGAGGTGCCAAACGCCAGGATCCGTTGAACAAAGTTAACCTAAGTTACTGAAACGTTATGGAAAGTTCGTCTGCGTTAACCACTTGCGTTGCTATCGAGTTCATTGCGTCTGATACCCGTTGGTCTGCGTTGAACAAACGTTCATTTGCGCTGGCGAAAGTTCGCTTACGCCAGCCCTTGCGTTACTACCGCGTTCATTGCGCTGGATACCCGTTGGCCTCCGCTAGATAAACGTTCGACTGAATTCATTACCACCACCAACGTTTCAGGAGACGTTTGCAAACGGAGTTTAACTTAAGCAAACTTTAATCAACTTAATTCAGCGTTCAGGAACGTTTACAAGCGGAGCACAACTTACATCAGCGTTTATTTCCAAACGTCGGCAAAGTTTTTGCATGTTAAAAATTTTCAACGAATACAACGTTCTTCAGCATTTACCAGCGATCGTCAACTTATCAAAACGTTGTATCCGGTTCCGGTCAAACGTAAACATGTAAAAATATCGCTCCGTGGGAAAAGGAAGATAAAAGTGCTACAAAAACATTAAAATGGAATAATTTATTAGCGATAACCTGTATAAATTAGGTAACAACCATGAAGTGAAATTGCAGTTTTGAAAACATTTAATGTAAAAAGATAAATTGACAGTAAAATTGTACTCAAAACCTCGCCCAAAAAAATTGAACTATACTACACGAAAAAGATAACGTCGTCACTGTTTATATATTCTGTTGTCACAATGAAAAAGTCAGATGAACCAGGAGAAGATGAAGGCAAGAAGAAACAGACGAGAAGTAGAAAGGCTACCACCACGGATGATATATCTGAAAGTCAGAGAGATAAACAAAGTAAATCTGATAACCAAATAAAAGAATTACTGGTAGAAATGAAAAGTTTTAATTCGAAATTGGCACACGTTGAAGGTACAATTTCGAGCATGAACGCTACGCTAAAAAATGTCATGATGAAAGGAGATGGGTCTATGAGAACAACAATGCAAGATCTGTTGCTAGACATGAAAGAAGATCTGCTGAAGTCTGTGATAAAGAACATTGAAATTCTAGAAGGTAAACTGTTCGACAAGGAAGAAGAAAACAAGGCAATGAAGGTAGAAATTGGTAAACTGCAAAAAGAGATTGACACTCAAACCACAACAAACGAAAAGTTAAGGACCATGATACAAAATAGTGACAAAGACAGACAAGAATTCGAAAATAAATCTGAACAATACAGCAGAAGAAATAATATTCGAATATGTGGCCTAGAAGATGACAATCCCAAGGAAACAGCCAAGGAGTCCGCTGAAAAAGTCATCCAAATGTTGAAGGACCATCATGTGCATGACCTGTCAATGGCTGATATTGACATTGCACATAGGATTCCACACAAAAAGAAGAAGAAAAGAGAGATAATAGTTAAGCTGCTTTCGAGAAACACCAAAGATCAGATTCTTAAAAAGAGAAAATTATTGGTTGATACAGGAAAATTTATTAACGAAGACTTGACGTCATTAAACCAGCATGTCCTTATGTGCGTAAAAAGAAAAATGAAAGAAAGTGTCAGCGAAGCCTGGTCGGTAAATGGAAAGATCTTTTATAAAGACAGAGAAGACGACGTGCATGCCTTGAGTTTCAACGACTATGATTATTGGATAGGTCTCCCATGGCCAGACAATGAATAATTGTGTGCGTTATCTTTGTTGGTAACTATACCTGAGAACTAGCTGACCGTCCTATATAGAGTATAACTTCCACGTGATTTTCGTTTTTACGAACAACTATACCGAAGACTTGTGTAGAGATCTGTGTTTTGATTATACACTTGCTTGACCGTTCAAACATCTAATAAACTCTATATTGCTTATCAATCTATAAATTATCATAATACACATTTAACATTCTTTTGTTCAATGATAATGAAAAAGCTGCTTTGCAAGTTTGTGTGTTGTATGTACTCTAAATGAAAGTGCATGGCTATAATTACATATAATAAATTTAAAGGTCAATTAATAATTATATTGATTTATATATGTGTATTGTACCTATTGTACAATTTAAGGGCATGTACTCATTTGTTTAACTCAGAATTGTGTATGTTTAGGGTTGTACTTATTGACAATATCTTACTGCATGTATTTGATTAAAACATTTAAATATGCTGAATATCATTCTTACTGTTCATCGAGTTAAAAGTTTTGCACATATATTGTCCGTATTTGCGTCATTTGGTTTGATTCATCTCGATATTCAATCGATACTAGTGCTTACAAATCATCTGGAAATTTTCGAATGGACAAATTCACAAATCATCGGATTTACCAATCGGGATACCAAGCCAACAGGAATCAGAAGTACATGATGTCACGCCAGCGATGGGCGAGACAGACTCTAATGTCGTTGAACAGGATGTGGGTACCAGGCTGGTATTAAACGAATGTTGTATTGAACCTGATATGAATAGTGCAACAAACAATTCAAACTGTGCCTCAAATGACATTCTGGAAAAAACTAATTTTCTACATGAAAAAGGAATTCATTTCTTTCATTTAAATATCCATTACTTATATCCAAAACTCGATGAATTAAAAATTTTACTTCATAATCACCCATATCTAGATATTGTTGCACTTTGTGAAACTTTCTTGAATAACAACTTCTCTGACAATGAATTTCAAATAAGTGGCTATCAAATGTTTCGTAAAGATCGTGAAACAAATGGTGGTGGGATCATTGTTTATGTAAAACAAAACTATTCATGTCTTCGCAGGTTTGATTTAGAAAATGATTATACTGAAATTATCTGGCTTGAGATTCAGAACAATAAGCAAAAACCAATAATATTGGGTTACACTTATCGACCCCCTTGTTCCAACGCAGATTGGAACTTAAATTTAGAAAACCCCCTTGAGAAATTATTCATTGAAAACAAAGAAATTTTACTAACCGGAGATTTAAACTACAACTTTGATCCCATCACACAATCTACTAACAATAGTTCATGGAATAATATTACTAACAATTTCCATTTAAAACAACTTGTTGACATGCCCACCAGAGTAACTAGTACTACAAAAACAATAATTGACCATCTTTATACAAATGTTTCCCAAAATATTTCTGAAGTTAATGTTCCAGTTCTATCAATCAGTGACCACTTTCCTGTGTGTTTTACCCGTAAAGTTTCAAATACAGCGCCAAAAGATCCCTTACATCATATGATACAATACCGTAATATGAAGCAATTTAATGAAGCAGATTTTCTTAAATCACTTGAGGAACAGCCATGGTCTATCCTAGATATGTATGAAGACACAGATGATGCCTTAGACTGTTTTCAATCATTATTCAATGACGCTTTAGATACACATGCTCCATTGAAACAGAAGCGTGTTAAACACATTAACTTACCCGATTGGTACAATCCAGAGATTTCCAAAATGACAAAAGAAAGAGATAAGGCAAAAAAGCTAAATAATACGGAACAATATAAATATTTGCGGAACAAAGTTAAAACTCTGATATCAAATTCTAAGAAAACATATTATGCTGAAACTATAAATGACAATAAAAACGATGCCAAAAAACTGTGGAAAAATCTTAGGCAGTTATCAGGTAAAATCACTAATCACCAAACAAACTTCATTCACGATGATGAGGGGACTCCGATTTTAGACCCACTTGAAACAGCTGAAGTATTCAATGAATATTTCATTGACATTTTCAAGTCAGCCCCTCAAAATTGCTTCTCTTTCTCAGAATGCGATAAAACAAAACTATGTGAATTCATTGAAATGCATTGTGAACACGATACTTCGTTTTCAATACCTAGTATAACATGCACATTTATAGAAAAAGAATTACAAAACCTTGACATAAATAAATCAACTGGATTAGATGGCATAGGACCAAAATTTCTTAAATTAAGTGCTAAAATCATATCCAAACATCTCGCAAAAATTTTTAACCTCAGTTTATCAAATGGAATATTTCCCTCAATATTCAAGAGAGCAAAGGTGACACCTATCCATAAAAAGGGGTCTAAAAGTGAGAAAAGTAATTACAGACCTATTTCGATTTTACCAGTTCTATCAAAAGTACTTGAAAAACATGTAAGCAATAACTTAAAACTTTTTCTTGAAAACAAGTCTCTCCTTCACCCAAATCAATCTGGGTTTCGAACTCACCACTCATGTGAAACTGCCCTGACTGCCATTATTGACAACTGGATAAAAGCAATAAATGAAGGAAGTCTTGTTGGGACTATTTTTCTCGATCTTACTAAGGCATTTGACCTCATTAATCACAAGTTACTACTTGAAAAACTACAGCTATATAAAATTGGTGAAAATGCAATTGCCTGGTTCAGGTCATATCTAACAGATCGCTCACAGCAGGTGTGTGTTTCCGGAAAAACTTCAAGTATTAACACATACCAGCTGGTGTGCCACAAGGCTCTGTGCTGGGACCTCTCCTATTCATTATTTATATAAATGATATGCCGTTACACCTATCCAATTCTGTGTCAGATATGTTTGCTGATGATACCACTATTTCATCATTTGGAAGTAATTTAGACTCAGTTAGTACTTACATTCAATCAGACCTTGATTCTATACAAAACTGGTTAAAAAGAAATTCCATGGTTGCAAATTCCGAAAAAACCAAAGCTATGGTTATTTCTCCCTCAACTCGCAGTTCCGAAAAAGATTCAAGAATTTCATTCAATGGAAAAACTATTCAATTTTCAAAAACAGAAAAACTTCTGGGAGTCCATATTGATCGCACGCTTAATTGGAAAACACAAGTACAAATGACACTCAAGAAATGCAACTCATTATTATACTTACTTATGAGAATTAAACAATTTTTAAATCTGCATACTAGAAAAATGTTTTTCAATGCATATATCCTTCCTCATTTAGACTACTGTTGTTCTATTTGGGGAAACTGCACCACTGAGCTTTCCAATGATATGTACAAATTTCAAAAACGTGCTGCTCGAATTATTCTTGACAAAGATTTTGACACACCCACAGAGGAATTATTTATGCAATTAAATTGGATGAAATTTTCAGACAGAGTTAACTATAAAAAGGCCATTCTAGTGTACAAATCTCTGAACGGCTTTCTCCCAAATTATATGGAGCAACTATTTACCTATAATGAAAATAAATCATTGAGGTCATTTGAACAAAAACTACTAGCAGTTCCAAAACCCAGGCTAGAATTTTGCAGAAAATCATTGGCATACTCTGGTGCAATATTATGGAACTGTCTTCCTTACGATATAAGAACATCTTTAAATATCAACTTATTTAAAAGCAACTACTTGAAGTGGTGGTTCTCTGGTGGTCAAGCACACTTCTCTCTCACTGGAGCGATGCATTGATTAATTAGTAACCCATCAATAATGTTTTATGCTATTTATGTCATCATTCAATGTGTTATATTATCTGCTCATTACTTTTCCTTTCTTTCAGCTGTGTATATATACTTGTATATATTTATATTACTTTGTCATTCATGTAACTTTTGTAAATGTACATATATTATGTTATATGAGGCTCACAGGGAAGACTGGGCATACCCAACTGTGTTGCCTCTTTAAATAAAGTCTTTATTATTATTATTATTATTATTATATCTTACGTTTTGTAATTTTGGTAAACAATTTAAAGCGCTGTTAATGTAAAGGGAACAAACTACGGTTTATATATGTGTATTGTTCAATTCGATGAATTTTTGAACGTTGATTTATATACGTGTATGGTACCTATTGTACAATTTAAGGGCATGCACTTGATTCAAACGTCGGTTATATTTGCCTAATTACATGCTTATTGGTCATTGAGTTAAATGTTTAGCATATAATATTGTTCGATTTGACCCATTTGTTTATCTTGATTTATGTATGTATAGGTTTGTTATTATTGATAATATGTAATTACTGGTACTTGATTCAAACTTTAAATATGCTGAAGACCATTCTTACTTTTCCACATCATTTGTCTGCATTTGCGTTGTTCGTTTAATTCGTCTCAATATTTTACGTTTCACTTTTTTAGTTAACAAAACACTGGGAACAAATTATGGCTTGTATGTATATGTATGTGTGTGTGTGTATGTATGTGTATGTATATGTATGTGTATATGTATGTGTGTGTATATATATATATGTGTGTATGTATGTATATGTGTGTATATGTATATATGTATCATTCATTCGATGCATTTATTGAACGTTAAGTTATATGCGTGTGTTGTACCTATTGTACAATTTAAGGGCATGTACTAAATTGTTTAACTTTGATATACATGTATGTATATAAAGGGTTGTACTTTTTGGCAATATCTAATTTCATTTGCATGTACTTGATTCAACTTTAAATATGCTGAATTTCATTCTTACTTTTCATCGAGTTAGACGTTTTGCATATGATATTGATAGATAAATTCGATGTTTGTATATATACATGTTTGAGCAAAACGTTTAGCATACGATATTGATTGGACTCATTATTTAATGTTAGTTTATATATGCATATTGCTGCATCACTTAACGACAATATTTAAGGGCATTTACATGACTATATATGCCTAATGACACTTGATTTCAACTTTAAATATGCTGAATATTATTCTTCCTTTTCATTGAGTTAAACGTTTCGCATATGATATTGATAAATTCGATGTTTGTAACATACATGTTTGCTTTTATCTTTGTCAAACTGTAAATGCTTGTACTTGATTTAAACATTCTTGCTGTGCATTATGTTAAATATTTGTTATAAGATATTGATCGATTCGACTCATTATTTTACATAAGTTGATTTATGTACATTTATATTGATGCAACAAATGACTAATGACTAAATGTAAGTGCATACTCTTGATTGAAACCTGGGTTATGTATGCCTGATTACGTTCTTACCATTGGTAAAACGTTTAGCATACGATATTAATTGGTCGCATTATTTAATGTTAGTTTATATATTAGCTTATATATGCACATTGCTGCATCACTTAACGACAAAATGTAATGGCATTCACATGACTATACATGCCTAATGACATTCTTACTGATGACTACTAGTAAAATAGTAGTATTGAGTACTATGTTATCTTTTAGAAATGTTCTACAATTATTTTTTCCACCAATGTTTCAACATGGTTTGTTAAAAGTAAACAAGAATTGTGTAACTAGACAGAATATTGCTAGTAAACATGTTTTCCAATTGTAATATTTTTCCCACGATACACTTTTTTCAACCGTTTGACCTTCACCATATTTTTGTTATTTGTTATATTCTCATTCTTTGTGACAATGTTTATTTTTGTTTCCATTTGTACATTTCTGGTTCTGGTTTGGGTCATCTCACAAAATCTTCAAAACGATTTCAAATATGGGTGATATTCCTATTTTGTCTTTGAACTGTAGAGGCCTTCAAGGTACATTTAAAAGACTACAGGTTTTTCAATACTTAAAAGAAGCAAATTGTGACATTTTGTGTTTGCAAGATACTCACTTTAACAATGATCAACTGCAAGATATTTATACCGAATGGGGATCTGAGTGTATTTTAAGCAGCTGCTCCTCCAATTCCAGAGGCGTAGCGATACTCTTTTCGAAAAAAATAGAATATAAAATTCATAAAACCATGTGTGACAAAGATGGAAACTATGTTATACTTGATCTTAATGTTGGGGAAACTAGACTGACTTTAGCGTCTATATATGGACCAAATAGCGACACACCATCTTTCTATGAAAATATTTTTGACATTATTGATAGTATGGAAAATGAAACCTATATGTTATGTGGCGATTTCAATCTGGTACTAGACCCTGAGTTAGACTACTATAATTATAAACATATAAATAATAAACTCTCGCGTTTAGCACTACTAAAGGAAATCAGTGACAGAGAACTTACAGATCCTTTCAGATATAACTATCCTGATACAAAAAGATATACATGGCGTAGAACTAACCCATTACAACAGGCCAGACTAGATTTCTTTTTAATATCCCCTCTTCTATTAACAAATGTTTCTGATACACTAATCAAACCAAGTTTTCGATCAGATCATTCAATTATAATCCTGAAACTCAACTTTTCAAAGTTTAAACATAAATGTGGACTTTGGAAACATAATAATTCTCTTTTAAGCGATATAGACTACTTGAATGCAATCAATGAAACAATAAATACAACTATAAGACAATATGCTCTGCCAGTCTACAATATCGATACAATTCTTGATAATCCCCTCTCGGATATACAGTTTACAATAAATGACCAACTTTTTTTGGAAACCTTACTGATGGAAATACGCGGAAAGTCTATTTCTTATAGCTCATATAAAAAGAAAATTACAAATCAAAATGAAATAAATTTAAAAAAGAAAATCGAGAATCTAGAAAACAATTTGCAAGAAAATAATTTAGGGACTTTGAACCAATTAAAGACCGAACTAAAAATTATTCAGGACAATAAACTAAAAGGTTACATGGTGAGGTCGAAAGTTGATTGGGTCATAAATGGTGAAAAGCCTAGCAAATTATTTTGTAATTTAGAAAAGTATAACTATACATCAAAAACTATCAACAGACTTGTCAAAGTCGATGGAACTGAATTAACAGATCAAAAGGATATACTGAACGAAACATCACTTTTTTATAAGGAACTTTACTCTAAAAAACAAAAGGATATGGATTTGGATAGTTTTAACAACTTTATACATAATGTAGATATCCCTAAATTAACAGATGAAGAATCAAACTCGATAGAAGGTTTAATTACATTAGACGAATGTTCAAGAGCATTAAAAACTATGGATAATAATAAAAGTCCTGGGACGTCAGGGTTCAGTGCTGACTTTTATAAGGTATTTTGGAAAAATATTGGTGCTTTTGTTTGTAGGTCACTAAACGATGCTTTCATATCGAATTCATTAACGATCACACAAACACAAGGAATTATAACATGCATACCAAAGGGAGAAAAACCAAGACAACTTCTGAGTAACTGGCGACCAATTACACTTTTAAACTGTGTTTATAAGATAGGTTCCGGTTGCATTGCGAACAGATTAAAAAATATCTTGAACAATTAATAAATACTGACCAGACAGGTTTTATAAAAAATAGATTTATTGGAGAAAATACAAGGCTAATATATGATTTAATGAAACATACTGAAATAAACGATATTCCTGGTTTATTATTATTAATTGATTTTGAAAAAGCATTCGATTCTTTATCTTGGGAATTTGTACAGAAAACTCTAACCTTGTTTAACTTTGGAAAAGACATAAAAAAGTGGTTCAACATATTATATAAAGATAGTGTTTCAGCAATTACACAATGTGGATTTTTATCCGATTTTTTTCAAATACAACGTGGTTGTCGTCAGGGTGACCCTTTAAGCTGTTACATCTTTATATTATGTGCTGAGATTTTGTCCTTGAAAATTAGATCAAATAAAACTATCAAAGGTATAAAAGTGAATGACGTAGAACACAAATTGTCACAATTTGCTGACGACACAACAATTATCCTTGACGGCTCTTCAGAATCGCTTAACGAAACCTTAAAAGTATTGTCAGATTACACGTATCTCTCTGGACTCAAAGTTAATTTCGATAAAACTAAAGTGGTTTGGATAGGTAAACAAAAATATAGCTCTAATACCATAAAAACAAAATGGAAACTGTCTTGGAATCAAAGTAGTTTTGAGATGTTAGGAATTAAATTTCACGTAGATCTTGAAAAAATGATAGAAATAAATTTTACAAATAAAATACTTAAAATGAACAAAATATTAGCAAATTGGAAGCGAAGAAACTTAACACCAATTGGAAGAATCTTAATAATTAAAACTTTAGTGCTCTCTCTTTTCAATCACTTGTTTACATCCCTTCCTAATCCTCCGTGTGAAACTAAAAAAAAGTTAAATGATACCTTCTCTAACTTCGTTTGGCAGGGTAAAGCTAGAATAAAGAAAGAAGTTTTGAAACAACATTATTCACGCGGTGGGCTGGGAATGGTGGATATAAATGCATTTATATGTTCCTTGAAAATAGCTTGGATAAGGAAAATCTTACAAACAAATAGTAAATGGATAAACATTGCAAGTACACTATTTAACATTGATAAACTAATAAAATGTAGCACTCAGTATCCAATACTTATAGGAAATAAAATAAAAAACTCATTTTGGAAAGATGTTTTTAAAGCATTAATCGCGTATAATGAACATCAGCCATTTAAGGAAAGAGATTTATTAGCTTATCCATTATTTTATAACCCTAACATATTGGTAGGAAAAAATAGTATATTTTATAAAACCTGGTTTGACGCTGGAGTACAAACAATAGGAGATCTTGCGAATGAGGAAGGTAACTTACTTAGTTTTGAGGAATTCAACCAAAAATTTAGTCTTCAAACTAACTTCATTCAATTCTATGGCGTAAAAAATTCTGTTACTAAATATTTGTTAGAATACAAAAATAAATATAATACAGTGCTTACTAAACCATTCCTTCCACCGTGCTACAAAGACATTCTAAAATTTAAAAAAGGTACGCAACCTATGTACGACGCAATGACACAATCTCAATTGGCGCCTACGTGCAAATCAAAATGGAAGGAAAAAATAAATATTAACTTTAATGATAAAGACTGGCTCGCGATCTTTGCTATACCCTTTGAAATTACAAGTGATTCTAATATTCAGTGGTTCCAATACAGAATAATACATAGAATACTAGGAACTAATTCATTTTTATTTAAAATAAACATTAAGCAAAGTGAAAACTGCTCTTTTTGTAAAACATCACCAGAAACAATTGAACATTTTTTTTGGCAATGCCCAGTAACAACACGTTTTTTTAAACATATGTTTTTGCATAATGCCGTTGTAACCAACCATCTCAATAGAGAAAATTTTATTTTAGGAATACGAGACAAAAACTGTATAGCATTAAATCTCTTATTCTACTACACCAAAAGATATGTATATAACTGCAGATTAAAAGAGACAGTTCCAACCATCCAGTACGCTAAACACTATATTAGGTATCAATACAATATATTAAAAGAAATAGCTATCAAAAATCACACCGTCAGCCATTTCAATGATACTTGGAATGAAATAACAGACCTTTTTTGCTGAATGTCCAGATAAGACACTTATATTTACAAATATGTAAGATATCCCACCAAACCGGAAACCAGAAACCAGTATACTATTTGAGAATGTCACATTGTCTTTTTGTTTCTATAAAACTGAGGATAGTGTTTTGTTTACTATGATAAGTAACACAATGTCCATCTATATTCTGGCATTATATAACAATATGTTTTCAAATTTTCAATGTATGAAATGTTAATATTTTGGAGATTGTGTATACTGAATATTATAACTACGTGATTATCATTTCAATCTCTGCTATATATTATATCTACCTTTTTTTACTAATACACATTTATATATATATACTAATTCAGAATGTGTAAGGTGTGTACTGGGATGCCCTCGACCCAGGCACACCTATTGACGAGGATAATAAACAATCACTCCACCTCAAAAAAAAAAAAAAAAAAAAAAAAAAAACTTATCAAAAAAACATATCAAAACGTTTTGTAACTTTTACTAGCGGAGCTGAACGTTTGCCCAAACGTCGGTAAACGTCGGTCCAAACGCTAGAGTGTGAACCCAGCCATACCTACCAGACCATTCTACAATTCAGTCAACCAAAGGATGTAACTCACAAAACTTCATTCTATACCAGTCCTTGCGTAACACTTATCAACACTCGTTTTACCCGGGACAGTTACTATCTGGAACTCTCTCGCAGTAGTGATAGACCCGAGCCTGGACGCATTCAAGTCAGCAGTCCTGTCGCGACCAGTGTTCCGAGCCTAGGATAGTAGGCCATTTTGCTGGCTTAGAATGAGAAGGTCGTAAGTGCGACTTACGATCTTTTAAGACTCATAAATATTTGAAATCTGCATCACGAGGCGCTTCTAATGAGCCTATTTTCATGAAATGGTCATGTTGACAAAACGGAAATTTCCACAGCTTGTTTTTCCATAAGTTTTCAGACAGTTTTTTCTCGTTTACTCAAAATATTGATTTTGTACTTGTGACCTTCTTATTTTAAGCCAGCGATTTTGTTAAGTGTAAATAAATGTTTGTGAACGCCATGTTTTCCTTTTTTATAATCACTCGGCACTCTAAATTTGCACTGTTTTTAGCTCTCTTCAGTAGATGCCCTCGTGGCGTTGAAGAGTATCTGGGAGAAGTTAAAATTGTTCATGTACCATTACCATACCTATCATAACCAGAATACAATACATACAATACAAATACATGTACACAAGTATTTGGTAATTGTTAATCAGGACCAATATTATACCCAATAAAAATCTGACTATAATTATCGATGTGTTACATGTTTGTGTTAACAATTCCTCACACGAGGGCAACAATTATAACTGACGAGAACCCTCCACCATACTGATTAGTGACACACATGTTTACAATGTCTCACCAAACACGAGGCCGAGGACAACAACAATAACTGACGTGATCCCACCACCATACTGATCAGTGACACATATGTTTACAATGTCTCACCAAACACGAGGCCAAGGACAAGAACAATAACTGACGTGAACCCTCCACCATACTGATCAGTGACACACATGTTTACACTGTCTCACCAAACACGAGGCCGAGGACAACAACAATAACTGACGTGAACCCTCCACCATACTGATCCCTGACACACATGTTTACAATGTCTCACCAAACAGGCGATCGAGGTCAACAACAATAACTGACGTGAATCCACCACCATACTGATCAGTGACACACATGTTTACAATGTCTCACCAAACAGGCGATTGAGGACAACAACAATAACTGACGTGAACCCTCCACCATACTGATCAGTGACACACATGTTTACAATCTCGCCAAACAGGCGATCGAGGACAGCAACAGTGTAACCACTATATAATGTCCGTTAGGAGCAAAATATTATTTTAGAATGCACAAGCCTTTTCATTTGTGCAAAATATTATTTTAGAATGCACAAGCCTTTTCATTTGTTTGACACGAAGTCCTAGATTTTAAACCAACATGGGTTTTTTGATGTACGAGATCTTATTGAAATCATTTTGACCAGCTGAATGGCAAGTACATAGCTTCTAGAGAGTTCACAACCTTTCTTTCATTTCAACTGGTAACCAACCGGTAGTTTTTGATCCCACATAACTCAGTCTCAAACTTGTCAGGAGATTTCATTGAGAACATCATTCTAACCAAGTTTTAAAATGATGGTGTCACAAGCAATTAACAAGACGCGATAATGACTATCGCTCCGCCCACCCGCATCACGTGACTCTTTTTTCGAATACCCCGACAACTATCGCCCGTTTCATACTGATATATGCATATAGTATAGGTTTGATTAAACGTTAAAAACGTTTAAATTGACTAAACTATCCACAGAGTATTTTGTAATTTGATAATCCGTCTGATAACGTGCGTGGATCAATAAATTTCTTAAATAATATGATTTTATCGCGACATTTTGTGGGGTTTATAATTTGTGTTTCACAAGCATAACGGTAGCTGCAGTATATATCTACATACCTGGTATAAATATCTAAATCAATTGTGAACATGTATAATTTGTCAAGGGACCATAATTCTCAAAGAGTACATTACATATCATGTGATCTGTTAACTTTAATGTCATTTCACAGCATGCTGTCTAGCTCCCTAGATCATAGAGGGACACCGCCCGGTCGCATCTTCCAGTCCCCATTTCCTGTTTATTTGGCTATAAAGTATATGGCAAATATATATACAAGATCAGATCTATATTATCTTCCCTTATTATCAGCAGAATCAAAGAATGCAGAAGAATCATGACTTGTCAAATTAAATTCATGTACAATAATGATAAAAGAAATACAAGTATATATGTTTGTATTGCATGTTTATTCTGTTGGATGCTGATTGCAAGTCACGTGGAAGAAAAAGAGGGAACCTGTTATGATAACAGGAGTTTAAATTAGTATTCGGGCATCACATGTGTAAGAAAAAGAAAACTACGATGCCCATATACCTATATTTTTGTGAATAACACATTTATTGTCTTTTTCTAATGATCAGAATAAAACAGTTTGTGTTCGAACCAAGCATTTTTCATGTCGATCTTATTTATTTTTTAAATCTATCGAGTTTAAACAGTCATAAAAATGTTTCTGTTCCACCGATTTTCAAAACTATTGGTGTTTTTCTTTCTACAGAAATATATCTGAAAGTTAAAACCACTGTCATTAAAAAATATTTACAGGCAAAAAAGATATTTGTGTTGTCGGGTTTTATAAAGCAATGATCCCAATAAAATCTTAATTTTTATACCTTGATAAAAAGATCAATATTTCATAGATCTTCATTATTTTTGGTGGTGTCATATTCTACAAACCTATAGCTTTCATTTGCATCCACTGTCATTTAAATATATTCACAAATAAAAAAGATATAGAGGAAACATCGATTTAAAATGCAATATCCCTATATATTCTTATTGAATGGTGTCGGAGGGTTTAATCCTAATTAGCACCACGCGATATTGTTATAGCGATAGCGCGTTCTGATTTTTATCGCTGTTTATGTGGGCGGAGCTTGCGTCTTGTTAATTGTGGATGTACAGACAAACGACAGACGAAGAGAGGTCATTAACCTTGTTACTACGCGACAATAGGAAACAAGTTACCTGGAATATATATTCATAACCTAAATGTATACTTCAATAAGTAACTTATTTTTCACGTTCGGTTTGTATTTCTGTATAGCAAGGAGAATTTAACACAACTCTTGACCTTCTATTAGCATAATTTAAAAGTTGATATATTTCTATATTTATAACCCGATTGTATGTTTTCATAAGCGGCAAATATCACGAACATTTTCACAGAAATTTAATTATTCAACGCATGAACCTTGTAATATATTCATGCATAAAGGTCAGGATCAGGTCAAATTCTCCAAGCTATTCATAGTTGTATCAAAGGAAAGACAACATTTTATGAATAAAATCACAGAGACTTTGGAACTCCTGTATCAATATTTTATGACAACAAGCTAGTCCATCAACACAGAATATTTCAGCCGATGTAGATGGACCAAAATGTTGTTAGAAGTACAAAATAGTACTGAGTAATGGGCACTGATTGTCATCCTGTGTAGCATTGGTATCCAAAGTTGATGAGGGATTTACCAAGAAAAAAAGAAAATGGTGAGGGAACTCACTTTTACTTTTGCATTTATTGGGTGGATGTCTGAGGTGTTAAAATTTTTATGGTTAGGTGGCAAAAAATAATCACGAAGTTAATTCCCAAAACACAGCTACTTTTGCCTGGAAAATCCCTAACCAAAATTGTAGGACATGCAGCATTCAAAGTTGTGTACTAGTTTAACATGTATGTGTACTGGTACAATACATGTACATCCCAAGTTGTGTCCATTGTTCTAGAATTACTAGTTTATATATGTAATATGTCACAGAGGCTTGAAATAAAGCAAACACTTCTGTATACATTTATACAATTTATTAGAAAAAGATCATTATTTATACATGTATCATGTATTTGGATGGATTCAGTTTTTGCTACAATTGATGCAAACTATAGTAAGATCAGATATAGCAATATATAGAACAATTCACATAGTTCACAAACAGTTATACCATACAACTAGAACATTTTACATTTACATTTGTTTTTTAACCATTATTTTATTACATAACCAAGTATTACAGTCTTGGCATCATATTACTTTGACAAATATGCTGAGTGAATTTACTACAAAATATAATAATAGTTTTAGTCAAAGCAAAATCAAGAGGGAAAGCTTATCTAACATAAAAGATTCATTAAAATAAAATAGAAAAAATACAAATTACTAACAAACATGTATATTATACAGGTTAAATTTGGTTAATTTGAAAGCTATCCATAGTGTGTAAAATAAAATCTTTTTTTAAATAACTTGAATAGATTGTCTAACTATAAGTGATATATAATATGTGGATCTTTGTATAACCAATTATATATTTATGTTAAAGACATATCCTTAGTTAATGTAACTTTATCATCAAACTGTATTCTACAGAAAGCATTCACCTAACATTGCATATCGCCTCAAAATAAGGTTGTGAATGGGGTCATATAAGGGACTTCATAAAGTTGATGTGCTTGGCATGCCAACATAGCCTTTATTTGCTTTCTGTTGAAATATAGCAGGCATATTAGTGCCTCCATCTGGGTTTGAACCACCGGGTGGCCAAGTTAGACAACAAGTGTCTACCATTGAGCTACAGAGGCACCTAATATGGTTGATTGGTAAATTTTTACAAAAAATAGGTGTACAGTAATGCGCTTCCAAAACTACACCAAATTAATAGCACTTGCTATTTGAAATTTGACTAAACTGGACAAAACAGCCAGCAGCTTATTCAGATCCCTAGTGTGCCTCCCTAAAGCCCCTTCACATCCCCAATAGAGACATTATACATGTGTAGGTTCTTATATTTCTAACAATATTAATGAAGAAGCAGCCATTGTCTCCTGTAATATGAACTAAAATATAAAACACAATGACTAAAATAAAGAATACACTACATATATACACATTTATACCATTTTATATACTAGACATTATATACGTATGGAACCTTTTCCAACATAAACAAGAGTTAACACTAAGAGTGTACCACAACAATGATATATTTCTCTTAGAAAAACAAAGACGCTGCCAGTCTATATATAATTTAGACTATGATCAAACAAGTCCAAAACACATGCACAAATCATTTCACACACAGCTATACTTAATGGCGATTATGTGTATAAAGGTTCAATGGAATCTGTGGAAGTAATGTGTAAGTGTGTATTTCAGACATTTGGCGTGTAGGTATTTAATAGCATTTTTGAAAATTTCTTTTCGTAAAGTTCTATGTTGGCAATGATTTACGCTAGATGAAATGTTAGCAAATTTGCGAAATTTACCAATTATGTCAACATTGCAAACTCAACCATTTATACAGTTGTTCGTGCCACATGTTTTCTGTAAATGACTTATCAACTAACCAACTAACTAACTGCATTGTGACTTTTATAAATACACACGTTTGAACATGGCTTGCATTCTATAATCCTTATTCCATGGTAACTCATATATACATTGTAAACCCACATTTGAACATGATTTGCGTTCTTTAATCCTTATTCAATAGTAATTTCTATATAAACCCACATTTAAACATGGTTGGCATTCTTTAATCCTTATTCAACGTGAGCACTTCATGGTTGAATGTTACTATAAATAGCACATGGTGATATCAGCAAAATGCTGTATCTTTCTGTGCTTTCATGGATATAAATCGTATATAGGCAGAGTATACAATAGTCATTAGATAAAAATATGTTACTTTTTTAAATAAATACATACAATACAAAGGCCATTTTTGTTTCAATTAAGCCACACTACAAGAGTCTTGGACCTGTGTCAGTTACAAAGAAAAGAGTCATAAAGAGGCATAACCATCATAGTTTATTTATAGACCACCAAGAAAAAGCTAAACCAGTACCCAAAGCTACAACTCACTACAAACTCTTAACTATTACAATTTTACACACATTGATAAATATAGCCATTTGGTCATTAAGATGTAGTTTTTTTAGATATGAATGTGTAAATGAGAACTTATTGCAGATAGAGAATTAATATCAAACTTTTAACAGAACAAAATTGGAGACAATTAATTTCAAATCTATAGATAACACATACAATAGGACAATCCGAAAATATATCTCAAGAATTATTGCAAACAAACATATGTTACAATGAAAATATTTGAGTATACTGTAATACTATCCATATAGACACAGAGTGATTAAGTGAAGTTCATGTATAAAACTAGATACTATAACCTTTTAATGAAGTGTTAACTGAATTTGTGAAATTAAAATGGACAAGATGACCACATACCTCAATAGTGTCCAAGTAAACTGAGCGATAACTATTATTTTATTTGTTTTCACCTTAAACATGGATGAGACAAATGTACAATAACCTAAGATATTTCAGACAAAAAATGCTGAAACCCAGATTTAGCGTTTTAAGAAAACCACCAAGTGTAAGCAAGTGCTAAGACCAGGTAGAGCGAATATAGCATGTTAGTTTAGCAATCATATTATAGTTAGTGTATACAGTATAAGCCTTTATAATTGGTTTTACACCGTTATAGAGGACTCGAAAGCTGCCTCACAGGATTTTTACCCTGACTTGACAATAAGTTCTGACATTTTATGTTCATGTAGTCATACATAGTCTTTATCAACAATACAACATGCATGTTCACTGATAAAACAAATAGTTGTGTAACTTGGAACAAAAACAACCCTCACAGTATTAGTATTATCAAGGCATACCATTCCATACATGACTGACAGAGATGGAGAACCTTAATGAACATGCTAACACATAGTGTGACATGTAGCATAATAAACAGGTACCAGTAATCTACTGATCCTGGATAAAAATATGGTGTATTATTTATATACAAAAATATATACTTCACTTTTCATGTAAACAAATACACAAGCACACAAGTAGGTATGCAATAGAACCGACACACACACTCATCAGACATCTTATGGTCTCAAATTATAAGAACTATATCTTGTTATGAGAAGACTTGCTAACTGAAGTATTGCACATACAACATACAAAACAATCTATACCTGTCAAATGTGACATTCTATATGTAACATTTACTGTAGTCAACTGTATCTCGGTTTTTCAGCATTTAAAAAGACACATAGCATATTCACTTTGAATACAGATTACGGGTTTAATTAACCCATTATTCTATACAACCCCTAATTCATTTGCCAACATTATATTAAGAGATGGTATAAAGTGTGTACACATCTTCATGCACATTATGAAATAACTGTTGAATGACATGTGATAAAACTGTCAATTGACATCTCTCCAGTACAGCATAAGGGGAAAGGCTAAAATTCCAAAAAGACAACTCAAGCACTGTAGTGAGTGATAAATCATGCAAGGGTTATCTAAACTGTAAAAACCTGGCAAACAAACAAGGGAGACAACTATATTAAGTAGAGACACATTTATTCCATCTAATCATTAAACATATATATGATTATATGAGATTCCTTAAGCTTGAGTGACTATAAGGTGAATTACTAAAGGTTTTATTATCACTGAAGAAGATATTCTCTATCATAGTGAATTTTGTGTCAAAATAATCTGTTGTTAAACATATATTATGTCCCATCTCTGTAACACAAGAAATAGATTCCTGACAAGTCTCTATGGGAGTCACATTAAGGATTGGATGACTGATCAGTAAGAAGTTTGGTTCAACAAGCATCAAATTCTTTGTGTGACGCCCACAGGTACTCATCAGGAATCCCATTATTGTTCTACCAAATGGGACCCTGTGAATTAGGCCAGCATTAATTAACTGTTAGATCATCATCCATTGTTTCCTGCAAGCTCCGAGGTTTTTATTCCAAAATCTGATATTTGGCTTCACTTTTGACCAATGTTTCCTTTATATGATACTTAATTTTTATGACTAAGGCGTGTCTGTATCAACCAATCATTGAGCTTGTGTGCAGGAGGTGTGTCTGTATCAGCCAATAATTGAGCTCTAGCGCAGGAGGTGTGTCTGTATCAGCAAATAATCTAAAGTAAGTGCAGGAGGTATGTCTGGCTAGTGATCATTTTTAAAGCAAATAATAATGATAAAAGGTTTGGTGGCATGGAAAACAGGAAAACAAGCATGGATGACGCATCTGAGAATAAATAGATTTTGGCCTAATATTTAACTCTATTATACTTCAAAACTATACAAACTATCCAAGTTAATCACAATTTAACACATGATATGTTTATATTATAATGAATCAATAAATTATTGATGACAATCAACAACTCACAATTAAAAGTAGATGTCTCAGCATTTTTTTAAATCTTAGAATTACGATTTTAATGTACAGTGAGTGTGTGCCTCCGTAGCTCAATGGCTAGCGTGCTTGCCATCTAATCTGGAGACCCGGGTTCAACTACGGGTGGAGACACTCATATGCCAGCAATATTTCAGCAGAAAGCTGACTGGCAAATAAAGGCTATGCTCGGCATTTATTTTGTAATTACTCAAGTCCACAAGTATTGAATATACAATGAAATAATAATTTTAAGAAAATTAAGTAAGTTTGAAAAAACGCCGTTACATCCACTTTTAAACTTGTAAATAAATAGCTGGAAAATATATCTCACTTCAGGAACAATTAACAATATCTATATAGATTTCATGACCCTATATTAAACATGTATAGAAAATTTTAAATATGGTAATAATATATACATCTATAATGGTCCCATTTGACTTGATATAAAAATGATAAAATATTAACTTGTACATAATTTTTTATTTACAAATGGTTTTATATCAACATGGTAAATAATGGTTTTGAAATAATCATGTAATAAAATCTCCTGAAATTGATTAATACCATACATGCATGAAACAACAACATTTTGGTCCTGTAGAATTACTCCATGGTTTGTAAGGTATTGGAATGATATGTTAGTGGTTTAACAAGAGAAGTGTGGCCTTTCTTCTCCTTTTTGGTTTGAATGTAAGGCATATACATGTATATATACAGGGTGTTAAAAAAGTTTGTTCTCAAAAATTGAATTCATACTAAATTTTATCTTTTTTAAGCAGTGTACACTTTCAATTTCTGATTTTAATAGATTCATTTAATGACATAAATATTAACAATGGTAGAACCCTTAGAAATTTAACCTGAAATTTGTTCATTATTCTGATGTCAGAAAAATGAACTATGGAACCTGAAACATTGAGAACAAACTAAACACCCCGTATATGTGAAATATTCAATCCATTTATAGAGGAGGTACGTTTAAACGGTCACAAATGACTAATCTATGACATAACATTAAAGCTTCTAAAAAAGTTCTCTGAATTTTGACATTATTATGTTGTTTTTATCAAAATGTGCAATTTGTCAGTAAAATATGACATTGGGGCTCATCTCAGTCACTGTTGATATGACACTTTTTATAAGTTACTTTTGGGATTTATAACACATGGGGGTTAATATACATCTAAAATCAAATATCAAAAACAACAACAAATATAAGACAAAGATAATATATACTATCCCAGACTAACAACATTATACTACAGTGAGCAACAATATCTGAGAATACTCCGGACATTTCATGGTATGGTTCAATACACAATAAAGTAACATAAACGAGAAATGTTTGTAAAACATGTATGCCCCAATAGCAGCCCAATAGACCTTGACATATGACCTACTGACCTCAAAATCTACTGTTGATGACCAACATACATGTAAAGTTTGAGGGTCCTTGGCAAAGTGTTCTTGAGTTGAATGGAAATCATTCGGTCAAACAGACCGACCAACTGGGCAAAGCAATATACCCACCTCATCAAAAATGGGAGCATAACTATGTAAGTAAATAAATATTGAATACCTGGCATAATGTTATACAATGTTGGTCATTTTATAGTATATACAGGGAAGCTAGTTTCTACAACATACTATTCAACTACAACAATTACAAGATTTTGAAACAGCAACCAAATATATAGTCCAAACATCAAACAATAACTTTGACAGTGATTTTGCCAACACTATGTATAGACTGTTTATATTAAGTTGATATTGGTTATAAACAAAGTTTGGGGTACTCAGCCAATGAAAACTTGTTTTACAAATAATTGACCAATGAAAACATGCTTTACAAAATGATTGACCATGAGGAATAGAATGTACAATTAAGATAATTCCCAATGAATTTTGAATTGATATTAGTTATGTTTATTTTAAGACTTTTAGTGAACAGGTATTAATATCTGGATGGCACAGAGAGGGGACTGAACACAGACAATTATACCATGGTGACCTTATCTCTTCTTCTAGTCATTTCTCAGCATCATTTGACCCATCAAAAAAAATACAAGGCTATACAGCTTAATAAGCAGGATAAATAAGACTTAGAATCAACAGAGTGATAAATACAATTGTCAAATTAATAAATAAACATAAGCACACTTGTGATTGACACACAACCGAAGTCAAAGATGTACATTTTGTATTATCAAATCTAAATCATTACTATTTTTGTGGCATTATACAACCTGTGTTATATATTATATATTATAACCAACTGTTACTTTATTAGTTGTTAATTACAACTAGAAAACCATTTGAAATTGAACATAAAATCTGAACATAAAAGAAGCATACCTAGAATTATCATTACACCAAATAATTCAAATACCATCAATAATCAACATATTTCAACAACCACTTTCAAACGTTTTCCAATACAACAATGATGATTGCTTACATATCCAACAGTCATACAGCCCTGCATTCATCCAAAAATTATGTGACGCAAATTTTGTACCTGTTTTGTACATGGTATGTAACAGGTACAAAGCAGGTACGAAACAGGTACAAAACGTGCGTCAGGTAATTTTTCGTTGAACACGGGCAGAATAAGCACATGGTAAAGTGGGGTAACTTACACAATAAAACAACCGTACAAATAAACTAAAATCAGGTATAGACTATAACTTTAAAATAAGTTTGAAAAATCAACAAAGTCAACATGGTTAGAGTGAACAAAAAAATAGAGAAGTGTGAAAATTGCACCATGATCTACAAACCTAGCTATAAAAGTCAACCACGGAAATAAAACAACCAATGTAATATCACAACACGAGATTCAGAAGCGTAACACAATCCACAAATGTGACGTCATATGAAAAATGTCAACTACTTTCTACAGTATGTATTTTACTTGAATGAAGTATTTCAATAGAAAAATATTGTACAGATTGCTTGGACGATCGTTAGTTTAGACTACAATGATTTGCAAAAAACACACTCAACAATTATGTTAACTTCAAATTGTCAAGAGAAGTACAGCAGTGGCAATGCATCTGTCAATGTCTCGCCATTCCAGATGTGGTGACCAACATACAGAAAGCCGTTACTAACAGAGAGACCTCAATCAAGATGTATGACTCAATATTAAGTGTTTGTTTGAGGAATGATGTTCACCTATAACCTGCTGAACTATCTAAAACTCTGCTCTGAAAGTGGACATTAGAACATGTTTGAATCATTAAAGCTTATGTTATACCCTACCCTTAAAGCAAAGCGCCCACTCACAGTCTGGTGATTATTGTATAATGTAAGCAAATCTAACTGCCTGTATTAATATATTATACATTCATACAAACAACCTCGTTAATTGTTCACACAAAAATTATGATAAAGTATTGGAATGTGGATTTATCACTTGTTACAATAGGTGCCAAATTGTGGCATAGACCAAAAATTATTGTAAAATCACAAATTTTGCCAGGTCAAAATTTCGCACATTTGATAAGATGAAGTAATTCACGATATTAAATGTTCCTGATTTTTTAAATAAAAAAAATTCAGTATATTGGTGTCATTGTTAAAGTTAATGAACATGAAAGTTCACAAACTTAACAATTTCATGAATACAACGAAAATTAATTTCCTTACGAAAAATTCTGATTTTACAACAAGTCGAGACATAAACTGATAAAACATGTAAATCTATCATGGAATGTAAACAGATAAATACTATCCTTAGTAAAACAATCACAAATACTTGGTTCAACAAACAATTTAGTTACCATAGTTACACATTTCAAAAATATGCAACTCTTCATCCAAAAAATAATAATTTGAGTCCAGAATTTGGAAGAACACATGACTATTATGCCATCAATACAAAATAGGCCATCATTATGTAACAAACACACCACTAACCAATGCTCTGAGTAACCCATACCGTACATGTAAAGACAAAAACAACATCGCTACAAACAAAAATATGCACTACCATTTCATATAAATACTACAACTGTCACAGGTGGTGACTTACTACCTTATAACACCATTTTGTCCGAGGATACAAAGACGATTAACTCTGAAACACATAGACACATAATCAGCATTAAATTGACTCATATTTGAAGAAAATCCATAGTTAGAACCTAAATTGCTATTCTTTGAGTTAGTAGTTTAAAAATATTTGTTTATTTGGATTTAACGCCACTTCGCAACAGACTGACAACTTGAGTTTAATTGAGCAAGTTACAGCAAACGGGAACAGTTGTATTAAATATTGATATTTTACAAAAACTGGTTTTCAGGATTTATTAATCCTGTTGTCTCCCATTATTAAGTTTTTAACCATTGTAACATGTCTTACAGGATGGTCTCCCTTTTTGTAGTATGACCTCTTTCAATTTTCTCAAATGTGAGAACTAAAGTCTTGAAACTGAGTAACTGTCTGTTTACTTTGAAACAATAAGAAATAAATAAGTTCAAGATGAACATGAAAACTACAGAGTGGACAAGAATGGTAATCCAGGGATTAATAATAATTTTTTACCAAAATGCAAAAACAAAATATACAAAAATAAAACATGAGTGGAAACATTACACTAGTATGTGGCACATATAACAGTAATATCATATACTACAAACCCAGGAAATAACGCAAAATGAGTGTATCTGCCACTCGATTTAGGTGCAGATTAATTATTTTATCTTTCAATATACAATGTACAACTTAATCTAACACATCAAATCAATGTATGGTCAAATGAAAACTTCACTTATTGCAAAATAATGTTGATGACAATATATGATGAAAATTTTAAAAAATCAACCATAATGAATAGTTTGACACAAGACCGGCCATCTATATTAGTAATGCAAGGTTCAGAATGTTACATAAAATGATTATTGTAAACTCGTTAGCCTCGTAAATAAAGACTTTACTTACTTACTTATTTATTTATATAAAATATGAATAATGAACAGTCTTCAAAGCAGAAAATTTACACAATTATGCAATTATCAGATATTGTGTTGAAAAAAATGAAATAAACCAATTTTAATGAACAATAACTATCACATAATTATACGCATTGGTATAGCATATGCTTTAAATAGAAGCCATTTACCTTAATAGTTTTGTAAAATTATATGGTATATTAAGTACAGATAACCAAAATGTTGGTAAATAAATATGGGTAAACTCATCTGTTTTTAAAGTTGTTTGGTTTCACAAACTGATTTATGTAATCAAGAACCTAATTTAGACTAAAGTTAAGAAACAAAGCAGTTATATAATAGCCAACAATGATCTATGAAATTATGATATTTGGAATATTTAATATAAAGCTCAAGAATATCTATAGAAAGAAGAAATTATGAAAACAGTCATATAAACGACCCAACTGAAATGTTATAAAAACTATAAAAACAAAAATAATTCTTTGGAAATGAGTTTGGTAATCTCAGTAACTCATGAAGGTGAATGCTATATTAATTTTGGTGTACAAAATATTTTTGGGTACAAAAAATATTATCAGAAGTTTCGCCATATACAACAGAGTAAGGCAGTTCTTGTTTCACAGTTCATTTCACATATGAATTATCAAAAATGAGACATAGAGTGTTAAAAAACGCGTCAGTGACATCATTTACGATATAAAACATATAAAATATGATTTATTTACTGATGTTTTCATACATTTAACAGACAAGTATTGTATATATATACACTATTAAACATATATAGGCTGTGACAGAGTAAAATTATAGAAAATATATTCATGTGATAAATGGGTAAATGATTTTATATCAGATGAATACAGTATTTACAATGCTTGGTTGAAAGTATCCAGGCTGGTGATAGGTTGAATGTATCCAGGCTGAATGTATCCAGGCTGGGGATTGGTTGAATGTATCCAGGCTGGTGATTGGTTCAAAGTATCTAGACTGGCGATTGGGTCAAAGTATCTAGACTGGCGATTGGTTGAATGTTTCCAATAAGGTGATTGGTTGAATGTATCCAGGCTGGTGATTGGTTAAATGTATCCAGGCTGGTGATTGGTTAAATGTATCCAGGCTGGTGATTGGTTCAAAGTATCCAGGCTGAATGTATCGAGGCTGGTGATTGGTTGAATGTATTAAGGTTAGGCATGCAGCATGATCTGATAGATGAGATGATGTTCATGGATATCTATCTATGATATGTAAAGCAGTTGGTATCTTGCTATAACTTTGTCTTATCTTTGTCACTAATAAGTTCTGTATGGCCCCCTAGTGAGAGTTTGTAAGTATTTCTACCCCATTTAATAATCCTCGGTGAAAGAAGAGCTTCAAAAAACACCCACACCGCTAATATTTCTCGTAGGATCCATACCAGTAAATACTGTATCTTTGAGAATGGTAAGTTTCCATGCTGAAATAAATAAGAATGTATTAAAATACTGAACAGAATCAAGAAATAACCAAAACAATATCTTCGTAATAATCAGGTAAATACGAAATAACGTTAGTCATACTTTTTGTCTATCCTAAGTCAGAGCTAATATTTTGATGTCAAAAAGGTCATAAGTCAAAATTGACTGGTTATTTAACTTAGCTGAGATATTATGCCAAGTGTGCATAGCAACTTTAGACCAGTTTGAAACAATGAGACAAGAATTCAAATATTTCCAAATAACACTCTCTAAACAAATAGACCCTCTCATTTGTATTTCTCTGTTTTTAAGTTTTCTTTATGGTGTATAGGGGATAATATATAACTGAAATATATGCACTAGAAATCATCAAATTCAACTAGAATGGTTTTCAGCACAAAAACAAGTGTCTCCAACAAAGGGCCATAACTCTGGCAATAATCATTATCCAAGTTCAAAATTCTGACAATATGCACAACTAAGCCTTGCACAATCTATTCAAGTGTGAAGTTTCCTTGAAATTCGATCACAGGTAAAAAGAACAAACACAGACAAACTTTGTGAAATGATGGTGAATGCAATCCATTCAGATAAGACATCCAGCACAAAAAATCAATATAATAGCAAGTCTAGTCACATGGTTATTTCACAACCCAGTGGTTAAATTACAATAGTCCTTACATGTTATTTGTCAGAGAAGTCAAAGGTGGTTAATTTAAATAAACAAACATTTACTATTCACAAATTTCTTATTAATATAAGTGTAAAGTGTCCATGTAAAGAAATGCTGAACAAGAAGAGTGATCATGCCTTTACAACCTAGAACTATATTTATTACTGAATGATTATTACTAGAAACCTTAGTTATAATGTGCACATATTTGATAATATTATAGTAATATCATCCATTGTGCAGAATAAAGCAATATCACTAAATTATTTTAATTAAAATGACAAAACAGGTAAAAATAAATGGGTAGGTGCATATTTACCAAAATAAAAGAGTGGGTGCATTTTTACCAAAAAAATAAATGAGTTGGTGCATTTTTACCAAACTAAGTGAGAAGACTGGTGCACATTTACCAAATAGAACATTTTACTTGTATAGATCAAATGAACACTACTGTACTTTGTGTAACACTATCAAACAGACGGTTTTAGACGGAAGCAGTAGTGTCATGGTTGTAGTATCAGCAACTTCAGTGGTTGTGAGTTTAAGCCTTTACTACACATCCAACACTTCCTTGTGAAAAGATAATAACAAAAAGAGTAAGGGACTGCAGCACTCAACATAAACAGCAGAGCATAAAAGACACAAACAAACAGTGTACAAAATGCTAACTGTGCTTGGAAGTGGCCCCAGTAAAAATGACAAATGAGATTAGATGACCTGACCGAATATTAAAGTTTGAAAATGATTACATACAAGTGCTGTTCGTCTCAGGAAGTAAACAAAAATGAGTGTTTTAAAATAAGTAAAATGCAACACAACCAATTTAAGATAATTAATATTTAAGAACATTATTAGATACAAGTGCTGTTCTTTTCAGGAAGCAAACCAAATTAAGTGAGTATTTTAAAATAAGCAAAATGCACCACAGTCACAATCAAGCAAACAAATAAGGTTAAAAAAATAGGTTAAAAGAATAAATATCTACACACACAACACATCAATAGGATGTCTTACTCTATAATAAAATAAGCATCCTTGTGTCTTTGTTGGTGGTGAGATATCCAACATGGAATGGCCTACCTGCACCATGCGTAGTAGTAGATAGTCGGATATAATCCAAGCTACGATATGCACCGAGAAAAAGATGTATGGATTGATGCCGAGGAAATGATACAAGGCCCATCCAGCGTATATACCCACTGGTATACACTCTGTCACCGGTTCCAGGAATCCACTCACTAAGGGCATCATGTTCAGTCTTAGTCGCAACCATCTGAAAATATAATAACATCTCATAATATATGTTATACCATATAAACTCTCCTTTTCCATTCTTTCAATGTGAATGTGAATGAAATAAACAGACCAGGCCGTACCAGGACAGAACAAAATTCATGAGAATTGTGTCAAAATGCTCAATTTAAAATGCTTTTTAAAGAAACACACATTCAATTTCAGATAAATAAAGCTGAAAATAGGTAAATAATAACAAGAAACACATGAAAATTTAACATGACTTGGTGAAATGAAGTCTAGAATACAATGTTGTATGTTGAGCGTACCTGACCATTCTGTCCTTGTATCCCATGACTGCAGTTTGTGCAAGATTTTGTTGAGCAGGATAAGCTGATAATACCAATCTGTGACCTCTGTAATGAACAAACATACCACATTATATCTGTTCTGTAAGTAAAATATTTATTTAGCGAGGCTACACATTTGGTTTCCAAGTCTTCCATGTGGGCCTCAAAACGGTTTTATATAATAACTCATACTTCATTACCTTGGATATAGTAATTAAATATGAAAGTGAGACAATGTTACCATTTGAAAAACAACAAGTAAAGTAATTTCTATTTTAAGTCATGCGTCTGTTTTACCAACTGAACATTTAAGTTGAGGGGTTTACAGGTGTGATGCATTGTAGGAAGATATACATGTATTTTTACATGTATTTTGTTGCATAAAAATAGAAACATGTACATTAATGAAGTGAAATTTCATTGCAGGTGTCTTTCAGAATAAATATCTGTAATTTGAACACTAGGCAACAGACAGTTGTAGCATGACAATGGAGAGTACAATAGCTCAATTATTCTTGTATCAGTCAAACTCTATTTTAAGATGTACACATCAAATATAATTGTTTCTTGCTTATAACTGTTTTATACCATAGCTCAGAAGTCAATACACCTAAATATTAGGTTTCTATAAACGCTGAGCAATTACTTACTTTTCATGGAGGGCGTATGTAAGGAAGAAATCTTCAGCCAAGTATTTGCCATACCAGTTGAGTCCATGTACTTCATCTAGCAGAACTTTCTTGAACATATACGACATACCCGTCGCACAACATAGACCCAGTACATTGAAAGCCAGGTAATAACGTGCAAACGCACCACCAAAATATGTCTGCAACAAACAACAACAAATGTAAGATATAAGAAACTTAACATATTGCTGAGCATAGCCTTTATTTGTCAGTCAGTCAAATGAGTGCCTCCACCCGTATTTTAACCAGGGTCACAAGATTAGAAGGCAAACAGGCTAACCATTTAGCTATGGAGGCACACCAGTGATGTCATTACATAATAACAAATACGGATCATGGCCAGGGATGTGTCCAGTAATAGCCACCAGTACAATACTCCCAGTATTCAAGTATTTGGTATTTACTCAATAAGACCTTGGTACTGTTCTTGATTCCAATACTCAATCCAACAGCAGAGTGGCAGCTCTTAGAGCTATCACTGATAGTCATTACTAAAACCTAAATACAGTTTGTCAAAGGAAATTTGAAGCTTAACGGCCTGCCTTGACTGCCAATACAAGACAATACAATATCTTTATTTCCCTCAATACATACGTACGTGTAAATATGAGGTATGCTCTAAAAACTGCTCTTACACTAAAATATCACTAACATCTGACAATTGAAGAAGATAATGAGAATAAAATCTATTAGAAAACAATGTAGAAGTGCATGACTGTGCATTACGCTAATTGTTTTGTAAAAACAAACACAATTACGTAAATGAAAGATATTTAATGAAAGTAAAAACCACTTCAAACAACTTTGATGGTTTGCGTTTGTACTATCAAGTTCAAAGTCATTCTTAAAACTTGCACCATACAATACTGATTATATCAACGGTAACATTTCAACAATATTACATAATGCACATAATATAGAATGGCAATATTGGCCTGAATCTCAATGAATACTCTGTGCTTATTTGTCGTCCTTATTTGAAGAAGTCAAACAAGATATGTTTGACCTACTGACCTCAAAATCAATAGGGGTCATCTACTGTTGATTATCAATCTCTGTGTAAAGTATGAAGATCCTAGGGCAGAGCGTTCTTGAGTACTTAAGCAGAAACCATTTGGTCTACCGCCTGACAGACATGTGCAAAGCAATATACCCCTCATCAAAGATGAGGGATTAAATATCATTACGACCATGTGAAGACTAATGATTATGAGTTGAATGATGTCACATTATACTTACTTTTTCTAATGATTGAGCAAAGCCTTTCTGATCTGTGGTAAATGGCATCTGATGACACAATGCAACATTTGGTTTGGAGAGTTTACACACCATATCTAACAGTATGTTGTTGTTGGCTGAAAACATAGAAGATGTAAATAGTTAATTTATATTTCACATAAATCAATATATCACTTTTAACACTACAAGTGATTGTGACAGTAGTACACACAAGCAGAGACAGGTTTACCAACGTGAAAATTAGGGGTATTGTTTTATTTTAATTGTCTGTACACATGAGAATTACATGTTTGAACTTAGACAATATACCACATGAACCAAGAATATTGAAGAATATTGAAGAGTATATATTGTTTTAATTGTCGATCAATCATGTACCGATAAGTTTATTTCCAAGATCTATAGACTAGAATCCAATGTTATCAATACACATCAATGCAAAACATCGAAGCAAACATGGCAACAGCCAGTACGTATACACATACCATCTGTCATGAGTTGTCTAGAAAACACAGGTTATCAAGCAAGCCTTTGGTGAGCTTGATAATTTGTTTTTGTGACATGTTTAAGAAATGTTGATCCCAAAGGCAACAAGTGATGGATTCTTTTTATCACATTTCTATAGTAACAGAGTCAAAACAACGTCAGAAATAACGAATTTAAGCGGACGACGTCAGATGTTTGCACCGAAAAGCTGGTGACATCACACATTAGTTATCACACGTGTTAGAGAATAATGTTCTGTCATTTATTCTCACATGGAAGATCACGGTATTTATGTGATAAATATCAGTAGAGTATAAAACATTTAATATACATTTGAACGTACAACTGGTATTAGTTTCTAGTCATAGACATGTTGCCCCTTATTTGACCAGAACATTCGGAACTATATGTCTAGCGTAATTCTGGTTTCTATGCCATTGTTTCCTTCTTCAGTTTAACGTCCCAAAACTTACCTTTTATCCGACTCGTACTGATCCAGATATATTCATACTGTGCATTGTCGTAGGCTGGAGCCATATTGTGTACCATAGGGTTTATTATACCATCTTTTCCTCCTAATAATATAAACAAAAAACTTTAGAATTCCACACACAAAAACCTTGGCTTCAAACAATATCCCAAACTCCGTAAATTAAGGATAAGCTCCAGCAACAACATGTGTACAACCATACTGTTGCATTTTCACTACCAGCAATATTTACGGTAAGCACGGTTTTTAACATTACTGGCCTGGACCGTGTTCACAAAGAATTAGCTTTCAGGATCGTACTCAAGCTCCATTTTATTTTATTTCAAATACAGAAAATACGTTCTTTGTGAACACGGGGCCCGAAGTATTCCAAATGTTTCACAATGTGCAATTTCATTATTATCATAAAGACCGTATACATACCTATAAATACATTGCTGGCTTAGAATAAGAAGGTTGTAAGAATAACATCAATATTTTGAGAAAACAAAAAAAACTTTCTGAAAACTACTCTTTACTTATGGAAAAACAAGCTTTTTAAACTTCGGTTTGGCAACATGACCAGTTCCGATTTTCAAGGAAATAGGCTCATAAGATGCGCCTCGTGATGCAGATATCAAACATGCAGGTGTCTTAAAAGGTTGTAAATAGTACTTACAACCTTCTAATTCTAAGCCAGTGACATGAACATGTAAGTATGTTTGTGTATAATTCTGTAACGGACAAGACTTATATTGTTTAAATCTTAAATAACATGTACGTTCCGTTCTGTTCTATATTTATATCTACAGTGATTAATTCTTCAATAAGAGAACAAATAAATAAATCAAGACACAGAAGTCATGCTTCCAAGAAATCATAGTGTTACATCCTCGTGGGAATGTTCAGATCTAGTAGAGCAGTAATTGTAACAAATATCGGTAATCAACATGGATTTTATCACGCATGTTACCACGTACCTATGAATAGTTTACAGTCGACTTTTGGATATCTTTCCTTCATTTTGTTGACCAGATTGATAGCTGGGTCCTGATCATCCTGTACACAACATAACAACTCCATCTGTAAATACATACATCACATCAATAACATGGTACAATACATACATCACATCAATAACATGGTACAATACATACATCACATCAATAACATGGTACATGTACAACTGTGTTGGGAATTGTTCGGGTAATTGTGGTATGTGATGGTTTTATGTTTACTGTGCACGGCTGTTTAAATTCAGCGCTACTTCCCTGTCTAATTAAATCTATTATCTTCTTGGTAGGTAGAACTTTTTATAGAAGATATTGATTGAATGTTGATTTATTATAAATACACTTGGTAAAAAAGTCTTGCAACACAGAATATGTCTGGTAATTTTTCTGAATTCATAGAAATTTTACATGGTTTGCAATGTCCATATTAATGTTTTCAGCACTTTCGTGGCGACTTAATTTCGCGACATTCTACCACTCGCGAACTCCGCAAAACTAAATCGCGTAAACTAAATCGCACAAAATAATTTCTTGGTTTACAGTACTGTATCAATAACATTGTGAGCTAATAGACCAGCCCAGTCATATTCAGGAAACTACATCAACAACACAGCTAACAGACAAGCCCAGTCCTACATCATGTAGTAGCTAGCAGTGGGTAATTAATCACATTGTCATAGGATTAAAGTCTCCCATCAAGAATTCAGGCATTAAAACTGCATGATAAAACAACAATGTTACCTTAGGATAACTGAGAGTAAAGTGACTTTCTAGATTCACTTCCAGAAAAGGATCGATGCCCATCAATGGTTTAATAATTGATACGCCTGGTACATTATCTGTTAATACAATCGGATCTTCCTTCTTGTAGAGTATGAATCGACTGAAATACAAGATTTAAACCAGGTATTAACAAATACCAATATTCAACATCAGAAAGTCCACTGTGATCATGTGTTGGGTGAGATATTGAAATATTTGAACTATGTTAATGAGAATAATCCATCATATATAGTGTGTGGACAGTAAAGTGGATGTTTCCCTATTTTTACAAATAATACAAGGGATTTTTTTAAAAATATGTATGCCCCCCATGGCAGCCCAATAGTCAGAAATGGTAAAGATCACAGTGACCTTCACCTACTGACCTCAAAATCAATGGGGGTGATGACCAACAATTGATGACCAACCACCATGTGAAGTTTGAGGATACTAGGGTCCAGCATTCTTGAGTTATTGAAGGAAACCATTTGATCTACCGACGGACAAACCAACCGACCGACATGTGCAAAATTGATATTTTATCAGGCATAAGAAGATGGTACATCCCCTTTAATTAATGACTATTTGCAATAACAGTAAAACTTTACATTACATCAATATTAAGACCATCTATAAATTTTGAACAACTTTCGCTATTTTTATCTCCACAATAGATTTTTGACATTTTGTCTACTGATCAGGTTGGTCTGTTGGTGATACAGATTAATTATTGTCATCAATTAAACGAGATAAAGAAATAAGTTTTCCTTTAACATCACTTTAAAATCTAGTATCATACTAAACAAGCACCATTTTAAACTGAACTTTCATACTAAACTTATGTTCAGTTAATTAGATTTAAAAGGTAAGTTGATAATAACTTGAGTTATGAAACCAGGTAATGTTTCATCAAAGCACTTAAAGAAATTGTAATGTTACGCCCCATATTAAAATTCTTTACAATTCCTACAACTTCAAATTGTGATAAAGGGATATGCAATATTAATAATGTTTCAGTAAATGAAATCATACAAACCATTATTTACCTCAAAATCTGTAGCTTTTAAAAAATTTAATATGTGCGTAATTTTAAGATTTTCTGTAAGTGCTTTGATAAAACAGTACACCCAGGTAACTATAAACAGAATATTTAAATACAAATGCCTTGTCTACTTCAAGTGAAGACCAATACTTCACACCAGGCTACCATAATTTGCTTTAATTTTCTCTTTATTGTGTTTAAGGGCAAAACTGAGCATGTTTATAGTTTAGTAATTATCTCGGCATGTGGCCTTTGATATGTAAGAAAACAACTACCATAAAACTTGTAATAAACGCCTCCATCTTAAAATCTAGAATTCAATATTCCAATACCGAACCTGCTTAAGTTGAGTTTAAACTTTCCCAATGTGTACATTTTATTGAGAAAACAGCATAAACTGCACTCATAGTATTAAATTTCTTACTTTCAGAACTTTGGAAAATTACTTTACAATAATCACCTACTTTAACAAAACGCCCCGTAGTAGGGAATATTATACAGTATGCATTATGGTATGTGGGGTCCTATATTATAACTGCACTATATACCATTACAGTACGTGGGGTACTATAATAACACTTATTCCAACCATGGCATGAAACACACAAGATTGAAGGCCCTTAAATACGAGGCAACAGACAGGAAGGCACATGGTTACCATAAAATTTCACTATGTGCATGGCGGCTCACCAACCATTATATTACCATATCAGAACGGAACCCTACCAGGATTCAACCTTTGGTCTTGATGCCTACACCACTAGGCTAAGGTACATTATACAAATAACTGAATAAGCCAACTGATTCCGAACATTATTGTGTAATTAAATATAAACCATTGTAATGAATGTCAGGATAACCCGTGTTAACTCTGCTATAAATAGAGGATATTACATGAATATCTTTCCATATTGAATTTATTAAATGGGTTGAATAAAATAACAAGAGGATCATAGATCCTGGGGCGCTCACCTGCTAAACATGGCCAAATTTTGAACTTGAAGTTAAGGTCATCAAGATAAACATATTGACTAAACTTGATGAAGGTTAAAGCAAAAATGAGGCCTCCAGAGTGTTAAAAAGGTTTTGCTATTATTTGACATATTGACCTATTTTTAACCAACATGACACAACTTCAAACGTGATATTATGGTCATCAAGATAGACATTTTGACCAAAGTTGATCAAGATTAAAGCAAACATATGGCCTCAAGTTAATTACGTTTTTGTATTATTTTGACCTAGTTTTTGACCCCACATGACCCAACTTCAAACTTGACCTATATTTCATTGAGATACAACTACTGACCAAGTTTGGTGAAGATCAAAGCACAAATGTGGCCACCAGAGTGTTAACAAGGTTTTCCTATTATTTGACCTTTTGACCTAGTTTTTGACCCCACATGAACCAACTTCGAACTTGACCTTAAGGTCATCAAGATAAATATTTTGACCAAGTTTCATGAAAATTGAAGCAAAAATGTGGCCGCCAGAGCGTTAACAAGGTTTTCCTATTATTTGACCTTTTGACCTAGTTTTTGACCCAACATGACCCAACTTCAAACGTGACCTTAAGGTCACCAAGATAAACATTTTGACCAAACTTCATGAAGATTAAAGCAAAATGTGGCCACCAGAGTGTTAACAAGGTTATCCTATTATTTGACCTTTTGACCTAGTTTTTGACCCCAAATGACCCAACTTCAAACTTGACATAGATTTCATTGAGATACATCTACTGACCAAGTTTGGTGAAGATCAAAGCAAAATTGAAAGTGCTAGCGTGTTAACGGTGAATTGTCTAACAGACGGACGACGGACAAAAAACAATCACAAATGCTCACCTTGCCACTTTGTGGCAGGTGAGCTAATAAAATGCGAGGCTCTATCGAGCATTTTATTAATTTTATTCAAGAGTTTAATAAATTCAATATGGAAAGTCACAAATGTAATGTTCTTTTTATCACATGTTAGCCTTTTCCGGCTGAAACATAAAATATCTACTATAATAAACATGCAACTTTGACGTCGTCGCCTATACTTTGAGTGACATCACGTCAAAGCTTTATTACACTAGTGTATTATCAAAAATAAATACTGGCTTTATTACGCTAACGCGACGTCAAACATGTGATAAATAGAGAATACTTTAAGATAAGTGTTTGACTTACCCTCCTATCTGTGATATTATAATGAAGAATGTTGACATTCCATATAAAACAAGTCCAATAACTCCGACGAAGAAGATGATGTATGACCATGTCTGCTCATCAAATACATTATATATACCCATTGTCTGTAATATAGAGAACATACATTGTTACAGCAACAATATACATGCACTTATAACTAAGGAAGAGTGACCACACAAATGACCAATCTAGTTCTTTAATTTTTCTTAATTTACATTCATCTAGAAAAGTTGATTGTTTCAACAGGATTTTGGTTACATTACATATCTCTTATTAATAAATATCAACAAATCTATAAACATTAATTCAGAAGCTGAGGGTTGAAAAGTATACATTTTTAAGTATCATATTTTACATGTCAATATACACATTTTTTAACTTGCAATTGCAACCAATTGGTGGTTACTTGTATATGTTCCTCAAATGACCTTCCTCACTCCTCAGAAGAGAGGTGTCTGTGACAACACAATGTAAAACGAAACAACACTATACAAATGTACCAGAAAATTAATTCCAAACACAACTTAAAGCCAATAAAATCACAACCAGCATGAGGAATATAACCACTTTTTTAAAATTAAGTAAAGATATCTTTAAAACCACTAAATTATGTAAAGATTTTTTAAGATTGTAAAAAAACATATTTAATTTACCAAATTAAAGCTATTCATTTTGGCAGTGTTATCTGTGTATGTGTTGTAGGAATTGTGTGTATAAATAGCTATGAAACCAGTATGGCTATCACAGATATGAGTCATTATCATACATGAATGAGAAACACATGATAACATACTTAGCTATTGTAACATGCTGGCTATTTGTCATAAATCAGTTTGATTCAATGAAGTGAAACAACTAGTATAACATACTGTCTTAATGTATTTTTGTCTTTTTTTATCAATAATCTGAAGTATCATAAGTGCTGGGTTTTTTTTAATTCTTCTAAGGCTAAATAAAAATATTTGTGGTTCAGGCAAAAAAACGGTATTTAAAGCCTTAATAACTCCCTTTGATTAAATCATAATTTTTTTAGGAATCAGTCGCAGAAATAATAGTGTTTTCAGAAACTTATTCTTGAAAAAAAAACAATTATTATTGTGCGCCCAGGATAATGTGAAAGGCAGGAAAATTTGGTATATTCCATGAAGGTGGATTAAACAGATGTGCATGATTTATCAGTGATGTTTTGAGTACAACTACAGACCTTATCTGTTTATTTTAGTGATAAGTAAAACCAATTTTGTCACAGTTGACCAAACTGATTCATGTTAGTGAATTTTACATTATCCTGGGCCCACTTATAATAGGGTTGGCCTGAAATATCTAGGGTAAGTCATAAAATAATGTAATTTAGTATGACAAAAAGTATCAACAGTTGAAATTGAATTTTCTTTTCTAATTAGAATTGCCTTCCCTGTCTGACTTAATATTATCTTTTTGTTTTAGTTATACTCATGCAAGTGTGAGTAACAAACGTATATGGTCAGGATTCCTAGCTTGTATAGGTATAATATCTAATTATACTACACCCTAATTTCATTACAAATTCTACTGCAATACAATTAAACTACCAGGTTCAAAAAGTTAAGTTTTAAGTCCTGTAAATAGTTTACTAACTGAATGAAGTGAGTCTGTTAATCTGACTACATATAACCAACATGATATACTGTATGAATAATTGGCAATAACTCATGAAATTCTAGTCGCCATCAAATCAAAAGACCGACCAATAATATGGTAATTACAAGTAATATGGTCTCTTACAAACAACAAGACATTTACATATATATTGTTTTGCTAAGACAAGGATTTCCTAGAATTGTCCAACAATAAGGCCAGCCTATATAAATAATGTGGGGAAACAATAGACAAGCTTTATTTAGGATCAGATATCAGAAAGAAATTTGGGAGAAGTGGGGGGAATTTGCAAGGTTCAATGAGAAATTTAGGAGAAATTGGGAGAAATTTAATTAGCAGGACATGTTGAGGGAAACATTTGGGAGAAGTAGGTGCAATGTAGGTGCTTATGGATTGTCTATATTGGAAGTAAGTATGAGCAATACCGAGTATTCCAGGTATATTATTGTAATTGTTGAACATGTCAATGTTGTACATACTGGACTTTCTGCCACTAACATCATTCTGTCACCTGCATACATTGATAGTGAAGGTCATAGTATACAAACTATACATTAATTGTTTGAGTAATATCATTAATTATGTTCGTAAAAGATGGGAATTAAATTTTAAATATTTAACTGTGTATTTTGTGTTAAAGCAAAGTGGTGCCAAAAAACTATTTAAATTGAATTTATAAGGAAGAGGCAGTATAACAAGAGATGTTTGTAGATGGCAGCCTAATAGTCAGAATTGGTACAGGTCAGTGACCTTGACCTTGAGTTCGTCAACCTAGACAATTACACTGAATACAGTTTATATAGAGTGATTTAATTACTAGAGCGAAAACATACTGTGAGAGAAACCACCCGTGAAATACTTGAATATAGACATTGATGCAGTATGTATGTTTTAGGAGTGATGATTGTAGCCCATCAATGGTTGGGTGTATTATTACCGTAACCCAGTAGGAGCTAGAGGGGGTTGTCACATCAGTTTAGGATCAAGCAATCAATATCAATTAGTACATGTATCAGTTTATACAACATGATACCCGATCATCATACCAGAGGTAAGATAAAAGTAAATAGTTGAATGAAGGAGCCTTAACTAACCCTGTACATAGAAGATGATACATGGACATAATGATATCACAAACTAAACATGTTCGTTACAAGGTCTAACATTAATGAGGAAAAACTTGTACTACTTCATGTATAAACCTTGTTTAAGGTCATTATAATGTATTAAATTCTCAGATTAATTATCATGAATCTACTTTTTTCTTAAATCGACAAACTTGAGAAAAGATTTTGTTCGTCTTCAAAAACAAAATAGATCTATTTTGTTTTATTCTGACTGTTTTTTTAATTCCACAACATTTGATGATTTTTCTTGAACATTTTTGTTCATCACATTGCATGATTGGTGGTTAAACGTTTCGAGACTGGAAAAGTGACCGGGAACCTGTTGTACGTGTTAATATAACATTGTTTTTGTTCAGAGACTGCATCAAAATTAGGCAGTATGTGGGATGATAAACAAAGAATCAATTTATTTTTGCCTAAGGCTAAACTTGCACTTTTCAGGTACAATATTGTTTTATACTGTCGAAACTGCAAACTGTCCTTAAATGTCCTCCAGGTGACACAATGAATGTCATGTCACACATAGTTATATAACCATGCAGACAGCCAGTATCATGTATATAAAGTGTTTAACAAACAGATATCCCAGCAGATATCAATGTAATTAACTACCAACATTTGAAAGCTCATTCAGGAGGCACTGGTTTTAAAGCTCAAAAATTGAACTTGCAAGTTTTAGATTTGCAAATTAACTGTTGCATCGCTAAAATAATCTATTGCAAACAGAATTTATCAAACTAGCTAGCTGCTTCTTAAAACAGAGCATACAATATTTATGTAATAATAATGTCCATTCAAACAGCAAAATTAAGTTGTGATGAACATGAAATTTGAGTACAGAGGCTTAAGTGTGCCATTATGTTGTCCCGCCCAGCTCCTCACCCACAGCCTGCACAATTTAATGACAAATGATAAATTGAATAGGAACTTTCAGCAGTTCATCGCTGTTAAATGACCTGTCCGGAAGCCTAGATCCAACTGAGGAATTCCACATTGGCAATGTTCTCCCGATTTCTTCCAATACAATCTGATTCATCACAATTCCTTCCGATATCAGTAACTGTATCATGGCTTCCCGGAAGCTTCCCCTAGACCACGAGGAACCTGTTCCCAATGTCATGAATGCTCATGAATTTCAATCGGGAATACATAGCCGAGGCAAAAATGCTCAGTGAGACCTAGGCTTTACTTGCATAAACATTTAGGGTTATAATACTTACATGATTTGTATGGGCAATCAGTAATTGTCAACTGGAGATCGTGTATAATTCAAACATTGGCACCAACTATAACACTGCAGGTATCTATCAACTGGTGATTGGCCCCTGAAAACACTCTCACTCCAAACACTGCAACCACTGCTGACCGCGATGCTGTTACTGTTGTTGATGTTGTTGTTTACTAGATTTGTTGTTATTGATTCTTGTTGTTATTGATTCTCGTTGTTATGGATCCTTGTTGATGATTGTTGTAGTTGTTGTTTTACATTCTCACATCAAAATCTGAAGACAAATTAATCACACACTTAAAGTATAACATGCAGAGAGATCAATAATCTAACTGTGATTTAATATGCAACATTTAGTTCCAGAGGGTGCAAAACGACTGCTTATCCAAATAAGTCATACCGTCAAATTGTATCGTCTCTATCCGAATCAGTCATACATTATGACCCGAAATCGCAAATGCTTTTGCTTGCAATAACTCATACAGGTTGAATTGTATAATCCCAATAAGTCATACAGTGATTATGTTTATATGCTGTGAGTTCTTAGAACTGAACAGCTTATATCCATATATATTTCACACTATCACAACACATATATATTATACTGCAGCCTAAATTATCTCATAGAAGAATTAATTCAACAGCATGTACTTTATGTAGATGTATGGTATGAGAGTATGACAAGTGAAGTGCAGTATAATTCTACGGTCATCTAACCATGAAATACTAGCACATGTCCCAACAAGACCACAGAAATTAATAACATTTATTTTAATCCAAACACTAAATGCACGAAACGACTGTCACTTGCAATAATATCTTCCTGACAAAACTTGACTTACATATGATATATCTAGAATGAATGACATTGTACAGCAATTTTTTACACTCGATAACTCAGTTAATATAACACTAATTTATAACTCATTCATGTGTTAAATATGTCAAAACCCTAAAAATGAAATTATTTATGAAATACCGGTAACATAATTACACCAAGTCTGAATTCATACATAAATAGCTTCAACAGTTGAGTAAGTTAACCGACATTATAGGTGGCATGCATGTATGTATATACTGTAAACCAAGGGATTATTTCACGTGATTTAATTTGGCAGAGTTCAAGAGGTAAATTTCACGAAATAAAGTCGCTGCAATAGTGCTTAAAACATTAAGATGGACATTGCAGGAAATATGTAGCCGCGGATATGCCGACGATCAGCAAAACACGAAAGTTAGTATTCATGAAAGTAAATTGGTTAAAATATACAGTTTATATATATAGGATAGGTTTATTTTATATAATGAAATATGATCCTTGTGGTGTTTACATTTAATATAATAATTATATATATAAACTTACAGGCGCGGTACAAAATCATGGTTCATCTATCAACAAGATAAACCAAATATAGTAAAAGGACTAACAACATTCAACACACCCTCACACTGTTTCTGCTTAACTTACATCTTCAATATACCGGTAGCTTTATGTGCATTTTAAAGTTATTGCTTAACCAAGACTATCCTGATGATTAAGACCTACTTAATTCAATTAATACTGCGTGTCATATCAAAACTATGTCAATTAAGTATTATTAATAATCTTTATAAACGGAAGAGTGACATTCCATTTTTACATATATTCAAGTTTATTCTTATATCAAGTAAAACAATATTACACTTTAAGTCTCTCCAAACAAGGACTTTAGGATACAATCCAGGAAAACTGGAGCTTAAAATCGGCCATCATCAAATATAACAGAATTATTTTTAAGAAATGGCGTTAAATGTTTGGGCATGTTGTCAAAACCTTATCAAATACAAATAATACTATGTCTGTCTGTCTGTCTGTCTGTGAAGAAATAGTCATACAAGAAGAATTAGCATACAAAACTGAAATGGATACCAAACAAAAGTTCCTCCAGACCTCTGCTTAAGACGATCAGTTAACGCACAAAGCATTAACGTACATGCAATTATTCTGCATAATACAATTATAGTAAAGTATGTGATTTTTCCTAATTGACACCAGCAGTATGTCCTGCTGGTCCAGACACATTTATCACATTACTCCATCAATAAGTGGAGTAAAAGCTGCTACATTGACATATGATCCATTGGAATGTACATTAGATACATTAGGTACATACTCTATCATCAGATCATAGGTGACGATTATCATCATGGTATGTTGACCTCAATTTCTCCTACTGTAACTCACTTAAATTTCACATAACTCTTATTTCACGATTTTTTCCGAAAATTTCAAGATTTTTTTGTCGCGAGAATTTTGAATTTGCGTGATTGACAATGTCCAATTCCTCGCGAATATTAGCAAAAATAAAATTCTCGGGGGAAAAAAAGCGACTTACAGTACTGCTATCTCATAGGTAGTGATATTTGTACGGTTAAGTAAGGTTAACTTTGTTAATGACCATCAGTCACCTTTATGTCAAACTGATGTGAGTATCTAAGTTCATTGTTATTACCTCTTAATATATATACGAAACATCCTTACACATGTAACACACATACTGGTATAACTTATATCCCAGATTGGTATATGAGATAAAAAAAAGTAACATATTTATATGTATATAAAAATTAAGGTATAAAAGTACCATTTGTATATGTAAGGTATGAAAGGACTATAAAATAATACATTACACCATTTCATCACAACACAACATACCATCTATAACTGCTCCACATATGAGATTGATTGTAGCATGTATCTTGTTACATGTACCTTGTAGATGGACAACTATAGAGTCCAACCCTGTATACATTACAATGAAACAAAACATAGTGAAAATGATACTTGTAATTGAATATACTTTTATATACCCAGTAACCTAGTTCATCCACACATTCACATTGGTGTATACAGGGTGTCTGATTCTCGAAATATTCCTCTATTTGTCAAACATTAAAATTTTGCCAAATGAAGAAAGTGAATATCCATTATAAGTCTCATTTTAAAAGACAAATTAATCAAACAATTGAAGAATATATAATGTCATGCCATGATGCTGTAGCAAGATGTCATAATGATGTTTCAATGATGTCATCAACAATTATCATTCCAAAGAGGAAGAAGCATGGGAAACTAAAGGTAGAAATAGTCAATTGTACCCAACTTAAGCACTCACTTAAACTCAAGAAACAAAGACGATTTGTGGATTAAACAATATAACGCACATGACAGGGAGCTGCATTAAGCTCAGGGAGCTCTATTCAGCTCCCGCGATATCAAACATGGAATAAATATGATTATGTGACACCCAATATATTTTATGTGCAGTTTAACTATAAACAGTATAATCAGTTTATATCTGATCTGTATCAATAAATCAACCTTACAGTAAGTCATCATCATGACGATATATTGAACTATAAACAGTATAATAAATGTGTTAAGTTACACTAATGAGGGCAATGTACCTCAGGCTGACAAATTTAATTAAGAGGGTAAAATTGATGACATACTGCAACGTACATCACTAAATGTATATAATAACCTTATAATACCATTTACTTATACGAACTGCTCAATATATATAATATAGTATTCAATTAAAAATAAATTTGAATTTTCATCCACATGTAATAAAATATCAAGCCCAGGATTTGCTACTTTAACATCATTCTTCAAGGCATAAATAAGTCAAGTTCAGGGACACAAAAATGGATTGTGTTGAGTATCACACGTACAGAACAAAATTCATCCACAGTCAATTTTGTTGCTCTTGGCTTTAAAAAGATCATATTTTTCTACCACGTAAAACGTACATGTTAACAATAATTGACCTTACCAAAAATCAAAAGGGCAACGGACAGAAAACAAACAACTATTGTAAGAACTGCCTGATCTAAATAATAAGAAACAAAATCAATCTCAATAAAATATTGATGCAGGGTATGAGAGATCGAGTCAGATATAAAGATAGAATTTCAAATAAAAATTGAACTCTTTGTTATTTCAACACCCACCAGAGTTTAGTACAGTTATTATAATATTTAGCTAATTCATTGATTACCAATTCTCCTTAATTAGGACATTATTACCCTGTAGATCAATATTATTATACATACATTAAAAATATTGGAATCATATGACGATGAATCATGTATGAACAATTATTATTATTGTGACTAGGAATTTTATGTGGTATAGAAAATCAATAATCAATACATTCATAATGAATGGCAGTTCAATCAGTATAGGGCACGTCATTCAGGAAGTAATGTATATACATGGGCCATGACTGTGCCGTAGGATTATCACATGTAACTCAGTCAAGAGTGTCAATATAGCCAAATCAAAAATTCTGAAAATCATATGCGGTCGACCATATTTGCCAAACAAGAGTCAAGAGGTCTTCAACTACATTGTTCCCGTATATCTCAGTTCTTTAAACTTTTTATTAAAGAAAATTATCCAGAGAAGAAAGAATGGGCCGTTATTGGTCATTTCTAGAGATATTTTCATCAAATTACAACAGTCGAATTCCCGATAAATGAGGAATATTGACACTCCTGTTCTAACATGTTCCAACACATATACATACAATAAGGCAGATAAGTGTCCAGCGAGGCGGGGGGGGGGGGGGGGGGGCTGTAAGTCACAGAATCAGTTGATTTTTTAACTTGAAATTGAAGTCAAGACTGATCAGGTGCTACCTACACTCAAGGTGTGAAAAAAACGAGTTTAAAACGTAAAACCAAGCTCAACGGAAGAAAAACTGGGAAAAAAGAAGCACCAATCCTCTGAAGAGATAATACCATTGAATGATACTGATGTCAACATTTCTTTACCACAAAATTACATACCATCATACTCCAACAGATATATTACTTTGCTTTATCAATAACTTTTGGTTAAAGCAGATTGCATGTAAATTCTACATTAAATATCTTTTTGAGTTATGAATAAAATGTACATCATTTATGTCATACTGCACTTCAGGGTACGGTTTTATCAAAGCACTTACATTAATCTTAATGTACATAAAATTGTATGTTTCAGGGTTCCCACAATTTTCTTATCATGAAATTCCCAACTTTTTCCCAACTTTTCAAGGTTTTCCTTGGCGAATTCCAGGTTCTCGGTTTGTCATACTCTAGACCGTTATCAATATTAGTTCAGGTCTAGTAGTGTTTGATTGACACAGGACCTGTTCTATAAAGTATGTCAACACCCTGATTGACAGAATATCTGAAAATTTACACAATTTCTGGAAATTTCTTAAAGTTCAATCTGTAAATTTACAGAATACAGGGCTAAAATCACAAGAAATTGCAGTTTCATTTGGTTTAATATTGAAAGTAATTCATTATTTAAGTCAGAAAAAGTGCTTCATTTTTCAAAATATTGACTCATTTTGAAATTCAATAAAATGCATTTTATTTGACGTATTACATCTTAAAATATATCACTTCGATTTTCATAGTCAGTCAATTTATAGATTACAATAAATACAAGAAATATCACTGAATCAGTGAATGTGATGAATACCCCAGATACTGCTTGACTCAGTCAATTAAATGTGCTCTGCATGACGAACAACTAGACTAAGTACTGATTATCCATGCTAACGTTCAATGAATCCAACCAATGGTAACATATGAAAAGTGTAGACAAAATTTATGAGTGTAAAAAATAAGTCCCTTAAAATTAATCCTACAACATGTGGTGAGGATATGCACAACTAGACTTGGTAATGATCATTCATGCAAAGATTTGTTGAAATCCCACCATTGGTGACAGAGAAACAGTGCGGACAAACTTTATAAGTGTAAAAAACAAAGGGCCACAACCCCCTTACAATTAATATGACCAATGAGTGCCGAGGATATGCACAACTAGACTCGATACTGATCATTCATGCGAAGTTTCAATGAAATCTGACCATTGGTAACAGAGAAATAGCGTGGACAAACTTTAAGTGTAAAAAAAACAAAGGATCATAACTCCCTTAAAATTAATCCGACCAACTAGTGCCGAGGATATGCATAACTAGACTTGGTACTGATCAGTTAAATGCAAAGTTTCATTGAAATACGACCAATGGTTACAGTGAAATAGCCCAGACAAAATTTGCACGGACCAACCGACCAACCATCCTCAAGCATGACTCCAATATAGCCCCCATATACTGTGTATCTGGGGGTATAATAATTTTACAAATATTTGGTAACTTTACAGATGATCTGTACATGTCATGTAACACTTTCCTAGACCTGTGTTTGTCGAATAGTCATTAATGTTACAGGTCACACAAACCTTGATCTTTGACCTACTGACACCAAAATCAATAGGGATCGTTTACTGGTGGTTACCAACATCCATGTTAAGTGTCAAGTTCATAGGGCAAAGCTGTTTTTGAGATATTGAATGGAAACCATTTGGTCTACAAACAGAAAGACCGAATGACAGACCGACTAGTGTTTCGTCCTCAAAGAAAAGTTTCTCAGCTTTGATGCTAACGTGAAGACTGTCGATGCCGTTGTATTCAATGTCAACGGTCATTATTATTATATAAACGACAGCTCATACAGCGTTTGTTTTAAACTGAAGCCTATTTCTCGACGAAAACGAATGTTTACCAAAGATGCAGACAATTTGGAAAACAATTTGACGGGTGCCGTTTTAATAACACGCTATGATAACTACTATATGGTAGTAGTTTCGTACCCGAATATGTTCGTACTTAGTACTTTCGCACCTTTCCCGGTTTTTCCCGACTTTGGCCAGTTTTGGATAAAATTCCCGACTTTTCACGACCGGGATTCGATTTAACCGATTTCCCGATTTTTTCCCGTTTTCCCAGCTCTGTGGGAACCCTGAATTGTTTGTATGTATGTATATATGTATGTATGTTTGTATGTTTGTTTGTATGATTATTCGAATCATATTAAGATGAAGGTTTGTATATTTGTATGATGCTTGTATGTTTATTCGAATATTTGTTAGGGTGTATATTCGTATGTATGTACCATGTGAAAAGAAATTGTATGAATATGTTGTGATGATGTGCTGAATAGCACAAACTTGTCTAAAGTAATAAAGAATTTATCTATCTTAAAGTTACGCTCAAATTTAAGCTCAGTGTAATTCACACAAGTTGCAAATTGTGGTCTGATATAAAGGATACATGTTTCAGTGAATACATTCCTTCAAACCAAATATGTTTGTAATGTAAAGTGTATTTGTTCAAGAATTATGAAGAATTTAAATTTGTGCATAACTTTATGAGTTCCATAAGTGCTTTGATAAAACAGTACTCAGTGAATTAACATTTTATCTATCATAGGCCAAGGTAACTAACTTCCTAGATTTTCGCCCCGGAGCTAACCCTTTATTTTCATTGTGTCCAGACCTTAATTAATGTCATAAAAACAATTGAAATACAGTAACAAAAAGAAAACATTGAAGTAGTGAAAACTCAGGAATAAATGAGTTATGACCAAATCTAAATGTGTATGGTGACTGAAGCACCCGATGACATATCAGCTGTAAAATACACATAAAATAAACAAATAAATACCAGTTGAACATTAATAACAGAAGCAACTAAATAATGAAACAAAGACATACCTATAATGAGTGATTAATTCAAATTTTCCAGACAAGTAATTTAACACCAACTACTGATCAACCACAATAATTAAATGGTTGATTTAAAATACATTAACCGTCCTGTTCTGCTGATCTGTTAAATCTAACCTTAAGTCTTTAAGTAAGAAATATTTTATACATTTTTTTCACATTTTATTGGGTATTGAAATAATCCATTTTTTAATACCCATGGAAACAGCTACCAGACCACTCAGTATGTGACAATAATCAATGAAAAATAAAAATTAGTAAACAATACATCACTGATCGTGGTATGACGGTATTAGAATGGAACAATAGGACCAGTGGTCAACAATGGGACTAGTATTCAGTATGTATGGTGTAGTATAATACCCTGAGGTGCAAACTGCTGACAAACATGTCCAAACATAAATAACTTGATGAATTACTTTACAATGCAAACATTACAATATTATAGCAAACATAGAATATTACTGGATTAACCTTTGTATAAATATTGTCTACAATATAAATTTTTATGTAAAATCTTTGTATTAAAGAAATATATATGTCTGTGCATGTCTGCACTTACAATTATCACTGCACAGTAGTGGTCAATGATGTGTTAACCGGGACCAATGATTAATATTTAAATGTTAAAATTGTATTGTATTTAAATATTAATAAATAAGAATTTAAGTTACTAAACAACCAAAATTCCTCTGGGTTGGGTTTATATGTCAAACAAGTTTATTTATTTGTCTTTATTTTAAAACAAACATACTTTAAGGAGTGATAAATAAGGCCGTTACCAATTTATTGCTAAATTATCATACAATTTTCAAAATCTCATACCACACAAATACAATTATGAATGTATCTAAGTTTCAATTTTGACTGATAAAGTCCTCCCTTAAAATAATTTGAATCAATTTTGTAAGTTCTCTAGTAAGTTTACTACCAAATTGAAGGATTGTTTTGTAATTGAATTATAAGGGTAATTTATATTACCACGGTACATGATGAGTTTGATAAACTAGTATGATTTCTTGAAGCAAATTTAATAAGAAATGACTTAAAGGCAGCATAAACACTACCGGGAAGCTGATGGGGATCAGACGATCTAGGAATTATTTTTGCCTGGCCTTACAAATTGTTTCTTTAGGTAAAAGTTTGTCAATGAGCTGGGGAATGAGTATAAAAATTAATCAATAAATTAATACATTCAATTAATGTTTATACAGGAGATATGACATAATGCAACATTTAATGTGATCATCCAAGACAAACATAACTAATGGAGCCTAGTGATTCCACTTCCTTGTTTCAATAAATGCATTGAAACCTGACTTTGCATGTCTACCAGTATGGTACAATTTCATCATTATAGAACGATTATGAAACCGAAAGTGGGTGCATTGTTCGTCATCATTCTCCTATCATAATCAATATTAAAATAGACTAATAATAGTTGATAGTGCCAGTGGGGAGTGATGGCCTGGAGCGGTTGCCGAGAAGTAGGACACATACTTCGGGATCGAGATGTTTGAATCTCACCCTTTCACATGTAGAATTTCTAATAATTAATGGATAGCTCCTGTCTCAGATATTCATATATTTGCTAAGTGAAATGTGTATCTGCAAGATATTTATAGAAATATTTATTTTAGGATTTGGACAAAAATTGACAACAGTTTGTCAGTATTTCAAGTAAAGTACAACTGTGGCCTGTTGTCTTAAAGCAAAACGTTACCGAACATCTTTTTTTTTTTCAGTTACCTCCTGTTCAATTAAATTATAATAGAAGGCATGTATGGATTAACCGGTATACCTCCTTTTTGCAATGTTAATGGTCTTCAGAACTGAACAATTTCAAATAGAATTGCTTTAACAAAGTTACAAGTTAAGTATAATATACTTTTCATTTTTTGTTGACCAGCAAAAATGTTCATTCCCACTACTATTAACTTTTTGCACAATGAACAATCTGTAAACTAATACATCTGACTTCCCGGGTAACAAAAGTTGACATTGGATCAATGAATCAATTCTAGACGTAAACAATCAGTTTGAGCAAATTAAACACATTACTGAATAATTATATCATACAAGGCAGATTTTAGAACATATTTCGCAAGATTACCGGGTACATATAAAATTTGCAAGCAAGCCAAGTCTTGTGATCAAGTGTGTGTTTAAAAAATACAAAATTCTATAACCTAGTATCGGTAAACAGTTTGGACAAATAACTAGGTAGATCAAATTATAAAGAGATTCAATGAAGCATAAATTGTCTTCACCGCCATTAACTTAAGTTCATGATCACTTGATCAAAGACCTGGTATAGAGCTGGTACAGGCAATTACAAAATGTTGAGAGGCAACTTTATTACTTTAGCTACAAATTTTTTCCACTGATTGAATAAGATAAAATCCTAAAATTTGTAAAAAGGCAGATTTATCATTTTTTGCAAAAATATTTTTTTAATCACATTGTATAGTTACAAAAAAGTATTAAACATAGACATTTTTTCAATTAAATCAATTTTTGTTATGCTGCATATAAGGCACATTAAGGAAGTATTAGAATCACTGTACATTTTGTACCAATTAAGTTATTTAATTACCTTAGTTTATTATTTGAAATAGAGAATTTCATTTATTCGGGCTATAATTAGTGCATATGTGACCTGTTTTCTTTGACTGCACCAAAACCAGTACCAATAAATACAACTTAACGGAATAACTTTTCACAAGGAACAAGCAACTTCTCCACTTGTGGAGGAACATCGACTGGATGTAAAAATAATTAAATGGAGAGTTAATCATAGTTACAGTACATTTATCTTGATGGTGATTGCAATAATGTCATCAATTTACAGTAGCTAAATTGTTATAATTGTTTTAGATGCAGAACGGTTTGAACATAAGTGTTTTTATTAACAATATAACATAAACTCATTTAGAAGCATAATATGCTTTATTAAACAGTACATTATTGGCCTCAAGTTCAGACTTCAAAAGACTTGTTAATAGATTCGGTAAATCTTTGACACTTTCGTAACCAAAAACATACACAGGGCCCATTAACACTCCGGTATGAAAATATGTGACGACCAATAAAAAGCTTTTTGAAGTACAAACACTGCTGACCTAAAATCAAAACTATAAAAGTACTTGAATAAATTAGTCAATAAATCAAATCAGCAATTTTAACACAGTAACAATATTATTGAAAAGCTGGAATCGATCAGTATGGTAGCTGGTATTAATCAGTATGGTAGCTGGTATTTATCAGTATGGTAGCTGGTATTTATCAGTATGGTAGCTGGTATTAATCAGTATGGTAGCTGGTATTTATCAGTATGGTAGCTGGTATTTATCAGTATAGTAGCTGGTATTAATCAGTATGGTAGCTGGTATTTATCAGTATGGTAGCTGGTATTTATCAGTATGGTAGCTGGTATTAATCAGTATGGTAGCTGGTATTTATCAGTATGGTAGCTGGTATTTATCAGTATGGTAGCTGGTATTTATCAGTATGGTAGCTGGTATTTATCAGTATGGTATTATCAGTATGGTAGCTGGTATTTATCAGTATGGTAGCTGGTATTTATCAGTATGGTAGCTGGTATTTATCAGTATGGTAGCTGGTATTTATCAGTATGGTAGCTGGTATTTATCAGTATGGTAGCTGGTATTGATCAGCTCACTGATCTCGACAAGGTTCAACTCTTCTTTTGGGAGAGTAGGTATGTTCTAATCTTGTTGAATAGGCGGATGGACATGACATGAATATTGAAAGCTAGTAGCACTTAATTCATAGTTTAATCAAATCACCCCAGATATTTTAGCAGTGCCTGACAGCAGTACAAGGTAAATATGTTAGAAGAGTGAAAACCTATCAACAAATATTAATAAAACAAACATAAAGTGATTATTTAACCCAATTTCACCTCAGATTTCAATTAAGGTCCTTCGTCCATACCAGACCAGATAACAATCATGTAATTATAAACAGTATTTTGAGATTATAAAAGTTAAACCACTTAGTTAAAATCAAAACAACCTATACAAAGGCCGGTCATATATATACTAGCTATGATAGTAAAAAAATTCAAGTCAAAGACTATATACTATTGTTGGGAAAATTTATATTGATCTAAAGAGTAGTAATTTGTAGAAAAGCGGTCATCAAGAAGGTCACGCCCTGCATACATTCCGTAGTCGTATTGTTACCTGTCTTTCATGTAGATGATTGAAGAAATCAAATATATTTTACACAAGCACAATGTCTGTGAATTTAGGATTTTAAACTACTTGCACGAAACGGAAAAACTGAATAGTTTTCCTATACATATACTCTAAGTATAATTACTTCAGAAGTTACTTGCCCGAATCAACAATTACTTGTGTCCCGGACAACTGGACAAGTACTAATTTTGCAGACTGAAAGTAAATGACAAAATCAGGAGCTGATCAAAACCTTTTTGCACTTGCCGCCCCACTAACTGACATGGTCGACGCGGTTCAACGTTAACAGACCAAACTTTCTACACGGAGCCTTGTGGACATACATGTATTAAAGTCTGAGACAACTTTTATAGATATGTTTTTAAATACTCTCAGCTGGAACAAGGAAATGTTATACAGGCAACTATTACATGGCATGATGGGCATAATGAGTATAAACTAAGTATTATATGTAACAACATATAATCTTGTTTGAGCTTATGTTCCAAAACATGATGAATGTCACACATAAGTATCTCAGATTGACATTTTTAGTGTAACTTGAGGAGATCCTACTGTACAACAATAGTCAACTATTTCAATAAGGAATTTTATACAATTTTAACACAATTCGAACATAAACAATAACTATAGTATACAGTAATATCTCGTCATTTATCATCATTTTACTCTACTTCAAGGCCATAGAAAATAGTAAAGTCATATTTTAGTATAGTAAATTATATGTCACCACTAGATTTATCATGTTACAGTTTCTTTTCTTCTTGTATAAATATCTGTCGGGACAAATCTTAATAGTAATAAAAGCATTCATGACAAACATTTGATTAAGCTACTTTTACAGAGAAATATGCCTCATGTCACAGCTTGATCTGACAATTTCTCTCTCGTTTTCACCTTCAATAATGCTCACACACTCATATATAGATATATCCTGACTGCCCAATAACGTAACACCACATCACATCAATGATAAAACTAATGGTTTTTTTTTTGACATTCAATAAATCAATACCAATAATTCATATACCTCTGTACAATATACCTCTGTACCAATAAACTGAATAAATAAGACCAATAAATGGACACGGTGGTCTGGTCCTGTCAAATTAACATCACAGATCAACTATTCCTGATGGAATTTAACTACCAGCATCTTTTACTTGCAGATTTTGACTACATGTGTATACATGAACATGATGTACTATATTAACAAACAAAGATGGGTGTCAGAAAATAAATGCCAAGTATAATTTATTCATAGAACTTTTTTCAGTAAAAAGTTGCAAAATAAATAGAAAGAGACTAATATGTTAATTATTTTACAGTAGAATTCTCCACCAGGTCCACTTGTGGAGAAGTTGTCAAGCCTTGTAAAGGATTTTGAAACCACAGCACTTACATGAACGTCAATGCCACAAATGTCCCTGACCATAAGACTCATCTACCCAAACCATACTACAAACCGGAGCACAAATCAACTATAATACTCCATATGCCAAGGGGTTCCATTTGACTCGGGGAGTAGGGATTTAGACCCTTAAAAATTCCAAAAAGCCACATTTTGACCCACAAGATTTTGGTTTGAACTAGGGTCATTTTGTCTTAAAATAATGGGGATTTGCCTATAAAATGGTAAAATAATAGTCAAAAGTAACAAAATGACCCTTCACATTAAGAAGGTAGTTGAACCCCTGTAAAATGCCACCGACCTCACAACACATTTGGCCATGCTGCAACCACTGACCGCAGGACACGTCTAAGTTCAAGTCATCAATATTAGATAGACCATAGGGCTGATGACACACACAGAAGCTCGGGGGCAAGGTGATCAATCCTAATTACTATATTAGGACCAGTAGTTTAAGCTATAATAATCCAATAAGTATTGGATATTGATTTATTTCTACACGATGCAGAATGTCACATACAGTTTACGATAGAATCATGTTAAATACCGACAACAGTACTTATAGACAACAACAGAACATCACATGATCACAGTATAACAACAACACCCTGAATTATACAACAGAATAACACAGCATAACAACTTGCTGAATTATAAAGTAGAGGGAAACATAATTGGGAGAATATTAAACACAATATTATAAGACTCTTTAACATAAGTCTGAGAAAATATAGTAATAATGGTCCTTTAAATATAGAATAATGGTTCAATGAACCTTCAAGTTATATTACAAACACAAATGTCAAACATTCATAGCCTGTTTGTTTATTCTGGTTTTAACATGGTTTCTTAACTAATTTTTCATTAAATACCGCAGCCAATTCACCAAACCAGTTTCTCCTGGACTGTATCCAAATCAGTTCTAACTTCAGCAACTTCTCCACATGTGGAGGAAAATCAACAAAATCAGCCGCAATCAGGATCAAATCAACCCAGTAATTAATAACCTGCCAACTATTACCACTGAACCATGACTGGGGCTCTTTAAAAGTAACCTAATTATTAGTATGTAACAAAATATGTGTGTCTAGTATGCCAAAAATCGATATCTGGCCCTCTTCCGATGTGCCAAAACTCCGTATCGAGGCTATATCCGGTCATTTCAGAAGCGATGTGCGTACGTAACGTACACAAACATGTGATATCATTAGCGAGCCGGAATACAAATTGAAGGTTCTGACTGTTTCGCAGTTTAAAAAAGCTCTGGAAAAGTTAGATGTGAGCTTGTTTTGTTATTTTGTGTTTAGAAAAAATCAGTGGAGTTGAACAAATGCGATAAAAAGGTTATAAAACAGGGCCGCATTAAGTCAATATTGGCATACTAGACCGGTATTGGCACTCGGGCTGAAGCCCTCGAGCCAATACCTAAAATAGTATGCCGAATATTGACTTAACGCTTGCCGTCCCTGTGTAATAATCTATACCTAATGTTTGAAATACGTCTTAACTGATAATAAAACAGCACATGCAGAATATTATGAAGCCATTAACAACACTATACAAATAAGACAAATGGATCTATTTATTTGAAATCATCAAAATAGTCTCTAATTCTGAAAGACGTCCATTATAAAATTGTTTAGCAATTTTAAGAAGCCCCCCCCCCCCCCATACCTTATTTAGAAACAATAACAACTATCCCAACTTCACAAGCACATTTCTTATTTTTTATGACAAGCATACTTTTCATTTTTTTATGACAATAGATAAATATTAGAACGAAATGTTTATGACTCGCAGTGTCTGATAAAACTACTTTATTTGTTTTATAGTATTCAAAATAGTGAAAGTTAGAACAACTCATTCAACATGATAATGGGGTTATAATCCCTTATCTTAGAGAGCATATTCACAAATTTATATAGTTCAATTTCAAACAACACTGACACTGTCAAGTGTTAAACAGAAAGTAAAGGTGTGTACCTGAGCCAACTTGTTGTTGTTGTTGTCAGTTCAAAGTTCCAGAGTAAGCAATTTTCACCAAGATTATTACAGCACAATAAAGATAAAATAATACTCCTACAGTACAGTCAGTACAACTTTGTATCAAAAACAAATCACGAAAGAAGTGTACAACTTAAAATCTTAAAGCACAAATGAAGAATTTCCTATTTCAGCCCAAGAAGGAAGAACCCACACCCACCTTATTACAAACCGGTAAAAATAATTCCACCTTGACTAGTCTATTGATGACTCAAAACTTCAATTATAGATCTATTGTACAAACTGAGAAGTTATAGAACAATTCCAATCCATAAAGTTCTATGTAGTACCTGGACAGTTATATATATACCCCAGTATTGTCTGTTACACGAAGAAAAGAACCCACTATTTACAGAAGGCCTGGTATAGGAGATCCGAGATCAATACTCTAAAGGACAAGCTAGTAGATTGCAAACTTATTGAACTGGAACCAAATCGTAAACCTTGCTAATCTATACTGCGTTCAATATTATTCAACTACCCGTTAACTACCCACACAGAATTACATTATAGGAATTATAGCAAAGCAAGTTTTCATGTTCTTTCAAGTTCAATCGCGAAAATGTAGTGTCATAGAAAACGACAGATTAAATAATGGAGGCTTAAAATAACACAAAATATGGATATATAAAGATCTGATTTATACCTTATTAAGCCGGGTTTTTTTATTAGTTGCCTTTTTATCTTTTTCCCATTGCAAACAAAATATTGCTATTTCCAAATTGAAATGTAGATTTACCAATGAACTGTTCAAAAATATTTGAAAATATCAATCAATGAATGTTCAAAAACATTTGAAAATATCAATCAATATAAATGTAGGGTTCAATTTTATTTTTATTCACTAACAACATCAAAATCATTCAATGACCAGTTTTAAAATGTGTAAGTTAAATTTAGTCAAACTTGAGCAAATCTAGCCTGTAAAAAGAATCCTAATTTTATTTAGATGATTTTATGAGATGAGAACATACTTCTTACAAAGGAGATAATAATACATATAAAAGCTCCGCGAGTCGCATGTGTCGCCTGACGACATGCACATTTGTCATGGAAAACTATATCCACTATTGGGCTACATATCGACTCACAAGAGATCTCTAGTCATCTGAACTAAAAACAACAAAGTGATGCTCTGGACAAAAAAATGTCACAGCAAGAAACATGCATACCTATCTTGGAGTCATTAATACTTATGGTGACAAAGTTATGCCACGAACAAGAAATGCTTATAAAAACAATCAATGGGACAAAAATAAAAAATGGCACAAGGTAGAGTTACGATTCTTGTGTACTGCACTTGGACTTTTGGTAAGAAACATGCATACCAAATTTCAAGTCATTCAACCTCTTGGTGACAAAGTTATCCGCCGGACAAGAAATGCTCAAATTAAATCAATCTAAGGGAAATAATTCAAAAAGGATGCTAGGCAGAGTTATTGTTCTTGCGCACTGCACTTCGGCTTATTGTAAGAAACATGCATACCAAATCTTGAGTCATTTGAACTTAAGGTGACAAAGTTATGCTCCGGACAAGAAATGCTCTAATAAAATCAATCAAAGGGAAATAATTCAAAAACTATGACAGGTAGAGTTATGGTTCTTGCGCACTGCACTTCGGCTTATTGTAAGAAACATGCATACCACATCTTGAGTCATTTGAACTTAAGGTGACAAAGTTATGCTCCGGACAAGCAATTTGTGACGCCGCAGCCGCAGCCAAAGTAACACCTATATGTCGCCTTTTCAGGCGACACAAAAATAAAATGAATATTCTATAAAAAATCATAATTCTTAACAAGGACAGTATCTCTGTCAAAATATGGCTCCAACAAAAATGGACCTGGTGGTGAACATGTTAACAGTCAGGCAGATCTACAGTCTTATGTTTTATTACTAAAGCTAGAATACTTAAATGATGGGTTGACATTTTGCCAGCCACTGGAAACCCAGGTGAAAACTATAGATGGCATTCATTTTTCACAAAGTTAATAAATAAGTCCCCTATTTTGGTATCATAGCCCATGGCTTGGGGATTGGAAATTGTAGCGGGATTTTGGTCAAAATTGGTAAAGTACATTTAATGTCCAAACCTCTTAAAGCCAAAAGGTAATTTAATAATTAAGTTTTATGTTCAATGAACTGTTTCTTTAACAGTAAATTGGGTTGATGTTTTTGGGTTTTTTACTCTGAATTGGGAAGGTTTTGCTTAAAATTGGGTGAAAAGAGGTGATTTTCAATTAGGAATTACTGTAAAAGCATTTATTTTCGCGAAGCTAAACGTTTGCGAATTTCTAATTTGGAAGTAGTTCGCGAGGGTTAATGTTTGCGAATTTAAAATTTCAGAAAAAAATAATTCTACTTTCTCGGCAATATCCCTGGTCCATTATTTAGTTGGCACGGCCTGATAATCACTTCGATACTTACGACTACTGTTTGTACACTATAACGGTCATCCACCCAAGCGATTTGATTTTTAATTGGCCGATTTGCTTAAACTTGTTGGAAATTACTAGTACTCAATTAAGCCAAACCAGACAGTCTCATTGTGTAATGACACGCAGGTTAATTAAATGTATATGACACTCTATATTAACGTATGTAAAAGGTGTAAATATGCTGCCGCGTACACATATCGATCGGCCGATAAACAATGTTACCGCGTTAAGCATAAAACGCACTAGTCAAATTCTACCCTGCTTTATGTAAGACCTCATAATTTTCGTATCTATTATCCGATTTTAAATATTTAAGGTTTGTAATAAAGCAGAGATATATGCCTGTCTATTAATACAACATTCATCACGATACCCTAGTTATTAAATCCACGGCGACGAGTAAGAATCCGTTCCGCGTAAAATTAAGTTCAAAATATCCCGTTTTTTACCAAATAAAAATTCAATCAACGGTCGAAAATCATCAAACATTAATCTAATTTTCGATCGATTTTGTTCATTAAAGCTTGTTTTAAAAGCTTATACTGTAAGGTTTTATAAAATGTAAAAACTTATTTTTAAAGCATTTGCGAGTTGTCGACCGCCAACGAAATAAAACAGAACGGACGTATTTATAATAATGTTTGATGTAAACTACGCCGACCATTGATCATCTTTTGTGATGATTTTTTCAAAGGCTAGCATCATGGTTCGTAATTTAATGCAACCAATACCTCTCAAAATGCATTTAATAGCAGGTTATATTGTAAATAATCGCCATTTTATAATTAACATTCGGCAATAAGTCCGCAAGTTCAATACAGCTACCAAAAGAAATAGTACCGCATCGTGACAAAAATCACTATTTTTGACTCCATTCTGTAAAGACAGAACCAATAGAAACCAGAAAAAAGTACAACCAGTACCTCAAAACGTATTTAATCTCACAATTTAAACAAGTTTCAATCAAAAATATGTTTTCAATTAGCGCATGGAAGGTGTGCAGGTGCCCGTTTCACACGCGTTTCGACGTGATTCCGCCATTTTGAAAATTTATTTGCAATAATTAGTACATAAATGCACGAAGTTTAATCAAATCGTTGGCGGTCGACAACTCACAAATGCTTTATAAATAAGTTTTACATTTTATAAAACCTTAAAGTATTAGCTTTTAAAACAAGTTTTAATGAACAAAATCGATCGAAAATTAAATTCATATTTGATGATTTTCGACCGTTGGTTGTATTTTTATTTGGTAAAAAAAGAGGTATTTTAAACTTACTTTTACGCGGAACGGATTCTTACTCGTCGCCGTGGATTTAATAATTAGGGTATCGTGATGAATGTTGTATTAAAAGACAGACATATATCTCTGCTTCATTACAAGCTTTAAATATTTAAAATCGGATAACAGATACGAAAATTATGAGGACTTACATAAAGCAGGGTAGAATTTGACTAGTGCGTTTTACGCTTAACGCGGTAACATTGTTTATCGGCCGATCGATTGGTGTAGGCGGCAGCATATTTACGTTAATATAGAGTGTCATATACATTTAATTAACATGCGTGGTAATGAGAAAGATGTGAAAATATTTTGTATTCAGTCCATTGTTTCCGAGCTGATTGGAACAAGCGATAGCCGTTTGTGTTAAACACTGCACCTGTAGACAGTGTTTTATACTGGTACACATTCATTGCAATTGAAGTGCGAATTAGATTTTTGACAGAAATATTTTATTATCACATTTTCTGTTGCATTGTTAACTTTTTGGTAAATATCAATCAAATAAAGTTAGTTTATCAGGCAAAAGTCAGCGGATTCGTCAGTGTTTTAACAAATCCGAGTAGATTGTAATGGCGTCGCTTAGCCATAATCAATTTTGAAGTTCAACATATTTGAAGCTATTATGAAGGTAATAACTTCACGAAGATTAATTTTCGCGGATTTATCGATCTCGCGAATATAGCGAAAATTAAACCCTCGCGAATTATTCTGCTTTTACAGTAACATAATTCATATACGGCTATAAAATCAGCCGGGGAAAAAAATACACACATTTTTGGTACTTCACAATATTATAGTTCAATATGTGATTAATGAAATAAATAATGATAAATGATGGAAAAGTTTACACTTAGAGTGCCATAAAAAGAGCAATTTGAACCCACAATATTGTAATCATTACCTGGTAATTGTTTTTCAGAATAAATATGGACTGCGGTAAAACAGAAGAAATTCAGAGACACATTACAATAGATTTAGTAGAACACTTAGTATGTAACCATGGGGAACCAAATCAATCCTTCTTAATTTTAGCTAAGACATTGATTATTCAACAAGGAAGTTGGGATTTCTGCTTGCTATACAGTTAAGACTATTATCAAGAATTGCCTGACAATTCACTGACTCAGCTGAGTGACCTTGAGAAATATCATTGTTCTGTCACATTTCAGGTAGCTCAGGTTGATGTGACCGACGCGCTTCCCTTCAAAGGTGCGGGTAGTGCCTCGACAGTCTTTGATCGTGCGACATGCGAATTTATCCCGTAAACTGTATACCGATACACCTGTGTTAAATTTGAGGAATTTATTGATTGACGCAGCGAATTTTTTTCTGAATTTGCAGAGCGTGAACATTAAAATCGTGTAAATGACGTGGTTTTCGGAAGCATTAAATGGTGCTGGTATTATTCGAGTTTTAACACATTTTGTGGCATTTAAACAATAGCAATTAAGATATGAGTATAGGTGCATAAATTACTGTAAATGACCGGGAAAAGAACGACTTATATGACATACAAGTTGCACTATTTCGGATATGTACATATCTTCGGATAAACTCGTTTTATTTTAATCAGTCATACAGTTTTGGCTTCTATTATTGTAAGAATTCAAGGGTGTTATTAGTACTTAAATCAAGTAACATTTCTTGAACATCTATTTCTTAACCCTATACTCCATAGACATACCTCAATTTTCAATAAAATATGTATCATGTTCAGAAATAAATTTTCATTGTACACTGAACTGACCATATCATTGAGCAATCAAAACAATACACAGTAACATATATCAAGTAAAGGGTTAAATGGGCTCTAAGTACAGATAAAACATTTCATGAATGTAATCTGAACTTAGTAACAATGGTTGGACAATCCTACATTACTGAATGTACACGCAGAGTTGATGTTCGAAACTTGGGACTTCCGTAAAATCATACTGGGACTTCCCAAATCAAAGGTCAGGAAGTCAGGACTTCCTGAAATTTAGCCTTAATGCAGGGCCTGTAGCTGGCAACCCAAAATCAGTGTGGACTCACACCATGTGGGCAAGTTGTTTATTGACAGATTTTTACTTGCGTTGTTAGCAAAAACAATTACGTCCCATACATGTCAACACTGTAATTATTACACACTGACTGTTAAAAATCATGCTATCTAACAGAGGAACAGATAAGGTTTTAGGCAATTGGGTATTTTACCCCCAAGTTTCAATTTTATTTGGGTTTTGGCAAATTTTAATTGGGTATTTAATAAAACTAATTGGGTAATTGGTCTTATATGTACTATTGTTCACTATAACATCATTTTCTATTTGCTTTTTCTTACCCCCTCCTCTCAAAATCTATTGGGTTTTTAAGAAAATTAATTGGGTAACTACCCCAATACGCAGCTTATCTGTAGCTCTGTATCTAATGAACGGCGGCCAATGTAAGTAACAGTGTAGAATTATTATGCCTACATGTGAGTACCCAATAAAGCCCCGACAGAAAACAGAAACAAACTAAGCTACTGAAACAATTAACACTTTTTTGCAAAAGAGGTAGTGTTGGCACGGTGGTTGAATGGATAACACTTTTGACTTGATAAACTGAAAGGTCCAGTAGTTTGATTCTTGCTGAAGCACTAAACTGGCAGGTAACCCAGAGGTAATCTTCCATGTATCAATACTGTACACTTTAAAGAACTATTACCAAGAAGTGTTACTGTGTATAAAAAGATATGGTATGGCATCTTGATTCCTTGTATTACACAACAGTCTCTTCCTTGAAGTAGGACTCGGAGGTCATGGACACATTGACCAATCAATTTAGAGAACAAAACATGCACCAATGACCTGTTTTGCATCAGTTGATATCATACTACCAAAAACAGGTTCAACAGGGGTCATAATTTTCATTAAATTAGAACAAGAGTTATGGAGTATTATATAAAGTGGTGACTATAATACAAGGATTTCATGTTAAGTTTAACCCATATATAACGTAAAGTACCATATAAGCACCAACCTCACAGTATTTGATAGTAAGTTACTATTATGGCAATTTTAACCATTTAAAGTACAGTGTTCCCTCTCGTAACGTCACCTTTCTCAAACGACTCCCTCCTTTAAACGACATTCAAGATTCCATCCATGCAATTTTAACATTAAATTCCCTCCGAGGAATGACACCTCCCTTCAACGACAAAGTCACTCACAAAGTCGTACCGACACTAAGAATTTCCACTCCGGACCAGCATTTGTTAAGTCAGTTGTTGATTGTTTTGATAAGTACAATGTATTGGCACTGTCTGCCAAAATGTGTGAATATGGTATACAAATCATCATTGAGAAGCTTGTAAATCGCTATTTTTGACACCTGCGTTGTGACACGATTAACAAAATGTGGTTCGGTCTAATTGGATAATTACGACAATTAAATTGTTTTCATTCATTTGGTGTCTGTATAATAACTTTGGCAAGGGTAAGGTGAGAAAACTTATAACTTCAGATTAAAATAAAGTGACAATTAATGCATCTTTTCTGACAAGAAAACGGAAAGCGTTTATTTTAAAACAAATGGAGCAGTCCGATCCCGACGTCATGTACACGAATATTCTGTAATTTTGTATGTACATGTAGTCAGTACTTATTTTCATGGTAAAATCGGCGAAATAATTTACTTTTATAAAAATTAAGAGAATCATAATCTGGTTGGGAGTTAGCAACCTCAATACACTGTATACATTTATCACTACATAGCCTTGTATCGCAAGTTCACAACAGGGAACTTTCATTCATACATCTAATCTTTAACTGTTTTGCGATTACTTGGTCTCTTCTTACTTTATCTTTCGTATTGATTTTGACAGCATCAATGCGATATGGACATCTAGGAACTGACTCTGCCCCTGTGAGTGATACAACTATGATCAATCAATTAAAACTTACCATTAGAAAGGCAATGTATACGTGACAGACATATCGTAGATCTATGACATACGTTCACAGAACAGGTAGCATTTCATGTCTTTGGGTTCATTGATAATAATATTCAAAATAATTACACTAGTGACTAATATACAGTAAAGTGACCGTCCTGAGAGTGAGACTGAGTCATGGCCAGGCCTGTTTATTTTGCTCAAAACTTCAACTTGCACAAGTTACGAATGTGGAACATCACGATTCCCTGTGATCATGACATCCACACAATCATGCGTTTCAGTAAATTGGTAAATTTGGCAACAAAATGAAAGGGAATAACATAAACAATTATTCATTTTCACCTGAAAGCATACATGTTGTTGTTACCTGTAATTATAGTTGGTCCGTAGTCATTTTGTAATTTCCGTACACCGGTGTCGCAGTCGATAACGCATGCAGTGATTTCATTGGTTGAATTATTTCGGCACGCACGAATATCAGAAGAACATGTTCTTAACATTTAACCAATAAATTCATTTTGTCCAAAAATATCGCATTTAATTGTTCTAGCTCTTAATCAATGCTTTATATCTATCAATATTGAAATATCATTGAAATAAATTAAGCATGCCACATAAGAAAAGTCCGTTCAAAACGGATGCGAAAAGAATCAAGCGCACCAGTTTTTGTAAACGGTGTTTGCGTACTTGTCTCCTCGCACATTTTATATTAAACATGAAACGAAGCAGTTACTTCCCTTCCAACGCTATGGTTTTTGCCTGAATGGTGCAGTATTTTTTTATAAATCTATAATCGTACATGCGCTTTTACTCGAAAATCTATAGCATTGAAGAAACTGCATATTCTGTTCAAGGAACCTATTGATAATTTAAGCAGCCCATTATAGGCCAAAGAATAAAGTGCCAAAGAATATGATCTTTGGATAGGCCTACACATGTAGCATCTATCCAGGAAAACCTTAAAGTCTTTTGGAATATTGCAAAACATCAATGATGAAGGATAACCGTGGTCTATCCCCATTGAAAAGGGAGGGTAACACGAAAAGCTAATATACTCGACCGGTATTTCTGATATGTGTACTCCAGTGATAATATGATACATCGACCCCCATACCCATGGAAACTTCACATCAAAAGTATAGAATCTTCAACAACCTAGTGGATGTCCAAGCTCAGCAGTTACTCATCCCAGCAGGAGTAACACACAAGCACGAAGAGAGCCACGCCAACCGATTCTTAGTACCATTTGCCAGCGTCAACGCCTACAGATACTCCTTCTTCCCTTCTGGCATCCGCATCTGGAACAACCTACCAGATGTGATCATCACCGCCCCATCACTACAAGTCTTCAAGGCTAGGATGGGCGCGCCAATGCTGTAACTCTGGAGCAGCATGTTTTAACCGTTTTTAACCAACTTTCACTGTGTTTTTCCCTTGCGCATTTGTATATACTAACCATGTGCGACAATGCTCCAGAGGAGCGATGCACAGTATTTGAAAAAGAAGAACAGATCATTTAACAATAACAGAAAATGTGTTTTTAAACTTATACATGGTTTAAGCCACAAATACGATCCACACAAGACTCGTAAATACGTGTTTCTCGGGGATAACACAAGGTATTACCTAATTCTCCAAACTTTCTATAGACCAAGGCACAGGAATTTGACATATTCTATCCATAAAATATATCATAGTAGTCGATCTAATCAAAATCGCTCAAATTTGCTAAGGACCACTTCTTCTTCGTGTCATATTTTTTCATTGAGGCATGAATTCAATAAAGTTCTGATTATAGGTACTTGTATACAGCTACTTCGTCATACTGAAGTAATTTTGTAGTTGGTAAAGCGGCCAAACTTGAATGAACTCTAGTGTTACAAAAATGTGTTTTCTTGTTTTTTTTGGATTGTTTTATTGGAAATCATTTTTAATAGCGTGCATGTCTCTGAGTGACATCAATATTAGCCCGAACACGCAATTGCATGCTAAAATTAAGCAAATTCATTATGTTTTGAGGTACTCAGATCCAGTCGTCTCGCAAGGCTGCACAAAGGTCATTCATGTTGTTTGACTGAACCTGGTGACTAGATATTGCCCATTGAAGCATGTTCCAGGCATATTCTATCAGATTAAGGTCCGGGGACCTTGCAAGCCAATCCAATCTGTTGATCCATGACTTGATTGGTACGATTTGCTCTATGGGGATGCGAATTATTGTTCATCAACACAAAATCTGGACATATTGGGCATGTGTATAGACGGACATTGACATCAGGAATCTCCAAATAGTACCCTTCGACAGTTTAAATTCTACATTTAATGATATGTAGATGTGTTCTGTGTTGCGTACTTACCCATCTCCATAGCATAACATACCAAATAGCATACCGATCGTGTTATGTCATACAGATGTCAGGATAACGTTCATTATAGGATTTCTTCTCAATCTAGCCGTCTATCGATGACGTCACAACAAAATTTCGACTCATCGTAAAGATACATTAGTCTAATCCTGCAGTGTCCATTCAAGATGGCCAATGGTCCAGCATAACCGTTCTCTGGCGTGGTTTTACATCAAGATAACACAAATTACAAGATATCTGGCCTTGATTCCAGTATTGTATAATCGATTTCTTACTGTTTTAATGAAAATTCGTAATACAGTCGCATTTTAAAAGTTGTTACGGCAACGAAAAATCATTCTAGAAACCATTGAGTCCAGCTTGTATGCCAAAACACGGGTATTGGGCTCATGTTTTCGACCTAGATTAATGTAGTGAGCACTCATTTCCATTAACTTGAAATAGGTACCGTATTCGAACGATATCGCTTAGTGACATGTTTAACGTCAAGGCAACATGTCTCATGGACACACCCGCCTGCAACCTCCCAGCCTCCCTGACCATTTCATTTGGAGAAAAACGCATTCGGAAGTCTTGATTTACCATAATTACTAATGTAAGTTATAGAAAATAGAGAGTGTCCTCTAGATTACAAGAAATCGCAATTAAGGCGTTTTGATGCATACCAACGAATACATCGGCTTTGGGGTATTGCTGACATTGCGTGCTACCCGTGCTCACTATACATGTAAAACCAATAATGTCAACATTGATACATAACTTCAATACCGTAGTACTGGGTTTATTTTATTCTATAAATAATTAAAATCGAATAATATTTTATGTTTCATATTTCCGTATGAAAAAGTGTCCCTTAACAACTTTTGAGTAGTATATATAATACTTAGGGAGTGCAACGCACCCCCCAAAATTGAATCCCGTAGACAGATACTGCAGAACGGACTCATACCGACACTCCTTCCCGTCCAGCAGACGCATATGGAACACTCATCCAGTTCACCTGGAAGCTAGGCGCCTCTACCATCGAGGCATTCAGATTGGACATCTGTAATGCGGCATTTTCAGGCCATTTTTGTGTGTAAGTTTTTGAGGACATTTTGTAAATATATTTAGTGTTTTGTATTCTTTAAATTGATATTTTGTACAATTAGAAAGAGAAAGAAAATAGGAAATGAACAGTAAAGTATGAAACAAAGAAGGATAGAAACAGATAAAGTATCACGCTGACAACATCTGATAATTCTACTTGAAATATTTTTATCACCTTTTACAGACTTTACAATTATGCAAATTTCACTTCTGCAGGCTTAACGATTAGATTATCAGGGTACTAAGTTGTATCTGGCAATTTTATTAGACACTTATATGTAATATAGATATGACTGATGACACGATTATTGTATATTCCGAATTAACAAATCGATTAAGTACAGATCTTACGTCACATAGGAACGCGGTCTGTTTAGGTAAAGCAGATGTCCGAAAGTTTACGCCCACATTTATGATTGGTTGATAATAACTTGCTTAAACTGTATGAAATGATTTGATTGGCTAACACAGAAGACACACACACTGTAGTCGACGTTCTGTAGAGATTTTGGAGGTATTCGAACTTGGCTCTCCAAGCTGAACGTATCAATGGTATTCCATTAGAATTCAATTACGCAGTTAAAATTATATTTGTTTGGATTTTACCAACACTGACTATATCTTGTTCTTATATTATTGTTGATTGTGGACTTGTGAGAATTCTCACGCGCAAAAAACAAAGTTTGGAAATCCGAACAGTCGTTAGTTCTACTTTATTCCAACAACGGTGAATGCCGGAAAACCGTGCATAACACATCGTCGGACAACTAAATGTAAAAGAGATGTTTTTACCATTTTAATCCTGCACTTTTTGAGCCTCGCATTCACCTTGTAAACATCTTTCACATTGTTCAACAATACAAAAGAGTTGGTCCAGAACATTATTGAAAGAAGAAGGATGAGCGGTTAACGTACACTATAATTGCCAAACTCGCCAAATTATGCCAATTAATAATAATAAATTCCTCAAATATATGTGGAATAGTTGTAGAAATGCACATGTAGAATTTCAAAGTTGTGCCATTATATACTGGACTGAATGAAGCAAGAATTATACGCTTTTCTGGAACAACCCACATAGTGTTCACCCGGCGTGCATATGCGAAAATTGTGAAATCGTGCTGGCTCTGTAACTGGTTCATTTCATATTGATTATTTATATAACTTGGTTAATAGTAATAAATACTTTATTTTACGAGGAAACTCATTTGACAATTAAATTAAATGTCAATCTTCCATGAGATCCTCAACAATAAACAGTTGAACAAGAACACTAGTACATAAAATGAAAAAAGCATAAAGGCAATTTGGCCCATATGACGTCCACAATATCATAATTTTATATATAATTGGGGAATTTCATAAAAGAGTTTCAGTGAAAGGATGTGCGAAACCGATATGTATGGAATCTACAATAAAAGGAAGGTACATTGTATAAATCAAAATGCTAATCAATTAAATTTATAATTAATCACTATAAAGCTTAATTAGATATAGGAACATCATAAGAGCCAGCATATCATATAACAACATGTAAATTAAAACAATGACATTTTTAAAAGCATAATACGGAATTGAAACATAAAAACACTGCATGCCATTCTGCAGACATATATAGACTTAAAGTCGAAACCGGGAGATGGCATAAACCACAGGCAATACCATACAATGAAAGGATTTGTGATATTTGTTCCAAATTAGAAGATGAATTTCATGTTTTATTAGAATATCCATTATACGATGATTTGAGAAAACAATATTTACATAAACACTTGGAAAAGGCCAAATGTCCCAAAATTTATCGAACTGTTATCGTCCGAAAATGAAAACGTAATTAAAAAATTATCCATGTTTGTTCAAAAATCTTTCAACGTCAGGAATTCTTTGTTGTTTAATTAAGTATCACATTATTATGTGACCACATTAATCTCGTTTTTACCTTTGCTATATACATGCTTCTTCTTGAAGGTTATCAATGTATGTTTTGCACTGTAAGCTATTATGTACCTATGCATCAAATTTGTACTGTTATGTAATGTTCATTGGGTGTAATATCTATGTATAAATATTTATAAATGTTAATATTGTGTACTCATGGACACATTGTCCAATGTATTTTTGAAATAAACTGTTAAACTGTTATATATATATATGGCTATACATGTATATTGAAGTAATGATTATGAATAGCCAGTCATTAGATATTTAAGTAGCAGAAACATGGGGTGTTTCAAAATAAGACGGCTTCACCCAGCGTAGATATAAAGTTTTAAACTGTTGAATAGAAGAAGAATTTTTGATAATATGAGGAATAGAATTCCATATTGAGGTACCAGAGAAAGCAAAAGTGTGGCGAAATAACTCGGAATTGGGTTTAGGACTATATAATTGGTATGTAGAAGATGAGCGTAACAGTCGTGAATGAATATCTGCAGTATTTAAATGCAGATTTGAGATAGTCTGGTGCATCACCTCTGAGAGTTTAATAAATAACGCGTTCATGAAATGTCATCCATTTGTGTTTTGTAAATAGAATACTTGAAGGGGTTGAATAATCACAATCAAGAATTACTCTAGCTGCTCTTTTCTGAAATTTTATAAGTTTGTCGTACACTTTCCCCATACAACACAGCAAAAGTCAACATGCGGAAGAATATATGCGTTATAAAAGCGCTTCCGAGTTTCAATGGAAAGAAAATATTAAATTCTAGATAAGAGGTGCAAATAGGAATTACATTTCTTTATCACATTATTGATATGGTTTGCCCAAGATAGGCTATCATTAATTGTGATACCTAATAACTTTGCTGACTTTAAGCACTTGCTAACGTGTCTTTTAAGTATTAAGGAAATAACTGGTAAAATGGAAATAGGTCTATAATTATTTTTATCATGTCTACTAGGCTGACAACTGAAATAGCACTCATGCGCTAACTTGTGACAACTAAAACTCTGTTACTACCGGTCAGACAGACTTAAATTATACATTTTTGGAAAACATAAATATTCCTCTACAGCTGCAGTAAAAATATTTACAAATTTTGCATTATCCGGAGAGATATCTTCATATTTATAATTTCTTCTTCAAATTTGCATAAAAATCGAAAAAATAGAAATTAACTCAATAATGGGTTGCCCCAACCTTCTATTTTTGTATGTTACAGTCAGATCTCGATACAACGACACTGTTTGTTCCCGATCGAAATATCGTTATAACGAATTTGTCATTATACTGAATTTCACTAGTGACGAGAAATTTTATTTGGAGATTGTTTCATAGAAATCAATTAATGATTAACATATAATTTATTATGTCATAAAATTGACATAATCAGCAAAATCAGTAGTATGAACTTATTATAATTACATAAAATAATATTTAAAATGAAATACAATGTTTTAAGAGAGCTCCAAAATAAATGAATATAAATAAGGGCAGCCATTAAATACATCCTACGTTTTCAGAAAAACTAAAGCTTTAGATTGTAGGACTTAAACTGTTTTATTTGTTACAAAAAGGTACATTTTGAGGAATTTAAGTCGCACGGGTGTATTTGGTAGGTTATAGAGGCAGTTGCTTACCTCTGTTCTAGTCCAGAGAAATTGACACGAATCTCGACCTTTAAATTAGCATAATATTGTCCATATTTATAACCCCGGCTGTATGTTTTCATAAACGGAGAGTACAGTTCGAGATGTAATACCAAAACAAATCTAAAGAACCAATTTGCATGATTTGCTCGCGGAAATTTATATATTCAACGCAAGTACCTTGTAATATATTCATGCATTAAGGTCAGGATCATGTCAAATTATCTATGCTATATCTATAGTCTCTGTATCTATAGTCTCTGTATCTATAGTCTCTGTATCTATAGTCTCTGTATCTATAGTCTCTGTATCTATAGTCTCTGTATCTATAGTCTCTGTATCTATAGTCTCTGTATCTATAGTCTCTGTATCTATAGTCTCTGTGTATCTATAGTCTCTGTATCTATAGTCTCTGTATCTATAGTCTCTGTATCTATAGTCTCTGCATCTGCATACAAGCATTAATTTTACAGACTGCTTGCATAAGGACCTGAGTTTAGGGTAAAATAAGTTTTTATAAAGCAATTGTATTGCGTTGTGTCGAAATCATACCAAGAAGCAGTAAGTTTTATTATGCTGTTTGAAAAGTTGTTCGTTCACTTTGGGTTACCAGCGCGGATCCAGCATTCTGCCGCATTCATCTCCACTATTACAATATCTGCTTTCACATTATCAATTGCATTACCAAGTACTGTAATAGAACAATAGTGACAGTCATTAGTCCCCCCGCATTTTTTAACGACGCCCTATAGTAATCACCTTGTCCGCCCGCCCGACCGCCCGCCCGCCCGCCCGCCCGCCCGTCCGTCCGTCCGTCCGTCCGTCCGTCCGTCCGTCCGTCTGTCTGTCTGTCCTTACTCACCCACATGTAGTTGTGGGGTGTGGAACAATAGGCTATATTTGGGTTTTTTTGAGGTGGAGTGATTGTTTATTATCCTCGTCAATAGGTGTGCCTGGGTCGAGGGCATCCCAGTACACACCTTACAAATTCTGAATTAGTACATTTATAAATATATACATGTGGATGTGTATTAGTAAGCAAGGAAATATCTATAGTAGAGTTTAACATGCTAATACCGTAGTTGCAATATTATGGTATACATACTCCAAAATATTAACAATATTGAAAACTGAAAACATATTATTATATAATTCCTGCATATAGATGGTGTTTGTGATACATTTAACAAAACACTCTCCTCTAGGCTATATTTAGATTCTTTTCAGTCCGTTGCTTACGGGGTGCAAACTGTTGCTTATGGGGTTTTACAAACTAAAGGATGAACAAAAAACCCCTTAATGCCAAGTCAGTGAGAACGTCCGTCAAAATATCTGGATCCTGACATAACTGAAACAGTTTCCAAGCTGGGTTTATGAAACTTGGTATGTAGATAGGGGAAATAAGGGGAATATGCACGTCCAAAAATAGTTTGATTCCGACAACAATTGTGGCTGCTATGGCAACAGAAACATTGAAAACGGCTTCAAATCGGTAAGGGACTAATCATGAGCTTAAATTTAGAGTCAATGTTTAATATTACACACAATCTTTACAAGTCTCATTGAATTAGAGTGAAGGATAATTATGCTAAAATAATGAACATTTTTAAGTTTTAACTAAACAATTGTTGTTTTTTCCTTCTCAAGACGCCCAAACCTATCAGTCCGCGGACGCTAAACGAAGAATCGATTTGGTTTGGCCTAAGCGAATCTCCAGGCAAAGAGGACTGGGTATCGTCAAGAACAAGATACCGGAGTATACAACTTTTTTAATCTGAATGTTGAGGATATACGCTAAGAATGTTGGAAAAGTAATTAATAAATAATAAAATTATCATTTACTTTTTTAGGGTTTGTGTGTAGTTATGGCTGCTGCAATGACTGGAAGGGTGCGCTCCATGCCTGTTGGAAAGAGACTCCTGGGAACACTATGGCAATTGGGAAATAAGGAATCATACAGAAGTGTTGCTGATCGCTTTAGAATCAGTAAAGGGTATATTTATTGTAACTGACTATCTTCTATTTATTTTCTGATAACATACGTAAATTACGAATTGTTAATCAGGTTCAATGTTATGATTTCAAATAAATCTGTTTCACTTCATTATCATATTAATCTCATGTCTAACAACTACAGTTCAGAACAAAATGTGTATCATATATGTTTCTTGTATGCTGATTAATTGTCTTTTTTCAGGTACTCTCCATTTGTCGGTAATATCAACATGCCGGACAATCTCATCTGTAATGAAAGACTTCATCCAATTCCCTGGAACAAGGCAACATTTGAGACAGTCTGCTGAAGGCTTCCGGCAAAGGTGTGGACTACCGGGAATATTTTGAGCCATAGATGGTACACACATACCAATTCCTGCTCGAAGATCTGAACATCGTTCATCAATAGGAAGGGATCTTCTAGTGTGTTACTGCAAGTTGTTTGCGACAGCAACTTGCAGTTCACGGATATCCACACAGAATGGCCTGGAAGTGTACACGACGCCCGTGTTTTTCGGAACAGTCCTATTGGTGATATAATTAGAAAGTTACCGGAAGAGTAGCATGTGCTAGGGGACTTGGCATATCCACTGTCTGTAAATCTCGTGGTGCCATTCAGGGACAATGATCATCTTAATGCTAAGGAGAAGAACTTCAACAAGTGCCATTCGTCCACTGGGGTAGATGTGGAAAGAGCAATAGGATTGCGCAAGTGCAAATTTAGTCGTTTAAAATTCTTGGACATGAGTCTGCAAGAGGAGATACCCGTTGTTATTTCTGCATGTTGTGATCTGCATAACTTTATTCTTAGGAAGGAAAAGATTGTAGATTTCATTGACATAGAGCCATGTGAAAATTGGGGGTGACAATGAAGTGACTGAACGTGTTGGTGCTGTGAATGTGGATTCAGAGGCAAAACGAAGAAGGCTGGTTGACAGTCTGTGAACAGTTTAAGGCAATAGCTATTTGAAATGACTGGAGAGTATATCGAGGGCTCGGTGCCAAACTATTGTAACTACATCAATTTATATAGGCATGCACAATAGTTTTGCACCGAGCCCTCGATATATATACTTTTAAAAAAAAGTTCAGCAAGTTGGACTATTTTATTTGTTTTCGTCAAGTTGCATGATATTTAACAGAAGGACAGTTTTTCAATCATAAGATCATATCATTCCATTTGAAATTCAACCGTTTAAGTGAAGGAAATTTTCATCCTAACGGAAATTACCACTTGTAAGGAGATAGGGGTTAATAAGAAAAATCACAAGAAATGTGATGTCGATTGTGCCCTCCTTAAGGAATCATTACAGTCGAACATGTTTATCTCTTGCTGTTACGAAGCTTGAAGTCAACGGTTAGGGGAATGTTATACCCTTTTTGATCAATGTTTGCTCAAGGTCATGCACCTTAGATGGTGTTTAGTTCCTCATTTCCTCTACTCCCGAGAAGGACCAACAATAGTTAAATCGGCGAAAACTCTAATTTGTTTGTTTAATCCATATGTAGATGGTAATTTGCGATAAAAATTGCTAAGGAAAACCAACATTACCAATGACGTCGTGTCAACGGTATGCCAGCGTTAGCATGGCGTCCATAAGTTCTAGCGTTGGATAGTCTATTCCGGTCGATTTTAAAACAAACACTTGTGCCGTGTGCGTTCCTGACATGAACAGCAAACTTATTAACCCGAAGTTACGGAAGTGAAATTTGGGGTTTCAACAACATTGACATTATTGAAAGAATACATATACAATTCTGTAAATTGGCGTTAGAATACAAACTCAAAATAATTTTATATACGGGGAACTAGGTAGAGCACCCTTGATAAATAGGAGATTGGTAAATGTTATTAAATACTGGTTTAAAATACTACAATGTGATGATTGTAAATATGTAAAATATGTATATAATATGATGATAAATGATTTAGAAATATGGCCTCAAAAGAAATCTTGGGCAAATTCGGTAAACTTTTTGTTAGAATCTTTAGGTTTTAACTACGTATGGCAATTTCAAGGTGTAGGGAACGTGAACTTATTTTTTGGAATATTTAAAACCAGAGTTAGAGACATCTTAATTCAAAATTGGAACAGTGAAATTCAAAATTCATCAAGAGCAAAACATATAACTTATTAGCAGACTTTCGTTTTCAACCATACTTAGATATTATTACTACTTATAAATTAAGAACCTGTCTCAAACGATTAAGGGTCTCGGCACATAAATTAGAAGTTGAATCTGGACGATGGCATAAGCCAGTTAAAGTTTAGAAGATGAATTTCATTTTGTTTTAGAATGTCTAGTATATAAGGATTTAAGAAAAGTTTACATCAAAAAATATTATTGGAAACACCCGAATATTTTGAAATTTGCAGAACTATTGAACAGCGAAAATCAATGTACTATAAAAAAAACTTATCATTGTACACATAAGTTTAGAATTAAGGTCGCAACTATACTTCTAATAGTCCCAATTCTCCCCTTACCAATTATCAACCTTTTTCTGTTAGACACACATGTATGTGTTTATAGAATAACTTTAATATGTGCTAATTTATTTAAATTACATGTATACATCATTTTCTAAATTTGAACATACTATATATGCATGTACATATTTTCATGATTATGTTCTGACACCACCATTGCCATGCTATGTTTATGATTGTATATATGTTTGGCTTAAAGCCTTTTTCCGAATAAAAGCTATCTATGTATCTATCTATATGTGCACGGGCGCGGGTTAGTAACCAAACTTGACAAACCCGCGCACATGCGCAGGTTAGTAAACTAACATGAACATGTGGGTTATTAACCCGGGCCAAACAAAGAAACAGTTGTGTAATACTCGTTACTACACGGTACATTTGGACTTATAGGTCGAGATGACACACCAAGATTTACCGTGTAGACGCATCTTAACGGATTCGGAATGCCCATGAGAAACATGCACATGGAATCATGGGAAACTTTCTCCACAGGAAATGTTGGAGAAACGAATGCTCACCTGTCACAAAGGTGACAGAGTGAGCTTTTGTGATCACTCTTCGTCCGTCGTCCGTCCACAATTTGTGTAGACACTGTAGGTCACAGTTCAATATTGGCTCATCTGGGGTCAAAAACTACGTCACTAGGTCAAATCATAGAAAAACATTGTGTAGTCAGTAGAGGTCATAATTTCGACCTAATCCTGATGAAACTTGGTCACAATGATCATCTCAATTCAATCTAGGTCAAGTTCAATATTGGGTCATCTGGGGTCAAAAACTAGGTCACAAAGTCAAATCATAGAATAACATTGTGTAGTCATTAGAGGTCATAATTACAACCTAATCCTTATGAAACTTTGTCACAATGATCATCTCAACAAAATCTAGGTCAAATCATAGAAAAACCTTGTGTAGTCAGTAGACGTCATAATTTCGACCTAATCCTTATGCAACTGTCACAATGATCTCAATTAAATCTAGGTCAAGTTCAATATTGGGTCATCTGGGGTCAAAAACTAGGTCACAAGGTCAAATCATAGATAAACCTTGTGTAGTCATTAGAGGTCATAATTTCAACCTAATCCTTATGAAACTTTGTCACAATGATCATCTCAGCAAAATCTAGGTCAAATCATAGAAAAACCTTGTGTAGTCACTATAGGTCACAATTTTAGCCTATTTTGTATGACACTTGGTTAAATTGATCATCTTAACAAAATCTAGGTCAAGTTCGATATTGGGTCATCTGGGGTCAAAACCTAGGTCACAAGGTCAAATCATAGAAAACCCTTGTGTAGTCACTAGAGGTCACAATTTTGGTCTAATCTTTATGAAACTGGTCAAAATGATCATGTTAACAAAATCTAAGTCAAGTTCGATATTGGGTCATCAGGGATCAAAAACTAGGTCACAAGGTCAAATCATAGAAAAACCTTGTGTTGTCACTAGAGGCCTCAATTTTGGTCTAACCTTTATGAAACTTGATTACTATGATCATGTCAACAAAATCTAGGTCAAGTTTGATTTTGGGTCATCTGGGGTCAAAAACTAGGTCACAAGGTCAAATCATAGAAAAACCTTGTGTAGTCACTAGGTCACAATTTTGGCCTAATCTGTATGAAACTTGGTCATAATGATCATGTCAACAAAAATCTAGGTCAAGTTCGATATTGGGTCATCCGGGGTCAAGAACTAGGTCACAAGGTTAAATCATAGACAAAATTTGGCTTAAACTTCAGTATACCATTTGGTCAATGCGATGTAAATTGCAAAGTCGCTTTATAAGACAATATGAAAACCTTGTACATGCAATAGAGGCTACCATCAATGTGTCTGCAGGAACTACTAGGACAGGTGAGCGACCTTTGGCCCTTTGGGCCCTCTTGTTTTAAAAATCTTTCTCCGATTTGCACGTGATTCACACATCATAGCTGAAGGACCGAGGGACCGAGTCGTTATCCATACTGTCCTAAAACACGTGAAAATCGTGCGGAATTAAATCACGGCCGATTACAATGAATGAGAAAAATACGGAAACATCTTCGATGCGGTTGGACTTTGGACTAGTATAATTTTGGAACTTATTTTTAATCCCCCGAAGTGGCAGGGGATTATAGGAATGGTCTCCGTCCGTCCGTCCGTTCGTCCGTCCGTAACAAAATCGTCTCCGCTCTATAACTTTATGATGCCTTGGCCGAATTGCATGAAACTCATACCAAATGTGTAACTAAAAAAGACGACGTGCTGAACCCACCATCCAACCATGCCATTCAAGGTCAAAGGTTTGAATCTTACATTTCATGTCCGTTCCATAACTTTTTAATTCCTGAGCCGAATTGCACGAAACTCATACCAAATGTGTAACTATTGAAGACGACGTGCAGAACCCACATTCCAACCATGCCGGGTCAAGATCAAAGGTTTGAATCTTACATTCGTGGTGTATATTTCACAGAAATCCGTGTAGAAAAAAAATACTTATGGCTATATTTGTGTCCCAATGTTAAGCAAAACTATTTAATAAAATGGTGGTTTATTAATAAAACTTTATTATATCATCATTATTAATGGCATTTGATTATTAAACATTATATTTATTCTTTATTTTCTTTTAGTTTAACCGATCACCACAGAAACTAACGCTCACGTACAAATACAAAACAGAAATAAAAGATACAGATTTTTAGCGCATACATGTAATAAAATGATTGTTTATCGCTATAAATGCGTTGTGTTTTTATTATTTATTGTATTTAATCACCCAGATTGCATTTACACTAACTAACTGTGTGCTAAAGTACAGATACATAGTTTTCACGACAAGAAAAGAAAATACCGAACAGAAATCTTGAAAGGTTCTGTTTGCGAACAGAATTTCAAACACAAAACGGATCTAAAGAAATCTTTAAATTATTATTATTATCATTATTACAGTATTAATACGTAAAAGATCTGCACAGTAAAGGGAAAACTTTGTTTGTGTGGCTAAAAATAACTGAGTCCGCAAATCATCTGCTAAAAAGTGCAACTGGGTGGAAGTCACAAGACATTCCGAAGTTTATTGACACATTTCATAACATTATCAAAAGTGAAAACATCGAGCGATGGAAACTACGACCTTGACGACAAGTTCGTCCACCATCGAGTTGACATCGACAAGTGGGCATCCATGTCCAACGACGCTCAAGAGACAAAGGATTGTCGATTCCGAAATGAGAAGGGAAAAGACAACCCGAATATCACAATCTCGTCGGACGGACAGGAAAAAAGCCAAACTAACTCAAACGAAAGCGTGCAAAAAATCCCGAACGCCATGCAAGAGTGCAAAAAGGGCATTGGCGGCAACGCAGGGAAATGGTATGTTAGACTGACAGCTGACATCATGTTGTGTTATAAATACCAATCATCTAGTTGTACATGTCATGTACATATATTTTGTCATTAACTGCACAGCTATAGATATTGACATATTGTATTGTATATAAAGAAATTAATTCCATCCATATGTCCAGATTCAACTGTGTATACATTTTAACAGCTGAAATTAAATCAAATGATTTAAATAATATATTTGTCAGGGATTCTAATTCTGAATGTACAAAGCTCTACGTGTAGGATGCTAATTGCATTTTAATCCATCAATTTGTTTAAGGCATACATACTAGATCTGTGGTCATGAAATATATTAAGTAATATGTAAAATGGCTGAAATACATAGGTTAAGCTGTCCTAAAAAGTAGACAAAGGAAGAAACAGCTCAGCGTCAAGGTTTTAGCTAAATGACCTAGTTTCAGCAATACATGAGCCGAATGCCCCCAGCCGAGTGACCTACTTTGAACAATAAGTAATCCCAGGGAAAATAACCACTTTTAACTCTAAAAAAGAATTATGCCCCCAGCCGAATGACCTACTTTGACCTTAAAAGACGCACACACCTTGTAAATTAATTATGTACGCTGGTTTCCTTTCAATGATAAATATCTTTAAGGGTTCATTGCTTGTCCATTTTATTGGACATTCTGATTAATTCCACTGGCCATTTTTCGCTGACTCTGTACTTTGATAGTTGGCACTTCATCCTAGATATGTTCCGCACTGAATGACCCCAACTTGGCGGACTCATACAGAGCGGCGGATACGCAGAAAACTGACGGAATTGCCCTAGAAAATATCGCTCGTTCGAATTTTGAGCCTACGGAGCACGGATGCGAAATGCCCATGAGAATCACGAAACAGAGTCACGGAAAAATTGCTTCACAGGAAATGTTGAAGAAACAATCTTGATTTTTTAAAATCTCTGATTGGCACGTGATTCACACATCATACATGAAGGACTGAGTCGTTATTGACACTGTCGTAGGATCACGTGAAAATCGTGGAGACCGATTACAATGAATGTGAAAATTGCGGAATTCCTGCTTTTGCGTTGGAACTTTCGACTACTTTAATTATTGTATCCCCCCACCAAATGTTTGGAAGGGGGCATATAGTTGGAACTTATTATACTGTCAAATATTGTAGAAACACGATTTCTTACTTGAACAATTTTCGAGAGCTGCTTTCAGCAATTCAGACGTTTAGCCACCCTTTGACCTTTTACTTTACCCTGATCATTGGGCTGCCCAAGAAAACATGCGTTCGAGTCTCCCTGATGTGACTATTTCTCTCGTGTTTCTTTTAGCCAAGGGAAATACATAATCACGTAATGTTTATCATATCTCATGCAGTGGTCTCCCTTTGCAAATGCTGGTACACTAAACATATTCATGGTCGTTGATTTGGATAAAATATCACCTGATTACATTTTGCTTCTTACTAAGCTTTTTTGTTGATTGTTCTCAATAACAATAAATGCGTATTTATATTTTGCTTCTTTGGTGATTGTTAATGAATATTTTGACCGTTGTCTGTTTCCCTTTTATATAGTTAACACACAACTTTCTCCTCTCTTTCATTAGTTCTATTGGACTTTCACAAGATTGTCTTCACATCTGTGACTTTCTAAAAAAAACGCTCAGACAACAATGTATTTTCTAATGGTGACATTATGAAGAGTTCTCCTAATTTGTAATTCGTATCTATGTAACACTTTGGGCGCTTTTGTTAAAAATATCCGGTTTCAGTTTGGGTTTTATGTTTGGTTACATGTTGGACAGTAAACTAAAACTGGTTTCGATTTAAAAACTGAGCTGCGAAGAATCATTTTAATATCAAAGGCGACAGAAAAGAGCTTTACTATGGTCATCTAAAATTTCTTCCATTCCTATAACATCAACTAGCCAAGGAAATACGTCAATATGTAAAATATTTTTTAAATGATACCCCGTAAGTTAGTTCAATTAAATTAAAAAGAGTGCCGCTACTGATGTCTTTATTTTTTCACGCGGTGTATAAACGGCTTGCTTCTTGTTAGTCATTACGTTTGTTTGTTAAATGAGTATGCACAGTCGTTCTAGTTTGACAAATAGTATCGGTTTCTTTTTTATTGCAGATGGTTTAGTGCAAATGTACTCATTTTTATATTTAGAATGTCCGTGCGGAATTGGTCAATCCAATTTTTCATCCCCGATGTAGTGTAATATCATAAATTGTTCAGATTTAATTAGTTGGCAAACCTGTCTTTAAAAGTTTGCGGAATACCCTTTAATTTCTTCCTTAACCCCTTTTTATATATACTTCTAAAGATAGTCGGCTCATGCAGCTTTCTGAGATTCGTTTTTGATCCATCATGTCGCCATACAATATTTATAATACTAGTACGTTGACCAAAAGCGAAATATTTAACGGTATTGTATCAAGAGCATCATACGGCATCTCCGGGCTAGACGCCATTTTGATGAAAGCTTCTCCTGCATGGTTACAACGAATACCCGTAACTATGGGGGCGTGGCTACGATGCGTCTGCAGAAAGGTCAATTATATCTGTCACAATAAATATCATCCTTGTTTGGTAAACTTTTCCCTATCTATAATATGAACTTCTCCTGTACTAGGTTTTACAGGCACGCACTCTATGTTTTTGAAATTCTCAACCATTAACACATTTTCTAGAATAACAATTGCTTGTTGATAGGTGGTGGTTTTGTGGTTGGTGTTGTATGCTTGTGGACAGGCGGTGGTTTTGTGGTTGGTGTTCTCTGTGGTGTATGCTTGTTAACAGGTGGTGGTTGTGTGGTTGGTGTTCTCTGTGGTGTATGCTTGTTAACAGGTGGTGGTTGTGTAGTTGATGTTATCTGTGTTGTATGCTTGTTGACAGGTGATGGTTTTGTAGTTGATGTTATCTGTGTTGTATGCTTGTTGACAGGTGATGGTTGTGTGGTTGGTGTTCTCTATGTTGTATGCTTGTTGACAGGCGGTGGTTGTGTTCTCTGTGTTGTATGCTTGTTGACAGGTGGTGGTTTTGTAGTTGATGTTATCTGTGTTGTATGCTTGTTGACAGATGGTGGTTTTGTAGTTGATGTTATCTGTGGTGTATGCTTGTTGACAGGTGATGGTTGTGTGGTTGATGTTCTCTGTGTTGTATGCTTGTTGACAGGCGGTGGTTGTGTTCTCTGTGTTGTATGCTTGTTGACAGGTGGTGGTTTTGTGGTTGATGTTCTCTATGTTGTATGCTTGTTGACAGGCGGTGGTTGTGTTCTCTGTGTTGTATGCTTGTTGACAGGCGGTGGTTGTGTTCTCTATGTTGTATGCTTGTTGACAGGTGGTGGTTTTGTGGTTGATGTTCTCTATGTTGTATGCTTGTTGACAGGCGGTGGTTGTGTTCTCTGTGTTGTATGCTTGTTGACAGGCGGTGGTTGTGTTCTCTGTGTTGTATGCTTGTTAACAGGTGGTGGTTTTGTAGTTGATGTTATCTGTGTTGTATGCTTGTTGACAGGTGGTGGTTGTGTGGTTGGTGTTCTCTATGTTGTATGCTTGTTGACAGGTGGTGGTTTTGTGGTTGATGTTCTCTATGTTGTATGCTTGTTGACAGGCGGTGGTTGTGTTCTCTGTGTTGTATGCTTGTTGACAGGTGATGGTTGTGTGGTTGGTGTTCTCTGTGTTGTATGCTTGTTGACAGGTGGTGGTTTTGTAGTTGATATTCTCTGTGTTGTATGCTTGTTGACAGGCGGTGGTTGTGTTCTCTATGTTGTATGCTTGTTGACAGGCGGTGGTTGTGTTCTCTGTGTTGTATGCTTGTTGACAGGTGGTGGTTTTGTGGTTGATGTTCTCTGTGGTGTATGCTTGTTGACAGGTGGTGGTTTTGTAGTTGATATTCTCTGTGTTGTATGCTTGTTGACAGGTGGTGGTTTTTTAGTTGATGTTCTCTGTGTTGTATGCTTGTTGACAGGTGGTGGTTTTGTAGTTGATGTTCTCTGTGTTGTATGCTTGTTGACAGGTGGTGATTGTGTGGTTGATGTTCTCTGTGTTGTATGCTTGTTGACAGGTGGTGATTGTGTGGTTGATGTTCTCTGTGTTGTATGCTTGTTGACAGGTGGTGGTTGTGTAGTTGATGTTCTCTGTGTTGTATGCTTGTTGACAGGTGATGGTTGTGTGGTTGGTGTTTTCTGTGTGGTGGATGAACAATTACATATTTGTTTTGTGGTGATTGTATGTTGCACTAGATGTGGGAAGTGGGAATCAATGGTTATGTGTTTTTCTTTGAATTCATCTTTTACAGTTTGGAAAATATCTTCCGGTGTAACACCGTGATTAATTATATTAATGTCCTCTGAAACTCTGAAAGGTTTTTGGAATTCCCACCCATTAATAAATTTTCCAGAATCTCTTTGCTGTCAATCGTTTTGTAGCATGTCATAGACACTCCTGGTTGCTTTTTGTCCTCAATACTGGCACCACCACCACCATGTTTACTTTCTGAATCAATTCTAGGATTTTTAATCCATTGGACAGTTTTATCTAACTGATCCTCTCTAATACAGTCCACATATCTTGCACGAATGGGTCTTTTGGGTTGTAGTTTTGCAACTGGTGTTGGATTCGTTGTGCATGCACTCTGTGCTGTATAATAGAGGGGGCGAGAGCAAACCCATACCTAAGTCCATTTTGCAAAATGTTAGGAAAACGCATTTAAGTAATATTCAAACTAAAACTTGTGAAAACAACTAACTTTGTAGTTTATACAAGAAATGACCTAAGCCCAATGTGGATTTAGGTTCAATCATGAAATGTCAAAATACCATTTTTAACTCTAAAACAGAAGACTACAAGGTTGGACAGGAGTTATTCAGGTGCCAAATTATCTTATATTATATTGTTTAAACACGTTAGAATAGTCATCGTCGTCCTCGTACTTGTCCCACACGTCGAACAGTCGTCCATGTATATGTTGTACTTAGTCCGTTGGTTGCTTGTCAGCATACCGATACAAGGCGGATAGTTATTTCAACGTCAGCAGCTTCCATCCTTAGAAGCGGAACAGTAACATAGAAAGGAAGCTTGTTCCCGTTCGCTCGACTGTTAATCCCCCGGTGCCGCACGCTCTGTCTCCCGAAATACGGACCAGTTTTCCAGAGTCCAGAGTCTTCATTCTACACAGGTTGAGTTAACATAGTCCCACACCCTCTTCAACTCAGGACACTCAGGACATTGCTGACTCAAATCCCCTCAAGTCATAGCAAGCACCTGGGATGTGTTCCACAGGCAAGAAAAGGAGAGCCAGCAACTTCCTCACAAATGAATTAACATCACCACCTTCCGAGTAGCTGGTACTCAGTCCCTGTTGTATAACCATCCTGTAGATGCGTTGGGTCCAGTGAAACACACACCCACGGATCAACGATCGTTGGAAGACTTGTCTGATAGCTTGCCACGCAGCTGAATATATAAAATTGAAACAATATAACAATAATTGACACATACGTTTTATTAGTTATTCTTTTTATAAGCTATTAGCGTCTCGTTTTCAACATTTTGAATTAGTTTGTTCATTTACGGATCCAATCGTTTATATATTGCTGAGACCCAGCATGAACCATATTACGTTAGGGATGTCGGGATGTATGTTTTTGTAGCAAAGCCACAAAGACCTGAAACATAAGTAACAAGACTGCGTTCACTAAACGCTTATGCCCCCTGTGGAAGCCTTGTCCATAAATAAGTCTAAGTCCAAAATTAGGTCAAGGTGAAGGTCAAAATGGGGTTAGGTGGTACAGGCGTGTGGAGAGTGTTCATACACAACATCCATGCAAGTATGAAAGCTTTGTAGCAAGCCATATTAATGCTAGAAGAAACGGTCAATTTGGGTTAACCAGGACGGACGGACGAACGGACGAACAGACGAACGGACGGACAGGTGAATCACTATATGCCTCCCCATCTATCGATAGGGGGGCATAAAAATAAGATAGAAGAAAAAGTTTATTTCAAATTCAAAAGGTCACATGGCCCATGAGAACATCAATATACAAGACACAATTTATACAAGTCACTTATACTTAAATATGATGTAAAATATTTATAATGAATATTGTAATACGACATAAATGCTTATAATGAATATTTTATTTAATCACTAATATTGTCATTATGAATATGTTATAATATGTTATTCTTAAAACTATAAAATAAAGTATGTATACGAATATAATTACTAGTCACATGTTTAATCGAGTTATTCATATGCATATTGTATACATTCAGGACTCGATACAACGACACCCGATATACCGACAATTTTGTTATAACGACACAAATTGGTGGGGACGAATTCAATACAACGTTAATAGTATCCGTTATAACGACATATTCACTTACCGACACCGACAGCAAATAGATGGGAACGAATCGATTGTTTACAGAGTAATTAATACTCGATATACTGACACTATCTAGGGACTATTTTTCACACCTGAACTATTTATCGGCTTCACAAAGTCAACGTCTGAGCAAGGAGCCTAACTATGTAAATACACTTGTGAAAATTATCTTAATTGCTCTCTTTATAATAGTGGAACCTTTCACCGTCGAATCGCAGTTTGTGTGCTACGGCTCGCGCATTCGTAATCAAGGGAGATATATTCGTATTTTAGAAATCGTACGGTTCACGAAATAAACGATTAACGTAATCCCTCTTCTGGCGTCTCGACATCATTACAACGAGCATTGGGACCTGCTTGATGTCTTCATCTTTCTTTACCAACACATGGACAGACATAAGCTGGTAGAAGGGACGACTGACCACCTTAAATGTCCCACGCTGAACTATGCTTGCCACGAACACGCGTTCCGGGAGCTATTCTACTATGAATATGTTTTGGTAGCCACCAGTATGTTGAAGGTGCCGATCAAGGTCATATATCCGGCTATTATTAGCACCACAACGTACCTGTTCGAACAGATGAACACGGAGATCTCATTCCCCATTAATGATCCGACTAGAAAGTTGCATCTCATGTGGAGCGGTCCATGACCAACAGAAAGGCCAACAGCAAGCAAACCCTGGGTGTCCAATCACATCGTGCCTCTGGTCAATGTCACACGTGGCCCTATCTTCAGTTCCGAGCCAGCGTTCAGCTTCCAAGCAACTGGTAGGCCCAAAAGACGTACAACCAAACCACTGAAATCAACAATTAAATTGTCTAACCCCATCCATGGAATCTAAAGACTCCGGTAGACATGTCAGTCGGTATGTGCGAGTTGTCAACAGCTCTAAATCCCCTGAATCATCAAAGTTTAGTAGCCCCGGGAACATCCGCAGGTCCCGACAGACCGAGGCGCTTTGCGCGCCGACTTAGGTCGGTAATTGGTGTAGTCGAGAAGTGAGCCCCGGGGTCAAATCCCAAGGGCAAAAACCAGAACCAGGTACACCGTGACCAACAAAATATTCACCAAATTTATCCACAATACAGGAAGACATTGTTAAAAATGATTCATTAAGTGCACCCTCACCAACAAAATATTCACCAGATTTATCCACAATACAGGAAGACATTGTTAAAAATTATTCATCAAGTGCACCGTCACCAACAAAATATTCACTAGATGAATCCACAATACAGGAGGACATTGTTAGAAATGATAAATCAAGTGCAAGTAGTAGTGCCGATGAACAATCCATGCATGAACTAGAGGAAATGGACATACAAATTGTAGATACAAGTGTAACTAGGTGGGCAGTGACACTGTTGGGTCATTAGGAAACAAATTCCTTGAAACAAGTGAAATTCTTAATATACTTAAAGGTCCATGTGTTGTGCTAGATGAAGTGCCTGTTGGGCCAGAAAATGGAAAATATTATGTGGTAACCAATTTTAACAATAACGATACCGATAACAATAAAGAAGAGATTAGGGTCAACGCTCACAGTTCTGGGACGATTGTGGGACATGGAAAAATGGAACGTCGCCTAGACAAAGATGGTAAATTAATGGCAGTCTTCAAAAAAAGTGAAGGACAATACTACACTGAAAAATTGGTCAACAGAAAGAAAACATACGTCTTGTTAGAACCACAGCCACTGGCAAACGTTCTCCTTGTCATAAAAGGGTGTTATAACACACTGGCAATGAGTGAGAAGGGCCCCGAACAGTTCAGACGCCACTGTACCTGGATCACAAACGCTCCCGCCACTATGCATCATTTGAACACGGAAATTGTTATCATTGAGCATATCGGCAAGTTTCCGGGCAGACAATCACACGGACAATCAAAAGATTCCAGCGCCCCAGTGTATATACGTACAAAACCCGCTGTCCATTCAAAGCTCGAAAACAAATTGCGCACGAAAAATGTGAAGCAAGTAGAACAGGAAATGAACATTGAAACCAATGGTGATCTGTCGAAATAGCTTGATGAAAAACAACTGAGCAACCTTAAGCACCAAGTGTCAAACTCGGCAAAACTGAATGCTGCTGATCAAATCATACAGGTTGAAGGAATGACAAAAACACATGAACTTGTGTATAGCGTCACACATCTTAAAGGACAAATGCATCCCTTAATAACATTATGCAGTGAACAACAGCTAACAGATGTTAAAATATTCTGTGGCAGTGGAAATCGTTCTTGGTGTTGATAAGACATATAACCTTGGAGATTTCCAAGTCACACTAACCGTGTACAATGACCTTTCTGTGCTGCGTAGATAGTGAAATACAAAATTTAGTAATTGTGAGCGACGAGGAGAATGCGTTCAAAGTGGGAATCAAACCGCTTTCCCTGGAGCGACACAAACGCTGTGTACTCGCCATCTTCGCCAGAATACGACCAAATACATTGAAGATACTGTCGGGTACCCAAAAAAGGACAGGCAGCGTATTGCTGATGCAATATACGGCGACAACGAGTTAACATCATCGAAAGACTGCGATACTTACGAGAACAGAGTGAATAACATTGTGAGTGACATTGAAAAATTAGATGGAACCGTCTTTGATACGAAATGCATTAACTGAACACCCTCAATTGATTTCATTATTATTATATTCGTGACGCATAAATTTACGTGTAGCCGGTCTTATTGCAGCCTCCATTTAATTAAGCAGGGGTATAGGCTTCTTGAATGAAGTCAGTTAACATAAGTAATTATATTTATATCACTACAAGTATCTTGAATAACTGACTCAACAGTTCAATGACATGATATCGTTACAGTGGTACTATGTAGTGTTTCTGTTCGTGAGTGTTTCTGTTCGTACGTCGGTAAAAGTTAAAACATAATTAAGTCAAAATCCAAGTTTCTGTTCATTATTTATGTTCAGGTAATTATATTTTACTGTCTATCTGTGTTTTTGTATTTAGCTATACCCCCGTGTACGAACCACCGACGCGCTCTCACGAGATGCGCCAGTTGCTCAGGGGTAGCGAGCATCAGATTACGCGCAACCTCTACTCTCACGTCTTCCAGGAAGAACCCGTCAGCCTTAATATATAGTATATATGCACAGTTCTGTAATTCTAATTTCTCATTGTGTATATAGTGTACATGCAAAGTTCTGTAATTCTAATTTCTCTTTGTGTATATAGTGTATATGCACAGTTCTGTAATTCTGATTTCTCATTGTGTATATAGTGTACATGCAAAGTTCTGTAATTCTAATTTCTCATTTTGTCTATATCTTTAAATCATTATATTTATATTTTTAATCTAATATTAATCGCTTAAAGTACTTGTTCTTCAATTCAATGCATATAGTGCATCACAATAAATTAATTTATCGATAAAAGCTGGTATCATAAATAAGCTCCACAACATTCATATTATCATGTTTCACTAAAGTAATTTACATAACAGAAAAATACGTGTCAAAGACGATGATGTATCTTTTCTACAATACATGAGTAATTGTGCAATCAGCTACCTGGTGTCTAACCCATCATTGTCTGTCAACACACATCTTGGAGATGTACCTGTTGGTAGTACACTTTCAACATATGTATGTACATTCAATTTTCAGAAGTTGGTTAAAAAAAAGTTGATTCACACTGGACATATGAACAACAGGAAATCGATTTGTCATTATTTTGAATGACTAAATTGTCCTGATAGCACGTTCCACAAGTACGCGGTGTTTGGCGATTTTCCTTGTAGTAGCAACATCTTTTTCACTCATTTGTGTTCAACTGGCAGCAAAAGGAGGGATGTTCAATTTCAAACCTAATACTTCAACACTTGATTCAAAGTTAAAACCCTTGTCAGCCATTGAGCCATCTCCCTGCTTCAAAAAGTTAGTAGCTGGTGTCTTATTCCACACTGATTAAAAAGTTCTTTGAGAAATTGCACCACTAACATGGATGAGAAAATGACTGATCCTCTGGGTCCACTATGACAAGTGATTTTAGAGTGTTGCTTGATGTGTAGTCACTGTAAGTTGGAGATTGGGCTTTCAGTGATTCCGGTTTCTATTTTTTATTTCCGTGCAATCCAATAAGCGTATGTGTTGGGAAAGTCTGATCTATACTCAGCCGGTATAAATTAAAAATCACTCCAGCTGTATGATTAGAAACCGCAAACCGAAGACCGTGGTCAACTAAATCAAAGTCGTTTCTCAGTTTACATAGTGTCAATAACAGTTGGTTTTCAAAGTTACACTTTTCACTTCCTTCAATGTCCCCTTTCCCACTTAGCTTAATGGGTCAACATTCTCCTCTGGCACCAGGAAAGTATAAATATTCATAAATCCAACCTTATTAAATCTAGTATAATATTCAATCAGTTTTTCATCATTAATAATCAGTTCAGTGCTGAAGGTTGGTGGACGTGCGCCTTCCTCTGGGCTTAAAACTTGACTTTGAATGTCAATACAATCCAATGTAGCTTTTGCAACTTTCTATTGTAAGGATTTGTTTTCAGCAACCAAGACCATGACATCCATTGGATCAACCCCTGTAAAACATATATTGGTTTGATAATGTTCCAGGTACTGAAATATGCATCGTTTGTATTTGTAGGCAAAATGCTATGCGGAAGAATGTCAGCAACAGCCAGTAATTGTGGTGATATTCAGTTCCCGAAACAATCATTAATATGCAGGACATAAATGTAGTGCCCAAATTGACCATGGAACAGTGTTGGAAACTAGAAGAATCAACACGTGACCAAGTAGTCAGTAGTTTGTGGGCACCGGAGAGGAATAATAGACTGACATCATTATAGTTCGGTCTGATACTAAAACGAAAGCAAGTGACTGAAAATGTATTGCCATGTTAAAGAACCCCAAACCCTTCACTGCAAAACCAACGTCATATGAAATTGCTAATTAGAGAAAAGCATTGACAACTTCCTGTGCTAAAATGGGATATCACATACACAAATGTGCAATTCGTGAAAAAAGACAAAAATGGACCAAAATACAGTAATTGTAAATACCACTACACCTATGGTAAATACAAGCAAGCAAGAAATAATGTAACATATGAACTCAGAAAATCCAAACACGAATATGAAAAAAACATAGTTGAAAATATCAAAACAAATAGTAAATGTTCTGGAAGTATGTTAGGTCAAACACTAAAACCAGCGTACAAGTAAACAGTCTTGAAACAAAAACAGGGAAAATAACGTCAGACGACGTAGAAGAAGCCACAACTTTAAACGAACACTTTGCAAACGTATTCACTACTGAAGATATGAGTAATGTCCCAACTATGGAGGAAACTAATATAGAAAACACATTAGAGAATTTAGAAATTACTGAAGATATGGTGAAAAAAGCCTTGAATGATCTAAACCCTACGAAAGCCCAATGACCAGATGGCATCCATCCGAGAATATTGGTTGAATGTAAACAAATGGTAGTCAAACCATTGACTGACATCTTTAACAAATCAATACGAAGGGAAAAGTTACCTGTCATATGGAAAATCGCTAATGTAACAGCAATATACAAAGCCGGTCCAAGAATAAAGGCAGAAAACTATAGACCAATAAATATTTCTCCAATTAGCTGTAGAATCACGGAAAAAATACTAAGAAATGAAATTGTGAACCACCTAGAGAACAATGATATGTTGTCAAAACACCAACATGGGTTCAGGAAAAACCACTCCTGTACTAACTTCTACAATGTATAGAAGATTGGAGTAGTGCAATTGATAATAATAAGGAAGTTGACATAATATACTTGGACTTTAAGGCGGCCTTTGACAAAGTTCCTCTTAAAAGACTATTGTTAATTGTATGGAAAATGGGAATAAGGGGCAAGATTTACAAATGAATAGAAAACTTCCTCGTTAATAGGAAACAAAGGGTAATTGTTAATGGGCAATCTTCCCCATGGATTTCGGTTAAAAGTGGTGTGCCACAGGGGAGTGTGTTAGGTCCCATTCTATTCTCAATTTATATTAATGATCTGCCAGAAGCGTTAAACTGTACAGCCAAACTATTTGCAGACGATACAAAATTGTACTCTGTGGAGAAGGGCATTAACAATGAAACCCTTTTCCAAGATAACATATTTAACGCCTGTGAATGGTCCCGAAAATGGCAAATGATGTTCAATACAACAAAATGCAAAACATTAAGAATAGGCAATTCAACCCAAACTTGTGACTACTTTATGAAGGATAATGAAGGAAGAATTAGTTTGATAGAAAGAGTAGAATCTGAAAAAGATCTTGGAATAACCTTTGATGGAAAAATGAACTTTGATAGTCACATTAACAAGAAAGTAAAACTAGCAAACAGAAACCTGGGACTGGTCATGAAAAGTTTTTCATATATGTCGAAGAAATGTTTGTGATTCTATACAAATCTCTCATTAGACCTCATTTAGAATATGCGTCGCCTGTGTGGTCTCCGGGACTCACAAAACACATCATATCTGTAGAAAACGTACAGAGAAGGGCAACTAGAATGGTAAAATCTATATAAAAAATGTCATATAAAATGAGACTTTTAAAACTAGGAATCCCAACATTAGAATACAGAAGGGCAAGAGCAGACATAATACAAGTACAGTAGAACTTCGATGCCTCGAACAGTACTTGCCTCGAACACCCCAGATGCCTCGAACTGGTTATTCGGTCCCGTCAAATTCCCTTCTTTATTCCTATTGCAAACAGTAGATGCCTCGAACAGTATCTAGGTCGAACACTCGAACTGGTTTGACGGTCCCTTGCTATGATAAACCGGTAGATGGGTCGAATAATACAAGTTTTCGCACCTTTCATAGCTTGTTGAAATCCATTGTTCGTACACGACAGTCGGTGAAAGGTGTTATTAACACCTCGTGATAGTTACCGTACCTAACAATTGTATACGACTGTATTGCATTACGTGAAAAACTTAACACTTATAGGTCCATTAACTAGTTAATGAAGGAAATTATAACTGTATTAATTTTCGTGAATAAAATTCAGAATCAACAAACTTGTCATTAATTTAAAGGTTTGCGTTCGTTATAACAAACTTAATTGAGTAAACGATGTCGAAGGGTGAAATATTGGTATAAAACCCGATAACAACTTATGATATTTATCATCGTCAATATGAAAAATAAAGACGATAATACAAATCCAGGCTGTACTGAGCAATTCGGCGAAGGACCCGGTAACAGGGGGATAGCTGAGTCAGAATCAAATGGCCATGCCGAGCAACTTAATGAAGGACCCGGTAACGGGGGATAGTTAAGTCGGCTTGTGGGAAGAAAGGAACAAAACGAAAGTTAGATTTGCAGACTCTTGAAACAAAATATTACGCAGTCATCGAGGTTGAGAAAGGACAAAAGTCAAAGTCGGAGGTGGCGAGAATGTTCGGAGTGCCTAAAAACGCGTTATCCGGATGGGTTAAGAAAACTGACTCAATTAAGGAAGGATTTTTAAAGTTTGGCCCTAAACGCCGTAATATGAGGCAAGGCCAGTACAGTGGATTAGATGAGGCTGTATTGAGATGGTTTAAGGAAGCTCGTGACCGTAATATTCCTATATCGGGTCCCCAGTTATTAGTCCCCTACCGGTTTTTGACCGGAGGGGACTATAGGTTTGCCCTCCGTCCGTCCGTCAGTCCGTCTGACATAACTCAAACAGTTTCCAAGCTAGGTTTATGAAACTTGGCATGTGGATAGGGGGCAATAAGGGCATTATGCACGTCTAAAATAATTTGATTCTGACAAAAATTGTGGTTGCTATGGCGACAGAAACATTGAAAATAGCTTAAAACCGGTAGGGGACTTCTGTATTGCTTGCAATTCTCAATTACTTGTTACAGAAGGCATCGTTTTTGCCGAACAGTTGGGTATTTCTGAATTTAAGGAATCAGTGGGTTGGCTTGACAACTTTAAAGTCAGGTACGACATTTCGTTCAAACAAATATATGGGGAAGCCAGGTCTGTGGATACTGAGTCCGAGGCTATGGACGCATGGGCTTCTCGTCTGAAGGTTATCCTTGGTACATACAGTCAGAAAGACATTTATAATGCTGATGAGACTGGATTGTTCTACAAGCTAACTCCTGATAAGACGTTAGAATTTAAGTCAGTAAACTGTTCTGGTGGCAAAAGAAGTAAAGATCGCCTGACAGTTCTCGTCTGTGCTCACATGATGGGGGATGACAAAGTTCCCTTGTTTGTTATTGGTAAATCTGAAAAACCTCGTTGTTTAAACATGTTAAAACATTACCAACAGAGTATGCTAATAACAAAAAAGCATGGATGACCGGTGATTTGTTTAAGACATGGCTTCAGAAACTTGATAAACGGTTTCTACGGGAACATCGTAAAGTAGCCATGATCATTGATAATTGTCCTGCGCACCCCGTCTCTGTAAATTTACAGGCAATTGAGTTGGTATTTTTGCCACCTAACACAACTTGGCTCACACAACCCTGTGATCAAGGTATCTTTAAAAACTTAAAGGTCAAGAACAGAAAGTTGGTCATTTCAAAGAAGTTAGCTGTTATGGACAAACATGAGCCATTCAGTGTTTCAGTACTGGATGCTATGCGCATGTTAAAAACAGCTTGGCTAATGGTTACATAGTTTCAAACATGCGGGTTTCAAAGCGGATGCTGAAACCACCATGTCTAATGAACCCGACGACGACGATGATGATAACATACCAATATCCCGTCTGGTAGAAATGGAGAAGATGGACGTCGACTCATTTGTGAATGTAGATTTAACGATTCCTGTCTGTAGTGAATCAACAGGCACGGACATTGTGTTAGATCTCGTATCTTCAAGAAACTCTACCGAAACTGACAACAACGACAGCGACGATGACAATGATGATGAACTGACAACACCACAACCTACGACATCAACAATCTCCGACGCCTTTGCTGGCTACGAAAGTATACGGAACTTCTTTGAGACCCAACCTGATTCAGACAGGGAACTAAACATGTTGTGTTCTCTGTATAAATCTCTAGTTTAAAAGGACTTCGCCCGTCGCGCAGCAAAACAAAGTTTGATTAAAGACTTTAATAATTAAATGATTGTGTAATAAAGTCAGTCTGTCGCTGCATACTGTGTCTGTGTATTGATTAAATGTGCTTGTAACGTATGTGCTCTATGTCACGCATTCCCGTATATAAAATTGTAAATGGGAAAGATATTGTAGAAAAGGATAAAATGTTCACAATGCTAAACCAGAGTAATACAAGAGGTCATGCTAAAAAAACTGTTCAAAGAAAGGTTCCTTACGAAAACAAGACTTGGTATATTCAGTTAAATTATGTGTGAGAAAACACATGAGTTTGTGTGTGAAAAAGTGAAAAAAAGTGAGAAAAAAAACTAACAAGCGCGGAACCGGAAGGAATAAAAAGAAATGAAAAGTGAAAAAAGGACCTTTAAAAACTATATAGTTTATATAGTCAAATGACTATAATATGGTCTCGATACTTTATGAACTTCATGTGGTTTAGTAGTGAACCCACGTTTTGAACTGTTAGGAGCTTCTCTATACTCCTGATTCGTATGTTTGTATTGGTAACGGACAATGTGGAATAGTGGAGGTTAAATCTCCCATCAGTGCTAGAGACAAAACAATCCTGGAGGCATGTGATATGAGGGAGTTCTGCCTTACCGAAGTTGATGGCCAGGTGGTGTTGAAAGAGCCATAACTATTATTACTGTTATCAGCTTCTCATCAGTGGGGCTGAGTTTTGTGACTTTGTGTACACCAAGAAGGACATATTTTCCCAGAGGATTACTGCTGACATTGAGTATTGTAAAGCAATGGTTGAGAATTTGTACAGGTTTTACTGTAGTTACATGAAGGAATAATGTAGATGTATATGCTCACATGAACATTCAGCTTGTGAAGCCATTTCTTTTGGATTGCCATGCTCTGTTGGCGACGACTGATTTTCATCCTTGTTTTCTGTGACTGTAACTGGTCCATCTATCCAGGTTTCTGCTGAAAATAAACAAATTGATTTTTTTTAATTTTCCTGCTACATTGTCATACTTTGAGCATGTGTAAAATTTAAACTTGGCTAATATTTAAGAAACTGATAATATGGAAACTGGAAAGAAAGTGTTATGAAGGAATTAGTATTTGATGCTTGTGTGTTTGGATATGTGTGAGTATATGTTGTGTTTGCTGCGAGAATATATGTTGTTTTAGATGAAATGTATATAAAGTCATTACCGGTGCAAATACGCAAGTTACCGCATATGTGTTAGTTTTTCTTGAAGAGATTAATATATCATGTTTCTATGCATGTGAGTTTCAACAGTAAAAGAGCTGAAATACCTAGTTATAGCTGTCTAAAATGCTAAAACGTTTCAAAGTAATAGTAATTTCATAGATGAACGTTGATACGTGATTCGTCTGTGAAAAGTACTCGAGACCACTGTCGACTTGTCCAACCAGAATGTTCTGGTGCCCAGATCAGACGAGAAATACTATGACGTTGCGGACGTCGTGCACGTAATCCAGCAGCTCTGAGACGATTCCGCACGGTGCCAGAGGAGATAATAGTTCCTGTTGTTGCTCTAAACTTATCAACAAGTGCAGACATCAGACGATAAAATTGTTCCTTCGTGTACATTAAAAGTGTTATGCAACGTTGTTTATGGCAGTTCCAGCATTTAACTTGTCTATTGTGACGTGTCTATCGTTTAACGGCATGTCGTGGCGGCGTCCCGTGCTGAAATTTATGCAAAATTAGGCAGAACAACGCACCTTACAATGAAAATGTGTTTACCATGGTATGCACGTGCAATTTGAGGTTTTGGTTTAAAACTGACTACACCTCATGTTTAAGTACACACTCATATGCATAACGTCAGATATACTCTCAACACACGCATATAATACACGATTTTCAAGGTTTTAAGTTCATCGGGTGTAAATAAAACCGTAATTAAAACCACAGGAATTTTACATTCTATCCATAAAATATCATAGCAGTCGATCTAATCAAAATCGTTCTCTATACACTAGTCGAATGTTCTAAGTACACACTTTGTATTTTTCATTTAATTGAAAAAATATTAGACCTATCTGTGAATCGAATATACCATTGGAATCAGGAAACTATTGTCTATCACGTTGAGTTAATTGCCATTCTAAAATGAAATAACAACATATTAAAAACCACCATTTAGTTCACTGCTTAAAACAACGAAGTCGCACATCAATATCGTGTATGACCACAGTCTGTCCTGTTGATAGCCTGACATCTCTGAGGCTTTGAATTGATAAAGATGTGTACCAATTGCTGCGTGAGTGCATTCAGTTCAAGTAAAGGGTGCGTTATGAGTTCCTATACGGTCTGGTGTTGTCGTCGTGCTCGGATGCGACGCACAAACTCATCGCAGACGTATTCTATCGGATTTAGGTCCGGACTACAAGGTGGCCATGCAACCTGATTAAAAATTGCATTAAAATCAAAGTCCATGAAATGAAAATGTGTTCGTATCTTACAAAAGACATGATTGATAGAAAATAAGTGAGTTTTGTTAAACTGTAGTAGTAATTCGGATGATAAATGCCTATTGAAAGTTACTTCCATGCTGAAACTCAAATTGCTCCATACAAATGAGTGGACATATTCTGTTCAGTTCAACGATTCCACCTTATTTCACGATCTTAAAGTGATACAACTATCAGTCAGATGTTGTCATAATCATGTTTTGACGCATTTAGCGACTAAATGTAAATGACGTCATGTGACGTCTCAATTTTTAATCGAGTCAATATAAACATGCATTTTTTTCGTGAATTAAATGCAGCTACCATAATAATAATTATGTGCATGAGTTAAGAACCCCAAAACAGACAATTAATGGATTAAATCTTACCCGTCTTATTGACATGCCGGTTTCAAGCATTCCTATCGCACTTGCGCACTCCCCAAGCGTCATTTACGTAATATAATACGAACTATTTTTATGGCTTTATGTTTGGGGGTCGAACATTGATCGTGTATGAAATGCTTTGAACAAATTTACACATATTTGAGATGTGTGCACTAGAAAAATGTATTTTTATCATTTTCGTCACGTATCAATGATTTTTACGTAGATCTTGATTTTCCTTTTTCTGTATTAAAGACAATCACCCACATATGATATATATACAGTTTTAGTGAGGTTAAATAATTATGTTTCTGATTTATTCTAGTTCTAAAAGTGTGTACTTAGAACATTCGTCAAGTGTATATAAAATACAGAAGGAGTGCAACGCATCCCCCTCCAAAATGGAATCCCGTAGCCAGTGCTAACAAAATAAAAGATACGAGCAATCAAGTTAGCTCATTCGACGAAGACTATTTATATGTACCCAATCCAATCAACAACCAATATATTTTTATGTTTTATACGAAATATTCGTGATTTACGATGTACTAGATATTGCCATTTCGTGAAGGAAATAAGGAATATATCTTGTAATATAATGCGAAAGAGAATATGTTGGATTGCATGAGATACATATAAATATTCTTCGTCGAATGGGCTAACTCGATCGCTTGTATCTTTTATTTGGTTAGCAAAACACAGGTTATCACACACCATCGACTACTGCATTATCGTATGAGTGGAAGTTTACATTGTATACTGGAACCTTTCAAACTTTATTCTTGCTAGGTAACATGAAGCCATATTACATACAGGCATTCTAAAATAGGAGTCGGGCCTACACCAAACCTACTACATTGTATTTTTAATAGCATACATGTATGCAACAGGCTTGGGCTACGATCCTGTATACATCATGAAACGGAATAGTGTGCCTACTCGAGTCACGTGTCCACTGCGGTCAGTCTACCAAACACGTGGCTTGGCTAGTTTGACATAATATGTTATACAAATTTAATTTACAATTTCTTCAGTAATTCACAAATTCCAGCTAGTTAGAGTGTAGAATGAGATAAGTCGTGATAATCGGTCACGCTGTGGTCAGTTGGCAAATTGTCCATAGGTCTTCACTAAGGACTTGACAACCAAACTGTGTTATCAGTTCCCCTGTATTGTGGTACTGTGTGTTATAAAATAACAAATGACAAGACTGACGGTTTATAGAATAGTATATACATTAAAATGTTGCCATCAACGTACAGTCAGCGAAAAGGTGGTAACATTTTGTCTAAACCCTAATTCTCGGCAACAACGAGTTTCCAAGATTCGAGAGTTGTCATGGCTTCTACACAAACAGAAAACATGATTTGATTTTTTAAGTTACATAAAAGCAACCTTACTGTTATGAAACTCGGGCATCAAGGGGCATTGATAAGTCATATACATGTATTATGATCTTGGTCAGTGTTTTTGTAACAAAAGTCAGTACAATGTATTTATCATATAGAGGATCTTGCATGAGTGCTCATTACATACGAGTTTTATATTTAATGAGTGGACAAAATGATATGACACGAGGCTTTGCCGAGTGTCATATTGTTTTTTGTCGACGAGTTTAATAAAACTCGTATGTAATGAGCACGAATGTAAGATTCTATTTATCACATAACCTTAGAAAACGCTCATTATTGTTCAAAATGATGGTGTACGCTGCTTACGTTTCAGCCAAAATTCAGCGGTACAATGAGCGCGACGTCATGGCGACGTTGATATTATCCTGACGTCATTGACGGATTAATGCGTGGATTGGCTAACGTCACGTCAAGCTAATTTCTGGGAGTGCCGAACGATATTTACGGCACGGCTTTTCGGCACACCTGGACCGCAGGTTATGTGATAAATAAAAGACAGTATCATGTCCCTGTGGTTCCTGTGGCCTGAGAGCAGGAGGCTGAGTGTTCTTTCCCCGGAAGAGGTTTGTTTTTATATAACTGGTTAGCGATACGCCAGCTGTGGTTGAATAATAAATTCCATGTGTTTCCCATCCAGGTGACTAGTTATAAGAAACAATATAGTAGTCGGAAGGTAACTGTGTTTGCTCAACAACTGAGTGTCTAATAAGTTCATCAAGCTGCTCCTTTAAATCGGGATGCCTCTATAATAGAGCAACACCTCACATTGCTGATATATGCATAACAGACAAACTGATATGTCATGTAGGAGTAGTGTTTTAATAAGTACAATACTATTAGCTTTGTTTTCTAATCTGATTTCCTATTTTATACACCTGCTATGCACAATATCATCGGGACGATGGTACCCAAATGCTCCCAATTATACCAGGACCAATTGCATTAAACAAACATTAAACTATACATAGCCTGATGATAGTTCTGTGTTCTAAACGTGTGTTCAGTGACCGGTGTTTCTTATCAGCTCACATGTAGGAACCTGCTTTCACGTATGACCTGATTGTTGACATGTACAAGTAAATCACATGTCGGACAATGTGTACGATGGGTATAAAACCTCGGGAAATCATTGTGTTAAACAACACATCCAGTGGTTCTGTTCACTAGTCTCACAAACGACACCTTCCTGTAACCATGAAAGTCTTAGCTTTGTTGAGTGTTGTGGTTTGCCAGTGTTTCGCTGCCACCACTGTGGAGGTTTTAGCAAATGATCCAAACATGTCAACATTAGTTAGCCTTGTTACCAAGGCTGGTTTGGTTGGTGCATTAAATTCAGGTGAGTTATATATTTCTATCTATCATCTAGTATATATCTTACAGTTTATTAATTGTAAATTTGGCGATAGGTTGGAATGTTTAGAACGTTTTTATACAAACGTTTCCTGTTTTATTTTAAACCTTTGCTTTATGTGGTATAATGGAATAGTAACTCATTCTTTTCTCGAATGAAGTCTTGTAAATTTGATGTAGATTTGATTAACTCGATTTTATCCATTTTACCTTAATTACAAAACACTTTCTGCTGTAAATGTTGAGTTTTATAAATCGCTAGAAAGATAACTATACTTCCTTCCTAATTCCGGAATTACAAGTACCCGCAAAGTGTTTAACTGCTGTGGTTCCACTTCTCTTTGGTTTAGGTACTAATTCGCCAAACAAAATTATAGTCATAGATCTATAATCATTTTATTCTTTTATCTACCAATGTTATAGTCATGAACAAAGATAACAACTGCATATATCACTGGCTTAGAATGAGAAGGTCGTTTATCACATGTTTGACGTCGCGTAAGCGTAATAAAGCCATTTTGTATTTTTGATAATACACTAGACGCGACGTCATTCAAAGTATAGGCGACGTCGTCAAAGTTGCGCGTTTATTATAGTAAAAATAAGTAGCTATTAAAGATTCGGCAGGAAAAAGACTAACATGTGATAAAAAGAACATTACATTCGTGACTTTCCACATTGAATTTATTAAACTCGTTGAATAAAATCTATAAAAGAGCCTCGCATTTTATTATTTCATTCAACTCGTTTAATAAATTCAATATGAAAAGGTACTCATCTAATATCCTCTATATAAGTATAACTTATGACCTTATAAAATGCGTGCTTATTAGAAATCTGTATCACGAGATGATTCTTATGAGCCTATTTTCATCAAAAGCGGAACTGGTCATGTTGACTAAACCGAAGTTTAAAACGTTTTTTCCATAGTTAAAGAGTAGTTTTCAGACAGTTTTTTTCCTTTTGTCTCAAAATATCGAGTTTGTACTTACGACCTTCTCTTTCTAAACATTCTTATATGTTATATGGTATACGTTAAACGTGTTGTTTGTTTCTTCAGGAACTTTCACAATCTTTGCACCAAACAACAAGGCTTTCGCTGCTTTACCATCTGCCACATTAACAGCGTTAGGAAATGACGTCAATGCTCTTGCCAACGTTTTGAAATACCACGTGGTACAAGGAAACATTCCCAGCTCTGCTGCCAAAAATGAACTCCAATTGGATACATTAAACGGACAGAAAATACGATTCAATATCTACAGCCATAACAATGTACGTACTCAAAATATATTTATGTTTACTGGCGTTGCTTCAATTTTTTTATTTTAACTTAAATAGCCAACTAAAGTTTCAAACATTACTTACATACGTGGACATTTTATCATTTTATAACATTTGTTTTCTAAGTTATAAATTGATGAGAAATCTTTATACCGTTATATATGTAGTTACTAAAAGAATAGTGGTAAAGTAGTTCGAAAATTAAAATCGGACCACTTTGCAAATATCCGGCAGATTTAAAACACTGAAGTGGTCTTTTAGCGGAGAGCTGTAGACAGACATCGACATTATTATAATCGTTAACATTTTAAATTACAGGCCATTACAGTGCAAGGCTCACAGGTCGTTGCTTTAGACAGACCAGCTTCCAATGGTGTGATCCATGAATTGTTCAAAGTAATGATGCCACCAACAGGCGATATTGTAGACGTTGTCAGTAAAACTGCTGATGTCAGCACATTGTTGAGTCTGGTACAACAAGCCAATATTGCTACCGTTCTTAAAGGTAATCATTCTAACTCTTTTATATTTATTCATATATGAGCCATTTTCCAGGAAGATCGGGCTTTGATACAAGTATGAAACTCATTATCACGTAGCGTGGCCTCCGTAGCTGAGCGGTTAGCGCGCGTGTCGTCTAATTTGGCGACCCGGGTTCCAATCCGGGTTGAGGCACACATATGCCTGCCATATTTTAGCAGAAAGCTGATTGGCAAATAAAGGCTATGCTCGGCATTTTTGTTAGAAAGACAAGACTCTTATGAGCAGTTTCTGAAAATTGGAGCAAAATATGCCATCCATTTACGATGTTACTCACCTCTAAAGCTTACCGTCATTAATCGTCGTATGTTATTATTGAACACACAACAACCAGAAACAGAAACCGTATTAGCAATAAGTACCACTAAATTTGTAAAATGTCTGCTTTCCCATGTGTTTGTAAGAAAAAAACTCCCACGGTACTTGGCGGGTTAAAATCTACTGTTCACAACGAAAAGCGGTTTGGCATTCACATTACTAATACTAGTATCTCATACATGGTGTTACATGAGACCATACAGTTACAGTGTAATGTTTTATTTAAGGTGATTCACTGACCCTGTTTGCTCCAACTAATGATGCCTTCGCCAAGCTTCCAGCTTCTACTGTCAGCAGACTTACAAGCGACACCAACCTCTTAACAGGTAAACAATAGAAACAAACAATAACACTATTCATTTGAAATGACTGGATTTTTATAGCAATGTAACTTTGTAAAACTTTCTCTGGTTTACTTTGATGATATGCGTCCGTTCTTTTTAATTAGTATTATGCATGCAAACAATTTGTTCTGTTGTCAAAATGCATGCAATAAGATATGATTAAACTTAAAGCAATCATGTATACAGTATTAAGAGCGCTTATTTGTATCGACATTGAAGGCAATGTAATGATTTCGTAGAATGGAACAGTTAGTTCAAGCATTAGAAACATCTCATACAACTACATCATACTTTCCTAGTTTAATCTTTTCTTCAAATGTACATGTTAAGAGATATAACACTGTCAAATTTTAAAGATAAGTCGATGATAAGACTTAAAGTGAAGTGTTAAAAGAAATTATTTCAGAGAATACCTACTGTATATAGGGATTATTTCTATTACGTCTATTCTGATTATATTTATAAATTTCTTGATAATGACAGATCCGCTAATATAAAGACTGTTTCGTTAATATTGAGACTGTCCCGCTTATATCAAGACTGTTCCGCTAATATTAACACTTTTCCGCTAACATTAAGCTTGTTCTGTTAATATTTAGACTGTTCCGCTGATAATAAGACTGTTACGCTAATATTAAACCTGTTCCACTAATATTAAACCTGTTCCGCTAATATTAAGACTGTCCCACTGCTATTAAGCCCGTTTCGCTACGAATAAGACTGTTTCACCTTATATTCATCTACTAAGCCAGGTTTTAAATGAATCCATGTTGAATTTACAGAAATCCTCGAGTACCATGTTGTTCCACACACCGAGTATTCACCAGGACTATATGAACGAGAAACATTGAGAACGGCTGACAGAAATCATGATAGAATCGCAGTCCATGTAGATGGAAGTAAGTATAGATATCTATGTAAAATTTTAGATTTTAAGACTAGGTCTCACTGAGGAATTCCACATTGGCGATGTTCTCCGATATCTTCCGATACCACCGATTCAACACAATTCCTTCCGATATCGCAAACTGTCTCATGACTTCAGCGAAGCTTTCCATAGACCACGAGGAACCTGCAATTTCAATCAGGAGTACATCGCCGAGGCAAAAAAAATGCTCAGTGGAACCTAGGCTTTAGTTCAATTCACAGACGCGGCATGTCATACCCTTCCATCAAAATTTGACATCACTGACTGTTTCCCCCACATGTGAACACCCAGGAAAACTAGTTAGGTATGTTACTCTGTATTGTGACCGATCTTACCAGAGTAACATAATTAACTTCAGTACTATTTTCTAATGACAACTATACGTATTATGTACGAGTATTATACTACTATACTACTCATAGCTCATATCTTGACTCTCTGCTGGTTTTCAAAAAGACAATAAAAACTCACCTGTTTAAAATTGCATATCAATCACAGCGTATAAACGATAATCGGTAATCACAATAAGGAGTACACGTTAAATTGTATAGTCTTGCAATTAGTCGTGCAGTGATAGGAACTCACCGGATGTTTTAATCACAATAAGTCATACAAGTTGAATTGTATAGTATCCCAATAAGTCGTACAGTGATTTGGTTTATAGTTTTTACGCGGTGATCACTGATATTAAGTTGGATTTTAAGACACATTTCGCGTACGTGAACAACGCTTAGAGACTTGTTTTATAAGACACTATATTAATAATTTCAAGTATTATATTATTTAATTTATTTCCAATTATTATTGATGAGACTGAAACAAAGAATAAAAAAATTAAATATTCATATGTATGACTGAGTCCTTGGTATGGTGAGGTGTTGATAATATGATTACTTGATATAATTACAGGTGGTGTACGTATCAACACTGATGGTCGTGTAGTAGAAGCAGATATAGGAACAACCAATGGTGTCATACATAAGATTGATCACGTGCTCATCCCTCTAAGATATCGCTTAACACTTGCCTTTGGCAAGTAAGGCACTCATTTGTATGATTGGCTGTGTACATGTTATATGTTATTTATTATCCTTGTTAAATTTGTATTGTTAGAAATAAAATAGAAAAGAAATACTTTCAGTGTTTGTTAGTCGAATACATCAAATGTATCAATGTTTGATAAAAGTATGAAACTAGTACTAGTACAGTATGTGGTACATTTTTTGTATATGCATTTGTATGATTCTCATAGGAGAAAACAGGACAACAAAAATCATATGAGAAAACAGGACGACAAAAATGAATTGTAACCAATACGTAGCTTTTGTGGTCCTACAACAGCCATGATGCATAGCCAAAACCAATGATACCATCTGTTTATCCGGATAAGGTTTTGAACTGATGAAACACACATTTCATGCCAATACCAGATAACTGGCCGTGAATTTTTTTATTAATAAGACATATTCTCACTGGAACGGTTCATGTTTCCAGTTTATTATAGCTACATGTAATACGATAAACTTTGAGAAAATGATAACATCTCAATTCTTAAAAGCTAGCATTTCACACAAACACTAGCCCGCCACAAGGGCCAATTCAGTCAACATCTATACAGGGCGCTCTGACAAGGTTGTTTACTGCGTATGAAGTGTGTAATCAATGTCCATATGGGCATCTGACAAAATATAACATTGGTCAATATTTATGTAACAAACAACAATCATCAACATGGCAATATCAACAACCCGTACAAGTAAAAATATGACATAATTGACCGGAGACAGAATTGACCTGAGACTGTTTGTACTTGGGCAAGGACTTCGTGGGGAACAATCGTATGTTGTTAAAATGCGTCGAATGTTTATCTTATTGGAATTACTAGAGGAAGATCACAGAATATGCTAATATCTTAGGCCAATTCTGTCAAACTACGAAATAAATGAGAAAAATACACAGTTTTTGGGAGGCGTTTAGCCTCTCAAAACGATCATTGCCCATTTCTTAATGCAACCTGAACCGCCTTTAGGCTTCAATGTGAATCCGCATTCAAGTAGTTCCAGGAACTGTCAACATTCCCAATACTGCTACATAATATGTTTCTCCACATATTTTTAAACTGATTTAATTCAATCAGCAACATTTGTTTATTCTAAGATCAACAATTATTGTGTAACTGTTAGTTAAATCGATATTTTTGCAGATAATCACTCCGCCGGGTCGATATCGAACTTGTTTCGTAATAAGAAAATGACGTGTTTATCAAATGTCCCGGCTGTGTAGCTATTTTAGCTATCTAAGTCACGTGATATTGTGAGAAGACGTAAACAATCGAGCTCTCGGAAAATTCGAAATAAATCAGGATTTAAACGGATTATTAAAATATGTTTTTGATAAATAAAAAGATAAACGATGGATATATGTGTATACGATGGGTAAAAGACGAAGGTTTAGGAATAAAAGCAATAGTGGAAGTGAAAGTGAAGAGGCTTCGAAAACAAAAAAGTGCGCCAGATTGGGAGGCCCGACCAAGGGCATAAATCATGGACTTGATGTAAGTGATCTCATTAGTCAAGCGAACTCTGTTTTATATGAATGTGACACAGAATCTGATTTGAGTACTGCTGACATTTTTCTGAATAACTCTGATACAACGTATTCACCGAATACCGTGATTAATAAGTATTTAGATACATCGACAGACACTATGTCAACCAATGCAAATTCCACGCCATCTTGTGGTAAAGACTCCACTGGAGACACGGCATTTAAACTGGATAAATTGATCGTCGCTGTAGAAGGTATCCAGAAGAGCCAAGATGACATGAAACGTATGTTCGAATCTAAGTTAGACCGCCTTCGCACAGACTTGATGGCGAATATTGATAATAAAGTCAGGGCCTTACGAGATGAACTCACGATGGATATGTCACGGGAAAGTAATCGCATTAGTGAGGTGATGACAACAATTCAGTCAATCAAATCACGGGTTGATACACTTGAGCAGACGAATACAACCATGCCCTCGGATATGGACATTACAGACAGTGGTATACATCGCCCACGTGATCGACGTCGTTACATAGCCATAAGTATTTTATTTCTTCATCGATTTCTATGAAATATACGCCACGCTAAGGGGACAATTAATTGCTTTCCATAAAATATATAATCTTTTTCAGCGGCTGTGCTGTTTTGTCCATTACCTTGTGAAACCTAGGAACGTGTAGGTTTCACAGGGTAATGAAAAAATCGGTAAAACTGCTAATAAAGATCTTATATTTCACGGAAAGCAAACACTTTTCCCTTAGCGTGGCGTATATTTCATAGAAATCGATGAAGAAATAAAATACTTATGGCTATATTTGTGTTTCCATGTTTACAAATTTCTACTTGTAACTGTAGTCAAAAGTCACATGGTATTGCTACACTGGTAGAGAGGTTGCGAAAGGCAACGTGTAACGTGTACGTGTACGTTAATACTATTTATGGGTATTTAGTCATCCAGGTATGCGTAGTTTCTACAAGTAACGGACGTGTGACCGTCGAAAATATAATGTGTACTATGTCACACAGGTATGGGTACGCACGGGAAACCCAAGATTTTATCGCCGGTAATCTCAGTGAGTTTATATAAACAATCATTATCGATTCACGAAGAAATCATGTTACAACTGCCATGTGAAGTAACACGCACACGTTGTGTTTCGCAAGCCAATTTTAATTGCAACGCGTACGTATACATGTACGGGTAGCTACAGGTACACGTAGTCGTACACGTTCGAATCGCAACCTCTCTATTGTGTCTCTGCACGGCCACGTGGACACTTCACCAAATCGCAAAAACATATTGTTCATCCATGAATTAAAAATCACTCCAGCTGTATGATTAGAAACCGAAGACCGTGGCCAACTAAATCAAAGTCGTTTCTCAGTTTGAATAGTGTCAATAACAGTTGGTTTTCAAAATTACACTTTTCACTTCCTTCAATGTCCCCTTTCCCACTTAGCTTAATGGGTCAACATTCTCCTCTGGCACCAGGAAAGTATAAATATTCATAACCCCAACCTTATTAAATCTAGTATAATATTTAATCAGTTTTTCATCATTAATAATCAGTTCAGTGCTGAGGGTTGGTGGTGGTGCGCCTTCCTCTGGGCTTGAAACTTGACTTTGAATGTCAATACAATCCAATGTAGCTTTTGCAAATTTCTGTTGTAAGGATTTGTTTACAGCAACCAAGACCATGGGCCATATTCACATCCTCTCCTCAACTCTCACTCACTGAGTTAATCCAAATTTAATTATCGTTTCGTCCGTGCGTTTGAGTGTGAACTCGACCTAACTAGAAATTGGTATTCACAACGGTAAGTGTAGCTGGAGTTGACTCGACTGAGTGAGGAATTTTCGAGGGAGCGAAACGTCGACTTGACCTCGACTCCAACCAACTCAATGGAATGTAAGTGAATACCAAAGTTAGTCACTAACTAAAATAGACAATCCACTATAGGAAGAAGAATTTGAGGAGATGGTTATACCTCTTAGAAATGTCCCAGATCATGAGCAATTCCTTAGAAAGCATGGATAATGTGAAATTATTGTAAAACTTCCATAGCTACACTCAAATGTGGTTACGTGCATACCAATTTAGCGCATGAATGTTGAAGTAATAAAACTATTGTATTTTCAAATTAAATTGGACAACAAATTCTTACGATCGTGAGGGTTTGATAAATATATTACCATAACTATTTTATTTATAATTTGTTATCTAAAAGTATATTATTTGGACAAACAAAGTTACTGTAATAAGTGTATAAAGTAGCTGGAATTAAAATTTAGTCATCTTACCGCGATGTCAATTCAATGCATGCTATTTATATATGGAGCATAACAATGAAATTATATTGTTTTTATTCCTTGCCATATCATTATTTTTAATTCCGTCCAGTGTTGATATGAAGATAACTGAACTATTTAAATGAAGAAAAAAACGTGCTAACTTGCAACACATACCGATGATGTGCATTATTTTTTCTTATTTGCAACCATTCATGAGTCCAAGAGACGGCTCGATAGCCTACTGTTAGAGCGTCCGCTTCGAATGTGGGAAGCACCGGGTTCGATCCGGGGTCACTTCATGCTAAAAACGAAATGGTATTAGTATTTCCCTTGTAAGATGTCTAGCATAATAAGCGAAAGCTGGCTTCTCTTATGTTTATCGATTCCATTGTGACGCTGGATAAACTCGGACATGAGGTGTCGAGGATGGTTAATATTAGTTCAAGGTTGGACAAACTTGTTTCATAATCAACCTAAAACCAAGAGCCATAATATGTAAATTATATTTTATACATGTCGCTTATTAAATGACATTCTAGGAATTATGGCTTTCTAGTTGTCGGCCTTCCCCGGAACGGTCTGAACGATGTACGTGTAGTAATAAGTTTACAAAATCATCTGACAAGCTGCTTATAAAAGTAAACTTAGTTCATCTCATCTGACTTCTAAATTATTGACATGCCATTATCTGCTTGACGGTCGGTGGAATTAATATTGACGTGATATACTATTTAATATTGAGTCCATGCCGAAAACATTCGGCATTTCGTATGGTGTATTCTTCGATATGATCATCCTTTATTCATTTAAAACTCGTACGCATTGTCTTGCATAAATGTTTTGTAAATATATACGTTCATTTAACGTTAATTACATGTTATGTTATGTTATGTTTTATGTTAACTGATCCACTATCATCATTACAATAATCATACTCTCTATTTGTGATTATTCAAATGAAGGTTTCATTTGAGCGAGCTCAAGGAAATAATAAAGAATGTAGCAAAAAAAATCATCAAAATTATAATTTGACTGTGTTAGTATACATTACGAAAATGCATCGAAACCCAACCAACCAATTCAATAATAAAGCACAGATTGTTTGTACAGTGTAATATCCTAACGTATATTATAACGGTCACACACTCAGGAAAGTCGAGGGTGAGTTACCCATGTGAATACCAAATCTCCACTCGACCTTTACTAACTCGACCGTCACTCCAGCTACACTTGAGGCTACCTTAGGTTAGTGTGAGTCGAGTTGGAGTGGAGGACCGACATGTGAATATGGGCCCATGACATCAATTGGATCAACCCCTGTAAACTATAAATTGGTTTGATAATGTTTCAGGTACTGAAATATGCATAGTTTGTATTTGTAGGCAAAATGCTATGCGGAAGAATGTCAGCAACAGCCAGTTACTTCTAATTGTGGGGATATTCAGTTCCCGAAACAATCTGTCATTAATATGCAGGACATAAATGTAGTGCCCAAATTGACCATGGAACAGTGTTGGAAACTAGAAGAATCAACACGTGACCAAGTAGACAGTAGTTTGTGGGCAACGGAGAGGAAAAATAGACTGACATCATCATAGTTCGGTCTGATACTAAAACGAAAGCAAGTGACTGAACATTTATTGCCATGTTAAAGAACCCCAAACCATTCACTGCAAAACCAACGTCATCTGGAATTGCTAATGAGAGAAAAGCATTGACAACTTCCTGTGCTAAAAAGGGATATCACGTACACAAATGTGCAATCCGTGAAAAAAGACAAAAATGGACCAAACACAGTAATTGTAAAAACCACTACACCTATGATAAATACAAGCAAGCAAGAAATAATGTAACATATGAACTCAGAAAATCCAAACACGAATATGAAAAACACATAGTTGAAAATATCAAAACAAATAGTAAAATGTTCTGGAAGTATGTTAGGTCAAACACTAAAACCAGCGTACAAGTAAACAGTCTTGAAACAAAAACAGGGGAAATAACGTCAGACGACGTAGAAGTAGCCACAACTTTAAACGAAAACTTTGCAAACGTATTCACTACTGAAGCTATGAGTAATGTCCCAACTATGGAGGAAACTAATATAGAAAACACATTAGAGAATTTAGAAATTACTGAAGATATGGTGAAAAAAGCCTTGAATGATCTAAGCCCTACGAAAGCCCAAGGACCAGATGGTATCCATCCGAGAATATTGGTTGAATGTAAACAAATGGTAGTTAAACCATTGACTGACATCTTTAACAAATCACTACAAAGGGAAAAGTTAGCTGTCATATGGAAAAGCGCTAATGTAACAGCAATATACAAAGCCGGTCTCTGTGATATTTACCACGGCAATACAGGGCGCTGATTGGCTGACAGAGACTAACCATGGTCTAAGTAAAATTAGGCAGAACAACGCACCTTACAATGAAAATGTGTTTACCATGGTATGCACGTGCAATTTGTGGTTTTGGTTTAAAACTGACTACACCTCATGTTTAAGTACACACTCGTATGCATAACGTCAGATATACTCTCAATACACACATATAATACACGATTTTCAAGGTTTTAAGTTCATCGGGTGTAAATAAAACCGTAATTAAAACCACAGGAATTTGAAATTCTGTCCATGAAATATCATAGCAGTCGATCTAATCAAAATCGCTCTCTATATATACTACTCAAAATTTGATAAGAGCCAAGAAATTTTCCATTTGAGTATTTTGCAAATTGAATAAGATTGACCGGTAGAATTTTCAGAAACATAATACTACATCTGCAATATTGTAAACCAATAAATATTACTTCAAAATTTAATGTCTAAGTGCTGATAAGCCCAACCCCATTAAAATGTTCGTCCTGCATTCATGCATCTGAAGTAACGGAATGTGGTCATTTCCCTTGCATTTTGGGTCTTACACGATATGGTAATAAAAATGGGATAGAAATTTCCATGTTAATCTAGTCACTTTGGTCTCCGCGAAAAGGGCTTATCAGTTACCTGGAAAACGACGTCATTTTGGCAATGCGTATTAAATGCAAGACATCAACTTTCAAAATTTAGACGCAGGTTAGATGATATTTTATTAATAGCACAACGTTTTCGTCATCGGTTTTGTACATTTAACGTGAGACGGACATCAAAATAAATTTCTTGGCCCTTAGCAATACGGAAGGAGTGCAACGCACCCCCCTCCAAAATGGAATCCCGTAGCCAATGCTAACAAAATAAAAGATACGAGCGATCAAGTTAGCTCATTCGACGAAGACTATTTATATGTACCCAATCCAATCAACAACCAATATATTTCTGATTTTATACGAAATATTCGTGATTTACGATGTACTAGATATTGCCATTTCGTGAAGGAAATAAGGACTATATCTTGTAATATTATGCGAAAGTGAATATGTTCGTTGCATGAGGTACATATAAATACTCTTCGTCGAATGGGCTAACTCGGTCGCTTGTATCTTTTATTTGGTTAGCAAAACACAAGTTATCACACACCATCGACTACTGCATTATCGTATGAGTGGAAGTTTACATTGTATACTGGAACCTTTCAAACTTTATTCTTGCTAGGTTACATGAAGCCATATAGTCTGGACTAGATATGGCATTTTTTTGATGAACCTTGCTTTGAGGTATATAGTTTTTTTCTCTTCTGATTATGATTTAGCACATATTCACTGTATAAAATCAGGTGGGTACATCGGGATTACCCTTGGGCAACTTTTTTTATTGACGTTTATTGATCTAATGGTCAAAAAGCCTAATGTACCTGAAATGTAACACATTTTAAAGGTTAAAACTCATCAGTTAAACTCACTGTATCATGATGTCATGTTTATTTCTTGTACAAATTGATAGGAAATGGTATACAGTACTTGTTTGCAACAAATTAATTACTATAACATATGTTTCTCTTACTAATCGTGGTATTTTACGTTACCAAAGTGCATTTGGTTACAAGGCATATTTGTATTTTTGCATTACTAATCTGTTTTGCTATTAAAATGTTTCTTATTATCTTTTATATATACATGTAATCCTTTAAAACATATTAGTACATGATCAGGTTTTTGACATCACTATAATAAATAAAACTTCCGTCACCACCCTAAAGGTTTCTTTGAAACAACCAAAGACGAAACGACACCAATAATTGTATTGGATTCTCAAACAATAATGTAATTTCCTAAAAGTAATACCATACAGAACTCAAGCAAATAATAATCTTCTGATACATTAATACTGATTTGTAATGTCCGTTACTGTGATATTATTCCTATAACTATTTAGAAAAATACCCAACAAATGTCAAAACTGCCGTTCAAAATATTTATCTTCATGTTGTACTATTTTCACTGAATGGTTACAACATGAATACTGCCTTTGACTTCTCCTTATTACAATCAATACCTCCATAACAAGACCTGAATATCTATTACACAAAGAAATGGGATATGTGGTTTATATTTAGTACTTGTTTTCAAAACATTGATCAACGTAATTTTCGTTTTTCTTACTAGTTGCGCTAATTTTCGTTACCAAAGTTCATTTGATTATGTACAGCTAGATTTGAATTTTCTCGTAAATGCATGTTTGACTGACACAATTATCTGTCTCGTATTATCCTTTGAATACTTTTTACTTGTTTAAGCCTAGGCCCAACTGAGGAATTCCTCATCGTCAATGTGGGATTACACTTAGTTTCTCCCGATGGCTCCCGTTACTCCCGATGTTTTTGCACAAACTTCTCTGAAGCGCCTAATTGCCATATGGAGTACACCCCTGAGACAGTGGGACCGATGTACACCATTGGGAACACATCGGAGGTTCTCCCTGGGCCTACCAGTACCAAATCTACCGCCTACCTCTGAATCACCCCTGAAAAATACCAGCAAATATTCGAGAAATAAATCTCGAGACCGTGAATGTGTCAACGAAATATCGCAAAACCTTTAAATATTCCCAAAGGTTCCTGACACTTAAGCGAAACATCCCCGATCATTTCCCGAGGCTCTGTATCTTTCGGGATGCCTCCCCGAGATATTTCCGTCATGCCATTGCCAGTACATTAGGCAAAATTCAATACATGCATTGAAATATACCGATATACTCGTGATGTCACTAAATGTCTCAATACTTCCCGAAGCTTCCCCGGAAAACATAAGGGAGCTTCCCTAAGACATCGGGGAACCTGTTCTTAACGACTTTAGAAGATCCGAACTACCATCAGGGGTACATCCCCGAGGCAGTGGGACAGACGCATAATGTCGGGAACACCTCGGGAGTTCTCCCGATGCCTCCTGATACCCCTACCCAATTCATCGCGATTCCTTCCGATATAACTAATCGTCTCATGACTTCCCCGAATCTTTCCATAGACCACGAGGAATCTGTTCCCGAAAATAACTAATTTCCATCGGGATTACATCACAGAGGCAACAGCAGTTATAACAAAACGTCCGTTACCATCCTTATTAAACACATTTTAATAACAAATAGCATATAATTATTTCATTTTGAAACAACAAATATGTTTCCCAAACATTGTGTTGTATGGAAATCACACATATAAAATATTTCGTGAAGGAAATAAGGAATATATCTTGTAATATTATGCGAAAGTGAATATATTCGTTGCATGAGGTACATATAAATACTCTTCGTCGAATGGGCTAACTCGATCGCTTGTATCTTTTATTTGGTTAGCAAAACACAAGTTATCACACACCATCGACTACTGCATTATCGTATGAGTGGAAGTTTACATTGTATACTGGAACCTTTCAAACTTTATTCTTGCTAGGTTACATGAAGCCATATAGTCTGGACTAGATATGGCATTTTTTTGATGAACCTTGCTTTGAGGTATATAGTTTTTTTCTCTTCTGATTATGATTTAGCACATATCCACTGTATAAAATCAGGTGGGTACATCGGGATTACCCTTGGGCAACTTTTTTTATTGACGTTTATTGATCTAATGGTCAAACGGCCTAATATTCTCGTTACTGTTACATTTATTTCTCATTCTAACAGAGAACAACAGAGTATTTTGTGAGGACATAACTGCATCTAAATCCATCGTGAGTGGATCGGAGCTTGTAGACCGTTACTCTGTTGACATTAAACATCGAGTTGAAACATATAATGGCATAAAACTTGACTTGTCGTGAACTCGTGCTCGTACCTGTACCGTTGCCAAGTTACAATTTTGGTTTTGGTAAAGAAACATTGTTGGAAGCGGAAAAAGGCCAAACTATGACATTTATGTTTTGGAGAGCCGGATACGGAAATTGAGGAAAGTATCAAATGCGTCTGGGCTGGTCATGGCCAAATTTATTGAGTCATTATTTGAATGCACTCACAATGTTTTGGTTATATAGGTTGGTAAAACTAACGTATCATCTTCAAAGTTACACACTTTCCTGACAACAATAGAGGTGTTAATTTAAATCTTAATCATGCACATATGCAGACATCTATTCAGAAGCTCTCACTATCTCAAGACACACTGATGCCATGGAGTAGTTCTGGCTGAACATGAGGACCCACATACTTTATTATATCAAAATGCTCACGGGCAGTTGCCTTGCTCATAATATAATGGTACGTGTCAAATAAAGCACCACGTTTACATGTGCCTATAATCCTGCACTTGTAATGGCATTCAATTACCTGTTATTGCTAGAGATTATTGACACAGTCAAACTAATCTACTAGTACTAGTAGTTTCTTTATTACATGACCAATAATTGCTGAAAACTATAGGGCTAGCACAATACACATACATACAAGAAATATCATAGGAACCGTACGTTACTATGGATACATCGGCCTCATGTAGGCATTTAAGTTTAACATACCTTATCAAGGGTTTTCAAATATACGTAGTTGTTCACTGTTTTGATATTCGCGTTATTGAACTACCGGTATATGTGTATAAATATATGCGTTAAACACAATACTCTTACATACTTATAGCATTCGACTCTACAACCCCATGTCTGGTAATTAGCAAACATAACTTACATTCACCCCCCCCCCCCCCCCCCTACAAGTCCGAATTTCAGAAACTGAAATTCTATTTTCAATATAAAAAGAGTGAAAATTTAGGGTGTGAAAACCTAAAATTCTATTTTCAACCGAAGTTTGATTAGAAAACCCCATAAAATCAAGCCTGATTATTGTATCTTTGTACATTTAAAACCCACACCTAAGCAGTTAATAATATTACGAACGTACGAACGTTGGGAAGTGATTATGGTCGCCCGGCTCGATGTCTGGTGAGTATGCGATATAGGTTAAAACCTTTTCAAATAACAATGATCATGATCAGGGTGAGTCAATTTGAAAAAAACGTGTACCTACATATTTCTATTATTATACATTTCTTCTATATATTTGATATTGATGGATCACTGTTCGCATTTGCTGTGCTTGCTATGGTGGTATTGACTGTAATATGGGGAAAATAGTTCAACGCCATTGTTCAAGCAGTAAACATGCAATGGATATAGCGCAGTATGTACAGAATAAAAATTGAAAGGCAACAATGACATTTGGGTTATCCATTATAATTATAGGAATGACTATTACAGTAACGGACGTTACATTTCAGTATAAATGTATTAGAAGATTCATGATTGCGTGTCAAAATTAGTTTTATGTGCTTTTCCTTTTTGGAAATAACATTAACGCTTCAGATTACAACAACTAGTTGTGTCATTTGTTATTCTGTTGTTTTATGCAACTTTATAGGGTAGTAACGGAGGTTTCTTTTATCATAGTGATGTCCAAAACGTAATCATGTACCAATATATTCTAAAGAAGTATATATAAATACAAACTGATGCATTGGAATAGTAAACAGATTAGTAATGAGAAAATACAAATATGCCTTGTAACCAAATGCACTTTGGTAACGTAAAATACCACGATTAGTAAGAGAAACATATGTTACAGTAATTAATTTGTTGCAAACAAGTCCTGTATATCATTTCCTATCAATGTGTACAAGAAATAAACATGACTTCATGATGCAGTGAATTTAACCGATGAGTTAACATTTAAAAGGTGTTACATTTCATGTATCTTAGGCCGTTATATCAATAAACGTCAATAAAAAAGTTGCCCAAGGGTAATCCCGATGTACTCGCCTGATTTTATACCGTGAATATAATCAAAAGAGAAAAAAACTATATACCAAACATCCAGGTTCAAGTCTACCTGGCCCAGACTAATATTACATACAGGCATTCTAAAACAGGAGTCGGGCCTACACCAAACCTACTACATTGTATTTTTAATAGCATACATGTATGCAACAGGCTCGGGCTACGATCCTGTATACATCATGAAACGGAATAGTGGGCCTACTCGAGTCACGTGTCCACTGCGGTCAGTCTACCAAACACGTGGCTTGGCTTGTTTGACATAATATGTTATACAAATTTAATTTACAATTTCTTCAGTAATTCACAAATTCCAGTTTAGTCAGAGTGTAGAATGAGATAAGTCGTGATAATAGGTCACGCTGTGGTCAGTTGGTAAATTGTCCATAGGTCTTCACTAAGGACTTGACAACCAAACTGTGTTATCAGTTCCCCTGTATTGTGGCACTGTGTGTTATAAAATAACAAATGACAAGACTAACGGTTTATAGAATAGTATATACATTAAAATGTTGCCATCAACGTGCAGTCAGCGAAAAAGGTGGTAACATTTTGTCTAAAACCTAAATCTCGGCAACAACGTGTTTCCAAGATTCGAGAGTTGTCATGGCTTCTACACAAACTTTTTTAAGTTAAGCAACCTTACTGTTATGAAACTCGGGCATCAAGGGGCATTGATAAGTCATATATTATGATCTTGGTCAGTGTTTTTGTAACAAAAGTCAGTACAATGTATTTATCATAAATTTATAAAAGACAGTATCATGTCCCTGTGGTTCCTGTGGCCTGAGAGCGGGAGGCTGAGTGTTCTTTCCCCGGAAGAGGTTTGTTTTTATATAACTGGTTAGTGATACGCCAGCTGTGGTTGAATAACAAATTCCTTGTGTTTCCCTTCCAGGTGACTAGTTATAAGAAACAATATAGTAGCCGGCTCCTCACATTGCTGATATATGCATAACATACAAACCGATATGTCATGTAGAAGTAGTGTTTTAATAAGAACAATACTATTAGCTATGTTTTCTAATCTGATTTCCTATTTTATACACCTGCTATGCACAATATGATTGGGACGATGGTACCCAAATGCTCCCAATTATACCAGGACAAATTGCATTAAACAAACATTAAACTATACATAGTCTGATGATAGTTCTACGTTCTAAACGTGTGTGCAGTGGCCGGCGTTTCTTATCAGCTCACATGTAGGCTTTCACGTATGGCCTGATTGTTGACATGTACAAGTAAATCACATGTCGCCATAAATTAAGTCACGTGTCTGACAATGTGTACGATGGGTATAAAACCTCGGGAAATCATGGTGTTAAACAACACATCCAGTGGTTCTGTTCACTAGTCTCACAAACGACACCTTCCTGTAACCATGAAAGTCTTAGCTTTATTGAGTGTTGTGGTTTGTCAGTGTTTCGCTGCCACCACTGTGGAGGTTTTAGCAAATGATCCAAACATGTCAACATTAGTTAGCCTTGTTACCAAGGCTGGTTTGGTTGGTGCATTAAATTCAGGTGAGTTAGATATATACTAGATGATAGTATATATCTTACAGTTTATTAATTGTAAATTTGGCGATAGGTTGGAATTTTAGAACGTTTTTATACAAACGTTTCCTGTTTTATTTTAAACCTTTGCTTTATGTGGTATAATGGAATAGTAACTCATTCTTTTCTCGAATGAAGTCTTGTAAATTTGATGTAGATTTGATTAACTCGATTTTATCCATTTTGCTATGCTTTATGTGGTACATGTATAGTGGAATAGTAACTCATTCTTTTCTCGAATGAAGTTTTGTGAGTTTGATGTAGATTTGATTAACTCGATTTTATCCATTTTACTTTAATTACGAAACACTTTCTGCTGTAAATGTTGAGTTTTATAAATCGCTAGAAAGATAACTATACTTCCTAATTCCGGAATTACATGGAGCCGCAAAGTGTTTAACTGTTGTGGTTTCACTTCTCTTTGGTTTAGGTACTAATTTGCCGAACAAAAGTATAGTCATAGATCTGTAATCATTTTATTCTTTTATCTACCAACGTTATAGTCATTAACAAAGATAACAGCTGTATATATCGCTGGCTTAGAATGAGAAGGTCGTATAAGTAGCACTTACGACCTTATAAAATGCGTGCATATTAGAAATCTGCATCACGAGATGATTCTTAAGAGCCTATTTTCATCAAAAGCGAAACTGGTCATGTTGACCAAACCGAAGTTTAAAACGTTTTTTTCCATAGTTAAAGAGAAGTTTTCAGACAGTTTTTTTTCCTTTTGTCTCACAAATATCAAGTTTGTAGTTACGACCTTCTCTTTCTAAACATTCTTATATGTTATATGGTATACGTTAAACGTGTTGTTTTTTTCTTCAGGTACTTTCACAATCTTTGCACCAAACAACAAGGCTTTCGCTGCTTTACCATCCGCCACATTAACAGCGTTAGGAAATGACGTCAATGCTCTTGCCAACGTTTTGAAATACCACGTGGTACAAGGAAACATTCCCAGCTCTGCTGCCAAAAATGAACTCCAATTGGATACATTAAACGGACAGAAAATACGATTCAATATCTACAGCCATAACAATGTACGTACTCAAAATATATTTATGTTTACTGGCGTTGCTTCAATTTTTTTATTTTAACTTAAATAGCCAACTAAAGTTCCAAACATTACCTACATACGTGGACATTTAATCATTTTATAACATTTGTTTTCTAAGTTATAAATTGATGAGAAATCCTTATACCGCTGTATACAGTTACTAAAAGAATAGTGGTAAAGTAGTTCGAAAAATAAAATCGGACCATTTTGCAAATATCCGGCAGATTTAAAACACTGAAGTGGTCTTTTAGCGGAGAGCTGTTGACAGACATCGACATTATAATAATCGTTAACATTTTTAATTACAGGCCATCACAGTGCAAGGCTCACAGGTCGTTGCTTTAGACAGACCAGCTTCCAATGGTGTGATCCATGAATTGTTCAAAGTAATGATGCCACCAACAGGTGATATTGTAGACGTTGTCAGTAAAACTGCTGATGTCAGCACATTGTTGAGTCTGGTACAACAAGCCAATATTGCTACCGTTCTTAAAGGTAATCATTCTAACTATGTTATATTTCTTTATATATGAGCCATTCTCCAAAAGACCGGGCTTTGACACAAGTATGAAACTCATGATCATGTAGCGTTAGAAAGACAAGACTCTTATGCGCAGTTTCTGAAAATTGTAGCAAAATATGTCATCCATTTACGATGTTACTCACCTTTAAAGCTTACCGTCATTAATCGTCGTGTTTATTATTGAACACACAACAAACACATGAGAGTTCTACAGACACTGTATTAGCAGTACGTACCGCTAAATATGTAAAATTTCTGCTTTCACATGTGTTTGTAAGAAAAAAAACTCCCATGGTTCTTGGCGGGTTAAAATCTTCTGTTCACAACGAAGGCGGTTTAGCATTCACATAACTAGTATCTCATACATGGTGTTACATGAGACCATACAGTTACTGTGTAATGTTTTATTTTAGGTGATTCACTGACCCTGTTTGCTCCAACTAATGATGCTTTTGCCAAGCTCCCAGCTTCCACTGTCAGCAGACTTACAAGCGACACCAACCTCTTAACAGGTAAACAATAGAAACAAATAATAAAACTATTTATTTGAAATGACAGGAGTTTTATAGCAATCATGTACATGCATACAGTATTAAGAGTGTCGGTTTATATCGCCGTTGAAGGTTATACGAGTATAATGACACCGTGGAATGAAACAGTTAGTTCAAGCATTGAAAACATCAAATATAACTACATCATACTTTCCTAGTTAAATTATTTCTTTGAATCCACTGCCTGTCAGTTTTATTTAAGAACAGAATATCTACTGTATATAGGGATCATTTCTATTTCGTTCATTCTGATTATATTTATAAATTTCTTGATAATGACAGATCCGCTAATATTTGTTCTGCTTATATTAAGACTGTCCCGCTGATATTAACACTGTTGCGCTAATATTAACACTGTTTCGCTAATATTAACAATGTTCCGCTAATAGTAACACTGTTCTGCTAATATTAACACTGTTCCGCTAATATTAAACTTGTTCTGCTAATATTAACGCTGTGTCGCTGATATTAAGACTGTTCGCTAATATTAAGCCTGTTTCGCTAATATTAAGACTGTCCCACTGCTATTAAGCCCGTTTCGCTACGAATAGACTGTTTCACCTTATATTCATCTATTAAGCCAGGTTTTAAATGAATCCATGTTAAATTTACAGAAATCCTCGAGTACCATGTTGTTCCACACACCGAGTATTCCCCAGGACTGTATGAACGAGAAACATTGAGAACGGCAGACAGAAATCATGATAGAATCGCAGTCCATGTAGATGGAAGTAAGTATAAATGTCTATGTTAAATTTTGGTTTTTAAGACTAGGTCTCACTGAGGAATACCACATTGGCGATGTTCTCCCGATTTCTTTCGATACTACCCGATTCAACACAATTCCTTCCGATATCGCAAACTGTCTCATGACTTCAGCGAAGCTTCCAATTGACCACGAGGAACCTGTTCCCGGTGTCCTGGTAGCTTATTAATTTTAACCAGGAGTACATCGCCGAGGCAAAAAATTGCTCAGTAGGACCTAGGCTTTAGTTAGATTCACAGTCGCGGCATGTCATACCCTTCCATCAAAATTTGACATCACTGACTGTTGTCCCCCACATGTGAACACCAAGGAAAACTAGTTAGGTATGTTACTCTGTATTGAGACCGATCTTACCAGAGTAACATAATTAACTTCAGTACTATTTTCTAATGACCACTATACGTATTATTTACGAGTATTATACTACTACTCATAGGAAATCACCGGGTGTTTTAATCACAATAAGTCATACAAGTTGAATTGTATAGTATCCCAATAAGTCGTACAGTGATTTGGTTTATAGTTTTTACGCGGTGATCACTGATATTAAGTTGGATTTTAAGACACATTTCGCGTTACGTGAACAACGCTTAGAGACTTGTTTTATAAGACACTATATTAATAATTTCAAGTATTATATTATTTAATTTATTTCCAATTATTATTGATGAGACTGAAACAAAGAACAACAATTTTAATATTCATATGTATGACTGAGTCCTTGGTATGGTGAGGTGTTGATAATATGATTACTTGATATAATTACAGGTGGTGTACGTATCAACACTGATGGTCGTGTAGTAGAAGCAGATATAGGAACAACCAATGGTGTCATACATAAGATTGATCACGTGCTCATCCCTCTAAGATATCGCTTAACACTTGCCTTTGGCAAGTAAGGCACTCATTTGTATGATTGGCTGTGTACATGATATATGTTATTTATTATCCTTGTTAAATTTGTATTGTTATAAATAAAATAGAAAAGAAATACTTTCAGTGTTTGTTAGTCGAATACATCAAATGTATCAATGTTTGATAAAAGTATGAAACTAGTACTAGTACAGTATGTGGTACATTTTTTGTATATGCATTTGTATGATTCTCATAGGAGAAAACAGGACAACAAAAATCATATGAGAAAACAGGACGACAAAAATCATATGAGAAAACAGGACGACAAAAATGAATTGTAACCAATACGTAGCTTTTGTGGTCCTACAACAGCCATGATGCATAGCCAAAACCAATGATACCATCTGTTTATCCGGATAAGGTTTTGAACTGATGAAACACACATTTCATGCCAATACCAGATAACTGGCCGTGAATTTTTTTTATTAATAAGACATATTCTCACTGGAACGGTTCATGTTTCCAGTTTATTATAGCTACATGTAATACGATAAACTTTGAGAAAATGATAACAACTCAATTCTTAAAAGCTAGCATTTCACACAAACACTAGCCCGCCACAAGGGCCAATTCAGTCAACATCTATACAGAGCGCTCTGACAAGGGTGTTTACTGCGTATGAAGTGTGTAATCAATGTCCATATGGGCATCTGACAAAATATAACATTGGTCAATATTTATATAACAAACAACAATCATCAAAATGGCAATATTAACAACCCGTACAAGTAAAAATATGACATAATTGACCGGAGACAGAATTGACCTGAGACTGTTTGTACTTGGGCAAGGACTTCGTGGGGAACAATCTTATGTTGTTAAAATGCGTCGAATGTTTATCTTATTGGAATTACTAGAGGAAGATCACAGAATATGCTAATATCTTAGGCCAATTCTGTCAAACTACGAAATAAATGAGAAAAATACATAGTTTTTGGGAGGCGTTTAGCCTCTCAAAACGATCATTGCCCATTTCTTAATGCAACCTGAACCGCCTTTAGGCTTCAATGTGAATCCGCATTCAGGTAGTTCCAGGAACTGTCAACATTCCCAATACTGCTACATAATATGTTTCTCCACATATTTTTAAACTGATTTAATTCAATCAGCAACATTTGTTTATTCTAAGATCAACAATTATTGTGTAACTGTTAGTTAAATCGATATTTTTGCAGATAATCACTCCGCCGGGTCGATATCGAACTTGTTTCGTAATAAGAAAATGACGTGTTTATCAAATGTCCCGGCTGTGTAGCTATTTTAGCTATCTAAGTCACGTGATATTGTGAGAAGACGTAAACAATCGAGCTCTCGGAAAATTCGAAATAAATCAGGATTTAAACGGATTATTAAAATATGTTTTTGATAAATAAAAAGATAAACGATGGATATATGTGTATACGATGGGTAAAAGACGAAGGTTTAGGAATAAAAGCAATAGTGGAAGTGAAAGTGAAGAGGCTTCGAAAACAAAAAAGTGCGCCAGATTGGGAGGCCCGACCAAGGGCATAAATCATGGACTTGATGTAAGTGATCTCATTAGTCAAGCGAACTCTGTTTTATATGAATGTGACACAGAATCTGATTTGAGTACTGCTGACATTTTTCTGAACATGAAACGTATGTTCGAATCTAAGTTAGACCGCCTTCGCACAGACTTGATGGCGAATATTGATAATATTGATAATAAAGTCAGGGCCTTACGAGATGAACTCACGATGGATATGTCTCGGGAAAATAATCGCATTAGTGAGGTGATGACAACAATTCAGTCAATCAAATCACGGGTTGATACACTTGAACAGACGAATACAACCATGCCCTCGGGTATGGACATTACAGACAGTGGTATACATCGCCCACGTGATCGACGTCGTTACATAGCCATAAGTATTTTATTTCTTCATCGATTTCTATGAAATATACGCCACGCTAAGGGGACAATTAATTGCTTTCCATAAAATATATAATCTTTTTCAGCGGCTGTGCTGTTTTGTCCATTACCTTGTGAAACCTAGGAACGTGTAGGTTTCACAGGGTAATGAAAAAATCGGTAAAACTGCTAATAAAGATCTTATATTTCACAGAAAGCAAACACTTTTCCCTTAGCGTGGCGTATATTTCATAGAAATCGATGAAGAAATAAAATACTTATGGCTATATTTGTGTTTCCATGTTTACAAATTTCTACTTGTAACTGTAGTCAAAAGTCACATGGTATTGCTACACTGGTAGAGAGGTTGCGAAAGGCAACGTGTAACGTGTACGTGTACGTTAATACTATTTTTGGGTATTTCGTCATCCAGGTATGCGTAGTTTCTACAAGTAACGGACGTGTGACCGACGAAAATATAATGTGTACTATGTCACACAGGTATGGGTACGCACGGGAAACCCAATATTTTATCGCCGGTAATCTCAGTGAGTTTATATAAACAATCATTATCGATTCACGAAGAAATCATGTTACAACTGCCATGTGAAGTTACACGCACACGTTGTGTTTCGCAAGCCAATTTTAATTGCAACGCGTACGCATACATGTACGGGTAGCTACAGGTACACGTAGTCGTACACGTTCGAATCGCAACCTCTCTATTGTGTCTCTGCACGGCCACGTGGACACTTCACCAAATCGCAAAAACAAATTGTTCATCCATGAATTAAAAATCACTCCAGCTGTATGATTAGAAACCGAAGACCGTGGTCAACTAAATCAAAGTCGTTTCTCAGTTTGAATAGTGTCAATAACAGTTGGTTTTCAAAGTTACACTTTTCACTTCCTTCAATGTCCCCTTTCCCACTTAGCTTAATGGGTCAACATTCTCCTCTGGCACCAGGAAAGTATAAATATTCATAACCCCAACCTTATTAAATCTAGTATAATATTTAATCAGTTTTTCATCATTAATAATCAGTTCAGTGCTGAGGGTTGGTGGTGGTGCGCCTTCCTCTGGGCTTGAAACTTGACTATGAATGTCAATACAATCCAATGTAGCTTTTGCAAATTTCTGTTGTAAGGATTTGTTTACAGCAACCAAGACCATGACATCAATTGGATCAACCCCTGTAAACTATAAATTGGTTTGATAATGTTTCAGGTACTGAAATATGCATAGTTTGTATTTGTAGGCAAAATGCTATGCGGAAGAATGTCAGCAACAGCCAGTTACTTCTAATTGTGGGGATATTCAGTTCCCGAAACAATCTGTCATTAATATGCAGGACATAAATGTAGTGCCCAAATTGACCATGGAACAGTGTTGGAAACTAGAAGAATCAACACGTGACCAAGTAGACAGTAGTTTGTGGGCAACGGAGAGGAAAAATAGACTGACATCATCATAGTTCGGTCTGATACTAAAACGAAAGCAAGTGACTGAACATTTATTGCCATGTTAAAGAACCCCAAACCATTCACTGCAAAACCAACGTCATCTGGAATTGCTAATGAGAGAAAAGCATTGACAACTTCCTGTGCTAAAAAGGGATATCACATACACAAATGTGCAATCCGTGAAAAAAGACAAAAATGGACCAAACACAGTAATTGTAAAAACCACTACACCTATGATAAATACAAGCAAGCAAGAAATAATGTAACATATGAACTCAGAAAATCCAAACACGAATATGAAAAACACATAGTTGAAAATATCAAAACAAATAGTAAAATGTTCTGGAAGTATGTTAGGTCAAACACTAAAACCAGCGTACAAGTAAACAGTCTTGAAACAAAAACAGGGGAAATAACGTCAGACGACGTAGAAGTAGCCACAACTTTAAACGAAAACTTTGCAAACGTATTCACTACTAAAGCTATGAGTAATGTCCCAACTATGGAGGAAACTAATATAGAAAACACATTAGAGAATTTAGAAATTACTGAAGATATGGTGAAAAAAGCCTTGAATGATCTAAGCCCTACGAAAGCCCTAGGACCAGATGGTATCCATCCGAGAATATTGGTTGAATGTAAACAAATGGTAGTTAAACCATTGACTGACATCTTTAACAAATCACTACGAAGGGAAAAGTTAGCTGTCATATGGAAAAGCGCTAATGTAACAGCAATATACAAAGCCGGTCCAAGAATAAAGGCAGAAAACTATAGACCAATAAGTATTACTCCAATTAGCTGTAGAATCATGGAAAAAATACTAAGAAATAAAATTGTGAACCACCTAGAGGACAATGATATGTTGTCAAAACACCAACATGGCTTCAGGAAAAACCAGAATGTATAGAAGATTGGAGTAGTGCAATTGATAATAATAAGGAAGTTGACATAATATACTTGGACTTTAAGGCGGCCTTTGACAAAGTTCCTCATAAAAGACTATTGTTAAAGGTATGGAAAATGGGAATAAGGGGCAAGATTTACAAATGGATAGAAAACTTCCTCGTTAATAGGAAACAAAGGGTTACAAAATTCGGTTTTTTACTAGTGTTTTAATGCAGCTTTTAAGGATAGATTAACGTTGGTGTTTGGGATTTAAACTACGTGATTATAAGTTGAACTGTGATAATATGTAAGATAATTATGTACCACCGTCTCTTATAATTCTGTATAGAGTGGCAATGTATATATATATAACTATATGGATTTTTATGATGTTTTATAATAATAATTGTATTTGTTCATTGATGAGACATTAATAAAGAATAATATACACAACTCGTAACTACATCTTTTCACCATTGTCAATAACCATCGGCGTTAATTAAAAAATTTTCTTTAGATTTAGTAAGATTACAATCAAACATTATCTAAATTTGTTGACTCAAATTCACGTTCGTACAACAAACGCTAAAACAATAATGGACTATAATTTCGTATAATCATATTTTATGTTATTGGATTAGTATTATATAATGGGTGCTAATAAATGCACAATGCCCAACACATAACCGAACAAGAAAATGAACTTAACCGCTGAAAGTCCCAACTGTCAACAAACTAAATGACATAGTTTCAGTAATCGAAAATCTGAATGTCCAAGTAGAATGACCTAGTTTCAACAGTAAAAAAGCTGAAATACCTAGTTATAGCTGTCTAAAATGCTAAAACGTTTCAAAGTAATAGTAATTTCATAGATGAACGTTGAAACGTAATTCGTCTGTGAAAAGTACTCGAGACCACAATCGACTTGTCCAACCAGAATGCTCTGGTGCCCAGATCAGACGAGAAATACTATGACGTTGCGTTAACGGCACGTTTACAAGCGGACGTCGTGCACGTACTCCAGCAGCTCTGAGACGATTCCGCACGGTGCCAGAGGAGATTATAGTTCCGGTTGCTGCTCTAAACGTACCAACATGTGCGGTACATGGCATCAGACGATAAATTGTTCGTTCTTGCACGTTAACAGTGTTATGAATCGTTGTTTATGGCAGCTCCAGCATTTTACATGCCTTTTGCGACGTGTCTATCGTTTAACGGCATGTCGGGGCGGTGTCCCGTGCTGAAATTTATGTAAAGTTAGGCAGAACAACGCACCTAACAATGTCAATGTGTTTACCATGGTATAATAATAATAATAATAATAATAATAAAGACTTTATTTATAGAGGCAACACAGTTGGGTATACCCAGTCTTCCATGTGAGCCTCATTAACACATTTACATAATATGTACAGTAATAACAGAAGATAACAATCAACAATAACAACAATAACAAAAAATTATGACTTGGCTGAAAACAAATTTAGTTTAAAATGTACTGTTATGCATATATAAGGAATAGATACAGTAAGTCATTGACACAACTGGTTGGAGCTAAGACCAGGACCTAAATGATCTTTCAAATGAAAGAAATGGTTTGTTGACCACCAGAGAACCACCACTTTAGATATTTGCTTTTGAATGTGTTAACACTTTCAGATACTTTGATATCATATGGAAGTGAGTTCCACAACTTAGCACCCGAGTATGCCAATGATTTTCTGAAAAACTCAAGTCTCGGTTTTGGTACAGAAAGAAGTCTTTGTTCAAATGATCTCAATGCCTGTTGTCGCTATATGTGAATAGCTGCTCCATATAATTTGGAAAAAGGTTATTGAGTGACTTGTAAACAAGAATAGCTTTTTTGTAGTTAACTCTATCTGAAAATTTCATCCAGTTTAGTTGCAAAAATAATTCATCTGTTGGTGTATCAAAATCTTTATCCAAAATAATACGAGCAGCACGTTTTTGAAACTTATACATATCATTTGAGAGGTCATTAGTGCAATTTCCCCAAATAGAGCAACAATAGTCTAAGTGTGGAAGAATGTATGCGTTGAAGAACATTTTTCTAGTATGAATATTCAAAAATTGTTTTATTCTCATCAACAAGTATAATAAGGAGTTGCATTTTTTCAGTGTAATTTGTACCTGCGTTTTCCAATTTAGTGTATGATCAATATGAACACCAAGAAGTTTTTCTGAGGTTGAAAATTCAATAGTTTTTCCATTGAATGAAATATTTGAGTTGTGTGAATTTCTTACAGTATTAATAATTTGGTTTGATGGCGAGATGATCATTGCTTTAGTCTTGTCAGCATTTGCAATCATAGAGTTTCCATCTAACCAGTTTTGTATGGAACCAAGGTCTGATTGAAGATTGGTGCAGATTGAGTCGATAGTATTTCCAAATGATGAAATAGTTGTATCATCAGCAAACATATCTGATTTACAATTTGACAAATGTAAGGGCATATCATTGATGTAAATGATGAATAGTAGAGGACCTAATACTGAGCCTTGAGGCACACCAGCCGGTATCTTTTGGACACTAGAATATGTTCCCGACACACAAACCTGTTGTGATCGATCAGTTAGATATGACTGAAACCAGGTAATGGCATTAGCATCAATGTTATATAGCTGTAGCTTTTCAACTAGTAACTTGTGGTTGATAAGGTCAAAAGCCTTTGTCAGATCGAGAAAAATAGTTCCAACATGATTTCCCTCATTTATAGCCTTTATCCAGCTGTCAATAATAGCTGTCATAGCAGTCTCGCATGAGAAATGAGTTCGAAACCCAGACTGATTTGGGTGAAGGAGTGAATTATTTTCTAAAAATAATTTCAAGGTGTTACTGACATGTTTTTCAAGTACTTTGGATAGTACAGGTAAGATTGAAATAGGTCTGTAATTACTTTTTTCTGTTTTAGGCCCCTTTTTGTAGATAGGTGTAACCTTGGCTCTTTTGAAAATTGATGGAAAAACTCCACTTGTTAAACTGATGTTAAATATCTTCTCCAAATGTCTTGAAATGATTTTAGCACTTAATTTAATAAACTTTGGCCCTATACCATCTAATCCAGTAGATTTACTGACATCGAGGTTGTTTAGCTCTTGTTCTATAAATTTGCTTGTAATTTTAGGTAATACAAATGAAGTGTCCTGTCCAGATTACATTTCAATGTATTCCTGAAGTTTGATTTTATCACTTTCTGAGAAGGAAGAACAGTTTTGGGGAGAAGATTTAAAAATGTCTATGAAATAATTATTAAACGTTTCTGCAGTTTCCTGAGGGTCTGAAATCTGAGTCCCCTCATCATCATGGATAAAATTTGTTTGATGATTTGTGGCTTTACCTGATAATTGCTTAAGGTTCTTCCATAAATCCTTGGCATTATTTTTATTGTTATTTATAGTCTGTGCATAATATGTTTTCTTTGCATTTGAAATTGTGGTTTTAACTTTATTTCGCCAGTATGTAAATTGTTCCCTATGATTCAACTTTTTTGCCTTATCTCTTTCTCGTGTCATTTTAAGTATCTCTGGGTTGTACCAGTCAGGTAAATGTGTATGTTTGACCCGCTTTGTTTTCAATGGAGCATGTGTATTTAACACATTGTTGAATAATGATTGAAAACAATCTAAAGCGTCATTTGGGTCTTCATATATATCTAACAAAGACCATGGTTGTTCATTAAGAGATTCTAGAAAATCTTTTTCAACAAATTGTTTCATGTTACGGTATTGAATGATATGATGTAAGGGGTCTCGAGGTGCCTCATTGGAAACTTTATGTGTGAAACACACAGGAAAATGGTCACTAATTGATAGTACTGGTATATTAATTTCAGATATATTTTCAGAAAAATTCGTGTATAGATGATCAATTATTGTTTTTGAAGTGCATGTTACTCTGGTGGGGTTTTCAACAAGTTGTCTGAGATTGAAACTGTTAGTAATATTATTCCATGCATTGTTGTTAGTTGATTGAGTAATGGGATCATAGTTGTAATTTAAATCTCCAGTCAATATGATTTCTTTGCTTTCAATAAATATTTTCTCAAAGGTGTGTTCTAAATTGAAGTTCCAGTCTGCATTGGAACACGGGGGTCGATACGTGTAACCCAATATTACTGCTTTTTGCTTGTTGTTTTGAATCTCAAGCCAGATAATTTCAGTTTTATCATTTTCTAAATCAAACCGACGGACACAAGAAAGGTTTTGATTCACATACACTATGATCACCACCATTTGTTTCACGATCTTTACGGAACATTTGGTATCCAGTTATTTGGAATTCACTGTCAGAGAAGTTTTTGTTCAGAAATGTTTCACATAGTGCAATGACATCTAAATAAGGGTGATTATGGAGTAAGATTTTCAATTCATCAAATTTGGGGTATAAATAGTGTATATTCAAATGAAAAAACTTAATTCCTTTTTTAAAGAGAAAATTGTTTTTGTCCAAGATGTCATTTTTTTAATATTTGTGTCACAACTTAATATTGTATTTGCACTATTGATGTCTTGTTTGTTGAAGATATTGTCTACCACATGTCTGGGGTCCACATTGGATTGTACGGCATCGGTAGTTGTCGGATCCAGGGTCGACGTTGAGTCATGTAGTTGGGTTGCCTGTTGGGATGGTACCGTATTTGGTGATTCCGCTCCTGGGGATGTACCAGAGGATGTACCAGGGGATGTTTGTAGCTGTTGTGGAGGCTGGCCTGGGTAAAATTTCCATTTTCCTGTCTGGCGGCATTAGAGAGAGGTAAACACTTAATGATGGATGATTTGATGTTTTTGGCAAACAATGAACTGCCTTTATTGCTAAGGTGTACCTCATCTCTGTATAGTGATTTGTCCACATGGCCATTGTTCATGAAGTTGCTGGTATTATCAATGAATACATGGTGGTTTTCAGCACATAGTTTTGATAACAGTATATTTGTTTCCTTTATCACATCAAATGATAGTTTGTCATACTTCTTCGGTAGTATTGATGAAATAAATATTGTAGCATTTTCGTTGAGATTCTGTAGTTCTGTTGTGAGGGTTTTAAAGTCCTCAACAATTTCAGTAGATTTGTTGGCATTGGAAATGTTATTGACTCCTGCATGTATCACAAACATGTCAAAATCAGATACGAATGTTTTATCCTTGAGTGATTTCAGGTACATTGTTATATCGTTAACTGTAGCGCCAGATTGAGATTTTATTTTGACATTAAACTGTCGACCAGATAGTCGTTGGGGCTCTAAGACTCTAGTGACTGAATCTCCAAATACATAGACTTTGTGCTCTGTGATGTGTTGGCTTGCTGCTGGTATGGGAGTGTCCAATCTTTGTCTTGTATTGGAATTTGAAGGTGATGAAGCCATTTGAGGTTGGTTATCAGGATTTAAAGCACCCGGCATTTGCTGTGCTTTATTTTCTCTTAATCTGTTAATCTCCTCCTTGTTAGAGTCCACCTCATTTCTCAGACCTCATTTCTCAGCTCTTGTAGCTCTGTGGTTGAAGCAGAATTTGTCACTTTCTGTCTTAAGGTATCAAATCCAGTTTTTAGAGTCCTTATTTCATCATAAAGTGCATCCTCCACTTTATCAGTACTCTTTTGATCTGATGACTTTATTTTAGTTGTAAGTGACGTAATCTGTTTAGCTTGCTCGCGAACTTTTGTCTGGGTATTTGTTAGTGTTATCTGCATTTTTCCAGCAGCATCTGTAAGTTTTGTTAGAGATTTATTTTGTTCTGCATTTAGTTTTTGAAGTGTTGTATTTTCCTCCCTGAGTTGATTGTTCTCTTTGGTAAGTTCATAATTTTGGTTCTGCAGGTCAATTAATTGTTGTTCATTAGAAGTTGATTGGTTTCCTTGTTCACATATCAGTATGGATTTGTTGGATTCATCGCCAGAAATATCTCCAATAGTTGTTTTTTTCAGGCTTGTTTCGTCGGGGCTGCAGAGGTTGGTAGCAGTCAATGGTTCAGTGAGATCAGACACCGAAGTGCTTTGTTGAGTATTAAGCTGATTTGGGTTCCACTCACTTGTGTCCATACACTTCAGCTCTGTTTCACTGCCATTAGATTGGATATCAGATATAGTTTCATCAGATGTAATCACAGATACTTTATCAGGTGTGTGAGTAAAGTATGAGTCTCTATTTCTCAGTGATGTGATGGTCGTAGGTGTTGAATTAAATTTCTTCCCCATTAAGAATCTGAAGCTGAAGAGCTTTTTTGATTTGGTTTTTGGTTTTGGTATGATGCAATATTTTCCAAATTTAGGAGTACCACGGATATTAGTGTCATTACTACAGGATTTTATGCCCTCAGTATTGGTATTTGATGATTCGTTGCTCTGGTCATTTCTGCTGTGGCTCACACTGGGTTTGGGACTTTCATGTAAAAGACTCATCTCCGCCGGTCCTGTTGTTAGATGATCAACTAAGGAATAGAATTCTGTGACAAGCCAGTTTCTACAGCCTGTGCCCTGAATTAAAATTGTTTTTGTATAGAAAACTGTTACAACAACCTTTTGGTCATGTACAAATAAAGTTGTTGTAATTCCTTTGTTGTTCTTTGTATCAACAAAATCATGTTGGTTCTTTAGAAGTTCAATGAATGCATCATGGTCTTTGTTTTGGTAGAATATAATTGTTATATTGTGGCTCGCCTTCCTGTCCTGAATTTTGCACATTCCTTTGTAATCGTTATGATCATCAATGTCCGATCTGTTATGCAAGTTTGTATCATTCTTTGAGGCCATTGTCCAATTGATGTTTTTAATGTCAATACAAGCACTAAATTAGTTTCAACTGTCAGTGAAAGACTATCAAGTTGGTGCCTTTAGGGTATGTATCCAAGTTTTGACACAGTCTGACAAGTTTAATGTTACTTATGTTTTAAAGAATTGCTGGAGGGTATAATCCAGATGTCACAAGATCTCGACACGTGTTATGTTTTCTAGAGAATTGCTCCTTAATAATAATAATGTCCAAATATATTTAAGTTTTGAAGTAAAATAATTCCAATAACACTGATTTTACAGTTAATCCTTGATCACAGTAAGAATCTAAATAAAATTCCCAATAACACTATATAAAATTCAACTGTTAATTCCTATTATGTGCACTAAAAACTTCGAATTTTGTCAGATCAAAATTTTATTTTAAAAAATAATTATTAGTCACGTGCAATTTGTGGTTTTTGTTTAAAACTGACTACACCTCATGTTTAAGTACACACTCATATGCATAACGTCAGATATACTCTCAACACACACATATAATACACGATTTTCAAGATTTTAAGTCCAGCGGGTGTAAATAAAACCGTAATTAAAACCACAGGACTTTGAAATTCTATCCTTAAAATATCATAGCAGTCGGTCTAATCAAAATCGCTCTCTATATATATATAATACGGAAGGAGTGCAACGCATCCCCCTCCAAAATGGAATCCCGTAGCCAGTGCTAACAAAATAAAAGATACGAGCGATCAAGTTAGCTCATTCGACGAAGACTTATATGTACCCAATCCAATCAACAACCAATATATTTTTCTGATTTTATACGAAATATTCGTGATTTACGATGTACTAGATATTGCCATTTCGTGAAGGAAATAAGGAATATATCTTGTAATATTATGCGAAAGTGAATATGTTCGTTGCATGAGGTACATATAAATACTCTTCGTCGAATGGGCTAACTCGGTCGCTTGTATCTTTTATTTGGTTAGCAAAACACAAGTTATCACACACCATCGACTACTGCATTATCCGTATTGTATATTATTACCTAGCACTCTATATAACGAGTTATTCGTTATTTTTGACTGTTTCATGTCTTAATGTTTATTTTTAGATTCAGGTATGAAACAGTTCATTGCCAGGAGGGCAACAGTTTTGACGGTTACACGCCTGGATGAACTGTTACCTGCGCACTACGATGCGCAATATAAATTCCTGCAAAACACCCTGCTAGATCTATAGCGTATTTTTAATATAACTCTTGAACAATGTTTTGTCCCTTTTTGCTTTATTACATGCCGATTTTATTTGTTTGATAATAAAATCATGGGGATAATGACAGTCTTGAATTTATAGCAAAAAATATCCGCTATTAGTATGACAAAATGTCTTAAAAATATCCATTTTGTTTGTTGTATAAGTCTAACTTTACTGTAGTTATATAGAGTATTAGGTAATAAAACAGTTATTTCATGTCTGTTTTGGGTTAACAGTCAAAACTATTGTCCCTCGGTATCGGGGAAGACATTTTGAACTGTTGCCCTCGGCCTATCGGCCTCGTGCAACAGTTCAAAAGTCTTCCCCGATACCTCGGGACAACAGTTTTGACTGTTAACCAAACAGACATGAAATAAGTGTATATTATTACCTAGCACTCTATATAACGAGTAATTCGTTATTTTTTACTGTTTCATGTTTTAGATTCAGGTATGAAACAGTTCATTGCCAGGAGGGCAACAGTTTTGACTGTTACACCCCTGGATGAACTGTTACCTGCGCACTACGATGCGCAATATAAATTCCTGCAAAAACACCCTGCTAGATCTATAGCGTGTTTTTAATATAACTCTTGAACAATGATTTGTCCCTTTTTGCTTTATTACATGCCGATTTTATTTGTTTGATAATAAAATCATGGGGATAATGACAGAATTTATAACAAAATATATCCGCTATTAGTATGACAAAATGTCTTAGAAATATCCTTTTTGTTTGTTGTATAAGTAGAACTTTACTGTAGTTGTATTGAGTATTAGGTAATAAAACAGTTATTTCATGTCTGTTTTGGGTTAACAGTCAAAACTATTGTCCCTCGGTATCGGGGAAGACATTTTGAACTGTTGCCCTCGGCCTATCGGCCTCGTGCAACAGTTCAAAAGTCTTCCCCGATACCTCGGGACAATAGTTTTGACTGTTAACCAAACAGACATGAAATAAGTGTATACTGGAACCTTTCAAACTTTATTCTTGCTAGGTAACATGAAGCCATATTACATACAGGCATTCTAAAATAGAAGTCGGGCCTACACCGAACCTACTAAATTGCATTTTTAATAGCATACATGTATGCAACAGGCTCGGGCTACGATCCTGTATACATCATGAAACGGAATAGTGGGCCTACTCGAGTCTCGTGTCCACTGCGGTCAGTCTACCAAACACGTGGCTTGGCTACTTTGACATCATATGTTATACAAATTTAATTTACAATTTCTTCAGTAATTCACAAATTCCAGTTTAGTCAGAGTGTAGAATAAGATAAGTCGTGATAATCGGTCACGCTGTGGTCAGTTGGCAAATTGTCCATAGGTCTTCACTAAGGACTTGACAACCAAACTGTGTTATCAGTTCCCCTGTATTGTGGTACTGTGTGTTATAAAATAACAAATGACAAGACTAACGGTTGAAAAAAACACCTTTATAGAATAGTATACATGTATACATTAAAATGTTGCCATCAACGTACAGTCAGCAAAAAGGTGGTAACATTTTGTCTAAAACCTAAATCTCGGAAACAACGAGTTTCCAAGATTCGAGAGTTGTCATGGCTTCTACACAAACAGAAAACATGATTTGAATTTTTAAGTTACATAAAGGCAACCTTACTGTTATGAAACTCGGGCATCAAGGGGCATTGATAAGTCATATATTATGATCTTGGTCAGTGTTTTTGTAACAAAAGTCAGTACAATGTATTTATCATAAATTTGTAAAAGACAGTATCATGTCCCTGTGGTTCCTGTGGCCTGAGAGCGGGAGGCTGAGTGTTCTTTCCCCGGAAGAGGTTTGTTTTTATATAACTGGTTAGTGATACGCCAGCTGTGGTTGAATAATAAATTCCATGTGTTTCCCTTCCAGGTGACTAGTTATAAGAAACAATATAGTAGTCGGCAGGTAACTGTATTTGCTCAACAACTGAGTGTCCAATAAGTTCAACAAGCTGCTCCTTTAAATCGTGATGCCTCTATAATAGAGCAACACCTCACATTGCTGATATATGCATAACAGACAAACCGATATGTCATGTAGGAGTAGTGCTTTAATAAGTACAATACTATTAGCTATGTTTTCTAATCTGATGTCCTATTTTATACACCTGCTATGCACAATATGATTGGGACGATGGTACCCAAATGCTCCCAATTATACCAATTGCATTAAACAAACATTAAACTATAATAATAATCATGTAATTCTGGAGTCTTAGAGTGGTACACATCATGTAATTTTTGTATAAATGGTTTACATGTGTCATAATGTGGTACACATCATGTACTTTTATATTAATGGTACATGAATACATGAGTCATCAAATGGTAATATTGTGTGATTTATGAGTGGTACACATCATTTAATTGTGTATAACCGGCTTATGTGTATCATAATGTGGTACTCATCATATAAATTTTGCATAGGTCATAAGCTGGTAATTATCATATTAATTAGCTGTGAATGGAATAAATGACTATTTTGTGTAATTATATGTATGCATGATTATTTTATTCCATTGCTAGATTGGTAACTATAATGCGATCCGGCTGAACGATGTGTATGCACTTTTTGTCAACTTGGTAACCATCTTACACTTTAGCTAAGTGATATCAATGTGTACACGATATTACGCACGAGTGAATGTATGTACATGTATGTATAAATGAATGTATGTATGCGTGTTGGTATGGGTGGACGTATGTACAAGTAGGTATGTTAGTATGTACGACTTATATGAAAGTGTGATACCTGAACGGTTTATTCGAGTTGCATGTATTATGCATGAGCTACTCTGGTTGAATTTTCCACACATTGACACAGCCTTCTACACCTATTATAGGAGTTTAAATGTTCTATTGCTTTTTGTTTTGCATTCTTTTTTTGGAATGTCTTTCTTTCTTGTTGAGCAGTTTGAGTAATACTGGGAAACCGTCGCAATATCTATTATATAGCTGAGTATCAAACTCAATTAATCCAAAATTTATTTCATCATTGATTGTCAACCAACATTATCACACTGAAACTATTGAATGACTGAAAATGTAACCTTTGTGTCAATGAATGTACAGGGACTAGGTGATAGTCGAAAAAGAAAAGATGTCTTAAATTATCTGAAAAGTAAAAACTATAACATTTATTTTCTACAAGACACACATTTCACCAATAAGGAGATAAATTATATACGTGCTCAGTGGGGATACGAATGCCATTTCAGTAATTATACTAGTCAAGCCAGAGGCGTCGCCATATTGATAAATAATAATTTCGATTTTAAATTTATAAGTTGTGATACATACGAAAATGGAAATCTGCTTATACTCAAAGCCAATATTTATAGCAATGACATTACATTAATTTGTTTGTATGGCCCTAATAGAGATGACCCTGTTTTCTTCAGATCTATAAAAGATAAATTGTTACTAATCGACACTCCATGTATTTTAGTCGGAGATTTCAATCTTGTTTTAGACCCTATTAGTGACTGTTTTAATTATTTACATATCAATAATCCAAACGCAAGAGAAGTCGTTCTTGAAATGATTCCGGAATGTAACTTAATTGACTGTTGGAGAGAACAACACATGGAAAAAAAACAATATACTTGGTTCAAGAGAAATCCGGTTAAAAAAGCTAGACTCGACTTTTTCTTGATCTCACATAACCTTTACGCAGAAATGGAAAATACTGAAATAAAGGCTGGCTACAGAACGGATCATTCATTAATTTCATTGAATATTCGATTCGGTAACTCTGTTAAAGGTAATTCATTCTGGAAATTCAATAACTCTCTTTTAAAAGATATTCAATATGTAAATCATATAAAAACTCTAATAAATGAAACAAAACTACAATATGCTTCGGCAAACCAACATGATTTAGAAAACATAGGAAATGAAATTATTAATTTTGAAATAGATGATAAACTGTTTTTTGAAACCTTGATGATGGAAATAAGAGGTAAATCCATTTGGTACGCTTCATATAAAAAGAAACAAGAAGAAAAACAGGAAGAAAAATTAATATCTCAAATAAGCTCTCTTGAAAAACAACATAATATTGACTACCCATTGTTAGAAACTAAAAAGCATGATTTAAACGAACTCAGAACAAAGAAGATGCAGGGTGTTTTTATTAGATCTAGAGCAAAATGGATTTCTGAGGGAGAAAAGCCATCCAAATATTTTTGTAATTTAGAAAACAGGCATTACATTTCAAAGGTTATGAACTCGTTATACTCTTCTTCGGGTACCTTACTTCAAAGTCAACAAGATATATTAGATGAAGTGGCTAAACACTATAAAACATTGTACTCGTTAAGAGAATGTGAAAATTTTGACCCCGAAACCTTACTTCATGATATAGAATCCCCCAAATTGACTGAAGATGACAAAAACTACCTCGGAAATCATTTAAACTCAAGTGAAATGTTGGCATGCCTTAAGCGCATGTCTAATGACTCATCACCTGGCAGTAGTGGTTTTACATCAGCTTTCTTTAAATTCTTTTGGAAAGACATCGGTCAATTTTTAGTCAGATCTATCAATTATGCATTTGATTCCGGTGAATTATCTTACACCCTTAAACAAGGTGTAATAACTTGTATACCTAAAGGTGGAAAGGACAAACAATACATAAAAAATTGGCGTCCAATCTCTTTACTCAATGTTTCTTACAAAATAGCGTCTGCATGCATTGCACAACGCCTGAAAACTTTTTTACATAAACTTATCAGTGAAGACCAAACTGGCTTTTTGTCAGGTAGATTTATAGGTGATAATATTAGACTAGTATATGACATAATGCAGTTGACGGAAGAACAAAACATACCGGGAATGATATTACTAATTGATTTTGCTACTGCATTTGATTCTGTCTCATGGTCTTTTATGTATAAGGTATTTAGCTATTTTAATTTAGGTGAAAATTTTATCAAGTGGGTAAAACTGTTTTACACAAATATTCAATCATGTGTTAACATTAATGGACATATGTCAGACTGGTTCAATATTGAACGAGGCTGTCGTCAGGGCGACCCCCTATCCCCTTACATTTTCATTCTTTGTGCCGAAATACTTGCACTACTAATGAAAAACAACATTAATATCAAAGGAATAACTATATATAATATTGAATTCCTCTTATCACAATATGCAGACGACACTTCTATCATGCTAGACGGGTCTGAAAAATCTTTACAAAACACTATGGAAACGTTAAAATTTTATGCAAAAATATCTGGTCTAAATATTAATATTGAAAAAACAAAAGTTTTATGGATAGGTTCGATGAAAGGTTCAGATGTTAGATTTTGTCCTGAGTATGAGCTGTTATGGGAAACGGAAAGTTTCAAGCTTCTGGGAGTCGATTTTCCAATTGATCTTAATGATGTAACTGATGCTAATTACTCTTCAAAAATAGAAGATATTAAAAGTCTTTTCACACATTGGTCAAAAAGAATACTTTCGCCAATTGGTAAAAATGTAGTGATTAAAACGCTAGCGTTGTCTAAAATTAATCATCTTATATTAAGTCTACCTAACCCAAATTCCAATACCATTAAACTAATCCAAAATGCATTCTTTAAATTCCTTTGGAATTCTGGACCGGACAAAATAAAAAGAAATATCATTACCCAAAAATACGAGAATGGAGGCATTAGAATGGTAAACTTAGAGTTATTTATAACGTCTTTAAAAATGACTTGGATACGGAGACTTATGTTATATAACACAAAATATTTTAAACTAGTCACAACAATGTTCCCTTTTATGTCGACGTTCGACAAGTTTGGAGACATTTACTTAAAAAACAATATTCCACTTGTAAGAAACCAATTTTGGAAGAATGTTTTTGAAGGGCTTATAATTCTTATGAAACAACATCCACAAAATTGGCACGATTTTTGCTCTCAGCCAATATGGCACAATTCAATGTTTAAAGTTGGTGGGAATAGTATTTATTATCCCAGATTTGTAGAAGCTGGTGCGATTTTTGTTAACGATTTTCTTGATAGAAACGGTGCTTTGTTATCCTTTAATGACTTCTTATCCAAATACAATATTAATAACAATTTTCTTCAATATCAGAATATTATAGGCGCCATCAGGAGATTACTTGCACAAATGAATTTTCATCACCTGGCTGTAAATGAAGAAAATCCACTACAACCATTCTGCGTAAAAGTGCTTCTTAAACAAAGTAAAGGTTGTAGAAACATTTACGACTTATTAAATTCTAAGAATTATGAAGCAAACTCAAAGTTAAAATGGATCAACGAACTGAATGTGAATGCAGATTTCAATTGGAAATATAGTTACAAATCACCATTTAACATAACAACAGATCCAAAATTACAATGGTTTCAATTCAAAATCAACCACCGCATTCTTGGTACTAATCATCTTTTATACAAAATGGGAATTAAAACAAGCAATATGTGTTCTTTCTGTAACAACCAAAGCGAAACTCTAAAACATCTCTTCTGTGACTGTCACCATTCTTCTGCTTATTGGGAAGAAATTAAACGATGGATCAATACTAAATGTCCCGAGATCAGTACTAACTGGACGACATTAGACTTACTTTTAGGGAACGATAAAATCGATAAAGCCACAACATATATAATTACATTAGCCAAGTATAATCTATACCGTTGCAAAATTTTGAACATCCCACTTTCAGTTAATATATTAAAGAATCAGGTCAACTTACTCCTTAACACAGAATTATACATCGCCAAAACAAACAACAAAGTATCAAAGTTTGACAATGATTGGAAAAACTATTCACCTTTGTTCACAAATTAAATCTTATTTATGTGACAAATAATACCCAGTTTACTCAACACTGCAAACTCTCTCCTTAATGTTCACCTTTATGCCTTGTCTAAACATTAATATTCTGTAAATCATGAATTATGAATGTATATATATATATATGAAATAAACGGGGTTACCCTTACGGGGCCCGAAAAAAAAAAAAAAAAAAAAAAAAAAACATTAAACTATACATAGCCTGATGATAGTTCTACGTTCTAAACGTGTGTTCAGGGGCCGGTGTTTCTTATCAGCTCACATGTAGGAACCTGCTTTCACGTATGACCTGATTGTTGACATGTACAAGTAAATCACATGTCGCCATAAGTCACATGTCGGACAATGTGTACGATGGGTATAAAACCTCGGGAAATCATGGTGTTAAACAACACATCCAGTGGTTCTGTTTACTAGTCTCACAAACGACACCTTCCTGTAAAAATGAAAGTCTTAGCTATATTGAGTGTTGTGGTTTGTCAGTGTTTCGCTGCCACCACTGTGGAGGTTTTAGCAAATGATCCAAACATGTCAACATTAGTTAGCCTTGTTACCAAGGCTGGTTTGGTTGGTGCATTAAATTCAGGTAAGTTATTTATTTCTATCTATCATCTAGTATATATCTTACAGTTTATTAATTGTAAATTTGGCGATAGGTTGGAATGTTTAGAACGTTTTTATACAAACGTTTCCTGTTTTATTTAAACCTTTGCTTTGCTATAAAGTATGTGATATAGTGGAATAGTAACTCATTCTTTTCTCGAATGAAGTCTTGTGAATTTGATGTAGGTTTGATTAACTCGATTTTATCCATTTTACCTTAATTACGAAACGCTTTCTGCTGTAAATGTTGAGTTTTATAAATCGCTAGAAAGATAACTATACTTCCTAATTCCGGAATTACAAGTACCCGCAAAGTGTTTAACTGCTGTAGTTCCACTTAACTTTTGTGTAGGTACTAATTTGCCAAACAAAATTATAGTCATAGATCTGTAATCATTTTATTCTTTTATCTACCAATGTTATAGTCATGAACAAAGATAACAACTGTATATATCGCTGGCTTAGAATGAGAAGGTCGTATAAGTAGCACTTACGACCTTATAAAATGCGTGCATATTAGAAATCTGCATCACCAGATGATTCTTATGAGCCTATTTTCATCAAAAGCGGAACTGGTCATGTTGACTAAACCGAAGTTTAAAACGTTTTTTTCCATAGTTAAAGAGTAGTTTTCAGACATTTTTTTTCCTTTTGTCTCACAAATATCGAGTTTGTACTTACGACCTTCTCTTTCTAAACATTCTTATATGTTATATGGTATACGTTAAACGTGTTGTTTTTTTCTTCAGGTACTTTCACAATCTTTGCACCAAACAACAAGGCTTTCGCTGCTTTACCATCCGCCACATTAACAGCGTTAGGAAATGACGTCAATGCTCTTGCCAACGTTTTGAAATACCACGTGGTACAAGGAAACATTCCCAGCTCTGCTGCCAAAAATGAACTCCAATTGGATACATTAAACGGACAGAAAATACGATTCAATATCTACAGCCATAACAATGTACGTACTCAAAATATATTTATGTTTACTGGCGTTGCTTCAATTTTTTATTTTAGCTTAAATAGCCAACTAAGGTTCCAAACATTATCTACATACGTGGACATTTTATAACATTTGTTTTCAAAGTTATAAATTGATGAGAAATCCTTATACCGTTATATACAGTTACTAAAAGAATAGTGGTAAATAAAATCGGACCATTTTGCAAATATCCGGCAGATTTAAAACACTGAAGTGGTCTTTTAGCGGAGAGCTGTAGACAGACATCGACATTATAATAATCGTTAACATTTTTAATTACAGGCCATTACAGTACAAGGCGCACAAGTCGTTGCTTTAGACAGACCAGCTTCCAACGGTGTGATCCATGAATTGTTCAAAGTAATGATGCCACCAACAGGTGATATTGTAGACGTTGTCAGTAAAACTGCTGACGTCAGCACATTGTTGAGTCTGGTACAACAAGCCAATATTGCTACCGTTCTTAAAGGTAATCATTCTAACTATGTTATATTTCTTTATATATGAGCCATTCTCCAAAAGACCGGGCTTTGACACAAGTATGAAACTCATGATCATGTAGCGTTAGAAAGACAAGACTCTTATGCGCAGTTTCCGAAAATTGTAGCAAAATATGCCATCCATTTACGATGTTACTCACCTTTAAAGCTTACCGTCATTAATCGTCGTTTTTATTATTAAACACACAATAACCACATGAGAGTTCTACAGAAACAGTATTAGCAATAAGTACCACTAAATTTGTAAAATTTCTGCTTTCCCATGTGTTTGTAAGAAAAAAACTCCCACGGTACTTGGCGGGTTAAAATCTACTGTTCACAACGAAAAGCGGTTTGGCATTCACATTACTAATACTAGTATCTCATACATGGTGTTACATGAGACCATACAGTTACAGTGCAATGTTTTATTTAAGGTGATTCACTGACCCTGTTTGCTCCAACTAATGATGCCTTCGCCAAGCTTCCAGCTTCCACTGTCAGCAGACTTACAAGCGACACCAACCTCTTAACAGGTAAACAATAGAAACAAACAATAAAACAATTCTTTTGAACTGACAGTATTTTTATAGCAATCATGTACATGTATACAGTATTAAGAGTGTCGGTTTATATCGCCGTTGAAGGTTATACGAGTATAATGACTTCGTGGAATGGAACAGTTAGTTCAAGCATTGAAAACATCTAATATAACTACATCATACTTTCCTAGTTAAATTGTTTCTTTAAATCCACTGCCTGTCAGTTTTATTTAAGAACATGTTAAGAGATATAACACTGTCAAATTTTAAAGATAAGTCGATGATAAGACTTAAAGTGAAGTGTTAAAAGAAAGTATTTCAGAGAATATCTACTGTATATAGGGATCATTTCTATTTCGTTCATTCTGATTATATTTATAAATTTCTTGATAATGACAGATCCGCTAATATTTGTTCTGCTTATATTAAGACTGTCCCGCTGATATTAACACTGCTCCGCTAATATTAACACTGTTCCGCTAATAGTAACACTGTTCTGCTAATATCAACACTGTTCCGCTAATATTAAACTTGTTCTGCTAATATTAACACTGTGTCGCTGATATTAAGACTGTTACGCTAATTTTAAGCCTGTTTCGCTAATATTAAGACTAGCGCACTGCTTTTAAGCCCGTTTCGCTACTAATAAGACTGTTTCACCTTATATTCATCTATTAAGCCAGGTTTTAAATGAATCCATGTTGAATTTACAGAAATCCTCGAGTACCATGTTGTTCCACACACCGAGTATTCCCCAGGACTATATGAACGAGAAACATTGAGAACGGCTGACAGAAATCATGATAGAATCGCAGTCCATGTAGATGGAAGTAAGTATAGATATCTATGTTAAATTTTAGATTTTAAGACTAGGTCTCACTGAGGAATTCCACATTGGCGATGTTCTCCGATATCTTCCGATACCACCGATTCAACACAATTCCTTCCGATATCGCAAACTGTCTCATGACTTCAGCGAAGCTTTCCATAGACCACGAGGAACCTGCAATTTCAATCAGGAGTACATCGCCGAGGCAAAAAAAATGCTCAGTGGAACCTAGGCTTTAGTTCAATTCACAGACGCGGCATGTCATACCCTTCCATCAAAATTTGACATCACTGACTGTTTCCCCCACATGTGAACACCCAGGAAAACTAGTTAGGTATGTTACTCTGTATTGTGACCGATCTTACCAGAGTAACATAATTAACTTCAGTACTATTTTCTAATGACAACTATACGTATTATGTACGAGTATTATACTACTATACTACTCATAGCTCATATCTTGACTCTCTGCTGGTTTTCAAAAAGACAATAAAAACTCACCTGTTTAAAATTGCATATCAATCACAGCGTATAAACGACAATCGGTAATCACAATAAGGAGTACACGTTAAATTGTATAGTCTTGCAATTAGTCGTGCAGTGATAGGAACTCACCGGATGTTTTAATCACAATAAGTCATACAAGTTGAATTGTATAGTATCCCAATAAGTCGTACAGTGATTTGGTTTATAGTTTTTACGCGGTGATCACTGATATTAAGTTGGATTTTAAGACACATTTCGCGTACGTGAACAACGCTTAGAGACTTGTTTTATAAGACACTATATTAATAATTTCAAGTATTATATTATTTAATTTATTTCCAATTATTATTGATGAGACTGAAACAAAGAATAAAAAAATTTAATATTCATATGTATGACTGAGTCCTTGGTATGGTGAGGTGTTGATAATATGATTACTTGATATAATTACAGGTGGTGTACGTATCAACACTGATGGTCGTGTAGTAGAAGCAGATATAGGAACAACCAATGGTGTCATACATAAGATTGATCACGTGCTCATCCCTCTAAGATATCGCTTAACACTTGCCTTTGGCAAGTAAGGCACTCATTTGTATGATTGGCTGTGTACATGATATATGTTATTTATTATCCTTGTTAAATTTGTATTGTTATAAATAAAATAGAAAAGAAATACTTTCAGTGTTTGTTAGTCGAATACATCAAATGTATCAATGTTTGATAAAAGTATGAAACTAGTACTAGTACAGTATGTGGTACATTTTTTGTATATGCATTTGTATGATTCTCATAGGAGAAAACAGGACAACAAAAATCATATGAGAAAACAGGACGACAAAAATGAATTGTAACCAATACGTAGCTTTTGTGGTCCTACAACAGCCATGATGCATAGCCAAAACCAATGATACCATCTGTTTATCCGGATAAGGTTTTGAACTGATGAAACACACATTTCATGCCAATACCAGATAACTGGTCGTGAATTTTTTTATTAATAAGACATATTCTCACTGGAACGGTTCATGTTTCCAGTTTATTATAGCTACATGTAATACGATAAACTTTGAGAAAATGATAACATCTCAATTCTTAAAAGCTAGCATTTCACACAAACACTAGCCCGCCACAAGGGCCAATTCAGTCAACATCTATACAGAGCGCTCTGACAAGGGTGTTTACTGCGTATGAAGTGTGTAATCAATGTCCATATGGGCATCTGACAAAATATAACATTGGTCAATATTTATGTAACAAACAACAATCATCAAAATGGCAATATTAACAACCCGTACAAGTAAATGACATAATTGACCGGAGACAGAATTGACCTGAGACTGTTTGTACTTGGGCAAGGACTTCGTGGGGAACAATCTTATGTTGTTAAAATGCGTCGAATGTTTATCTTATTGGAATTACTAGAGGAAGATCACGGAATATGCTGATATATTAGGCCAATTCTGTCAAACTACGAAATACATGAGAAAAATACATAGTTTTTGGGAGGCGTTTAGCCCTCAAAACGATCATTGCCCATTTCTTAATGCAACCTGAACCACTTTTAGGCTTCAATGTGAATCCGCATTCAAGTAGTTCCAGAAACTGTCAACATTCCAAATTTTTAGCTGATTTAATCAGCAACATTTGTTTATTCTAAGATAAACAATTATTGTGAAACTGTTCGTTAAATAGATAATTTTGCAGATAATCACTCCGCCGGGTCGATATCGAACTTGTTTCGTAATATGAAAAGGACGTGTTTTTTAAATGTCCCGGTTTAAGCTATTTTTAGAAAATTCAAACCAGGGTCACGTGATGGTTTTATCAATGAATCGTATATCGTCGGCAAAGTACTGTTATGCAATCGTATGGTGTGGCTTTACTAGCCGCTTTCTATAGCCTGGCTCACGCTGTGAGGGAAGTGATTACACGACGGTACTGTAGAATCTGATAAATAGGCGCGTAGTGTTATTTTAAAGCCAACTTTGATATACGCATTCAATACATGTATTCCACATAAATTAATATGCCCCTTTTTACAATTATTTAGATACCCAACATGCCTTTATAATCACATATGCCTATTTTGACATTCAAGACAAGATCGGCAGTAAGAAAACGAACATTAAACGTGTAAAGTCGGTTTAAGCTTTAGTAGCAGCAACCAGATCGCCCCCCATGATCAGCACTCTCAGTTCTTTGATTAACATACAGCATGACATATTCATACCAATATAAATAAATGGTTACAGAGCAACAGCGAAATGTTCTAAGAACACAGTCCTCATTGCGAGCTTTTAGGATGGTTGGCTGGAGGAGTTTGCCTAACGTGCATATTTACGATTCCAAGGCGCATAGGCCACCGCTGTCGTTCTGCAATATTCCCTGCTAAACACTAGAATGGAGGTTGACCACACATTACAGTAATTATCCTAAGATGGTTCTATTGACGCGGTCAAAACGGGTTTAGGATGAAAACACTTATATTTCCTAAACCATCACTACATAAATGGTGTCTAGGTGGTCCTCCTTCAAAGTTGTATAAACAGTTCAAGTCTTCTGCACATGTAGCTCACAAGAGGCTAAACTATTCTAAATCTATTCAAAGTGTCTCGGTGTGTAATACAAGGCTACGATATTGGCACAGCTACATGAAAGTGAAATATGACAGAACGGTGGCGCTAAGGTACCATTCGTGTAATCATTAAAGTGGACGATTTTATCTATTAATCTAATGACCCGCACTGTCATGGGATATCTGTTAGGACAGGAAAATGACACATTTATAATGAACGAAAATGACGAAAAATTGTCCCTCATTGTCAGTATACATCACTTATAATAGCGAGAATTCTGGTGTACGTTCGTTGATATACTATGTAATTGTCCAATCTAGAAGATATTCTAAACTCGATGTTAAGGTCAAACTTCTAACGCTGATGCTTATACCACAGGGACATGAATTGTTTATAATTGTGCGATTTTATTATCAGTCCACAAATTATTGTGTACATGAACATGAGTACATTTTTATAGATTCTTATTCACAATTCACTTCTACACCCTGTGGTGTGGTTTCTACCAAAGTCCATTTAATGTCAATTGACATATTTGGTATACTCGCACGTTCAGTTATTTAGTTTTGTTTCTTTCTTCTACAATATCAGTCAAATAAAAAAGGACTACAGGCGGAATGGAATTTTTCAGCATAAGGTTAGTTGCAATTTGTATTCCATCAGGAGTCTGTTGATCGAAGTACTGTTGTACATAGAACCAGTTTCACAATCAACCGAAATAAATTACCACAAAATGTCATTCTAAAAACTTGTCTTCTTTTCAACCATGGAATTATATCCCACACATGTGATTTAATTCCGTGTTTTAATGTAGCCGTAATAACAGGTAGTTTGAACATAAAATACAATTCGACGTAATGTAAGTGCATTCCCCAGCTAGCATGGATATATCGGCCCGACATCAAACGTCGGGTAAAAGATCGTTTGCAACCCGTTTCTACATCTGCCCGATATCGCAAAGCGACATCAATCCGACATCATACTGATGTTGGACCGACATAATTTTACCAACTTTAAACCAGCATCAAATTGATGTCGGACCGACATAGTTTAATGACATAGGTCCGACATCCAAAGCTAATCCAACCAAAGATTTGTTATTTTGTATTTTTCTCAAAAGTATATTTTCTGCTTCTTGATGTTCTCTCGAAATTCTCAGCAAAACTTCGAGCAACTGACGTGTTGCTCCATATTTCAGAATATGTTACTGCAAGTGAGTGTTTATAATTTCTATACAAATGAATAGGCCTTATATCATATTTTAATTTACTTTTTGAAATTTATGTAAGATTTTATAATATAACTCTAATTCCCACCATATATTACCCTTAGATATACATATTGTTGTATAAAACGATATTTTGACCAATTGATTTTTTCATGTAATAATTTTATCTAATATTTTTATTACATCCCTTTATAGAAACACCCGACGTTGATACGACGTTAATATTACTGTCTTTTTTGTCAACATCATAGGATATTTTTAACTATGACAGGGAAATGATGACAAAGTTACTAAAAATAAGTTATTTTATTGAAAAACACATCGTACCAAAATCCGACGTTGATCAAACGTCAACCCGACATTGTGCCGATGTTACTATAATATATTGCTTAAATTTCCTTTTATGCTTCTTTTTTTCAAATTGTTGTATGATTTAGAATACGAAACATTCATTTCGTTCAAAATAAAGCAGGAGTGTCTAGATATTACAAAATGAGCAGCGTTAAGTTGAAAGCCCCGATATCAAACCGACATCGGGTCGATGGTATAATGAAAGTGTGTTCATAAGTTTCTTTTTAATTAATTTGATTTTTTTTTTTGATTTAGGATGGAAAATTTGATTCAAAAACAGAAGTGTGTAGAACAACATAAGCAGCCACCGACGTCAACCGGCGGCCTTATTCGCGAATTTTACCGATAGTCCGACTTATAACTGACGTCGGTCCGATTATCGTCATCACCCTGTCTAAGCGTAAAACCGAGCGTGCGGATCGATTACGACGGAGCAGTGCGGAAAAGGCTGATTGTTGTTATGGTCAAGGTAATGTTTTGCTTCATCATTCTTTCAATTTTAAAACTAAGAGATTGGGAATTGGCCGAGGATGACCTTCAATAAATGCCCCTCGATCGAGATGCATTGAAACATTCGGGAAAAAAGCACCGAAACTCGCCTGTTTTGCTACCGTCCCGTAGTTTTCTCGTCGTAAATGGTTCAAATATCCTTTAAAATCCTTATTTCCTCGTCATACATATACAATACATCATATTCAACAAATACCTCACCGCTCAAGCGGTTTAAAACTAATTGAAACCTCAAAAAACGAGACCGTCAACGAGACGCGATTTTCTACGACCGAGGGGAAGGATCGGTGCGTATTTTCGGGCGGCCGGACTTTACGGAAAATGTTGTTTACACGGCTTTTGAAGGTAGGACCGTGGACAAAAATCTTTTTTAACTATTTATATGATATTAGTTCATGTTTCTTAAATGAGTACGGTCAATTTCATACTAAACCGCATTCTTGTTACGTTGTATTCCTTCGTTAGCGCATGCCAATTTGTAATAATCCTACATCTTCTCTTACAAGATTTGATCAAATTAGAAGCGAGTGGTCAATGTCTTCCTATTGGTATTCAGTTTGGCGTAAGTGTGTCTATGGATCAGTCAGCGGAGATTTTAATTATTTATTTTGAAGTTAAGGCGTTTTTCTCTTACCACATTTTGACGGTGTTGACTTAGGGGTTCAATGTTTGAACCTTTTAGTAGAAATAACTTTTTCAGGAGTTAGAAATCTTTTAGCAGACAGTTTAAATAGTTTTGGCTTGCTTCTCTTGTACAACCGTATGTTACTTTTGGGTCTCATTTTTCTGCTTTGTTGCTCACCTATAGAAAAAATGCACTAAATCAGTAACTACATGCATTACTTATTAAGAATAGATAAAGGTAAATATCAACAATAACATGCGTCGAAATTAATTAAATTAATCCTGTATTCTTAACGTTTCGGCATTATACTATGCCTTCATTTTTTATTAAGAATATTACAGGTGTTCCAGAAAATAATAACATTTCTTATTATTTGTAATAGATTAAATATATTTGGATTTATATACATGTACATGCGTTTTGTGAATTGGCGTTATTGAAATATATATGAGCCGTTCTCCAGGAAAACCGGGCTTAGTGACATTGCATTAGTATTTATGTAATAAAGTTAAGCAACCCCTCTTAAATGACAAATAAGGCATGCTCTTTGATTCATACGTTTCTCTAAAAGCTAAAATTCACGCTTTTGATATGTTTTATTAAACAAGATGGCCAAAAGGGCTCTAGGTCGCTCACCTGTCGTAGTAGTGGATGTAAGCCCTGTGATTTGACCTAGTGACCTAGTTCTTGACCCAATATCGCACTTGACCTCGATTTGGATGAGATGATCATTGTGACCAAGTTTCATAAAGATTAAGTAAAAATAATGACCTCTAGAGATTACACTGGGGTTTTCTATGATTTGACCTTGTGGCCTAGTTTTGGACCCCGGATGACCCAACATCGAACTTGACCTAGATTTTGTTGAGATGATCATTGTGACCAAGTTTCATAAAGATTGGACCAAAAGTGTTACCTCTAGTGTCTACACAAGCAAACTGTTGACATACGACGGACGACAGACGAAGAGTGATCACAAAAGCTCACTCTGTCACTTTGTGACAAGTGAGCTAAAAAGAAATATAATTTTAAAATGTGATACAATTTTGAAAGGTTTACGTCAAGAACTTATCAAATACTGGATTTATGAACTTTTGCGACGTCACTAACATAGTAGGGGAAGTGGTTAGTTTTAAAAATCTGTAACTCTGTAATTTGATGTGATATTTTGCTCAACTGTTCAAAAGAGTCTTGTCTTTCTAATGCTATATTATCATGATTTTCGTATTTTTTTACTAAGCCCGGTTTTCCTGGAGAACGGCTTATATATGTCATATATATAAGTTCACAATCACCTTTAAAATTATTAAAAACAAACAATACTATTGCTTTCTAACTGAAATAGTAACACAATTCACCACCTATTACCAGAAAACAGTTACACTACAGGACATTTGTATTTGAATTCTATAATTTATTTTGAAACGGACCAGTCTCAAAATACAACAGTAAGCTTTCTAATCGACTATAGAAATATGCTTATTATTGGATTTATGTGTCCGAGGCATATGCTATGTTGAACATTTTCATCCTTGGATTATGTTTCCTGTGTCTGCGCTATATGTATGATTGCAAAGAATTGCACCTTTGAATTAAATTTGTTGCTTGCTTGATGAAATAAAACTAAATTAAATGATTTATATTGATCCGAAACGATAAAGTGTTATTTATATAATAATTGTGCCAAAAAGGATTGGATGTAAACAATATCTTAGCATAAGTTGTGTGAAAGTTTGGTTCAATCCGGTGGGAAAATTTTTGAGATACTCAAACGATTCTATATCGTCATACAACCTAGATAAGCAAAGACTGCCCAAGTCAACAAGAAGCAGACATTACACGAAAGCCGGGTTAATGGTGACTTTGATCCAACCACCAACACTTTCAATCCCAATGAGCGTGTTCACAAAAGCTACCTTCATGGCAAGACTCGTCCTTATAATATATCAGTCCTAACTAATGTTATTCAGCAAAAACAATTGATCAATTTAGGAGTTGTGACATTGACCCCCATCAGTCCACTGTCAAAAGTCAACACAGTGCAATTACTCAGTCAAAATCACAACATTATGTCATTATGCGCTGGGGCACCTTATAGTAGTAATTCTGTGAATGTTTCATCAAAATCCCTAATGAAATATAAGAGTGGTGGATTGCACACAGAATAGTTGGACGGACGGACGGACCGACCGACTGACGGACGGACGGAATGGAATGATGCCTACCATTACCATATCCATTTTTCTTCGCTTATACCCTCGTAACATGGATATCATCTGAAATAAGGTGTCGAGAGTGATTATTACCAGTTCGAAAACTTGTTTTACAATGGATTTTAAATTTAGTACGAGGATGTTCGAAAAGAAATACAACTCCATGCATAGATTTGTATTTTTGGGATTTCGCGCGTCAAACATACAGTTGAATAGCTGCATTTCTTTAAGAACACATTCGTCTAAACTAAGGTGAAGAGGTACCATTTAGTATCAAGAAAATACAAGAATATAAGGGGCCACGTATCATACATGTAGTAGAAACATTCTGTTTGTCAAAAAACAACAGTTTACAAACTAGCATAATATATTATGTTTTTGTTAATGGCTAATGGAGTTATATTCAGATGTTAATTTTAACTTGTTGAATTTTAATGCTGTGTTAAAACTCGATCTGAGGGCACACATTGAATAAATCCCCGAACTTCAAGGCAAACATTCCGTTAAGCACCGAAGGGGGTTTTTTGTTGAAGCTGTGCCTTCAGCTAGGGTATTTACACATCAACTTTTATATGGGTGTATTATCTTAAATGCTCGACGGAGATAACTGTAGCCAGAGACTAGATAGCAGTCCATTTTGTAACAATATCGAATACGTAAACATTCATAATATAATCACTGCTTGGTCGACTGACCACTTGTTATAAGCGCGAAGCTGGTGTGCGTCATACTGACGTTGGCAGACTTTGCTGAGCACCGAAATATACTTGTAGTGAACACGCATTGTGGATAAGGTATCCACGGTTTAGGACCAACAGAGACCTTCCTCCAACAGGACGTCCACTCACAACTGCTACGTAGACGTTCAGTTGTATACGACATGTTCTCCATCACCACCATCGTGAAGCACGTTGTGCCTAAACGATAGACATGCGCTAACGAAGGAATACATCTTTACAATAATGCGATTTAGTGTGAAATTGGCGGTATTCATTTAAAAAACATGAACTGATATCATATAAACAGTTGAAACTGACTTTTGTCCACGGTCCGACCTTTAAAAGCCGTGTAAACAACGTTTTTCCCTAAAGTCCGGCCGCTCGAAAATACGCACCGATCCTTCCCCTCGGTCGTAGAAAATCACGTCTCGTTTACGGTCGGGTTTTTGAGGTTTCAGTTAGTTTTAAACCGCTCGAGCGGTAAAGTATTTGTTAAATAGTATGTATTGTATATGTATGACAAGTAAATAAGGATTTTAAAGGATATTTGAATCATTTACGACGAAAAAACTACGGGACGGTAGCAAAACAGGCGAATTTCGGTGCGTTTTTCCCGAATGTTAGAAAAAATTCAAGTGCTATGAATATTTCAATGCATCTCGATCGAGGGGCATTTATTGTAGGTCATCCTCGGCCAATTCCCAATCTCTTAGTTTTAAAATTAAAATAATGATGGAGCAAAACATTACCTTGACCATAACAACGCTCGGTTTTACGCTTAGACAGGGTGGTCATGTTTGCTGGGTCAGGATAATAAATATGTGCTGTGCTCTTTAGATATGATTTGCCCATAAGAGTAGCGTAAATATTGTTTTCTTATGTTTTCTTCAATATGTTATAAAGTTTACGGACAATTATGAATCCGCAGGTTGTTTACGGTTACCGCACTGTGTTTGGTAATGTTGTTCATGTTTCTGGTTATGACGTCAGAGGCACGTGACATAAGCAGACGAGATATGACAGTGACAAAGGTGGGGGATTGTTACTATGTTTGTGAAACCTGGTGTTCTCCGGACTGTGACCTCAACTGTGAACTGATTTGTTAAATATAACAGTAGGTTTGATTTTTGCAATAATTATACGTAGAAATGTGTGCATGCATGGTCCGTTGTTGAGTGACAGAGCCCTGGGTTCACTTTGCTCAGTTCTCCACATAAGGAGAAAATACCAGCTTCTAACTGAAAACACTTTGGTGCTTAATCAATTCCGATAAGCCTGGTTATATTATTTGACCTTATATAAGCATTCATGATTGAGCTTAATGCAGAAAAACAAAAGCTTGTGAACCAGCAGGTCACAATTATGGTACTATGTCAACCAGCATATATCTACTCAAATGTTGTATGCTGTTTAGTGATATGTTAGATTTATTATTGTTATCATCTCTTATATCTCACATTTGGATGAGTGGCAACACTGTGTTTTATTGTCGTATTTTATATGTATGTACATGGTGTAATGTCTTAATGAGATGTAAATAAACTATCTCTGCCCATGTAAGCCCAGTTGGTAGAATGCAGGCTACGGCATTTCCTAAATACGGAACGCACAGGGATCGATGACTTTAAAATGTCGTTTTTATCAATATCTAAAGTGTGAAGTTTTAAGTAGTTTTATGTTGATTTTAATATTTCTTTCAGACGTTCCGGGTGACATCGACAACATAGAGAAAGCCTTCTGTTATATAATATACTGTTTTATAGCATTGATCTGTAGCATTCTGTACAATATATTCTCATATCTAGAAGTTGATATTTGGTTTTCTATTATTACGCAAGAACATGTATGTACTTAGGGTATATTCTTAGCACTGCATGTTCGGTGCATAACAAACCCACCATATGGACAAGTTAATCTACCAGTTAGTTCTGCTAGATGAACATTAGTCCTAGCTCTCTGAGGTCGGTGTGCTTTATCCATTAAAAGGTCGAGGTCAGTATATGATCATCTAGTTGTGGTGTCCAGAACTTGTAGAACAACCTGTACCGCCCTGTTCTTCCACAAACATATATTGTCCATGTTACAGAAAGGAAAATTACGAGTCCCGGTCCCAATTTCACGCAAAAAGTTATTGCTTGAGCTAAGACTGTTATTTTGAATTAATTATATGATAATTAAATCAGTACTATACAGATCTATTTTGTCGTACGTGTAAGTTAAGGCATTCCCTGTATTTATCGCAGGTAAACAAACTTCAGGGTATTGAGTCGCTCGTATAACATTATGTTGGGCGCTCTTGAGCTACCCTTGTTCTTTGGCTAATACATCCTTGTTTTAGCATGGCAGTGATGCGGGTCATAGCATGGCAGCACTACACTGTATTGTCTGTACAATTCAAGCAGTAAAGCGGGGGAAGCTTTAACTTACTTAATGTATTGAAAAATTACATTTTGATAGCTCTGAGGCTGGGGTTTCTGTCAGAGCCAAGATGAATGCATGGCGGTTAGTCTTTTTCGTAGCGGCCAAAATACCTCCAAAAACTTAAGTGGCGACTCTTCGGTGCTTTCTTAGTTGAACGCGAGTGTGTTTGCGCTATGATCATACATATGGTCTACTGTAATAGGACTATTATGGCTTAGCTTAGAGATGTAACTGTAGCCCTTTAGGTATCTCGGAAGATCTGAATGATATTGTCCTTTGTGCGATCTGACTGCAGCCGCATGGTACCTCAGCAGATCTTGCTTATTGGAATTTATTAACAGATTATCGAAACATAAAATCAGATTGTTTTCTTTTTGTATAGTTTAAAATAATTGGTTTGGAACATGGGTTCTTGTTTTCAAACACAAGAAGATTGGACATAGTTCCATACACGGCATTCAAGCACAGGAGTATTTCTACCTGTACTTGCTTGTAGAACCATGCATATAACAGGGATATGTCAAATATCATATAGGGTACTCTTTGGATATGTGTAGTCGAAAATGTTACACCCTCGTAACGATTTTCACAAAATTAACAAGTATTTTTTTCCAGTGATAAAATCAATATCTATTTTGGGCAAATTGTGACTTGGGTTCAACATTTTGAACTGGGATAGGTATTTAATATATCCGGTATCAGGTAATAAAGAAGAAACAAGATGGTTGACTTTTCCGTGCATTTATTGTGTTTACCTGTCAGTTAGTTTAACACAAGCTTATTCTACATATGAACATACAATAACTGATGTCTTGAATTCAGTATATTATGTCTGATATCAGATATATATATAAATGTACAGTTTTTGTAACTAACATAACTAAGAAAGCATAAAAAATAATAAGCATTAAATGTATATAATTATGTATAAAAGCATGAATAGATGACTAATGTATATGTATGTCTGACTACAAATTGTGTCCGCTGGTAACCATGGTGTCTGGTGGCCGGTAACCAACATCCAGGATACCTTATAGATATATGAACAAACTCAGTCACTAAGGTCCTGTACCAAATTGTTAAATTAAGACAAATATTTATCAAAGTACCAAAGCAAGAAAACCATGGCTTCATTATCATTAAATGCAGCAAAAAAGTAGTTCATGTTAATCAAGTATACAATATCAACTTGGAACTTTGAATTGCTATAAAAAGTGACGAAGTTTCCAATTGATCAGTGACAGTTAAGTAATTACCAATATTCGCTACTATATAAAATGAATGAAGTGTAGCCATAACATATGCCGATTCATAACTGGAACTTTGGTATAAAAGGAGACACTATGGAGTTCTGGGCTGGTATTCACAAAGCATCTTAGTAGAAAACTTAGATTTTTCTTAAAAACACGAACATTTCTAAAGTATGTCAGCCTAACATGACAATCAAGATTATTGATTTTTTGCATAGGTTTAAATCATTATGTAAAGAGCTACTATAATCACTAAGAAAACATGGGTTAATCTTCAATTTGTGCACGATATATGCAATACTATTTTTTAACTTAAGTCAAAATATTTAAGTTTTCAACTAAGATGCTTTGTGAATACCAGCCCTGGAAAATTACTATCCATAGCATATTGTCTTCATGTTTCCTCTCAGCATACACAAGTAGCTCTATAACTGATCAGACAAGTTGGTGAACAAAGATGCCCTGTCCGGATATTCCTTTGCCCAGTCCAGATATGAGCAGTCCTAATGTTTGGAGACATATTACATTAGAACGTGAATGTGCACAACCCTGCTATATATTGCAGATCTTTTACACCAGTCTACTGGTATATATTTCGTTGGAATCTTAAGTCATTCAATCTTAAGTATTTAATTATCTGTGCATTGGTATAGCACAATCACCTTACAAGATTCAATATTTCACTGATATTTGCTAAAGTAAAACCAGGAACATGGAATAACATGAAAACCAGGGTTTTAACCAGCGGCCATAACTCTGAAACTTAGTACAAGCAAACTCAAACACCAGGTACACATGTCCGCATGCTAACAAACATATAATTCTACCTTCCAATTTCCATGGCCATATCTGAAATAAGCTTTGCGATATGAAGAACACAAAGAGTTAATTGATGACCAACCATCCCCTGTCAACCAGAATCATCGATCTAAAAGCAAGAGTGTTTCCTTTGGACAAACTTGTTAACAATTTTAACTTGTCCAGCCAAACAAGAATGAGTTAGTACAGGAATTGTAACTGATAACTTCTCTATACAAACATTCATCCTGATAATTTGTAAAACATTATTCTGGGTAAATATACATAATCATGATTTTAAGGGCATTGTAGTTTTGTTTCATTCATTCTCCGCCCCGCACAAAAACTTCCCAGACAGTATGGGCATAGTGTAAACCAAACCATTTAATAAGTCAATCATAATCACAAGTGATGTAGACATTAGTGTAAAGTTGGTGTGAGACATTTAATGTTGATTCTGAGACAAACATAGTATTCATTTATTCTGTACATTGTAGTGTGTACCCAACAATCAGTACATCTGGACCTGGGATTATATCACTGTTACCTAGCATTCGACACTCTTAGGTTAACATTTATGCTGTTTGAGAATGTAGATAACTGTGATTGAATTACTATTACCTAGCAATCGGCACTTGTAAGCTTAAATTAATGCTATTTGTGAATGTAGATATGTACGTCAATTATGCCGGCTGTCTTTGAGATTGTAGAATTCAGATTTGAGAGTAAAATCGGATATTGTTCGTTTTAAAATGTTGGAACTGTACACTTTGAAACAATCTATATAATTATAACTCAGTTTTACAACTTGTGGTTCAACTCATTTAACATAAAATATTAGTTGTACTGGCAGAATAATTGGACTTGGATTGAATGTCGACAACTGAGCAAGATTCACCAGCAGATCACAGGTCCAGATTGTATCATTGTGGGATATATCACATTAACAATGAAAACAGTTACACAATGGGACTGCATGTATATAGTATAATCTATGTGTAAATTATGTTAAGAGGAAATACAGTACAGACAGTAACAAGTATGTGTGGTATACAAAATGTTGAATAATGACACTAAACACTGTAAATATTACAGACATACTAATGTACGTACGTACTGCAGTACGAACCAATGCCCACAGATAAAGGACCATCTCACCGAGTACGAACCAACGTGTCAATATTAGAAGGACTTTCTTACTGAGTACGAACCAACATGTCAGTAGTGGAAAGACCTTCTTACAGAGTACAACCTAAGTCGACAGACAAAGGACCATCTTACAAACCAATGAACGACACCATGTTACAAAACACATTGTTATTGTAAGTATAATATATAATTATTTTAGCAACATATGATAGCAATTTATACAGGAATTTGTACATGATTGCATAAGTATCGATATGTTTTATATCCAAAATCAGTTGATGTTTGATACATATTTCATAGTCATATGGTTGATACAAGTATATCACTGGCGTAAGATAACCATTTAAATATATCTATCTAATACAAAGTACTGAAAAAGACAGAATCCAGAGAACAGATAATAATTAAGTAAGTAAGTAAAAAATAGGTTAGAAATATGACAAAATCTGGCAGAAAAAAATAAGAATTCACGTAAGAGAAGCAATCCTATCATACTGTTTACAAAATCAGAGTTAAAGTAGAAATGCTTGAGTAATTTAGAACTATAGCTACTAAGAGTTATTGCCGGTTGGGACGACCTTAAAATTAAAGCATTATAATTTCCTAATAGCACAGAGTTAAACTGTAAGTTACTAATGCTGTGGTATATAAAGGATCCGTCATAAGTTGTTTTTGGAGATCAACATTTCTTAAACGAGTCTACAAACTCAGGTTATTAAGAGCCTTTTGCAAGCTTAATAATTTGTTTTCGTGACTAGTTTAAGACATGTTGATACCACACACGTGTTGATACCAAAGACAACGAGTGGTGGATTCTTTTTATCACATTACACATGTACCATAGTTACCTAGTCGATAAAACGTCAGAAATAACAAATTTAAGCCGACAACGTTACGTTTTCCCACCGACAAGCTAGTGACGTCACGTATATTTTATCACACACACAAATACATATACTGTTCTGCAAATAGTGCAGTAAAATATTTTTCCAAAAATGATATCAACTTCCGATACATTTACTAAGACAAGGGTAAACATAGAGTACAACAAGCCAGTGTTGGTTGTAAACCTAGTAGAACATTATGACAACAAATTATACGTAATACAATAATTCATATCCAAAACAAAGAGCCTTAACACATGAAACATATATATATATACATTTGTTCTGTTGTTGTACATGTCATTGATAACATTACACTGTATAGGAGCCTTCAACAATTATAAATAAACTTCCCCGATTTCTCTCATTCACGAAAGTTTTATACCTCTCATCTTCAGTTAAATACAAATTTTGCACACTTAGTAACACAACCCTTTTTTTACGTTTCTCTGGCGTCTAAACGTTTTGTTGTCATGGCATCATGAGAATGTATTAAGACCAAGCCCAGTATCATGTGTCAGAATTCAGAAATAGATGACGTCACTGCGTGGACAAGTGCTGCAGTTAAAATGAGTTTGAGTCTGTGTAGCTAAGAACATGGCCATCTTGTTCGGGTATACAAAGTTACATTTTACAGTTACTTAATTTTGGTAAACCACACATCGCTTAAAATCAGAATTTATTTTACAAGCGAAGGAAATAAAACAAGGAACAAAACAACCCCCGACCATAGTTTATACCTTGCATGATTTGATGTAGTTTTCACTACCTATAGGTGTATGCCCCTGATTGTTTAACTAAGCTATCGTTACATAGTGCAGTGTGCTGACAACACCAAGCAGTAATGTTGCACCAAACATGGAAATTCCATGGCAACCAGGTTTCTCAATAAAGTCTGTATTTAGTATAGCTAGGTTACAGCAGAAAACAACTTACCCATGTGCATCTTACAGCATAACCATCTTCGTCAACTTTTATGACAATAGCTACATACTGCTGGTAATATCACACACATTGTTGACGCTCGTTAAGTCAGCCAACTGCCTACCAAATACACCAAACTCCTAACCACTGTTTCCGTGGACACATGGTCAACAAAATAATATGAAGCTAATGATATCATATATCAAGTGCTTGCCATAATGCTGCTCAAATACGAAACATTGAGTTACAATAGCATTGTGACAAACCATTGAAACACTGGGTTACAATAGCATTGTGACAAACCATTGAAACACTGGGTAACAATAGCATTGTGACAAACCATTGATATTTGCTTCAACAAATGAATGCTTGCATTTAATCCAAACATGACAGGTATAATGATAGAAAACAAAATTATCGAATGAGAGACAAAATCTTGACACCATTCCACTTCATACCAAGTAATGTTTCAATGTAGACTTAAGTACAAATACCATGTTGCGTGTAACCATGGATTCTCTAACAAACAGGATAGTAGATGATGAAGTCAATGCTCATATTATCTGACTGATGTACAAAGTAGTGCAAACATATTGTACACTTGGTAACAATAAAAACATAATTATTAACATGGTTTAAAATACACATGTTTATGGTTTTGATATGTCCAAAAAGAGGCAGAAAGAATATGTTTTATTACAATTGAGCATGAATGAAAATTAGTTTCGTTGAAGTGCATAGAGCTACAGTCAGATTTACTTATTGGCAATACCAATGGAAAATCTGGTGTGTTTTTGTTGTTCAGACGTGTCAAGATGACATTTTACTGTAATAATTAAAGAAGTGATCAAACATGGCCATTGCTGTCTCTATTATGCATAATCTCAATATAAGCAATGGAACTAGGTTTGGTAGAGAGCATTAATAACATGAAATGCACAAACAGGAATTATGAAAAAAACACAATTTATTAGAGTAATCCCTTCCAGATAATATGTCCATCTATATGATGCAAAAGTCATATCAGAGTAAGTAAAAGGATTTTACCTCCGAAGTCGTGTACAATATCATCTGAAGTTTGATTACTATTCACAGTATACATGTATTTTTAAATATGTACGATCACTTTGAGTATGGTTAGAATGTTGACAATTACAAGCATACATAAACTATTACCACTGACATAGATGACAATGTAACTCAAACTATGACCTTGAAAATTGACCTTGATAACAAGGTCATTGAACAAAACTAATGATGACATTGACTATGACTACTGACTTGGTAAAAAGGTATTACCAAGGTCACTTAGTAATAGATTCGTACACAAAACCAGGAAGAAAACTATATAAAACGCTCAAGTGAAAAAGAAATTAAATAAGAAAATAAAGAATGCATACGTCTATTATTCTATAAACCAATACAAAAATATTGCAACATGAAAAAGGCGACATTTTCCTTGTTTTATCAATAATGTACAATAAAATGTAAAAACAAACAAAAATAGAAACAAGAACAAAATAAAATAAACAACCTCTACATAAAATGGTTTGTGCATTGTGAAAACAAAGAATAAACAAAGCGATACGTTTGTAGACATGCATACACATGTATATTCAATGACTTACTATAATATATCAAGGTAATACATATAGCGACCATAAATACAAGCTACAGTTTACAATACATTCCTGGAATCAATGTTTATGTGTTATAACACACACTAACACACACACATCAGGGCCTATGTTTAGAATCAATACCCCACACTTGAGTCTTTAGTTAAATCTCAGAATGAATCACTGCACACTTAATAGTTAGCACCTATAGTGGGATTTGAATCCCTAGTGTAAGGTATTATCATCCAGCAATGTGATGTATGAACACTCAGGTATTCCAAGAACCCCACAAAAAAGGTTGCACAAACTACAAGTATCAAGGTCACTACATCACATCAATTAATGTCATTCAAATCTTAGAAATCAAGTGTAAGTTAAAGAGTAATTTTTTTTAAACCAACCCCTTACGATGTGTCGAAGTTTCTGAATAATTCTACAAATAGTCATAAAATTAAACAGAACCTAAACCCTTTTCTAAATAACCCAGTCAAACATCACATCATCTCACATTGAATCCAGGAGAATGTACAATGTCTACCTTACATTGAACACAATAAATATATCATATATATACAACCACAAAACATAGTATTTTAGAATTATTACGATCATACCATAGGTCAGGTACTTGCAATAATTAATTCCTACTGTTGGAAAAGAACAAAACAAGTACATCAAAGTGTTTATCTGGTATAAAAATAAAGACTCAAATACAGAGAAGACCTGTTATTATGAGGTATTGGTTTATATTCCATACATGAAAATCAAAGTTATTACTACCTTGTTTATAAATACAATGAATGTAAAGATACGTAACACACTGTTTACACGTGTAAATAGATATATGTATGAAATGAAAGCATACAGAACTGAATACAAATAGTTGTGTATAGTTTCAATGCAAATATTTTCCCCAAATGAAAGTTCCAATAGTTCAACAGAATGAAAGTTTTAATACCCTGGTAGAAAAGAATGAGCAGGAAATGATGAAGGTATTTTGTTCTGTATTAGAAACTAACTCTAAATTAGAGACATTAGTGATAAATAAATTATCTCCCTTGGCATATGAAACCTTAAGATGATCAAGTAACACATAGGTTCTAACCAGTTTGAATCTTGAATATGTTAACTTTATCGTCAGTTCTCATTGAGATACGTCTCCTTAGAAGGAGAAAGTCTGATTTTGTAGTCAAATAACATGTTTTTATTGTGGAGGAAGGAACATGCAACCAAATGTATAGTAAGTATGTATGCTTAATTTCCTGCAAAAACAGCAAGAATTATTAAAGCAAAGTAATGCCTTCCTCCTTTTAGAGAGTATTTATGGGAGATAATTCACTAATGTTCCCCATTCAGGTAGCATGGTTTTATGATAACATGAAACATACAGTTCATACAGATCTGAATCAATCTGAATGAGAAACTAGCGGTCATTCATAACTGACCAACATTCATACATACATTGTGTACAACCGTGTTTGATAAGATGTGTGATAAATGACATGGTTCACAAATCAGGGGTTTGGCATGAAACCATGGCAACTGCCTGTGAAATAACGCATTACCACAATTTTATACCAGATCCTCGATTTAGCTGCATTAAATGCATTAAAATGAACTAAAAGGCATGACCTTGTACTAAAAAATGCAGCGCAATAGCAAGCGGCAGAACATTGGGCAACCCAGTTGTATCAAAATATTACTGATAACTTAAAATATTACGCTACATTAAAAATGACCATGAGTAAGAAAGAGAATTATAATTTCTACCTGTACATATATAATTATTATTACATAGTTTACGAAATATCTGTCACCAATTTATTTTAGGACTTATTGCAGGAGTTTTATACAAAAGCAGTTATGATATCCAGTTACCAATTCATACACCATAATATTGAGTGAATAAACCATTTATATGCTACTGTTATTAGAAAACAATTTATTAATTTGAGTATGCACACTGTCATTTAACCATGCCCGAACGATATGCAACAACCAGTCTATTTGACTTTGCTAATCAGATTATTTATCTGATCTCTCATGTAATCTCTGGTAGGCTCCAAGAAGGTAAGGTGATTACGTGCCTCATTCATGACTGGGTGATCAATGTCAGAGAACATCACAACACAAGCAGATACAGTCAATGTTAAAAACAGGGAGAAGAACGTGTAAGCAACAATCTTTCCACATGAGCAGCCTCCTTTCTTTGCAGCAACAGCTTTAGAGTTCGCAGGCTGATTCACTGAACTATCACCTGATGGGTTCACTCTACTGTCTATGTGATTCTTGTCCTGCATGTCTTGAAATTCCTTTTCTAAATCCATCACTTGTTCTTCTAAACTCTTAGCTATCTTCTCGTCATCTTCCTGATCATACACTGTCTCTTCTGGGTCATAAGGCAAGCTTGAATCATCCCTCAACGTTACATTCGGGGAACTAGGTGTGGTTACAATGATTGGTATACCTCCGTTCTGTTTCTTCATATCAGGATATTCAGCATGTGCTACACCAGCCTTCACCTGCGTCATCTCCTCAGCAACAATCATATCTCCACCAGCATTAGGCGCCTGTCTGTTAGGACTGTCAGCTAGAATACTAGATCTCGGAACATCAACAGCATTTTCTGAAAATATACCATTAACAATACATGAATCCTGTCCAAAATAATGTCGCTGACAAATGTTTTCAAACTGGCATGCAATATGCAGTTCTACTGTATCTAGCATTAATAAATATACATAGAGAAACTCATATTAAATTGAAATGAAAACATCAGTGTTAAAGGAAACTACTGTTGTTTAACAATGTTAATATTTCCAACTAAAACATATCATTCTTACGTAACGGAAAGGTAGAACATAGCATACAGCAGGCAATTATTCCATTAAAAACAAATTGTGAATGTTTTTAGTGATAATAAAGAGAAGAAATCTTCAAAGATGAAAATAAGAACTGGTTTGCTATTTTTTGACCATCCTTATGTGTATTTTCATACCACTAGGTTTGATATGTGGAATTATTATATTATTTAGATTATACACATGAACAAATCGTTTTAAAGTGACAGCAAAGAATCAGGAACAGTTTGAAAGGGTCACTATTGGTACTGCAATAACAATTGTATTATGGATAGCTTAAATAACACAAACATGCTGTCGCATCTAATACCCGATATTAATGTCTGTATAAATAAGAAAACCAACCATTCTTTATTCCATGTATGTTGTAATAATGTAATAAGCTAAGCATGTAATTCTATACCATAGTTTTTATGTTTTCGTAGGTTTTAAGCCATTCTTCAAGTCTCAGTCAATATTCAATGGATAGGACCAGATGACCAAACCAGTTTTCCTGGACCTAATTATCGATCAGTACTAACTAGCCAAAGCATAAGCATCACACAAAGTCCCCACAAGTGGAGGACATTACCATATCCATAGTCATGAAAGGTGGTTTGCATATATTGTAGAAAGTTTAGTCACACGTTCAAAAAAGTAGAAACAAATACTAGGTAAAGTAAGAAATTATAGATAAAACTGACTTATTTTACTTGAATAGAAATTTGAGATTGAATTACAATACTAGCTTTTCTACTGTATGAAAATTTAGAAATCATACATGAAAATATGAACCACTTAAATGATGTTCTTGGAAAGTGCAGGGTAACAAAAAGTCTACTTTTTGTGAATGTCAGTGTGGAAAATAGATTATATAATGACAAGTTTATAAGAAGGTAATTCAAGGACATAGTTATTGAGAAGGTATTGAAGATTACATAGCGAGAGGATGAGGGCTTTATGAAAGTAAACAAACGGTAAAATGATAATGTAATATCAAACTGACTATTAACTCATATTATTGTAATTAAATTGTTAATACTTGTGTATGAGGTATGTGCACTTATGACAGACAATATTTCAACAAATACACCCACCCCCACTTCAAATACAAAGATCAAGTTTCTATAAAGTTAACTCATATAGCATATCATTTTAGGGTGACATAAAATCCCCTGCACACACAATAAACTCAGAGGTAAGCATAATTATATTTTAATGACATTGAAAGCAAAAAGCATATAATTCTTCTTACCATGTTCGGGAACCATAATTCAAATGTAAGTATTAAGCAAAACCAAAAATGCTGAACATAAATGTACAAAACAAGGTTTTGATAACCAGTACTTAAAATATTTGTAACTATGAAATTCAAATACAATACAAAACCCATAAAAACCCAAAGTCATATCAATCATTCCTATTTTCTTAATTATGTTTGTAAACTTAGCAGAATACTAATTATTAGAAAAATAATGAAAGTTTGTCTTTTTAATATTGTAAAATAAATTTATAGAGGAACATGACCACCAGAATATTAAGGCTTGTATCGGTCAAGTTATTTCCGAATTGGTATTCAGATTTATGTTTTATGTAGATTAATGCGTTTGTAGTTCAACATGATAGACAAATTATTGAACTTGTATATCTTGTGTTCTATCATAGACTAGTTTATTACTATATCAATAATGACCTTTACTCATACATCCGAGTCTACCGATATATATTATCAGTTGCACACTGAAGTTATGAGTATGTCTAATACTTTTAGCCAATCATCAGGCTCTGACAAACAAAGACCTGTCTATATTACAGTGAAAAATACTATAAAATCATTCCTAATGATGAAAATTAAGTTTATATACTGAACCACTAATGAAATGGCACTTTATAAAATGTGAACTCGTGGCAATTACTGTACAGAACATTCATAATTGCCACAAGACTGTTGTTTGCAGTGCTATGACTTTGTCACCTCATTGTCCACAGGCATTGGTAGCTGTTTGAGTTGAACAAATATTTGGTAGTTTTGTGCATACCAATAAAGTAGTTGCCAAGATAGTGCACTCAGTAAGTATCTGACAGTGTTTAATAGCTTTGTTCTGTGTATATAGATGTTATGGCATGCCAAACTGAGTAACCAACAATATATTAGTATAGTACCATTATCATATTTACTGTTGCTTGAAGACATACAGGTGGCACTGATTAGCTAGGAACATACGACACAGATTGCTTTACATTATCTTCGAATAACTTCCGATAGTAACTAAAATAGGTTAGCTAATTAGGATCAACTTCCAGACGAAAGTTGTTCCGAATCATGACTTCTCATCTAAATCAAACTTTTGTTTTAAATTTTCAATAGACAGGGATTTACATTATTTAAAATGATTGTCTAATTTCTGGTGCAAAGTAATTCATTTATATTCTTCTTGGGTGGAACCACAGTAGTATTTGTAATAGTACATTGTATTGACGTTGAAAGTAATAGACAGTAGATTGAAGAAAATCCATTCAATTTCAACATGAAGTATTATTTCCTGATTATTTAAATTTAAACCCAAACAATAGGTACCATCACCACAACCAAACGTTAGACGTTATACAACTAATGGTATATCATTTCTACATATGATATTAAATGATGTCCTTGCCTCAACAAAACCATTCAACAAACATCACCTCAAATGAATTCACAGCAACATGGTAAGTGAAATGTTGTAACAGATTGTTTTTCTAGAAATGAATGACATTGCTGCAGCAGAGTAAAGCATTGCATTTGAAGCGTAATTTTAACCCTCTGTTCAACAGACATAGCAAAACGAAAGTTTGCAGTGTGTTTTACTGTAAGTATATGCGTATGATGCAGCACAGTGCACTGTGAATTCAGATAAGAGACAATTATTATAAATGATGGAAGGCTGGATAATGCGGGATGATTGCGATGGATGACCTTCACTACCTTTACGTGATATACCATGCTCATCAACGACAGTTGTAACCTCCCGCGCAGGTTTCTCCACTTGCGCAGGCTTCTCCACTGTGACAGTCTCGGACATTGTCTGCACAACTTCTGGTTCACGTTCGAGATAAATCTGTCTCTGCTCTACCTCTGTATACCTAATCACTTCTTTGGAACTCTGACGTGCAATTTCTTTTAATTTCGGTTTATTTTTCACAGAGGAAGATTCAGATCGCAAGGGCTTTACGGGAGTAACAGAAGTAACTGCTGTAAGTGACTCCTTGCTGGAGTCTATGTCAACGTTCTCCACTGAAGCCTTAGGTGCCAATTTGACTTTGACCTCACCTGTGTTATCTACTTTGATAGGGACCTCGTTCAACTCCCTAGAATCTCTTTTATTGCCCTTTGAACCAGAAGAAGAATGTCTTTTCTTGCCTGAACCACCTGAAGGCTCAGTTTGTTTATCTCTTGGTTTTGGAGGTTCGGCAGAGACAGATGGGGCAGACGTCATACGTGGAAGCGTTTCAGCTGCAATGTGTTAGTAATATACATGCGTTAAAATATTTATAAAGGAAACAATATCAAAAAGACAACATTTCAGTAAATATAGGGTTACCGTTAATCCTGTTAAACATTATCTAAGCAATGGGTAATTTTGAACAACATTCAAGTATTAACAGTAACAGATAAACATGTTAAACAATGCAGGTAACATTAACTATAAGTACAATGTATTAGAATATAATACTTAAATTATCCACATATTTGGTTGGTACAAAATTATGATAACTGATTCATCAGCAACAATGTATTACATTAATAATGCACAAAATCCATGATGTATCGATACGCCATTGTTACACTATTCCAAAAATACACGTAGAAGCAGCTGATGTTTCATTTGTAGCAAGTTTTAAAGAGTCATTACAGTATATTTATTTTAGTACATAAAATATCCCTTGTTTCCAACTGCAAATATGGTTGACAATCATTCATGTAACCTTGTCCTTCGGATCCCAAATGGTGACACCAATAAAGCATTATCTATGTACTAGCAACAATGATCTTTGACTAAGTATAGCAACGTTCATCATTTGAAATTCACTCCAGACAGGCCATTAAATGAGTGGTTTTATCCACTTTACCAAACAACCATGGTCATCACATCACACATTTCTTGAACTGGAGTTTAGTTTGAGTTTTATGAACTGTCAATACTTCCATAGAATACACATAGAACTATTACATGTACCCGTTAGTAGCAACAAACTGTAAATTGCTGTTAAATCCATGCATTCAGGGATTTGGGAAAGATATTATGATTACATATCAATAACAAACGTTATCATTCACAAATTCCAATGCAACAACATAAGTCATGAGAACATGAAAACCCATTTGCCAAATAATATTCAGAAATCAAAAATCATAGTCTGTTTTAGGAATAACAGTATCATGGTCATGCACAGTATAACACCTTTGAAATAGTGATACTATGTATATCATTAGGTTCCAATGAATGTACAGTAGCAACAACTGTTATAGCAGGATGAAGTTACATACTTAAGCAACTCAAGATCTATATATACCATAAATTAATTCACTATTGCACAAAATGTAGATACAAATGATAAACTGATGAACCATAATATAATAAGGCTGGGTTAGAAATGTTAGAATGGCCACAAACTTACCCTTATATCCTTTCCCGCCTTTGTCTACAAATACACAAAGTGGAACTACATCAACTACTGACACTTATATGCAGATTAAACATACTGTATTTACTCTAATGAACAACTCATTGTCATTATTAAAGACACATGAACTTTGTTTTTGTACCTTTCCATGTCTAAAACTAAAGATGAATCATCAACTTGAGTATAAACCAGATGTCAAAAACATGAATGCAGATTTGTTATCAAGGCACCAACACAAAGCCTTCAAAGCATCCACTCTCCTTATGTGCTGTTTGATTATTTAACAGTTGCAACATAATAATTTATGTTGATTTATTAATAGTACAAGATAGACTTAGTTAATTGTTGACCATACTTTTTAGGCCAGATTGTTCATTAAAATTAATACAGTTAACAAAGTACATGAATATATGGCACATTATATTATATATTTTACTACTAAGTCAAGAAACATCCTCAAATGCAAGTAATTAAACATTCATAGATCTTGTACATATTCATAAGACCATTTAAATAAGCCTGTCAGGTAATAAAATCTCCAACAGATCACTGTATATACACTCGTAAGAAAGCAAAGTTGATATGCATGTTACAAGTAAAAGATGCAAACATTTTAAGTGCATCAGTTATTTTTACATAACACATTTTTGTATTACGCAATAAAGAAATAGTTGTAAATAAATATACAGCAGAACTGAGCCATGAACTGAATATAGATGAACCTTGCATGTAAATGAAGATGTTTGATGATGAAAGAGTAAATAAAAACAAGAGCAGATAATCATGCAATTCCTAGAATTTGACAACTTGCTGTGTGCTGGTTGGGATATTACATATAGATTCATATAAATGTTACACTATAATTACAATCAGTATCAAAAGAAACACAATAGATCTTAAAATTATTCTAAGTTAATACCAAATTTGGGCAATTTAAACTGACTGAATCAAGCGGCACGCTGTCGAAGTAGGGGTGTTTGTTCTTTGTGGCCTGTGCAAGGTCTGTACATTTTATTGTTTTGTGTTTAAGCATTTCATGCTCTTGTTTGTGTCATTCATTGCTTTGCTGAATGCTGCTTTACCTGCACAATTTATTATTATATGTTTGCTGATGTTTAATGCTTATAGAAAGAGGATGGTTTGAGGACAGAAAGCACAACTGTGGTAACTTGTTCAATCTAAGGAGCATGTTACAGTGCTGTGCTGTGCAATAACTATAATTGACTGTATATTAAGGCACAGTCATGTAAATAACTTATTTGTGTTTCTTTTTATACTTAAAGTATTTATCCATGCACATGCACAATAAACATCATTGTCTGAGGTAATGCTGCGAATACATACAGGGAGATACATATCGAGAGACAAAAAAGTGCTGAGACAAATATTTCTAGAAATTATTTGTAAGAGCTCATGTCATTGAGGGAAATATTTCTGTTTTATTTTGGTCTCTTCTCCAATTTTCAGTAAGGGAAGTGTGCCTGAACTAGGGTATGGGCCTAACTGATATAGAAGGCAGGTCAGGAAACAACAAATTGCCAATAAAATCTGTGACTTATAATGGACCTGGAAGGTATTGTAATATATATATATATATAGGTATTGTAATTCAATTAATCCATACATTGGTTGCTATAGCAAGCAACATAATCTAGACATTATAACTAGCTTCTATTGTAGGTTCCAAATATAGACAGTAATTTAAAAAGAACAAATTGATTTCAGACAGGAGGAAAGTTTATAATGAGCAAATTCTGCTGAGTTTATCTTAGAAGATGGATAGCTTTTCACTGATCATAATTCAACCTCACAAGGGAATATTATACTATACACAAAACATATTTATATCCGAAACAGTGAGTTACCTAACAACTAAAATATTATTTATGGTCACTGACTACTTTATTGGATCTTTCTGAGATAAAAAATAATTATGTTACCTTCATGTAATTTTTAGGTGTTTACAGGAAATTCTAAGGAAGACTCTCCAAAAGTGTAAGTTGACCTTGGCTCTCGTCTAATGACATATATTATGATCAGACATGGTGACCTTGGCTCTCGTCTAATGACATACATTATGATCAGACTTGGTGACCTTGGCTCTCGTCTAATGACATACATTATGATCAGACATGGTGACCTTGGCTCTCGTCTAATGACATACATTATGATCAGACATGGTGACCTTGGCTCTTGTCTAATGACATACATTATGATCAGACATAGTGACCATGGCTCTCGTCTAATGACATATATTATGATCAGAAATGGTGACCTTGGCTCTCGTCTAATGACATATATTATGATCAGACATGGTGACCTTGGCTCTCGTCTAATGACATATATTATGATCAGACATGGTGACCTTGGCTCTCGTCTAATGACATACATTATGATCAGACATGGTGACCTTGGCTCTCGTCTAATGACATATATCATGATCAGACATGGTGACCTTGGCTCTCGTCTAAGGACATATATCATGATCAGACATGGTGACCTTGGCTCTCGTCTAATGACATATATTATGATCAGACATGGTGACCTTGGCTCTCGTCTAAGGACATATATTATGATCAGACATGGTGACCTTGGCTCTCGTCTAATGGTGACCTTGGCTCTCGTCTAAGGACATATATTATGATCAGACATGGTGACCTTGGCTCTCGTCTAATGACATATATTATCATCAGACATGGTGACCTTGGCTCTCGTCTAATGACATATATTATCATCAGACACGGTGAAATGTTATGTCTGTTCTACGAGTAAACATTATAAATGTTATTCGATCAAGTTAAAAGCCAAGGAACTATAGGCAGGAGGTTAAGTAAGGATGATTAAAACTTGAGCTGTTGTAGTTTTAAGGACTATAGTTATGTCTGGTCTACAAGTATATTCCGCAAATTTAAAAGCTAAGGAACTTAAAGGCACAAAGTAAAGTAAGGATGATTTAGGCTTGAGCTGTTGTAGTTTTAAGGACTAGTAGATTCCGACATTAAGGCAAACTGTTCACATGTGCAGAATGATGGTATGCTGGGATTGTCTTTACATCAGAAGCCAGAGTGCACAAACATAATGTATGTGGCACACCACAAAATGTGTAAACTCAATACATGTCCAAATAGTGTTAACATTGTCTTATTACTGAAGCTCAAGTGTAAATCCATTTTTGTAAGATTCAAATGTTCTGATTTAGTGTATCGTGTATTTCTATCTATTTGCCTGTTACCAGGGTAACTGTTTAACCAAAGTAAGATGTGAGTGGAAATGAGATTAGACGATAGTTGTCATTGCTTGTACTCACTTTTTATATACATTTTGCTTCTACGCCCTGTTGGCAGAAAGTGCTACATATAAATAACAGGACCACCAATTTGTACTTATAGGATAATGACAGAAAATAAAGTAGAAACGAAGCAAGGTTTAATAACAGGGGGTTGGGTATAAAACTATTATTGAGATATCCCTAACAGACGGATTGTTTGACACGACACTGTCCAAGATCATAAGATAGATATTTATAATTAATGTTGTCACCATTTTTATGGCAATAGAAGTGTATTCACTCACGACCAAAGAAATTTCAAAACAAACCATCAAATGTTTATAAGACATTTTCATGAGACATTAAATGGGATTGGCAGGACCAGGTAAAGCACACCAAACATGTTTTATCATAATAATTCGTAACTTTGTCTAAGTCAAATCAAAATAGTTACAATTTTGCATTAAATCTAAATAGGGCAGATCACCTATTCATATGCAAAGTCCCCAACAACAGTCCATTTGATGAATGAACAATAAAATCCTACCATTCACCAATAGCTAGCTAGTGGGCACATTCGCACATGAATATATCCTGTATACAAACATGATCTCTCCAAAATTCAAACTAAAGCAACAAATTGTCAGATTATATGGAAGACAACAATAGGTTACAACCACCAACAACACCAACCACAAAACAACATAACATAGAAAATGGTTTTCATATCTGACGTATAGAAAATATCGCCTGCAAATTGTTTATAGATTATCAACAAAACACTCACCTTCCGAAATAGCAAGGTTAGCTGAATTTCGAGCATGCAATCTGCTGTCTGACTTTCGTGCAAAGTTCGGTAATGAACATGTCCTGAAAAATAAAACAATTTACGATGTACGATAAGCGAAGGAAAGTACAAACTCATGGCCTTGTAATCAGTTGTGAAAGTATATAAGTATAATTTATTAGTATTAGATAACAGAGGTTCTACTGAGACAATTATGATCAATCCTGAATATGAGTCACTAGTCAGTAGCACACCAATACTTGGTTCAAACATGGTTCTCTTCTTCAAATTAGGAAGTTTCAAATGACCATAACTTTGTCAATTCATTGAATTATTTTATCAAACAACTTTCATCTTCTAGTGTAGCAAATTCGGATATCCGGATTATTCTGGAATTGTAGGACCAATCAATATATCAATATAGTATCAATATATGTAGTTATCATACTGCTTCAGGTACTGGGTGATACAAGCTAACACATGATAGGCTAGGTGACTACTGACATTAGCTAACAAACAATAGGCTAGGCAATTTCAAGTAATGCTTTTAAGCACAAAACAAGTTTTGTTCTTTTTGAATAAAGGGGAGTTAAAATGATGCACTAATGTTTAGCTAGAATGGTAATTGTCTCAGCAAACAGCGCTGGATATATGCAACCATTACTGCAAACAAACTAGATGTGCCTACACTCTATGGAAAATTATATCTAGCCTTTTTAAGTTGAAAAGGGAAACAACTTGAATCGTATTTTTTAAACCTGTTTGCATGTAATAGATTTGTACAATATCACTAACATACAATGCCCAAACCATACATCACAGAAATATTAATACAGTTCACAGACTAACTGCCAAGTTTTCTCTGATATTGACAATTAAATTAAACTGTCTAACATACATCTGAAAATAACTGTCAATTTATAATATTCTCAGGAAAAACATGGATGAAAAAATTGCACAAAATCTATACACGGGAGTTTACAATATCAGACACTGGAAACCTTATGATTTACATGCAACAAGGAACTTAAAATAGGGCGGCTTTATAATGATCAACATAAATATTGCCAATATTTTTATTTATATGCACAAAAGCTTTAGTCTAACATAAGTTTCGCTACACTTGTCTAGCCATCACAACATGCATGCTGTAGGTACACCATTTATATGAAATCTCTAATAAATATGGGGATGGACCGATGTAGTAAAACTGGGGCCAGTCTTACTGAACAAAATGCTTTATGAAATATGCATGATGAAACACAATATTTTAAATTTAATTTACTTATTGATTTTACATGAACTATTAAATTTGGTATAACAACTTATTTTAATCTTTCTTGACTATTGCTTCTAGTAATAGCTAGGATTGAACCGTAACTACCTCATAATCAGTTACGTATCATTACACACACAGGTAAGTGTTCATGTACTTGATCATACTGTTCCTGATTCTCCAGTAAGGAAGTCGGCCCGGGAATGTGAATATAACAGCGCACAGACGATACAAAGCCACACAAAGGGTGGCAGCTAGACACAAAGTTAAAATGTCAAAGGTTGACTGAACGGCTGAATTGCTGAAAGCAGCCCTTGCAAATTGGTAACTTTTTTTAACTTAACCCAAGTTGTTAGTTTCGGACAAATGTAACAACTTGACACTAAGTGTTTAGCTACATGGTCATATCTTCCACGACTGCTTGAACCAGTATCAAGATAATATATGGTCAGAAGAGAACTTCAACCCCCAGTATCAGACACTCATTTATCAAATACATTTATTGAGAACTTCCCTTCAACCTTTGACACCAATGTCTGCAAATTAAGAACATCGCGACATAAATGATGTCTGAAAATTAAGTACATCGCGACATAAATGGTGTCTACAAGGAAACTACATCGCGAAAGTATCGCGAGATAAACTACTAGCCATTTATCTACATCAAGCTCGTCAATTCTGCCGTTTTCCATTTTTCTTTACGAGTTATTGGAAACAATAATTCATACGACTTACAAATTATGTGTTTTTAGCCTGTTAATACATTTCAGATTATTATATTTCACATGAAAACTCAGCTGGGAAATAGTTGATAAACTCTGCTAGTTTTGTCTTCAATCAAATCAATCATTATCAGGTTCCAAACAGTAATATAGACCAATCACTGAGCTGTGATAATATGCATCATTTGTTTGGTTTTATTGAGTTTTACACCATTTCTTTACAGTTTTTCAGTTTCCAGGCCTAGGTTTCTTTACCTAGTACCCAGATTTCCTGGACTGTATAATCCTAGCCAGTACTAACTTACTCTTCCACAATCATGAAAGCAGCAAATTCTCCACATTTGGCGGAAAATTGACATTAATAGTATTGTCAAATTTTCATGGAAGGGTATTTATTATTTGCTGCGATATAATCAACTATAATCCCATCCTGAAAAGGCAGAATGATGGAAGAATGTGGGTGTACGTACATGGTGTGAATAATATACTGTAAAATCATTATTTTTCCAGGGAGTAGTATTTTCATTGATTTTGTTGTTGAACTCGACCAGGAAATATAATCCCCACGATTAATCTACATCCCCAATACAGAGCATAGGTTTACCCTTCCATGGTTTGTAATCCACGAACTTACGACCCCAAGAAAATGCATTTTCATCAAAATCCACGAAATTTAATACCCACAAAATATATGATTTTACAGAAGCTGGTTAAACATCATGGAAGGAAAGTATGATCATGCAGTCTATCTATCAGTGTGAGAATACAGCAGCTGATGCTTGATTCTACATTCACACCTTTATATTGTATGTACAACAGACATGCACAGATACTACGTTTCCACTTTCACACCTTTATATTGTATGTACAACAGACATGCACAGATACTACGTTTCCACTTTCACACCTTTATATTGTATGTACAACAGACATGCACAGATACTACGTTTCCACTTTCACACCTTTATATTGTAGGTACAACAGACATGCACAGATACTACGTTTCCACTTTCACACCTTTATATTGTAGGTACAACAGACATGCACAGATACTACGTTTCCACTTTCACACCTTTATATTGTATGTACAACAGACATGCACAGATACTACGTTTCCACTTTCACACCTTTATATTGTAGGTACAACAGACATGCACAGATACTACGTTTCCACTTTCACACCTTTATATTGTATGTACAACAGACAAGCACAGATACTACGTTTCCACTTTCACACCTTTATATTGTAGGTACAACAGACATGCACAGATACTACGTTTCCACTTTCACACCTTTATATTGTAGGTACAACAGACATGCACAGATACTACGTTTCCACTTTCACACCTTTATATTGTAGGTACAACAGACATGCACAGATACTACGTTTCCACTTTCACACCTTTATATTGTATGTACAACAGACATGCACAGATACTACGTTTCCACTTTCACACCTTTATATTGTAGGTACAACAGACATGCACAGATACTACGTTTCCACTTTCACACCTTTATATTGTAGGTACAACAGACATGCACAGATACTACGTTTCCACTTTCACACCTTTATATTGTAGGTACAACAGACATGCACAGATACTACGTTTCCACTTTCACACCTTTATATTGTATGTACAACAGACATGCACAGATACTACGTTTCCACTTTCACACCTTTATATTGTATGTACAACAGACATGCACAGATACTAGCAGTCAAATCAATGTAACACCTACATGTATAATCATGTTGACAAAGGCGTTATAATTACACACATGGTATTTAAAGATATATATATAAGACACAGTTTGCATGCTCTGGTAGAGGTTCTATAAAACACAATATAATGACTATAACCACACTACCAGCTGTAATAATAAATCTATTTTTGGTGCAATCAGAAGAGCACATGACAGATTTAAAGCAGAAAACTTGGTGTAGACAAAAAGCAAAGCAATAGGGTATATACGTATATATTCATATAACGTTAAATGCTTATATTTGAATGCAATAAGAAACGTATTTTTAAAGGATTTACTCGTTTATGTTTTCAGAAAGTAATATTTCAATGCACTAAAAAATTGTATTTTAAAAGAAGGTACTCAAGTATGTTTTCAAAAAGTAATGGTTAGATTTTATATAAAAATATTAATCATGCTTGTTATTAAGTGATACATATATGTAGCTTAGAATTCAAACATACCTGCAACTGATATAGGACAACGTTGCACCAACTAACGTGTGTAGTTTAACCAGTGCAGTTTCTCCATAAAATAATTACACTCAACAAAATTATGCTTTCTATTAAATTAACGTGAAATTTTGAGTAATTACACCATAGAACGTAATAAGCAATATCAGGGGAAATGTTATCCAGAAAAAGTCCAGGGTTAATACATAATTTTCAATATTCCTTCAAGTTCATCTGATTCTGAGTGTACTGGATTACACTGAAAATGTTCACCAGGCAAAGTAATTTTACAGACGTCTAGGGGATATTAATGAGGAGAATTATTCTCAGAATACTTAAATCTGTCCTTTTACTTAGTACTACTAACATCAAGTTTGCTGAAGTACACTTTAGCCATGATCAGTCTAAATTAAACTCTTATCAATTTTACTTAAGAGAACCTCATACCTTCTAGCACATCAAGGCAATTCATGCCTTCCTCCTGTTAATGCTTTTCTTTTCAAAACATTTTCTAGTATGATGCAGACTGCACAATTTAATGAAATATCAAGACGTTATTATTTTAATGCGTCCATTCCATACAGACTGGCAAATTGACCAGACAGACATGCAACGGAGTACAAATATTTCATTATATACCAGAAATAAGACAATTAAAGTACTGCTGAGTTACAAGTTACATTGATACTCTGACGTAAGACAAACATTGAACTGATGCCTGATTGATTTTATATTAGAACATTTTTTTCTTCTTCAGAATTTGGAGTCCTGCATGTGACACCTTTAAGTAAAACAGGATCCATGTATAGCATGAAGTTAACAAGAAACACAGACATTTCATGGAAAACCAGACATTCAAGTAATGGTTCTGACGTTCAAGTAATGGTCCTGACATTCAAGCAATGGTCCTGACATTCAAGTAATGGTCCTGACGTTCAAGTAATGGTGGTCCTGACGTTCAAGTAATGGTCCTGACGTTCAAGTAATGGTCCTGACGTTCAAGTAATGGTGGTCCTGACGTTCAAGTAATGGTCCTGACGTTCAAGTAATGGTCCTGACATTCAAGTAATGGTTCTGACATTCAAGTAATGGTCCTGACGTTCAAGTAATGGTCCTGACATTCAAGTAATGGTCCTAACACTTCAGAAACTTAATTTAACAAGAGTCACTTTGTGACAGGTGAACTAAAAAAACAATGACTACAGCGCAAAACTTCCAATAGTGTTAAAACGCTCCTGCAAAGTGTCCTAATTTTTGCAGACACATTATATAACAAGCTAATTTGACAAATACCTGCTTTAAACTGTCTACTGAATCCCTCTACCTATAATAAGCATGTTCATAGGAATTAAGTTAAAGTAAAATTTTAATTATTACCATTCAGCCTTGAAACATGAAGAACTGTTACAGTCCAATTAAGATCTATTGAGCAGAGCAGTCATATTTAGAGTAGTCAGCTGAAAATGTTCATATCATCAGGACTAAGGGGCATGTCATGGCTTGTGCCATCCACTGTCAACACATTGAGCAAACCAATCCTTAAAGGAACTCTTTGCTTTTTGTCATTCAAGAAAGACACAAAAACTTCAAAGTTAGAAAATCTCACGTTTTGTGGTTTAATGAGATTCCATGAATTTGCTTTATAAAGCTTTCAATGCAATATCTGAAAATGTTAACACCAAATAACAGTATGGTTTCCACAGCAACATAATGGCATACATAAAATACAGAAAACACAATTTAAATAAATGACACTGAATTGACATTGTGACCTTTTAAATAACATTTACACAACTGATATTTTGTTATCTTGAAAATGTACCTGGTAATAACTGTCACAAACAATTGGGTAAAAAAAGTTTAAAGTAATAAGGGGCCAAGTTATCAGATAATTAACCTACATGAACCAAAACCATAACAAACGTTTATCTCTGTACTATATTTTCATGCTGTTAATACTTGCAATATCAAATACTAAGTATCAAGTCCAGGGTCATACATTGTAACATTACCATGCAACAAGATGTTTGCAAAACATGTATGCCCCCATGGCAACCTAATAGTTAGTAATTGTAAGGTCATGGTGTCCTTGACCTACTGATCTCAAAATCAATAGGGGTTAAATACTGGTGTTAGAAAACCTCCATGTTAAGTTTTAAATCCTGACCCCATCCCTTCTGAAGTCATTGATTTCAAACCAATTGGTCTATTTATTCATGATAAAAGTCACAGCAATCTTCAGGCCTTGACCTTTGACCTAGTGGCCTCAGAATCAATAGGTGTCATTGACTGTTGATGACCAACCTCCACACAAAATATGAGGATCATAGTGTCAAGGGTTCTTGAGTTATTTAAAGGAAATCATTTGGTCTACCAGACAGACTCACAGACAAGACACAAACAGACCTACTGACTGACATGAGCAGAGCAATATACCACATTTATGATGAGGGGCATAGTTATAAGTTGCAAGTTTTAAATGGTTATAACATGTTGTTCAACTGTACAATGCTAGTCAAAACATCATATCAATGAAAACATTCAACATGATTAATTATTATTATTTCTTTAAAAACAATTACAGAAAAGTTTACATCAGTGTATAGTAAGGAGTTGAAAAACTTCAAACACACAAAATATTCAAGATTAGATATAATGTGTATTGACAGCCAGAAAGAATTATCAGCATATGAAGCATGATGATTGTAGCTCCTGGCAGACAATAGACAAACTTTGTTTTATCTTATTATTATAATTCTATGCAATAACTTTTGTTGTCTACCAAACACTGTTTGGACACATTGAATACAAACTAGAAGGGTTATTGGCATAACTCCAGAAAAGTTCATTTGACCTAAGATTTCTGACAATATGCACAACTAGGCTTGGTACCAATTATTCATGTGAAGTTTCATTAAAATAGGACCAATGACTCGGGAGAAAAATTGCACGGACAATCTTTGTGACATCCATGCAAACAGACATCCGGCACAAAATCATTATGTCTCCCTCACTATGTGTTGCAGACATAAATATATTCCAGACAAATTGTGAAATCTACCAGTACATATTGAGTATTCGGACAAACTACTCTGATCCTAATAATACGCATATTTGTCCATTTATTCAGTAGAGTGATTGATCTCTATTAGACAAAGATATCCATATAATAGTCCAACACCTACACCATTATAAAGGTACACACTTTTAAGTTTCAACTGAAATTTTGACATTTGGAGTTTTGAAATGTTAGCAATTTAAATTTCTCAGCAGACTTTTTGTAGTCAAAATTTATACTTATAGTAATATTAGATTAGCGAATTTAGTAAATTTGTGAAATTTATCTATGATCAATAATTGGTTACACTAGACTCTGGGCTATAAACATTGCGCATTGAAAATATCATATACAATATGAGCAACCTTTACAACTGTAAATTTGTTAAATTATATACATAGTTATAAACAAGATAACGAAGTATAGCGTGTCTAGCATGTGCTGTTGATATAGCAGTAAGCTGATCGGTGAAGCTATGGTGTGTGTGTGGGGAGGTGAGGGGGGTGGTGACGATGTTTACCTCTGAAAGTCCGGTTCCTTTCTCTTAATATCTTCACTTGCAATATACGCTTCATTCTGGCATCGTCCACTGTAATACAATAAAATCATACATATTATTGAACTCCTCTATTAGTGTATACTATAATGTATAGTTAGTTACATTAATCAATTGATGCGGGATTTATAGTTATAAGGACCAACACCTTTCTACTACATGTACACTTAGGGGTTGCTATGTAAATATTGTCCACTTTATAGTAAAAATACAAAAATATTTCGCCATTGTGCCTTTTTGTTGAACTTTGTTCATTTTGTATGTGCCATTCTGCAATTTCGTTGTCCAGCACAAGGCTGCTTCATATCTTTCAATATAGCATGTACACATATAATATATCTATGTTGTAGATTGTCCTTGGGGTGTGTGGTGCCCTGTTGTTGTTTTCTCGTCACATGGCTCTCGTTCCGTTTTAGTTTGACTGACTGAGGCGGCAGACTTTCAAGACGGGATGCCGTGTTTTCAGTGCTTTGTGTGCTTTGAATGTTTTCTGTGCTCGGCTGGTTAAGTTGATTGCTGCCTTCCCTGTCTGACTTAATATAATCTTTTTGTACTAAAAGCTATATCTTTTTCTTGATCATATTATGTGATTTGTACTCCTAATCTGTGAGTTATTTTATACAGTCAGATCTCGATACAACGACGCTGTTTGTTTCCAAGAAAAATGTCGTTATAACGAATATGTCGGTTAATACTGAATTGATACAAAGAGCATTTTAATACTTTTATCCCCAAATTTGATGTCGGTATAATGAATTTGTCAGTATATCGGATGTCGTTATAACGAGATCTAACTGTACCTTTTTACACTGCTATTTCTGTTGAATACTGCCTTCCCTGTCCTGTTTGTTATCATATGATTTCATACAACAAAATATCAACAAATGTCATGAAACATCCTTAAGCAGAAGTTCAAAGGGTCAAGGTCATATAATCACATGGACAGTCAACTTATTAGATATTATCCAGACTCTATCATATACATTTCATTTCTCTGTCATGTCCCAAACAACTCCCTGTACAATACAGTCTAATCATACAGGTCAATATTATAAATTCCAATTCCATTCAGGAAGTCATCAATCAAATTAAATGAGCACATTTATAATCAATAAAATTTAATACCCGTTAAAAACTCTTAATTTCTTTATTTCTCATAGTAGATCTATAAAGATTTTGGAATATGTAGGTTCATGTTTCAAGTTGATTGACTTTTTGGTCTCCCCTCATTATATACACCTCTATGAAAAAATCACGCTTTCCTAATATAATTAGAGTAATTATACATACTTTAACGCTATATAGTTTCAGTGTAATTATTTCATAACATTAGATAAATGATTACTGAGACCAGTTTATTTTATTTCCTTATTAAGGCACGCTTGATAAAGTAACAATAATTAAAGTTATAATGAGCTGTTCGCCCCCGTATAGGCCCTAAATAACAACACATTTAAACTACAAATTAAAGTGCTTCGCCAACATTCTTCTCTAGAGTGACAGTTTAAAGTGACTTGATTTTTACAACAAATTATGCGCCATTGAAAAAATGAGAAATTTATGGTAAATGTCATTGTATAGTTCTATGTATTCTACATGAAAGAATGATTACTTCCCTTGGTTTCTAAAATCACATACAAATCTGATTAAAAATTTTCATTAATTAATGTCATCGTGAACTGAAATATCTCATGAAGTTTCGTTCAAGAAGACAGAATAATGTGGCTTTAATCTTAAAACATGGTTATCTGAAAGCATTGGGAATTAACAAATTGGCGGTCTGGGAATATTTCAACTGGCAACTAACAACTAGAGGATCATCATGGCCCTATATCGCTCAACTCGGTCACATCTGAATGTAACAATCTACCAAAATACAATAATAAACAAACAACAAAGAGAATCTCCCTCTACTGGTTAGAAATTGTAAGAAATTGTAACTTTGTCGAACGATTTCTTCGAGGATTAGTGACCTAAAGGAGCGAAGTGAAAAATAGAAAGTTCTCCAGGGATTAGAAGATGGATATCAAGCCTGCTGATTGGTCGAAAGTCAAGCAAACACCAACTTAATATGGTATGCTTATGTGAATAAATTAAAAGTACCTATCATTTCAATAGTTAACGATTGGGAACTAAGTTGTTTCATAGAACCATCACACAGACAACCTGGGAAAATGAAGTGAGGAACAGATTAATATATATTTTTGCGAGGCAATAATTTCATGTGATGTTTAATATTCCCGCGAATCAGAAAGAACTAATGCCGCTGTTGTTTAATTTCATGTGAATAAATTTTAGCAAAATTATAGTTTTCGCAAATAAAGCAAAAAATAACTTTCATGTAAATATATAATGTTGCAGTATTCTGTCACCAGGTGAGCTTAGAAAACAAGTAATCGTCACATCCTCTTCAATACTTGATCACATGATCAGAAATAAACCCCAGTCTAGACCAATCAATGAAAATCTAATTTAAGTCTGGCCAGACAAACATCCCAGCATTTGTGAGTTAATTTTTCATGCCTGGATTTAAAACAAAGATAATTCTACACATTTCAATTCTATTAGAACTATTCAATTATTCACACAAAAGAAATTAAGTGTTTTCTGTTGTAATTGCTTTAATACCATTAATAGCTGAGTATTCAATCATGTACTAGGATATCCAATCTTGAATTATTGATACTAATTTAAATTTCCCTTAAAACCTGGTATAATTTACTGTGTCTCATGCACATTCATCCATATAAATGCTTGCTGTTTAATTTAAAGCATGTTTTGTTTAAGAGTAAGGATGACCCATAGTGACATCCATGTCATTTGTTACAGCACTGTGATTCCAGTACTACATCAGTGTCAACGTCACATTCTTCTTGTAGAGACGTATTCATCTGTTTTACAAGCTTCCCTCTAAACTGTTTAACATCAACATTTAGAATTTGCATTAATAAATATTTTAAGATAATTATTTACCATTTTTTAAAACTTTATAATTATGAGACAACTTACTTTCTGAGTACATCATATAACTACCACAAGGCAGGTGTAGGCACATGGTAACTACCACAAGGCAGGTGTAGGCACATGGTAACTACCACAAGGCAGGTGTAGGCACATGGTAACTTCCTCAAGGCAGGTGTAGGCACATGGTAACTACCACAAGGCAGGTGTAGGCACATGTCAACTACCACAAGGCAGGTGTAGGCACATGGTAACTACCACAAGGCAGGTGTAGGCACATGGCAACTACCACAAGGCAGGTGTAGGCACATGGTAACTACCACAAGGCAGGTGTAGGCACATGGCAACTACCACAAGGCAGGTGTAGGCACATTGCAACTACCACAAGGCAGGTGTAGGCACATGGCAACTACCACAAGGCAGGTGTAGGCACATGGTAACTACCACAAGGCAGGTGTAGGCACATGTCAACTACCACAAGGCAGGTGTAGGCACATGGTAACTACCACAAGGCAGGTGTAGGCACATGGCAACTACCACAAGGCAGGTGTAGGCATATGGTAACTACCACAAGGCAGGTGTAGGCACATGGCAACTACCACAAGGCAGGTGTAGGCACATGACAACTACCACAAGGCAGGTGTAGGCACATGGCAACTACCACAAGGCAGGTGTAGGCACATGGCAGCTACCACAAGGCAGGTGTAGGCACATGGCAACTACCACAAGGCAGGTGTAGGCACATGGCAACTACCACAAGGCAGGTGTAGGCACATGGTAACTACCACAAGGTAGGTGTAGGCACATGGCAACTACCACAAGGCAGGTGTAGGCACATGGCAACTACGACAAGGTAGGTGTAGGCACATGGCAACTACCACAAGGCAGGTGTAGGCACATGACAACTACCACAAGGCAGGTGTAGGCACATGGCAACTACCACAAGGCAGGTGTAGGCACATGTCAACTACGACAAGGCAGGTGTAGGCACATGGTAACTACCACAAGGCAGGTGTAGGCACATGGTAACTACCACAAGGCAGGTGTAGGCACATGTCAACTACGACAAGGTAGGTGTAGGCACATGGTAACTACCACAAGGCAGGTGTAGGCACATGGCAACTACCACAAGGCAGGTGTAGGCACATGACAACTACCACAAGGCAGGTGTAGGCACATGGCAACTACCACAAGGCAGGTGTAGGCACATGACAACTACCACAAGGTAGGTGTAGGCACATGTCAACTACCACAAGGCAGGTGTAGGCACATGTCAACTACGACAAGGTAGGTGTAGGCACATGGCAAATACCACAAGGCAGGTATAGGCACATGACAACTACCACAAGGCAGGTGTAGGCACATGGCAACTACCACAAGGCAGGTGTAGGCACATGGCAACTACCAAAAGGTAGGTGTAGGCACATGGCAACTACCACAAGGCAGGTGAAGGCACATGGCAACTACCACAAGGCAGGTGTAGGCACATGACAACTACCACAAGGCAGGTGTAGGCACATGGCAACTACCACAAGGCAGGTGTAGGCACATGGTAACTACCACAAGGCAGGTGTAGGCACATGGTAACTACCACAAGGCAGGTGTAGGCACATGGCAACTACCACAAGGCAGGTGTAGGCACTAGGTAACTACCACAAGGCAGGTGTAGGCACATGGCAACTACCACAAGGCAGGTGTAGGCACATGGCAACTACCACAAGGCAGGTGTAGGCACATGGCAACTACCACAAGGCAGGTGTAGGCACATGGTAACTACCACAAGGCAGGTGTAGGCACATGTCAACTACCACAAGGCAGGTGTAGGCACATGGTAACTACCACAAGGCAGGTGTAGGCACATGGCAACTACCACAAGGCAGGTTTAGGCACATGGTAACTACCACAAGGCAGGTGTAGGCACATTGCAACTACCACAAGGCAGGTGTAGGCACATGGCAACTACAACAAGGCAGGTGTAGGCACATGGCAACTACAACAAAGCAAGTGTAGGCACATGGCAACTACCACAAGGCAGGTGTAGGCACATGGCAACTACAACAAAGCAAGTCTAGGCACATGGCAACTACCACAAGGCAGGTGTAGGCACATGGCAACTACCACAAGGCAGGCGTAGGCACATGACAACTACCACATGGCTGGTGTAGGCATATGGCAACTACCACACTACCCCATCACCCTTGCAAAAATCATCAATTTTGAGTGGGTCAGACTAAATCTGGACCCTTTTGTTTTTAAGATTTTATTACAAAAAGGAGAAAAGCAGGCAAAACAAGGAAGACTGACATCCCTGTAACTATCAATAAGTAGGTAAACAAATATTAAGAAATAGTCATATCGGAATGGACCCCCTTGAAGATTGACCTTGTGTTCCCATTGCAAGGCCAATCGATGCCTGAACAACTTGGCCAGAAGATTGTATTCAATAATTGGTTGTAGACTATGTGAGAATAATTGGTTGTAGACTATGAGAAATAAATTTGTTTGTTGCAGCAGATGAATGGTTTCACCTTGGGATCAGACTAAACAATAAATGTTCATACATGGTAGCATCACTCGTGAAACAATGTGTCTAGTGTTCACTGATTTATATAATTTCTTGATCTTTCAGAACCAAACAAACATCCAAATGAAGTATAATAATTCCACATCAGGTACAGCTAGGGCATGACTGATTGCAGCGTAAGTATACCAGCCAAGTACAGCAATTTAAACTGCTTACTTTTTGTAAACTTGATATCCTGGGTATGGTAAAGCTTCAAGAATAAACTGTGTAAAATCAACAGAGAAGTATGCCCCAAGCCAAACACCTTGGCCTTTTTGACCTTGTCCCCTCCAAAGCAATGTTCAATCTTATAAGGTTATCAAAGAACCAATGGTAGTTAAGTGTCAATCAGTTTGAAGCTGTTTATGACGTGAGTCATCACAGCTTTGACCTTCAACCAACGCAACATGCAGTTATATATGGTCAGTCCTAATGAGCCTTTGTAGACTGAGGATCCAAGGCCACGGTATTCGGTAGTCATTGACAGGAAATCATTCAGCTTATCATGCACAGACAGATAGACACATGACAAACACATGTGGGTAATTACTGGGCATGTCAATGGACATTCTCACACTCAATTATTGCAGCTATTACACCTTGGTGTCGGTATGATAACAACTAACACCAGCATGAGTGGATAGATGGCTGAACCAAGTCTTCTATACATTCAACCTGGACAACCAATAGATGGCTGAGCCAAGTCTTCTATACATTCAACCTGGACAATCAATACATGGCTGAGCCAGGTCTTCTATACATTCAACCTGGACAATCAATACATGGCTGAGCCAAGTCTTCTATACATTCAACCTGGACAGCCAATAGATGGCTGAGCCAAGTCTTCTATACATTCAACCTGGACAATCAATACATGGCTGAGCCAAGTCTTCTATACATTCAACCTGGACAATCAATACATGGCTGAGCCAAGTCTTCTATACATTCAACCTGGACAGCCAATAGATGGCTGAGCCAAGTCTTCTATACATTCAACCTGGACAATCAATACATGGCTGAACCAAGTCTTCTATACATTCAACCTGGACAATCAATACATGGCTGAGCCAAGTCTTCTATACATTCAACCTGGACAGCCAATAGATGGCTGAGCCAAGTCTTCTATACATTCAACCTGGACAATCAATACATGGCTGAGCCAAGTCTTCTATACATTTAACCTGGACAGCCAAAAGATGGCTGAGCCAAGTCTTCTAGACATTCAACCTGGACAATCAATACATGGCTGAGCCAAGTCTTCTATACATTCAACCTGGACAACCAATAGATAGCTGAACCAAGTCTTCTATACATTCAACTTTGACAACCAATAGATAGCTGAACCAAGTCTTCTATACATTCAACCTTGACAACCAATAGATGGCTGAGCCAAGTCTTCTATACATTCAACCTGGACAACTAATAGATGGCTGAGCCAAGTCTTCTATACATTCAACCTGGACAACTAATAGATGGCTGAGCCAAGTCTTCTATACATTCAACCTGGACAACTAATAGATGGCTGAGCCAAGTCTTCTATACATTTAACCTGGACAGCCAAAAGATGGCTGAGCCAAGTCTTCTAGACATTCAACCTGGACAATCAATACATGGCTGAGCCAGGTCTTCTATACATTCAACCTGGACAATCAATACATGGCTGAGCCAAGTCTTCTATACATTCAACCTGGACAGCCAATAGATGGCTGAGCCAAGTCTTCTATACATTCAACCTGGACAATCAATACATGGCTGAGCCAAGTCTTCTATACATTCAACCTGGACAATCAATACATGGCTGAGCCAAGTCTTCTATACATTCAACCTGGACAACTAATAGATAGCTGAACCAAGTCTTCTATACATTCAACCTGGACAACTAATAGATGGCTGAGCCAAGTCTTCTATACATTCAACCTGGACAACTAATAGATGGCTGAGCCAAGTCTTCTATACATTCAACCTGGACAACCAATAGCATTAATTGTACTGTATCCAAACAAGGGAATGCCTCTATCTATGTAATACAAGAGATGTTGGTATGCCCCCATGACAGCCCAATAGTCATACTGACCTCAAGATCAATAGGGGTCATCTACTATTGCTGACCAACCTCCATGTGAAGTGTGAGGATAATAGGGTTAAGCGTTCTTGAGTTATTGAACGGAAACAATTTGGTCTACCGACTTGTCGACCAACAGGTGCAAAGCAATAAACCCCCTCATGAAAGATGAGGGGCATATTAATGAAACAGACAAGACAAGGAAGTTAAATTCCAAACCATTTATAAGTTACAGCAGACATAAAAACATACAGATTGAATCTCTATTTAATTTTGAACATAATTTTAATGGTTAAAGGAAGTTCTATATTTATATCAATCAGCGAGAGATGCATCCAGTACAACGTGAAGGTCTCTCAGAGAATATAGGAAAACACTGTGTGGGCAGACATAATGTCACATTGTAAGTTCTGTTACTTCTATAATATGCCGCTACCTCAATAATGATTTAACTTTATCATTGAGATCTATGGAGAGACTAGACATAGGAAAAGTAACAAATATAGATAATTATATGGTTCCATTTAGTGTGTTTCTATTTAGTCTACCATTGTATTGTCTTTGTTTCTTGATTTGTATACTACTCAAACTTTGCTAAGGGCCAATAAATTGATTTTGATGTCCGTCTCGCGTTTAATGTACGAAACCGATGAAGAAAACGTTGTGCTATTAATAAAATATCATCTTATCTGCTGCTTAATTTCGAAACTTAATGTCTTGCATCTGAAACACATTGCCAAAATGACGTCGTTTTGCCAGGTAACTGATAAGCCCTATTGGCGGAGACCAAAGTGGCTAGATTAACATGGAAATTTGTATCCCGTTTTTATTACCATATCGTGTAAGACCCAAAATGCCAAGAAAATGACCGCATTCCGTTACTACAGAGGCTTGAATGCAGCACGAACATTTTAATGGGGTTGGGCTTATCAGCACTTAGACATTAAATTTTGAAGTAATCTTTATCGGTTTACAATATTGCAGATGTAGCAATATGTTTCTGAAATTTTGACCGGTCAATCTTATTCAATTTGCAAATTATTTAAATGGGAAATTTCTTGGCCCTTATCAAATTTTGAGTAGTATATGTAACATGATATTCACGTATTAGAGTCTTAAAAGAACCAGCAGTGTAAAGTGATACCAGTATAAAATTATATACATATATACTGTATATAACTTGCTGGCTTAGAATGAGAAGGTCAAAGAAGTACAAAAATGCTATTTTGAGAAAACATGAAAAAATGTCTGAAAACTACTCTTTACTTATGGAAAAACAAGCTATTAAGCTTCAGTTTGTTCAACATGACTTGTTCTGATTTTCATAAAAATAGGCTCATAAGAAGTGCCTTGTGATGCAGATTTCAAATATGTATTGGTCTCTTAAGTCATCCTTAGCCAGTGAATTATGCAAACTGGAGAATTCGCCATTACATGGTCACCGTCCGTAGGAATTAAATATATCGTATCATGCAATACAAAAGCCTTCTTGCTTAATAAAGCAACGGAATACAATAATTTCTGTCAACGGCACTTATGACAGGCAATATATTACTTTGATGTCACAGCATATTCTAGACTGTTTTATTTCAAACATGGTTTAATTGTAGCCAAACTATTGATAACAGTCTGGCTACAATTAAACACTGTATTGAAAGTAATTCAGCTTCAGGTGGAGGCACTCATAAATTATGCCCGTCATATTCCAGCAGAAAGCTGACTGGCAAATAAAGGCTATGCTCGCTACAATTGAAGTTTATGTGTTAAAGACTAACAACATAGCACTATGTTATACCCAAGCTGTGATAAACTGCATTGCTGTGCAGAACCAGGAGCATTGTAAACATACTGATATGTATATCTTACATATTTATGCATTTTAGACATGGTAGTATTAAGTTATTACTCCCTAGTTTATATGTGTTGTTGGCCCCTAGTGTGTCTGGTGGAATGAAATACTATTAATATCATATTGTAAATTGGTTTAGGAACGGATGTCTATTAGGGTTTAAATGGTTAAATGCTGCATTCAGACGTTGCACATTTTACACAAGGTCATTGTTGAAAAGGTCACATCGACTGTTCACTGTTTATAGACAAACTAAACAATTAATGCATCCCAGTCCTGGGCTTTCATACCCATTTAACCACGTAACTTTTTGCTGATTAATGATGACAAAAACTAAAAGTTTACATTTTAAATCGGCCATGTTTTAGCCTCCATTTAAAGGTATCATGCAAACAGGCTATTCCCACTGTATAAAACACAGTGTGGAGTTGATAGTAAATCTAATAGGTCTTGTTAAAGGCTTTAAACACACACAGATGCTCTGCTGACTGTGTCTTGCAGTCCTATCTCTCCCTTGCTTCACTGTAAGAGCAATACATATTCTATCTTTTCACTTGCTTTGATTTATCTATAAGTTCAGGGTGCAAGCATTCACAGCAAATCAAATGCTGCTCTTTGATTGGTCAATTTCATCACTTGACTCAAGGCAACCAATCAGCAGTCAGATTGCTGAGACATGAATGCAGTAAATTGGTAACCATATTTAGAACCAAAAAACTCACCTGAATCGAAACTTTGAACCCCTTGAAAATAGGGATCCACCAGACCGTACTTTTGGAGTATTAAATGAATTCTGCAAACTGAAATGTAAAAACATAATAAAAAATATGGTGAACAAAACATTTCTCATTTATCAAGTAAAAAAAAAATCTCTCAGAATTTTACAGAAATTCCTGCTAATTTCTACGTAGTTATCAAGGAATAATTGCAGACATGGTTAAGTTTATTAACAAAATGTCACCAGTTCAATTCCTAGTAGAATCCAATATCAGCACTATGCCATGACGACATTATATATTGTTAAGATCTATTCCTGGTCAGTAATTACTGTCAACTCTCAACGACAGCAAGAAGGCGTAGACCGTAATATATATGCATTGTATTTCAGACAGCAGTGTTTATCGGACATAAAAATGTTGAGTAGAGACAGTGTTTATAACAGACGTTGTTGCAAGAGTCCACTCTCTAACAAACTTGATTTCCAACCAGATGATGAACAAATAAGGCCTAAAATAGAATATTATTTGTTGTTGTCCCATCCCGCAACCCATTTCATGTAGGGTTGTTGTTTTTTAAAGATATATTTACAGAGCTGTATTGAATGACTCACTGAATTCATCCCAATTTGTTTTCTAGATTTCCCAATAACAATTTTTGGGTAAGGGCGATTTAACAGGTAGGTTACAAAAGTCAAAGGGAAAACCAAACAATATAATATCATTCTTTTATGCCTTTTCATCTTCTTTTCGTATATAACATGGTAATCGGACGAAGATCAGATGGAATTGTGCCATGTGATTCTAGTCTGTGCTGTTCCATGTTTTCTGTGCTCCGCTGTTTCAGTTTAGTGCTGCCTACCCTGACTGATTTTTTTATTATCATCTTTTCTGCATACACAATGATATTACCAGTAATCAGGTAATTTATAGCCTACTTAAAAATATAAATATGTCAGCTTTTATTACACCAATTGTATTAATTAAAAACAACCATGCTCAGTTTACTGTGGCCTATATTCTGGCACAAGTGTCAGTTATGAATATTCATGCCTTGGGTAACCATAAATAACATTGTGGTATAGGTGGCAGGCAGGCTGAGGCTTATACATGTAATCAAATAATGAACTTGCCACAAGTGTTGTTTGCTTGTGTACACACCCCACAAACACTGGTTATGTGCATGTATTGTTTGTTTACTTGCGTTCGACTGAGGCAGTTTTAAGTGCATGGTCATTCAGAATTTCCCTGTAAGAATGGCCAATGACCTCTGACTTCGAGGGAACATGCATGTATTAATTTTTCATGATCATACATGGCATTGGAAACTTACGTGAAGAAAAATTGCTGCTCGACTGCACATCGCCACAGATACTTGCAAGCTGACACCGTCAAACACTTGTAACCAATCGGTTGATGTTTCTATAAATAGAACAAAAATTAACCAATTAAAACTTATATAGAATGTTTCTGTTGAACACAATACCTGAATGTAAATCAACGGACAAACAGAAATCTGTTCTATCTTCTACATTATTTTATATAGAAACACTTCAACATCAATAATAGATAAATTCAGCACATATATGTCCTGAAGACGTTCAGTAGCATGTTTAAACTTATGCAGCATTGTCCACGATTATATCCTTCTCAGGGGTTCTACTGAGGCATAATGCCCAATCCTGAAATTGAGTCGCAAATCTGTTTTGGGTGCTATTAGCTCATATTGCTACACCTTAACTTGAGGTTTCAAACATTGTTTTATTATTAAAATTCAGATTATGGAATTCAAATGACAATAACTTTGTCAATTCTTTGAATATTTTCATCAAATAACTTTTATTTTGTGCAGAAAAGATTGTTTGTCCTAATGCAGCAAATCCGGATTTCCGGATTATTCCGGAATTGTAGAACCCCTGCCTTCTACTGAAAGAATGATGTGGGTGCTGTCTGGAAGGGAAGGTAACTTACTCAACCTGTATAATATTCAAACATGTGGAATGGGAAAATGGAATGTCTGGTAAATTGTATGTATATATTCAGGTGATGCTATATTATATAGCTGTAACTGTCAGATAGTTACATCAGTAATGATGGTTTCAGCTGCTGATATGTCAACCTGGCTTTATAGGAAAGGCTACTGTGAGGGATTTGACCTCAGACCAGTGTATCTGACAACAGCCCTTCCTGAGTGTCATAAGCCCTTAATAACTGCTAACACACCACTATAACTCTCACGTTTTGTTATAAATTATTACAGTTAAGATATCAGTATACGTAAAATACATTATACTTTAAAGAAATCCTGATATACAATATACTATACATGTATACAATATCTCGTTCTGTGGGTAGTTATCATATGATTATTGTAATTATATTAGTAAGGCAATATGAATAACTTTTTGGTAAAAGACATAATTATGTATGTTATAATTCAGGGTTTATTATAAGCGACAAGTCAGCATCAGGGACAATCTTGTACCGGGAGTTTAAATTGGGTTAAATTAGGGGTTATACATTAACTGTGTTATATAACGGGAATAAAAAATACCAGCAACTATATAATTATTTTGTATATATTAACTGTATAATTATAATCAAATCATCCTTTAAATCATTGATTAAATATAATTAGGTAATGCATTATAATGTGAAATATAACATTTATTTATATATTTCTTAACAAAATTATCTGGGGCCTTATATTCACAAACAAGAAAACTGAAACTCACAATATAAACTAGAATAAATGTTGATTGTATTCAATTAAAGCTTTGCCCTCATAGATAATTATGTATTACTTAGTGGGTTGTTTACCTAGTCAATTCAATTAAGGGCATCATGTAAAGCAAGATCCTTTGTGAAATCTGAGGAGCACATGTTGTAAACGTGTGACAAGAACTTAATATGCTACCTGATTGTTGTCTAATAAACATTATATATTCTTGTACAACAAACAGATCCGTCCAGCATATATATACAATACACATACTAACTAATGGCAATCTAATTGATGGGTGCAGCACCCACACTAACATCAGTAAGATGTGCTCCCAAGGTAACATTCAACCAACAAATACATGATGACAACAATTAAAGTAAACCATTTTACTGAGCTACAATATTTTATTTAAGAAAGCCAGTGTGTTGCTAGCTTGCTAAATAACAAGCATGCAAGCAAGGAGCAAGTCCACTTATTTATATGAAATTTACAGACACCAATGCAAGAGGTATAATGTATGTGTGTCCACAAATACCAGTGGTATGTCCATTAATGCAAGTGGTGTGCATGGACGTGCAATGAGCGCAACTATATGAGGGCAACTATACAATGTATTCTCCTTCTTTGTGATGCATACAACTGATCTAAACAATGATACTATTAACGAGAGATGTTTGTAAAACATGTATGCCCCCATTGCAGCCAAATAGTCATTGATGTTAAAGGTCACAGCGACATTGACCTTTTAAAATCAATAGGGGTCATCTACTGTTGCTGGCCAATCTACATGTAAAGTTTGAAAGTCCTAGGACAAAGCATTCTTGAGTTATTGTACGGAAACCATTAAATTTTGGTCTACCGACCGACAATATGCAAAGTAATATACCCGGGCCCTCATCAAAGATGGGGGGGGGGGGGGGGGAGGGGCATAATAAATAGCATGCAGATAAACACACCATAAAAGCTGCCAGTGTAAATAATGTAACTGTAAATATTGAAATCAAAATATAAGCAAGAATAGTAAATGGGATCAAATATAAGTGCAGTGGCAGCAGTATATGTAGCAGCTCGGGTGTCACCATGTCAGTATTTCAGACCATCCTTGGTTCAATCCTTGCAAAGGTCCTACATTTTGGTGTCGTGACCAGGATTTATGATAATAACCATATCTTAAAAGATATTTCTCTTTTAAGTATAATAAGAAATTCCTTTTCTTGTACCACATTTTATGAAAATTCTATTACAACATAATAATTTAACCTAGCTTAAACATTGTCATAAACTCTTTGTTTCCCTACATATTAATAACTCCAATGGAGTCCATGAAAGAGTTCTTTCAATATTTTTTATTTGTCATCATTAAGCAGTTTGCCCACCATTGTGAGTGTATATTGTGTGTCACCATGGCAAGCTAATTATGTATAAGCCAGATGTGCCGGTCTATATATAAACATCATACCCAACAAATTACAAATAAATCAGGTGCTTGTCTCAAAGGAAATAACTCTTCATAAAGGAAGGAGGGTAAAAAAAACGACAAATAGAAATTATTGCCATCTGTACCCGATCAATACTACAAAGAATGACATTACTTTAATATTTCTGTCTCATAGATCTAACTACTTAAAGGGATCCTTAGAAAAGTAACAACTTCAGGAGTGTGCTTAGATCTTATTTCGAATAGACAGCCTGGTTCTTTAATGTGCCCGGTGTATAGCACCAATACACAGCTTCCTGGTACCTTTAACCAGATATTTTACAGTCCACACAGTCAGATATAGCGAAATACTACGAATAGAATTTCAGAAATATTCAGTTCCCATGCCAGGGAATAAGGACCTTTTCATACATGTAGATGGGTAAATAGAGTTACCGGTATACAAAACAAAACATTTAATATGCAAAACAAAAAATTTAACTATGGCCTCAGTGAAAAATTATATTACCCCCTTATCAAAGTTGGGGACATAATAAAATCAAGCATCACATGACAACACAGAATTACTTAATCTCAACTCAACAAAGGTACCATGATAAATATAATAACTTCCATATAAGATAGGACAAAAATAAAATATTGTTTGTTTCCCCTTCCCTGACCTAGCAAAATGTCCCCTTCCCAAAATATTTTTTGACCCTTTGAAATAAATTATTTTATTTTAAAAAAGTCGGGTAAGAGTATGAAAACAAAAATAATATTGACATTGATAATAATTTTTTTAAAAATTAGACCTACCTATAATGTAACTGACCCACCCTTATTGCCGCGGCCAGGGTCGGGAAGAGGAAACAAACAATATTTTATTTTTGGCCATACTATTTGATGTTTTACATGCTCCTAAAGTGGAAGCATTATAGAACTAAAGCCTTGTGTGAGTCTATTAGTGGTTTGATATGAGTTACTTCCCTTAGTTAAACCAATGATTGATATAATACACACAGCCTGAGGACACATGATTCTCTCACCTTCTTGGAACTAGTTGGCTCCGCGTCCTGGGTGAAGCAAGTCAAGAAAAAATATATCAAATTGTTGAAAAAATATATCTAAAACTGTAAAACACTAATTCCTGGAACTCTTCATACAGTACAACCTTTCTAGAGCAACCCCCTTTGAGAAACACAAAGTCTTGTACAGAGGTTGTTGCTGTGGAGAGGTAACATTTATAGTAAATGGTAAATGTAGGGAACAAAATAATCATGTTGCTCGAAAAGATTATTGCTCTATAGAGGAGCACTCTGGAGAGGTTGCACTGCATAAACATGTACCTACAATATGACCTGTCTTAAATAGACAGTCAATGGATAATTCATATATGGCTACTTATAGCAGGTGACAGTTAAAATACAGGTGTAGTTACTGAGGTTCTACTCAGAGGCATAATGCTAATCCTGAAAACAAGTTGCAAGTCTGTTTCGGGTGCCATTAGCACACATCCCTACACCTTAACTAGGTTTCAAACATTGATCTATTATTGAAATTCAGATTATGAAACTTCAAAGGACCATAACTTTGTCAATTCATTGATTTTTTTCATCAAATAACTTTTATTTTGTGATGAAAAGATAATTATTTCAATGCAGCAAATCGGATTTCCGGATTATTCCGGAATTTTTACACCCCTGATTTAACATACAAATAGCTAATTGGTCTTAAATATATTTGGCTGTTTAAAGCCGGGTTTCCATGGAACGTATTTTTTCCGCGCGAAAAACGTGATTTCTGACTGTTGTAGTATCGACACGTCGTGAAAATTGCCATTTGTAAGTAAAGTCAAATGCATCATAACATTGATAACAAGTAGGTGGTAATTTTCGCTAGCAGAAATGTTCGCGAAAATATGTCATACACGAAAAGCGCGAACATTTCCATGACGGAACTTAACACTTATACTATATTACTTTATACCAGACTTACGTGATGCATGATTCCTAAATTAAATATATTATGATACTCTTAATTATCTATATATATGGTATATTGCATTTCAATGTCATACATTCTCAGGGTGAATTCAGCATAGTCTGTTCTCAACGCTAGTCTCTCCATATTCGTGTGGCATTTCATTAAAGTTGTCACGCAATATTTCACCATTCTAACTATTAGCTCTAAGCTAGAACTAAACCGAACTGTATAATCCTGTTTTACAACAATTTCTGACATAAACCATGTTGCATGTTGTAATATTTCCTCATATGTGTCTAGCATTGTTACAATACAAATTGACAATCATTGCTAATTTAATACGTGTTCTGTTTTATACCACACATGCAAAAGAGAGACAGATCTGATATTCTAAATAAGGCAAAAACCTTTTCAATTTATTTGCATCTGAACCCAATGCCTCTACCTTATACAACCTAGAAACCTTTTTTTTATATTATTCATTTCTTATAATTCATATTGTAAAATTCTACAATGGATAATTGGCTATAAACACAACTGATCAGCAGCAAACATTCCCTACACAATTTGTTTAAGAACTATAGTAATTTAATAAACAGAAGTCAAGCCTAGAGAACATTCAATAGATATAATTCAGACTTTTCTGAGTTTTAGGGTTTACCTCTAATTTACATATGGTGCAAATAATTTTGACTGTAATCCGGAGTTAATGATATTGTGATTTAAATAAGCATTATTTTATCTGTTAAAATTGTCCATACATGAATATTTGTTGTACGACAGCACGGATAATGGTAAAAGTTTATTGTACTGCAGAATGAGTGTAGTCAGAAGAATTGAATAACTCTATTAAATAATAATGACCATTGTAGAAAATGGCAAACAAAGAATTTATGTATGTCTGGCCTAGAGATTATTCAAGGAAATACAAGTATGTATTCTTGCTATACAAGAAGACAGGGAAATATCCGACAGCAGGGTAATAGAAAACAATGTATATATTCAATTAGATGGTCACAATATTTAGATTACAGACAGTAAGTACCACATATCATACACGTTGCTGTCTACATCTTATAGACAGATTTTTATTTAATGAGGATTTTTCTCCATTCAATCATGTAAGATTCTATCATCAATGACAAGACAATGTCTGTGTAAATCTATCTCAAAATACGTATAGCTATAAAATGAGTCATAAAACAGTAGAAGAATAAATATGATATAGAAATATATCCGAGGTAGGGTGAACAGACTTATAGTTTATTTGCAATCAATACCTACCCTAAGAATAAATGTGAACAATGCGCTAGTTTTGTCAACTGTTTAACTACTGTCAGGACCGTATCCAGAGACATTTTCATTCAAAAACATGCTTATTTTGGTAATTTCTCAAATTTTCACCAAGGCAAGTGCCTGGGAATGCCTCAGTGTCACTACAGGCCTGACTGTAAAATCATATATTTTCACAAGGTCAAATTTCGATATTTTAAAGAAGTTCGCATGGTTGAATATTAGCAATCTTTTAAATTCCGAAAAACACTTTCTGTGTTTCACAGCCGTCATTTAAGTTCAAAACATCCTTTTTCATGAACTTTTCTATTTTGCGAATATAACAAAATTTAAATCCCTGCAAAAATTTCTGATTTAACAGATCATTCCTATTAATTTCTTTACTTCTGATAACATGCAATGTCATCTATTGATAAATATAATATGTTATGTTAAACCATTCAAGGATGCAGTACATTTATGTTTTTATATTGATTGATGTAAAACTCATTAAGGCAAGATTTAATCATTTCTCAGAATATTAGTCCCTTGCCAATGCATCCCCCAATCCAATGTTGTTTATTTCAAACGAGAAGGTTTTTGACAAATAGATTTATGTTTTTTAAGAAGTTCCATAACTCAAGCAAAAATCAGCCGACCTTAAAGTCTTTACAATATGCACTACTAGGCTTGGTACCAAGTATTCATGTGAAGTTTTATTAAAATCAGACCAATGATTAAAGAGAGCAATACTGGACAAGCTTTGTAACATCCATTCATCAACCCATCCATAAAGCACAAAATCAATATGTTTCCCCAACTATATATATGAGTGAGACATAATAACCAACAGACTGTTATAGCCATGCAATCGAGTGAGTGTTTTTCTAGTTTCAAACCATAAAACCACCGATTAGAGGGAAAATTTACATAAAATGTTTCAAAATATTTTAAAGGATGAAAATCAAGTCAAAACCACAAGCAGACATCAGAGATTTGTTTCTTTAAAATACAATTCTTCCCAATCCTTTAATCAAAAGTTTGAATGGCAATCTAGCTAACAATTTATTTATAATGACAGATATATACAATCAGTATGATAGTTTAACATATTATTGACAAGATATGACATCGTAAAGTCTACTATCTAAGGCGAGTTTTTATAGAGAACAAATTGACAACTACACAATAGTTGATTATAGATTATTATAAACCTCTTCTCTCACCTCGTTTATGTTGACATGAGCAATGAACGTCTTCCCTTCAAAAGCTAGTTTCTTGATCTGAGACCTGTAAACCAAACAAAGGACAGCTTAACATACATGGGGTAAGTATACTTCATCTAATATCTGACATTTATGTATGTAGACCAAGAATCAACATCAGTTTCTTATTTTCTTGTTCAGTTTTGTGTTTTGTCAATGTGGCTTACATGAGGTCTGCGATATTTCGTTTTTGTGTGTTCCTTTTGGTGCCTTATGTTATCTGCTTTGTCTGTTAAGTGCCATCTTCCCTGTTTGATTTTTCAATATCTTTTAGGTGCCAGCAGAAATTTAGTATCACAAGAAAATGCTCTATGTACACCTAAGGTTATCATACTATTTTATGGAAAGAGGTACACAATGTCAACATTGAACATTTTTGTATTGTGTACATTGAAAATCAATGGCGGAGGGGAAAAGTCCAAACTTAATAGTTCACAAATTAATCCATGTTTCATTATTTCACAGTCAATATCAGGGCGGTGAAACAATCAATACCGCCTGTTGTGCTTAAGTAGGGACCATAATTTAATGGGAGTTTCCAGCCAGTATTTCATTCATGTACATCATCTACTGGAGTAAACAAAACCAGAATGATGTCCCAACTGGATGTTCAGTATAACTATTCTAAAGCATCCTTCACTGAATGTCAGACTGTTTAAAAATCTTTTTTAATTAAAAGTCTATGTTACTGAAGAGTGCGATCCTGCATGAAACTAGTTTAACGACTAAGCGCTGCGCCGACACATTGTGTAGCCAGTATCCAACCTTCTCTGCTATTTATTGAAAACTTAAGCTACAAGTCAGAGTTTCTGATATTCAACGAGCATACCCAAACCATCCAATCAGAGACTCGATATTTAGACATTGATGTCCAAAGTCATTTAACCTGAAGATTCTAGTATTTAAGTGATATATGTTATGTTTGCGGTCCACTGAGACTGTCTTAAGTCAGTAAACATTCTATTTTCCCTACCAGAATAACCAAGGACCTCAGACTTCAAGTGAAGAAGCAGTATTTGTTGTGTGATACAAAGGCTCTGGATATGATACCTTTCTGAACCCTGAGTCCTTACTTACATGCCTGATGTACAGCACCGATACATGTGAGACTATCTCTGGGTTACCATCCAGTTCATCTCTAGTTGGGTGAGAAACAGAGAAAAACATTTCAGAAATGACCACTTAGTGCCCCATCTGATATTCGAAAAGGGACTTCTTGATATGCAGTCAAAAGCATTATCCACTCGACTACCGTGTAACCCATTAAAGTGATATGAAGACTCATGTATATTTACCATTTGTAGATTTGTGTACGTCTGCTACCATGGAAGGTCATAATACCCTGATGTGTAACACCAAGATACATCTGGTTACCTTTCTGGTCCTACAATATACATAAATATTACAACATCAATACTTAAACACATAAATGAGAGAAAAGGGCATGTACAGATACATATAGTAACTGCTGCAGATTATTCTGAACCTTTATTGGAGCTGTCAAAATGAACAAACACGCTGCACTTGCACTCCTCACTTTTCTGGAGAAGACAAAAACTATAGTATGCAGCTACGAAGTACAGAGTGAACAGACAAGTCAACTTCCGGTTATCACAAAAAGTCATACACATTGAATTGTGTAGTCTCCCAATAAGTCATACAGTGACCAGAAGTAATAGGATTTATGCTCACAATAAGTCATACAAGTTGAACTATATATCATATATAGTGTAGGTAGGTGGACATACACAAGAACCAAATTACACATTGTGCAAGAGCTGATTCCTTCAGTATATCATGGTATCACAAATCAACATTCATTAGAGACCTCTATGTTATACCAGTCAACTAATTAACTGATAGATGTACTTTTACCCCACATACAATGAGATATATACAAAAGTTAACAATTGCTTGCACTCCTATTGCCAAATATGAGATTTCAAACCAGATAATGGGGCAATTAACAAAAGCAATTAACTCCAACCATTAATCAAAGTTAAATCTGTAAAGATTTTCTAAAGCTAAATATAGACACAAACGATGGCACAAAAAAGATGCAGCCAATTTCCAAAATTGAATTGCATTCCCTTTTTATACACAAGTGTTTTGCATGATCAATTTCCTGCAAGGTTATTTTTGTAATTCTCGTAAAAGAATAGCATGTTAGGATGTTTCTTTTTACAAATTCTCAACCAATTTTCATCCATCATAAAAAAATTGGGGAAAGGAATAAACTATTTGCAGAATGATATCGTCTCTATTGATAACTTGCATGTAACTGTCAACAATGAACAAAAACCGTCTGTTACATGACAAAGGACTGTTTCCAAACATTACTATGCATAGATTTTTGAATTCCGTCTAGTTAAAAACAAATTGAAACTTGCAAATGCTATTTAAAAGTAGCGAAAATTGCAGGAAAATTGTCTAAATTGCTTCACGTTAAATCTGCCATTCTGCTGAAGTTCTCTATCATCCCAAAACATCTCCATATTTATATGATGAGTGTTACTGACAAGAGGGTATTTAAAAGCTGTGCTGTGTCTCAATTCTATTGTTTCCTGATGGTATTCAATATTGATCTTGTTTGACTGAAGAATAAGGACAACCAATCATATAACAGCATATTAAACTGTTGGTCAGTAACAGGGGATATGATTGGCTATCCTTATTCTCCATTTTTATAAGATCAATATTGAATACCACCCCTGTTTCGAGAATTCAAAACACCTCAATATTTATATGATTATTATTGACAGAGAAGTATTTAAAAGATGAATAACTTGATTGGTGCCATGTTTTGCGTTGTTTCCCGACCCGATTATTTCTCAACATGACCAAAAACTATCCATGTTCAGACAATCAGGTTACAAATGAAATCAGAGTGAAATGCGGAACTGACAATGAGAGCTCACCCTAGAGACCTGTAACAAGTGCCTTAACAACCCTAACAAGCAATATCAGACATGTTTTAGAGCATCAGCATTGAGGCTTGAGTAAATGATGAACAATGTAGTACAGACCATGGACATTGTGTTAGATTGTTCACATGGCTTGTTGAGTAAATGATGAACAATGTAGTACAGACCATGGACATTGTGTTAGATTGTTGACATGGCTTGTTGAGTAAATGATGAACAATGTAGTACAGATCATGGACATTGTGTTACGATTGTTCACATGGCTTGTTGAGTAAATGATGAACAATGTAGTACAGACCATGGACATTGTGTTACGATTGTTCACATGGCTTGTTGAGTAAATGATGAACAATGTAGTACAGACCATGGACATTGTGTTACGATTGTTCACATGGCTTGTTGAGTAAATGATGAACAATGTAGTACAGACCATGGACATTGTGTTACGATTGTTCACATGGCTTGTTGAGTAAATGATGAACAATGTAGTACAGACCATGGACATTGTGTTACGATTGTTCACATGGCTTGTTGAGTAAATGATGAACAATGTAGTACAGACCATGGACATTGTGTTACGATTGTTCACATGGCTTGTTGAGTAAAAAACATGTTTCAAAAATAGTAAACTACCCGAAGGAATCCTTAAGTTAAACTTTTTAACCCTCACCAGTTCTGTCTTTGTGCGCTACAGTATTTATTTATTCAATGTTTGTCAATTCAGGTTTCTCAACAATTTAACAGTTAGTTACATATTGAGGCCGATTCAACTGACCAGTTTTCCTGTACTGTATCCTAACCAGTACCAACTAACCCTTCTACAAGGATACAACCATTTCTTCACACGTGGACGAAAATTAACAATTAACAATAGTTGTCTAATTTTTGATGGAAGGGTATAAATAAATAAATATACCAGATTTATAGAGCGCCCTTTTCATGCGAACGCACGTTCAAAGGCACTTTACCCATGTTGCAGCCACAAGGGCGCAGGTGCATCCTCTACCAGTGCAGATACAGCATGATCTGACCAGAGGGACAGACTGAGAGAAAGCCCCTGAAGGGAGAGAGAAACATTAGATACAGGCATGTCCGGCGCTGCAGAGGTGCGCCTAGCTCTTATTTCGAATAGACAGCCTGGTTCTTTAATGTGCCCGGTGTATAGCACCGATACACAGCTTCCTGGCACTTCCAGATACTTTGCAGACCACACGGCCAGATATAGCGGCAAATATTATAAATATTTCAGAAATGTCAAGTTCCGATGCCAGGGATTGAACCCACGACCTCTGGATTGACAGCCCAGTGCGTTACCACTGAGCTAAATCCACTTATGACCTACTGCACCCAGGAATCAACCCCTGATTGCCGGGTTACAAATACAGCATATCGGCAGTGAAACACAGTAACACAATGTAATGGACCGTTAATGATCATTAATGCCACAAAGTATTAGTTCAACCTCATAATCTATGTTAGCATTACCAGTCCAATGAGTCACTAAAATAGCCCTGGCATTGGTGACGCAAGACTTCAGTCGATAGAGATCAAAATTCGAAAATGAGTATACATTTCAGTTGGTCAAAAATTGTCCAAAAGCGTGATTTCATTGGAATATTAGCGGGTGAGTATACAAGTGTCATATAAAGCGTAACCGTTGCCTACTGTGCAGATAACCAAAGCTCTTTTCACGACAGACTTAACATAAATTAGCTTTTTACTAACATTTTATTAAACACAAGTCCTCACAATGGCATTATGGCTTTGCCACAATAGATTATTGTATTTATAATAATTAATCAACCAATTATCACCAATTATCCATTATCAGATTAGATCTTGCTAACAAATTTGACATCATTTGACATAAAATAGGCAGCAAAATAATATCAATATTTGAAACTTCATAATAAATATGACTTTCAAATGTTTTATTAATAACATGATATTTAAACAAGAAAGATGGAAACTTTTGCAGTTCACTATCACTTTTACACAACTTTGTACATGATTATTACCTGTTAATGTGTTATAACCGCTTACACCCATTTTTAAAGCATGCATGATTTTGTATGAGGTTACATAGGTGTCCAAGGAAGCGAGGAAGTCCATTTATCAATATTGTTTATTCCAAGCATTGATTCGTATTTTTTCATTTCTATTTTCACTATAGTTTTCCAATATTTTTTATCAGAAAACTGCTATAAGCTAGTGTAATATGTTTTGCATATATCTAATGTAAAATAAATCTTCTCGAATCTTGAATCTTATTTGCTAATGATTATACATTTGTCTTTGTAAATCAACTTAATTAGTTGGTACCATAATTATATCAAAGCACTAAAATGCAGCATCTCATTGATTAAAAACAAATTAAATATAAGCTGAAGAAGACTAGTAAAGTAGAAAGCTTATAATTATGTCTGTGTTTGTTGTTCGAAAAGAGACAAATTTAATTGATTGAAATTTATCTATTTTCCAATTGTGTATATTCTAAACATTGAATGTACTTTGATTGTTCAGTAATAAAACTTGTTCGTAGATCAATATCACCCTATTTCTAAGTATTTCGACCAAAAGGTTTTTTCAAGAGCTTATACAGGTTCAATCATAAAGTGACGGTAAGTCTAAGCTATTGAAAAAGACATTTTGGTTGAAATAATGAGAACAAGAAATGTTTGTAAAACACATATGCCCCCATGGCAGCCCAATAGTCAGGAATGGTCACAGTGACCTTGACCTACTGACCTCAAAATCAATAGGGGTCATCTACTGTTGATTAACTACCTCCATATAAAGTTTGAATATCCCAGGACAAGGCGTTCTCGAGTTATTGAACGAAAACCATTTAAATAGTCAGAAATGGTAAAGGTCACAGTGACCTTGACGGACTGACCTCAAAATCAATAGGGGTCATCTACTGTTGATTACCAACCTCCATGTAAAGTTTGAAGATCCTAGGGCAAAGCGTTCTTGAGTTATTGAACGGTAACCATTTGAATAGTCAGATATTGTGAAGGTCACAGCGACCTTGACCTGCTGACCACAAAATCAATAGGGTTCATCTACTGTTGTTGACCAACCTCCGTGTAAAGTTTGAAGATCCTAGGTCAAAGCGTTCTAGAGTTATTGAACGGAATCCATTTGATATGACTGACCAACAGACATGTGCAAAGCAATATACCCCCTCATCAAAGATGGGGGAGGGGGGGGGGCATAAATATAGAGTGGTATCTGTGTACAAACATTTAAGTGCATGTTCCCCTGTATGGGATAATTGTCAACAGGTTATTTTGGTGTTTTTCTTTAACCTCCGATTGTTATCTTACACTCACCTGATATGCAACCCTAATAGATGTACCAACCACCTAAATACAAGATAATTAACGGTTAAATCATATCCTGGAGACTGCATGCTATAAAGCTGCCATCCATAACACACTAAATGTCATTGACAAACTACACAAAATGCACCAAGGCTGGTATTCAATAGTTATCTTACTTGACTTAAGGATAAAAACAACCAATCAGATCACACCATATCAAACTCTTGGTCAGTAAAAGGCAATATGATTGGCTATCCTTATTGTCCAATTCAGTAAGATCAATATTGAATACCACCCCATGAATCACTTTTAATAAATGTACGCACAATTCTGATTTATTTTGTATGGGTTGAGTGCTCTACATTGGTAGCGTAAGTCTGAAGTTTTGAATCCCTGTAGTGGTACGTTATGATATGTACATTGATTTGCTTCCAGCTAATTAATTAACTGTTTGTGACTATGCTGACTCTGGGATCTGGGCACTGCTTTATCAAAGCACTTACAGAAATCGTAAACTTATGTTCAAATTATAATTATTTATAATTCTTTATCAACTGCAAATTTGGGACGGACAAATTTTGTAGTAGTTTATTAACTGATCTATTATTAGTATTACAGCTCCATTTACCACACCTATTAGTTGTTAAAGAATTATAAAGAATTTCAATTTGATCGTAAGATTACGATTTTCCTAAATGCTTTGATAAAACAGTACCCTGTTCACTATTACAATGATTATAGTAAATGTGATCAGACAATTAAGATCATAAAATATAAGTCAATGGACTGGTCCTATAAAATATAGATAGTGCTCAGAAAATAGGGGTCATAAAATATAAGTCGAATGGGCTGGTACTATGAAATAGGGGTAACTGTGTAAGACATAAACAGTATAAGTTCATACCTTCACTTTATGAGGGTCCACTCCGTATGTATCTAAGGAGGAGGCTTTCTTCAGGAAGTTAGCTTCCGCTTCAGCAGGCACTTGTCCCCTGTAGAAATATATCAAAACATTCAATAGTTACTTGCAAGTAAACCACAGGACAGGAGCCTGTTGCCTAACTAAGCCACTTCCAAATTGCGCTATCGAGCACTACCTCTATGCAAAGACATGCTACCTGCAAGCAGTGCAGCATACCGTTTCTTAACGCTTTGCTAGTCGAGTGCTACCAAGCGATTTCTTGGGCAATGGACCACTTCGGTAGCGCTCGATAGTGCTTTGCTATACAACAGTTAGCTATCTGCGAGCACTCGCCGGTAGCAAACAATATTTCCGCTTCCTTGCTACGTAGCGCATTTTTTAAGCAAGCCGTTTCATAGCGTAGCGCTACCGAGCAGGCTACCCAGTGTTCAGTAGCGGTTTGGTTATAGGCAACAGGCTCCAGTTTCCTGTAAAGTATGATCAGGTTCACAAAGAAATACTGTCTGACTAAATTAAATTGAGGCTTTCTGTTTATGCTTGTTCAAATCTGATGAGACTTAGTTTAATATGTTTTATTAATACATAAAACATTTGACCCACAACAAATAAAGATAACATACACAACATTAAGCACAAACAAGTAAAACAATATACAGTAATAGAACTTTGAAGCTTCATAATCTGCCTGTACTGTATACACTAGTAAATCATCATGATTTTGTGTTTAAGGCATCAAAGTTCTACTGATTGAGTATACATATAATCAAACACTTTCTGCTACCACACGGAAATTCTCTACACAGCTTTTAACTTACTACAATACAGAGGTTATTTTTATTCTTCATTTTGAGCTAAAGAAGGAATATTTTCGAGACAAGTTGCCATTGTTACGCCAGCAAATGCTCACTAGGATAAATAATTTACCTTACAACAATCAAAACAAATAACATTAAAATTTCATTTACTTCAAACTTCATTTTTGTCCTTAATTACTTTATTTAATTGTTTCTATTATATCACATTTCCCCATTGAGCATCTAAAATTTTATGCAACATCAAATAAATGATGTCATACGCATCACATTATCACGCAGTGTGAGTTCATCAAATAATAAGACTACTAGAAATGCACCACACCCATATTCATGCAGTTGCATTTACATAATTCATTCAACAAACTTATTAGATAAATTAAGTTCAATTCTGTGACAGTGATTTGCAAATCCATAAACTTTACCAACAATATGTGCAATACTAAACATCCAAAAACTGAAGGCTTTACCAGTCAGAGGGTCGCCATTTCAATGATTCTAATTCCCAAACTTTGACAACAAATCAATGATCAAAGTCTGTAGCACTTTTTTAACATTATTTTACAATTCTAATGAGATCATGCAGAGAATTGTGTTCATAAGATGAAGGAGCTGAGAATGTCTCTGAAATACGCGTTAAAACATTGGAACATTCATTAAGACAACCTATCGTATGAAATTCATGCTTTGATCAGAAGAAATTATAATGTCACCGATTTCTATATGAAGCAAAATTGAATGAGTGAATGTTATACAGACAGAACTTACTACATATTGAATGTCATTGATCCCATATGGATACCAAACAAAACATCCAACAAAGAAAGATCGGAAAGAAGAAAGCAGCTGAACGTAAGTTGTTTGTCTTCCCTAGACCCTATATACTTGTTCATAGCAAATATTTCCCAATGGTTGGAAGGAGGTCCCGTAAGAAAAACCAAAACAACTGTCTAACCTTGCATGCATTGTATAAGGTGATTACTAGTAAATGGGTCGTATCATTTCCGAGTCCATGCAACTCATGACTCAAACAGGTGCTGTAGTAGTGTTGTTTTCATGTGTTGTGTTACATTCTTGTTCCTGGCTTCAAATATCATGTACTGTGTTGATGTGGCTGAAAACCAACTGAACCGAACTAAACATACCTAGCATTATGCAGAAGGTGTCACAATTAAGGGACTAACACTCCCCTTACTTCCAAAATAATTGGTGCTTTTGCTTGTGACTTTGGTCTGGTCATTTAGACCTCCGGGGACCTTGACCTAGGAAGTACAGATCTCACTCACCTCCTGTAATGTTTACAATACATTGTTGTTACAGTTTCAGTGACCTTGACCTGGGATGTGCAGATCTGATACACCTCCTGTGACCTTGACCTAGATGGAGCAGATTTGACACACCTCTTGCGACCTTGACTTGGATTAAGGATATTTGACATGCTGCCTGTGACCTTGACATTGCTTCCTGTGACCTTGACATTCGAGGGGCCAACCTGATACACCTCTTGTGACTTTGACCTGGACTGTACAGTCTTAACAGAACTCCCAGGCCCTTGAACTTGGCGGTGCAAACTTGACACACTCCCAGGACGGTGCAGATTTGATACACTTCCTGTGACCTTGACCTGATTTGCACTGACTTGAGACACATCCTGTGATCGTGACCTGGATGGTGCAGACTTCACATTTTTCCTAGGAGGTTTAGCTGGCTGGTGCTGACTTGACACACTTCCTGTGACCTTGGCCTGATTGGTGCTGACTTGAGACACCTCCAGTGATCTTGACCTTGATTGTATAGACTTTACAGAACTCCTAGTACCTCGACGCTGCAGACTTGTGACACTTGCTGTACGATGAAGATTGGACAGACTTCCTGTGACCTTGGCCGGTTTGGTTCTGTTTTGAGACACATGTGACCTTGACTTTGACTGTACTGACTTCACAGAACTCCTAGTACCTCCACGGTGTAGACTTGAAACACTTGCTGTACGATGCATATTGGACAGACTGCCTGTGACCTTGGCCGCTTTGGTTCTGATTTGGGGCACATGTGACCTTGACCTTGATTGTACAGACTTCACAGAACTCCTAGTACCTCCACGGTGCAGACTTGAGATACTTGCAGCACGGTGTAGATTGGACAGACTTCCTGTGACCTTGGGCTGTTTTGTTCGGACTTGAGACACCTCCTGTGATCTTGACTTAGACTGCACAGACTTTACATAATTCCTTGGACCTCCACGGTGCAGACTTGACACACTTTCAGGGCGATGCAGATTGGACAGACTTCCTGTGACCTTGGTGCTGACTTGAGACGCCACCTGAGACATTGACTTAGACGGAACAGACTTTACTTGAGACGCAAACTGAGACATTGACTTAGACGGAACAGACTTTACTTGAGACGCAAACTGAGACATTGACTTTGACGGAACAGTCTTTACTTGAGACATTACTTGAGACATTGACGGAACAGATTTTACTTGAGACGCCAACTGAGACATTGACTTTGACGGAACAGACTTTACTTGAGACACTAACTGAGACATTGACTTTGACGGATCAGACTTTACTTGAGATGCCAACTGAGAAATTGACTTTGACGGAACAGATTTGACTTGAGACGCCAACTGAGAAATTGACTTTGACGGAACAGATTTGACTTGAGACGCCAACTGAGATATTTGCTTTGATGGAACAGACTTTACTTGAGATGCCAACTGAGATATTGACTTTGATGGAACAGACTTTACTTGAGACGCCAACTGAGACATTGACTTTGACGGAACAGACTTTACTTGAGACGCCAACTGAGAAATTGACTTTGAAGGAACAGATTTGACTTGAGACGCCAACTGAGATATTTGCTTTGATGGAACAGACTTTACTTGAGATGCCAACTGAGATATTGACTTTGACGGAACAGACTTTACTTGAGACGCCAACTGAGACATTGACGGAACATACTTTATTTGAGACGTCAACTGAGACATTTGTTTTGACGGAACAGACTTAACTTGAGACGCCAACTGAGACATTTGCTTTGATGGAACAGACTTTACTTGAGACACCAACTGAGACATTTGCTTTGATGGAACAGACTTTACTTGAGACGCCAACTGAGACATTGACTTTGACGGAACAGACTTTACTTGAGACGCCAACTGAGACATTTGCTTTGAGGGAACAGACTTAACTTGAGACACCATCTGTGACATTGACGGAACAGACTTTACTTGAGATGCCACCTGAGACATTGACCTTGACGGAAACTGATGGTGCAGACTTGATACACTTCCAGGACGGTGCATATTTGACACACTTCCTGTGGCTTTGACCTGGTTGGTTCCAACTTGGGATACTTCCCGTGACCTTGACATGGGTGGAGCAGAATGGACAAATTTCTTAGGACCTTGACCTGACTGATGAAGACTTGACACACTTCCAGTGACTTTAACCTGGTTAGAACTAACTTGAGACACCTGTTGTGGATTTGACCTGGTAGGTACAGAATGGACATTTCTTTTAGGACCTTGATCTGAATGATGCAGGCTTGACACACTTCCCGAGTCTTTGGTGTCTTTGACCTGTTTAGTTCGGAATTTAGACACCTCTTGCGACCTTGACCTTGATGGCACAGAATTTCCAGGACCTTGGCCAGAATTATGAAGACTAGATACACTTCCTGTGTCATTGCCCTGGTTAGTTCTGACTTTAGACACCTCTTGCGACCTTGACCTTGATGGCACAGAATTTCGATGACCTTGGCCTGAATTATGAAGACTGGAAACACTTCCTGTGTCATTGACCTGGTTAGTTCTGACCTTAGACATCTCTTGCGACCTTGACCTTGATGGCACAGAACTCCCAGGACCTTGGCCTGAAGGACGTAAACTGGACACACTTCCTGCATGTTTGACCTGTTTAGTGCCAACTTGAGTCACCTCCTGTGATTTTGATCTCGACAATGCAGCCTTGACAGACCTCCTGTGTCCATGACGTGATCGATGAAGATTTGACATACCTTGTGTGACCTTGAGCCCCTTGGTGCAGAGTTTACACACCTTCCTTGACTTTGACCTGGACGATGTAGAATCAACACATGGCTTCTATGAATGGGTGAACATAATACTGGCACAGGTTACAACTCAAAGAAAGATCCAAGATTGAAGCACTTATTGTAAGACTTCTACACAAAATAACATGGTAAGAATTCACAAAATAACGGGGAAAAAAGCCTTCTGGGCGAAACGTCGTATTTTAATGAATATACATTAAATGTTATTCGTGTTTGGTGGTTTCATTCTATTTTCGTTACAAAATAACGTGGTAAGACAGGAAGGAAACAATCAGCTAAACAGACTTAGATTGTCTTCATTATACAGTGATCATTTCACACAGCAAACATCTATACTAGAAGACAAACTTCCCCCTCCCTCAAGGTAAATAAAGTAAGAGTCCTTGCTAGTGACATTGAACAGTCTAATTCCAAGATTAGTTAAACAATTTTACTGAGAATGCAAGTTTGTTACCGATGGTTAAAAGTTTGGATAATATCTCATACATCACAAATTTCAACTATATTAGAATAACACAATATTTTCATTTCACCATGAGAAATGTGTTGCACATTCTTCTACAATCCAAGATAATTAGAGTTTAGCCAAGATAGAAACCATTTTGATTAAATGAACTGCTAACTGATACTACACTACAATAGCTAACGGACATTCCAATTGCAGAGTTGTCATAAACGTGAAAGTATAAATTAATATAAACGGACGAAGCAATTCTCTTTTTAGCAGGATCTGGGTTCCCTATGGAAATTTCCCGAACGGGCTGTCAATTAAAGTCTTGTGGAATCATTGAATAATGTCCTTTATATTGATACCGTAGCCTTTATAATCTTAAATTATACATTTATAATACATCCCCAAGTAATTTCGAGACAACATATTAATATACTCCTCTGTATTTTAAAAAAGAACTCTTCTCACAAAACACCACATGGGCAATTTGATTTTTTACTGGAATGCCACAAAAAATAGATTCTCTTTATAGAGCCGAAAAGTAGCAACTGAAATAAGCAATCTATTACGTTTCTAAATGCTTCCATTTATCTTTAGGAAATGTGCGTTCTATCCACAGAGTACTGAGTGAAGAAAAACTGGCAAAATCTGACAGGATTTAAGAACCTAAACTACAAAATGTTATAAAAGGAGGACTGCATATTACATACATTCTGTAATTGTTTTAGACATGATCAAACATAAAAACAAAATGGCGGCCAAGGAAAACATTCACTTACATATTCAACGGTATTATTATTCACTGGGATTTTTTTGATTTCGTGATTCAGCCCAACCCGAAATCCACGAAATTTAATCCCCCATGAATATTAATGATTTTACAGTAAGTACACTAGAGTTTTATGAATCTCCTGTAAAGGAGGGCTGTTACATAATAAGTGAGTATATATTTACACAAGAGTTTTATGTATCTCCTGTATCTGTTGTTCTTGTTGCACATTCTGACTTGGAAGCATCTTGAATTCTGCAACATAACCAGGTGGATGATCCTGGGGGTCGTAGTCACCAACTTCAGCTGTAATATATAACATATACATGCTCAATGTTGGACCTAGCAAATGTCAGACCTAGTCAATGTCAGACCTAGTCAATGTCAGACATAGTCAATGTCGTACCTAGTCAATGTCGGACTGTAGGACCTAGTCAATGTCTGACCTAGCAAATGTCAGACCTAGTCAATGTCAGACCTAGTCAATGTCGGACCTAGTCAATGTCAGACCTAGTCAATGTCAGACCTAGTCAATGTCAAGACTGTAGGACCTAGTCAATGTCTGACCTAGCAAATGTCAGACCTAGTCAATGTCGGACCTAGTCAATGTCAGACCTAGTCAATGTCGGACTTAGTCAATGTCAGACCTAGTCAATATCAGACCTAGTCAATGTCAGACCTAGTCAATGTCAGACTGTAGGACCTAGTCAATGTTGGACCTAGCAAATGTCTGACCTAGTCAATGTCAGACCTAGTCAATGTTGGACCTAGTCAATGTTGGACCTAGTCAATGTTGGACCTAGTCAATGTCAGACCTAGTCAATGTTGGACCTAGTCAATGTTGGACCTAGTTTTATCAAGCATCTATTGAATACAACAATTGGATTCACCATACAGAGTTACAGAGTGTGAGATTATCGAAAATTGTGAACAGTTTTATCAAGCATCTATTGAATACAACAATTGGATTCACCATACAGAGTTACAGAATGTGAGATTATCGAAAATTGTGAACAGTTTTATCAAGCATCTATTGAATACAACAATTGGATTCACCATACAGAGTTACAGAGTGTGAGATAACCATGACTTACATTGTATGATATATGCCGCTAATAAATTAGCATCTTGTGGTGAACAGAGAAGGCGTCCATGATGCAAGTCTCTACGTAGCTGCAGGAATAGGTAATACCTGAAAGAACAAGATATGTTTGTAAAGCATGTATGCCCCCATGGCAGCCCAATAGTCAAAAATGGAAAAGGTTACAGTGACCTTGACCTTTAACCTTCTGACTGTTGATGACCTACCTCCATGTAAAGTATGAATATCCTAGGGCAAAGCGTTCTTATGTTATTGAACGGAAACCAATTGGTCTAGTCACCAACCGACAGACAGACTGACCTACATGTGCAAAGCTATATACCACATCATCAAAGATGGGGGTATAATAAACAAACATGTAGTCATAGTACAAATATACATACAGTTTTACAGATAAAAATTTGATTCAAAAGGTAACATTAGGCCAATAATAAAATATTGTTTGTTTCCCCTCCCCCGACCGACCGTTGAAAATGGTCGCGACCGTAAATATTTTTTTGAAGTTGGCCAAAAAAAAATATTTTTTTTCGTAAAAAATGCCCGGGTGCTAATATTTTAGGTATGATTATAATTGGGTACGAAACACTCCGATCCGGCCTGGTACGGTTTTTAGTAGCTGCTCGCTGGTTCCTGTAATTTCAGCGTAATTGTCGATATTAATGGGTTAAAGTAGGGAACCTTCGTCAAGCATGGCGGCGCAGCACACAATTTGAGTTTCAGTGAGTGTTAAAAACGATGTTTTTACATGGATACTTGTTAAAAAGTGCATTATCAAAGCGTTGCTCTAATAAACATTTTATGATCTATTGAATGAGGTAATTGGCATAACTCACAGCCATCTGAATGAGAATGATGACTTGAATAAAGGCTTAGTAACATGCGAAGTGTCGGCCCGAGAAAATGATACTCAGCCATACGCGGTCGACAAATATGACGTCATTTACAGTATTGGACTTTATTACAAACGGCATTTCAAAGATTTGCACAAATTGACAACACACATACGACAACCAGTGTTGATAGCTTCTTAGCACTTAATAGGGCCTGTCTTGGTCAGTTTAGCACTTAATAGGGTCTGTCTTGGTCAGTTTAGACATTGATACTGACTTGTTTAACAGTATACCAACTGAAAGCATTAATTAATGATTTTGACATTCATAATTTATGCTTCAATAAGAAGTTCATTGACTGCCAAATTATACCTGTATGTCTATCTCTACAATAAATTAAGTTTATGAAAAAATATTTCAATAAAAAAAATATTTTCCCTACCTACCCTACCCTAGCTGGTTAGGGTCGCGGGAGGGGAAACAAACATATTTTTAAAGTCGGCCTTACTTTATTTGGGACACCACCCAGGACTCCAACCAGGATTTACCTGGGACACCACCAAGCCAACACCAACCAGGATTTACCTGGGGCACCAACCAGGATTTACCTAGGGCACCAACTATGATTTACCTGGGACACCAACCAGAATTTACCTGGGGCACAAACCACAATTTACCTGGGGCACCAACTATGATTTACCTGGGGCACCAACTATGATTTACCTGGGACACCAACCAGGATTTACCTGGGACACCAACCAGGATTTACATGGGACACCAACCAGGATTTACCTGGGACACCACCGGAACTACACCAACCAGGATTTACCTGGGACACCAACCTGGCCCCGATCTCCCGAAACGTCATATTTTGAGAAAAATCTCATCTCAAATGTTATCATGGTAATTTTCATGGGAGACTGGACTCAAAATTGGTAGCACAAAACAGATACACTATTTTGAGTTTATAACAGTAAACTTTTAAGATCTTAAACTACAGATTTGTCTCAAACACCGCCTCTGATATGAGCAAAATCTCAATTTGAGACGAGATGTCTACCTGAGATGCTTCAGGAGATCGGGGCCAGGACTCACCTTGAAATTTATCTTCATTGAATAAAATGATAGCACACTGTAATAATAAAGTCTCCGGCCTGTGACACAGTTATACAAAAGTTTACCTGGTTATTTCTTCGTGCAGTTTCATTGGGTCTGCTGGGTAAAATTTCACCCGAAAACACAGCACACAGGGGCTCACACCTGTAACATATAAACACAAATCATTCATGAAAGAGACAATTCTACCAAATAAGAAAAGTTTTTAAGAGATTTCATTGGGTTATGTAACTATGCACTATGTATATAATTTACCTCTAAAATATTATTATAATTACATGTTTATATTCTGTGGAAACATTATTGGCCTTTGATTCACCACTGGAAAAATATGAAATGGAGAATTTCATCAATAGAAATTATTTTAAGTTTTATGGAAGTCAAGTTTGCACCTAATGTGGGATTTAAACCTAGATACCGTATGGCTGTGACTATCGCCCATGCAGCAATGTGATGCACAAACCTATTATAGACCACTTGGCCGTCGCAACATCTTGTTTTTTTACCCTCAAAGGTCGTGCAAATAACCCGAGTATAAAACTGTAAGTCTCCAAGTACAATAACAATTTCGACCTTGTTAGAGTTCTAAATGGTAATACTAAGATTCAGCCTCCAAGAATTATATAGCTGCCAAAGGCAAATAAAATGTGTGGTTCAAGTTGCAAGTTGAAATAGTCAGGTGGGTCGGAATTTTTCCAATTATATATTATTTTTATTTTTGAATATTTTGTTGAGGACTGATAGTGATGTTTGTATATTCAGATTTTATATGTCCTTTCTCAACTGATACAGTTTTTCAGTTATATACGCCAGCATTTTAATAATAATAATAATGACTTTATTTATAGTGGATGACATATTTGGTTCCAGACCAATTTTCAATATGGTCCACATCAACATGGGATATATACAATCATTTACAGGAATACATGATAATTATGAGCAAAAGAAAAACATAACAGAAAAACTCATGGAGTCAATAATAAAGATGCAAAACAAAACAAAAAGCACAATGTTAAGGTAATGGTAAATAATTATGATATACAAAATTCAACACTGTAATTTGTAGATATAATTAATAGCGTAATGTTGTGAAACATGTAAATGTTACATCATGTGGCCAGAGTACATCCACTGTAGATAGGAGTTTTTGAATTGTTTGAGTGTTTTTGAAGTACGTATTTGTTTTGGGATGACATTCCAAATGACTGGCCCTGAATAATTCACCTAACCAGAATTCCTGGACTGTATCCTATCCAGTACTAACCTACCCTTCCACAATTAACTGATCTGCAACTTCTCCACATGTGGAGGAAAACCAACATTGATATCAATGTCAAGTTTTTATCAGGAAGGGTATAATATACGACTTGTTGTGATCAGGAATCGAACCCAGATTCCAAACTTAGAAATACAGCCCACTAAACCACAGTTGTCGCTAAAACTAACTGATATTTAATGCAGTAAGTACAGGGAATCAAAGGCCTGACTTGAAAAAACTTTGGTAGTTGAGTTAACCTGCGTCACTGAGATATATTTTTACCTTAACCTTTAACTGACAAAATAAGAAGTCAGACAAAAACTAGACAGATTTCCTGTCATATAAAGATTGAGAAAGCTAAATTGATCTGCATGTAAATCACTCATGAGAAATTCACTTGAAGCCAATGTAATCAGAACCTGACAGACTTAAGTAAAAAACAGTTTCATTTTCAATAATACCTCCATGAAAAATCTACCATTATCAATAGCAGCACAACTTTCACCCTGTACATAATCTAAAATCAATTAAACTCTTCCATTGAAAGTCAGGGATTGTCTAAGATACTGCCAGATACAGCATCACAGAGTCTAATAGCGGGCTTTAATTATCTTTAAGGTCAATGGAACTAAATGGCAGCACTATGGAGACAGACAATCAAGAATTTTCCGGACCGATGCATTACAATCAGTGTATTCCATCCTCCAAACAGTGGAGAGGCCATTCAGCGTGTAATGAACAATTAAAAAATATCAAAGACATAAAATGTAATATAACATGAATAAAATTGGTTGTATCCAGGTTGGTAATGTAAAACAAGTATGCACATGCCTATACAATCATGTACTACAGCAGTATAACGTTCATATGATGTCCCCTAATCTCTAAAATAATGCCGTTTTATGCTATAAATGGCGTTTTTTTTGGCGTCATTTATATTACCACATTTTTTATCCAACATAAAGGTTTTTTCGTGTTATGGGAGTCATATGATATAAAGAATCCAATATTCGTTGTCAATTGATATAAACTTATATTAAACTCGTTAAGGAATATTATTAAGCTTGCAAAAGGCTTTTTTAATAAAATTTCCAAAACATGTTTAAAATATATAATCGAACCTTTGAATGAGTACTCCCGAGTACTCAGGTAATCATTGCTATCCCTAGTTTATATCAATTGACAACTTGTGATAGATCCTTGACATATTATGTACTATGATTTTGGTATAACACGCTAACATAGCTAAACCATATAAAATATTATTTCTGATCAAAATATGAATGATTATAGATTGATTTTCCGACCAATGAAATCAGTTACAATATAATTAACAAATTGATCACTGCATCTCGTGACGTCGTATTTTTTGCCAGCCGTTTATTACACGCATTATAATTTGTCATATTTCCGATAGTAAAAAGTATCTTTTTTCCCAAACCAATAATGAATAATTTCCCAAACGTCAGACAGAAAACATGGAATTTCGAAATGTTGAGAAATATAGAAATTCGACAAAAAGAAGTTTTCTGACATAATGCCCATAACTTGGTAATAACTCTAAGTTGGTTTTGACAAGATGCCCATAATTCTGCTCAAACTTGGGTTTAACATAATAACTCTACTTGAACAAGTGTTCCAATGCGTCCCAACTGAAATCACTTGTTTTTCAGTACAATGATGTCACAAAAATTCCAGCAATGGTGAGTCAATTTATTCCCATTTACAGGCAAAAATATACTGTATAATTATTTTAACCTTTCTATGAAGTATACAGTGTGAATTACAACATCGGTCAAGATGAACATATGGCTGCAGACAACATTAATACTGTTAAAAGTACAACATTGACATTAATCCAGTGAGATACTGGTTACCGTATTGCCATTATTGTCTAAAAAATGCCATCTTCTAACCAAATGAATGTTCTATTATTCATGTAATGCATTAATCATAACCTACAATTCAGCCAGGGTTCAATGAATGATGCATTTGTTACAGGACAGGGGGGAAATACTATTTTGAGATAAGAAAATTACAACAAATTGTATAAATACTCAAACCAGACATTTCAACCATACCAACTTTATTATTATAGTACACTACCATTAACAGAAATATAGATGATAAATAAGACTAATGTAGGCAGATTCAGTCGTTACAGACAAGTTTGCATAATCATAACTTGAAATTAAGGCTATAAGAATAACAATAAAAGGACATTCAATATACAAATAAACAAGTTAATCATAGCCAAAGGTTATTAACCGTCCTAAATTAACAATGTGCACTAAGCATTATTTAGTTTATGAAGCGTGCTGCAAAATGGATGGTATTCAATATTGATTTTACTTGATAAGGACAACCAATCAGATCATACCATATTAAACTATTGGTCAGTAACAGGCGATAAGACTGGCCATCCTTATTCTACAATTAAATAAGATCAATATTGAATACCACCCCAGGTCTGGTGTTTTCATCAAGGCGTTTGCTCAGGAGATGAAGTTGCATACTTATAATTCCCCAGCCCAGAAAAAGGTCACCATATACCATATTACCCTGTTGATGGAATTTTGAAAATCCAATTCTAACAAATATTTAATCTTATGGTAACATCACTCAGTTAGGAGATAAAAAGAAATATTAGCGACTTGGTCTATGAGTCTCGTTTTACATCTCTGGACAACACATCAGATGTAATAATAAGTATTAACAAATGAAGACAAATGAACGGCTGACAGACTAAATGAACAAACTCAGAGAATCAGTCGTCAGTCGGAGAACCAGTCTAGGCATTGATCAGTCCATACATAAATCATCACGTCTAGTTTACATACATCATCGCGTCTAGTTGATGAGAATGGCAGGAGTAGTAATATAGTGAGTGTGTATAAATGTTTACTCAGTATCTCAGTGTCACGCTGGTCATACATACATGAGACTTTATAATCAACATGCTACTATATCAGCTCAATATTCACACAGCTAAATAAAAATCAGACACCATGCAACCTCCAGATTTCAAAAAAGGGTCAAACTAAAAAAAAAATTTCATGAAATGACCACAGTCAATTCACGTAACCAGAATTCCAGGACTGTAGCCAAACTATGCCATACTAAAATACGCTTTCACAAGGCGCCAGAGTAACTTCTCCACATGTGGAGAAAACTGGACATTGTTGTCAAATTTTCATGAAAGGGGAATCAAACTTGAATCTCAGGGTTATAAATCCAGTAACCACTGGACCTGATTACCCCTGTGAAATGAACTGTTACAGTTCATGAATTTTTCATGAAATATACATGAATAGTTCATTTCCATATATCATGAAAAATTCATAAAAATCCTTGAACTCTAAATGAGACTTTTCTTGAAGTGACCATGAAATATTGCTTCATGAACTGGGCATGGTTCATGAACAGGGCATGAGTCGTACCATCAAGGATGTTTTAAGTACTAATCATGAACAGATGTTCTTCAATAAATCATGAACTGTTGAAGGACAAACTGATTTTATGTACAGTTCATGAAAATAAATGTTCATGAACAATTCATGAACTTTTTGCTATATATCTCTTTTGTCTCATTTAGACTTCATATTTTGGACATGAACTGTTCATGATTACAAATTTCATGAAAATTTCAAGGACAAACATATATTTTATGTACAGTTCAAGAAGATTAATGTATTCATGAACAACCCATGAAATAAACTAAGTGTATCAAAATGCATAAAATGAAGCTCTATTGTGTGTATGAAGACTAAGTCCAACATGTGTTTTAAGTATAAATAGTAAATATATTATTGGTACAATGATTGCCTAATGATATTAAAAATAAGAAAAGAATCATTGTGCATGTATATTCATGTTCATAAAAGTTGCAAATTAGGGAACATAGCTGAAGGATGATGTACGTGCCTGAATATCAGATGAAACCTACTGGAACATTGTTATTTTATCATTACAATTGTTTGCCTCAATCAGATTAATAGTTTAGCTACCTTTTGTACCTTTTGCAACATGATTTTCTGTTCACATTGTTGTTTTGAACAGTTTGAGTATATTTTATTTGGTATATCTCATTTTCATATTTACATGCATGCTCAATAGCTTTTCAAAGACTACACTAACAGAGTTTAAAACTACCAACTATTCAATTTACAAAAATCAGCAATTAATAAATATTACATTTATCTATGACAATATACAGTAACCTTATATGACATCAATAAATAAACATACAAAAAAAGACGCATTGTTTCTTGAACATTTCATGAACACTTCATGAATACTAATTCTTAAAACCTCATGCTAGGTGTACCCCACCCACTTGCTAATTTGTTTTCCTATATTTTTCACACAATTATTCTTAAAATTAGATATTTAAAGCCACACAAGATACTTTAAACTTGACATGCTTAACTCTGCAACTTACCTTTTATAAGATCACATATTAAGATAAAACCACCCATTAAAATTTGTCAAACATCAGCACATGTCATTGCTGTCAGCCATTTTTAAAATCTGTGATGTCGTCAACATGTGACAGGAAGTCAATTTTCATGAATACTTTAAGAACTTTTCATGCATAAATTGATGGACAGTTTAGGAATAATTGTTCATGAAATGTTCATCAGGTACTTTTTATGGCTGGATCAAGGACAGTTAATGAACTCTTAAGTATCCATAAAAAATTCATGAACTGTTCATGAACACATTTTAAGAACAGTTCATGTCCAAAAGTTCATGAACCAGCTTCAAGAACTTATCAGTACCTGTTCATGAACAGTTCTTGATTGGAGTCAAGGGTCCATGAAATCATGAACTACATTTCGCAGGGGTATAGCTACAGCATTATGGGTGAGACAGTTAATTCTTATACATATGGTCATGTCTGTCAACTCAATGACCAAACTACCAATAAGTATTGTGTCTGTATGGCATGTCATGATGTCTGTAACGCGTAGACTGACTGCTGATCCAATAAAGGACCTAATTACAGATTAATTGTAGACTGAGTATCTATTAATCCCTAATTAACTGCTTTAATCAACTCTGTTGTCATCGGCAACAGGAATTACAACTATATAAGCAATTTATTGCTTGAATGGGTGTCTTTGTGGAATGAAACCAAAACAAACATAGATGTAAGTCAAGTTTACAATAGATGGTTTGATTTGGTATAATAACATGCACGCATATCATTAAAATGTAATTTTACACAAACTGTTATCAATTGAAGTTGAATAGTATTAGGATGCACTAAATTTGGATACAAGAGAGCACTGTACCAGTGATCAACTTTTTGGATGGTTAAGTAGAAATGCAAAGAGATAATAGAAAATCAGACAGGAAGGCAGCACTCAACTTCCCAGCCGAGCACAGAAACAGGGAAGGCAGCACTCAACTTCCCAGCCTAGCACAGGGAAGGCAGCACTCAACTTCCCAGCCAAGCACAGGGAAGGCAGCACTCAACTTCCCAGCCTAGCACAGGGAAGGCAGCACTCAACTTCCCAGCCGAGCACAGGGAAGGCAGCACTCAACTTCCCAGCTGAGCACAGGGAAGGCAGCACTCAACTTCCCAGCCAAGCACAGGGAAGGCAGCACTCAACTTTCCAGCCGAACACAGGGAAGGCAGCACTCAACTTCCCAGCCGAACACAGGGAAGGCAGCTTTAAAAAGCTGAATGCTCTTAGACTAGTTCCAGCAAAAAAAAAGTTGAATGCCCTAGTTTCAGCTGAATGACCTAGTTTCAAGCTGTTAATGAGAATGCACACTTAAACATACAACAACCCCTACAACCTAAAACAAACAAATAATTTGTGCACATATCTGACAGAATTGGGACATTGGTACTTTAAATTTCATCATAAGTGCAAAATTAAAACAACCTTCGACAATTTGTCCACATATCTGACAGAGTCGGAACATCTGTACTTTTCATTCCTTTGCGCAAAATTAAAACCACATCATTTTTCCCCCGAAAACTGCCAACATCAGCTTCCATAGACCAAATTAGGATGGCTGAGTTCATGCATTGACTAATTAAATAGTAAATATCTGTGGGGAATATTGATCACATCACTCTACAATCTCATTTCTCTTTCCACTTAATTTACATATAATTTGTTCTATATATAGATGAGAGCACACAAGTCAATTCAGATATAAAGGTAAATCTATTACTTGTCTTAATCACTATGAATTCATTTACTGTAAACCAATTTACTTTTGCGAATATTACATTTCACGTTTTGCTGATCGACAGCATTATCGCGACTACAAATTTTCACGTTTTAAAGTTTCCTGCAATATCCATGTTAATGTTTTTAGCACTTTAGCGTCAACTTAATTTCGCAAATTTTTTTTACTGGCAAACTCCACAAACTAAATAGCGCGAAATAATTACTTGGTTTACAGTATTCATTGTCCAGATAACAGTCCTTCACTTATTTATCAGTCTATTATTCCAGCATACAGCATAGTTCTAGGTAATTGAGAGTGTGCAGAATAACAACCTTACATGGTAACCTGCTGGTAGATCACTGTATACAGGAAACAGCAAGTAATTCTGCACAAGTTTAAATCACTGAACACTGTTAATAAAGGCAATGTATGCCATCAGACTGGTCTGCCGAGTCATAGAATACCATCACACCAGTCTGCCTGGTCATAGAATACCATCACACCAGACAATGTATACCAACAAACCCGTCTGCGGGGTCATAGAATACCATCACACCAGACAATGTATACCAACAAACCCGTCTGCGGGGTCATAGAATACCATCACACCAGACAATATATACCAACAAACCCGTCTGCCGGGTCATAGAATACCATCACACCAGACAATGTATACCAACAAACCCGTCTGCGGGGTCATAGAATACCATCACACCAGTATGCCAGGTCATAGAATACCATCACACCAGACAATGTATACCAACAGACCCGTCTGCGGGGTCATAGAATACCATCACACCAGTCTGCCAGGTCATAGAATACCATCACACCAGACAATGTATACCATCACACCGGTCTGCCGGGTCATATAATACTATCACATCAGACAATGTATACCAACAGACCGGTCTGCCGGGTCATAGAATACCATCACATTAGACAATGTATACCAACAGACCGGTCTTCCAGGTCATAGAATACCATCACATCAGACAATGTATACCAACAGACTGGTCTTCCAGGTCATAGAATACCATCACATCAGACAATGTATACCAACAGACTGGTCTTCCAGGTCATAGAATACCATCACACCAGACAATGTATACCAACAGACCGGTCTTCCAGGTCATAGAATACCATCACATCAGACAATGTATACCAACAGACTGGTCTTCCAGGTCATAGAATACCATCACACCAGACAATGTATACCAACAGACTGGTCTTCCAGGTCATAGAATACCATCACACCAGACAATGTATACCAACAGACCGGTCTGCCGGGTCATAGAATACCATCACATCAGACAATGTATACCAACAGACTTGTCTGCCGGGTCATAGAATACTATCACATCAGGCAATGTATACCAACAGACTTGTCTGCCGGGTCATAGAATACCATCACATCAGACAATGTATACCAACAGACTTGTCTGCCGAGTCATAGAATACCATCACATCAGACAATGTATACCAACAGACTTGTCTGCCGAGTCATAGAATACCATCACACAATTTGGACATTGTATATTCATTGCGAAACTATTTTTGTTCAGTCAATAAATAAATTGAAATCTTCTTCACAGACTTAAAGCAATAATTGTTCATTACATGTTCCATTTTTGGCAGACAATATAAGATATTTAACTCTTTAATCATATTTTGCTAGAACATTAAAGACAACATTCCAGAAACATTGTACTTTTGTTACTATAAAATTTAGACACTGTACAAAGCTATAAAATTGATTTTTGCTGTATAATGTAGAACAAAGACGTATAATTGTCATTTCAGAATGACGACTTACACTCTTCCTTTCTTTTATTGAAAGTCTTGAATCAATTCATTGGGCATGTCATGTGCAAGAAAATATCGGACAAGAATTTAATATAAAGGGAGGTAATTTGGTAAATATTTGGGGTAGCATTTCTTACACTAAGCCTGGCTCATAACTTTCATTATCAAGTAATCCCTTATAATCAACAGCTGACCTTTTATTTTCAACAAATAATGATGAATTGAATATATCTTCTTATAATAAGTTTATAATTGTAAACAAGTCATTAAAAATTGCAAGCAATACAGAAGTCCCCACAGGTTTGAACCCATGTCCCTTTAAACAATTTTCAATAATTCTGTTGCCATGGCAACCTCAATATTTGTCAAAATGAAGCATTGATTGGGTCATTAATTGAGGTAGAGTATTTTACAGCAAGCCTGTTAAATTAAATATGTCTTCTTGTACTAATTATAATGTAATAATTTTAAGAATTTCAGGAGTTTATTATATCTTGCATAAACTATATACCATGCCGACTTCATAATAATGCTGTATTTATCTAGGGTCAGAATGTACTGGCTGCTATAAGATGGACTCAAACTATCTATTCCAGAAAAAAATCATCTGTTAGGTAAATAAATAGATTCATGATCATGTCTTTTATCATAAAGTTTCATAAATTACCGGTGGAGCGGTTTCTTGCACGCAAGATGACCACAGGGTCTTGATTATATTCCCTTCAGCGTCTCCGAATTTATCATCAAAAAGAAAGTCAGATATACAGACAGATGTTCCTGCTATGATATATTTATATATATATATCCCTCTCTTAGTATATAGATATATACCACATCTGCTAGCTCAAAGGGCGAGAAAAATAAAATCTACATAATATTATAATGATATATTAATCGATCAATATAGAGCCCCACCATCTGATATTGCATGACTATAGACAATATAATCGGATGGAAGTCGCCTATACCATACCTTATACATGTTTATCAGAGGAAACATGAAAGAAGCGATTCCCTGAAGGAAAATTACCGAAACATTTATATTGTACCAAGTAGTAAAATGTATACCAACTGAGACAATTATGGCCCACAGTTTTCTACTGACCAAAACAATATTCCTCTTTAAGAGTCTCAGTAAAGTAAAGTGTTCTCAGCGAAAAGGTTCTATAAACCAGACAAATTTGACAGGTATTTATTGTGATTCATAGCAAATGCCTAATGTGATTGACTATAGCTCAAAGGCAGTTGTTTTTAAAAAAAATTCTTGATATGTTCAGCTGTGCTTCCCAGTGTTTAGTTAATACTAATTTATTTAAGGTTGATTGTGAAACAAGTTTTTGCAACTTATGTAAATCATGCTTGACACCTCATTGCTGATGTTATCCATCGCCACAAGGGTATAAGAGAAGAAAAGCCAATTTCCATTTTTTTATGCTGAGCATCTAGTAAGGTAATTTCTACTATCATTTTTATTTTGCATTTGGTATGACGTGGCATGGTATCGAACCTGCGACCTCCCGCACTCAAAGCAGACACTCTACCACTAGGCTATCGAGTGTTGTTTCTCATGTCCTCCTTGTAGGTGTTGACTTGTACGCACATGCCATGTTCTTTGTGTGTATATATACTGGGAGGCATTGTCATGTGAATATTGTCTTTTTCTCTATTGTTGTTTCTTTGCTGTTCTTTGTTTTTCTAAGAACTTAAAACTCCATAGCTCATGTATCCATATTGCTTTAATTGCTTACTATCAAGTTGACATTTAAATGAAGCAATGTCCATTGTATTTATCAAATGTATTATCTTACTGATGCCAAATGCCGGTATTCTCCAGATTCAGGTTTTCCACATCGATGACACAATTTGCGACAAGTTTAGGATCTAGGATTTCAGTAAACATCTATGCGCCTTAAGGATGCATCATTCTGCAAACTGCATGTTAGATGCAATTTCTTTGCATGTTGCATTTCAATAATTAAATTACCAATATCATATTGGCACTTGCATTATTGACATGAAATTACATTTAAAGTGGTCAGAATGTTTTTCGCTAGAAAATTATCAAGAATGACAACATTAATAAATTGCAACCAGCAAATATTGTCAAGGTCACCTAAAATAACAAAGTATCCATGAACCCATGCATTTCATAAAAATTCAAAGCAACCTTTTTAGGAATTGTTGCAAAGCCAATTAGTGGCCTTATATGTTTATACTTCACATTGCTAAGCCATAGTATAGGTTCAAATCTCACTATAGGTGAAAACTATTGAATGTTTTGTCTATGTCAAAGTTGTAAAGCTTCCCTTAGAGCCATTATTGTTTGTACTTCACATTGCTAAGCATAAGTGGCATACAGTATAGGTTCAAATCTCACTATAGGTGAAAACTATTGAATGATGTATATATACATGTCAAAGTTGTAAAGCTCCCCTTTGAGCCATAGTGACCATAAAGTTTATACAAACCATCATTCCATGAACCAAGGATGTCACCAATTAACCATACATTTGTACTAAATCAATGTTACATGACACGATATTAGGTCAATCAATAGGTGTAACTAGCATCTCAATCAACTAATCAGTCAATACTGAACTTACCTTTCAACTGTTTGTAGACAGTCTTTGTGGGGTCCAGCCAATGCTGTGAATGAATAGAAAAGTAACAAATTAGACAATCAGAAAAACAAAGCACATACCGCATACAGGGCATAAAATACAGGGGTCCTACTGAAATTAAATGCCCGTTCAATCCTGAAAATAAGATGCGATTTTGTTTCCTGTGCCATATAGCCTACACAAAAACTCTGTTTCAAACACTGTTTTATTGTAAACAGAATATATATAACAGTATATGAAATTTCAAATGATCATAATTCAGCCAAATGTTGGTATTTTTTGCTCTATTTTCTGCAGACAAGTTCCTCCTTTCTAGAACAGCAAATCCAGATATTCCGGATTGTTCCGGGATTGTAGGACCCCTGAATGCCTTGGGCATGGATTTGAACATTCTGAAGCAATAATAAAATATACAGGGATGATTATACTAAGGACATGCATTGCTAAAAATCAAACATTCAGGGGCATTAATACCTTAGATTAACGCAATGCAATAGATAAGACAACTATGGAAGGAAACTCAGAAAGTATACAAGAATATATAATTAAGGACCAATTTCAATTTACCAATACAATTAGTAATAAACAATTAAGGGCCATACAACTTTGATAATAGTGAGCATGATATTTAAATTGTTTGTTAAAAACCTGAGTATGTACAGGGTGGTAAAAAAGTTTGTTCTCAAAATTTGAATTCATAATAACACTTATCTGAGCTATGCACGCATTGTACAATTTTAATTTATTACTCTAATAGCTTCACTTAAGGCCAGACGGATAGCAACAATGGTAGAACCCTCTGGAATTCAACCTGAACATAATTCACATTCTTCCAATGTCAGAATAATAAATTATAGAATCTTAAACATTATATTATATATCTGAAATTTTCGCTGCCGTAAAAAAAGCTTAGATACTCATCAAACAAAAATTTAATAAACAAAAGACAATTTAGTATTCTGATCATTTTTGCTTGTTGCCAAGCCAAATTTAACTATAGATGAATGTTTCACTTTTTTAAGACATGACATATTCAATTTGTAGAAAAGGAAGACACCTTTGTTATCCCTGGGGAATGTAGAGGAACTTCCAAAAACAGCAGAAAAAACGAGTAAACTATCAGGAGATTGCGTAATCAGGATTTATTGACATATTCAATATATGTTTTACATTTTGAAAAGAAGGGAATATAAGTTTATGGTAAAGTAACAGATGTTCTCACAGGGACGTCAATAGACGGACAGACTATTCCACAATCTGAATGAAATCACTAATACTTGGAGAAACAGTTTGTGACATAAGTATAGCTATTCTAAAACATAAGTATAATATAAGAAGACATATGGACAATATGATCAATATACGATCAGACTGAACAGATCTAAGGGACGCAGTACCGACATATACTCTCGTCCTGTAAGGAAAAAATTACATCTGTTGTGCGCTAAACCCTTGAGACAACATTGAGAAACGAAGACGTATGCCGAGGACGTATGCGAGGTAAATTTCATCACAGACTGTCAGTAGAATTGATAATATGTATAATTCATATCACAAGGGCTTTAACAGTAAACTATAGCAACAGAGCATCATTCTGTAAGGATGCAAGGGATATATTTGGTTAGTGTCATTTTGTACGACCAACACATCACCTTAACTTTGAAAGTTCATAATAATAGGACAAGGTACAGAAGACATGTACAGCAATAAACAGAAACAGCACAGCAATAAAAGGAAGGCACAAAGAAGAAAATTCACAGACCACACACTAAACATCGGGCAGATTGTGCCTGATCACTTCCTGAGAAAAGTTAATCCTCAACAACAACTATATACATTTTATATTAAGTAAAGTTGAGGCTCAAAATGAATTAAAGTGCCATGTGATCCCTAAAAGTTGGGTCAACGCAGAGTTTAGGTTCACTACTGAAGTTACAGAGTAGAAACACTATTCTATTTTCTAGAAGTGACCATGAGCTTGCCGACACCATTTAAGTGACCATGAACTTGCCGACACCATTAAAGTGACCATGAACTAGTCGACATCATTGAAGTGACCATGAACTTGCCCACACCATTGAAGTGACCATGAACTTGCCGACACCATTGAAGTGACCATGAACTAGTCGACACCATTGACTCACAGTTGTAAAGAATGAATGCAGTCTTGCAGAAACCATAAAGCGACATCATTAACTGTTTATTTGTGCTCCTGTCTGAGAAAGGCACAACTAATGACAAAGTAACCAAAACGTGTCAGGGAAAGCAAACAATGAGAATGTACAACATAATGCATGGACAAACAAGAAACACAAGAATGTTCAGGGGGGGGTTCTGCTGCTTCTGTTGAGTCTCCGCTACATTCCCTGTATGATTTGTCAATATCTTTATGTAGGCTCTGTGAATTTCACTGAGAAATATTCCAAGGGGCATGAATTATGACAAGTACATCTCATGTTGAAGAAACAACAACAATAACAACAACAACAACAACAGATCAATCACAATAACTGTACTGAACTTGAAACAAAACATCATCATAAACCATTACAAGCAATAAACAAACCTTCATATTTATTATAGTTTGAATGTTTTATTTAGACAGGACATATTATATTTAGCTATTTCCAAACACAATGTTTCTCAGAATATGTGACACACAATTAGAATGTTCCCACAATTTCCTACTCAGCGCAAAACCATGGCAACTGATTCTGAAACAAAACTGAATTATGACCATTCTGCAATGATAGCCTAGATGGAAATTACTTTAACATCCTTACAGATATGTAGGAGACATTTCTCATACTTACAGAATGATTTTAATCACTATTATATAGCGGTAACAGACTGATGCAAATTTCTTTTAAACTTGGAAAATGTTGTAAATCAAAAAGCAAGCATATCATAAGTAGATTATAAGCTTATCTGTCTGGAAACGAAGTACAGGGAACTCCATTAAAAACACAGTTGTTTATAGTATAGGAATTATTGAGAAAAGTCAATTTACAATAATTTACAACATAATTGTGTTTTATAACAGAGTAATTACTACACATTTATATAATGGAACGTGTTCATGTAGCAGCAGGATCCCCATAGCTACCTGAGCATCATACATTTGTCCAATCTGATTCACAACATTTATGATATAAGCACTGACATTAAACATTGCATCCATTACATGTCAATTGCTTGCTATTTATGTTCCTATTTGTGCCTAAATTTCTGTTGTCAAGTGCTGCCTAAAACCCTGTCTGATTTTTGGTGTTGTGTTGCTGTTTGCTATTGTGAATTTTCAAACGTATTTCTGAATACATGGAAGTAAATAAGTTAACCAACTTGACCTATAAGTCATATTCCTCAGTAAACCCTTCCCAGTAATAATTAAACACTTTGTTCTTACAACAGATCACTTCCAGACAAGATCAGGGTTGGAGAACATAATTTTCACAAAAGCTTCATCAGTAATGAACACAAATGAAACTTTGTGAGGACAGTGTTTATACTCACCGCATAAAACCTTGTTTAAATTAGTCAGACCCAACTTGTAATTAACCATGATTAAATTCAACAAAGGAGTCAACAGGTTTTCAAAGTAAGAACATTTTAGGAAAAGTTGACGATTGTAGCAAATTAGGAGTATGTACATCAATGGCATCTTCTTTCTTCTGATTCATACATGCCATGTTTCACAGACCCCTTTGTGTGAGATTGGTGATGGAAATGCAGGAGATTTCATTTAAATGGGTGAGATTTTCTTTGCTTGAACTTTAAACTTAAATTAATGAAGTTTGTATGCAGTTTTCACTTATTTTACTTTTATGGCAATGCCATGCATGCTTCATGAAGCAATTCAAACTAATATTTGTGATCATTTTCATAATGTAAATAAAAAATATCGGGTTCCAGTATGTCCAAGAAATGCGTGAGATTTTATCAATTTGTGTGGGCAGAGTCTCAAATGTGTGAGACTCACGCATGATGTGGGAGATCTGGCATTTATGCTGATTTCTCTCTGACCTTCCTTCTCCGTTACTGCCATGTCTGTCAAACCATTCCAAGTACATACTGCTATACTGCTTATAAGTACAAGATTTCTTTAATGCCAAGAATTGGAGAGAAAAAAATGAAATCCTTGCGGAACAAAAACAGTAATATTGACAGGGGCAATTAAAATAGTTACCGCATACTTAAATGTACAGGGTATTCAAAAAGTTCATTCTCAATGTTTAAGTTTCAATAGTTTATTTTTCTGACGTCAAAAGAATGTAAAATTTTCAGGTTAAATTCCAGATGGTTCTACCATTGTTCTAATCTAACTGGCATTAAATGCAGCTATTAGAGTAAGAAATTGATTTGTACACTGCATACATAGCTCAGATAATATTTAGTAGGAATTTAAATTTTGAAAACAAACTTTTTTAACACCCTGTATATGCAGGAGATTGAAGAGTAGTCGATGATGATAGCGCTGTTAGGTATTATAAGATAAATGCGCCTGTCATACAAGTTAATTGAATGTCTTCAAGGTATATAACATACCCTGCTGACAGTAATCATATCAGTAAATTTGATGTATATCATTAATGAAGATATACCGGCCTGTTAATAATGAAGCATTTGATCAATTCTGCCAAGATATATTGAACTGTTCCGCCATTGCTTTCCTCTATTTCCCTATATCATTGATACACACAGACAGTGCTACCGGTTTTATACATCATTAAACATCAATTAACTTGTCATCCTTATGATTCCGGCTTCTGACCTTAAATATTCCAACACTGAGAAAGGACTTTAACAGAACAAATTAAAAGGACAAAGAAATATTCCTTCGAATGAAGATTACTATCATTATATTTATTATTTGTATTGGCAACACTTTATGACTTTTATAGAGTGCTTGTGATGGTATTTCTTATCATGACATGGCAAAGACCAAAGTTAGACCATGAGGACCCTTAGTATATTGTTCACTTGAGTACAATTGTACTTTGGACCAGAATGTAGGCAGTGACTCGTGTCTCTGGGATGGAGTGAATTGCACCACATGATGTCATGATTTAAGCAACATTACTGGAGGACCTGACATGATAAAGATTCTTGTACACCAAACATTTAATTTCCATGCCTAGAAGGCTCAGAACAGATTTTTATAGTCCCTTCATTTGTGAAAATGAAGGAAAATATTGGTAATAAGTGCTTGTTTCACAATAGGACAAACTAAAGTGCACCCAGGATAATGAGAAAGGTGGGAACATTTGGTATATTCCACAAAGGTGGATTAATCAGGTGTGCAAGATTTATCAGTGATGTTTTGAGTGCAATACTGACCTTATCTGTTTACTTTAGTAATTTTTGCAAAACCAATTTTGCAACAGTTGACCAAACAGATTCATGTTTGTAAATATCACATTATCCTGGGTGCATGCACTATATATAAAACTAAAATACAATGAATAAGTAAATAATAACTATACAATACCCTTTGCTTATCTGCATCAACATAACGCAGGCCGAAGTAATCTTTTTCTACCAAGTTGAGAGAATCACATACTTTATCTAGCACAAACTGTCCTAGTTTCTCTTTCTGAAAATATACAATACATAATACCATTGATAACTGAGTGTCAAACAATGTATTCCTGATCATCCATGCAGCACAGATAACAGCCAGGGCGAGCTGGTTATACTTGGGATAAATACGAAGACCTCTAATGCAAAGTCATGCCTGTTGCAGACTGAAATATGGTGTTACTTTTTGGGTAATTTCTCTCAAAACACAAAACAAAAACTTGAGATCACTCAGATTAAAGTTTATGTTTTTCACGAGAAAAATTAGACTTATAAACAAAATCCCTAAAATACTCTCTAGCCGACTCCCTTGTTCCACTTCTATGCAATCAACAACAAATCGAAGTCAGTGTAAGTAACAGAGGAGCAAACAATGACTGCCCCTATATTACACACAATGTGGTCATGTCAAACACATTGTTCGTAGAAGTTGGTCAATCAATTATCCGATGTTGGCAATAATCAGAACATCACTATTGATTACCATCAACAATTCCCTATCCTAACCAAAGCAAATTTAGGTAATATATATTGACCCTGTGATGTCATAACTCACTTAGACATGTATGGTCAAGATGTTTCCACTTACAGCTCCATTGATCAGGGCTAACCACACACAAGCCGGGTATTAAGCAATCATTCTCAGGCCTGAAAATCCCAGTTTCAAAGCTTGAAACTCTATTTTTCAGTATAAACAAAGAAGGATAATTCGGGATTCAAAACCATGAAACAAGGCACAGGTCTGAAAAATCATCAGTTTAATTACAGTTTATAAAAGACAATATTTTCAAAACACAAAAAAGTGAACATATTTGTAAAGAATGCTGTCAATGAGAAAATTTGATATTTAAACAATTAAGATTTTCATAATTATAACATTTATGTTGGCAGCATAACATTTACACCTTCAAAGTTTCCCATATATAATATTCACTCTAAAATTAACCTCTGTAGAGCAACAACTTCTATGCAAGGGCCAAATGTCCTCATGACACAAATTTACTCAGATGTCAAACTTTAGATCAACCTAAAAGTCTATAGATTCTGTGCTCATTTTTTTCCTGGAGATATAAAGGTATAGTATGATAAACCATCATGCATTTCTCTGCCCCGATAATCATTGATTTAATTCTAGGTAATTGTCATTATGTGATTCCACACACAATACTTGAGCCTATCACTAAACATGATTAGCTAACCAACAACAATACTGCTGTGTGACGGGAAATCAAGCTCAGTCGTGATTTCCTGTGATGCCATCAATACATGATACATCAAACACACCGGGGTAACATACAGACCAATGGTATAATCGAAACATTACGAAACATTACGCATACGGTATGCATTTGATTTATATTACAACAATAATGAGACTGTTGAACAAACTAAATGAAGTGAACACATCCATGTTATATATAAACACAGACAATGTGACCTGCAGCATGATAACAATAGAACAATGCTTCCACAACTATAATAACACATGCAAATGCTTTCACGTAAATTTTCCATTTCATTTTGTTTATACCAAAGTTATATAGTTTTATAGAAATTCCATAAAATGTAGTACATGTATTATATGGAAGAAGAAGAAGAGGTAACTTTATTCACAATGCATGTGTACCACACAGTACCTAGCTTAAGTTGCATGAAAATATGTCTGATGAACATTTTGTTGAACCTTGATATTACTGTCATGCTCAACCATGATCACAGGTCATAAAATAAATACTAAATCAAAGCACAGTGCATTGTAAGAACTCCTATGTACTTACTTAAAGCTCCCATTTGTCTAACAATTATGGGGTATTGCAATAATATCTTTTAGTGTGTTACAATATAAGTTGAAATAAATAGGGCTTTTTAAGGCACACAAATCTGAACAGCTTGAATTACTTAAATTGTCCAAATATGGCCAAACCTGGTAAGATCCTCAGGAGAGCTAAAAATATGCAATAAGAAAAAAAAAGACTCATCAACAAGTGCTTGAATTATAAGACAAATTATAACAAGTTTATTATAGCTACTTGAAGCTCGAATTGCAGACATACCATATATCTTCGCCCATAAGTCAGGTAAAAGGTGTCAAAAATATTTCAAAAAGTTACTTATATATCCTGACCCATCCTTTGATATCGACATAATATAAAGGCATAAGTTGTATTCCTTATAGAGGATTTTTTTACATTAGTCATAATCTGGTTGACTTTTTGGAATTTGTTTAACTTGATTTTACCCGACTTATGGGCGAGTATATACGGTATATTGCAATATAACAAATTCAGCAAAATGCTACAATCCAATCTGCGCTGACTGATTGTGACATCACAGCAATAACAAGCACATAGATCATGTCAGAGAAGTCATTTGTATTCAATTGATAAATGCTAATGACCTGATATTGAGCACAATTCCATTCCTTCGCATACACAAGTTTCCCAGAAGAGATGTGTGTTGCTACAGTATAACACAGCCAATCAGCCGTGTTAACAACATATCATTTTACTTTAATTGAACTTGGGAGTAACAGATTGGTGAACATAAATAGTCAATAAGTGTTTCAGGGCCAGGGATAAATTAATGGAACTGAGTTCAAAGACCATGCAGGCAGACTTTAAATCCTTCTGATTGGTTAATTTCACAAACAACTAATCACACAACCAATCAGACAAATGCATACACATTCTGTACCCCTTCCCTTTGTCAGTATCAAACATGATAAGCAATATTAAACTTGCAATATTAAACTTTGCTTTTAACCTATTTCATAAGTGAGCAACCATTCAAACCAATCAGATGCATGCACACGGTACAAACTATATATACACTGGCTTGACAATTTCAACAATTCAGCAACATCAACTATTACGTTGGAAACATTTCAGCAATGCCATCATTGGTAAATTTTAACAGTTCAGCAATGTCAACCATAATGTGATTGGTCAGTTTCAACCATTCAGCAATGTTAACCATTGTCATTGCACAATTTCAACAATTCAGCAACGTCAACCATGGTCATTGGCCAATTTCAGAATTTCCAAAATGTAAACTATTGCCATTAGTCAATTTCAACAACTCAGCAATGCAAACGAACCATTACCATTGGACAATTTTAACATTTAAGCAATTGTTGGTGCCACCCATAACCATTTTACTATTTAAACAATCAAACAAATGTTGATGTCAACCATTGCCATTGGGCAATTTCAACAATTCAGCAATGTCAACTATTACCATTGGACAATTTCAACATTTCAGCAATTTTACCCATTGGGAATGGCCACTTTCAAAATTTCAGCAATGTATTAAACCCTTGCCATTGATTAATTTTCAAATCTCATTGCCATTGGTCAATTTTAAAACTGAGTTATTATGCAACCAATCAGATGCATGTATTTTTGTATTCCAAGCTCAGTACACTTTATATGTAAGACCAGATTTTCTATCAGATAACGAGTGCAATAATGTTTATTGTACAGAGACATTTATGGATATCATAAATAGCAATGTTATAGCCCTCATATAACCTTTACAACAACAAGCTGATACATCACCACTCTCATACTCAATTAATGAAACAGAAACAGGACATTTACATATAAATACATGTATTATGACAAATACAGTAAAACAAACTTGTCGGCTCCACAGAACTACTGTATCCCAAATTAGGAAACTTAAGGAGATATAAATGTTAAGTACAAGAACCTAGACATCCAGGGAAAGAATCATTTTTCTTTTTTCACAGTGTTTGACTGGAACAGTCGTAAGTGCGTGGCCATCCAGTTTTGGACAATGGTCATTCGGTTTCGAGGGAGGAAAGAGGAATGTAATGTATATAATTGTAGAGCACTTACAATACATGTAAATACAGCATAAAAACAAGCTATAAATCATACCCTCGCAGTTTACATGAGAGAGAAATTATGAGACAAAAAAATTAATACACAAACAGTTGATGCTCTTGGTACAAATGTAAGCATTTTTACAGATGACCTGACATTGTTTTAAGGTATATTAAACATATTATTGATGGAACTGACTCACTATGGCAGGACTCCAATTAACATTTGGCAGCCTGAGTGACAAAACATGGTGTTACTGTATAATAATAGTCAAGAGAATTTGACACGATCCTCAACCTTCTATTAGCATAATTTAACAGCTGATACCTTGTCTATATTTATAACCTCTGTTATATGTTTCCAAAAGTGGTAAGTGTTTGAGGCGTAATGTTTGAGGCGTATACCAAAACAACTCGAAAATACCGATATTGCACAATTTGCTCATGGAAATTTATATATTGAACTCAAAAACCTTGTAATGTATTCATACATAAAGGTCAGGATCATATCAAATTCTCCGTGCTATAACAACATTTTGTAGCTCAGCTCATAGACCTAACTCGTTTCATGAACGCTACCAACCAGTACACGTAACTTGTGCTTCTGCAAGAAACTGACAATTCTGCTCAATATGTGACTGGACATGATCATAGTGAAGGTTACTAAAGACCACTGAGATACGGAACTGATCCAAGTCTTGTGTGCATTCTAAGTGAAAACTTACCCTTATTCCTTTAAGTTTACAAGTGACTTCCTCCATAGCAATCACTTGCCTGACCTCATCTTGTTGACCGGTACCGAAGCCGTTACAGTGTGGAACATTTCTGATAGTTTCTATGGTCTCATCGTTACCATTGGCAAGTTTAACATAGACTCCCTGATCATCCATAGTCAAATAGTAAGTATATCACTGCCATTAAATAACTGTCACTAATTCACAGATAAGTACCAGTCTAGCATAGTGTCAAATATAGGAAGCAGTCTATACTAGCACTTCATGTAGGAACCAGTCTAGCATAGTGACACAGGTGTACCATTGTCAAGCATCATGTTAGTCACGAAGTTCAAAGTAAGAACTTATAGGCCTACAGATCAGACAAATAGTAGAATACAACAATGAAATAATCTAAACTTGTGAATCTATCGAACACAATTACCTCAATATAGAGAATTCAGTTTTTAATTGACTTATTGTAACACCTGATCAACATGAAAACCTTTACTTATACCCCATGTCAACATGAAAACATTGACAAATACCTCATGTCAACATGAATACATTGACTTTTACCGTATGTCAACATGAAAACCTTTACTTATACCTCATGTCACCTCATGTCAACATGAAAACCTTTACTTATACCTCATGTCAACATGAAGACATTGACTTATACCTCATGTCAACATGAAAACATTGACTTATACCTCATGTCAACATGAAAACATTGACTTATATCTCATGTCAACATGAAAACCTTTACTTATACCTCATGTCAACATGAAAACATTGACTTATACCTCATGTCAACATGAAAACATTGACTTATATCTCATGTCAACATGAAAACCTTTACTAATACTTCATGTCAACATGAAAACCTTGACTTTACCTCATGTCAACATGAAAACCTTTACTTATACCTCATGTCAACATGAAAACCTTGACTTTTACCTCACGTCAACATGAAAACCTTGAATTTTACCTCATGTCAACATGAAAACCTTGACTAATACCTCATGTCAACATGAAAACATTGACTTATATCTCATGTCAACATGAAAACCTTGAATTTTACCTCATGTCAACATGAAAACCTTGACTAATACCTCATGTCAACATGAAAACATTGACTTATATCTCATGTCAACATGAAAAACTTGAGTTTTACCTCATGTCAACATGAATACATTGACTTACACCTCATATTAACACAAAAACATTGACTTATAACTCATGTCAACATGAAAACATTGACTTATATCTCATGTCAACATCAATACATTGACTTATACCTCATGTGAACATGAAAACCTTGAGTTTTACCTCATGTCAACATGAATACATTGACTTACACCTCATATTAACACAAAAACATTGACTTATACTTAATGCCAACTTGAAAACATTGACTTATATCTCATGTGAACATGAAAACCTTGACTTATACCTCATGTCAACATGAATACATTGACTTACACCTCATATTAACACAAAAACATTGACTTATACTTAATGCTAACATGAGAACATTGACTTATAACTCATGTCAACATGAAAACATTGACTTAATTGTACTTCAATTATGTGCAATCATGACAGGTAGCAATAAGGAAATGAGATTACATTATCATTAGAATGTCATATCTTCGGATATTTCAAACAAACTGTACAAGAATTATGAAAATTTAATACATATTTATTTGACAGCAATCTGAATAGACTTATTGTTCAGTCCTCAATAGATAACAGAATAATCAGTAAATGAATGACTTCTGTCAAGGCTTCAGATTCCATACGGGTCAAATCTGAGGGTACATAGACAGTCATAGATATAAGCAGGCAACCAGACTGATATATTGACAGCTACATATATATTCTCATCGCTACCAAAGATGGAAACATAAATCATTGTTATATAGCAGTATACTTTAACGTATCAACGTATAAATCAATTAAACAACTAGGGATTGGTTTTAGTGAATGAGAGCATCTTCCCATACGTTCACATTAAAATTTATAAGACATAATTGCAATGAAGTGTACATACAAGCTTTAGTAAGGTGTGCAACAAATTGATCTGAATGAAAGGAGTAGAGACTGCAACAAATGGCTCTGAAGGAGCAGAGATGGTAACAAATGGCTTTGAAGGCGTAGAGACTGCAACAAATGTCTCTGAAGGCGTAGAGACTGCAACCAATGTCTCTGAAGGAGTAGAGACTGCAACAAATGAGACTGTAACAAATGGCTCGGAAGGAGCAGAGACTGCAAGAATTGGCTCTGAAGGAGTAGAGACCGCAACAGATGGCTCTGAAGGAGTAAAGACTGCAACAAATGTCTCAAAAAGGAGAAGAGACTGCAACAAAGGGATATGAAGGAGTAGAGACTGCAACAGATGGCTCTGAAGCAGTAGAGACTGCAAGAAATGGCTCTGAAGGAGTAGAGACTGCAACAGATGGCTCAGAAGGAGTAGAGACTGCAACAAATAACTCTGAAGGAGTAGAGACTGCAACAGATGGCTTTGAAGGAGTAGAGACTGCAACAAATGGCTCTGAAGGAGTAGAGACTGTAGCAAATGGCTCTGAAGGAGTAGAGACTGTAGCAAATGGCTCTGAAGGAGTAGAGACTGCAACAAATGGCTCTGAAGGAGCAGAGACTGTAACAAATGGCTCTGAAGGAGTAGAGACTGCAACAAATGGCTCTGAAGGAGCAGAGGCTGCAACAAATGGCTCTGAAAGTACATACACTGTAACAAATGGCTCTGAAGGAGTAGAGAAGTTTTGAAGTTCACAACTATATGTGCATCTAACAGATCCAGTGCATTAATAATAACACTTATGATACATCAACAAGACGGATGAATTTCAAACATTAAGTCGAAGTCAGACCCAATAACTGTCATAGTTTATAGCATACAGTAGACAAACTTGTCAAATCAATGAATATAAGATCCCATTCTGTCATAACGTAGAATCACTGTATTTGTCTTCCAGTCGGTTTGTACGCAAACATTATAGCATTGGAAATGAAAATATATTCGAACAAAATATGAAGTAATAAATAAATGATGTTTAATATTTGAAATAAATTACCCACACCAGCAATATTTCAGTCATGTAAAGATAGTAATTAAGGGCCAGGTGAGGCACAATATTCAGACCAGACCTGGAATGTGTGTTCAATTATACTGAGAATCAAGCATGGTGCACACATGTAACATCAACAAGCATTGTCTTCAGAGCTACACCTGAATACCACTATTCAGTATTAATAAGTTTGGTAACATATATGCTGCTAATTGGAATCAAAGACTCATCCTTATAATTAACCACTTGACCATTGGTACATTCAGTGAGACTTCCTAGGAGATATAAAAAAATTACCATGACAGCAGTGTTATTAAAACATGACAGGGATAAACTACCAGTATTATCCTGACCATGAGAGAACAGAAGGCCAGTGTTGTTTCTAAAACATGTAACCAATTAGCTGATATAAAGGCCTAATTTCTTTGATACTCCAGCACTGTAACGCCCCATTGCCCCACCAATCAATACAGTGTAGAAACAACAACAGTAATAAAAGGTTATCAAAGAGATCAATTAAGATTGTGAGTAATGCAATAAATATGACAATGAACTCTTGGCATAATCCAGTTAGTTAAATAAACACTTCTCTTCTAATAGTTAGTTTATACTAATTTATTTTAGGTCGATTGTGAAACAAGTTATTTTAACTTATATTAACCATTTTCGACACAACATTCCTGATGTTATCCATTGCCAAGAGGGTATGAGAGAAGAGAATCCAGTTTCCCTTTCTTGCTGAGTGTCTGTCAAGCAAGGGAATTACTGGTACCATTTTTATTTTGTCTTTGGTACAACGTGGCAAGGGATCGAACCTAAGACCTCCCACACTCAAAGCGGAAGCTCAACCACTAGGCTATCGAGTGCCCCCCTCATAAACTCTTCTAATATTAAATATTGATAGATTATTTCATTTCAATGCTAATCATGATTGTTATAATAATACAATTATAATACAGACAGCACATAACACCAGGGAATATTCACACATCTCAGAACTAATTTATAGCACTTTTACTAACAGACAATTTAACAATCTGGGAGGAAGTTCTATTTCAGAAATCTCTAGTTGAATTCTCTCTAGCAACCATTAACTTCAGACAGCTTTGAATTCTCTCTAGCAAATATTAACTTCAGACAGCTTTGAATTCTCTCTAGCAAACATTAACTTCAGACAGCTATAAGGCTGATAGTGAATGCCAGGAGTTCCCAGAGCTGGTTGTTTAATTCCATACCTAGTATGTCTTTCCTAATGACACAGATACTCAGTACCAGCATTAAAACCTGTTAGTAAGTAATTACGCAGGGTTAAATATGGAGGCATATACATGTAGGTGACTAATGTAACTGTGACACAGCCCATTTACCATACTGTAATCATGCTGTGTATACTGTGATGTATTATAACTAAAGGCTGTGGCATTAATTTCAAACCAAGTCAAACATTAAGAAACATTTTAATTACTCGACTTATTTCCTTCAATACCCGACACCAGCTGATACCTGAGGCAGATCAGCATAGAGCAACCATTATGGATATGATATGAATACCAGATTTATATAGTGTTTGTCTATGTGACATGCTTCAAAGGCGCTAAATTTACATAGTGTTGCAGCCACATAAGGGCGCAGGTGCATCCTCACGTGCAGATACAGCATGATCTTACCAGAGGGACAGACTGAGAGAAAGCCCGTAAAGGGAGAGAGAGCGACATTAGATATGTGGCAGAAGTGCACCTAGCTCTTATGTTGAATAGATTGCCTGGTTTTAAATGGTTCCCGGTGTATAGCACGGATAAACAGCTTCCTGACACCTTTAACCAGATACTTTATAATCCACACTGTCAGATACAGCAGGACATTTTAACTATGTATGAAAAGCATTTCAGAAATGTCCAGTTCCCATGTCGGGCATTCAACCCGTGACCTCTGAATTGACAGCCCACTGTGTAAACCACTCAGCTATCGCTGCTATATATTATTTAACTTGCTAAAAAGCAGCTAACCAATCAGCCATATATTATAATACATCGGAACACACTTACAGACCCCTAACTTGGATTCAAACCTTCACCATCTCTGAATGCAAGAATTTATTGGAAAAAACATGATCAACCATTTGCCCTCAGAAATGGAGCTTCGACTGAATTATAATGTTTGTCACACAAAATATTATATAATTAACTTGTTTTATTACACACACAGAAGAAATTATTGATCTTAATAAAAGTAAGCTTATGATTATAAACATGAACATTCCTAGATTTAATTAGTACCATAATCTTAATTGTTTGAGAAAAACAGCAAATAGCTAAAGAAAAACAGAGTGTAACTATTAAGAATACAAAGATTAATTTCCTCTCAGAGTTTTATACTGAAAAAAATCTTTCACTTTGTGTGTCATTAAATTTTTTGAATTTCGCTAAAATGACAATTTTGTAGGGTTATTATGTGGTTGATTGAAAAAAAATTCACATCCATGAACTTCAAATGTTATTAATCACCGGTTTTGAAGATTTTGTTTTTGAGAGAATCCATAAAATCCATGGAAATTAATCCCCATATAAACTCATTTAAGACTTTACGGTAAATATTGTATTTCCTTACATTTATTAAGGACTTTATGGTAAATATCGCATGTCCATACATTTATTTCAGACTTTATGGTAAATATCGCATGTCCATACATTTATTACAGACTTTATGGTAAATATCGCTTGTCCATACATTTATTACAGACTTTATGGTAAATATCGCATGTCCATACATTTATTACAGACTTTACAGTAAATATTGTATTTTCACTGATAGTTGTTGCTGCCTATAATTATAATGTTAATTAAATGGTAACCCAGGTAACGATTACAGAGCAGCAATATCAGCAGTCGTTTGGACGTCATCTCAAACACAAGTTAAAGCTATAGCTGTCAACATACACTTTTAATGATCACTGTAATTTAGCATTACTTACATGCTGTATGTTATTAATGTTAAAATGTTATTTCAATGAGTTATAATTAATATTAAACATAATGATAACGTCTTATCTAAATGATGTAAATTTTCTTAGAATGTTTGATAACTATGAAAAAATCAAAATAAAACACAAGAAATGTCAGAAGTTTATGACCATTTCTGGTGTTGCTGCAAGTTCAACAATGTAGAACAAAATATAAAGAAAAGATCCAGACTATGTTATTTCACCATAGATTCAAGCTATGACAGCCTATAGAAGAAGGAATAAATTGGCCAGAATATTTCAGATTTCCTGGCGTGAGGGAGATAATGTTTATATGATATCAATTTCTCAACATGATTCATTGCACTGCCAGATTAGTGACATATCAGTTTTACAACTGTCTTTCTGAATATCAGTGTTTGAATCATAACACAACCCTGCCAAGTTTTGTTGTTGGTAAAACCTTGGTGGAAAAAGTACTATAAGTCAAGATCAATGCAGAGGCATGACCATCCGATAAGAAATGTCATTTACATTGGTGAATGGCCATGTTTCAACATTGACATTGGTGGATGGTTATGTTTCTACATTGACATTGATGGGTGGCCATGTTTCAACATTGACATTGGTGGATGGTCATGTTTCTACATTGACATTGGTGGATGGTCATGTTTCAACATTGACATTGGTGGATGGCCATGTTTCAACATTGACATTGGTGGATGGCCATGTTTCTACATTGACATTGGTGGATGGTCATGTTTCTACATTGACATTGGTGGATGGTCATGTTTCTACATTGACATTGGTGGATGGCCATGTTTCAACATTGACATTGGTGGATGGTTATGTTTCTACATTGACATTGGTGGATGGTCATGTTTCTACATTGACATTGGTGGATGGTCATGTTTCAACATTGACATTGGTGGATGGTTATGTTTCTACATTGACATTGGTGGATGGTCATGTTTCAACATTGACATTGGTGGATGGTCATGTTTCTACATTGACATTGGTGGATGGTTATGTTTCTACATTGACATTGGTGGATGGTCATGTTTCTGTATTGACATTGGTGGATGGTCATGTTTCTACATTGACATTGGTGGGTGGCCATGTTTCTACATTGACATTGGTGGATGGTCATGTTTCTGTATTGACATTGGTGGATGGTCATGTTTCTACATTGACATTGGTGGGTGGCCATGTTTCTACATTGGCATTGGTGGATGGTCATGTTTCTGTATTGACATTGGTGGATGGTCATGTTTCTGTATTGACATTTGTGGATGGTCATGTTTCTGTATTGACATTTGTGGATGGTCATGTTTCTGTATTGACATTGGTGGATGGTCATGTTTCTACATTGACATTGGTGGGTGGCCATGTTTCTACATTGACATTGGTGGATGGTCATGTTTCTGTATTGACATTGGTGGATGGTCATGTTTCTGTATTGACATTTGTGGATGGTCATGTTTCTGTATTGACATTTGTGGATGGTCATGTTTCTGTATTGACATTGGTGGATGGTCATGTTTCTACATTGACATTGGTGGATGGTCATGTTTCTGTATTGACATTTGTGGATGGTCATGTTTCTGTATTGACATTGATGGGTGGCCATGTTTCTACATTGACATTGGTGGATGGTCATGTTTCTGTATTGACATTGGTGGATGGTCATGTTTCTGTATTGACATTGGTGGATGGTCATGTTTCTGTATTGACATTGGTGGATGGTCATGTTTCTGTATTGACATTGGTGGATGGTCATGTTTCTGTATTGACATTGGTGGATGGTCATGTTTCTAAATTGACATTGGTGGATGGTCATGTTTCTGTATTGACATTGGTGGATGGTCATGTTTCAACATTGACATTGATGGGTGGCCATGTTTCAACATTGACATTGGTGGATGGTCATGTTTCAACATTGACATTGATGGGTGGCCATGTTTCTGTATTGACATTGGTGGATGGTCATATTTCTGTATTGACATTGGTGGATGGTCATGTTTCTACATTGACATTGGTGGATGGTCATGTTTCTACATTGACATTGGTGGATGGTCATGTTTCTGTATTGACATTGGTGGGTGGCCATGTTTCTACATTGACATTGGTGGATGGTCATGTTTCTGTATTGACATTGGTGGATGGTCATGTTTCAACATTGACATTGGCGGATGGTCATGTTTCAACATTGACATTGGTGGATGGTCATGTTTCAACATTGACATTGGTGGATGGCCATGTTTCTACATTGACATTGGTGGATGGTCATGTTTCAACACTGGCATTGGAGGATGGTCATGTTTCAACATTGACATTGGTGGATGGCCATGTTTCTACATTGACATTGGTGGATGGTCATGTTTCAACATTGACATTGGTGGATGGTCATGTTTCTACATTGACATTGGTGGATGGTCATGTTTCTGTATTGACATTGGTGGGTGGCCATGTTTCTACATTGACATTGGTGGATGGTCATGTTTCTGTATTGACATTGGTGGATGGCCATGTTTCTGTATTGACATTGGTGGGTGGTCATGTTTTTGCATGATACTTTCAGACCATTACAAAGTCATATATCTATGTATGGTGAACAAACAGTACATAATTCCCCACCCACCACAATAACACAGTATACAGTGATTTCCCATAGGCCCCTTGAGTCTCAGCATCCATGCAACTTTATACATATCAGTCTCAATAATTTTATAACTGCAACATGGATTTTTGTAGCTCTTTGTACAATCACGTTAGCACATCTATTATTTACGCCTGTTGTTTTTTCTCAAAAGGCTCAGATTTGATATAGAGTTCTTATAAGTCAAGACATTGTTATTTATTTATTCCCTAGTTTCTGAACTTCATCAATAAATTCAATATAAAATCAATGGCAACTAGATTACTACCCCCTGGATCGTTAACCATTATACACTGGTGATCTCGATGGAACAATTTCGAACTGTCTTAGAATGATATTTTTACTGCAAGAGTTACGAAATGCATCACTTGGAGCATACAGCCAGACGCATTACAAAATGGCTCTACTCCAAATGTGTCTGATGTTTAAATGTATAATTTATATGTTACAATATTCCATGCACAAATCTATCCTTTTTAAGAAACATTAACTATATTGATTGCAATACTCACCAACTCCAATGTTCAATGGAGTTTTAAAACTCAAAAGCAATTCTTGAGATAAACCCAGTACAGGCAAACTTGCAAGTGCACTTTAAGTGCCTATTTTGTTATAATTGCAAAGCGCCCATTTTTTAATAATAACAAAGTAAAGGGTCACACATTTTTACACAAGTTGTTCCAAATTCAGATAAGACAGACCAAATTTAAAGACGGCAATCTACGAAATTAAGTCATCTTGTTTCATCTTGATAATTTTATCAAACACAAATCTCTTTAGGGTCAACTCTGATCAGTGTCTTGGCCAAGTTGTTTGTTCAATTAATATTTAATGAAGTTATTCCTTTGAACTTTCTTGTTCTTCAGCAGATTGTTGATTTCATGTCTAAAAACATATAAGATGGTAAATACATCTTAAACACGAACTACCTATCAAACATTAATCATTATGGGGAAAGTAAGCTACCCTAAATAGTGGAGAATTATAAACAAACATGTTTTTATGAGAGGTCTGAATGTGAAATCCATTGACAGATTTTTCCAACATTAGTCTTCAACAACATTCGAAATTTTCTACACTTTATTACAGAAATTTTAGATTCCAAATATTTTAAAATCAGAAAACACTTAAAGTGGAGAAAACAAAAACTTAAGTAGTTATGCATATTGAATAACAAATAGCCTTCTTAATTTGAAATGCATGTTTAATAACAATCAGGCCACTTTCAAAGAAGTCTGATAACTCTGTTGCAACTTGTTTGCAACAGGGGAACATTATGCTCAAATATTGATACCACGAACACTGGCGACTTACAAACACAACAGGCTTAATAAGGAATCTTGTGAACGAAACATATTGAAGCTCACTACAATCACTATATATGTTGCCTCTTTAAATAAAGTCATTATTATTATAATTCTACTGATATTTTGTAACATCCCCAAACACAAAATTCAAGGTAAAAGTAAGGCACTGGGTTAAGTATTTTTTATTCTTAATTGTACACATGTATTAAAGGAGACTACCGGGTACACGGGAACATCTTTGTCAACCTTGATATGCAATTTGTACAACATTTTAATTAGAAATCCTAAACGACAGTGCACAGACAACATGTGAGTATACACATTTAACTTTAATCATTTAATAGAATTGTAGAAAATTTCATTTGGTAGCTAAATAAGGATACGTAATTATGCAACCAAATTACAGATAACCCAATTACAGTTACAGTTCAATTTAAGGTACAACTTTAAATGAATGCATAGCAATTAACAACCTGAAGTAATATAGCAGAAGTACAGAACAAAAACAATTTGTATAGTCAATTTCTATAAAATTAGAAATGCTGACACGAGGTGACATAATTTTGTTGACATGAGGATTCTATGAAATTAGAAATGCTGACACAAGGTGACATTATGTTGACATGAGGATTCTGTGAAATTAGAAATGCTGACACAAGGTGACATATATTGACATGAGGATTCTATGAAATAAGAAATGTTGACACAGTCTGCAAAATTTATTTAGCACTTGTCCTGTTGTCCGCGACAAGTAATTTTTGATTCGGGAAAGTAACTTCTGCAGCAATGTTATGCATAGAGTATATTCAGTTTTGCCGATTTGGGCAAGTAGTTTAGAATCCTAAGTTCACAGATTGTGATGACATGATGTGCCATTTAATAGAATTAGAAATTTTGACATGAGGTGACATTGTAGTAAATAAGTAATGTTGACATTATGTGACATCGTATGTAATTAGAAATATTGACATGAGGTGACATTTTACGAAATTAGAAATGTTGACATCAGGTGACATTCTATGAAATTAGAAATATTGACATGAGGTGACATTGTAGTAAATTAGTAATGTTGACATTATGTGACATCGTATGTAATTAGAAATATTGACATGAGGTGACATTTTACGAAATTAGAAATGTTGACATTAGGTGACATTGTATGAAATTAGAAATGTTGACACAAGGTGACATTGTATGAAATTAGAAATGTTGACAAGATGTGACATTGTATGAAATTAGAAATGTTGACATGATTTGACATCGTATAAATTAGAATTATTGACTTAAGAGACATTTTATGAAATTAGAGACGTTTACATGAGGTTAAAGGTAATTTTACAACTCTTGATAACATGATCGAAGAAATTGAAACACCAAAGTCTTTCGTTGTAAACAATCAACAATGTATGTACAACAACTTGACAAATCTACGAGAAGTCTATACAAACCATCATACAATCTGAATTCTAATCAACCAGAAATAAAATATGAAATCTGGGAAATAAAAAATCCAAACTGAATAAAATAACAGGAAAGATTCCACACTATAATACTAATCCAACCAATGTAATCACCCACAGTTAGCCAGTCATTTATAATAAAGGAGAGAAAATGGCATCAACAGAATGCTATCCATCACTTTACATCAGAAATCAGGCTATTTGTGATGAGTCTATTAAACTATTGATAGCAATTAAGCTACCAGTAGTAGAGTTCAAGCTCATTATGCAGTGACTACTAGTATATTCCAGGAAAGGTTTTCCCCATTCCGCTTTTCCTGCCACAGTTACTAAGCATGTAGGTGACTATATTCCAGGAAAGGTTTTCACCATTCCACTCACTTTTCCTGCTACAGCTATGAGGCAGATGAGATATTGGGTATAGAGTATTGAACAGTGAAGAACGTTGTTTCACCACCGTTGTTTCTCCACTGATTCTGTGATGTCCACGCCAATGTGATCCCTTACAGCACAAGAACAGATCACTGTATAGTTATCAATCAATCAATGAACCAAGACATAGTTACACAACTACATACAATATGTCTGTAACAAATCACGGCTGTAAATTACACTACCATATAAAATAGGCATTGTACATAGATCTCCATTAAAGAAGGTGTGTTTCTCCCTACAGAAAATTCTGTATCCCCCAGGCCCTGTATATATAGTCATCTTTCTCAAGCCTGAAAATCCCTGTTTCAAAGCCTGAAACTCTTATTTTTCAATATTAACAAAGATGGAAAATTCAGAATTCAAAACCTTAAATCAGACCTGAATTTCCGATACAGAGGGATGGTGCCAACAATCCAGTACCAGAAAATAAATCAAACCTTCTCTGTATGGTGGTACCAACATTCTGTTTGAACATAGCCATCACACCTTGTAATTAAGAAGCACTAATGTCTAATGTAATAGAACATTTATTTTTGTTTCCCAAATTAGATGATAAAACAATATAATGAAGTGCTAATTAATGTTTTAAGAGAGCTTGCTTTAGGAGTCGGACAAAACATGGCTGAGAGAAATTGGCACCATTGGCTACTCCACTTTTTGATATTTTATCCTATTTCCTCACAAATGTACAAGCAACTGTTCTAAAACTTGAATTTGTTCATTATTACATTATCAATTAAAATACCAGTTTTCGAAAGACAACGCAAGTCAACGTCTTTAGCTGTTGGAATAACCACCCAAAGAGGAATAAATTTGGTTCAATTAAGACAATAAATGGTGAATAAAATACAAAGGGAAGCAACTGATTATCAAGACATGGCTTAACTCAATCTGGATGATTCAACATCTGGTCCTGGGGTGGTATTCAATATTGATCTTAGTTGACTTAAGGATAAGGACAACCAATCAGATAACACCATATCAATTAAACTCTTGGTCAGTAACAGGCAATATGATTGACTGTCCTTATTCTTTAATATTGAATACCACCTCAGGAAAATAACATTTTGTAGGTTTAACCCAGCCTTCAATCTCCAGGAAATGTTGAATTTGAGCCCCTAAATAGTTATCAAAGAGTCATCAAGTTAAATATTGACGTGCTGGCATGTCTTTGCTTGTAATACAGTTAAATGCATGTCTTTGCTTGTAATACAGTTAAATGTTGCCACGCTGGCATGTCTTTGCTTGTAATACAGTTAAATGTTGCTGCGCTGGCATGTCTTTGCATGTAATGCAGTTAAATGTTGCCACGCTGGCATGTCTTTGCTTGTAATACAGTTAAATGTTGCCTCGCTGGCATGTCTTTGCATGTAATACAGTTAAATGTTGCCACGCTGGCATGTCTTTGCATGTAATACAGTTAAATGTTGCCACGCTGGCATGTCTTTGCATGTAACACAGTTAAATGTTGCCGCGCTGGCATGTCTTTGCATGTAATACAGTTAAATGTTGCCACGCTGGCATGTCTTTGCATGTAACACAGTTAAATGTTGCCGCGCTGGCATGTCTTTGCATGTAACACAGTTAAATGTTGCTGCGCTGGCATGTCTTTGCATGTAATACAGTTAAATGTTGCCGCGCTGGCATGTCTTTGCATGTAATACAGTTAATGCTGTGGTGCTGGCATGTCTTTGCATGTAATACAGTTAATGCTGTGGTGCTGGCATGTCTTTGCATGTAATACAGTTAATGCTGTGGTGCTGGCATGTCTTTGCATGTAATACAGTTAATGCTGTGGTGCTGGCATGTCTTTGCATGTAATACAGTTAAATGTTGCCGCGCTGGCATGTCTTTGCATGTAATACAGTTAAATGTTGGTGCGCTGGCATGTCTTTGCATGTAATACAGTTAATGCTGTGGTGCTGGCATGTCTTTGCATGTAATACAGTTAATGCTGTGGTGCTGGCATGTCTTTGCATGTAATACAGTTAAATGTTGGTGCGCTTGCATGTCTTTGCATGTAATACAGTTAAATGTTGCTGCGCTGGCATGTCTTTGCATGTAACACAGTTAAATGTTGCAGCGCTGGCATGTCTTTGCATGTAACACAGTTAAATGTTGCCGTGCTGGCATGTCTTTGCATGTAATACAGTTAAATGTTGGTGCGCTGGCATGTCTTTGCATGTAATACAGTTAATGCTGTGGTGCTGGCATGTCTTTGCATGTAATACAGTTAATGCTGTGGTGCTGGCATGTCTTTGCATGTAATACAGTTAATGCTGTGGTGCTGGCATGTCTTTGCATGTAATACAGTTAAATGTTGCCGCGCTGGCATGTCTTTGCATGTAATACAGTTAAATGTTGGTGCGCTGGCATGTCTTTGCATGTAATACAGTTAATGCTGTGGTGCTGGCATGTCTTTGCATGTAATACAGTTAATGCTGTGGTGCTGGCATGTCTTTGCATGTAATACAGTTAAATGTTGGTGCGCTGGCATGTCTTTGCATGTAATACAGTTAAATGTTGCTGCGCTGGCATGTCTTTGCATGTAACACAGTTAAATGTTGCAGCGCTGGCATGTCTTTGCATGTAACACAGTTAAATGTTGCCGTGCTGGCATGTCTTTGCATGTAATACAGTTAAATGTTGGTGCGCTGGCATGTCTTTGCATGTAATACAGTTAATGCTGTGGTGCTGGCATGTCTTTGCATGTAATACAGTTAATGCTGTGGTGCTGGCATGTCTTTGCATGTAATACAGTTAATGCTGTGGTGCTGGCATGTCTTTGCATGTAACACAGTTAAATGTTGCCACGCTGGCATGTCTTTGCATGTAATACAGTTAAATGTTGGTGCGCTGGCATGTCTTTGCATGTAATACAGTTAATGCTGTGGTGCTGGCATGTCTTTGCATGTAATACAGTTAAATGTTGCCACGCTGGCATGTCTTTGCATGTAATACAGTTAAATGTTGCCACGCTGGCATGTCTTTGCATGTAATACAGTTAAATGTTGCCATGCTGGCATGTCTTTGCATGTAATACAGTTAAATGTTGCCGCGCTGGCATGTCTTTGCATGTAACACAGTTAAATGTTGCCACGCTGGCATGTCTTTGCATGTAATACAGTTAAATGTTGCCGTGCTGGCATGTCTTTGCATGACTTGTAATATCTCCTTATATAAGAATGATTTGTGCAGATTGATACTCAGAGACGGCTGTAGACAATTACCTATTAAGACAATTACCTGTATACAATCGATATACCTATATTAGACTAGGAAAATCAGCCAATACAATTTTATGGTGTACAAGACCTATTTTGGGAAGTTTAATATGAACAGACTGTCAGTTCAGTGAACCCCTACCGGTAGTTCAATCAAGAATGAGGACATAAGGCCAAACGAAATATAGGCTAATTTACACCAGCATCTGATTGAGTAAAAGTAGATGCTTGTTTGTTTGTTTATACTGGTTTGTAATGCCATTTCTCAATGATTTAAGTTATATATGATGGTTGATTCTGTGAAAATGTGATGTAGTCATTCTTTTCAACCAAAGATTATGAGGTTAAAATCCATTAATGTATTTGAATCTTGGTTATTCAATTTCTCTATTATTCTTCATCACAAAACATGAGAATTCAGCTTTTCCGGGCGGGCTGCAGGCCCTGATATGCAGCCCTCAAAGCAAAGACAAAATGCCAATTAAGTGTAATACTTTGATGAAATGAAGTACCGGTAACCGTATACAACAAGACAATTTCATCTGCAAAAAAACAGGCACTCATTCTAACACATAAAACTCTAACATTCAGATAAAAAAATCTCATGAAAATCATAGACATTAAAACATTAACAGAATTACAAATTAGCTATAGAAATACTCCCAATATACTGTTAACCAAGAAATTATTTTGTGTTATTTAATTTTGCATAGTTCGCGACTGGTAGAAATCACGAAATTAAGTCCCTGTGATAGTGCTAAAAACATTGATATGGACATTGCGGGAAACTTAAAAACGCTAAAATTTGTAGTTGCGAATATGCCAATGATCAGCAAAACGCGAAAGTTAGTGTTCGCAAAAGTAAATTGGTTCAAAGTATAGGATAGATAATTAATGTTAACTTTGACACATTTGACTAAATAAACCATGTATATTGTGTATAACAAACAATTAATATGCTAAATATATACATAAAGACATTATTACCAGAAGAACATAAGAAGATTTTGGTGAGGTAACATCTCTCCTGGGATTTACCTTTGAATGTTAAATGAACATATCAAACAGTTATATACACCTCAAACAGGTTGCTTTAATCAATAATATCTATGTACAAGAGATGTGAGGCCACTCAGATTATAATGTCAGTTTCCTTTGGTAGCAGAATGGTTTTATCAATATCAACAAAGAAAGGTAACTCCTGTATATCAGAATGTTAGCAATACTGATAGAGTTACTTCCCTTTCATTAAGTGTTCTAGAGCAATCAAGGCATGACACATTACGGGTGTGGCACGCTGCTAACAAGAAACAGAATTATAAATGCATCTTTAAAAAATGTGTGGAGTCAGAACTGTCCAAATTAAGTCATACCATGCGACATGAGGTACTAGTATTCTGACACATTCCCATTCATAAAATTTCTTTGGTGTCATTTTAATTCCTCAGTTTGAGTGATGTCTGCCTGTTTCTTACTGCACAATTGCAAATGTTTCCCACTAGTTTGATCAAAAGTTCTAAGAATAGGGCAGGTAAGCAAGTTTTTCAACCTAGGATCAACAGGTTAAATTTTCATAAAGTAAGGGAAGTAACTTCAGAATGCTTAATTCTGTATCAGGCAGATATTACCTCCCTTGTATGATAAACAGATTTACCTGTATGAGATCTGTAATAGTCATAAGCCTAGTTTTGCCGACTCATTACTTACAGGACTGGATTTAATATTCAAATACTTCCTACATGAGTCTGTGCTTACCTCATCAGACAGAGGAACAACATACATGAAGAATCTATATCATACCATCATATATTGTTTATTTGCGGTTAGTAATCAGTCATGTACTCAGTTTGGCAGTAATCTCAATATTGAATCATACTTCATGTACAGTACTTAACAAGTGTTTACATCGAAACATGAACATATTCAAGCAAAGTTTACTGATACATGTTTCCTACCCGTCAGCAATATCCAGGGACGCTGCTAGAACACTGCCAAGGGCTGGTATAATTATAATTTGATGAATTAAAATACTTTAAAAACACAGACCAGAATCAACCCACCCACACTACCAACTATGTTGCTGGATGGATTCAGGTCAATCTAATGGAAGAGCACTCAACAAGGTACTGTACTATCAGAAAGCAGGGTATAAATCTTGGTAAAATTTAAAGATGAATCAGGGGTCCGACTGAGGCATAATGCTTAATCCTGGAAATAAGATGCAAGTCTATTTTGGGTTCTATTAACACACATCCCTACACCAAAACTATGTTTCAAACATAGCTCTATTGATAAAAGCCAGCTTATGAAATTTTAACATTTTATAGCAGCAAATCCAGATTTCCGGATTATTCAGGAACTCTAGGACCTCTGGTGAATGCATGATATGAGTGTTTAGTATATGAGTGATGAGGCCCCAATTATTCTAAGTAGTTGCACACTTGGAGAGATTTTGAGTACATTAGAACAACAGTTACTCGAATTATTTGAACATGTATATCAATATTTGTGAACAGATATCCAGTACCACGTAGTCTACCCCTGACAGCTCAAACCACTGTTCATTCTGTATGTTTGTATTTTCCATCAAATTTTCACAATTTTCCACCATTTCTCTGATTCAAAGCCAACAATATTTGTATAAACATATGTGATGTTCAATAATGAAGATATACCATGGATACTAACCATGAAAGAACAAAGCATTTTTCATAATTGAAGTACCTTAATCATTCGTTAATTACTGACTTAATTAGAGCTTTGTAACTAATCTGCATATTTCTGATGTTATGAACAATAATCGGTGCTCGTCAAGAATGTTGATTCAAGTGTAATGCAGCATACTATAGTATTACGGTATGTATTCATATTCAGATAACATCAATTTATGTATGCACAATAATAAACTCCTGTACATACACCTTCACAAGTTTCTACTTTTACAAATATTCACCTTCAATATTGCAGTATACAGGAGTTCCATTTGACCCTCAGGAGATTCTGAAAAGCCTCATTATGACCCTCAGCATTTTGACTTGATGGGTCGTATTTTCTTTAAATGGTCAGGATATGTTTGCTAAAAAGTGGTAAAATCCTGTACAAAATTATCAAAATGACCTTTGAGAGTAAATCCCAATATGTGTAATCCCTTGAGCAGTGATTCGCGTAAATGAGACTCCATGTGCACATCTTTACACAAAATGACCGTGCAGCATGAACAGCCACGCTATAGGCTAGCTAATATCATTAATTTGTCCGAGACAATTCTTGCCAAAACATTGCTTGTAGGAGCATCACAGAATGGTGCACAAATATGGACCCAGATTGTTATACATATTTGAGATCATCAGACGGTCATTTATAGGCAGTCGTCACACCACGTATGCACATTGGCACCCTGAGTATTGTCCAACATGCAAGTTTTTGAGCCACAGTACATAGCACTGTCACAGTTTTCTCGAGTGTTATAAATCTATATAGAGCCTGAAAGGAAATGAAATATGGCAAGAATGTATTACTATAATGATTGTATGTTGTTGAGTCATACTGGTGACATGTAGATTATTGATGAGGGAGACAGCTGCTGGTACCTTCATCAGTTAATCCAAGTAACATTAACAAGGTTTCTGACACATCAAGAGATACAAATACAACATTCACATACAATGAGCAACATGTAAAGAATCAAACCATGGACATATATTGCTTTTAAAACATGCATTGATCCAGATTTTTTTCTCAGGGGAGTACCGGTACATATACATACCAGTCAATTATTTTTTTCTCAGAAAGGGGACATACCAGGTATTTTGCTCAGAGGGGTCGAACAAGTCGTTTTTCTTAGAGGGTTGTCCTGATCAGACTCTAAACCCTATCAAACTTATAAATGTATAAACATGTAATACTAAATATACAAGTTCAATAACAAAACCACATTGTTTTTCAAAATTCCAGGGGGTCAGTCCAGATTGCCATTTCTCCCCCGCTGGATCCGCACAAGTATGAGAAATGAATATCATGTTATAAAACAGTACAGAGACATTGTCAACGACAACATCAGTAATACAGATCAATGCAAGTGGTGTTTTATGGATGATTTGACACGATAAACAATTTACAATCAGCTAGTCTCTGTCAGTTGGAATACATAAAACATTGGATGTTCCATAAAAATCAGATAATAAAAATCAAACGGAGGGGGGGATAATAATCACTGTTGAAACATTGATCCCATCAAAACAGCACCTTTGGTGTAAAACTTCCCATGCTGATATTAAAAGCATTCCTGCAACATTTCAATACCATTTCAGGGCTTTTTTGTTATATTATAAGGGCAATTAAGGCCCTTTCCCCTGGAACAAATTATTATTATGCAGTTTTCCCAAAAAATAAAGTTTACCTCAACAAAATTATTCCCTGTGTTACCAAAATACCAATAGTCTTACCCCTAATTAAAGGTAAGGCCCCATCCCAAAAAATCCCTGCATATAGTTGGAATAGATCTGGAGGCCCAGCCACACGAAAATGTTGAAGCCCCAAACAAAGATTGAATCTCAGTGGTATGGGTTTGGAATGGCCGTAACATCAGCGACATCCAAACTAATATCTCACTTTTTCACTTAGGTCCAGTCATGCAGACTCTGGTGTGATTGGTGAAATAAGTATTTCAAATGTCCATAAATCAGGGGTCCTACTGAGGCCAATCTCATTTAAATCAAATCCATATAAGGCTTCACTACTTTACACTGATATATAACAGCGTAGCTAAATGTTAGGGTCTGATTTTAATGAGATTGCCCTGAGGCACAACTCCAAATCCTGAAAATGAGACACAAGTCTGTTTCCGGTGCCAATAGCAAACATCCATAATCAAACCTCACTTCAAACATTGCTCTTTTGCTAAAATTCAGCTTATGATATTTCAAATGACCATAACTTTGTCAATTTTTTTTTTTTTCATCAAAAAACTTTTATTTTCTGCAGATAACTTCATTCGTTCTATTGCAGCAAATCTGGATTTCCGGATAATTCTGGAACTGTAGGACCCCTGAAATGTTTTGTTATACTGATTTCTCAACTCTTCTCGTGATATATCATGACTTGTTTTTTGGCGATTACTATGACACCAAGCTATCAATAATCAATGTGAACTTCTATTTATGGTACCATAGCCAATGTGGGAAGAATTTTTAGGTTTGGATTCAGATTATTTTTTACTATTTTCAATGAGTTAATAGATCTGGGGCAGATTATTATGACTCACAAAGCTTCTAATAGATATTACAAAAAATAAATCAATTTTAAGAATAGAAAAATAATTAATTTACAAATAAATTTTAAAGTTTAGTGGACCATATTGAAAATTGAAATTACTGTCAAATATTTAATCCACAATAAATAAAGTTATTATTATTATTAAACAAAATCAAAGTGAAAACTAAATGCTTCCCCAATGTTTTTCGGTGAGCTTAAGAATCTCAAATTGAATCCCAGGGTTTGACTGTAACTCACTTGTTTCTGCATGAACATAATTACAGATAATACATCATCACAATATGACATAATAATCAATCAATCATATACATGGAATTATATTTATTCTGTGTGATGATAAACTATCAAAGAGATGTAAGAGATAGAGTGCATGAATAGCAGATGGAGAATTTGTCATAGTCAGTTAAAACTGATCATTATATTAACAACCAGTCTCATTACCAATCGATAATCAACTAATTAACTATGCGATTCATTAATCATTCTTATTCAACACGTCCCAGTGTTTATCCACATCCACTGAGTCAAATCAAATGTGGATTTTTGGTCAATAAGAGGAGAGAACATGAGACATGAATTTAACAAGAAACATACTGGTGTGATTTCAATATAAAGTACACAATCTTGTTTTTTTTTGTTACAGGCGAACTGTAAAATCATACATTTTCGTGGGCATTAAATTTTGTGGATTTTGATAAAGAAGCATTTCGTGGGGTCGTAAATTCATGGATGACAAAACTTGCAAGGGTTAACCCATGTTCTATATATAAGAGGCCGATTGATCACGGAGATCAGATTTCGCGGTTGAGTTCAACATTGAAATCAACGAAAATTCATATCACTAAAAAAATAATGATTTTACAGGCTTTTTGTGTAGACATTTTAATGGGATGTGAATGGCTATAAATCAAACATGTTTTATTGTTTACATATAAGGTAATTGTGACACTGGTTTGCTTCACTTGACAACTCGCTTTTTACTGAAAGTGAAATTGAAGCGAGAGAGACATTAAATAAAAGTTATGTAGGTGGAATATGTAAATGGCATTTGAGTAATACCGTAAAATCAACATATTTTCATGGGTATCAAATTTCATGGATTTGATAATAAAGCATTTTTGCAGTGTTGTATATTTGTGTATCACAAAACATGAAAGGGTTATCCTTTGATAATCTTCTATATTCGAGAGGTTAATTAATTGTTGGGACTGGATTTCATAGTTGAGCACGACGACACAATCTATGTAAATTTAACTCCCTAAAAAATTACTGATTTTACATTACACAAACTATACCCATGTTTTCAGTGGCTGGTAGATCAAACGTTTTGGTTAAAATATGTCATGATAAATTTATCCATATACTTAAGATTTAAAAAGCTGCATCGATAACAAGACTTAGTGTTAGTGGCCTGGTTCGGAAATCATGAATGAAAATTTCTAGGAATTCCAGATAACATCCATTAAATAAATAAATATTTAGAATCAATACTCCGGTATTTAAAATTTCATGTTAAGTATGAGGGAATATGATTAAGGTATTTAAATGTGTTATCGTTACACTTGATTACACATGAGATGGAAAAAGTTTAAAACTCGGCTTTGTTTAGAGACTATAAATTATCAGGAAACTTTGAAGAGTCTAAATATTATACAGCTGCTGATTGGCTGGTTTCAGAGCGCCGTCTTCACTTTGACCAATCACAAGGACTTTTACAAATTTAGTCTTTAAGTTCAGTGAGTTTGAACCTCACTCTCTGTGGACTCAACATTTAAATTACCTCTATTTGTATTGATTTTTCCACAAAGCTGAAGCCTAGACGGACACATGACAAAGTCTGGCATGCCCATTACTGAACCGATCAATGAGTGGTAGAATGACATGTGTGGATCAAACAAACTGTAAGATCTATCAGGTATGAAGAAAATTGATTGGCAAGGTGGAAGATTGACAGTTTGATGTTGGAATGATTTGTCTGAAGTTTAAACCAGGAACCAGTTATCTTGATCAATGAATTTATTATTATCATGTACAGGTAGGAACCAGCAAAACTCATATAATCAGGTCAATCACCTGTTTACATTATCATTGTGTATAAAAAGTTTTTAAAAACATTGCTTATTTTCTCCTTAATATATTAATTTGATAGATATTTTGTGTATAACAGTGTGCGTCTACTTAGTGAATAAAGTATTGGTTTTCACTACCTTTTTCTAATTTTTAATTAGAATGTTTAAAACAATAAAATACAATGTTATAATATGGAAATGTTTGTATACAAGAGACAGACCTCAATAAACAGACTATACCTGCATTGATCACAGCACCTTCTTCTAAGAGAGCAGCTGATTTATACAGGTGACCGAAGTAACAAGAAAAGGCCTCTGAGATGGGCGCTCCTTTTAGGTAAGAGGTCCAAGGACATGTTTAGGGAGTAAAAAGATATGAAAACAAAAGCATTGCAAATTTAAACATCACATATTGGATCCATACATTTTTTCTTTACATTAAAGGCATTTTGACTACATATAAAATGGTAAAATCCAGTCATTGATTCAAAACATCACAAACTGTGTGTTGTCATTGAGGCCCTTACATTGTAAGTGCATGGAACTGCTGACATAATTTTTTAGGTTAAATATTTTCAAAACACACTGATTTCAATATAATGTCCTATACTTGAAGAGATAAATAATCATAAACAGACAAAATGAGGTTATCTTAAGCATTTATATTTAACCATCACAATGCATGTAAATCAATGTGTATTTTCTCAATGTCCCTATTAGATTAGGAATGTCTTCATGAAAATGGTCAAAACTGTTAACATGTATTTAATCTACATGTACTTTATGAGACCCTATCAGAAACAGATTATATATTTTTAGTATCTATTTGGAGTGATTTGGCTCACTTTAGCAGCATCACATTGTCTGTTTTGTGAGGAGCGGTGGCCTAGAGGTAGTAAGGGTGCGCGCTATGGGATCAAGAGGTAGCAATCCCATCTGCGCCACTGCTTAATTTCTCTGAGCAAGAATAACCCACATGCTCCACTTGACCAAGGTGTGAATTGGTACCTGTGAGGGCGGTGTCTGTACAGGTTTGATATTCCTGGGCGCCGTATCTTGATCACAAACCAGGAGAGAAATAGTCTCCCCAGGGAGACTGAAAGGCAGGTTACCTTGGGTAGTCCAATGACCAGGGGAAGTCAAATGTCAAAGGGTGGCAGAACAGCTGAACTGCTGAAAGCTGCCCGCGAAAACTGGTAACTTTTTCTTTTCTCGGAGAGTGTCTTTAGAAAAGGTACTTTACAACCATTGGGTACACACAATGGGAAAAACCTAAATTATTATGAAGATGCCGGGAAAATTAAATATAAACAGGCAGGCTTAAACGACCTAACCTGTAGGACAGTTTTAATATTCTATCTCATAAAGACAGATGAAGAATTAATCTAAAATGCTGTAACTTCAAAGTACGGATGGTGATACAGGTACATGATTACCCAAGAGCTATAAAATGGAGCCCCTAAATAATATAAATGTTAACAACAAATATTTAACCAAAAATTAAATCTTCAAACAGAAAACTATTTCTTTAAAAAACAAGACTGCGTTCAATAAACGCTTATGCCCCCTGTGGAAGCCTTGTCCATAAATAAGTCTAAGTCCAAAATTAGGTCAAGGTGAAGGTCAAAATGGGGTCAGGTGATACAGGTGTGTGGAGAGTGTTCATATACAACATCCATGCAAGTTTGGAAGCTTTGTAGCAAGCCATAATGATGCTAGAAGAAACGGTCAATTTGGGTTAACCAGGACGGACGGACGGACGAACGGACGAACGGACGGACGGACGGACAGGTGAATCACTATATGCCTCCCGATCTATCGATACGGGGGCATAAAAATTGCTGTCACAAAAATTAACTGATATTTAGTTGGAATGTAAAAGTTGCTGTAATATGTGTCCACCCACACATGAATTCATGTAATTATATGAGGCTTGCTTTAAAGTAAACAATGACATTTTCCCCACTAAATAATGTGCAATGTTTTGGTCTAAGGCTGAATTTATGAAATAACAATTTATACTGATTAATCAGTCATTATACGATTTGGTAAATATAACAAGTTCCTGCATTAAATGCTCGACTTACATCGAATACAAGTTTAAATAAATAAATAAATGAGGGCTGGCAGTATATATGTCGTAATGCCCAAGGGTTTTATAGTTACATAGCGTTAATGAAATCTAATAAATAAACATTCTTCAAATATTGGATAAAAAACGTATTATTGTGTGGCGTAAACGCCACACAATGATATTACCACTTTTCAGCTTACGACCAATTTAACGCATTAGGCCTCGGCAAATAAATAGTTCTATGATTTGAACACTATTACAAGCATGCAACACAGGTTACACGTATCATTGGACCTGATTTGTTTACATTACCAACATTTACTTATATTAAGACCAACAATTTTATCAGACTTTTATTTTTAGAGGATTTTTATAGCAAATCATTCCGCAACGGACTATATTTTTACTACCAACGAATGTTCTCACTGGTGGCGGGAATTTAATAGTTCCCACGGTTTTCAATCGTATACTGTAACGTATGTAAATCACTCCGCCGCTGCACATTGCAGACGATGACCTAATTATGTTGTATACAAACATTGATGCTATATATAGCTGGTGGGGGGGAACTGAAATAGTTCTACGTACATATCGATCGGCCGATTAACAATGTTATCGCGGTAAGCGTTAAACGCACTAGTCAATTTCTACCGTGCTTTATATAAGACCTCATAATTTTCGTATCTATTATCCGATTTTGAATATTTAAAGCTTGTAATGAAGCAGAGATATATGTCTCTCTTTTAGACAACATTCAACACGATAATTAGTTAATCAACGGCGACTAGTAAGAATCCGTTCCGCGTAAAAGTAAGTTTAAAATATCCCGTTTTATACCAAATAAACGGTCGAAAATCATCAATTATTAATTTAATATTCGATCGATTTTGTTCGTTAAAGCTTGTTTTAAAAGCTAATACTTAAAGGTTTTATAAAATGTAAAACTTGTTTTTAAAGCATTAATCGGCCGATCGATATGTGGGAGCGACGCCATGTTTACCCCTTTTACATACGTTAATATAGAGTGTCATTTAATTAACATGCGTGGTCATACGGAGAATAAACAGTCAGTTATCTTGACACTGGTCGAATTCTCCAAGTCGTTAAAAATGGTATTTGTAAATATCCCTTCATTGATGCTCAGCAGTTACTTAAGTAAGTTCCAGGTAACTGCTGGTTCTCTTAGTGTCTTTAGCAGCACAAATGTTTGAGTAAGGGTGGGCTTATCAGAACTGTGACATAAAATTATGATACAACCTGGATTCGATATTGGATTTAATGGCATCAGTACGCCACACAACAGTACTTTCAGTGCTTTGATTATATATTGGATGGTTTACAAAACAAGGAATTTACATCATTCACCGAAGTACATCACAATTGACCTATGTTCAAACTGGACCTATGTTTCTTCAAAATGCAGAGGCCTTTTGAATGCACAAGCTAATTCTATTATTATGACATTGTGACCTATTGTTTCAACCCAGATGACCTTAGATATCAAACTTGCCCTAGATTTTGAAGAGATGATTATTGGGACCAAGTTTCATCTAGATTAGGCCTAAATTGCTCATATGAGGCCCTTTTTAGACTGGGCTGTTTTCATGGAGCTGGTTATAGTCTGATTCCTGTCTCCAATATCACAATAGTAGTGATGTAGTAAGTAATGAAATTATTGAGGACGGGAACCAGACTATAGCGTGCTTCACGAAACAGTCCAGACAAAAAGGACTAAAATAAACACCACTTTTTTAATCTTCATTATGTTCAGAATTCATAATCCCATTAGAAAACGCCTCCCAGGTCAAAAATATACTGATATTTCTTTTATAATATTGTACGATATCTAATTATTAAATTCCATTAAGTACTTTTAGACTAACACTATGGCTTTGTGATAGATAACATGAGAAGTGCTGCTGTCATGTTACTCAGAATAAGTGATGATTATGACTATATATATCATGATTGAGAAACTGCATGAAACAATATAAGTCATGGTTATATTGTATAATGACTAATATAGATCATGTTTAACTTCAATTGCAAAGCTGCTGTAACTCATATCTATGGTAAAGTGGCTGTTGAATGATTTTACACCAATTCTCGAAACAATCATTATATCTTTATCACCATATTATAAACATATATAGTAATACATGTCATCCACAGTCATACGTCAGATGAGTAGTACTACTATGTTTATTTGTTACTAACTTCTATGAACAGTTATTTCAGTAACTAGTGCAAATTCCAAGTAGACATTATTCATACTATATGTTCTATCTAATTCTTACACATACAAGTGCACACTGTACGAAAACTATACTGTAAACCAATTAACTTTCACAACTTTTTTTGCAGATCGTCGGCATAATCGCGACTACAAAATTACGCGTTTTTAAGTTTCCCGCAATGTCCATATTAATGTTTTGGCACTTTTGTGCCGAATTAATTTCGCAAAAATCTACCACTTGCAAACTCTGCAAAATTAGATTGCATGAAATTATTTCTTGGTTTACAGTACTCTGTCAGCATGATGATTTAAACACTGATAAATGTAATGATGTAGAGATCTACTAATTACTACACCAACAATATGATATACACATAAACATACAACCTCAGTGCAGATATTGAACTTTTGATAATTGCATGCACATTCTGTTAAAGGTAGATAAACACACCCCTTTTTCATCAAAACATCACTGCTCAGTATGCGCAAATGTAAAAACTTTATTTTTTGAGAAAATGACTTAATTAATTATCAATACAGCATAATGAAATTTCTAATAATCTTCATGTTGTTCTATGTTAGTGCTATATATTAACAATGTCAATAGCATATCCAAGTCGATATCTGAGCCTTCGTGTATAGAGTGTAAGACGATTAGCATGTATGCTTAGTTACTAAATAAAGCATATTTTACAAAAATATGCATCAGATCGATGATGTACCTTTAAGGAGAGAACGTAGCAAGGTGTTTGCACCTACAACATTACAGGTATGTTGGTAGTTAACATGCTCCACTACAAAACCACCCCACTACACAGGACCAAAATCTGTTCAAAAACCAAGTTTTTGAATAATATTCTTACAGCAACTGATCGAGCAACTAAAAGTTCATTTTTTATGTACTCCAGTGCAACATCTATTATTTTTAATTTACATCATTAATTATTCCCGTAGCATATTTTGGGGAGAGGAGGCAACATGTATGCATGTAGGTGTTTACTTAAAACTTTATAAATATTTTAACACAATAATTTTTGTGATAATGCCAAAAATATATTCAGAGCATCAATATGAACAGTTTGGACTGTAATTTTGAAATTCCATGAAAATCAGCTTTTCAAATTAGGCACATAACTGTGAGTGAGTCTGCCAAGGGTTCCAGCAAGAATAAAATATCACACAAGAATGATAACAAACACCTTGCTGCACTTCATCCGCCGCCGCCCCTGTGACCCCCGCCCCTGTGACCCCCGCCCCCACCCATTCAGTGCACAATGATGAACTGCCCAGGAGCTATAATTTACAAATGTAATTAATAAATATCAACAATACATTATTAATGATTGTGCATAGATGACCTTTAAAATGATAACAACTCATAGGTTATCAATGTATGATGAAACACATACACACGCCATAGTATCATCAACAGTATATGAAATATTCGGCAACTTGCCCATATCTACAACTGAATGCATCAATTATAGCTGAGATGTCTGAATGAAAGCACATAACAAAAACACCACTACAATCTTATAGCTGATACATACACAGTTAGCTGCTAAAATACTCTAACATAGTTTGTTCCAAGAGGCAGTTACGTTTGTTTTGCAGCAACACGTGCAAGGTTACACTGGAAACCTCTAATAATAACAAACAATGAAACTAATGCCAATAATCTAACAACTGTTAGTTTCTTATTGGACTATTTTAACACTTCAATCGTTTACAAACAAAACAGAGTCCAGCTCTTTCCTGATGAAGGTCACAACAAGTTGGCATCAGTCCGGCGAAAGGTGGACAAAGCCTTGACACCATCCAAAAGTGATTATGCATGGAAACCTGATAAGCCGGCAGTCAGCAAGTGTGATGCTGTATAATGTTCCTTTGTTTCTGCAAGGATATAATGTTTTTTTGCAGCAAATTTTCAATCATGCACACATTTCCCAGCCAGTTTTCAACATAATTTAAATTATATTGTCAGATGTACCCTTAATTATATATAAAGTATCATACATAGGCAGGTAGGTATTTTTCAACAATTATTTGTTTACAATCACACCGATTAACCTAGCCATCTGAACTGATCTCAAAAAATAGATTTATGCTCTCCCATTGATATATCTCAATGGACCATAGGTCAGAGCAGTGTATGAGGTCCTTCAATTATAGCGCTAAGTTGTGACATGTCAGCGGTTTACTAGTGAGATCATTGGGTTACAATGTAACCATCTACTCCATAATTTGCTGCTACAATACAATCCTTATGATTACTGTTATATTGGTCAACTGAGTCTTTAATGGACAATTAATGACTGGTTTATTGTTACAGATGTGTCACACTGTAAAACTTAACAGGATTGTACAGTCCGGTTAAGCTTTTTACATTCATTAATTACATGTGACCTGGGCAGTACATTGACCTAAACCTGCAGCATAGGGGTCCGCAACCTGCAGCATAGGAGTCCGTAACCATTATGACTATTTGGGTCAGTGTTAATTGTAACTATAACAATACTATACACACAGTATCATTTGTTATACCCTCACTTAGCACATTTAACATGCCATCCTTGAAGGTCGTGCTAATCTGCTGTCCAACCAGAGTTGTTATTTTAACTAATCAAACATTCTTACAGAACAATAAAGAAAACACGAGAATTAATTAGTGGCAGGTCGAATGTGCTCGGCTATACAGACTCCAATGTTCAGAAGGCTATAGTCCTCCCAGGACAATGTGATATTTACAAACATTAATCGGTTTGGTCAACTGTGGCAAAATCGCTTTTACAAATCTCTTAAATAAACAGATAAGGTCAGTATTGTACTCAAAACATCACTGATAATTGTGCACATAATTGTAATCCACCTTTGTAGACTATACCAAATTTTCCCGCCTATCACATTATCCTGGGCGCACTATATCAGGAGCTTTAACTTGACCTTGGTTTAATAAAGATGATCATTGTGACCAAGTTTTAAAGGATTATACATAATTAGGTAAAAAATGTGATCTGTCTTAAATGCATTCTCAAGGTTTTTCTTTTATTTGACTTTATGACCTAGTTTTAACCCCAGATGACCAAATTTTGAACATGACCTAGCTTCAATAGCATGACCATTAATTGTGAAAGTTTTATGAAGATTAGATCACAACTGTGGCAAGTTTGTGTTTACAAGGTCTCTATTTGAGTTTGTGACCTAGTTTTTGACCGAAGCGAACCAAATATTGAACTGGGTCTAGATTTTTTGGAGACGGTCACAGTGATCTAGTTTCATACAGATATATAAGGCGAAATATGTGACCTCTAGATTGTGTTCTCAAGCAATTGTGGACATTATGGACAAGGTTGGATCACAAAAGCTGACATTATAACAAAATGCGACACTGATGTGAGCTAAAAACAGCATGAAAGTTTTACAATGAATTGTAGTGTGAATTTAAAGCCAGTCATCAACCATATTGGCTGTAAATCATGATGGTGATAGTACTAAGTACACTATTGGTGACTAAGATTTAATTAAGACGATGTAACTTTGATTTGTTAGGGGAAATATTTTAGTTGTCATGACAATGTGATTGTATTTTCTTGCAAAGTGTCATCTCTACGTCACCACGCAATATTTATGTTTTCACCTTCAACCTTTCATATTGATTAGTGGACAAAACAAATTAGAGGACAAAAAATAGATCAAAGTCAACTCATAAAGTTCAGGGTTCAGAAGAAAACCAAAATCTTTATGAACATTAGTATTAGTGGGATTTGATTGCAAATCTTGCTAGATGCATGTATGTTTCCCACTATAAATTTCACACGATCACCTTTAAACCACAGAACAACCAAAGCAGCCCGTTCCAATCCTCCGTTCAAAGTCTGAAGAGGGGGGGGGGGGGGGGCGTGCGTTGATCCATGCTGTATATACAAGTATAATTGGCAACTACAAAATGAGTTGGCTTGCATCACTAGACTGGAAACTAATATAACACCCATGTCAATACATACAGTGATACTTGCCCTAATAGTTCAAAAAGATATTGAATAATCAACATATTGATTATCACAATTTCGCCAAGTACTAAAATTTAAAACTTCAAACAGTCCAGAATTATTTCATATTTTCCAGACATTAATATTCTCAAGGTGCTCCAAGGTATAAATATTTGATGAGTATGTTACCGTATACTATATGGTTATTTAGTTATTGACTATGATAACAGATAACAAACCTAGAAATTACTATACATACCATTATGATGACTCGTCATAAATTTGATATTGTTATTGTTTTTTAGTTTTATATAATGTCAATGAACAGACAAGTAGGAACCAGATTTTGGACATGTAAGGTAATACGGTACCTATCTACATGTTTAACCAATTGTATGGTAAAAAACAACTGCAAGGGCGGTTTTAGAGGGGGGCGGAAAAATCGCTCAAAATCTGTTAAAATTAATATAATCAAGTAATGAACAGGTCTGTAGCTATGCTTTTCATACAAACAATGATTTTTTTTTGAGCTGGCTTTGCTCGCATAATATTTCCTTAAGGGGGGGTGTATGTTAACATCTACGCCCCACGACCCTACATCAAATCCTGTATCCGCCCGTGAACTGTATCCTAACCATTACTAACTTACCCTTCAACAATGAACCAGTTACTGGAGGAAAATCAACATTGAAGACAAATTTTCATGAAAGGGTATGACCTACTGAAACTGGGATTCGAACCCGAATCGCCGGGTTTCAAATCTATCACTCTAAACAGTATAATGGCTCTAGCTCAGGTTGGACTACATAAACAAGGTTTTAAAATAATACAAACAAGCATCAAAGTACTGAGAAGATGTCTGTTATATAATGATAGTACATCATCCTGCAACATTATCTATACTAATACATTTAGGAGTCTGCAGCTGTTCAACAGTTCTCAGACTCAAGTAGGACTTAGTTTACTTTTTACAGTAAAAATATTGTGCAATACCAAGAACAGCAAAACAAACACGATGAATCAGTAATAATGTATCATAATCAGTCCAGACTTAGAGTGATCTATGAAATTCTATTATTATACATAATTTCATCACATTCAAATAAATGTGGAGTCAGCAACTGAGCCTCCTACGCAAACATTACAAACTCATTGATTTACTATTATAGAGCCTACATTTACACAGCAGCATGACAACAAACATAATAACATCATTTACTGATGCATGCTAAATGATAGAAACATATTTGAGTGCAAAAATATCAGGACTTTTGAGAAATATACTAGAAGCATTTAGAAAGCATTGAGGTTTTGTTGCAAAATGTCAAGACTTTCGAGCAATATACCAGAAGTATTGAGGTTTCAGTACAAAATGTCAAGACTTTTGAGCAGTCTACTAGAAGTATTGAGGTTTCGGTGCAAAATGTCAAGACTTTCGAGCAATATACCAGAAGTATTGAGGTTTCAGTACAAAATGTCAAGACTTTTGAGCAGTCTACTAGAAGTAATGAGGTTTCAGTGCAAAATGTCAAGACTTTTGAAGAATCTGGTATATTTGTGCTTTGAGGACATTTAGTGCAAAATGTTTAGGTGATTTGAGCAAAACACTTTATATTTTGGTACATTGAAAACTGACACATAAAATGTCACATACAATTGAATTTCAAAATCTGTATGGATTGAACTTTCCCCTACATTTATATGTTGACAACACTTTAAAACCCACACCAAAATATTTACTATAGTATAAAAGTGTTATAAATTTAGTAGTGTACTAATTTAACATCAGCAGGGGTTTAAATTTCTTATGAAATTTGATATCATATCAGGACCAAGTGTTATTTATAAGCTTTATGTATAAAAAGCATTCACATGGAAAATTGGATGAAAGAATTTTACATGAAGGTAGGAAAGCTGCATAAACATTCCATCCTCCCATTCATCATATGATTTTCTCAGGTGGATAAAACATAACAAGTATGAGAAGGATTTTTACAAATCAAGCCATGTAAAACATATATACAGTCAGGTCTCAATATAACAACACCCAATATACTGATAAATTCATACACTGACATCATTTTATGGGGACAAAAAATTTACAATGCACTTAAATGTATCAATTCATGACAACAACATTTGACTTGGAAACATTTTTTTGAACAGTGTTGTGAAACAGAGAGTGGCAGTTACACACAGTAAGGTTATACTTGTATCCAACCAGACAAATGTTTTGTAAAACATTTTTGTTTATTATAAGACTGCGATTTGTGGACAACGATTTGATCCATTCATACTAGAATGTGAAATAGCATTGAACGTGAAGATTTGGACATGACCAGCAGACATGTTGCATCATTAATTGTTACATTCCCTCCTTTTGTATCATACAGACAGACTTTCCAGAAAAATAAAACATATTTCCCATGGGTGCATGCTCTCATGACCCTTTGGAGTTAGATTGCTTGTGTTTACATGTGGTTAATTCTAGATAGATATGTCACAATGTCCCAGTCAGTTACAGTGCTGCATTCACAGTTCATTGAATACAGTCCATTATGGCAAGAAGTCTCAGATCTGACATATATGATCAACTACAGCAAGCAGCATCAGACCCGACGTCCAGTCGACTACAGCAAGCAGCATCAGACCCGACCTCCAGTCGACTACAGCAAGCAGCATCAGATCCGACTTCCTGTCGACTACAGCAAGCAGCATCAGACCCGACGTCCAGTCGACTACAGCAAGCAGCATCAGACCCGACATCCTGTTGACTACAGCAAGCAGCATCAGACCCGACATCCTATCGACTATAGCATGCAGTGTCAGACCTGACATAATGTCAACTGCAGCAAGCAGTGTCAGACCTGACATCCTATCGACTATAGCATGCAGTGTCAGACCTGACATCCTACCAACTATAGCAAGCAGTGTCAGACCTGACATCCTATTGACTACAGCAAGCAGTGTCAGACCTGACACCCTACCAATTATAGCAAGCAGTGTCAGACCTGACATCCTATCGACTACAGCAAGCAGTGTCAGACCTGACATCCTACCAACTATGGCAAGCAGTGTCAGACCCGACATCCTACCAACTATGGCAAGCAGTGTCAGACCTGACATCCTACCAACTATGGCAAGCAGTGTCAGACCTGACATCCTACCAACTATGGCAAGAGGTGTCACAACCTACATCTAATCAACTAATGTTACAACATCATTCATCAACAGACTAGGAAACACAAACCTATATTAATGGCAGTACAATCATTATCATTAATGTATTCTATAACAAATTCACACTTGACAGGGAACATTGTGCCTGGTATTTTATGCGGAACTATTCCATGGGGGATTTGAAATGGCTGATACATCAACTATAACAAGTGGCCATATTTAGCTCCAGACTTAGTAGTGTGTTTGTAACCTATAATATAGATATTTAATATTGAATGCATGCACGTGGCTTGAATGGATTATAACGCTCTCGACTAAATGCATCGAGAGATCCGGGGTCTGGTTCATTGAATACATGTATGTGGCATGGTGGTCGCATGGATTATAACGCTCTCGACTAAATGCATCGAGAGATCCGGGGTCTGGTTCATTGAAAACATGCATGTGGCATGGTGGTCGCGTGGATTATAACGCTCTCGACTAAATGCATCGAGAGATCCGGGGTCTGGTTCATTGAAAACATGTATGTGGCATGGTGCTCGCGTGGATTATAACGCTCTCGACTAAATGCATCGAGAGATCCAGGGTCTGGTTCATTGAAAACATGTATGTGGCATGGTGGTCGCGTGGATTATAACGCTCTGGACTAAATGCATCGAGAGATCCGGGGTCTGGTTCATTGAATACATGTATGTGGCATGGTGGTCGCGTGGATTATAATGCTCTGGACTAAATGCATCGAGAGATTCGGGGTCTGGTTCATTGAATACATGTATGTGGCATGGTGGTCGCGTGGATTATAACGCTCTCGAATAAATGCATCGAGAGATCCGGGGTCTGGTTCATCAGATCACATGCACTTACGTCACTGCATGTTTTCCTTTCTCAACTCTTGAGCCTTTCGTGTTGAAAATCACTGTCCCCAGTGCAAGGTACATATAGTTCTGAAATGAGTTGTATTATGGGATGTGTTGACCCCTTCCCACTAAGTAAATCACCATTGTTCTGACAATGTGAATATGTTTGTGTAATAAATTGGTTCTTGCATTGACAATTAACAACAACATATTATTATATAAGTATAAATACATGTTCAGAAATAAACCAATTTATGATAATTTATATACCTCAACACTTCACAGAATACAACAATAGTCTAGCAACCTGCTATATATATAACTATAACATTTCGATCGGGCAACAGACTGTAACAGAGTATTAATTATGATATGTGTATATGTGTTATACCGTCCTATATGATGAGTCATTGAAACTTTTGCATGTTTACTGCGATATTTTACAAAACATTGACGCCAGACAGTTGCAAAAATAATTTAATTAAGGAATCATAATTATATACATGTAGAATCAAACAGGTGAAAATCCTAATTAATATTATTATTTCCTCAGCCAGGTTTATTTGAAGTTATTACATCAAACACTCTGTGTAGCTAGGTGTATAAAGAGAGCTTCCTATGATTTTTTTAAGGAAATGAATTTTTTTTAATAACAATAAAAATAATGGCAACATAGCAGGTCAATGGTCATCATTGTGAGAAACAAGTTTTTAGAACTTATTATTATTCAGTCTTGGCACCTCATTCCTGATGGTCGTCATCGCTACAAGGGTATGAGAGAGAAACCATATTTCCACTCCTAATAGCAAGGGAACTACTCAGGTAACAAGGTTACATTTTTATTTCATCTGTGGTATGATATGTCAGACACAGCTTAGGATCAAACTTAAATGCATGGTTAACTGCATTGATGATCAGGGTTTTCCTGATGCTCATATAGGAGGCAGCAAAGTAGCCATGTTTTACTGTAATTGATATCTAAAGAAATATGAACTTATTCAAAAAATCTAGAATGAAGTTACAGCTAGGAACAGCATACAGTGTTTTTGTCGGTTTATATTCACAACAAAGGTACAGGTGTAGCAATAAACAATGTATTACCAGCTAACCCCGGCTAGTCAACACAATCTCAAGTTTCAAGTTTATAAGCAACAAAAACCAGACCAAATTAATACCAGACCAAAATAATATAATGCATCAATAAACAAGAATTTGTTACATTGTATTTATATACCGGTATATATACTAGTACATAAGCATGTAGTATAAGGTTGATAAAAGTCCGACTGCGATTATCAACAGATTTTAACATAGGTTTCATCAAAAAAACATCTTGCTATAAAAAAAGTAAATAGAAAGTAAATAGAAAGCTATATGGCCTTGCAATTGCAGCATGCAAGTACTCCAAGGACACAGAGATGCTGTCTGACGTGATCTGGAGTTATGTAAAGACATAGGAATATCAACAAACATTTACTACAAGTTGTCGGTTGTGCACTGTGTGAAAATACTTCATTATCCAGGCATGTAATTGCATTATAGATCATAAGAACATTGCCTGCAGGCAGACTAACTCGCACCTAATTTTCACTGCCTTTCAGAGGGGAATATGATGCTGTATAGAATATATGTAATTTGCATGACAATTAAAATACATATACCAATGGTATGAACTTTAACAAATTATCCATGCTCTGGGTCTATAGTCAGTCCTCAGGACACACAGGTGTACAAGGTATTAAATATAATACCAGTAGTTTTATTACTGTGTGTGTATGTGAGATTTACAGTTGATCATTTTATATAGAAAATGCTGAGGTTGTCAGGTTCTTCACTGAAATGCTGCCTGAAGCATGATGTCCACTCAGTATCAGTGGCTGCTTGCATATTAGGCGATAGCCCGCTGCTGGCTAATTGCACATTAGGTGATAGTGACTGCTTGCACGTTAGGTGATAGTGGCTAAATGCACATTGGGTGATAGTGGCTTTGCACATTAGGTGATAGTGGCTGCTTGCATATTAGGTGATAGTGGCTCTGCACATTAGGTGATAGTGGCTGCTTGCACATTAGGTGATAGCGGCTGCTTGCACATTAGGTGATAGTGGCTGCTTGCACATTAGGTGATAGTGGTTGCTTGCACATTAGGTGATAGTGGTTGCTTGCACATTTGGTGATAGTGGCTGCTTGCACATTAAGTGATAGTGGCTGCTTGCACATTAGGTGATAGTGGCTGCTTGCACATTAGGTGATAGTGGCTGCTTGCACATTAGGTGATAGTGGCTGCTTGCACATTAGGTGATAGTGGCTGCTTGCACATTATGTGATAGTGGCTTAGCACATTAGGTGATAGTGGCTGCTTGCACATTAGGTGATAGTGGCTGCTTGCACATTAGATAATAGTGGCTGCTTGCACATTAGATGATAGTGGCTGCTTGCACATTAGATGATAGTGGCTGCTTGCACATTAGGTGATAGTGGCTTTGCACATTAGGTGATAGTGGCTTTGCACATTAGGTGATAGTGGCTTTGCACATTAGGTGATAGTGGTTGCTTGCACATTAGGTGATAGTGGCTGCTTGCACATTAGGTGATAGTGGCTGCTTGTACATTTGGTGATAGTGGCTGCTTGCACACCAGGTGATAGTGGCTGCTTGCACATTAGGTGATAGTGGCTGCTTGCACATTAGGTGATAGTGGCTTAGCACATTAGGTGATAGTGGCTGCTTGCACATTAGGTGATAGTGGCTGCTTGCACACCAGGTGATAGTGGCTGCTTGCACATTAGGGGATAGTGGCTGCTTGCACATTAGGTGATAGTGGCTGCTTGCACATTAGGTGATAGTGGAAAATTGCACATTAGGTGATAGTGGCTGCTTGCACATTAGGGGATAGTGGCTGCTTGCACATTAGGTGATAGTGGCTGCTTGCACATTAGGGGATAGTGGCTGCTTGCACATTAGGTGATAGTGGCTGCTTGCACATTAGGTGATAGTGGCTGCTTGCACATTAGGTGATAGTGGCTGCTTGCACATTAGGTGATAGTGGCTGCTTGCACATTAGGTGATAGTGGAAAATTGCACATTAGGTGATAGTGGCTGCTTGCACATTAGGTAATAGTGGCTGCTTGCACATTAGGTGATAGTGGCTGCTTGCACATTAGGTGATAGTGGCTGCTTGCACATTAGGTGATAGTGGCTGCTTGCACATTAGGTGATAGTGGCTGCTTGCACATTAGGTGATAGTGGCTGCTTGCACATTAGGTGATAGTGGCTGCTTGCACATTAGGTGATAGTGGCTGCTTGCACATTAGGTGATAGTGGCTGCTTGCACATTAGGTGATAGTGGCTGCTTGCACATTAGGTGATAGTGGCTGCTTGCACATTAGGTGATAGTGGAAAATTGCACATAAGGTGATAAGTGGCTGAGCACTGAACATCCCATTGTGTGATATAAAGTGACCAAACACTTAACTTCCATCGTCAGTGTCATATTGTTAGCACACACATCCCATTAGACTAATGGATATATGCATGAGCAGTGTTGACTAAGAGACTCACTGAACCTGTCAGAGTGACTTGATTACCATAAAGGTTAAAGACCTAAGATACTCTTAAAGTACAAACTAGAGTATACCTGGGTAATTATGACATGTATGATGCCTCAAAGACACAGATCAAAGACACCAACAATATGCATGGAACAAAATAACTCTACTGATTAGTTTTGATCTACTTCTTGTATCCTGTAGTCAGTAACTCCACTGATTAGTTTTGATCTACTTCTTGTATCCTGTAGTCAGTATAGGTAACAATAATTATTGGGGTACATGTTGTAATAAGTCAGGTATGTATGTAAACATAACAAGTGTAAACTTTCTTGTATTCATTTTATAAATAGAACATAGAAGCCAGACAGTATGTAACAAATGATTATAAATCCCCATTAGATTTCAAGAATCTCATTCACTATGGTATATCATAAAACAACAGGGAGGGGATGTTTTAAATGTAAGTGAAACTCCTTGCTAATTCCTGTACAGCAAAACAAGATGCGGGCAATATCACTCTCTGAACTCGACTGAACTCTCGGCTCTTTTCTCGGCTAAACGGTTTAACTGCTTACCTATAGCTCGCACTGTAACCAATGGAAGCAGACTTGTCAGTGCGTCAGAGCTCACAGTGCGTCAGAACTTGAGTATTATAGAATGAAGTATATAACATAAACTGGCCATAAAAAAGTATAACTTTTACATAAAATATGCATAATTGTACTGTAATAAAATACACATTATGCATGATACTTCACATAAAAATTATCATAAATGTGACAATATAACAAAGTAAATCAACATCATACATTACACAATGTTGTAAAATGGTAAAATGTCAGGAACAACTTGATTACATATATTATATAATATATTCTACATACATTTGATACAAAACAAAGTTATTAAACAGACAAATTGATGACCATAAATAACTTATCATATATATGTATGCAGTCATTCTTTAGATTAATAAAGTCATGTTGAATAAAGGAAAGTGTTGATACTCATTTATGACTGCTACTACATGACTGTGAAGTCCCAGTATTGTGAAACCAAAAGAGTCATCGTGCCGGCTTTACAGCTTTAATAAACACACTACACTTCAGATATATTGGGAAAGTTTCCTCATATATATGTCTGGCAGCCAGAGTCTATGTTGGCTATTCTGTATATACTAGATAATAATCTTATATTATCTTTACAAGAACATTTTTGTCTCTCATGAAAAAATGGTGATTTTTAGATACGAGTTTCGCGCATAACACTGACAATACCTAAGGACTACATGTATTACATGAACAGCTGTATAAATTGCAGAGTAAGGTCTTCAGGACATTTTCAACTTATAGTACTACTATGATACTGGAAAGAGGATGAGCTGACAGACTTGTACAGCCAGAGCAACCAAGGTATGATAACCAAGAGGTAACACACGTACACAACACAGTTGTCACAGACCATCGTACAACACAGACATTCCAAATATCTAACCCTATAACCACATAACTGTGTAACTATGGTACACTACACTAAAACACCATACTGTGGGAGTGCGGGCTTGTGGAACCCACAATGATGAAATGTAACATTCCCAGTCAACTTTTCATTAATAATCTTGCCTTTGATATATATTATAGTTAATCCATTTACATACTGAAACATGCTGAACTTAGTCTATATAATGTGAAAGAAGGAGGTCAACTATATTATATATACAGAGATTATGATCAGTGATGAATATGACACCAGTCCCTTTATGGTTCACAGCATTATATTATGGCAAACATATATAAACACCACATGGGTGTTGCACATATAAACTCGGCAAAAAATCAGCTTCATTTATTTACTGACATGTACCATTTAACATTAAATTTATAAACGCAGGTTGCAGACATCAAATTGCAAGGTGACGAATCAAAGGTACACGAAAGTTCACTCAAGCAAGATAATAATTTAAATGTTAATAGGTTGATTGATCGATCGAATTGGGTTTACATAATTTTTTCTCAGCAAAATTTTACTTCAGTCATATTATATAAACACAGACTTCTAGACAGGGAGTGGTAATTAGTTAAATCACATGCTTAATGAATTGATTTTTTTATGATGACAACAATATTGAACAAAGTTCCACAGCTTGCAGACTTTATACCACTGGACCTGATCAACAATACAATCAGAGTGGCTCAAACTTGTCCAAGAAATTCAATCTACATAATAATTGGAAAGCAAAACAAAGACTTAATTAACTGATCTAGACTTATTGTTAGAAATCATGGTCAAAGTTCTGGATGTTTCATATTGGGAGCTAATCATTGTTCCTTCTAGGATTACTTTCAGTACTTGATCAGTTTCTCTAGGCCAGTTCTGTCTGACATGTCTCTTCTCTGTGAGTCCATTGAATTTGGGCAAAGTTAAGCACTGTGAATGCATTAAATAAATTGGGGGGAAGAACAGGAACATATTTTAATAATTGAACAAAACAATGAGCTTTACATAAAGTCTACCAACTTTATTCTAAGTATTTGTCATGTTAACTAAATTATACAATTAATATAATAAGGCCCTTTCCCATAGGTAGAAGGTTCTGTGGTAACCCATCAGCTTACCCCAGCTTATTTCTAAACACTTTCAAGAGATTTGTGGTATCTACATATTAAGCACAAATCTACCCTTGCCCCCATTTCTGGGAAAAGGTCTGTTAATTATACAACTTTCAATAAGAAAACAGGCCCAAAATAAGAAAAGAAGACTTTAAAATAAATCGTACACATTTATAAATTTCTATCAATACGGCTTATGAATACTGATGTAGTCAGAAATTCATTTTACTTGTCCCCGATAATGGACGAGTGGCTTAAGTCCCAGACATGGCAGATAATTAATGTAAACAGCTAAATCCAATTGATGAATCGACAAGTTAATCAGGGAGAAATGATAAAACTATACTGATTTTATACATGGCATTAATCTCCTATATTGAATACAATAAATAAATGTAAGGAACTATATTCTATTGAATATAAAATCTGAGTTTTTATTGAATATAAAATCTTGAGTTTTTTATTGATATTTTACCATTGTTTTGGCTTAATACTTAAATCTGCATGAGGGTTATTTATACATAAAAACCCACTCATATAACTTATTAACTAGTAAGTAATCTTACATTGTTTAAGGCAAAAATATTTTTTTATAAATCACATTGATCAATTAATTTCTCACAGCATGAAACAATTACAGTCTCCTCTAAAAGTACAAATGTAGAACTAATCTATTAAAATAATAAAGACTTTATTTATCAAAAGTATCAGTAGTATTTATAAACTATAATTACATATTTATTTAATCCAAACACCAGTCAGAAAACAATAATGTAATATAATTACAAATTTTGTCAATCTAATCCAAAACTTGAACAAAAAGGTCACTTAAGTCAAGGTAATATTTTAAGTGATGAATGACAGATCAGTACACTGTCACATCTCAAACATGGACTAATCTAGGATAGAATGTGACAAATTAAGAGAGAGTATGCGTATCAGATATAATGCATGACACTGATATGGTGATTATTAATTGATAAGACATTGCAGAGATTCATCAGGATACTCCCAGGGGGACCCAAGTCGGGAGCACAATAGCTGACATATTTCTGTATTCAACATTAAAAGTTTGTCAATATCACTTATAACGTCTTTATTTTCCATGAAAAGAACAGGTAACCAAAATTACATGTATGTGTTTTCATATATAAATACATTATAATTAAATTATAAATGCATATTTGTACAGTTTGTATGTATTAACGCTAAGAAATTGAAAAAGAATGCTGACAACTGGAGAAGTCACCAGAACAGGTATAATACAAATAAATCAGATTGATAAGTGTACCAATACTGTGAATACAATTGGCTCACAAATTTCGGACAATATTGGCTATTTTTTAGCCAGACTGGAGTGTAATTGGTCACTGCCCTCTATCTTGACTACCTACATGTACAACATGTAGCCTAATGATAATGTATTCTATTCATTAGGAAAATGACCCACAATTTGGATGGAATAGTGCATCGATAAAAACAGAAGTGAATCTACATGTATAAGTACTTTCGATTGCGTGCTTGTTGGATGTGAGTTTATACATGTACAAAATGATAGCGCAGCTTACCCTAGCTAGTACTGAGTGTCAGGATGTCAATCTTCAATCAATATGATTTATTGGATCAAAGACATGTTTCCATGTCAATGACTTGATTACTGATGATAACTGACAGTTTATTAAAAGAACAAGATTGAATAATCAATGCATACAAAATAAAGTATGCTGATATAAAAGTGATATATACCGAATATACTAGACCTATACGGTCATGTATGTTGTAATGTTTATTTTCACATTTGCCATTAGTGTTATACACATATTGAACATGTATTTATAATAAGATTATTGATATTGATTAATTGAATTATTTTAATAAAATATGCAACATGTTGTATATTTTGTTTTTTAATCATAATCACATTACCCATTTATGTTTTGTATTGTATTTTGGGCCGGATGCCTCTCATTACATTGGATAATCTTGAATGTAAAAATGTCACTGATAAATATTGAATTAATTACAGCTTCAGTGGTAACGACCCTTGTGAATGAATCAATGTAAGTGTGATTCAAATATAAAGGTATGTACAGCATGTACATCATTGACATATCCTTTAACAACTTACAAAGACATGTTTTTAGATAAAGCTGTCATTTGAAGAACAGGTAAGAATAAAAAAGTCACCCCCTGTCTGTCCTGGATGTTATATATTTGACTGTATATACATATCTACATAAAGTTGAGATTATCCATTCACTGTGCAATAAATCTTGATAGATTTTACCTCAAGTTGTGTGTTGGACTATGTGTAGGCATACAATGCAAATGCTAGCTATGAATACCCACTGCACAGGCTTATTTGTTACACCTATTAAATACCCAATACACAAAACATCACACATTGACAGGTGACAGACAGACAGTAATTATACGATTCAAAACTGTCACTTTTCCTTATCTTTCAAAAATCAAATATTTAACACCCCGCTGTGACAGACATTGAAAACTTTTTTGACAGGACGTACCATCAACAGCTTTTATACACATATCAGAACACACGCATACATAAACTCAAAATGATCAAATAATATTGTACGAGTCTACACTTCCACGGTTCAATAAACAAGCAATACACATGTGTGTTGTTTGACAGGTGCCGACAACTAAATTTTAACGTCAACTCACCGTAAAAGACAATTGTATTGGTTCCGAGTCGTCAAGGAAACGAACTGTCGTCTGAAACTCCTGCTGCAAATCACCTTTACTCCGACTTTTGCGAAAAAGAGTCATTTTAATCCACGAAAATAGGCACCGCTGAATATGACGCTAACATCAAACGTTTATGAGACTAGCCGCTCAAGGGAAGTTATGGTCACATGACTTCCTTAAAAGTTCAAGGTCAGTTGGCAGGTGTCCCGCGCATAAAATTAGAAAATATGTCAAAGATAAGAATACTTGAGTAATTAACAGATACAATACATTCAACATGTAATCTGTGCGTTTAAACAGAGTTTAAATTTTACGAATAAATTATGTTAATTGAGATTTAATCTTACTTCCGTGTTGCCTCGTTTTGAATGAAAACTAGCTCTTCATAGTGCATGACATTGGTGAATGATATCAAAAGTGAAAGTAGAAACTCGAAGATGTTGATTGTGGTTATGGGAGTTTGTGGCAGCGGAAAGTGAGTATTTAAATGATGTCAGTTTTTTCTAGTGTATAAAGTGACACAATATGTATTTACCAGAGTGATGTATTTAATTGTCAAGCTTGCACGGGTTATAAATTGATTGCTAATTGGAAGTTAATTGATTGTTTACACAGCCATTGGCTTAATCAGTTAATTGAAGGTAACATTATTCTACCAACAACAACAACCAGAACCGTTTATTTACAACAATTGCTGTTGTTGCTGTTGATGATGATCATGATGCTGTTGATGATGATGACCATGTATATAATGTTCTAGAATAAGATAGTGATGTGATATACATGTGTAGTATGTGATGTTCTTATTAGATACTGCCTCACGGGTGCACAATGCATGCATGTATACTGTCATTCACATGCCTGATAATGAAAATAATAATTATTATAATAAAAATAATGATGATGATGATGATGCTGACAATCTAATATTAAATACTTTATTTTTAGAGGCAACACAGTTAGGCATGCCCAGTCTTCCCTTTGAGCCTCTTTCAAAATTTTAACATTTGTGAGACACTGTGTGCCACCACCGCGCTCAGTTTTATTGAGTTACATACATGCTATAAAGAACCCAACTAGGAAGAAATAGGAAGAAGAAGAAAATTATTAATATGCATATGAATATATTTGCCCAGTACATCATACACACAGTACATCATACACACAGTACATCATACACGCAGTATTCATGGGTAAAACAATGTCAAGAACAAATAACAACAGAGTTCACACATTTTACCGAACAGAGTACATTTGTACCACCAACATTTTTCTTCAACATTCAAGTTTTGGTTTTAGAACAAGAGGTAGTTTAAGTTCATACAATCTTATGTTTGACTATATACTGTATATAAAAAATATAATTTTCTTTCTTTTACAGAACAACAGTTGGAGAGGCACTTTCTTCAAAAGTAATTAATAGCAAGTATAGCTTAAGAAAAAAGAACAATTAACCATTGTTACTAATTATCATTAATTACACTATACAAGTATTACAATACTTAGATACCTTTCACTTTTATTCTATACAATTATGCATACAAGGAGTGGATTAAGAAAGACCTTTAATGTTTGGTAACTGTGATTAACTCTAAATTATTTTAAAAAATATTGTTTTAAGACTTAAAAATTTAAGTCCCGCTGATCAACAGTTTTTCAGTTCTATATAGACTACAATACAGTCACATTTTCCTAACACTAGGCATCCAGCATTTACCTGGAATAACTACGCCAAGTGCCAAGCAAATATACCAGCACTATTTTAAATGACTTTGGTTATTATTGTACCCTGGGATCGAACCCGAGACCTTTCGCTCTGGAAGGGGCAATGTTAAATACTACCTATCTTACACAATAGTAATTTGGTTCAGAGATGACTGAGATTTGTCTGGGTCAGTTATACTCTGTTCAAACTCTGCGTCATGAAAGTTCTATCCAATTTCATGATATCATGAAGGCTAGCTATTCCAACTACATTATTTGCATGAGACAACTCAGGGAAAGAATGACAAAAACTATTGAATGGAACTAATATCCGGTCAGTTGACGTACTGAACAAACACTCATTTATTGTACACTGTATGTATATTTCAGTTAAGATGGAGTTTTGCGGATGCTGATGAATTTCATTCAAAGGAAAACAAGATAAAAATGTCTAATGGACAGCCCTTGACAGATCAGGTGTGTACATGTATATTGTTTCCCAACTGTACTGCAAAAAGTACTACTCAGCCAAGTAAAAATTAGGATAATTATCAAACATCAGCCAGTGAAGCCAAGGCTCAGTCTTGCCATTCTCAAGAAATTGCTCACGGTATAATCTCATTTTTCTTACCTGACACAGGTCATCTGCTTGACCATTAGTAATGAGAACAGCCTATTTCACATATGGGTATGTGCTTGTACACAAACCCTTAAATTGTATTAACAGTACGAAACATTAATCACATGAAATTTACCGTTGACCATTTCAGGACTTGATCTTGTTTAACTCATTGACCAGTCCAATGAATATTCTATGTCAAAGTACCTGCAACAGGTTGAAAAAATGGACTTATATTTCTTAAGAACAACTGTACTAGTTTAATTATGGCAGTAAGGCAGGGGAATGATATTTCTCATTTAAATAGCCTATAAGCAACACTGGTCAGTCGAATAGAGGTCTGTAAACACAGATAATTAATCATTTTGCCCCAACTTGTTTATTTGAAGTATTAAATAACGACTAAAATGCTCAATACAAAAGGCTGTTTAAAGTATTGATAATTACAATACAACCTCTCCCGAGTGGCCCTATGTAGAACAACAACCTCTCTACAACACCTTCAAAATTTTCCTATTAAGCTGATGTTTAATTTTAACTAAACCTGTGTAGAGCAACAACCTCTCCAAAACATCATCTTCAAAATTTCCCTAAGCTGATATTTACTATCAATGAAACCTCTGTAGAGTGACAACCTCTAATTTAAAACAACTACCAATATCTGCAACTACCATAGGTTGTTGCTATACAGAGGTTAATTGTACTGAAGTATTATCATGTAACTAACTCACTGTTTTATTTGACAGGATAGGATACCCTGGCTAATGTCCATACATGATCACTTATCAAGGTAAGTTTATTCTTCCATGAAATTACTGTTCAACAGGTTCTTTGTAAGTTGACCTTGAACAGCACATGTCTCACGCTTGCCTTACCTGTCACCATATTTCGTCTGTCTTTGTTCTCTTCCTGTACATGCATTCTTTTCTTCCTTTTTAGCTCACCTGTCACAAAGTGACAAGGTGAGCTTTTGTGATCGCTCTTCGTCCGTCGTCCGTCCGTTCACAATTGCTTGTGAACACACTATAGGTCACAAATTTAGCCTGATCAATATGAAACTTGATCACAATGATCATCTTAATACAATCTAGGTCAAGTTCGATATTGGGTCATCTGGGGTCAAAAACTAGGTCACTAGGCCAAATCAAAGGAAAACCTTGTGAACACATTAGAGGTCACAATTTGAGCCTAATCTTTATGAAACTTGATCACAATGATCATCTCTATAAAATCTAGGTCAAGTTCGATATTGGGTCATCTGGGGATAAAAACTAGGTCACGAGGCCAAATCATTGAAAAAGCTTGTGAACACACTAGAGGTCGCAATTTGAGCCTAATCTTTATGAAACTTAATCACAATGATCATCACAACAAAATTTAGGTCAAGTTCGATATTGGGTCATCCGGGGTCAAAAACTAGGTCACAAGGTCAAATCATAGAAAAACCTTGTGTAGACACTAGATGTCACAATTTTGACTTAATATCTATGAAACTTGGTCACAATGATCATCTCAACAAAATCTAGGTCAAGTTTGAAATTGGGTCATCCGGGGTCAAAAACTAGGTCACAAGGTTAAATCATAGAAAAACCTTGTGTAGACACTAGAGGTCACAATTTTGACTTAATCTCTATGAAACTTGGTCACAATGATCATCTCAACAAAATCTAGGTCAAGTTCAATATTGGGTCATCTGGGGTAAAAAACTAGGTCACAAGGTCAAATCATAGAAAAACCTTGTGTAGTCACTAGAGGTCACAATTTTGACCTAATCTTTATGAAACTTGGTCACAATGATCATCACAACAAAATCTAGGTCAAGTTTGATATTGGGTCATCTTGGGTCAAAAACTAGGTCACAAGGTCAAATCATAGAAAAACCTTGTGTAGACACTAGAGGTCACAATTTTGACTTAATCTTTATGAAACTTGGTCACAATGATGTCATGTACATCTTGGTCATGTACTGCTATAACAGGTGAGCGACCTAGGGCCCTTTGGGCCCTCTTGTATATTTATTTTATGTAGTTGATAGAGAATGTATTGTGATGTATTCATGTCATATTTATTAGCTCACCTGCCACAAAGTGGCAAGGTGAGCTTTTGTGATTGTTTTTTGTCCATCGTCCATCATCCATCGTCCGTTGTCCGTCGTCCGTCTGTTAGACAATTCACCGTTAACACTCTAGCACTTTCAATATAAACACTCTTTAGGCCATATTTTTGCTTTAATCTTCACCAACTTTGGTTAAAATATATATCTTGATGACCTTAAGGTCACGTTTAAAGTTTGGCCATGTTTAGCAGGTGAGCTCCCCAGGATCTATGATCCTCTTGTTCTTCAACAGTATCTACCTGTACCTATAATACTATTTGGCTGCCATCGGGCATACATGCATGCATGCAGCTTAGTAAACCATTATTTAACTAGCTCAACAAGCAGCTCACAAACAGGCCATATCGGAACAAACCCATGCTAGAATTCAAACATTTGCTTTTCAAATATGCTTAGTTTCCTAATGTAATAAGCAAGCAATGTATTGGCCTGTCATTATCAAAATAAAGTTTCATTGTCAAAGATGCGCATCTAGTATTTATTTAGATGTACTGTAAACCAATTTACTTTTGTTATTACTAACTTTCGCATTTTGCTGATCGTCAGCATATTCGAGACTACAAATTGTTGCGTTTTAAAGTTTCCCGCAATGTCCATATTAATGATTTTAGCACTTTCGCGGTGACTTAATTCTGCAAAATTCTACCACTCGTGAACTCCGCGAAATTAAATTGCACAAAATAATTTCTTGGTTTATAGTATAGAGGATATTATCAGTGGTAATAAATTTAACAAACAATCTAAAAACATAACAAATTGTCTTTGTTATATAAATATATATATATATAATGCTCATTTCCCTCTGAATTTATTTTATTGGTTATATAACAGAGGCAATTGTGGCAATATCCATGTCATTTATGATATTCAGGAATTCAGAGGTTGGGCGTCACCATTTTAGTCCATGTCCCAGGCCTTGAAAATTGAAGGTTCATTACCAAAGAGGTGAACAGACCCAACAATGATTTTCGGTTTGCTTGATATCTCAGCAGTCTGAAAACGGTTGATGGACTTGCGGGTCACTTTGCCAAATGACCTTTTGGCGGCCTTATTTTAAGTAATCATAACCTTTGGGAAAACATGAATTATTCCTCACCCAATAGGGCTATTGGCTTGAAATATGTCTTACAATGTTCGTATTTCCACTCCACATATGTTGATATATACATATTAAAATTATAATAAAGTTATTAGTTCGAAATTTATGATATTCTAAGAAAATTTTGATATTTTTCACTTTTGTCATTATTTTTTGTCTTGCAATTCTGATTGGGATTTGTATTTAGCCATTTTTTGTTTGTTATATTCAGAAGGTAATTCTAGGCATCCATAGTATACATTACATTGATAGATTTTCACTTTGAAGTCAAAAATTGGTCAGGAATATATGACAACTACATGTAATATCATATTAAATGGATATTTTTAAGACGCATGAATATATCTTTTCCAATAATCTCAGGAACAAACATTAATTTTGATATATTATTTCAAAGTTAATTTGCTTGTTCATATGCACATAGTTAAACATGTGTAGGTATCCGGAAATCGAATCCTATGCCTAATAGGCTGTAAGTATGATACCGGACCCCAGCTAGAAGTCTTACAGGCGAGGGTCCGGCTATAATATATATAGTACAGGATCACACACGCCACGGGCCTTTGACTCAGTATAACTTAATATTTGATTCTTTCTTTTCCAAATAGTGAATCATTAGCGAATTGCATTCTTATTTTTCAACACAAATGTATGCCAAATTTTATGTTCCTAAGTTTTATGTTGTGTTCTGAAAAGTATGTTTCGGTGACGTTTTAGAGAGGTCATTATGAAATATATTATTGTCTCAAGCGAAGGGTTCTGTATCTGGCATCACCAGACTGACTATCTTGGTCTATAAAATTGCCATCAATAACGTTATGTTTAAGTTAAAAGATTAAAAACTGCTGCATGAATTATAACGATACCTGTGGGGAGCCTAGATGTAGGGTGCGCGCTTCGGGATCGAGAGGTACCCGGTCCATTCCCATTCTGGACCACTGCTTAATTTCTCTGAGCAAGAATTATCCACCTGCCCCACTTACCCAAATGTATAAATAGGTACCTGATGTGGTTAAAAGCCTGCCAGCAGTCAGCAGCCAACAGCGCCGAGCGAGTGTAACAGCTTACGTGAGACTCAATGAGTAAATGTACAGTCGGTCCAATGTCTTAAAATATTGGCTTTAACTGGGTGCTTTTAACATACAATATAATTTTAATATCGAAGATGCAAGTCGTTTGTTCCTACATTCATGGCCGGTGTTTATATTAACAGTCATACCCTTTGATTGCAGGGCTAGGAGTTGATGTACACTGTTTTTGTAGGTAGTCATGACCGGCGTTAGTCATGCCCCTTGATTGTAGGAAAGCAGTAGGACTAGGAGTTGCTATGCCTAATATTAGGTAACTGTTACCAGTGGTAGTTGCACCCAATGGTTGTAGGGAACCAATCTGGCGGGGAATTACTTATCTACATGTACATCATGGAGACAGGAATAGCAACAAACCGTGTAGTAAAATAAGACGCATCATACGATCTTGTAGGTATAGCTCGCCTGTTGAATATGGATAGCCCATGACACAAGCACAGACAAAGTGATGTGGGGGATAGCCATTAGGAGAGGATGTGTTGTTCCTGTCAGTGGTCGTTATCCCTTATGAGTATATGCAATAGCTGAACTTGACTGCAGAATGTACCCCATAGGAACCAAAGTGGATGTACTATGTGGTGGACTTTACTCCCATAGAGAGAAAATGATCTACGGGCAGTAGAATATACCTAATTGGGACAGGAATGGACAGAAGCATTTCTGAAGGAAGGTTTTTCTATATATTAAGATAATGGACGGGTTTAATCGGTGGAATATTCCCTATGGGGTTAAGAATGGTTTACTTAGAAATATGGTGTACTTTAAGGACCAGGAATGACTATACCGATAAAATAATAAGTCCAATACGGTAAGGAATGACTGTGCATATTCACCTACTAGTATTAAGACAGAAATGACTGTGATCATCTACATTCTGATCATCTCGGCCTTTATGCATTGCAATAGTTTCACGATTGTGAACATCTGTTGTATAAACAATCATTAACATGTACCTCATATGGTCAGGAATGGATTTTCCCATTTGCACATTTGTATAGTATGTACCTCTTGTCGCCAGGAATCTGTCCGTAATATATACCTCATATAAATATGGTTATGTTCTAGTACCCCCAATAAGATCAGTAATGAATGTGTCCATCAGTAGAATGTACCTCATATGGTCAGGAGTGGCTGTACTCATTCTACCCCTCTGTATAATGTACCCCATATGGTCAGGAATGCCCGTGCCCAACTGCACAGTTATGAAAGACTGTATGTATGTATCTGTATTGACAGTAATGGTTGTACCCATAAAAATTATGTAATATGTATGACATAGTTATGGTCAGGAATAGTTGTATACCCATCTGTACTACGGGTTCCATATAATAAGGAATTGATATAACTATAAATAATATGTGCCCAGCATGACCAGGAATCTACAGTATGTACCCATATGTAGTTACGTACCACATATATGGTAAGACATGGCTGTCCCCATCTACTACAGACTCCATATGGTCAGGAACAATTGTACCTATCAGTAGAATGTACCTCATATGGTCAGGAATGAATGTTCCTTCATGTAGCATGTTTTAGTACTCATGGTTAGTATGTGTACTAAGTATCATAAATATTATGTGGTCAAGAATATCTGTATTCATGTGTAGTATGTACCCAATATGGTCAGGAACGAATGAGCCTATCTGTAATATGTATCTTGTATGGTTACAAATTACTGTACCTATATTGTACCGGTATGCATTAATAACCCTTATAGTCAAGAATGGGGCTGTCCATCCATAATATGTACAACACAGGTTTGACTGTAGCCGACACATACTAGTAATCTATGAGTTCAGAAATAAGTATGCTCATCTTTAGGATGTACATCACGGAGCAATACCAAATGACGCAACCCAACAAGAAAAGTATACACATATGTAATTATGGATGCACACATCAAAAGGTAGTGCCTGCAGGCATGGCAGAGATAGCGGTGATACTGAAAACATTCATAACTCCCAGGATAAATATCCCCGTGGTTGACACCTTGTAGTGGTATTTGTAGTTGTAATTATTTAAACCTTTCAGTCAAGGATAACTTCTTAATATTTCATATGGGGTTCTGTGCTTTGCTGAAGGGACAACAAGTAGAAGTGACAGTGGTGTGATACAAGGAATCTGGATGGGATACCCTAGCTCTTTCCGAACATATTCATTTGTGGTTCTTTAACGTGCCCAGTGTACAGCACCGATACTCGTGAGACTATCACACGGTTAACAACCAGTTCATCTGTAGTTGGGTGGGAAATAATATACTGAACACTGGTCAATGAAATTTCGAACCAGGGATCTCCGGATTGGTAGTCAAGAGCACTAACCCCTCAGCCACCATCGTGTCACCAATTACAACCTAAGTTGTGGTGGGGTTGTTGAGGCTTTAAGTGTGTGTCTATATTTTTTACAAATTCTATCCAGAACGGTTATTTAAAGGTTACTAAGGTCCACCTGAGTCAGAAAAGTAGTAAGCTAGACACTAGACAAAGATCAACTGATTCAATATATAATTTTGTTTATTTTGTATCCCCTCTATCCCTTATTGTTTACTTCGAGTACGTTCCTGCTTTCACATTTTCATTTCTTAGTGAATGCGCGAAAGAACAGAATTTAACAGTGGGAGGTATGAATCCTAACAAGCTTCACTATTATTAAAGAAGAATTTATGAAAACAATGTTAAAATAATGTATTTTTACTGTAATATTTGGAACTTTATAAACAAAAATAAAAATGTATAAATTCATATCAAATTATTTTCGAATCCTCTTTATGTAGATTTTCCGTTTCGCTGAATAGTTATTCAAGTTTTCCTGCTAATAACCATTGTTTTGAAAATAATGTCATATGAACTCATACAACTGGTCGGACCCGAGCCTCCAAACCATCCAGCTAGGGGTTAGGTTCCACACTAACACCCTTGTGACATGGTACTGGACACCTACGCATATATATACGCATCGTATCAACAAAGTAGCCATGGAATAAAAAAACTAATTCTTTTTTCCTGAGATTGTTGGAAACGGTCTATTCATATGCCCTAAAATATCTATTTAATTTAGGCATCAGTTGTCATATATTCCTGACCTATTTTGGACTTCGGCGTTAAAATATATCAATGTAATGTATATAATTGGATGCCTAGAATTATATTCTGAATGTAACAAACAAAAAATGGCTAAATACAAATTCCAATAAGAATTACAAGACAAAAATAATGACAAAAAGTGAAAAATATCTAGATTTTCTTAGAATATCAATAAATTCGAACTTATCACTTTATCATTATATTATTATGTATATATCAACATATGTTGGGTTGAAATACGAACAGTTTAAGACATATAGCAAGCCGATAGCCCTATTGAGTGAGGAATAATTCAAGTTTTCCCAAAGCTTCTGATTGCTTAAAATAATGGTGGCCATCTTTAAAGATGGCCGCCGAAAGGTCATTTGGCAAAGTGACCCGCAAGTCCATCAACCATTTTCAGACTGCTGAGATATCAAGCTAACCGAAAATCATTGTTGGATCTGTTCACCTTTTTGGTAATGAAATTCGGTCTGTCACATGGACTATTTAGTCGAGTCACATTTAAAGTTTAAAGCTGTATATGGCCAAGAAACTTTCCAAGAATGTTTATCATCATACTCAAGTTGCACAGTCATGTGTTTTCTGTTGTTCTGGAACAGTGTATCAGCAGAGTTATGGCCCCTGCTTTAAATCAGAAAACCAGGTTTTCATAAAATTCCACTTTACTTGTTATTTGACTAGTGTTGTTTTGCAATTACAACCAAAGCTGTGTTAAAAGACCACCGACAAACAAAACCATGTTTACAAAACCAGTCCTGTCTTCATAGACCATTTATTATATCACTCATCCAATCATTGTCAATGATATGTAACCTGCTAAGAGAGACCACTTGTCAGCAAAATCTTTGTTCTGCTTTTCTATGGGTGCACTCTACAGACATATTTGACTGTGCACCATATTCTGCATGGGGGTTATTACACATTAAAAGTATAACTGTGTGATTTCAGGCTGTCAACCAATGGTGAGGATGGTATTGTTACATGTTCCGCATTAAAAAGAAACTACAGAGATTTACTCCGCTGTGGTTCGAGCGCTCAAAATCCATCCAATTCCGATACATCCAATCAGAAGTTAGACATACAGTTTGTACACTTGACTGGTTCTAAAGCTGTTCTTGAAGCTCGTTTACGTAAAAGACTGGGTCACTTTATGCCAGCAACTCTTCTACAGTCACAGTTAGATACACTGGAAGATTTAAATGAAGAAGAGACAGGAGTGGTCGTAGATGTAAAGGATTCATTAGATGATCAAGTGCAAACAATTATTACGGAATTAGCAATAACTGTCCATGCTTAATACTGGTTCTTTGCACAATAACCTTTATTAGTGGTTTTGTTGCAATAGCTAAGTGGTTTAATGTGTTCATACTTCACATAGTTCAGGCGACTTGTTAATTCCATTATATGTGCAACTAATGGTGCTATAATACGTTTTGAAATCAATATACCAAATATCAGGATTTGTTCATGTTACAGTGCGTTAGTTCAGTCAATTGTAACTTTGTTAAATAAAAGACATTGAAAATGTGTTGCCAACATAAGTATACATTACTGTGTAAACTTACACAAAAATAAGTTTGTGAAATATGCACTGAATGAAAATAACTTGCTTATGGTTTTCGTTGAAGTATAATATTTCTAGTCAATTAACATATTTTGTTGTATATGTTATACTTGAATGTAAATGGAAAATATGAGGACCATTTCTGATAGGATAGTTACTTCAGTTATTAGGAATTTGTAAGTATCCATAGGTTAAAGATCAAGGTCAGGCTGTCTGACAGAAATTGAAAGCAGTTACTGATTTTGTACTGTATGAATCAATGTTTTGCCCTGGAGGGAAACTGGGTAAGCACAGGACTTTCGGACTATAATTGCTTTGTGATTCCTTGGAAATAGATTTAGTGATTGGGACACTACCCGGCCCTAAAATGTGGCAATAGACCCCCACATACATGTTGTTGATGAACTGATTTAATTCAACTTGATCAACCAACCATATAACCCTGAGGCAAAACGTTGAATGGTGCAGTAAATACTAGAAAACATTTGGGTGTGCAATTGTCTTACTCGTTAAGAAAATTACCTGTAGTCAGTAAATGACCTAAAGTGTTCAAGGTCAAGAGGGTACAGATCAAGGTCATTGACCTTTCAGCATTATTATGTACTTTCAGTCAACTCTCGTTATCTCAACTCGCTTAGATTGAATTTTTCGTTATGTCGAAGTTGTTTAAAGTACCAATTTACCCTTTCTTTGAAATGTTATTGCTTATCTTTCGTCTATAAGTTTCATACTGACTTAAACCACACATTAAAGCTAGAACCACAGACACACCAGACAGTCAAATGTGGGAAGAACTAATGTTCCTAAAACTTTTTTTAAAAATACAGAGAACTCCCATTTAAACTTGTACCGTGACATTGACCCGAGCAAAAATGGCTCTAAAAAACATTATGTTTTGATGGTTCCAAAAAATTGGAGATAACAAGAGTTGATTGAAAATTTGTTTATTTTTTTTAAATTATTTAATCAACTGTGATATGTCATTGTTTTTTGAACGAATAAAAAATACATGTACGTCCTGTATTTAAATAGAGGATGAAGTGTTATTTATTTATATATCGGGTACCTATATATTTTAGTCAAGGCATTCAGTTTTGAATTTTAAGATGTCAACAAATATTCTATCAAATATAAAATCTGTATGTCCAAATGTTTGGCTACTATGTCCAGGATGATGAGAAATGCATGAACATTATTTACACTCCACTATGGGATAATTATGCAGTTTCTGGATTATTTCTGTCTATACAAAATTGACCAGATGTGTTTACCTGATTGAAGTGAAAAGTCAGTTTATCATCAAGTAGAATATCATGTACTGGTAACATACTGCATGAAGCTGATGTCAACAGGTGTTTGAACATGCATGTACTGCGTAGCCAAAACATCGCACTGGCATATATACATGAACACAAGTATGGACGTTTGACCACATAACATAATAATTCAAACTGCAAAAAAACACATGTTATAACAACTACCGGTAATAATAGATTTCAAAACAATGGGTAAATCTTTATTTCAGTAAATCAAATATAAACACACAAGGTGATATTGCAACTAATTGTAACTTCATTTCGCAATCAATGACTGAAATATGCAGATGACATGAATTTTAAATATCAGTATAATGTACGAGGGTCATTCAATATATAATGCGAACTATGAATTATCTCTAGAACCCGTCAAGATAATTAAACGAAATTTTGCATAATAAATATTTAAGTCATGGTTTTGTTCAAAATATTTAAGGACCTTTGACTTCAACAACATGCCCCTTCCTTCGGCGTCACTTAATACAACATGGTCGCGGTAACGTCACAAGACCAACGTAGTAAACGTAACAATCGAGCGCCGAAATGGCGCTCGAAACAACTGGACATACTAAACAGCAAAATATGTGAGAATATGTGAAAGCAGACAAAATATTCGCATGCAAAGAGAAAGTCCTGGAAAAGGAGAGTTGTTTTGACTCATTTTATTCCATTTTGCGGAACAGGTTAAACATGTGCAAGGATTGCGCTCAGTTGGTGCCCAAATTGTTGACGTCAAGACAGAACGTCGCTTCAAACGAGTTACCTGCTTGTGGAAGCACTTTATTGTGGAAGAACAAAACGTTCTATTCATACTATTACTTGCAGATGAGATGTAGATATGTTCATACCAGCAGGAAATGAGACAACAATAACCTAGGGATTCAACTTCCTGATTTACAGTGGAATGAATAGGTTGCGGCCATGCAGGAAAGTGTAGTGCACAGTTGCCTAGCAACGCGAATAGAAGGTCTGTCGAAATGATGGAAGTCGGTCATAGATCACACAGAAGGTTACTTTGAATGAATATGTCCAGGTTTGAATGATTAATATTGTATGTAAGAATTTATGTGTTAGTTCGCATTATATATTGAATGATCCTTGTATGAAGGTATAAATGGCATGAAGTGTTTAAGATTCATGAAAGTTCTATGCAACACACAAACCTGCAGGCATGCTAGTACACAGACAACATGATAATCTTTCTAGGTATAACTGGTGGTATTGCCCCACCAAGGATAGTAGGAGACAAGCTGAATGAACACCACACTCATACTCAAACTAGCAAGCTATGTGGATTCTTATCTGCCTTGAATTGAGTTTTGTGTTGGATGAAATCATGATCGACCTTCACCTTAGTAAGTCAGATAAGTTCTGCTGAATCACTTAAATCTTCATCACAAAATTTATCAAACACAGGACAGTGTAGATCCTAAACATTTGCTCAGACATTGTCTGTGCTGAATGAGTTTTGTTGGATGAACTCATGATCAACCTTCACCTTCCCTTTTCCAAAGGTAAGTCTTGCTTACTCATTTAACTCTTCATTACAAAATTTATCAAACACAGGACAGTGTAAATCCTGAACATTTGCTCAGACATTACCCACAATCATACTGTGTGATATACTTGATTCAGTTGCTCACATTTTATAAATTTATTTAATCGAACATTGACTAGCGTGTGATATATTCCGTGTTTCAGTCGACAGTTTCTGTTTGTATCACATGTCTCATTTTCTCAGCATCATCTCGTAGTTGTTGATTGTTTGGATCAATTTTTAAAGCTGCCTCATAATCTTGTAAACCTACAATAGAACCATACAGATCTGAAACCTGCTATACGGGGCTGCGTACAAGTTTCCGATATAAATCGGATACCGGTATTTTCGTTCAATCGATACATCGTATCGAACGTGAACTTATTGGTCAAAATATCGATCAACTGAAATACACATGTCAATCAATAAAAAAAAACATTTTCATTCAAGTTTTTTTCATTGTCTATTTGTTCGTCTCAAAATGGACAGGTCATTGAAGTAGCTTGTCGAATAAATCTAATTTTCAAACAAGCATCTGCTATGTAGACCACTCATGCAATTTAAATCATAAGTAAATAGATTATTTATCACATCTCCAGCCTGATTTGATTGTGTTCTGCAGGTTAAATACATGGTGTTAGTCTACAAGTGCTTATTTATAGTATTTAGATGTTTTATTGCCAAAAGAATATATCATATGATATATCGATCATCGTGTATCGATGCAAATACCTTATTGATCATTCTAACTGATACGCAGCCCTACTGCTATATACAGTGAAGCAATACCATGTGACTTTTGGCTACTGGTCCAAGTGGAAATTTTTCAACATTGGAACACAAATATAGTCACAAGTATTTCATTAATTCATCGATTTCTTTGAAATATACGCCACGCTAAAGGGAAAATTATTTGCTTTCCATGAAATATAAGATCATTTTCAGCAGGACTATTGTCACAAAACACGCATGGTTAAACGAAATAAATCAAATTATATACCATCAGAAATCAGAATCCTTTTTGTGCATACTGTTAAGATATGAACTAAAACAAAAACGCGGTCGGAGAGTTACAGGTGACTAAACAAGGTCACTAACACTGACCGGCGTACAAAATGACGTCACGCTTTTTTACACGGCGTTAGTGCTTCGAATAGGGCTATGAAATACGAAGTTTATAGTGATAAGGGTTATGAATACAGTCCAGTACCACACTCAGCCACACAAGTAATGCATTGGTGAGAATCGCATGTATTTTTCCGGATCTTTCATCCCGAGAGTCCGTATCATGAGACGTTGGTATTTTGAAAAAGTCTCGGTAACTGACGTCACAAACGTTTTTCAAGATTTCCTATTACTCCCCTGTCTTTCAAAGCTGAACAGTTAACACTAAAGCATGTGTTTCATTCTTAAACGGATACACGACATGAAGAACTGTTTCCAAAATGTAGTTACGATAATTTCATATTATTTAGAGGACATAATCATCTTGCTGTTGACCGAACTTTGTGTTTGTCAGTTTTTCCTTACGTTCTATTGACGTCACTTTTGCGTCGCGAATTTGTTACATTTTGAGTTCAACTTCTGTTTATTTCAGTACCTAACGTCCAAATCTCGTCATGTTTGCAGACATCGTCCAGCATGTAACATGTAATGATACTGCGAAGTTTGAAAACAACGATATGATAGTATTAAAGATACACTCCGTTACGTAGTCGCCATTAATGGTAATTGTTGGGCTGCGCCGGGTGCGAGTTACCATGGTTTCAGAACGGACTTTTATGAGAGGAAGTGAGAGTGTAACTCGATAAATAAGATATCGAATTTTCCCAATTGAATTCCGATTCCATTTTATATAATAATATTTGTATAATATTGAAAACTGTAGCCTTGAGGGCCCCAGTCCTGTTTATTCTTGAACGTCCCACGTACACCCACAATAATACAATATTCTTTTAACAAAGCCAAAACAATCATTGGTATTATCCTTTGCAACTATTTCTCAGGCAGTTGACATCACTGTTTTCCTGGAATATTAACCTGCACTAACATACTCTTTCCAAACAACTGAAAATTTCTCTACATGTGGAGACCATGACTGTAGCAAATGTCAAGGTAGAACATGTATAGCCTGACACACCAAGGAATTAGATCCAGATTGGTCAGGAGACAATGCCATGCTGTATCAACTTGAACTGACCAGGTGGGCAAAGCGTCCGTGAACTGAACAAATTATAATCCATGAATGTAGGGCAAGAGTTGGTTAGTCATCCAGGAAGTGTTCTATTACCGGCATTACATGTAATTGCCAATTTAAAGTTGCTAAGTTATTATAGCCCTGAGAATTCGACACAACTCGACCTTCTATCATAATTTAACAGCTAATATATTGACTATATTTATAATCCTGGTTCCATGTTTTCATAAATGGGAAGTATCACAAAGACTCTCGAGATGTAATACCAACACAAATCTAAAGGATCGATATTGCACAATGTGTTCGCGGAAAGGACAAGGTTCATTTATGGCTTAATTTGGCCCTGAGTTTTATTTAAAAATAGAAATGCATCTTCCTATAAATCTGGCCTATGTTTCAAATAGCCTAACATTGTCTTTCAAAAAATTAAGCATACTTTTCCAAATTTCCCTCGTAATATGTCGAAAAATCTACTTGAAATAGGTTAAGTTTACCAAAAAATGTCATTTTTAGCCATTTTCATGGCTTTTTATGGCGTAAAACCTTCCCAAAAAACCACGATGGCACTATTGCGACACGTTGATATGTTGTACATATGTAAAGACTTGCAGAACACTGGTTATGTGAAAATATAAAAGTGTCGCAAGAGTGCTATCGTGGTTTTTGGGAAGGATTTACGTCATTTATAGTCGTGAAAATGGCCAAAAATGACATTTTGGGCTAAACATGACATATACGTCATATTCTTGGCAGTTGTGTCAACAAATTACAAGGGAAATTGGGATATGTATGCTTATTTGTTACACATGAAATGTTAAGTTATTTGAATTATAGGACATATTTATAGGAACATGCATTTTTATATTTTGAAAAATCACAGGGCCAAATTCAGCCATTAGTGAACCTTGTCCTTTATATATTCAACGCAAGAACCTTGTAATATATTCATGCATTAAGGTCAGGATCATGTCAAATTCTCTGAGCTATATGTAAACAGTAAACAAATATATTAACAATAACACAGCAAGTAGATTTACCTTCAACATACAACTCCAACTGACAGTAGGCTGTACCTCGACGTATATGACATTTGACACGACTTTCAGCATTCTGAGGTACTGGAGGTACTAGTAGTTCTAATGCCTTCAAAATAAATACACAAGTGTTAGATACATTATTGTTTATGTTTGTTTGTGTCTAACGCCTTTCTTAACAACTTTTCAGTCATTTTCAACCAGTTTTCCTGTTTAGGACTGTTACAATCCATACCAGTACTAACTTACCCTTCTACAAGAGACAAGCAATTTCTCCACATGTGGAGTAAAATCAACATTATTGGCCTTTTTTTATTTTCATGCCGCAACTGCGAATCGATCATGGATTGCTGGTTTAGAAATAAAGCACACTAATCATTGGACCAATGCTTCGGCTACTAGTTACATAATGTAGAGCTACAGAATAATCATAATACAATTTGTATTAAACTTCAGTCATTCAGCTTTTATATAGCTGAAACTAGGTCGTTCAGCTTTATGACAGCTGGGATTTGAACCTTCGACTTTTTGACAGCTGAAACTTGAACTTTCAGTGGTTACGTTCATTTTCTTGTTCAGTAGTGTGTTGGGTATTGTACCGTGTGATTGTGGTTTGTGCTGATCGTATGTTTTCTGTGCTCGGCTGTTTAAGTTATACTTGATCACTTAGTGAACCAATTAATCAGATAGTTGCTCACCTTTCCACTATCTTCTATACATTTGAAGAAATTTCTCATCTTGAGATGACAGGCAGCTCTATTAGAGTAACATCTGACAATAGGTTAAGGACTTCATAAAACATAAAATACGGTAACTAGCGTATCATGCTGCTGTCCGTGTTATGAATGATTGCAGCAAAATACCCAAGAATATGACTTTGTCTCGAAGGATATAATTATGATCAACCAAAATATCTGAAACTACCAAAAGATTTTAAAAAAACTATTGGGAATTCAATTTAGAGCAGGTCAATTAATTACAAAAATATACTTTATAATTCAGTAGTGTTAAAAATTAGGAAAACAAAACAAGTGGGCCAAGATGGCCCTGTATCGCTCACCTGTGCACATTGATCTAGTTGAACCATATTCAAACTTGACCTTGAATTCGATTGGCATGGTAACCAGAGTTCTGCATGAATTTCAATTATTCAGCTATTTTTGAAATGGACCACTCATGGAACATTATCATCAATTTGTAATGAAATTTAGTCTGTACTTTTAGACAAAATTATTTTAAAGTCTGACCAGTGTTTGATTTTTTTAAAAACTTTTCCAATCGATTGCCATGGCAACCATAGTTTTTATAGGTTTCAATTCTTTTAGCTATTTTTAAAAGGGACCTAGTGTATTGTTAACAATATTGGTATTGTACAAGAAATCACACAAACGTTAGGCCACTTGACAATCATATATAAAGGATACGAATGAATGGTGCTATTTAATCTCAGTGCATGTGAATACGCATTGATGGCTGCCTCCAGATTCCCAGACTTGAAAAATTCACTGAAAATGAAGAAAAATAATGATGAATTTATCCTTTGGTATTTTGATTTCTGTATATTATGTAGTATAAAGTATTATGCATTACAACATCCCAGATTAAAATGTATCTAACAAACTTCTCACAGCAATTAGCAAGGGGAGTAAACAATTGTGAACATTATTTTAAACACTAGAAATTCGTGCCCTCGGCAAATTATGTCGAGCCTCGGCGCACGTTGAAAAATGGCTACAACTTAAATTAGCCTTCAATTTGATCTTTGACCTTCAACTGTGACCTTGACCTTTGAGATAGGAACCTGGGGGTTGGGCATGACACTCCGCCTCATGGAGGTTAACATTCATGCCAAATATAAGAAAGATTGGTCAATGTATGACAAAGGTATGGTCCGGACAAGCTTCAATTTGACCTTTGACCTCCAACTGTGACCTTGACCTTTGAGATAGGAATCTGGGGGTTGGGCATGACACTCCGCCTCATTGAGGTTAACATTCATGCCAAATATAAGAAAGATTGGTCAATGTATGACAAAGGTATGGTCCGGACAAGCTTCAATTTGACCTTTGACCTCTAACTGTGACCTTGACCTTTGAGATAGGAATCTGGGGGTTGGGCATGACACTCCTCCTCATGGAGGTGAACATTCATGCCAAATATAAGCAACATTGGTCAAAGCATGACAAAGTTATGGTCCGGACAAGCTTCAATTTGATCTTTGACCTCCAACTGTGACCTTGACCTTTGAGATAAGTACCTGGGGTTGGGCATGACACTCCTCCTCATGGAGGTGAACATTCATGCCAAATATAAGCAACATTGGTCAAAGCATGACAAAGTTATGGTCCGGACGGACGCACAGACGCACATACACCAAAAGTGGCGACTAAGTCTCGCTCACCGCAAGCGGGCTCGACAAATATGACAATTTTAATTATTCACCGATGGACAGCGCATTTTGAGTACCATATGATAGGGTATGCAAAATGTTTCAATTCACCACCAGCCTTGCCAAAAACAGTCTAAAAACAATTAAATTTGCACCCTTTCTGAAATTTTGTTTATATTAATGGTCACATCTTTAATCCCCTTGGATTAGGTCGTACATTGCTACTTTAATTCCCTTGGATTAGGTCACACACTGCAAATTAAATTGGAGAATGACTAGCAGCAAGGTAGATCACTGTGTTTAGAGTTTGTTTAACATACAAGTGTGTGACTATTACATAACAACTGGTATAACCCATAATAAACCTTCAGATGTAGTTATTTCTTTAATAAGACATTGAGAAAATATATACAGGCTAAAATTACTTGAAACAACTTGGAACAATAGTAATTTTTAAAGAATGAAATCACAATATACACTAGAAGCATTTGTAACACAAAATGTATTTCTCCCATAAAAGGCCATAACTCTGGCAAAAATAATCCGAACCAAATATCCATGGTAAGTTTTGCTGAAATCCGACCACTGGTTAGGGAGAACAAGCCAGAAATACTATGTGACAACTATCCAGACAAACAGACAGACATACAGCACAAAATCAATATGTCTCCCCCACTATAAGTAAGACATAATAAGTTTAATAATAAGATATGATATACTTATATACAACAATTATCAAGAAAATGTTGTTTTGTAACATTTTAAAATTTCTGTCTTCAAAATAAGATCATATTTTCTCTGCATTTCTTCAAGTCATATAATAAGATACAACATTTTGAAAAATCAACATACTTTCCTTTGTCTCTCAACCATATTGGATTCTTTTCTTCCTCCGATAAATTCTCATCTTCAAGTTCAACCATACGTCTTGATTCTGCCTGCTTCTTTAACCACTAAAATGACACAAATAATGTTATTAAAATAACCAAGACTGCGTTCAATAAAAACGTATGCCCCAATGGAAGCCTTGTCCATAAAAAAAGCTAAGTCAATCAGGGGCCATAATTTTGTTAAAATGTTGGATAGTGCTACATGGCTTTGATAATGTAAGGGGCTTATGATGGTAAACAAGTATGTCAAGTTTGAAGGCAAAGCCTTGATGTAAGACGAAATTTGGGTTAACAAGAATTGGATGCTTAATAAGTCCAAAAGTGAATGTCAAAATGAGGTTAGGTGGTATAGATGTGTGGAGAATGTTCAAATACAAATGTACAACAAACATGCAAGTATGAAAACTTTGTAGCAAGCCATATTAATGCTAGAAGAAACGGTCAATTTGGGTTAACAAAGAATTTGGCCCTTAAATGAGTCTAAGACCACAAATAAGGCCAAGGTGAAGGTCAAAATGAGGTTAGGTGATACAGGCATGTGGAGAGTGCTCATATACAACATCAATGCAAGTATGAACGCTTTGTAGCAAGCCATATTAATGCTAGAAGAAGCGGTCAATTTGGGTTAGCCAAGAATTTTGCTCTTCAATAAGTCCAAAATTAGGTCAAGGTGAAGGTCAAAGTAGGGTCAGGTGATACAGGCGTGTGGGGAGTGTTCATATACAACATCCATGCAAGTATGGAAGTTTTGTAACAAGCCATCATAATGCTAGAAGAACTGGTCAATTGGGGTTAACCGGACGGACGGACAGGTGAATCACTATATGCCTCCCGATCTATCGATGTAATAATAATAAAACCAATAAATAATATGCCATTGTAAATAGCTATTGTTTTATGTCAAACATCTGTATAAAAATCTACAAGATTGGCGCCACCTGAGTTTGGACAATAGATTTGTTCCATATATCCAGCCAGGAACTCTAACACAACTGACTTAATTATAGTTACAGTAATAAGTGATGCCTAAATATATAGGAGTGCAGTTAGAACATTGTTTCAGTGTATTAACTCTGTCTGTATGTGTATACAAGTACTAAATACAAAGTAGAAGAACAAACAATGTTGAGTAAAGTTGGGACAATTTGTGTGAGTCAGTCTTATATAATTAAGGCTTAAAATTTTCTAAATTTAAATTGATTCAATTTTTTTTCTAATGTATCAAAACCAATGATTTTTTCTTTAAAATTGTTATTACCTTTGTACAAATATGCCAACTTATACATGTATTAAACATAATCCATACATTTAAAAGACCGTGAACAGTGTAAGTCCGAGTTTCATTCTTAAATTATTAGCGAATAAGGATGAAGGTAGCCTAACATAAACACACAGGATTTGCTTACCTCTTCCTCTTGGGGTCTGACTGATTCTCTCTCTGGTGTAGGAAAGTCCCTGTGAGTGAACGATACAGCTATTTTCCCGACCTCCCTTCGTGGAGCACCCTCTGCATTCTGTTCAAATATACTAGCTTTTTTACCTGAAACAAGAGGGTCATAGTCCCTATAGAGCTCACCTGAGCACTTACAGTTTAGGCAGAATCATTAATTTGTTATGAATTGACCTAATATTTGACCCCAGATGATCAAGGTGCAAACTTGATCTAAATTTGCAATTATTTTTATACACAAATTATTGCCAGGTTTCATGAAGATCAGGTAAAAATGTGACCTCTAGAGTGAGTGTTACAGACAGGGTACACATGACACACTTCAGACATACACAAGTGTAAGGTTATCACAATAACTCATCTTCAACAATTTGTGCTCAGGTGAGCTAACAATACATGCATTGTTTTATACTTTGTTAGAAAACCAGAACACAGGTTGTATCAAATTACTCAGCAGAGCTGTACATTATTTCAACTGGCCCCGTGTTCACAAAACGGCTTAAACCTGATTTTCAGGATCAGGATCAAATACTTGGATCAAGTTGAAGATCAAGATCAAAGTTGGTGTTCACAAAGGATCAAGCTCCAACTTGAGCCGAAAATCGGGATTAACTTGATCTTGCTAGATTCTGATCCTGCTCAAGAGGAGGATCAGAATTAATCTCAATCCCATAATCCATTGTAATCATGGCCGAATATGTTTTGAGACAAAGGAGGTTGCGTTATCTTCGCGGTATTCCGCTAGATATGAGGGTATTTCGGGACAGGAGCAACCCGTTAGAGATGTACAACGGAGAGGAGGTCCGGGAGCGATATAGGTTCCACCCGGAAAGTATCATGTTCATCTGTGGCCTTGTAGAGGGTGAGGTAGAGCGAGGAACGCTGAGATCTCAGGCGTTGCCTACCTTACTTTTGACACTTGTTTCGTTACAATTCTTGGCAAGTAATGCCCACCATATTATTATTGGCCAAGTTCATGGCGTGTCCCGTTCTAGTGTGACCAGGGCCATCCGATCGTTCTGCCAGGCGATGTCCAGACATATCAGAAGATTCGTCTTCTTCCCAGCAGACAATTCTACTGTAATCAAACAGTTTTATGCTGTTGCGGGTAAGTGTCCTTGTCAGTAACTGTATTGTAACTAATATAAACATAGTTTGTCATTTCCGGCAAGGGAGATAATTACATTGAGCTATAAATAGAACCAGGCGCGGATAAACGTGTCCAACTTCATTGCAATCATCCCCTGTCAGTTAAATTAACAAATCTTTTAAAAAATACACACAAGCAATGATATTGCCGACCAGACAGTGTTGACTGTATTAATTGTGTGTGTTATTCATATACAGAAACGCATAATTTGAACAAATAAACAAGATACACGTAGGAATACACCGCACGTAGACCTATAGAGGTCTATCAAGCAAGACTACATAGATCTATTCATCGGTGTGTAAATGGATGCATAGTTAAGAGAGTACCATTTCAGCATTTGTACTTATAAAATATTTAACCTGTAACAGTCAGCCAACACTAACACAGGTCAAGAACTTCAGATGCGACCTAGTTATGAAAATTGCGTCTACGGAGATCTTTAAATTAGATCTACATTGGGTAGGCCTAATGAGTAATCTTAGTCACATGTCTTTGCAGCTAAATCGTAGAACATGCTGTCATAACATTTTGAACATTTGATATTGAATGACAGGGTGAAATAAGTTGTTTCACAGAACGACAGTTGCGTAGCTTGGTAAAAATAAATGTGTAGGCACCCTTATTTTACATGTATGATGGTATGAGAGTACTACTGTGAATCATGGACAGCATTTCAAATATAAGTAGTGATTTTCCCCTTCATCAATAATATTGATTTTAGTTGTATTTTTATACATACATGTACATGTACGTAAAAAGTACACATAGGTACAGTCTCGCTTCAGACATATATTCTTTCGTAAAACCAAATCAGGCCTGGTAATTAGCAATCATTCTCATGTCTGAAATTTGAGATTTCAAAGCCTGAAATTCAATATGAACAAAGAAAGAAAGTTCAGGATTCAGAAACCTGAAATCAGGCACATGTAAGCCTGAAAAATACCAGGCCTGCAAATGTACATCTATACTTCATATACCCCTAGTCATTGATTTGCAAGCCACCTGTTAAAAAGGATCCAGTGGCAGCCGTAGCACATAAACATTTGACCCTCTCCGTTCCATAATCATACATCTGGTTGAAGTGTAGCAGTGTTGGTTAAATATTTCGTAAGAGAAATTGGCCATTGGCATAGGTAATGAATCAAACCAGGGGCCTGAAGTTCACACCCTATACATCTAGGCCACTGCTCCCAACTATATGTATTTTAAAAATTCCAGGTTTCCCTAATGTAGTTGGAGTGATAGACTGCACTCACGTGAAGATTATTGGACCCCGTGAGGACGAGGCTGATTTTGTAAATCGGAAAGGATTTCATTCCATTAATGTTCAGGTAACATGATGTTTCTAGCAATTCAACTAGAATATACGCAAATAAATGAAGTAATTTATTAAAACCTTCTTGCACTGAACGTGCTTGTGCAGAAATGTAGTGTTTTTTGTGTAGTTTCTATTTTAATGATTCATTCTTCAATCCATCCTTGATCCCAGCATGGTAATAATGTAATACCTGTCATCAAACTGAAATTATCCTCAATCAATCTATATCATTATAAATCTGCACTATTATTAATATATCGGAACTATTTAAGGACATGCTTAAAATAATGTTGGCTTTCTCTCCCAAAACCTAGTTAGATTTAAGTATTGGTATGTATATACAGGTCATGTAGGTTCATAAATGTATTGCCATTGTGGGTATAGTCATATTTAAACAATTATAGCATGCAATACATGCATTACCAGCAAATATATTGCGTAACTGTTAAAAGTTTTTTATTTGTAAATCCAATTAATATATAAATATCACTGCTTTAACAATTACCTGTCTTTCATGGATGTAGGTTACTCAATGAGATTTGTCCTTTTGTTAAATTGAATAAATGAATAATATTGAAGTTCTATCTAATATAACATTTTATTTTTTCTAAATTAGAACGTAAATATTTTTTGGGTGGTAGTGGAACAAGAAACAAACAGTAATTAATGTGTGGCCTAAATATTTCGTTTCTGCTTTGTAGATGATTGGTGATCCTACATTTAAATTTGTCAGTGTAGTAGCCAAATGGCCTGGCAGCGTCCATGATGCAAGGATATGGAGGGATTGTGAAATAAGTGGGCGTTTTGATAGAGGTACAATATAGATACAGTATACATTTAGAACTTGTTTATAATTTTTTGTTCACCTTAAAAGTGAAGCTTCACCCAAGAACAGTTAAAATGGGAATCATTCCAGTCCAATTAAATTAGGACTGTCACAATTTGTTGTAGGATATTTGGTGTACAACTACAACGTTTATACAAAATATTTCGATTTTTAAAGTTCTAAACAGCTGCAGATTTCACAAACAAGTTTTCCTAGACTGTATCCTAACTCGTAATAACAATTTGTTCCACACTGCACCAACTTCTCCTCATGTGGATGCAGGTTTTCCAGGTATATATCTGATTTCGGGTGTATGAGTACATCAAAAAGTTCGGGTTTCTTTTCACATTCTTTTTCAATATATAACATAACCTTTATTCAGCATTTCAGGTACTTCAGAGTTTCTAACTTGTAAGTTAGTTAACAAAACACAACTTAAACAAGGGGCAGAACTCATATTGCACAGGTAGAATGAAGTGCAAGTAAATGAAATAAAATGTTAACAAAAGTTTAGTTGTGATTTTCCATTTTGCAGGTGAAATTGACGGCACATTATTAGGGGATTCCGGATATCCTTGTAAGAGATATTTGCTTACACCATACTTGACACCACAGACCCCAGTACAGGTTTGTACATTTACATCTTCTTCCTCTTCCGCATACGGGACAGGAATCCATCAACTAAATAGTATTGTCCCAGGTACATTAAATCTGTTTCACAACTAAATTTGTATGCCAATTATATTTTCAAGTACTAGGGCTGCGTATCAGTTACAATGATCGATACGATATTTGTATCGATACAAAACGATCAATATCGATATATCATATGATATATTCATTTGGAAATAAAACCTCTAAAAACTGAGCCAAATCCGCTTATTACTAAGTGTACGGTTGTAAAAAATGCCTCAATATACATGCCTATCATAACTACCTGTTTCAGTCTGGTTATGCAACATTTGCTTGAAGGATTGATTGTACTAGATTAATGAGATGTGTCAGCATTAACACAGAAAAAGGGATGATTTTGAACATATTTATGTTCATACACTCTACCCATTAACTTATACTTTTAGGAAAGATACAACAACTCTCTCTGCCAAACAAGAGTAATCATTGAACAGTGTTTTGGGGTTTTGAAAAGAAGATTTCCTTGTTTGTCGTATGGGCTGCGCATGAAGCCAGACAGAGCAGCTGCAGTGATTGTAACATGTGTGATCCTGCACAACATTGGCATCGACAGAAATGACATGCTTCCAAGGGGTTGTACAGAGGATCGCATGCAGCCTGACACGGATCCATACGTTGGTCCTGGTACAGGATCACATTTCAGGGATTATGTTGCTGCAGCATTTTTCAGTTAATTTAGTCCCAGAATAAGGAGTTTCAGGAGTGTTGTAATCTAACTGTATATATACATTTATCCTACCATTAGGCCTTTATTAGCCCGAAATCAACCTTAGCTCAATATCAATTTTAGCTTTATTATGCCATGTGAGCTTTATAAGGTTATGTGGTCACATGACATGGAACAACTTTCGACCTGAAGTTCAACCAAGTCATGTAGTGTTGAAGGCGAATCTTACATAATTCTTCAGGGGCCATGCTCCCCTGGAAATGTTTTAATTTCTATATTGTTGCAGGTGCATTCTCAGCAGTTGTCACACTAAAGAACAACTACGACTCTCAATTATGATAAGGTGAATATAATTCATCAAAATGTGTAAGTCATTAACATTAACGATTTTTTTAAAGATTAGGATACAATTGTGACCTATAACATGTCCACAATAATGTTCTTTATTTTGAGATGGTGACCGACTTTTTGATACTGGTTGTCATTGTGACCCTTTTCGTTAAATTAGGCTAAAATGTGACCTTTATTGTGTTCACTAGCAACTATAGACAAACAAAGAGCCATCTAAATACCTCACATTCATTGATTAGCTTAAAACTATCAAATGCATCTATTTGAAAGTTGGTAATTTTATATGGTAGTCCAAAACAACTTTGTCTGAAGGTCAAAATAGACTGTTTTTTTTTTAAAAAAAATATTGTTTTGCAGTTTCCTATAAATCTGCTCATTGTTTGTCGTTCACCTTTGACATGGATATACACTAGATATTCTTTGCCTGTCATAAAAGTGCTTGCAAGTCCCTATGAGGACCTAATCATTCATTTTTATTTTATGAATAAGATTCATTCAGCCACTATTGCAAGCTTTTTAAGATTTGACCTCATGAACTAGCTTTTGACCCTAGACCACCCTTTTTCGAACTTGGCTTGCATTTTGTGGTAATGATCATTGTCACCAAGTTTAAAAAAGATTAGGCCACAGTTCTGACATTTACTAACTACATAAAATTGCATAGGGTCCAACAGTCCAACAAAGTTTCATGAAGATTGTACCCTAATTGTGTGCTCTAATGCGTTCACAACATTTTTCTAAGATTTGACATATTGACCTAGTTTTCTATCCTATATGACTCAGTTCCGAAATTGTCCTAGATTTCATAGAGACAAATATTAAGACCAAGTTTCATGAAGATTGTGCCACGAAAGTGGTATCTAGTGTGTTTTCACTAGAAATTGTGAATGGACGGACGACGAGTGATCACAAAAGGTCACCCAGTCACTTTGTGACAGGTGAGCTAAAACGTACAATGGCATTCAAAAGATTATATATCAACTTTCATATACAATCCTTTAATTCAATGTTAGATCAACAACTCCTGAATCACCTTATACTTTAACTACTTTCCTTTACAATTAAGTGATTGTTCATCATAAAACCTTGGCTTATAACTATTTGGTTTTCTATTCTTTAAAAACATCAATTTAGAGATTTATATAACAATCACTTATGTCAAGGGAATTAGTTAAAGTAATGTTTGTACATCCTCTTGGACTTTGTGTCATTTCTGTTGATAGCACAATACCATGGTAAATTCATGTATAACAATGAGCGTTTTCTTACGTTATGTGATAAATAGAATCCTACACTTGGGCTCATTACATACAATAAATAGAATCCTACATTTGGGCTCATTACATACAAAGTTTATTAAAATCATCCACAAAAACAATAGAGCGTTAAAGCCTCGTGTCATATTATTTTGTCCAATCGTTGTTTAATAAAACTTGTATGTAATGAGGACTCATGCAAGATCCTCTATTTCTAGAATAATATGTTCACGGTGTAACATGTATAGTGTTAGTCTAGTCATTCCTATGTAAATGTTGTTTAGTTACACTGAATGGAGGTGAATGCTGTTAGTTTGTGTCTTTCGTTAGAATATTTCTTTTCATTGAAAAAAGTACAACAGAAATACAAGTGTCAATTTCAATAATTCTTTCTTAGTTAGCACATACATTTATGCCATAACAATTGTATAAATAAGTGTAACATGAATTGTAACATGAATCCATTCATAACAATGTATTTAACACTACTATCACTAGTATTCATTCTATTTTCACAATAATAATATACAATTATACTCATGGTCAAGGAAAATAACACTAGGTTAATCATGTTTGTATTTTTACATATCAAAATATTTGCTTTGAACAAAATACAACATTTCATTAAGACATTTTGTTTGCATAAAAAAATAACATTTTAAAAAGTGGAACATTTTCATAGGCCGTGAGTATAATTCCCAAAACAACATATATATTTTACTCCAAAATACAGCTATATGATAATTATGCAATTGTACATCTACAGTGTATGATAAAAGAAGAAGTGAATTCTGAAATATTCAGTATGCGAATGATAGTTAAGTTTTTATCTTTGTATTTTTGAATTTTGCTATTATATATATTATTAAAAATTATGTTGTCGCACTAAATCGATCTTGTTAATAATAAATTAAGACAGTCATTGGTCATAACACATGCATGACCAAAACATTACGCTTGCATTACAAGAGAGAATTTACAAAAGATTGTGTTACAAGGCCAGATTTCTTTGTACTAGTCTTAAGACAAATTGGCTGTTTTCTTGAAAACAAACTGTGTTTTTGAGGTTGATTGCTTTAAATCAGACCGTCATCGACTATTCTATCACCAACAGCTTGTGGAAGATAAATTTTAGGAATTTTTTATTTTTTTCCCTCCTGCCAACATTTTAAACACAAAATTCTGAGTAACAAAAAATTAACAAACTCTGGCCTAGCCGCCTAAGTTACATATCAAAGTAAGAAAAAATAATAAACACAGAAATAGTAGTAGAATTGTTAATTTATGTATGCACATAAAACTACAAAAAACAATACACTGAAAGGCTGATAGATCAAGAATACCTTGCTCATCTGATATAAATGTTAGCTAAACAAAATGTGTTTAGATGCTCTGTTCCTTACGTAAACACAAAATCAGGGTATGAATATAGCAAAATTAAGCTACCAGAGCTTGTACAGCTGTGATGTGACTTTGCAGTTTTACTTATTCCACACGCATTTGTTTAGAACGTTTATGTCAGTAATAATCGAGGATCACACAGGGTGATACGGAGGTTTACTGATGTGTAAACGTCACGGCTTAGCAAATCAGAATGCATCGATTAGCTGTCATTGGAATTATATGCATATTAATGCTAATAAACATTTAAAATTTAACTAAATTAATACTAAACTGCAAGAAGTTTCTAACTAAACATATACAAGAATATTCAACTAGACATATACAAGAATGTTCTAACTAGACATATACAAGAATGTTCTAACTAGACATATACGTGGGGAGATCCAAAAGTAATGTCACTGGTGCGGTAAATACTGTAGGGTAAACGCATGCTTTTTCGGGCGATAACATCTGTCCCGAGGGACGGTTTGTGCCCAAGCCCGCCAGGACGAGGGCCTCTGCATATGTTATAACGAGAAAAAAACATGCGTAAACGCTATTATAGCATACAAAACATCAATTAATGCGACGTCACGAAAACAAACGTAACGTCATACAAGTTATTGTTATGCACGTCGACTTCCGGGATCGGCAAATACAAAGAAAACATGGATACTGCGGGTTTGTTTATATAGATAATTTAAATATTATAGAAAATTATTAGTTAGAATTAAAATGGGTTTACTGTTCATCTGGCGCTGTATAACGTTTATAGTCGCCGACGCGGCCCTGAAATAAGCATACCTAAAACTGGACGTTAACAGCGCGTGAATCTTTATGTTTACGCATGGTTTTCGTCCCGTTAACGTATGGGCAAAATTACCGTTTTATGCTATAATGTAAATAAAACACTGCCATTTTACACGTAGGCTCATTAATCTATTTCCAATATAATGACCAAATTTCATGATAATGCAATTATTTTTTATTGAGATATACGTGTACATAGGAAGCCTACTAACGGACATCGCCGCAAGCTCGCCTTATTCTACTAAAAGTGGAGTTAAAAATCATCTTACAGTTATGCACTGTGTCTAGTAGACTTGATACAATAAGTTAGTGTGTCAAGTTCCAATGCAATAGAATTGATAGTAAACAAAATATTCAACTTGTCTTAAAAAGTTTAACCGAAATGTCTTAAGTTAAAAAGCGCAATAACTCCTAACAAAATAATCTTATAGTTATGCCCCTTGTCTAGTATAATGGAGTTATGCTATATCAATGATAGTATATGGGATATAATATTATAGGATCCGTCATGAGTTGTCTCTAAGAAAGAAAGAAGCATAACTCCACTAAAAATCAAAATGGAGCATGTATAATATGTAAGATATGACAAAATAAAGTAGCCTGCAACAGCAACCTTAACGAAAAGAAAGGAGCTAAACAGGTCTAGTTAGAACATTCTTTCAGTGTATGGAGACTGAGGGTATTTAGAAGAGATGGCAACAAGTACTAAAATCGGTACTCGGGTACTTGGTCATTCTTCCGATCGAAAAATCGGAAAACTATAAATGTGAATGATATTTGGGACACAGAAATGTTGTACAGCAAACATGCGTGTTCAACTTCAAATAGGATATCGCGTATGCCTGTCCATTCTGTCCAAATGATGGTCAAATCTATTTTGGTAGAAGAACGTTGAAACAAAAAAGCTAACAAAAGAACAACAATATCGTGTAAATGCAGTATAAGTTATGGTCAATAACGCTAGAAAATCGAATAATAACAAATTAACAACTAAGGGGGAATACTCTTATCAACCGGTGACATAGTAATTTTTACATAGCGTGACACAGTTGAGTTATCGTTCATTCATACACGCGTGAGAATGAGTATAATTTATAGTAATATTTTGTTAATTTCTTAATCGATTATCACACCCAATAAACAATAACTGCCGATTAAAGATTGAAGACAATCACTTGGATCTACAAAAGAACCAAAAACTATGTGTCATAAACAAACTAACAGGCGATGATTGACAGGTCTACATGTGTTTTGTTTGCAATTAGCTACCTCGTCAATTAAGGATTTATGACATGTTGTTATTTGTAATTTTAGTAGACCTGGTAAGACTTAGACACGTTCTGTACAATACAGGATTAACAATTATTATTTTTATTTTTTAACAGTACTCGAATACTGATTTTGATATTTGATAATCGGACCTTTGAACGAGTACTCGAGTACTTGGGTACTTGTTACCATCCCTAGTATTTAGCTCTCCAAATTAATAAATCCATTACTAAATGCATCATTTAAATTTTTTGTAAGCACCTGTTTCCTTAAATCAAATAAAATTCTCTCCTGTTCCTGTTTTTCATTTTCATGATCAATCCTCTGTTTCAACAGTTTTACCTCCAGCCCAGCTCTCTCGATTTCCAACAAGAAAAGATCGTCTTTTTCGTATTTCTTTTTTCTACCTGTAAATCATAAATATTAGTGATGTACATAAAGGATATTTGTTGAATTTGGAGTAATATCAAAATTTATTTCACCGAGTGATCACAGAAAATCAACACGATCACGAGTGAAATAAATTAACATTACACCAAGAATCTACGAATTTTCTGTTTACTACATGCCTTAATATCTCTAAACATGTGCCGTAATTGGCTTACTTGGAACGTCACAACATGACAATTATGACGTAATGATGATGTAACGCATATTTTAAAGCCCGGCACCATTGACGTTACGTTTCTTTGTCTACATGTTACTGGAACAAGCTTCTAAAACAGTGGTAATTTCAATGTTATATTGCTGTTATTTTCACTGAAAAATCTCCATAATACATTTGAAGCAAATAATAACAATTCATAATCAAAATAAATCTTGACCCAAAAAGGCCCCACTCTCAGAAGAGGGCCTAACTCTTCTCACAAATAATTACAAATAATAATACCAGCAAAGCTTGATACCAATAATCACTTGAAGTTCCATTGTAATTCAGCCAATTGTTGGGACAAACTTGTTGGCATCCATCCAACCAGCACCCAAATGAAAGTTTCATATAAATACCAATCATACTTCATTGGGAGACATTGTTTCAACTTAAACAATCCCATACATATTATGGCATGTTAAACTATTATACTAAGTAAAATTGTGTACATAAATTCATTAACAATAATTGAGTAAAGCCCCTAAGAGCATCCTCAACATCATTGGTTAGTCAAGTTCCCAGACTACCGTAAACTGGTGGAAGATAATGCCTAAGTGGGGAGGGGGGCTTAATGTTAAATGTGTGCCTTCATATCAAGTGTAAACGGAGGTATACTGATGTTTAAGCGTCAAGTCGTAGCCAATCTGAAAGCAGGGATTAGCTGACTTTGGAATTATATACATGTATAATTTGTAGTACTTAGAGTTAAATGGAATGAAGAATTGTGTAAAATACCTGATTTGACCAAATTAAGGTTATCTTTAACACCACTATTGGTCACACTGTCACTTGTAGCTGTGTAATAAGAAAAAAACACATATTACATATAATCTAACAAAACCAACAAATTTTAGCCTACAATAACAGCATGCTTTATATAATATCAAGGAAAGTGACGTGACATCATGCAGTTATTCAAAATACTCTCGTAAAGGAACACTGGCTTAAGATATAATTGTGCATTACAATTATGTTAGTGTAAAAAAAAAATTCAATATCCGCAGTGTACTTTTGTTTAACATTCTTCATACAGACAACTCTCGTTATGTCAAATTTTTTGGGACCGTGAAAAATACTTTGACATAATGAAAATTAATTTGACTGTCAGACATAATGAAAATTAGACATAAGTTTGAAAGCCCTTTCGTTCAGTTCAAACTCATGGTACTGGATTACAAATTTTATCGTGTCCTGCATTTCCTTTTTTTTTTTAAAGTAAATTCTGCTGACATAAGTTAGCACGTTTTACTTTCTGACGTGACTTAGGTTCCTAGCTTTAACCTATGGTTAAGGCAACATTCAAAACAAGTTTGAGATCCACCTTTCCTGTTGAAGACACAGTATGGACATTTGTGACATTAGAAGTTAGCATCAAGTATCATAATGACATTCAGACAAATTTAAAAAGTTTTCAACCTGATACATTTGCTCCACTTGTGCTTGCCACAGCAGGATTCACTGGTGCTTCATTTTCCTTTTCAGAAAGCCCACTATCATTGTCATCTGAAATAGCAAAAATTGACATCTTATATCAAAGTAAGATTGTGTCCAATGTAAAGCATATGAACTGGAAACAAAATAGACAATGTCCCTCACCAGTCCTGGCATAATCAATTTTTGACTAAGATTTGTGAAAATCCTAGGTTAATGCAGCTTTTAATTGCTTATGTATACAAGGTTGGCATAGTATTGTCACTTAGACATTCAACAAAGATGACACTAAATTTTATATGGACAAACATTATAGCCAGAATAAATCTTAAAATTTAAAATAGGTAGAAGTAGAGTGAGGTTTTAAAGCATTTTTTTTTAATCAAACCGGAACTGGGAAGCTTTGAATACTTAGGATCAAGCACTATGCACTGAAATCTTAAAAAATCTTGGTTGTAGTTATTGCTGTTACTTAAGTATATTTTGTTGAATTTGAATCTCAATTTTTGAGTCATTCAAACTTATGATGACAATTTATTCTCCGGACAAGCATAATGGGACAGCACCGTGTCAGGTGACAATAAAACTGCTCATAATAAAAAATGAACTTACCCACAGTATTAACCGGACTACTGGATTCATTTACTGAAAATTGTAACAAATAATACTGTACAGTACAGATTGTAGAGATTATAACAACGCTAACATTAAAGCAATATACAGTATGAGAATATGATTAAGAAAGTGAGGAGCAAAATTCATTACGACTGTTCCATGTACAATGTCAATGGGAAAACAAGACACAATTTGGCAAAATTATACAGGATGTACAGACTACATACTTAAAAATGCCTGAAACATGTTAGACATTCTAATGCCTTTATATCATTTCCGATAAAGACAATCAGGTCACTGTTTTAAATTAATTCATTATAATCTATTTCATGTCCATTGAGAAACATTAATAAAACAGCTTAAATAATATTCTAACACAACCATCAATTCCACCTATATAAACATAGAGGAAAACAAGGTGTGCATGAATTATTGTTAAAACACAGCTACAGAAAATAATTTAATAGCATTCTGAGAAAGAAAACAGTGCAACAGTTACTATATCTTGATGGATTGTCAGCTTTTCATACAGAGATTAATTTTCTAAATAATTATATAATACACTTGTTGAATGTAAAGGAAATTGGCATACCCTCATGTATCAATATAATAAAGGTAGTGAAATATTTCACTACAATACAGCCATGATCAGTCATGAATTAAGATTTTCTGAATAAGGACAGCCACAAATACCCCCAAATTTATTTATGAGAAAACTGGACATGAGATAAATTTACATAAGAATATACCTTTATCTGAGTCGAACCCAGGTATGCCAACTACCTGGGCTCGATTGCCAATGAGGAGCATAACCTCCTCCTCAGCAGGAGTCAAAACCATAGCTGGTCCGCCCCCAGTCTTATGCTTATCACTTTCCTTGTTCTTCGCTGGAATAAGAATAATAAAAAGAATATAATTCATGATTTAATATAAATCTGAGTACCATAATTTTTGTTTGCATCAACAATTTTTCAATACAATCATTGAATGTGATGAATACCCCCAGCAGCTGCTTGACACAGTCAGATATGCAGTACTATACTTGGTACTGTCAGATCGGTCATGCAAAGTGTCATGCATTGGTTGCTGATAAATAGCACAGACAAAATTTGTAAGTGTAAAACAACAACTCCCTTAAAATTGATACGACCAACTTGTGTCGACCATATGCACAACTACACTTGGTACTGATCATCCATACAAACTTTCATTAAAATTCGACTACCGGTATTCATCCAATGGTTACAGAGAAATAGCGCAGTCAAAATTTATAGGTGTATAAAACAAAGGGCCATAACTACCTTCAAAGTGTGCAGATGATATGCACAACTAGAAATTTTACTGATGAGCTATGCAAAGTTTGATGAAATACGATCAATGGTTACAGAGAAATAGCCTTCACCTAAACGCATCAAACTAACAAATCAAGGACTTCATTTACAGGACTTTATATGAAGTATTAAATCTTAGATACATCATGTTTGGGACTAGTTGACAATGAATTACATCTGAAAAATTATATTTCATAATTTGGTGATTTATAGCGCCAACTTTTTCGCAATATTGAGATTTTTCCCACTAAATTTTCACAAAACTAAAGGGCTTGGTCCTCTTCACAATGCAACAAAAAAAAACCTTAATTATTGTATACAAATGTATTACCTCTTGCTTTCACGTTTTTATACATGATCTTTACTTGCTCTGCCGTCCTGCGGCAAGCTGATACTCCAGAGCTGTAATTAATTAATTGAATATCAGTGTTATGATTAATTATAGCATAGAAACGGTGATTTTGCCCATACGTTAACAGGATGAAAACCATGCATAAACATAAAGAATCACAGGCTGTTAACACCCGGTTTTACGTATAATCAATGCTGGGCCGTGCCAGCGACTATAAACGTTGTACAGCGTCATGATGAACGGTAATTCCCATTTTATATCTGACTACATATGTACTAATTAGTATCCTATAATAAATAAACTATAAATTTAAACAAACCCGCGGTATCCACGGTTCTTTTTGGTATATGAGTCATGTTTAAAACAAATAATTTTTGGGAGGCATTGCCTATCTAAGTCAACATTGCCTATTTCTTAATGCAACCTGAACGACTTTAGGCAAAACAATGTGAATCGGCATTCAAGTAGTTCCAGACACTGTCAGCATTTTCAATGCATGTGTTGCTCCAAATTAATCATAAATCTATATTTCATCAAATGTTTATATAGAAATAGCAAATATATGTATTTCTTTTAACTTGTATTTATTAAAAACAGTTAATTAATCATGCTATGTGATTCAGTTTTATGCCTCCCAACAGAACTCTCAGTGCTTTGATTAATCTCATCCTGTAAACTAAAACAATAGCATGACATGCATTGCCATTCAAAAGGCCTTACAAGCATAATAGACACATTATTTAAATTATTTACTGCATGCATTCTGCCTCTGGTCATGATGAACAAACATACTATTTTACCTAGATGATAACAAAATCATTCACCAGGTAACTATTCCCTCTGTCCTCCATGTTTTATGTTGACAAAAAAAAAGCTAAATTGTGTCAACTACAGGGATTGGCTAAAAAAATGACAACGGACCAATTAAAACGTGTGTAACAAAATTTATAGCAAAGAGAGACAACTCGAGTTTCAAATTAATAAATTATGCCTGTAAAAACAAGAGTTAATTTTCTTTGCAAGCGACGTAGATCCTATTTACGTATCCGATAGTGCCATGATTATAGTACATGAAGGTGGAATAATATATCATAAAGGATGGAATGTAATTAATATATCAGAATGTACATTGTATATTCACCTGTTCAGTTCGTCAGTGACGGTTTGCCACAGAGCCTCTTTCTTTTTAGCTCCCAGTGTGGCGCCCTTAAACTTCCCAAATAGGGCTTGGTAATGTGTATTTATTAGAGAGACTGCCAGCAGTCTCTCTCCCACCGTCCAATTCGGTTGGCGAGGTTTCTCGTCGCCCGAAGCGCTTCGTTTCTCCATGACACTTGTTTGTTGTTGTTTTTGACAGCTTACTGTCAAAAGGCAGACGATACTGTGGCAAACGAACCTCCGATTGAAGAGTAACAGCTTCAGAGTAGCTTACAACATTGAAAATACGGATCAAAGTGAGCCCGATATTTGGCTCAGCTGATCCGGATCAATTTTAGCTTCGTGAACATCAAAATTGAGCTCAAGATCAGCTGAGCCTGGAAATGAGGATCAGTTGATCTGATCCTAATCTTGATACTAATCCTTTGTGAACACGGGGCCTGCTGACTTCGTACAGATCCATGAATAAATATCAGGCCTCACAGCAACTTTGTACCCCTTGGGTGTAGCACTGCATTGGTACCTTAGGAACTGGTTTCAAGGCTACATATATCAGTACCATGGGTGGAAACAAGCAATTTAGAAAATCCTGATATCCAAAAATTTTGTCAAATTGTTTAGCGAAAATAAAGAAAACAGAGGTTTTTGGACATTCAAAATCCTGAACTTCAGGACTGATCCAGAAAACCTTCACCCATGCTGGGTACATGTGTAATTATTATATAAAATACATACCTCTAGTTTGCCTTCTCTGAAGGCTTTCTTGTTGTTTTCTGGCTTCTCTCTCAGCAGCTTCTTCTTTCCTTCGTTCTTCAAGTAATCTTTCTTTCTCCTTTAACAATATAGATGGGTCAGTGAAGTCAACATAACGTAATGTGCTTCAGACAGAGTGCTACCTTCCCTGTCAGATTTTTATTATCTTTACGCTAATGTTATGTCCAAATATTTAATAATGTTCTAAAACAATACACATCCTATGATCCCTATAAAATTTATTTTACTGTATGTATACATGAACATTCTAACTTTGACAGTAACATGTCAAAATGTGACTTTTTAATTATCACACTGCATGCAAAAGTCTTTAAGTTCTTAATGAGATCAGCTGCTGAAAGTACCTTGATATGGTTGTCAGGAAAGGAACACCATTTTCAATATGGTGACTGATTGACCGATTTTATTCAATTTCATACAAACACTAATAAAACCGGATTTAGAGTTCTGAAATTGTCTCAGCCGTAATAAAAACTGAGAAATACTTAATTATCCACATTGTGCCCATATACCGTATGTTTATATCTAACCTTCTCAGCTGCTTGTCTTTGTTCTTCTTTCCATATTTCTAAATCTGCCGTAGCTTTTTGTCTTTCACTTTCTTTTTGATTTTCTATTCTATTTCTTTCTTCATCTTCGGCCTACAACAGAAAAAAATCTGCAGGTTAGTTATTTTTATATTGCCTTTCTAAAGTAATGTCGCAAGGTGATATTATTGATAAGACCCTGTGAAATGTTGCACAGTTATCTGTCTGTAAATATGTCTTCTCACACGCTACAGTACTACATCTCCAGAGCAGTACTTGGTAGAACAACAAGCTCTCTATATGCTATAGTAATACCTTCAAAGTTTCCCCAAGATGATATTTAATTATATATTACTATAAATTAAATCTCAGCAGCAACAACCTCTAAACAACAGCCAATATTTACAGCTCCCCAAGGTTGTTGTTAACTGTAATTCTATTCTCTTGTTGATATTTATTGTAGTGTTTTTGGGCATATTCAAAATATCTGAGGCGTAGAAGCTAGAAAGCCATTTGAAGTTACATAAATTATATATCCGGTAGATATTAGCAGCCAGCAGTGGAATTATGCAGATAGGGGTCTGGAGGGTCAGGCTTATGTGAATAAAATTGTGACTCACTTTCATTATTTCCTTCAGTGCATACTGTTCATTGGCCCGTTTCTGTTCTGCTTTCATCTTTGTTTGTTGCTTCAATTTTTCTTCAGCTTCAGCAGATGCCTCGGCTCTTTTTACTTTCATTGCTTCTTTGTCCTCTATGAGAAATAATAAGGAAATCAACTTGAAACTTTTACACAAAATTTAGTCTGTAATATTATTCCCTTTCATACTTTACTATTCACATTCGACCATAGCATAGTAGTCATATGACATAATGCACCTCCATATATGAGTATGGGTTGTTCATTAACTTATGCATGAGAATGACTAAACCAGGGCAACCAAATTTTCTGTACACAGTCTACAAATTTATAATTTGAAACTACTTCCCCTAATCACCAAAATTGAACAGTTATCTTTTACTCTCTATATATAGAAACATAATTATTGCAGAATTTCGAATATCCTTGTCCAAATAAAATTACTTGTGCCTGACAACCAGACAGGTGCTAATTTCGCAGACTGTGTACAAATTAGAATGATTCAGAGCCTTTTAAGCCCCATAAATTGGCAGACAGAAAGACAAGACACTGATCAATGGAATATTTTGAATCAGTCTTCATGACTTTCATGATTGGTATGACTGTGAAAAATCATGCAAATGAATGACAGAAATGCAGTACAAATGAAGACTTGTGGAAAGTATGAAAATAACTAACCAGTATGCTGCTGAGTAAAAACAACCAAAACTGGGGATAATATTTAGCACATAATGTAGACAATATTGATGGTTAAATACCTGTTATGTCTGATTGTAGCTGCGGCCATTTTTCTGCTTCCTTTTTGAGAACTTTAAACACAACCATTCCATTTCCAACTTGAGCTATACTGTCAGTATCATCCACAGCAGCATACAGGAAACATTCAAAAAGGTAGGGTGGATAACTCACCTGTAACAAAAGATGTTTGTAAAACATGTATGCCCTATGGCAGCCTAGTAGTCAGAAATGTTCAAGCTTATTGAAATCTTGAACCACTGACCTCAAAACCAATACGACTCAACAACTGATTTTTCTATCGAAGGGTTTTGGATAGCATCCAAAATATGATTTTCAGATCCCTAAGGAAACTTATATACCGCTGTTATTCTTATAAATTATTAATTTTTGTAATCTTAGGGTTGTTATCTATCTGCTGTAAATGATCAAACCACTTCGTTTTTTGGTTTTAACAAGAAAACTATATTTCAATTCAATACACTACTGCGGTAAACTATAATGACGGAAAAGGACGGAGTTAACCAAACGCGGTTAAACCTTTGATAAAATGGACACGGTCGATAATTACCAAAATGTACGCAATGCATTATGGGTCTTCAAGTCATAATGCGGCTCTTTTTACATAAACCTATCATTTGTGTTTGATCTTTGGTCAAGTATGTAAATATGTAAAATCCATGATGTGAATTTATCCAAGTAGAAAAATCATTGATGTGGATTTTATTAATCTGGAGTGTAGCCACTGTGGAGACTGTTTAAGTTACTCACAACCGGCGTCTGACTAGCTCAGTCTACTAACTAGTAATCTGGGAATAACGGGGGTAGTGGGTTTGAGTCCTAAGCCACATGCACTTTTTTCTCCTCTGTTATGCTCCAGTCAATTTTACCTGTCTGACAGATGTCCCCACACTGTTGATGTTCCCACACTGCTGTCAAACCATTTCGACGCAATCTATACATAATACAGGGATGCCTGTAGTGGCTGGACCGTCAGAATTTAAAGCAGCCACTTGCAGGTAGCTTATCTGTCTAACGTTAAAATAGCATGAAAATATAGGCTTGTCTATACCCGTGAGGTATAGGGTGCTGGAAATATGGGTGGTTACCATTCGTATGGCCCAGTCGGAAGGAGTGGGGGTCATAGATTTTACCAGGGATTTGAAAAAGCAAAATTAAAAATCTCGCCATTCCGTGTGTTGGGGTCATGGTTTCAATTAACTTTTGCATTAAATTAGGATTTAAATTTTTCCACATGGACTTAACCAGATTTGACAGGTCCCTGCGTCTGCGTGCAGGTCTAGTCGTGATCTGAGATTTTGGTAATTTTAGATCTTACCTTTAAATATTCTTCCGATGAAAATATATCAATCTTATTTGCCTTAACTCCTTTCAATGGAACTGTAATAAATACAACTTTATCGGTCTGTTCCCACGTGAAATCCTTCACTATAAGCGGCATTTTCTCTGTTAGTTTGTGGAAAATTCGCGATGTTGTTTACCTTTGTTACCATTCGGAACAACTCGGACAATGGTTAGGGTTAAAACCTAACCCCCGGATAATCCGTACTTTTTTAACTCTTGGAATTTTTAGTTATAATAGCTTGTAAACAAATGATGATTATAAAAAAGGTATGCACTAGTGTTCATATTGTCCAAGCAAATCAACAGCAATATACATATTCGACTCTTTAATCTAACAGCCTAAACAGGTGATCGAGTTTGCACGGGATTCTCTCCCTTTTCCACCACAAGGGAGTTAACCGTGAATTTCGTGAAAATCGTGAACTGCAGGTGAGATGGTTTGTGCATATGTGCACTTTTGGAGGGGTTATATTTCATGTTAATCTCAGGTTGAGTGCTTTAATTGATAATTTACATGTTGCCATAACTGTTTTTGAACGTTTTTCAATAGTTATTTTGTATATTAATATTGTCATCAGTTTTCGCGACATTGCTGATTTACAGGAATTTTTATATTCCTGGCAGATATGAGCAGTATGTTTGATATCATTGATAAAAACGTGATTGTTAGGTTGTATATCATAAATTAATTAATCTTAGAATTATATAGCTGCTGTCGTGCAGAGTCATAACCACGGCACTAGTGTTGTTGTGACCTTCAGTGTGCCCCCACTTTACCTGTAGGATACCTGTAGGATGATTGTGGGCTCTGTAGTAAGGACAGTGTCCTTTTTAAGCCCCCCTTCTTGTAGACTTGATGTAGCACAAACCTGTATGGTTAGTCACAATTACATCAGAATATTGGTATTGGTCACAGTTTGATATATATAGCACTCAAACAGTCATTCCATGATTGACTTTTTAATATAAGATAAGATAAGATAAGATAAGATAAACTTTATTTAACGTCGATTATAGTTAACATAATAAACATAAGCTACAAGCTTGTATTCGACATAACAAAGGAATCATATATTTAAGTATATGCATATAACATTTATATGAGACATATAATAATATATACAAACAATGTTACAAGAGAATTAATTAACAAATGAAACTACAAATATGCAAGACGAACTAAAAACAAAAATTACAATGCTAAACTATACGGACAAAATTAATCTGTTTGATTTATCAGGATCATCAGTGGACAGAAAATACAGTGAGTTGACAAGAAAGTTGCTGGCTCTAAAATTGTGTATAGTCTGTAAATTTAGTAATATTATGATTTCTGAAATTTCATTATTAGTTGAAGATAATATAAATTTAGTTTTTGAAGGACACTATTTATAATAGGTTGTCTTATATCACATGAAATAACCATGCTTTGTACATTGTCATGAAGGAACTAACACAATTTGCAGAAATAAAACAAGTATAACAATTATATACAACATGTACATATGTCAGTCTAAGATAATTAAAGTGGGACTAAGCAAATACATTCATAATTATAACTGATAAGGTATATCGCCTTGCCAGTGACAGTCCAACCGTATTTTAAAACTATTCACGTCCTTTGAATTTATAACATTTGGCGGTAACGCATTCCACATATAAATGACTCTCCTAGAAAACTGGTTCTGTCGTAAGGTGGTTCTGGAACTTGGTACATCCAATTTTAAATGGTGACCTCTCGTTGATGACGAGTATGTAAAAAATTTGTTGAAATCACAATCATCTAGTCCTTTCACTATTTTAAAGGTTAAGTTATTTATTCACCAATCACCATACCAATATTAATTCCTCGAAAGTAGTCTTCTTCTTCCTGATTAGTACAGATCCCACTCTGGGGCAATATCTGACAGAAAGAAGTATCCGACAATCTGCATGTTTTTTAAGTAGCTCTTCGATTGAAATGGAGAATATAATAAAATAACTATATAAGACAGTCAATAAGTGTGTGGACTTGTTTTTACTTTTCCTGTAACTAAGAGGAAGATAATAAAGAAAATCATGCTGTAAAACATGCACTTGGTGTGGAACTTAAATCACGAACCTCATTGCATCCTGAAAGCTCTACCAAGTGAGCTAGCTTGCCTCTTAAGCTAATGGTTAGCGCCGCGCTTGTCGTCTAATAAGGGGACACTGGTTCAAATACGAGTGGAGGCACTCATATATCTGCCATATTTCAGCAGAAAGCTGACTGGCAAATAAAGGCTATGCTCAGCATTGCTCGGCACCTGTATTGAGCTCCACACTCACTAGTATATACACTCCCTCTCTGAGTCTGAGTTTACTACTTGTCTACTGATTTGTCACGTACAAGGCTCTGAACGAGGTGTAGGTGTCATTTTTACTAGGTTCAGAAAACTTGTCGAGATTTTTTATTCTTTAGTTAAATGCTAAGATCCAGGTAACAGTATATACATAATACGTCACGCAGAATCCTGCAATTTTCACGCAGAAATCGTTTAACGACCTGCGTCAAACATCCAGACTCATTAGTAATACATCACATTTCCAAGTGCCGAGGCACTATTTCTTCTAATCAATGGAGTGAACGAAGTTGTCATTTGAGCACGTAACGGCGAGTGTGATTAATAATTTTTTTTTTGACGATTGATTATTTAGCTAGGCGCATAGTAATTAATAGTTTCAGATATACAGATTGTAATGTCAGACTATTCTGCTAAGTGAAATACATGTATTTTTGGATAAAAATAACATAATATGAAATGAAAATGGTATGTCCTGTCGCCAGCAGGAATCCAACTCCGATTGCTGAGTTGCAAATCCAGTGTAATGGATCACAGCCCCAGCCCTAAATATTCAATAAGATGTTATTTTACCATTTAAGTATCTGCATGTCATGATTGGTCTTTCATAGTAAGAATTGTTATCCCCGCCAATGAAACGGTAGTGGGGTATTGAAATGGCGTTGTCCGTCTGTCAGTCCATCCATCAAGCAGTCTGTTGGTCCGCCCGCAGCCATTTCTCTGTAACTAGCTGGTAGAATTTCATGAAACTTGAAAAAAATGTGAACTAGCATACTGGGATGATGCCCGTCAAGTTTTTTTCTGATCTATAGTATAAATTACTGGTTGCCATGGCAACCCAATGGAAAAACAATCAACCACTGGCCAGATTTCAAAATAATTGTACAGAAATAGTTTTTGGTTGACCCTCTTACAAAATTTATACTTTTATCATGATTTGTCAAAAAAAATGTCAATCAGTGGGTGGGGCTCATTTTCCCCTATATATAAATAGTAAAGTCTTTTAAAATCTTCTTCTAAAAGTACTGGTTGGATTTCGCTATGAACAATGTTCTTTTGCTGATCCTCTATAGAAATAGCTAAAAGAATTGAAATCTATAACTAACTCTGGTTGCCATGGCAACCAATTGAAAAAAGTTTTAAACTGCTGGCCAGATTTCAAAATAATTTTACAGAAATACTTGTTGGGTGACCCTCTTAAAAAATTGACCTTTTTGTCATGATTCGTCAAAAAACATGGCCGCCAGTGGATAGGGCTCGTTTACCCCCAATCGGGACACCTCTGGCAATCTCTACGATTCATCTCTCGGGTCAGTCGGGTGTAAATAGAACGTCGCCATTATCTACGTCTTTCGCCATGACATCATCATGACAGATTTAAACAGTGCTTCAATGGAATATACGCCCATCAAGCAAGCGCTGCGTAGCTGCATGTTATGCTCAAGGAGTATAGCGAAATTGTATTGTTTAATCAATAAAACATCTTTTGATATTTCCTCTGCTGATAAGTTACGGTCTATTTTCTTCTGCGTAGGATTTAAGAAAGAAAGCTGCTGGATTCATACGCTTGATACATCCGAGGTATTTTATCCCGTAAAAATGCCGTACGGACCGTTCCGATTGGTTTACCCCTATATTTAAATATTGAAGTATTTTTATCTGCAGACTGGATTTCATTATAAATTGGTAACAATATTCCTTGAGTGCTCCATTCTATAAATACCTAAATAATTGAAATTATTGCAGAACCATGTCAACCGAAATCAAGGTCCTGTTTGAATATGGTTCTAGTTCAATGAGCATAGGTGAGGGATACAGGGCCATCTTAGCCCACTTGTTTATTGGTAAATTTTCCTTAGAGTTACTGCCCTTGTACTGCCCTTGGTTTATTGACTAATTTCGTCCACTAACTAGCAGGTAGAATTTCATGAAACTGAAAATGAATATGAACAATGATGCCTGTCAAGTTTTTTTTATCGGTCAATTTTCTGTTGAGTTATTGCCCTTGATTTTTTGACAATTGGTATCTGATATCTATAGGACCAGATGTACTGACAATGTAAATATTTTTGTATCACTCATAAGGTGTTTATGACATTCATTGACAATTGTTTCATAAAAATTGTGTGGAAAGCAAAAACATTTTATGCTTCCAGGGAGCGCTCATGGATAGCAGACTGTTGCACAGCAAATCACTATCAAGCGCTACAGAAGTGGCCCTCAGTAGTGCTTGTCTTGCAATGTGCTGAGAAATCTTACACTGTCGATGAGCAATATATGCTGGTAGTGTGTCGTTGTATACGGTAGACCAAGGAAAACACTTGATAATGGTTTTTTGGTAGCAGATTGTTAGGCAGTCAGTTCCTGGTCCTTCTGTGCATGATTAATGCATTATCTATGGATTTATAAAAAAATACAGAAAAAAAATGAAATTCTGAACTCTCAGAATCAATTGAAGTAAAAAGGGCACATTCATTGGTTCATTATAGGTATTAGAGAATCCTAGAGGATGATGACATTTTAGTGGTTAGGATCATAGCTGTTTAAGTCATTTTTTGGTTTCAACGTAAATTAATGATTTGCCCTAGTCACTGATTTAAGTTTTGAATTCACTATGTGCAGTCTTAAAGATTTTAGGACATTTTTCTAAACAATAGTTTATTGCTAAATCTCATAATACTTCATATAATGTCATATTTTCACAATATTATATTGATTAGAAAGTAACTTGTTTTTATTATCATTCAAACCACATAATTTTTATTATCTCTTAAACTTAACACTTCTGGAACATTTAGTAAGGTATGAAGTTTGTGTCAAGTGTCAGGGTGTTTGTATGGTTTATTAAATGTATAACTAATTGATAGGAATAATATTTACCATTTGTAGTAACTTAAAATATTTGAAATGAAGTTCTTTATCGGTATCTGTATACTGTAGCCTATGGCATAAAGAGAATGATAGCCAGATGTTTATATTGGCCTCAGGCACATGAGGACTCGGCACATGCTGCATATTTATCTATAAAGTAGACAAGAGATTTAATCATCATAAGTACAATTGTATAAATAACTTGCCTGTCAAATTCTCTCAGACTGGTATGCCCCTAAGACCATAACTATTGTTCAAATGTTGATACAGCATATTTATCATTGAGTATCTTTATTATCTATGTTTACATATTTCCTAATTACCCACTAATATTGGTGGATGCCTGACCACACACTATTATTGGTGGACAATGTATAACATTGCTCTCTACTAGTCAAGCCATTACTTTGAAATAAGTGAAAGTGTTCAGATGTACAAAATGTATGTAATAGTATACACTGGTAATTATGGATAGTGTTCTGTGGTTAGGTAAGGAAAATTTGAAACATTTCGTATTAATTAGAATTAATGTAGGCTTACTTGCATAGTGTATTTTGTATATCAGACAGCTGTAGACCTAAATGCATGTCTCAACTGCAACTTTGGCTGCTTCAAAACATAGATAATACAGTTATTCTTTCATATTCAATTGATAAACTAACTGTTTTGATCGCCTCCAATTTAAAAAGGCAGCTCAGCAAAATCTTCATGAAAACATTGCATCAGGTGGTTTCACATGAAATGATTAACCTCCAGCAACAAATAGTACTACATAGTAATTCATAGACCCAAATTGGAATATGTACTTAACTTGAAGAAGTTAGAAAAGACGAACGTATTTGAAAATGGTTATTCTAGTATTTGTTAAAATTTATTGTGTGTTTATTTGTGACAATGTGATTGTCACAGAGTGGGTCCTGCGAATTAATCAGAAATTCAAGAAGTAGAAGTTATCTTGACAAGTTTATCTACTATAATGCGATTTTAAGTTTTATACAGGGATCCTATTTGGCGGCACAATAGAGAAGTTATTTTATGAAAGAATCAAAGTATTGACCAAGTTATGGTCATTTGAAATTTCATAACTGAATTTTAAAAATAGAACTATATTTGAAATGTAGGTTTGGTATAATGTGTGCTAATGGCTAAATGCCTCAGTAGGACCCCTTTATATAATATTAATGTAATATCAAGTTTATGATCTAATAATGCAGTAACTTTGTATGTTTTCAGGAACACATATTGAGAGACAGATAACCTTGATAGAACCGTCAGACAATGCAACATTCCAATCTGAACCCTGTTGAAGAGGCAACACTATCGGATAATGAAGAACAATTCCTGGATGGAATGTACGACCTGGCTAATGATAAAATGGAAGATATTTGGAATAAAAGAAAAGAATGTGAAAGATGCAGGTAAGTTTTCATTTAATGTGAACATGTGTATGCATATAAACAGGGTGTTTCACTAGCTCACCATGTGCGACAATGCTCCAGAGGAGCAATGCACAGTAATTTGAAGAAGAAGCTTCTGAATCTGAAGGGTCACTTTGATATTTTTGACCAAATTTTACCATTTTAGAGACAAAATACCCATGATTTTAAGAGAAAATGACACTTGAAACCAAAATCTTGTGGGTCAAAATGTGGCTTCTTGGAAATTTCAAGGGTCAAAATCTCTATTCCTGAGTCAAATAGAACCCCGGATAAATAGTGCCTTTTTGGAAATTTGGTCTTGTTATGAAAGAAATGACTATGACTATCATTAGTTGGTGGTTTATTTACTGTTAGTGTATTAATTATTCTATTTCGTTCACTATAGTGCACGTGTGCTGCGATTAATCAGAGCTCTCCATAAATTTAAATGTAGCCAGTAATTGTGGCAAAGAAGTCTGTGGTACTTTGATAGGTGCATATTATGCTGTTTGTTTGTTTACATGTCATTCGACCATTATGTCTTATTTTTTTAAAGATTGAACTCGTTCAAACTTGTTTCAGTTTGAGAAACGTAGCCGATGATAAATCCCTGAGTAGTCGTGAAATTGCTGACCGCCAGAGCTTGTGGAGAGCTCTGCTGTAAGTGTAAGATAAACTGTGTATGATAAAGGAATAATTTTTGATTTCAGACGACCTGCCACTGTATGTTGGTGTCCGTTCTTACCTGTGAAAAAAGTGAAACTTCGGACAAATATTTACATTCTGCAACATCCATTTGAGGTGAGTTTTACAGGGAAAAATTGCAATAACACTTATACCACTTTTATAGGAGATATTAAGGTGTAATGATGACTGAGTGGTTAGCAGTCCCGACTACATGTGTACCAATCTGGAGGTCCCTGGTTCGAATCTCAGCCTGAGTACTGGAAGTTTCAGAAACACTTTTTAGTGTTTCCCACCCAGCTAGAGAACTCAGAGCTAGTCTTGTGTGTATATGTTTCCTCGAAGCTGGAGGTCATTGGCCAATTAGGCCGGGATAAACCCAATGACCATGCACTATGACTTGTCTCAGTCGAACGCAACAAGAATAAGAGACATTCAGTTGTGTTGGTTTAATTATTTAACATAGCATAGAACCAATCTAGGTTGACACTTTCTCGGATAATGATCTTGATATTTCTTGTTATTGTGTTGTTCAAAATTAGTTTTTTCCTCGTTCTGTTATAAAAAACAAGTAGGAATAGTATTTTCAGTGTGTATATGTCTATAACAAATTATCATTAAATAAGTCAGCCTATTGTCAGTCACCATGATTGTTTCAATTAGGTTTCATATCACACACCTGCTTCATTGTTACACTGATGCTTATATTAGAGAGGTTGCGAAAGGCAACGTGTAACGTATACGTCTACGAGAGTACTATTTTTGGGTATTTCGTCATCCAGGCATGTGTAGTTTTTACAAGTAACAGACGTGTGACAGACGAAAAAATAATGTGTACTATGTCACACAGGTATGCGTCTGCACAGTAAACCTGATATTTCTTCGCCTGTGGTCTAATTCAGTTTGAATAAACACTCATTATCGATTCACAAAGAAATCATGTTACAAATGTCATGTGATTTTCCACGCACACATTGTGTTTCGCAAGCCACTTTCTATTGCAACGTGTACTTCACAACATGGACGTGTACGGGTAGCTACACATACAAGTAGTCGTACACATTGGCACTGCAACCTCTCTATTATGTAGCCTCAAACGTTCAATCAGTTAGATCAAATTGATATAAACATGTTGTTTAATTTATTTCAGGAACTTCGTAAGTTGAAAACAGCACCAATGTTACAACAGAGTGTAGAGGAGGGAAAATGTAATATAATCCGGGGAAAACGTTTCAGTAAGAGGTACACTTCAACTGATTTCTTTTAGTTTGTGACCAAATCTTGTAGTTGCACGGATTCCATTTGACCTTTAAAATTTAAAAAATAAACACATTTTGACCCCAAAGATTTTGGTGTGAAGGGTTATTTTCTCTTAAAATCATGGGTAGTTTGTCTATAAAATGGCGATATTTAAGCAAAAGTATCAAAATGACGCTCCAGATTCAGAAGCTAGTGGAACCCCTGAGTTGTTGTGCATTATATCTTGGATCTACATTCTCTATTGATAGTAACTGTAGGACAATACTCTCTCACACAGGCTGAGAATCTGACCAAATGAGTGAGTAGAACAGCCGAATTGTGACTCAATGATTAGGTGTAAACCACTTACAACACATTCTGTGAATGGACACATGTTTGAACATAGAGTTTTAAGTTATTACTCTTTGGGGGGGGGGCAGGGTGGCGGTTATATTGAATTAATGCGAGTAAAGAACAAAATTGCCTGAATTGCAGTGACAAAGTAGTATACACATGTGTAAGTCACATAGAATCAGAACTTAACCACATTTTTACCTACCTTAATGTTTCTTTTACTTATTGTACACATTCAGTTAAATGTAGTAGCAACAATATTGATGTTACTGTTTATTAATTGAAGAGTGGATGGAGAAAATTAATTTGAAAATACTTTATTAAGTCATTGCTACTTGTTATATCAGAATTTTCTTGACGAAGCTAAAATATTCGGCTGCAAGTAACACAATAGATCTGCCTTGCAGGAGACTCAAGCTTTGTTTCGTTCTAAATACAATGAACTATAGTGCGCCCAGAATAATGTGATATTTACAAACATGAATCTGTTTGGTCAACTGTTGCAAATTTGGTTTTACAGATCACTAAAGTAAACAGATAAGGTCAGTATTGTACTCAAAACATCACTGATAAATCATGCACATCTGATCAATCCACCTTTGAGGAATATACCAAATTGTCCCGCCCTTTCTCATTATCCTGGGCACACTATAATGGGTTTTTAAATTCCAATTTTACAGGAATATAAAGTACCCTGATTTGTCTGAGATCCTGGAATCACCACATACCGTTCTGTTGTTTCCTGGTGATGATGCTATAGACGTATCAGAGTTACCTATCCTAGATGAACCGTATAATCTGGTGGCACTAGATGGAACCTGGACACAGGCTCGGGGAATGTATATCAATAACTCTCTACTCAAAGTACCAAGAAAAGTAAGGCTGTTATATTTGTTTTGTGTCTATACTTGATATTTAAGAAAAAAACATCACCGAACACAAAATATGATCAATATTGCTGCAAGTGGCACAATATGTCTGTCTCTTGGAAGGCTCAAGCCTCGGATATTATGCTTGCTAATTGACATTGCCGAAGAGCTGAGACCACACTGCCTTATTTTTGTCCATGTTGTTTGTCGAAGGCTCTCAAGCAAATTCATTCGACCAGGTGCTTATCATTTACTATTTAAAGGTAGTTGATTGACAGCTGGCATAATGTCAATTTCCATCCCTTAAGTCTTTGGCCATTTACAACATTTTATGGCAATTATTTACATGTGAAAGTATTACTGAAAAAAAACACACCTTAATTAAATGAATAGTTTTCATTATAAATCTGATCCTTTAAATCATCTATCACCATACATGCCATACTTTGCTGAACCATTTGCAGGAGATTGGTGATGGAAATGCAGGAGATTTCAATAAAATGCAGGAGATTTTTTTTGCTCGAACTATCGACTAAAATTAATGAAGTTTATATGCAGTTTGCACTTATTTTACTTGTATGACAATACCATGCATGCATACATGCTTCGTGAAGTAATTTAATCTAGTGTCTGGGATGATATTCATGATGCAAACAACAAATGTCCAGTATGTTCAAGTCTTATGACTCATAGTTAAAAGATTTGTAAGTAACCAAACCAAATGCTGACTGGACATGTATTAGTTATTGTTACATTTATGCTATACCAGTTCATTTATCATACATTTGAAAAGAAGACATGTCAAGCAGAAGATTACCTGATAAAAAAAACATAGAAAAGAACTCATATGTTTAAAATGGTGCTAACATATTAATTCAAACTCAATAATGCATTGATAATACAGAAATAAAATCAATTTAGTTAATTTATAAAGCTTAAAAAATGTATCTAAAATTGATGTGGACTGAATATCATGCAAATTCCAAATTACACACTAAAACTTTTTGAGGCCTTTTCCTGTGATACTGTAACTGCAAAGGGAAGTAACTGCTACGAGTTTATTTCTGTAATGTACGGTCATGTGTGGGCTTTAAACCTAACCAGTAAACAAACATATTTTCGGCTGCTTGGGAAGATGTTTATCAGTTTATGACACCTTAGCATACTCTTATCGGGACAATTATCGATTGTTTATTGGAGTGACCACTCTCCTGGGGTGTTATAAAGGTTTTTTATGTAATGACTTGTTGATTAATTGTAAGTTTATCACCGGAAATTACGAGGAAAGTGAAACTTTAATAATTCTGAGATTCTTACGCGGATTTTTGTCAAATCCGACAAAAATCCGGGAGATTTTATCAAAATGCGGGAGTGCGTGAGTTGAGGCTCAAATGCGGTAGACTCACGCACGATCCGGGAGATATGGCATGTATGTCTATCACTGTCAAAGAAAAAAATGTTTGGTGCTAATATCATTAGTCTTTATTCTTAATGTTTACAAAATTAATACTCTTTCGTCCAGTATCTACTTGTACTCTTGTCTATATATGCTTTATTCTTGAATATTATTGAAAATGCATTTATTTAGATGATAAATATTTCGGGTCATGGTCCAGCTATCGCACTGGATTTGTAACTCAGTGACCTGGGTTCAATTAATGGTAATACCCATCTACGAAAATTTGTCAACAATTTTCATTTTCCTCCACATGTGGAGAAGTCCCTGGTTCCTTGAGGAAGGGAAAGTTAGTACTGGATAACATTCTAATTACAAAACAGAAACTGTAATTGTGTGTCTAATTACATGTCACAACCTTTAATTTGTTATATTTTATTTTCTGCAGGTGATGATTAACTGTGATATAAAAAGCAAATATGTGATAAGAACTCAGCCAACAGAAAATGCCCTGTCTACACTGGAGTCTGTAGCTGTGGCAGTTTCTATACTTGAACAACGACCCGCACTTATAGATGTAAGTTTTACCAACTACCTTATACAGAATATCTATCATGCTTCCTGAACTTTTTCGACTCAAAAGAGGTTTTGTGTTCGATTTAATTGGGGTGGTGATCCATGAAACATGATCTATTGATGTTTATCTTAAAGTGGATGTTGCTGTATTTTCTCAAATATTCTTACACAACCAGCAGTTTCAGCTATACACATAGAGGAAATCATGATGTGCACAAATTGCCAATAAAACACAGCTACAACTGAATAACTTAAAACTACAAATTGCCTTCCGTGGAAGAAAATAGCGCTTCGATTACTATATATGTCTTGATTTTTTGTCAAATTGGAATATTGGCTATGTTAGAATCGAAATAATGAATATGTGCCTGTGTTTTATCTATAATAAAGCACAGTGACTTGTTCAGATGAGTACATTAAATCACTCGTGCTAGGAACTAGTGATTTAATTACTACGCATCCAAACTCGTGACTGTGCTAATTCTACAATAAAACACAGGTACATATTCATTATTTCTCAATTAAAACTATAATCTTTAAGCAATAGATAGCAATTAATATAATATTGCTGAATATCAATTTTAAGACATGAATAGGTACAGATACACCCTCTTTCATTTTAAAATCTATTTATTCTTTTTCTTCACTTTCTGTGAAAATAGTATTCTAATTGGCTTTTAATTGAAGCGCAAGTGTTACAAGAGTCATATGATCAAAATAATTTAGCAGGAAATTCAGAATCGAAGGTGTCTGATATGTGATCAGGCTTTGCTTCCTCGGGAAATGAGGTAACACATTACATAGGTCCAACTGCATAAAAACAGAATTGACTGAAAATTCTTCAGTTTATTTTAAGTAGATAATATTAAAGGTCTGGAGTACCTATCTGGTGTACTTTTACCATAGACAACTGTTACTGAACATGTCAGTATGTACAGGTAACTTTATTGTTTTGTGATTCAGATTATTTTGAAAATATGTCAAATTCTGGTTCAAAATAGAAATAATGTTAGTGCAGAAGAAAGTGTTTATACATATATTGTCAAAAATGAAATAGACTTAAATATAATTTATAGGAATTTGGAATGTCATTCATGAGATTAAAACTCTGTCTGCATGTGAATTCTGATTTTACACATTCAATAATGTAGTAGCAAAAATATGGATGTTACTGTTGGAAATTCAGATAGGACGTAAATAAAACAATGACTGGAAATACAGTCGAGTTAGGATCTTGTGACAGTGACGTTGCAGTTTATGTGTACACAAAAGATTACAAACATTGTCTGAACGGGTAGAACGAATATAGTGTGTTAGTTTAGCATTGAAATTATAGCTGCTGGTACAGTATAAGTCTTTATAATAGGTTTTATACCGTTATTGTGGACTTGACCGCTGCATCACTGGATTTTTACCCTGACTGGACGATACAATTTGACCATGTATGTTTACTATTTTTTCAGATCCTGACAGCTCCATTAGATGCTTTATGTCACTTCCAGTTACAATATGGTGCTGTTAGACATCAGAGTAAGGAATACAAGATTGCCAACGGTTTGTGGACTAAAACTTTACCCAAGAAAATCATCCGTGAAATGAAGAAAAATGCGTTGAAGCAGACTGTGAAAGGTAGGGTGCAGGAAGACATGGAAGCTCAATGTGTACAGTGTCAGTGTGAAATAGACCATAACCGAGATGTCAAGGTCAACTGTAGTTGTCATATGGATGAAAATAGTTGATGTTAGCTTTGTATAGGTATTTGTTATGTATTTAAGAGTTGCCATTTATTGCATAATCTGCTTCTATTGATTTTAATAGAGGCTTTTGTCATCACTCTTCATCCGTTGTCCTATTCCTAATTGGATAGCACATTGTACATTTTGCATATTTTCGTTGTACTAAATAATTAATCATCGTCCTATCATCTATCCTATAATTATGTGTTTGATATAGCTTGCCACCAGGGTCGTAGCCAATGATACGGACGTACGCATGTGTGTAACATTTTAAATTTGAACAGTAGAAATATAAATGTAGCCAAAATGGCATCAAAGTCGCAAATGTTCACAATTACTAATATTGATAATCTAAGTACATGTAATTTATATTTTTTTGTAGTACATGTACTAGCATTTTACAACAAAGTTTTAAAATCCTCACCTACACATTAAATTTAATGACAAAATCGTAGCACACACAATTAATTTACAATTTACATTATGTATACTCTAACAATATAACATAATTGTAATATTTACTTCTGTAAGAAAAACGAAAGATAAGAGAAATAAAAGTTATAGTATGTAACATAACAATTACAAGTAAAGGTTAATTCGCTATTAATATATATAATTTTGAAATACATTACTATCTACTAAAACTACTATCTAGCAATATTTGCATCAACTCTCTATTTATATAATGATATAATTGTAAAATTGTGATGTATACTTAAAATACCTCCCCCGTTAATGTACGTTAGGTTATGTGAAAAGTGCTGGTAATAATAACTAACAAAAATATCACCATATCGTGTATTAATTAATGACATGTCATTAGTCACAGCAAATTTATATCTGATCATGTTCGTGAGCTTAGTTACCTTTTGTTTTAATATGAGATGTCTATGTTGATTGTATAGTGTTTCAAGTCCTCTTCCTCAGTTCCATCTTTCTTCATCCAAATCATTCCATGGAGATTCTGTTCTCTTATGCTTGGAGGTGATGAAGTGAGCAATGATTATACAATTTGGAATGACAGTAAATGTCGCTTCACACATTTGACAACGCAAACATATTTTCATTAATAATGATCTATAGACATTACTGTCTTTCTTTAAATTTTCTATAGACAATACTGTCCTTTCAGTAAATGATCTATAGACAATACTGTCCATTAAAATGTTCTATAGACATAACTGTCCTTTAAAATGTTCTATAGACATTACTGTCCTTTCTTGAAAATGATCTATAGACATAACTGTCCTTTGAAATATTCTATAGACATTACTGTCCTTTCTTGAAAATGATCTATAGACATAACTGTCCTTTAAAATATTCTATAGACATTACTGTCCTTTTAAATGATCTATAGACATTACTGTCCTTTAAAATGATCTGTAGACATTACTGTCCATTAAAATGTATTGAAAAGATCTGTGTTATGATACTTGATATCAAGAATTTGTCAAATGACTTCAGTAAAATACCGAGAAGCTGATAAGATACATAATTAATTACAAGGGAGATAACTATATAATACAAATTACATCAATCGAAACTCCTCAGATATTAACAGGTTTATCAACATTCATACCATAGCGCAAACGTAAGCATACTTTACTATAATTATTTACTCACCCTTTGAGGGCTTATAATTTGCTGTATTTTGTTGCTAGTCGATTGTTGCAGATTTGAATCTGATTCACTTGAAATGGGTTGAATCTTGGAATTCTTCGTAATTTCAGCGGGTATCTTAGTAACCATGACAGCATTTTCTTCATTGTAAATGATAAATTAATATCATATTAAAATTATATAATATTAATTTAAACATTGTAAACAGTAGACAACTTCATTCTATTTTATCATGTTCACAAACAGATAAGATAAGATTTATTACTAATATTATCAAATTAAAAATAGTTAACAAATATCAAAATATAAGTTGATAAAAATACAAACATACCTTTGAAGTTAAAACATCATCAATATCATCAAGATAATTGAGAAGTTCTCTCAAAATCTGAACTTCCTCCTACCTAAATGAATTTTTTTTAGATTGAGGTTGGTGAAAAGTATTTAATTGAAAAGTATTCTGTTGATTTAATTATATTAATGGGTTTTTTTACCCTGCATTATAGAAACAAATGTTCGTTCATATATGTTAGAAATTTTAGAAATTGAAGATTTCGATAAAAAGATAATCATATTTCTACTATTTTAGAAAACTAATATTACACAGAACTTTTCTATTAGCTGTCTATTTTCTATTTTTCGATTTTTCCTAGCTCCAAAGCAATTTTGTGGGTTTTTTGTGGTCTCTCTCTTATCAGATAGATTAATTTCTTCTATATAATAGGATCTGCCTCGAAAATTGTTGAAACATCCTCCACTTTGTAGTTTTCTTAACCCTTAGCAAAGTTTGAGTAGAGCTTCAACCACTTTTTTGAAAAGGTTACTAGGGATAGTTATCCCCGCTTTCATAGGCCTTTGTTCATCAAACTCGTTCAATCTGAAATATCTCCTTAAATCCAACTGAACGGTGCTTCCGGCTGAAAAAACCTTCAAGTTCAGCTCTCTATTCAAATTGTACATCGTCTCAAAACAAAGTCCTTGGCTCCCATCTCCATATCTTGAGAGAAATAATAAATAAATATAATTTACAAAACTGTGCGTCATCACAAATATACAATTTCTAGTATTTATTTAATAACATAATAATATACAGTGCAACCTCTTCAGAGAGTATCTCCACAAAACAACAACCTCTTTTAAGCAACATACTCATTTTGTTCCAAAAGTAACCATTAATTGTACAATTTACCTCTACAGACCAACAACCTCTGTACAACAACCAAATTTGATGTTTTTAAATGGGTGTTGCTTTAGTGAGGTTGTACTGTATAACAGATAGTAATATCAATGTTTTATTCACCCTCTGTTCATTATAGAAACACATGTTCGTTCATTTAAGTTAAAACTTAAAGATTTTGATAGAAAGAGAATCAGATTTCTACTATTATTTTTGGAAAAACTAATATCCAACAAAACTTACTTTTGAATTATTTGATGTAGTTCTCCTTGTATATTCAACAACGCTTGAACCGTGTTCAAGTCAATCCCTATTTTGTGGGTTTTTGTTTCCCTTTCTCTGGTAAGGTATACCACCTTCGTATTAATTAGAGGATCAGCCTCGCAAACAATTTCTATATCTTCAATCTTATAGCTTGTCATCTGCAATAAATAGAAACAAAATTTGTTTTAACTTTGTCTGTTTTTCTATTGGTTCTAAAAAAATCATATCTAATTTGAGCAAATTCAATTCTAAATTATTATTTTATTATATGTTTTATGTTCAATTTTATAACATGTCGTCATGTATGTAGCACAAAGAAAAATAGTGTTACTGTACTCAAATTACCTTTGTAAGCGATCTGATTTCAATTATTTCCCAAATAATCATATCTACATCAAACAAGTCTAAATCTTATTCTTTATATATACCATAGTTATATACAAGTCTTAAGATGTTAGTAGGTAACTGCTGAAAATATTCTCTAACACTTGACATAGGCTTTTGTGAGAGAAGTTGATGTAATGTTGTACAACAAGATTCGTATAGTAATCTTGGAGATGACATGATAATGTTTTTCCTTAAATAAAAAAATAAATATTTTATAACAAATTTAGAACATAATTTGTTTTAAATAAAATTATTTTCAGCTTTAGTTTGACACTGGTGATTTTTAATTTCTTCCACAGTATTACACTTTATTCCGCAATCATCACATGTGAACTCCATGTTAGTATGTTTCAGGAAATATATTGCTCAGTATATTACTACATCTAACTATATCACCCTATTTTTAATGAAACAAAATAACTTGTTATTTTCTAATCATTAACAAGATCAATATGTTAATCATGCAGAGCAGCTTACTACACCTAAGCTACTATTTGCTTTACCTGTAAGTTAATTACAGGGTTAGTAACAATGTAATTATAAATACATTAACATTATTTCTAAGGTAGACTAATTTTAAAAGAGCCCTGTGCTCTACCTTTTTCCAATACATTTCCTCCATATCACTCCTACTATTGTGGTTCCTGCTGTGTGTGCTAATAGATATCAGTGGAGGTAGTTGCATCACTAGTTCTGGGTCTATTGTTGGACGAATTTTCTTCATGCTTTGTTAAACGTCCAACTGACAAAAACTTTTTGTTACACGTTGGTGTTCAATTTTTGCTGCATCTCTTTTCTTGTCGGAGTCTACCTCTTTAATCGGAAAAGTGAAATTGCATTTCTTGCATGCAGTTATCATTGTTTTTAGGGTTGTCATACCTTAATATGTTTTTTGATGCTTCCATATACATATTTTGCTTCCACATTTCCTCATTTTACTTTCGAGTGTACCTTATCTCGTTGTGAATATCATCATATTATAACACGTACATCTGACATAGGTGTAGTAACATGTGAACATTGCCAACTAACTGGGGATGCTTTCATCTCTATGTATGGTACAGTCACGTTAGACATAGGTGTAGTAACATGTGAACATTGCCAACTAACTGGGGATGCTTTCATCTCTATGTATGGAACAGTCACCTTAGACATAGGTGTAGTAACAGGTGAACATTGCCAACTAACTGGGGATGCTTTCATCTCTATGTATGGTACAGTCACCTTAGACATAGGTGTAGTAACATGTGAACATTGCCAACTAACTGGGGATGCTTTCATCTCTATGTATGGAACAGTCACCTTAGACATAGGTGTAGTAACATGTGAACATTGCCAACTAACTGGGGATGCTTTCATCTCTGTGTATGGAACAGTCACCTTAGACATAGGTGTAGTCACATGTGAACATTGCCAACTAACTGGGCATGCTTTCATCTCTGTGTATGGAACAGTCACCTTAGACATAGGTGTAGTAACATGTGAACATTGCCAACTAACTGGGGATGCTTTCATCTCTGTGTATGGAACAGTCACCTTAGACATAGGTGTAGTAACATGTGAACATTGCCAACTAACTGGGGATGCTTTTTTCTCTATGTATGGAACAGTCACCTTAGACATAGGTGTAGTAACATGTGAACATTGCCAACTAACTGGGGATGCTTTCATCTCTATGTATGGAACAGTCACCTTAGACATAGGCGAATAACATGTGAACATTGCCAACTAACTGGGGATGCTTTCATCTCTATGTATGGTACAGTCACCTTAGACATAGGTGTAGTAACAGGCGAACATTGCCAACTAACTGGGGATGCTTTGGTCTCTATGTATGGAACAGTCACCTTAGACATAGGTGTAGTAACATGTGAACATTGCCAACTAACTGGGGATGCTTTGGTCTCTATGTATTGAACAGTCACCTTAGACATAGGTGTAGTAACAGGCGAACATTGCCAACTAACTGGGGATGCTTTGATCTCTATGTATGGAACAGTCACCTTAGACATAGGTGTAGTAACATGTGAACATTGCCAACTCACTGGGGATGCTTTGGTCTCTATGTATGGTACAGTCACCTTAGACATAGGTGTAGTAACAGGAGAACATTGCCAACTAACTGGGGATGCTTTGGTCTCTATGTATGGAACAGTCACCTTAGACATAGGTTTAGTAACATGTGAACATTGCCAACTAACTGGGTATGCTTTCATCTCTATGTATGGTACAGTCACCTTAGACATAGGTGTAGTAACATGTGAACATTGCCAACTAACTGGGGATGCTTTCATCTCTATGTATGGTACAGTCACCTTAGACATAGGTGTAGTAACAGGCGAACATTGCCAACTAACTGGGGATGCTTTGATCTCTATGTATGGAACAGTCACCTTAGACATAGGTGTAGTAACATGTGAACATTGCCAACTCACTGGGGATGCTTTGGTCTCTATGTATGGTACAGTCACCTTAGACATAGGTGTAGTAACAGGAGAACATTGCCAACTAACTGGGGATGCTTTGGTCTCTATGTATGGAACAGTCACCTTAGACATAGGTTTAGTAACATGTGAACATTGCAAACTAACTGGGGATGCTTTCATCTCTATGTAAGGTACAGTCACCTTAGACATAGGTGTAGTAACATGTGAACATTGCCAACTAACTGGGGATGCTTTCATCTCTATGTATGGTACAGTCACCTTAGACATAGGTGTAGTAACAGGCGAACATTGCCAATTAACTGGGGATGCTTTGGTCTCTATGTATGGAACAGTCACCTTAGACATAGGTGTAGTAACATGTGAACATTGCCAACTAACTGGGGATGCTTTGGTCTCTATGTATGGAACAGTCACCTTAGACATAGGTGTAGTAACAGGTGAACATTGCCAACTAACTGGGGATGCTTTGGTCTCTGTGTATGGAACAGTCGCCTTAGACATAGGTGTAGTAACAGGTGAACATTGCCAACTAACTGGGGATGCTTTGGTCTCTGTGTATGGTACAGTCACCTTAGACATAGGTGTAGTAACAGGTGAACATTGCCAACTAACTGGGGATGCTTTGGTCTCTGTGTATGGTACAGTCACCTTAGACATAGGTGTAGTAACAGGCGAACATTGCCAATTTACAGGGGATGCTTTCATCTCTGTGTATTCTCTGTAATATTGCATTTTTGCATGCAGTTATCGTTTTTAGGTTTAATTTTTTTTGTCATACCTTGACATGTTTTTTTATGTCAAAGACAATTATATTAATTTTCTAGGAAAACTGTTTTCCATATTTTGCACATGCTTTCTTGATAGAGTGACATTCTTCTTTCTCAGCATATTTCCTGAAAATTAGAATATGTATATAAAATACACCAAGGGGTTTCATACCATAAACTACATTTAAACAACCCTATAAATCAATCATGCGTTTACTTACAACCAGAAACATATCTGTTTATGTGTAATCCAAACTGTCTAGATCTTGGCTGACGTCTATGGTGTGCATAGCATCTTCTAGCATTTGGGCGAACTCCCTGTCTTGGACACTGATGTCCGCCATGAAGTCCTCGACAGTGGATCATTTGGCTACCTGGTGTAAGACTTCAGCTATGATGGAGATTTCTCTCCTCCTCGCAGTGGCTAACAATTTGATGGTTAATGATAGTACTATCCTGGCTTTTGTAGTCTTCACTGTCATTAGTTCCAGCACCCATTTACTCCTTTGTGAGATTTTCCCTGACTTTTCTGTTGTTCTTTAAAGGCTAAAGCATTTCACTACCATGAAATCAAACATACATGTAATCCTTACAAATTAATAGGATGGCAACTTGTTTATGTTCCATTTTATTGTTTCAATTACCATGTTACAACGGATCAATGTCCTGCTCAATATTGGGTATTTGTTTCAACAGGACATAAAATGTCCACAGGGGTCGCATTTAATTATCATATACACAAAATAAGTTCATCATTTTATTCACTAACATTATATATAAATGAATATATTAATGTTAGAAATAATGGAAAAAATATATGAAAAGTATGTACTTACATTTTGTTCAAGTTGTATTCTTTGTTCAAGTTGTTGGATTCTCTGACAATTAACATTCACTGAAGAAAATTCTATGATTCAGTTTATATACACCTGTCCTTGCTGTCAGGCGTGAACTCAATTCCTTTCACGACAAAAGACTGAGATGGATGTTTGATTATACTTTGATAATAATTTTAAACAATTTCCTGTAATTAACATGTAAGTTATAGGTGCTAAGTGTCAGATAAAGGTGCTAAGTGTCATGAGCAGCATTATGATAATTACCTACAACAACTTCCTGTATGACTTTCATAACATATAATGAAAGAAGTGACATATTAAGTAAGATTAAAAAGATACAAATCAGTATGAAATAATGATTTAAAAGTGTGAAAAAATGTAGCATATATGTTGAGATATACAATTAATTAGTGATAAGCATTTAGGAATAAAATTGTCAGATTTTCATTCATAAAAGTTTCATAAGTTGGTTTATAGTTGAAATATTAGGAAAATCTGACCTTCGTAACTACATAACCTCAGACTTTATTAAGTTTATTAAATTAAATGGTGCTGTAACATTCAATCTCACTACTAATATTTTGAATATTTTGCATGTAAAGTGTTGGAATGTATGTTAGTATTATATGTGTATACATGAGAGGTATACGTGTGTGCATGCTCACGCGGGTGTGTGCTTGCGTGCGTGTGCAATGTGAGTTTGCACAATGACCTTAAGGCTTAAATAAGGTCTTTAAAATGTATGATGCGTGACCATAACCAAAAATGTATGCAATCAGATAACAACATGACTGAAAAAAACATACATCTGTGTTTTGGTTTGTTCAATCAGTAAACAAACAAAACGCAGACGATCGTAATATCATAAAATTTTGTCAAATTTTATCAATTTTGTCATAACATCACCTGTAGGATTGCAAACATCTCTCAACTGTATATCTACACATATTACAGATGGTTTTTGTAGATAAGATATGATAAGGTTTATTTCCAATCGAGGGTCATATAACATACGAATCACAGATAAAACATAATGGGTTGAAAAAAATAAAATAAACATAACAACTAAGAACTTTAATTAATACAATTAATGAATATATAGAAATGTCTTACCTTTTTTTCAAATGTGTTTTGATAGTGTTCCAGGTGACCTAGCATCTCTCGTAACACATGAGCCTCTTCTATTCTCAGAGAAACTTTCTTAGATTTAGAAGGATCAAATGATCCTCCATTGAAACAATTCTTAGTATCCGAGATATGAATAAACATTTGCCCGTTGAAGGTGTTTAGGCAAACTTCCTTAGAACGCCCGAAAAAGGAACAGCCTATCGCCTGTTTCACAGTTTGTCTGTTGTATCTTAGTTTCTCCCGCATGCAACTGATTACATCATTCCTTTCAGAATTAACGGCCTTGAAATAGTTCCATCATCCACTGATAGAGGAATATTCTTTATACAGACTCGGATCGTCTGCTCACTGTCTAAGCCATCTGGGTTTGTGTTAAGTAAATCAACCCTCTTGCCCCTCAATACTATTCCTTCGGTCAACAGACTAACCTTGTCGGATAGATTATCTATATATATTCTCCACATTCCTTGGAGACTCTTTGGAGACCTGTGATATGTGTAGAGTCAATGATATTAGATAACGCTCCATACATTTCCGTATGTTTCAACCCTGTGATATGTGTGGAGTCAATGATATTAGATAACGCTCCATACATTTCCGTGTGTTTCAACCATTCAGCTTTAGCTGGCTGTCGATTGCCAAACAAACTGGTTTCTTGCATAAAAACAATCATCAGGCCGCCATATTGTTCACCTTGGTCTGTGTTGACCACATGACTACTTTCAATGTTTGTAAAATTTGCCATACCTCAGCACAATTTTAGTCCACAGCTCACTTATAAGCACTTTATATCCGTTTAGATAAACACAGGCAATAACTTTGCTTGAATTATACAGCAGGATGCCATTTGTATTCAAGATTCCACTAATATTGTAAGTTGAGTACAAAATAAGGGAGTAAGTGGAACCACACGACTAAACAACGGTGGTGTTTATCATTTTATTATACCGACGTTTCGGCTTAACACTTAAGCCTTCATCAGGGTTTATACATGTAATAATAGTATTAATATTGTAAGTGTATAATATTAAATTATCATTTTGGTACAGGTCCTGATACTAGTAAGCTAAACTGATTTTGAGTACACACAATCAAATATGTGCTGTTGTATGTATTAATCAACTTTATAGTGAAACAGAACTGTGATCCAATTTTGTTGCAATGTTTAAACCCACATTAGAGTTTACCCCTTCTTATTGAGCGTACTGTCTACAGACAGCTTCTATGAAGATTGCACATGTTTATATCTTACCTTGTTTGGTGTGATAATCTCACATTGGTCTCAATGTATACTTTGGTAGTGCATATAAATAAATTAAATGAACTGTTCTCTTTTGACAAGGTTTTTTATGAATGTGGGAAAAATTGTATAATTTACAGAACAGAACAAAATTTTATTTATCCCAGGTACATAGTACAACATGCATATTAGATTCACATAGGCAGCTGTTTTAAGCCTAGGTCCCACTGAGGAGTTCCACATCGGCGATGTTCTCCTGATTTCTTCTTATACCACCCGATTCATCATGACTCCTGATGTCATAAACTGTCTCATAACTTCCCCAAACTCCCTGCTTCCCCTAGACCGTGAGGAACCAGTTCCAGATGGCCTTATAGCTCATTAGTCTAAATAGGTAGTACATTGTCGAGGCAAAGCATGTTCAGTGGGACCTAGGCTTTACCTACACCAGATCATTTCAGGTATTGAAACTATAAAATAGTTATATATACATGTACATTTTATGTGCATTGAGTACCAGTAGGTGTTGTTGGTTAAATAAAGATAAATTTTGGTATTTTTGTGTAGATCTATAATGTAATAAGTTAATGCCAAGAAATTACAATTTACAAAGTGTCTGCTTATAGATTTTGTTCAGTGTCTGTACCATTGCTCAAATATTATCAGAGCACTTTGTGAATATAATCTTCTCAAAATAATAATGAAAATTTGTTAATATGGTGCGAACAAATTAATATGGTCCTCAACCTTTATACAAGAATAAAAACATGCTTCTTGTGCGGAATATATCAATTTTCATGAGAAAGTCATGCCTTACGTTAAGTGTTTATAGTACTCATCACACTCACAGTATTCTCCACTTATGAAAACAAAGACCGAAGTTAAATTATATAGAATAATTATATAGAGTAATTCAACTATGAGGACCACTTTAATTTCTTCGGACTATATTACATGACTTTTTTTGTGTAATCAATAGGGAGATGAAACTGTTAAATTTTGCTTATAGGTGGTTCGTCAAATGTGGTAATTTCCATAAGAAAATGGACTCAAAAATGGCATCACAAAACAGAAACATTATTCTAAGCTAATAACAGTAATATTTATTGAGATCAAACTTCAAATTTATCTTTAATTCAGACTCGGATTTGAGCAAAATCTCAATTTAAGTTGAGATTTCTACTTGGGATGCTTCAGGAGATGGGGACCAGGTTAATTTGTTTGCACTACTGGTATATCTGCTAGTTAATGTTTCCCATTTATAATTGGTCATGTATGCACTTATGATTTATTTATTTATCTGTATGTTTTGTTTTAATCTGAATTCCATGATGATGGAAAATATGAAAATAAAAGTGGAAAACAAATTATATGTTGTTTTTTATTTATCTATGAAGATGAATCATTGTTTGATATTGTTAATGGTGACAATTACCAATTAGACTGTCCCAGGCCATCAGGGTTAAGGATTCCAGAGTTTAACAGTTTATGTAACAGCCATGAAATTAGCTATTCTTTTACAATATATTACCAGAATCACAACATAAATTTGTCTTGGCCTTATTTACACCAAGAAACCAAGAAACAGTCAGATCATCATACCAAGTTCACCTGCTGAAGTCAGAGATACATTGCTTCTAACAGGCCTGTGATTCTTATACCAAGTTCACCTGCTGAAGTCAGAGATACATTGCTTCTAACAGGCCTGTGATTCTTATACCAAGTTCACCTGCTGAAGTCTGAGATACATTGCTTCTAACAGGCCTGTGATTCTTATACCAAGTTCACCTGCTGAAGTCAGAGATACATTGCTTCTAACAGGCCTGTGATTCTTATACCAAGTTCACCTGCTGAAGTCAGAGATACATTGCTTCTAACAGGCCTGTGATTCTTATACCAAGTTCACCTGCTGAAGTCGGAGATACATTGCTTCTAACAGGCCTGTGATTCTTATACCAAGTTCACCTGCTGAAGTCAAAGATACATTGCTTCTAACAGGCTTGTGATTCTTATACCAAGTTCACCTGCTGAAGTCAAAGATACATTGCTCCTAACAGGCTTGTGATTCTTATACCAAGTTCACCTGCTGAAGTCAGTGATACATTGCTTCTAACAGGCCTGTGATTCTTATACCAAGTTCACCTGCTGAAGTCTGAGATACATTGCTTCTAACAGGCTTGTGATTCTTACACCAAGTTCACCTGCTGAAGTCAGAGATACATTGCTTCTAACAGGCCTGTGATTCTTATACCAAGTTCACCTGCTGAAGTCGGAGATACATTGCTTCTAACAGGCCTGTGATTCTTATACCAAGTTCACCTGCTGAAGTTAGAGACACATTGCTTCTAACAGGCTTGTGATTCTTATACCAAGTTCACCTGCTGAAGTCAAAGATACATTGCATCTAACAGGCTTGTGATTCTTATACCAAGTTCACCTGCTGAAGTCTGAGATACATTGCTTCTAACAGGCTTGTGATTCTTATACCAAGTTCACCTGCTGAAGTCTGAGATACATTGCTTCTAACAGGCTTGTGATTCTTATACCAAGTTCACCTGCTGAAGTCTGAGATACATTGCTTCTAACAGGCTTGTGATTCTTATACCAAGTTCACCTGCTGAAGTCAGAGATACATTGCTTCTAACAGGCCTGTGATTCTTATACCAAGTTCACCTGCTGAAGTCGGAGATACATTGCTTCTAACAGGCCTGTGATTCTTATACCAAGTTCACCTGCTGAAGTCAAAGATACATTGCTTCTAACAGGCTTGTGATTCTTATACCAAGTTCACCTGCTGAAGTCAAAGATACATTGCTCCTAACAGGCTTGTGATTCTTATACCAAGTTCACCTGCTGAAGTCAGTGATACATTGCTTCTAACAGGCCTGTGATTCTTATACCAAGTTCACCTGCTGAAGTCAGTGATACATTGCTTCTAACAGGCCTGTGATTCTTATACCAAGTTCACCTGCTGAAGTCTGAGATACATTGCTTCTAACAGGCTTGTGATTCTTACACCAAGTTCACCTGTTGAAGTCAGAGATACATTGCTTCTAACAGGCCTGTGATTCTTATACCAAGTTCACCTGCTGTTGTCGGAGATACATTGCTTCTAACAGGCCTGTGATTCTTATACCAAGTTCACCTGCTGAAGTTAGAGACACATTGCTTCTAACAGGCTTGTGATTCTTATACCAAGTTCACCTGCTGAAGTCAAAGATACATTGCATCTAACAGGCTTGTGATTCTTATACCAAGTTCACCTGCTGAAGTCTGAGATACATTGCATCTAACAGGCTTGTGATTCTTATACCAAGTTCACCTGCTGAAGTCAGAGATACATTGCTTCTAACAGGCCTTTGATTCTTATACCAAGTTCACCTGCTGAAGTCTGAGATACATTGCTTCTAACAGGCTTGTGATTCTTATACCAAGTTCACCTGCTGAAGTCTGAGATACATTGCTTCTAACAGGCTTGTGATTCTTATACCAAGTTCACCTGCTGAAGTCTGAGATACATTGCTTCTAACAGGCTTGTGATTCTTATACCAAGTTCACCTGCTGAAGTCAGAGATACATTGCTTCTAACAGGCCTGTGATTCTTATACCAAGTTCACCTGCTGAAGTCTGAGATACATTGCTTCTAACAGGCCTGTGATTCTTCCACCTTTAGGCTGATTTCCTCCTTTTTGTCTTAAAACCTTTGAACCAAAAGGGTCCAAATTCAAGCTGACCAATTAAAAAATGATGCTATTGCAAGGGTGATGGAATGGGGAGTTGGGGGTAGGGTATTTCAGCCTTTTTTAGTCTTTTGCCAATCACAGGCCTGTTCTAAGTGTTTAGAACCCGTTAGGTCACGTGTATGATACATCATAGGTCCCTGTTTGTCAGTTCACTGTAGTATTTATAAATTATTCTTGGTAATGACTTGTCACATACACTCAGTAAAATTTCTAACTGGTCACTTTATTTTGATAAAGATACCACGCTCTGTACCTTGTATTATAATTCTATTATTTATAATTTTCACATTTAAGTAATGTACTATTGTGGCTGCATAGTCATACCATTCACCCAAGGTGAAATGGTTATTATGTACAGAGAAAATGTTCATAGAATGGTGTTTGCATCATTGAATGTTCATTGTTTCTGTTATAACATATTATTTAAACCAAAGTGAACAATTAAAAATTTGCTGAGCCTGTGATACAATGGAAATGTTCATTATGCGTTACAAAGACGTTTTTGGCATGTCCCTATTTGCTTCAAGGCACTGCATGCAACTCTGTGATTAATCTTTTCGACAGTTCAGCTCATCAGGGGTCACACCATACACTTTGTCCGCCGTACAGTCCGGTCTACCATCACATGTCTTCCCACACTGGCCTGATGGACAGATTATATCTGTATTCAGTGGACACTGAGGTACTACAAGGAAATATTATAGATTACTCACATTTGCAGAAATTTAATAAAATATATCTGCAACAACTTATTTCATTTAGTATTTTTATCACAAACATGTTATGGCAAAAAGTTGCCTTCATCAGTGTGATGTTTATACTGAAATGTATTGACGTCGCTATAGTAACGTTTGCAAACACATTTTTAAAACCATACAAAATGAGAAATTGCAACCTGTTGCAAATGATATGCGAAATAGTTGTAGCAAACAAAGAGCAACATTCAGCCAAGTTGTTGAAGCTTGGAGGTTCAATGTGTTGTATAGCATGTATACTGCAAATGAGAGTTAGTTACAAATGTAGTAACACCAGAATACGATGATGTATACTGCTACTAATGAGGAACAGTAAATGAGTTAAGTACCGGTTGTTACCATAATAGCACTAATCATGTCAACCAACTTCCGTCGTCAAGATTTACTAGTATGATAAAACACAAACATATCCATTACACACAGTTTATGGCTCAGTATTCTGCAGTTAATCAGGAACCATAGAACGCTTTATATAGGGTCCCTGAATCAATAAAATTACCAAATAATACGATAGAGTATGATCTTTGAAATAACTAATCAAGGTCACAGGTAACTGAACCATTGATCAGAGTAAAACGACAAAAAAATGTACAATCTAAATGTTGTATAGTACAATTTTACCCAACAATTGTTTTTACTCTTTATCAATGATACAGCTATCTCAAGGTATAGTTTGAATACATACGACAGTGTTGTTCATCAGCTCCATCATTGCATTGTTGTATACCATCACATACTAGAGCACATGTTGCCATGTCCGAACAATATACTTCTCCTATCTCACATTGTACACCTGTAATATAGCAACAGTAAATAAAGACGTTCAAACATACACAATATCCTCATCAAAATACATGTATAGCACCATCAAAGTGAATCTATGGAACACCATAACTATAACTGTCTTAAGATAATGTCATAATATACTTTGTATTGTCCGCAAGGTACTTTGGCATTTAATTACCAAATGTATAAGCGGATTTAGCTCAGTGGTAACGCACTGGGCTGTCAATCCAGAGGTCGTGGGTTCAATCCTGGCATCGGCACTTGACACATTCTGAAATATTTATAATATTTCCCGCTATATCTGGCCGTGTGGTCTGCAAGTATCTGGAAGTGCCAGTAAGCTGTGTATCGGTGCTGTACACCGGGCACTTTAAAGAACCAGGCTGTCTATTCGAAATAAGAGCTAGACGCACTTCTGCAGCGCCGGACATGCCTGTATCTAATTATCTCTCTCCCTTCAGGGGCTTTCTCTCAGTCTGTCCCTCAGGTCAGATCATGCTGTATCTGCACTGGTAGAGGATGCACCTGCGCCCTTGTGGCTGCAACAAAAAATAATGTAAAGTGCCTTTGAACGTGCGTTCGCATGAAAAGTGCGCTATATAAATCTGGTATATTTATTTTATTTATTTAACAAGTGTACATCATCCGAAGACTATGATCAATACGTCCGCGAAATGACAAAGATATTCAAAATAAAAAGATAAACACCATGTATTAACAACACATGTGGGTGCAACATATACATACATATACATACATGTACAAAGTGTCAGGTGGAACATAAGTGTGACAAAATTGAAAATCATTTTGTCAAAGGTCTAATTAGACATTTCGTGGACGCTAAGGGGAAAATCTTTTTTGTGTGTGTCATTACATATGTAGAGTCCCTCGGGAGCGTTGGTGCCCTCGTTCTGACGGACTTTGTCACCAACCGTCCCTCGGGACTCTGCATATGTTGTAACACGAAATAGCATGCGTAAACCCTACATAAAACACGTTGATGAACACCATACTCTGTAACAGGAACAAAACGTGTTCCAAACAACGGTAATATTCCATGTATATTGTGTATGGAACTTTTAAAAACATTCAAGAAAACAAAATGAGTGCATTATGCATTTCCCGGATACACGTGATACATCAATCGACTCACCACAGTTCCGTTCGTCTGCTCCCGACTTACAGTCTGTGACACCATCACAAACACGTGCACATGCTCCATCTGGACAACGTAAATGTCCATCCCTACACACTGGTGCTACAACACAGAACAAACTGATATATCTGAAATGTGCAGATACAGGGACATCATCAGGTACAGTTTTACGTGTACGTTATCTTATTTTAATATGAACGAAGGATTATGCCTTGTGTGGACATCCTTATAGACACACTGAACAGGCACAGTCAATGTATCATCTTCCGTCTACGTACTGGTCACTGTGATCTACGGAAAAGGCTAGGTCTTGTAGAGACAGCTGAATGTCATTACACGACAGAGGAGCCGACACCATTCCATGTACTGCAAATTTGCACCAATCTTGAGGGACCACGACAGAAGTTTGGTACCCAGATATGACCCTCGAGACCAAGCTGTGGACATGCCAGCAACCTACATAAGACAGTGTAGTTTATCACCACACCCGACCAGGAGATATAAACAGTCGGCCGTCAAAGATAGAACGCAGAGGAAGAAGAATAATATACTCAGAAACCTTTAAAAAACACACAGTACCTAATGGTGGTGTGACACAATGTGATGTGTTTTACCGTTGATAATATACAAGCTATAAACTCGAGCGGCAAAATCCACAAAGAATAAGTTTTCCTTAAGATAAATGGAATGTGTCCTAGTAATGTAATTACACGTAGTACAAGATAATATAGACAAGTACGTTAATAACTAATGTGTCTATGTTATCTACAGTCTCTGTTAGCACTCGTACGTTTTAAACTGTTCATTTTAGATAATGTGGATATACATGTACAGAGGGGCGATTAGAATATTTGCGGACTTACAAAAAAAAATACTCGGGATTATTTTATAACCGAATTTACGAACAGTGTGGTAGCTTTATTGCTAAGAGTTCTCCGTCTTTATTGCTGCATATTGTGTGCATTGTGCGTGTGTGGGTAAGGGAGTGCGTGTTTGTGCGTGTGAAAGGGAGTGTCACTGTGTAAGAGTGTACGTACCATGAATTATTGTTACAATTTGCTTTGTATGTCGATGTACTTTTCTGTATAAGTCTAAATAAACTGATTCTGATTCATATTTTTTGTTGTTGTGTGACATTTCTTTTACTCATATTTTAATTGTCCATTGTATAGGAAACACTCTTGACAATTAGACGTTCTAGTGGAAGCAAAATTCAGAATTCACCATACTTTCTGATCGACCCTTGTATGGCTGTATCTCATTTTCAGTAAGAAAAGTTAATCATACAGTTTGGGGACATGTCAACAAAAGATATGAAGATGAAAGGAGATTTAGAAAATATTTTTTAAATATTTACCACAAAATATTTCATCTTCCAAGCTGGGACATTCGGGTATTTCGTTACATACAGTCGCACAGGTTTTTCCATCCGAACATCTTAACTCGTACTTGCCGCAGGTTTCCGCTGAAGTAAAAAATCTGGTTCTAGTGTACACTTAATTATTGTCTAGAGCCCTCGAGTTCTATATGTATTCTGTGATCAGCTGTTTAAGAGAGTGCTGTCTTCTCTGTTCAATTTTTATCATCTTATTTCTAAGCTTAATGTCATCAAGACACAGTAAAGTTCACTCTCTTTATAACGTTTCGGCATAAAAGCCTTTTTCAAATTATGAAAAATATTAAAAAACTACATATTTTACGCCATCATAGTTCAACGTCAAAAACAAAATGGCGACGTCGGAAATGACGTCAATAAATCAGCGTTAATGTCATCAGTTCGAAACCCCGACAATGCGTATGTTTGGCAAGAAATTTCAACCAATGGTATTAATTTCAACCTTGAAGCATGTATGCATGTATTAACTAGCCTATGACCATCGTAAATAACCGAAATAATATGAAACGTCGTACAGTCGAACAGAAAACTAAGTTTCAAACAATCGGTGACCACAATTTCTGGACTTCCCTTAAGACCATCATTGAGGACACACGAACGGGAGCTAATTGAACTCCTTTTTTATTTAGAGCGATTTGCCAATTTGGGGATAGCATGTGCCCCCGACGTTCCCGTTTGTCTACTTTGTGAGACATTTTCAACAATAGCAAGCACGCATAATACCGACAAGTACAAACTATTTGAATAGATCTTATACTTGTTAATTAATGCTCACTATGTTGTAGCATTTTACTTACGACATTCAAGTTCGTCATCTTGCATTGGACATTGTGGTGTACCATCACACACAGATTCTAGAGCTATACACGTGGGGATCTGTAATTCTTTGACACGTGGATCAAACTTACACATATAGTTCTGCTCATAGGTACACGTGGCTAAAAATAACAAACAAAACTGATAAACCACTTGGATGTGTATATGTTATTGATTAGTTACATTATTTGAAATACTATGAGTATGGTGATATTATTATCATCAATTTTAAACAGTAGAATCACAAGTCCATCTAAGGATGTACACACACACAAACTGATCTATCGATTTTAACCACGCACATTGTACTCGTATATATATTTATGTATAAATCTCGACGTATTAATTTTCCATAAAAGACTGCTATTATATTGTAGATATAGTAACAAGATAAACATTTAAGTGACTGATTACAATCGCAGAAACAGTTTGCCTGTGAATGTATGAGTGACTATCAATTAAGAGACAATGACCATCAAGTGATTACAAAATGTAAGTGTATGTAATTAATATACGATCAATGTTTAACATACAACCATAACATCGTCACACTTTTCCTGCGGCTTTAATACTGGCAACTATTGACATGTTCACAGTTTTCATATACAAATGTACACATGTATTTAGACTACATACACTGGATCGTAATAAGCGAATATACATTATCATAATCTATGCATAGATCGTTTTGTTCTACGTTGGTAAGATCATTATGTTCTTTGTTGGTAAACATTTGGAACTACGTCTCTCTCGTAGGTTTTATTTTCTATTAAATGCTAGCAGCTGTCTGTACATGTACACTACTCAAGCAAAGCAAACGGAATACATTGTTTGTACATTGAACAACGATCAAACGTGAATGCTCGTACCCTGAATGGACTCGTAAATTTCTCGATGTAAGTCCTCATTACGGTTACGTTGAGGTCGTCTACCCCGTCCAGAATCTCTCTGTGCGATGACCAAGTTCTGTTCCGGCAGATAATTTAAACAAATCAAGATAAGAACCAAAGCCTGAAAAAGCACCACGTACTCGTATATAAATAAAAAAACATACCAACATTGCCTAAACGTCGTTATTGAATTAAAATGCCGTAACGTTGTTTTAGTACAACTTCTATCCCGAAGGTCCTACAATAAGCTGCCAAGATTGTTTTTTTCGTTGGATTACTAATTGCAAGACAGGAAATATTGTACGCCGCTATTCAACAATGTCATTCGATTGGGATTGCTGTACTTACCAGCACTAATTTTCTCTCCCACAAACAACGAAACATTCTCCGACAACATGAATGTCACAGAAGAGAACCATAGACAAATTCCCAGAAAAGGACCAAAGACAATGACACAGAAAAGGCCCAAAGACAATGACACCGAAAAGGCCCAAAGACAATGTCACAGAAAAGGCCCAAAGACAATGTCACAGAAGAGGACCAAAGACAATGTCACAGGAAAGGCCCAAAGACAATGTCACAGAAAAGGCCCAAAGACAATGTCACAGAAGAGGACCATAGACAATGTCACAGAAAAGGACCAAAGACAATGGTACAGAGACAATGTTACAGAAGAGGACCATAGACAATGTCACAGAAGAGGACCATAGACAATGTCACAGTAGAGGACCATAGACAATGTCACACAAAAGGCCCAAAGACAATGTCACAGAAAAGGCCCATAGACAATGTTACAGAAGAGGACCATAGACAATGTCACAGAAGAGGACCAAAGACAATGTTACAGAAGAGGACCATAGCCAATGTCACAGTAGAGGACCATAGCCAATGTCACAGTAGAGGACCAAAGACAATGTCACAGGAAAGGCCCAAAGACAATGTCACAGAAAAGGCCCAAAGACAATGTCACAGAAGAGGACCATAGACAATGTCACAGAAAAGGACCGAAGACAATGGTACAGAGACAATGTTACAGAAGAGAACCATAGACAATGTCACAGAAGAGGACCATAGACAATGTCACAGTAGAGGACCATAGACAATGTCACACAAAAGGCCCAAAGACAATGTTACAGAAAAGGCCCATAGACAATGTTACAGAAGAGGACCATAGACAATGTCACAGAAGAGGACCAAAGACAATGTTACAGAAGAGGACCATAGCCAATGTCACAGTAGAGGACCATAGCCAATGTCACAGTAGAGGACCATAGACAATGTCTCAGTAGAGGACCATAGACAATGTCACAGTAGAGGACCATAGCCAATGTCACAGTAGAGGACCATAGACAATGTCACAGTAGAGGACCATAGACAATGTCACGGAAGAGGACCATAGACAATGTCACAGTAGAGGACCATAGCCAATGTCACAGTAGAGGACCATAGACAATGTCAAGGTAGAGGACCATAGACAATGTCACAGTAGAGGACCATATAAAGGTCACAGGGAGGACCATAGATAATGTCACGGGGGAGGACCATAGGCAATGTTACGGGGGAGGACCATAGACAATGTTACGGGGGAGGACCATAGACAATGTCACTGGGAAGGACCATAAACAATGTCACGTTGAAGGACCATAAACAATGTCACGTAGGAGGACCATAGACAATGTCACGGGGAAGGACCATAGACAATGTCACGGGGAAGGATCATAGACAATGTCACGGGCAAGGATCATAGACAATGTCACAGTAGAGGACCAAAGAAAGGTCACAGGGAGGACCATAGACAATGTCACGGGGAAGGACCATAGACAATGTCACGGGGAAGGACCATAGACAATGTCACAGTGAGGACCATAGAAAGGTCACAGGGAGGACCATAGACAATGTCACGTGGGAGGACCATATACAATGTCTCGGGGAAGGACCATAGACAATGTCATGGGGGAGGACCATAGACAAGGTCACGGGAGAGGACCATAGACAATGTCACGGGGAAGGACCATAGACAATGTCACGGGGGAGGACCATAGACAATCTTACGGGGAAGGACCATACACAAGGTCACGGGGGAGGACCATAGACAATGTCACGGAGTTGGAACATACGGATGGACAATGTCACAGCAGAGTATGAATATAAATGGCGTAAGCTGTACCTTATTATATCACACACAATGATGAGTAACTCCATAATATCCGATGCCCGACGAGTGTCTATTGGATTCATGTAAATATATAAAGGAACGGAATAACTCACACAGTCACTCGGCAAGCATTCAACTCTCCTGTGTCACAGAGATGAGATAGTATACTTAGAAGATGAGATAGTATACTTAGAAGATGAGATAGTATACTTAAAAGATGAGATAGTATACTTAAAAGATGAGATAGTATACTTAGAAGATGAGATAGTATACTTAAAAGATGAGATAGTATACTTAAAAGATGAGATAGTATACTTAGAAGATGAGATAGTATACTTAGAAGATGAGATAGTATACTTAAAAGATGAGATAGTATACTTAAAAGATGAGATAGTATACTTAAAAGATGAGATAGTATACTTAAAAGATGAGATCTTAAAAGATGAGATAGTATACTTAAAAGATGAGATAGTATACTAAATATAATAATGAAAGAGAAATGTGACAATGAACAAATAATAAATGTGTTTACCTTGAAAAACTTGTACATATCCATAATAACAAAACGAACTATTTTTGGAAAGAATAAAATGCTACGTGCGTTTTGTTGTAGTTAATGTAATTTACTAATTTTATAATTGATTAAATTTACAAACACAAGTTTTACACCTGTATACGTACGGTAATGTCAAAAACACGCGGAAGTTTACAATATATTGTATCACATTAAAACGAATCATTAAGTTTGTGGTTGGTGGTAACGCACGTGGGGCATGAATACAACATATATCAACAACAACAACCGATGTATTGACAAACACAATTTAAGTGATGCTCCGTTTTTGACCGTGGCGTCGTACCTTCGGGTGCATTATTTCAATGTTTGTACCGTAAAAACACGAAAACACACGAACTTGCAACAATACAGTGTTTTTATCTGATGTGATCAGAAAGTAGTAGGTTTTTCAGTCCTTAAAACAGCTGAAACTAGGTCATTCAGCTTTTTATTGCTTAAACTGAAACTAGGTCATTCCATTTTTTATTGCTTGCTTAAACTGAAACTAGGTCATTCCATTTTTTATTGCTTGCTTAAACTGAAACTAGGTCATTCCATTATTTATTGCTGAAACTAGGTCATTCAGCTTTTTTATAGCTGAAACTAGAATCTATACATGTTATATACATGTAGGTCTTTTAGTTTTTTTGACAGGTAGACCTTGGATCGACTTTCGACTGTTTCACAGCTGAAACTTGGACTTTCAGCGGTTAAGTTCATTATCTAGTTCAGTGTGTATTGGGCAATGTGCCGTGAATGTCACGGTTATTTCTGTTTTCTGTGTGTGGCTGTTTTAGTTGAATGCTGCCTTCCTCGTCCGATTTTATTATTGTTTGAGCAATTACATCCTACACACGTTATGCACACAGACTTGCCATATGTGACTGTTTAAAACGGGTTTATTTGATTAGATTAAATTTAATATTGGTCGACGGAGATATACTTGTAGTCATATCGACAGTTGCTTAATTAAATGACCACTTATACATCCCCTTCATGTATTAGTTATTTATTGTGTATGTGACCATGGCATGTTTCATTGGTAATAATTTATGTTTTATCGTATTTAGCCCCGGCTTTTTAATATTGTTTCAGTCATCTTATGTGGTGAGTAATAATTGAGTCGAATTGTCCTAATCAGGTTTCCAGAAATATATTTTCAATCAGCGCCGATCAGGGGCCGGGATTACAACGAATACTTACACTCAGCACTTAACACTCAAATATTGAAATTCACTCGTTGGAGGTTCATTGTGGCATATTAGAGCAAGACTTTGTAACATTGTTAAATTGGTACTACATATTGTTTTTGGCTTAATTCTTAGTTTAATTTGGTGTATTTTTAAGCTATAATTGCAATTCATCAGTCTTAGTGCTGAGTGTTGCACTTATAAATAGTACAAAATGGCAAAGAAAATGTATCAAATGTTATTTTCAACACTCATTTAAGTACATGTATCTTATACATTTTCCTCGTCTAAATTTACAATCTTGGACAAATAATAGCTCATTATATTACATTTTCAATATTTGAGTGTTGAGTGCTGAGTGTAAGTATTCGTTGTAGATTCACGATATTTCTCCATTCAGCTCTATTCTTAGCTTCGACCCATTCTCTCAGTTCAGCTTCTACTGTTCAGCAAATCGCGTCAAAGTATCATAACCGCCCTCCCACGTTTTATGTAAACATTGGATATTATTACCTAGCACTCTATATAACGAGTAATTCGTTATTTTTGACTGTTTCATGTCTTAATGTTTATTTTTAGATTCAGGTATGAAACAGTTCATTGCCAGGAGGGCAACAGTTTTGACTGTTACACCCCTGGATGAACTGTTACCTGCGCACTACGATGCGCAATATAAATTCCTGCAAAAACACCCGGATAGATCTATAGCGTATGTTTAATATAACTCTTGAACAATGTTTAGTCCCTTTTTGCTTTATTACATGCCGATTTTATTTGTTTGATAATAAATTCATGGGGATAATGACAGTCTTGAATTTATAACAAAAAATATCCGCTATTAGTATGACAAAATGTCTTAGAAATATCCTTTTTGTTTGTTGTATAAGTAGAACTTTACTGTAGTTATATAGAGTATTAGGTAATAAAACAGTTATTTCATGTCTGTTTTGGGTTAACAGTCAAAACTATTGTCCCTCGGTATCGGAGAAGACATTTTGAACTGTTGCCCTCGGCCTATCGGCCTCGTGCAACAGTTCAAAAGTCTTCCCCGATACCTCGGGACAATAGTCTTGACTGTTAACCAAACAGACATGAAATAAGTGTATAATATGATTTTAGTGACTTAGTGTGAAGCTGTATACATAATTTATGTATCTGTACCAAACGTTGTATTTGGGAGGTTGCGAAATTTAACGTGTATAGGTATATTTTTAACTTTGGTAATCCAAACACGGACTCGTATTCTGAAAAGGTGAGGCCTGCTTCTAATCGGGTTAGTCCACAGTTTAAAGACTATAGTACAACAGTATGCATAACCTAGAAATTTACTTATATCGTATTTGTCTATGTGAATACTACTTTTGAACATTTCGTCTTCTAGGTATGGGTTGTTTCTAAATTATGTACATGTACTATATTACACAGGTATGTCCACGCACAGGAAAGTCAAGATATTTTCGCCCATGGACTCATTGAGTTTATATAAACACACATACTTATACATGAAGAAATCATGTTCCAACTGCCACGTGATTTGGCACGCACACGCTCTGTTTCGCATGCAAATTTAAATGACAAACTTTACCTTATCATTGACAGATAGCTATAGATGTACAACGACCTTCGAAATACAGTATGACCTTTGGGCGAGTTCATTTGCTAAGGTTGAAACAATATTTACCGTTATTTTTCTAGTATATTAGGAATATATCTTATAAATTAACGTTATCTTTCAAGTTGACAGCGTGGCCTAGTGGTTAAGATGATCTATGCTCTGAACTAGTCTGTACTCAGAACATTCTTTTTATATGGGCTGTGGGTTCGAGTCCGCTGCTAAACTCTTTTTCAATAATTTTATTATCATAATACATGAGTGTTTTTTCATATATTTTATTACTTAATGAATAATGAAATTATGTTTAAGGTTAAATACAAAGTTGATTTGTTTCGTTTATTTTACGATTTTAGCCTGCCCTGGATATTGTATTTATTCATTTTTTGCTCAGATGACACTCGGGTTGAATTACAAACTATTTTCATCATTGGTTTCGCTGGAATTAGAATTTGAATCACCACTCTAAGAATATTCGGTAGAAACGTCAACATTAATAAGCGTTTACTCTGGTAATACAGGCAGCACAGTTCGGGTGACCGTTGACCGATATCTCTGTTCAACAGTCTTGACGTGGTAATGTTTTTAAGAATTAAAATACAGACAAAATGTACAAAGGAAATAGATATATTTTAGAAATATACGCGATTGTTTATTTAGCAAATTTAAAAAATATTCAAAATGGGTGGGATTCGAACCCAAGCAAAAATATATTTAGTTTTATAAGCAGTAGCTTAGCCTACTGCGCCATGGAGGACGATGTAAGCTATAATTTCAAATAATATATTTCTTTTCCGAATACACCCCTTTTACCTGGATTATTTCATTATTAAAAGTACAGTTACGCCCGAACGATTGTGGTTTTTCTATACCAGGGTAGCAATACCACGTGACTTTTGGCTACCGTTACAAGCAGAAATTTGTAAACATTAGAACACAAATATAGCCATAAGTATTCTATTTCTTCATCGATAATTATAAGATATACGCTACGCTAAGGGGAATATTATTAGTTTTCCATGAAATACTGGATCTTTTTCAGTAGCTTGACCGTTTTTCCAGTACCCTGTGAAACATGTATTTTCCATAGTTTCATCGGGTGTTGGGCAAAATGGCACAGCTGCTGAAAAGGACCTTATATTTCATGGAAAGCAAATAATTTTGGGTATAAGAATAATTTTGTTTAACAAAGGCAAGAAACGGGTTCAGTTTATTAATTTTTATTGTGCTATCTGAATCGCTAGTGTACACTATAAAACCAACGAACACATATATGCTCCCGAGGCACATCAAAAGAGAAGGTTAGAAGACCAGTTAAGATACATGTGCAAATGCAATCGATAGTTTCAAAGAATGAGAGCAAGAAGGGAAACATTAGAAGCGACAGACATCGTGAAAACGTCGTTAAATACTACAAAATGACGTCACGGACAAAATAAGATTATTTAAGAAATTTGACATTTTTCTAACCATTATCTGAGTTTTAATCTTAAAATTGGTCACAGAAAAAAACTTACATCTTTTGTCTACACATGTGCAAAAACCTTTTGCGATAGAAGAATGAAGAGGTTTGATAAATAGACACTGAAACTGAATACTTTCTTTTTGGACACCTTGTATGAAGCAATAAATGTAAACCATACGTCTTTGGTATGTTTGCTTTGAGGCAAACAAACATGGTCGGTAGGCAGAATGAACGTAGGCCTGAAAAAAGAAGCAACCGTGCCACTTTGATACTCAGGAATAGTGGACATATCACACAGGTTAGGCCTTCCTAGGACAGCTATATCATGAATTATTAAAATTATTTTGGCAGAATTGTAATGTTGCGAATATTCCGAGGAAGAGTGCTCCAAGGAGGCCATGATCATCGACTTTCGATGATTATAGGAAATTGCAAGTATTATCAATCAGGAGACAGGGGACACGGCTATCTTTAGATGGACCTTTCTGAGAAAATAACACAGTGAAGCTTTTTACAGACATGATCTGCGCTTACGTATCAGAGAAACGACATTTGGACGTTCACTTATGGCACGGTGCTGTAGAAAAAAGAACTGACTTACATTATAAAAAAGAGTGTCTTCGTCAAAGTAAACATTCGAGTATATATTTATGTATAAGATACAAAATGACCTAATTGGTACATTAACACTTAGTGACCCAAGTATTAAATCCGGGGTTGTTAAGTTTGTTAAACGTGCATTGTACTATATGTTTTTTTTTCACAGTCATTCGGTGACTCGGGGTTATCTGACTATTCGAGGCCAGACACTGTTATCTACTGTCCTTATATGCCCTCGCATGTTTCACTTTATAAACCTGTAAAGTTGTCCATGCAAGCACTGCACTTTGGAACATTGCACAGTCTGGATTTACATTTTGTTCATGATCATATCGGTATAAAAGGTAAGTTATATATTACCAAACATGGCGCCAGGTTTGGCGTGCTTAATCGCAGGTGTTAATTTGAATGAATTGGAAAATTAAAATATTCTTGAAAAACAATGTCATCTTTACAGGTGTTGCCAGGTCTAATAGTAAATTCTTATTTGGTCCATGATTTCCTTCCGTATGGCATCCATACTGTTCGTGGTTTCCTCTTGGCTGAAATAGTGTACATTCATTCTGTATGGATGTAATGTTATCCATGGTTTTCATAGGACTATAATACCCGGTACATATACTATACCGATTATAGATTTAAATGTAACGGAAATGATCTCGAGTTGGTTAGTGAATATCGATATTTAGGGCTCACTTTGTCCGAAACTTTAGACTATAATATCACCGCAAAATATGTAGCAAAATCAGCTACACGTGCCCTAGGGCTACTGATTTCTAAATTTAAAATGACAGGAGGTATGCCTTATGAAGTTTATTCAAAATTATATGACTGTATAGTATGGCCAACAATCAGTTATGGAGCAGCTATTTGGGGCACGCAAGAATATACTTGTATAAATGCAGTACAACATAGAGCTATCAGATTTTATTTAGGAGTGGGTAGATATACACCCAATGCAGGCGTGAACGGTGACATGGGTTGGTTACCCCCATTCGCTAAACAATGGAAATCAATACTATCACAGTGGTTTCGTCTGAACTCACTGGTAAGAGATAGACTAAATTTTAAGGTTTTTAAATGGTCATTTTTACGTAGACATGCAACGAAAAACTGGTGTTATAGAGTATGTACGAAAGTGAACGTATCAGTTGACACTCATTATAGTAACTCTATGCGAAAAACTATTATCAATAATTGTATTGAGGAACAGTTTAATATGTACAAACAAGATTGGTTACAAACTATTAATAATGATCAGTTAAGAGGAAACGGAGGCAATAAACTTAGAACGTATAGACTATTTAAACATTCATATGAAACGGAGACCTATGTGAAGAACAATATTATACCAAGAACTCATAGAAGTGCGCTGTCAAAGTTCCGTTGTGGTGTTGCACCCCTAAAAATTGAGATTGGACGATATCAGGGGATACCCATCGATGAACGATTTTGTTTTAATTGTATGAATGTTGTCGAAAATGAATATCATGTAATAATGTCATGTTATCTGTATGAAAACACCAGACGTCATTTATATCAATGTATTCAAAATGTTTACCCTGATTTTAATTATCTGAACGATCTAGAAAAGTTTTATTATATCTTATCAAATAATGAAATCGTAAAATACAGTGCCAAAGCTTGTCATGAAATTCTAGTCACCAGGAGAAATGTATTGTACAGTTAAGGTTTTTACATGTATAATGATAATTTATATCATGACATCCATTTGTATTTGTAATTGAATTATATTGTATTTTAAGGATATTCTTCATTATTGTTTTTATGTATGTATACTTGAAATTTTATGCCGTTAATATTGTCTCTCATAACTCAAATTGAGTGGTTTTGTGCATGTTTTACATTTTTATCATTTTATATGTATGTTTGTAACAAACATGTACAAGAGTGAGACGTTAATAAATTTATCTTATCTTATCTTATACTATCCTTCGTTTTGGCTAAAAATCCGTAAACAATGTATCGAATGAAAGCTATTTTTGGCAGCATGTAAAAATCGCAATGCATTTTAATTTATATAATTATATGACACACTTCTGTCACAAAGTGTCTACTCATTCTGCGCAATTCATCTGCCTGGCAGTGCATTTTCTAGTGGAATTAGTCCAATTGTGAAGAAGGTGTTGTGAATTATGTTGCATTTGTCAATCATGACAAATTCATGATCGTTGACGTATAATTACTATTCCGGGCGTTTGCGAGGAGCTAATTGTACAAAATAGCATACATGTTTGATTAGAGGAAAGAACTAGGCCTTAGAAGACCATTCTATGACATCAATGCTATTTTGCGTCAGATGTGTAGAGAACTACGTGACGTGTGTCTTGTAGCAACATCTAGTTGGAATTGCATTGCCCGAAAACATGTTTCTAGTGTGAATAGTAACGGTAGTGGAAATCAAAGCGCTGTGGGGAGCATAGAATTGCATGCTCATAGGATCAAATATTCAATAAGCGTTTAGTATTCAAGGACATGTTTGATTTATTCGATACTATGGGACACGATTAGAGCATGTTTCATCTCCATGATGCATCAATGTACTGTTAATGATGCTAATTCCGTTCATAGGGTATAGTGTTACTATCCATATACAATGTATCTAACTAGTTGTTCCTATACTATGTAAGATAAGTTTAACAACACTCGATATATTTCTAAAAATGAGACTAATTTTAAATGAAAAATAAAATAGTTATTTGGACGATTAATACGAAATATCGCAAACATGTATACCAAACTGAATGATGTTGTTAAGCACGTGTCAACTGCAAGTAAATGAGCGTAAAACGACGAAGGGTAGCAACACCAAAATCACAGCAAATGTCAGAATCGAATTGTATACCTATTACGATCGATCACAGCCCCACGGCGGCTTTGCACCCTTGAAATTAGTTCTTGGCTAATCTGTTGGAATGATAGTCCATTCCTAAAGTGATGACCGTTCCAGATCATGCATGAACACGTGATACGTGCCGGTGGACATGACGCCGGACCAATCAACGATACGTTTGTAATGCGCATATATGGATGTTTGGGATACTTAACATGTGACATTCATGCTGAACCAATCTCTGACATGCTATGGCTGTCGAAGACGTGCGTCAACGGCACTCTAGCGTAATAACGTGTATCACAAAAATAACAATTGTTGAGCCATTTCCAGATAGCTAGCACCGTTACACGTACTCTAGATCGATGGGATGGCGGAAAACTATTGTAACTCCAATATAAAACATAGGGAGTTACAATAGTTTTCCGCCAACCCATCGAGATGCACTAAGTAAATTTCCCACAGGAACGACAAAAATCTATGTTATCTCTTAGTGTTGATTTGGCGTACTTGAAATAACTTCTTAGCGGGGTTAGTTGCGTAAAACAGTCATTCTCTAAATGCGAACATTAACAATTTTGATATATATTTTAAAAGTTAAAACATAACTCTAAAACGAAATAGATACTGTTTTGAGCAGTTTATGTCAAGAATTTATCAAAGCATCCACCACACACTTGCAATTGTTTGCCACAATATAGCAGAGACTCCGGAACAATTTCAAGTTTTTTGAAATAAAGAGTAAAACACAACTTTTTAAATACTGTAAAAATTTTTGGATCATGTTTTTTTTAATAGTATACAAAGATATGGATCATTTCAGTACATACGGGGTTGTGTCTACGTTAAGTTCTTGTCACATTATTTATAAACAGTTGTTGTATTTATATATTTACATTTTATTATATTATACTTGTATGTTAAAGGACGACAATGGAAATAAGAACTACGTGTAGTTCTTTTTGGTGTCATCCCTTATATGTAATGTTGATTGCCATGACATTGTTATTGCATGCATGCATGTTTATTGTTTTATGTATATTTTGATATATTTTATCAATGAATTGTACATTGTGTAGAAATAAATTCTATCTATAATCTATCTATACATCGTATTTATGAAATTGTGTTACAGTAACGTCGAATATAACGTTTGAATGGCGTTCGTGACGTCACGCAAATAGTCTCCAAACACGACCTATACAAAATCAGCTGTAACTTCCTTAAAAACCAAAATATCAACGAAACATTTTCTGCATTTTGCCTTATTAGGATTTTTCTGTTAAAGTATGGAAAATATCAAAATCATTTTCGTCAAAATAGCAGGTTTTCCTGGAGACTGGCTCATATGTATGTCGATACGGTATGTATTATATGTGATTTTAGGCAGACAAGATGCTCCTGTTGGGTAACTTTATGTTGATGGTATGGATCGGCCTTTCTGGTTATCGTAAGTTATTTCCTCACTTCATTCATCCAATCAAACTACATGCAGTAATTGATTTGTTCTAAATACACATCGCTTGTAACAGCCATCACTTAGTCTTGATTAAATTTTATGTTGTTTATCAAACATTTTGCAGCAAAGATTTGTCCAGAGGTAAGATAAGTTTAAAGTATACATATTAGATCACTATTTCACCGCTACAACCTCTTAGCATCAAGCCAAATTTTCACTTCATAAGTTTGTTTGGCCGGTTAACGCAGCACACAGGTGCTATAATTATGTTTAACCTTTTCTGTATTATATATTGTATTTTCTAATTCAATTACAAATGTTATGTAAATTATCTGTATTGTTTTCTAGATGTCGCAGCAGAAACACCGATAACAAAAATCACAGGTGAATATATGAACATATGTAGTCTATCACATGTAACTAGCTTGTATGGTATCTCCTCATAGGCTATAACACCTTATAGGACGTATGGTAATGTTTGCCTGTCATAGGAAGCATGGTAGCACCTCATAGGCTGTTGGGTAGCTCCTCATAGGACGAATGGTAGCTCGTCATGGGACGTATGGTAGCACCTCATAGAACGTATGGTAGCTCCTCACAGGCTGTATGGTAGCTCCTCATAGGACGTATGGTAGCTCCTCATATGCCGTATGGTAGCTCCTCATAGGCTGTATGGTAGCTCCTCATAGGACGAATGGTAGCACCTCATAGTCTGTATGGTAGCTTTTCATAGGACGTATGGTAGCTCCTCGTAGGCTGCATGGTAGCTCCTCATAGGACGAATGGTAGCACCTCATAGGCTGTATGGTAGCACCTCATAGGCTGTATGGTAGCTCCTCATAGAACGTATGGTAGCTCCTCATAGGACGAATGGTAGCACCTCATAGGCTGTATGGTAGCACCTCATAGGCTGTATGGTAGCTCCTCATAGAACGTATGGTAGCTCCTCATAGGACGAATGGTAGCTCCTCATAGGCTGTATGGTAGCACCTCATAGGACTATGGTAGCACCTCACAGGCTGTATGGTAGCCCCTCATAGGACGAATGGTAGCACCTCATAGGACGTATGGTAGCACCTCACAGGCTGTATGGTAGCCCCTCATAGGACGAATGGTAGCTCCTCATAGGACGTATGGTAGCACCTCACAGGCTGTATGGTAGCCCCTCATAGGACGAATGGTAGCTCCTCATAGGACGTATGGTAGCACCTCATAGGACGTATGGTAGCTCCTCATAGGGAGTATGGTAGCACCTCATAGGACGTATGGTAGCTCCTCATAGGACGAATGGTAGCACCTCATAGGCTGTATGGTAGCTCCTGATAGGCCGTATATGGTAGCTCCTGATATACCGTATGGTAGCCCCTCATGGTTTAAATATAACATATAATGTGAAAAATGTCGTCCGATGAGTGAAATAAGAAGGTCGTGAGTGGTGCCAAACGGTTTATCAAAAAGAGGTGAATTGTCCAGTCATGGACAAAAACGATGTGGTTAATTGGTTCATTAAAATAAAACCATGTTTATAGTAGTAGCTTTCAGTCTCTTATCTAATTCTGGCCTCATATGTTTGTAAAAGCTTTCATAGAGAACAATCTGACACATTTAATATACGCTACCCAAAAATGCATCATTACCACCAATTATAAACAGTTGCTGACTAGCTCAATTTGAGGGATAATGCAAATGTTTGTTAACGTTGTGATTAATACAGAAACCAGCTGTAAGACCGTATATACAGATAAAGTCTATATTTGATCCATGGAACAAAGTTCTGAATGTTGACTCGTTTGTAAAAGGTTTTCCTTAATCCTTATGTTTTAGTATCAAAACAAACACTCGGCGATACTGTATTACACAAAAATAGTTCAATTGGTTCAAAACGCTTGAAAGAAAAATACAGAAATAGAACATTTTCTGTACCACGTCCATGTCTTTTTACTCGTACAAATGCTAAGTTACCCCTTTCTTTTGGACAATCTGTCGACATTTATTGAAAAATAGACTTCTAGTGAATTTCGAGAAAAAAAGAACATTAGTGGAATTCAGCTGTTTAAAGCTAATAATACATGCAGAAAGAAATATACCTCGTGCGAGATTTATTTCACAGTCAATATAATGCACGGAACGATGCAAGTGATGTTCTGTTCTGTACACGAAATCCGGTCGTGCTGCCCTAATCTTTTCTAAATAGACTCCTTGGTTATTTACTGTGGTCTGTGTTTAGCACCGATACACGCTGGACTATTTCTTGGTTTCCAACCAGTATATATCTGGTTGGGTGTGAAACACTGAAAAACGATCCTGAAATTTCCAGCACACCGGCCCAGAACATTGGACCTCCAAGCGATAACCACTCAGTCACCGTGCCACCTCTGTATACAAACATGATCTCTCCTTTACGAATATGGGTAGGTGTAAGCAATTTTAAATGCATCATTATTTCTTTAGTTCACATATTTTCTAGACAATAATGATGTAATATTTCAATTATTATAATTATAAATAAATACTCGAGGAATACCTGTAAGTATACATGTATATTGAATGTATTTCAGACTGTCAGGGTAGTGTGTTTGATATTGTGTTTGTACTGGATTCATCTGGCAGTGTGGGATATGATAACTTCACTGTGATGAAGGGTTTCGTCAAGTCTATCATAGAGAACTTAGAGATAGGACCCAACCAGACCAAAGTTGGACTGATCACATTCAGTAGATACCCGTCTATCAGGATCAGGCTTGATGACTACACGGATGAGAAAACATTACTCAAGGCGGTGGATAATGTACCGTATTTACCAGGTAATGGTGTAGTTTGGTATTTATTTTATGAAAGCCGTAACAAATCTTCTTACAGTTTACATGGCACTGAATAGGAAACCTGATTTTGTATCACGTTATTTAATGAACAATATTACACGGTTTATACGAGAATACTTAAGTACATGTAATACATCTTGATTATTTTTTGTTTTGTGGCTTACTTTAGTTTTAGAGAACCACTGTCCCAACTTGTCAATGAACGTCAATATGAATTAGCTATTTTGCTTATTAGACATTATCTAAGAAATGGTATTTGACTTAAGACAAATCTCACTTCAACTGTTTAAGAAATTCACGACTAAGTATTTCTTGAAGCAGTCTTTATATTTATGTAATTAACGATTTTCAGTAACTAACTACATAAAACAGACAGAAAATTAGAATACAGTGCACAGCTGATTATAAAAGTCAGATATATATTATTACACAATGCATAAGAATAGGATCAGCAAACATGTTGTCTTAATGGTTATAGTTAACTATTTGTGTTCTAAACTTAAGACTTATGTTCAAGGCTTTGAAATTGCAAATATCTGCATGGTTTTAAAATAATTAAAGTGAGGAAATGTACTGTATATAGAGCATATCGTACATGCTGTACATGTATACATTCGATATACCGACAAATTCATTATACTGACATCATATTTTGGGACAAAAGTATTAGAACGCTCTTTGTATCAATTCAGTATACTGACATATTCGTTACAACGACATTTTTCTTGGAAACGAACAGCGTCGTTGTATCGAGTTCTGACTGTATAACCATGTGTATTTATGTCTTAATTCCTTAATGAAATTGTACGAAATATAAACCACAGCTAATACACTGGTTATTTCTGTAGGTATAACGGAGACGCAGAGTGCTATAGAATTATTACAACAAGAAGGTTTTAAGGGAGATCGACCTAACGCTCCCCATGTTGCTGTGGTGATCACTGATGGTAAATCATTCCATACACAACAAACAGCGGCTGCTGCTCAAGCTGCCAGAAACCAAGGTAATACATACATCGCTTGCTTAGAATGAAAAGGTCGTAAGTGCTGCTTACGACCTTGTGAGACTCATACATATTTGAAATCTTCATCTTAAGGCGCTTCTTATGAGCCTATGTTCACTGAAGAAGTTTTGACTGCAGTTGACAAAAAGTTTCATTTTCACACCGTTTTTCTTGTTTTCTCAAAATAGCATTTTTGTTCTTTCGACCTTCTTTTTCTCAGCCAGCGACATGTAGTGTGTAGCATGACGCTAAGTCCCATTTCTAACCATCATCTTTCCATTCAAAAATAAATGAAGACACTTTGTATAAAAACATAAATCCATAAATGGAAAATTATAATGATATATGGGGAGGTAGGGTATGTGCTTTAGAATATAGAGCTTCCTGGTTCGATCCCCGTCCGTGCCACCGCTTACTGATAATTTTCTGTCCATGAATAATCAACAATGTCCAGTCGGTTGAACAGACTTTAACTAGGTACTTTACTTTTACTATTTTACGTGCTAGAAAGATATAGAACTCCATAATACTGTAAACTCATTAATTCCCATGGGTATCAAAGTTCGCGAATTATTGTGTAATGGTATTTGGTGGTTTCTTAAATTCGTAGATTTTTAATAATTAAAGAAAATCTCTTGTTTACGTATTTTTGAAGTTTTTTATTTGAGGGGATTTAATATCGCTATCTATTTCATCAGCAAAATCAACGGAAATTAATCCACCGCGAATATTAATAACTATACAGTATCATATTAGTCCCTTTTTATGTTTTCAGGAATTACGATGTTTGCTATTGGTATTGGTACTGAGATCAACATACCAGAACTAAACTCTATCGGTACAGACCCGGATAGTCAACATGTGTTTACCGTCTCTAACTTCGCTTCCCTAACCAACATCGTCAACTCTCTCACAACTAAAACATGTACAGGTAAATCATTATAATCAAAGTCAGACTTTGCGGACAATTATCCCTATATAAAATTTACTTTCAAAATATAATTTACTTGGTGTATCTGCAAAAATTGCGGAGCATTTATGCAATATCTAAGATTAAATCCCCAAATATAGTGTGCCTTAGTTCAAGGAGTTGACGAAAAATTATAACCACAAGACAACAAAATATGACAAATTGAAGCCTAGGTTAGATGTCGACGAACACACTACACTGCATACTCCAGTTTTTGTCAAGGGAGGCGTACGTAGTGATCGAGGGCTGGAGCATATGCCTTCTGTTCCGAATCCGTGGGTTGGATCCTCTCTGCATCGGATTTTTAAATAATTTTTAACATTGCTTATGTATCGATGACAAGTAACAAAGGGCATCGAGAGTGTAAGAACCTGCTTTAATATCAATGTAAAGAATACTCGTACTAACTTCAACTTTACTTTTGTTGTATATTATAGCTCCCGTTGTAGTACCGATCACACGACCTCCCGTCAACACTCCAGCACCTACAGGTAAGTCACTCACACGACCTCCCGTCAACACTCCAGCACCTACAGGTAAGTTACTCACACGACCCCCCGTCAACACTCCAGCACCTACAGGTAAGTCGGAGTATTATAACAACGCAAATAAATCATAGCTAGTAATACAGTGTGGTTCCTCTGATGATTTGTCGTTTGTAAAAGCTGTCAGAAGCATACACAAAAACATATTACTAACAATAGGTAGGCATATCACTGGTAATACTACCTCACTGAAATGTTGTTTCACTACTGCGAACCAAACCTTCCAAACCTGGTATACTAGTAAGTCATATTTCAGTTTAAAACATCATTGACCTGATCATTTAAAGAGACTCGGCAAATAAATTACGTTGCCATAAGACCTGGGATCAAGTCAAGCCATCCTTCGTGTGGCCTCCATAGCTAAATGGTTAGCGTGTTTGCCGCCTAATCTGGCGACCCGGGTTCAAATCCGGGTGGAGGCACACATATATATGCCTGCCATATTTCAGCAGAAATCTGACTTGCAAATAAAGGCTATGCTCGGCATTTTTTAGAGAAAAAAGTCAAACCATCCTTTGGTAGTACGTGCATACTGAGTAATGTTCACCCCCCCCCCCCCCCTGAATGACAGTTTTGTAACCGCCACATGGACTTACATGGACTATACATGTATATATATAAATAATATCAAATAATTATGCTTCTGTTTCTTTTTCAGCGCCAGCAGTCATTACACAAGTCAATGAAACACAAGGTTCGTGGACAATTATTTAATTGAAATATGGAAATAAATATACCATTACATGTACATATTTTATTATATACGCAGTTCATATAGAATGTATTTATGAGCCATCCAGTCGTTATCTACACATGTAATGTTCATATATAGCTTCAATGATTGTGCATGTGTGTTTATGTAGGACATTGTTCATGTAGGACTAAGTATTGAATTGTGCCAGTCTGCGGAGCCATCCGGTTTGAAATACGGTTTGACGTCGACGTCTCTGACAGTGAGCGTCGAAGCCCTGGTGCGACGTGTTCTTTTAAATAATTTTGTTATTTTACACGATAATGTTTTGTAATTTTGGAACAAACATCATGATTAATATATTTCAAGTCATGAGGAATCTTAGGTAAATGATGCAATTTTCAAAAGAAATACAGTGACTGAATGATGACGAACATAGTAACATTAATTTAAAATTTGGACTGCTCCGTTACGCCAAAATGAGTTGTCTTAGCAATGATAACTTACGCATGTGTTAACTCCGCAATATCTATTTGCCATATTCAAATTCGTAAGATACCATTCTGAATATGACATGAACGTTAAAACCCTAGTCAATCTTAACTAAGTTCTTAGAAGCTGTCCTAGAACTCTTCGGATGACCCTCGTACATCATTCTTGTGGCAGATGGACTTCGTGTTAATTTCTAGGTTTCTGACAAATAGAGTAGGACGCCAATGTCGTTGCTTTTGCAAGTTCTTAATTTGGTTTTCTGGCTGAGTTTCAAGGAGCTCCAAATTGGCCGAAACGTTGCAAACATTGCCATGGCCTTGAATATTCTGTTTTTTTATTATGTTGTTTACAATGCTTATCATGACAGGTCGAGTTGAGTTTGGGTTTATTTTCTATGAGTCCAATCTGTTTCCCACGTGACTTTAAGTTTTCTGTTTTTGTTTGTATATTGTATCTTGGTGCCAGTAGAGCTATGTTATCTGCGAAGTCCAGATATTCAATGATTTCTGTAATGGTCTACTGTAGTCCAAGATAAATGATCTTGGTGGTTGGTAAATGTATGCATCCCGTATCGCCAAATGATGCCCATTCCACCTATTTTATAAAAATAAAAAAGGATGTCACATAAACAAAGTACATTTTGTATTTACAGGAAACTGTAACCGATCATTGGCAGACATCGTGTTTGTACTCGATTCATCTGGTAGTTTGGGATTACTCAACTTTACTAGTGTCAAAAAGTTTGTCATCAATGTGGTGAATTATCTGGATATTGGATCAGCTTACACCAGGGTAATGTTTACACTGTCTTTGACAATCGTTAAACATGAACGATCATGAACGTTAGTCAAATGATTGAAATGTGCACCAATGTAATTTTTTAAAACAAGTGATAGGCCTATCACTTCAATATCTAATGTGATGGACTAACTGGATATTTGAGCAGCTTTCACGAGGGTAACATTGTCTCCGGCAATCTGAAAACATGAACGTTAGTGAAATAGATTAAAATGCACTTATGTGATCTTTAAAACAAGTACTAGTATTTTAATATCTGGCCAACAGTTGTCAGGATGATCACTTATTCTAATTAATTATTGCCGTACAAAGATAGTTACAGATAAATCCATCAGGAATGAGGTGTTAATGAGAGCTATTAATGTAAGTTGTCAGAATGGTTTCACAGTCGACCTGAAATAAGTTAGTATATGACAATGAACGTATGATATTCAAACCCAACTGACCAATTTTGTTTATCAAATATGGATGCAATAAATAACCATCTACTTTTAGCATAGTGTGTAGTAAGATGACGGGTTGCTTATAAGAGATTAGGTTGTAATCACAAAGTTGTTAGACATAGAGAGAGTTAACTATCATGTCTAGTTTCTCCACAGGTCGGTGTCATCACGTACAGCAACTATCCCATCAAGCGTATATCATTGAACAGTTACACAGACAAACTCTCACTGGTTAATGCTATCAACCAGATCCCATATTTCCCAGGTAAGTTAGGGGTATCAACTTATTGGGGTCAGTCTTGAGGCTCAGTATGCCAAATGAAACAAGCATCTCATACAGTCATCCAAAACAATGTCCCACAAACGATGCTTAATAACTTTGCGAATTTTGATAGTACAGTGTATTGTTATTGTTTAGGTGTTAACAGAATGAATATGAAATAAAGTTTTGTTGAATATAAAGACGACCGTCATAAAATGTCATAGTAACCATGGTAACGCCATAAGCGATGTCATCATATTGTTAGAGTTCCAAGATGGCTGAAAACGCAAAAATTGTAAATTTGTAATATAAAGTAGGCAAATAGCCTGCATTTGATAGAAGGAAACTCACAATTCTGAATCCAAAGTCGTCAGTATCATACAGAAAGCAAATTAGAAGACATAAATTATGTGTCAAAATTGGACATAAAATTGACTGTGAGGAACATGATAACTTGAAGTAATGGTAGACGACGTCATAGTAGACGTATGGGTGGGAATGTTGAGCATCAAGTTGTACAGGAAACCCCAATGCTACGTTAGAGGTGTCATGAAGTATATAACTACAGCAGATCTAATGTATTGAATTGAAAAGATGACTGGCGCAAAGATGGTTTCACACACAGCGAGTGCTGTGCTGGACAATTTACAATAAACCTTATTTTGGTGATCGGTGATTGCATTTAAGACAACGAATGCATGGCCTCCACATTTGCCTGCTCTAATTCAAATGGCCTTCTTCTTGTGGAGTTATTTAAAGGAGAAGGTGTGTTGTCCCAAACCAACCACTTTACTTGATTTAAAAGAATCAATAAGCAGACAATTGGGTTTGATCATTCTCCGAACGTGTACTGTGACGTCATTTAGAAATTTCGTCTTACGCTTGTATGGAAAAATGTGGTGATCACTTTGCGTATCTCTTGTAAAGTGGTTCGTTTAAACTATGGTTACAAATTTTGTTTGACAAAATCTTACATGTATGTGCTTTAATTGTGTAAAGTTAATAATTATTTGTTTTAAACAGTAATGTTTTTATTACGCATTGTTTGTGGGACATGTTTTTTGATCACCATGTCTGTCCACGTGACGATGGATACAACCAGGTCTATGGTGTCGAGAGTGATAAGTAATATTTTACAATCGAAGTAAAATAGATTAGTTTAACTACACTATATATTGTACAAAATTTCGTCACCTTAAAAGAACAAGGTCGTGCAAAAATGAGAAAACTAGAAAAATATTGTCAGAAATTTACCCTTTTCTTTGCGAAAAAAAGATTTTTTCTATTTCAGTTTGGTCAACATGACCTTTTCCGATTTTCATGAACCTAGATTCATAAGATGCGCCTGTATATAGGATACATATTTTACATATTTGTGTGTGTTATAGAGTCGTAAGTAGCAATTACGATCATATTGGTGTAAGGAGGCAACCTTTAAAACAGTTACTGTGTATGATGTTCCTGACGAAGACTAATAAAGTAGAAACGTCGAATAGAGCCTCGAGTTAGTTTTGTATTAACCAGTTTAAAATTGCACGTATAGGTAACACGGAGACAGACAAAGCTCTGGAGATGTTACGATATGAAGGATTCGAAGGAGATCGTCCTGATGTACCAAACATTGCAATCATAGTTACAGACGGACTGTCAACTAATCCTGGACTTACCAAAATTGCAGCATCCGAAGTGAAGAAAAATGGAACAACTACGTTTGCTATTGGTTAGTAGATTCGGCACTGTAGACTTTGTTCACGTTTTGTTGAGTATTGTTATCATTTATATTTGAGTATTAAAGAAGAGTGTTGAAAATTTGGAAATACATGCATTGGCAGTTGTGATGTCTGGTTGCAAACCGGTCTATTTCGCGTGTATAATTGCATATACATATTGTCTGATCAGATTTAACTGAGACTCCTTGCATAATTCGTTCAAGTCCGGAAATTTCCGAAGTTATGAAACATTTTATTACATTTATCGCTATACGTGGCTTTATTGAGTTGCTACTAGATAACAATAGTTGATGGCTCAGTGGGTAAGTGCACGGTGTGGAGATCACAAGGTATCGGGCTCGAGGCTATTATATTTATTTATTTAACATTTTTTTCTTTATTTGCAAGTATGCTATTCGTGAATTATAAACATCCCTATGTTCACATATCCATTACACAATACAGTCAGACACTCAAATTTATAATGGCCAAGTCGTTGAAACATTGTTTATGTACTTGAAATAAAAATATATGCAAAAAAGTCTTACAAAGACTAAAAATAAAGACAAAATATTATAAGAAAGTAGGGAAAAAAGTTTTAAATATCAACCCCTTGATTCAAGGATAGAAAGTTGAAGTAAAAGTATTAATGTCAAACGGTTACAGTAAGTATCAAACTTGCGCGACCACTTGCGTTGAAGGCGCAAGCGTTTCCATTGCGCTACTATTCATGATTGATTTTTCTTTCCATTTTGCTGCAAATGTAGAGATTACTGCACATACTCGTATAGTAAATAAACATACGAATCGAAAACAGCCGAGTACAACCGGGCGCTTACGGACTTTGATCAGAGTCTCAGTTTAATCTGGTCAGACAATACCAGCAACAATAAATACTCTTAACTTAAATAATTCATTAAAAATCATCAAATCTCATTATTCGTCATCTTTACCGGAGCCACTTCCATGCAGAGTTACCATTTTGTTCTCTGCTCGTTTGTGTGGTGTCATGATCGGCTGTTTCTCTGTTGAGTGCTGCCTTCCCTGTCCGATGTATCACTATCATTTGATTAATTTTACCGAACTACAATGGTGATATTTAATCGAATTATAAACACATTGGTGTGTGGTAGATCTATATATACTACACTGTCTACTTTGGGAACGGTGGGTAAACTTGTTTTGAATTAATGCAAACAAAAACATTCCGTTCGTGACAACTCTGTTTCAAAATGAGACATTTCTCAACGACGGCTCGCACGAATGTTACAAAATGAGACATTTCTCAACGACAGCTCTTACGAATGTTACAAAATGAGACATTTCTCAACGACAGCTCTTACAAATGTTACAAAATGCGACATTTCTCAACGACGGCTCTTACGAATGTTACAAAATGAGACATTTCTCAACGACGGCTCTTACGAATGTTACAAAATGCGACATTTCTCAACGACGGCTCTTACGAATGTTACAAAGTGAGACATTTCTCAACGACGGCTCGTACGAATGTTACAAAATGAGACATTTCTCAACGACGGCTCGTACGAATGTTACAAAATGAGACATTTGTCAACTACAGCTCTATAGGATGGTGCAACAGAACTTGTGCCATAGTATACAGCCGTTGAGATACAACTCCTTGTTACCGAGTTAAACGGGATGTAGAAGCCTTCCAAAATAGAGCTGGAGTTTTGTGGTTAAATAGGGCAATAATTTTAAGCGGTTAAAGATGTAGCGTAGACAAAAATAAGATAATGTTGTAATTGCATTGACATGGTGTTACTATATGCTTACAGGTGTTGGAGTAGAGATTGACACTGAAGAACTGAAGTACATCTCCAGTGACCCTGATTCTAGCTATGTTTTCTTTGTCTCCAACTTCTCTAGCTTAGCCAGCATAGAACGTCAAGTTGCTCATACCACTTGTGAAGGTAAACTGGTTTTATAATTAATTATGCCTCTTCTTTGATGCCGGGGGTACTTTATTCATTAGCGACTGTGTGTCTGTCGGTCGGTATGCCAAATGGTGTTCGTTCATTAACCAAAGAACACTTAATTCTAGAAAACATGGAGTTTGGTCAGCAACAGTAGATGACCTCTATTTATTTTGGGAGGTCAGTGGATCCAAGGTCAATGGCACCATGACATTTTGTTTTATTATTGTCGATGTGGCTGCTATTGTGTCATACAAGTCTTATACGTCATGTTTCTCGTACAGTATATACATGTATATTAATGTTACATTATTTATAATTATATATATTTTTGTGTTTGTTTGAGGACCCATTCGGGTAACCCCGTTTATTTCTATATTTGTATACGTAAATGACATTGTACAAATGTAATACATACAATCATAATGTGACAAAATATAAGTTGTACTAAAATATTGTTAGGTGTTATTTTCTAGTAGTTTTATTAAATATATTAATATATTATGAATAGGGTTGCCCAAAATGTTACACTTTTTGGTTGAAACTTTTTAATTAGATGCTACAAAGTAAAAGTATATTAAACCAAATTATTATTTAAAAAGTTTCTTTTATTATTTTCTGTCTACACGTGTGTGTATGTGTGTGTAGGTGAATATGCGTATTTTAGTAGAGCAAGAATGAGATACAAGTAGGTGGGACAAGAGAACGATAGTCAAAACGAGATAAATAAAGAATAGAGAGAAAGAGAGAGAGGGAGGGGGGAGAGATAATTTCCTGATCATGTTACGTGGTTGTATATGCTTATCAAATTCCATTTCTTATAGTGTGACGGTAGTTTTCCTTTCATGAAAGCTATATGTTTTTCAGTATTTTTCCGACTTTGTAGAAACTGAATGAATTTAGGAAACAATGGTAGTGAATTTTCCAAGAATAATTAGATAGTTAAGAATACTATTATTATTTGATGGTTCATTATATCCTAATGATACTATTTGGTAATGTAGACGTACATTTATATTATTTTGCTTTAGAAATAAAAAGCATCTATTCCAAAAAACGTGGACTTCGTGGCACTCCCAGAACAAATGTTTAACTGTTTCAACAAACATGTTACATAATGAACATGTAACCACATTTAAGAAGGAATTGATTTGTTGGTACACTATTTTTTAGATATTTATACTGAAATTCTCGTAGTTTTGATTCGATTGTTGATCTAATTGGTATTAAATATGTGTATTTCCAGTCAATATTTAGTCTGTTTGCTAGTGCTTCTGGTTCGTTCTCTTCGTTTTCGGAACTATTTATGTTGAAAGTTTCGTTCCAGTGTGTTGGTATACTCCTTACCAATGTTACATATTTAAGATGATCATAATTCGGTATATCATATTTATTTTGTATTTCTTCAAAAGTACAAAATCGATTTTCTTCTGTTTTGTACACATGTTTTAAATATTTAATTCCATTTCTGTACCAATTTTAGTAAAATAAAGTGTTGTTGTTTGTGGTTATCCGTTGGTTATTCCAGATGATTTCATTTATCTTACTGGTTTGATCATTGTTTTGTTTTACTTTAGTCCAGCATAAGATCATATCTTTGAGAAAAGTATTTCTGAACATGCGTTTATTTATAATTATATTCTATAACAGTACCATTGATGACTACGACAGTACGAACTGTACCTCTACCAATGGAGACAACTAAACTACATACACCAACAACAAAAGAACCACAACCTACCTTGGCTCCAACCACTCCGGAAATGTATGTATATACAGGCTGTTACAAAAGTTCGTTCTCAATGTTTAAGTTCTATTAGTTTATTTTCATGACGTCAAAATAATGTACAAGTTTAGGTTAAAAACCAGAGGGTTCTATCATTTCTCTTATCTTTCGAGACTCAAATGGAGCTATTGGTGTAAGAAATTGAAATTGTACACTCAGTACATGGCTAAGATAAAATTTAGAATGAATTTAAATTTTGAGAATAAACTTTTTAACACCCTATATACAGTATATATTTATAGTATATAATTATACAAGCGGTCCCCTGAATTAAGCACCTTCAGTAAACAACTACTTGATTATTTGACCATAATTAATGCATCCGTTCACTGGCTGCTTGAAGACTTTTCGTTTTCATTATCGAATACTGTCAATTGGCTACCATGATGAAGCCGCCGACGCTCGCCGCCAAGGGCCTGGCACCCGCTCTGGGCAATGCCACGATAAATAATAAAAAATATACGAGAGGTGCCGAACTTATATTTAATGTACTTTACACTTTTCGACTATATAATTACAATATCGGATGTTCAATACTCTACAAATGTAAGATGTGCACCTCTCGTGTGGCTCATAAGAGCTAAACTTCACGGCACATAGCAGAAATGGAGGTGTTTAAAAAAAGCGATTCGACGGGTTGGATAAGAATCCTAACTCCGAGACATATGAGGCGTGAAAAGCTCTAGTCCTTGTCGTACGTGCCTGCGTGGGCAGCAATAATCCATTCAGTTTCCCGTTTCCATGTTGTGATACTTGTTTACTCGCTCTGTAATTTCAAGTGTACTTCATGTTGAATTTTATTCTTAAAAATCTGTCACTATTAAATTGACGATATATTTGACTACAGTTTGTTTTTAACAATATTTTATTTGTTTATTTCAGGACCACACCATGTAAGTATTACATGATAACGTCATACATGTAGTTATTTAAATGGTATAATTTACTAATATCGGTTCAAAATGAATTAAGAATAACGTGTGTCTATTAGATCTAATAAATCGTTTGTAAAACATGTTTTCATTAGCCAATCAAGTCCCCAATGCGGTAGGTACGTTCTGTGTCCGTCTCTTGCGTGGGTGACTAGGTACTGCTGTCGCTTCCGTATGGCTTAGAATTGTCTGTGCACTACAGTATTTATTGCAAAAATACAACCGTTTGAAAAAGAGAATATTAACAGACCTTCTTTTATATATGACGCTATATAAGTTCATTGTAGCAAACTAAAATTAAACGCTGTTATTAATAATAATACCACGTTTACTTTTATCATGCAAACACGTTCACAAGTGCTCTGATAATATGTCAAAATTCGATCACTATTCTTATTCATACATGATTTCCTTATGTTAATCAGCATGTATTGCGAGGGTTGCGGATGTGATGTTTGTCCTGGATACATCTGGTAGTGTAGGAGTAGACAACTTTATCAGAATCATAGATTTCATCAAGCAGACAATCTCGGTATTTGATGTTGCTACACAGTACACACGTATAGGAGTGATCACTTACAGTACTAGCGCCAACATCGCCTTCCCACTGAGTCAGTATAATACCAGTACGGACATCTTTACAGCCCTAGATGGTTTAACCTACTCACATGGTGGAACCAACACCGGTAAGTACATGTCCATGTGGGTCCTTATATTCACCAACACTTTAATACTGAAACCACAGGCCTGAGATATTACGTTATAAAATTTGTGTTAGGCCCTCATATATCAGGGGTAAGTCAAGTTCCCAGACTACCTGTGATACCACAGGTGAAGAATATTCTGGTGAATGAGAATAGAAAAATTAGGGATGTCAAAACTCTGGTTTTTTGCGATGTAATTTCTTCGGCATGTGCTGAAACAGATTTTTTTTAAAACATAAATTGACTAGCATTTCTTTTCCAATGTACCTAAACCAATAAACTTTTGTCTGTATCGTTCTTTTCTATCCTGTATGCCTACATGCCAATTTGTTTTAAAATCGAAACATTTATTACACTATGAAAATGAATAGAACATTATCATTTAATAACAGTCTACTATGCATTTCGGTTGTAAATTGTCCGTAAATATGTTCAGTTGCTTGCAGCAGAGCAGGATATCACGGCCTATAACTAATTCCAGAAAAAATGTTAGACTTTTCCAAAACAAACAAATGATAAATATATTAAGAGTGCCAATGAATGATAGATAATTGTTATGTTTTTCTTGGTTGTGCAAACGAATGAAGGTGCCAATAAGGTATATTTATATTGCCTATATATATACAAATGCATTTCCGGCATACGACGAATGCATTGTGTATTGAATAATTAACACGGTTCACTTTCAATAGTGTTTGTCTGGCTTGTCGTGGATGCCAAAGAACAAAGTATTGTCATTTTTATATTTCATATATTTATATGAACAAATACATTCTTGTTACATTATGTGTATACTTTGACATTATGTATATTGATGTTCTCGTGTGCCATACGGCTTTTTAAATTTGAAATAAACTTCTTCATTAAGTATATACTATCTTATGGTTACAGGTTCAGCTCTGGAATTGTTGAGAACTACTGGGTTTGCGTATGATCGACCTAATGCACCAAATATCGCCATAGTTGTAACTGATGGGTTATCTAAGGACAGTGATGCTACCAAACAACAGGTCAGTTTTGTCAGATTTAACTTCAACTGTATTCTCAAAACATTCCTTCTAAAAACGGACTTAATGTACTTATATTCTAAATTGTGTTGATGATTCTTGTGTTATACTACATTAATGCCTGTCATGTACAGAAGTTTCTATTGTACAAAATATTATTAATTTTGTTGGTGACAAAGAAAGCCTCGTTGTAAATGAACTATTGGTATATTTGTTTGCATTTTATGCCCACAACACCCCAAGAGGCTCGACAGATGTTATAACAAGAAATAGTATTCGTTTACCCTACAATGTTACGTACACTTAATGTTCAATTTGGTGTCCTATTGATATAAATTTAACTTTATTTATACCTTAAAGTACTGAACATTGTGTACTCGTAGTATGTTTCATACGATACAAACTGTATGTATTACAGGCAAAGCTGGCTAAAGATTCAAACATCACAATCATAGCTATCGGTGTAGGAAACTTTTCAGATAAAACAGAGTTGACGAATATGGCAAGTGTTGGTCATAACACCAACAAAACACTCGTGTATCAAGTAGGGGACTACGCGGCACTACAGACACTCAATAATTCTGTAGCTAAAGTGGCATGCTCTTGTAAGTTTTGAATACTTGAACCTAACTTTTTATCTTCTATGCAATATATACTGGGTGTATTCCACATTACTTCTTCTGTCACTCAAACAATCAAACATTCATGCTATACTATCCATCACTCAGCAAATAGAATGGACATTGTGTTATATACTAAGTGTTCAATCGTAATATCCCCATATCACTATAACGTGGACATTTATTATACATCCCTCAAGCACTCAAAAACATACACAATTATTATATACCCAGTCACTCAAAAATATACACATGTATGACATACGTCACCGTTACTCAAACACGTACACTATTATTATATCCTCCTGACACCCAAAAACATGTGCACTGTATTATGTATGCCAGCGTTACACAAACACGTATACTTGTAAGTATAAGGTCTATAATTCCCCGTCACTCAAACACGTACACAACTATTATAATTAAAACGCACACATGTTTGATAATACCCCTCTGTCACTCAAACACGTACACAAGTATTATATACCCCAAACAAGGGATACCCCACATACTGTGAAACAAGTACAATACCATGTAATACCATTAAACCTGTGTTGTAACTGTATTCCATCACATCCTAGTTGTGTGATTGATTATATACAATTGTCTGACTTACACCATTTATCATACTAAGTTTGATATTTTACTTAAAAATAACACGAATACTAGGATATCAGGATATGTGAAACTACCGCATACCATGAATATCTTCCCGTTGTTGTAGCATGTACAGTGTCCCCTGACCATACCATACATGGCATACATGCGTGTGCTTCATACCATGTGAACAGATCATAAAAACCAGAGCGTATAAAGTTATAAACCTAATCACTGTATGACTTATTGGGAGACTATACCATTCAACGTGTATGCCTTATTGCAATAATCGGAAGTTGACTGGTTTAAGCACTGTGAGGATGAACGTATTGAGATATGTTGTTCTGTGTGTTACAGTCGTGTTACCACCGGCTGTTATGGTTACAACTACACCAGCCACGACATTGTCCACTGACTGTGTAGATGCTATACCTAATTGTGATGAATACGGTGTGGATATTTGTTACGATTATCAACCCTGGGCGAGAACACATTGTAAACGTCGCTGTGGATTCTGTGTCGGTAAAGTATTCATTTATTTGTTTAACATTGTCTACTGCATAAAACTACAGAGCACCAAGTGATTTAGCACACCATATTTAAGTACTTAATTAATTATGTGATTCGGATAATATTTAAAACTTCCTAAAAGTATATGGTTCTTTGGTGATCTGGTTGTAACTTGGGCGGTTTCTTGATCGGTCGTACATATGTGTACCTGTATATGCCTACATAGGATCATCAACGTTTAGAATTTGATAAAACATCATCTGAAAACATAATTATTCTTCTGATCAGGAGATTTCAAATTTTATCTAGAGATCCGTATATTCTTAGCTTGTTCAACAACTCTAAAATACATTTGCACGTATAATCGTTATGTTTCTATGTGGACATGTTATACATTACGTTAAACTTGCAATTCGACAAAACATGGCAGCATGTTCATGTTAAATTATGTATTGTGTTATTGTAGGACCAGCTACTTCACCTACACCATGTATGAATAGATTACCCAACTGTCCGGAGTATGGTACTTACATATGTACCACGGCCTCGCTCATTGCATGGACAAAGAAAAACTGTGCTGAATACTGTGGCATTTGCGGTACGTATGTTGTAATATCACTTTCAATCCTTTACAAAATAGCTTATTTCAAGTTATTTGCGATTGCGACCAACTCACCCCCCTACCAACTCACCCCCCTACCAACTCATCCTGGATTTGGACAACTCGCCCGATGTCAATTTCGAAATGTCCAACTCACCCCCCCCCCCCCAATCAATTTATATTTATTTTTAAACTTAGTGTTAATTCATGATAATAAAGTGTATTTATACACAAATAAATTAACAGATCTCTGCTTTCTCGAATACTTGCGAGTCTGTTAGTTATTTACCTTCGTTATTTTCAAAACTTGATCGTTCGGAAACTATGATTTTCTATGCAAGTTATCAAATTTTCCAATGTTTTTAAACAAAGTATTTGACTATTGACAATTGATATAATAGATCTAATTATAGTCCTAATTTTTTCAATCATAATGTTTTTTGACAAATTGTTTTATTTTTTTCCTTTGTTTTTCGCTTTTTTCACTGTCATTACAGCGTTTTCAAAATGGCAACTGTTTGAAAATACTGTGAATTTTACAAAAAAACGCCTCCAATATCACATAATTGAACATATTAATAATTTCATAATAAACTATTACCAATTCAAAGTGATTTTTTCCAACAAATCTATTAAATTTAATAAAAATATCTTTAGGGGGGTGAGTTGGTATGTTTTTTTAAGGGGGGATGAGTTGGTCATTGCGTAGGGCGAGTTATCCAAATCCAGGGTGAGTTGGTTATTTGGGTTAGTTCGTGGAACTTGATAAAATGCATGAATGAGTTTGTCATTCTCATTCAAGAGATGACGGGGGCAACCATACTATCTACATTGTACAAATTATGTGATACGCTATTGGGGGCAAGAATGGTTTATGTAAAATTTTGATAAAGTTCATGTTAATTATCGGCCCATCCACGGTGAATAGTATTCACATTCAAATGTCTGAGTAGACGTTTAGCAGGCCTTGATTTGTACGGTTAGTCTCTGACCGAGTGCCTTGAAACTATTGGTGCTATGAGTTATTTAAGGAACGATCTTTATTATAAATCAACGAGTTATATATACAGTGTATGTGTAAACGTCTGGGTAATTGAAAAAAATGTCAAACTTATATTTATTACAGGTACCAACTCAATTCCGACGGAGCCTCCAAGTACCATAGCACCGTCCACAGCAAGTATGTAGCACACTTTATTTATTTCATCCAACGTATAGTCATAGTCAATATCAACTGATTGCTGGCACCGATCTCCCGAAACATTTCAATGAGAACTCAATCTCAACTCAAATTTTGTCACCTATTGTTTGACATAGTTTACATGTGAAATAGTACTCTAAATTAGTACAACAAAACAGAAACATTATTCTGAGTTGATTACAGTAAAATTTCGATAGCCCAAGGTTCGTATTTATTTCAAATTTAGACTCTTGATTTGAGCAAAATCTCAATATGAGATGAGATTTCTATTTGAGATGCTTCAGAAGAATGGGGCCTGATCTAGTTTGTTGGTTTTGTTGAGTGAACATCTGAGTGATCTAATGCGCTGGTACTTTACATTGCTAGGCGATGTCGCCGTACAGTATAGGTTCGAATTCAATTATAGGGGGCAAGAATCATGTCTTCATTTTCATTTATACATCCATTATAAATTCTTCCAGTGAATGAACTCATTCAGTGTGTGTACGTATTGGATCAGTACATGTGTAAAGATTATGTATTCGTGTGGAGTACACTTAACAAATCTAATATGTGTTCGCATGTATAATAGTGTATTTACCCATAACCCGGACAATAAGTGTATGTGCATATGATGGTCACATAAATAGAAAACGATGGTAATATGAAGCACAATCTACATGTAGGTTAAAAACGCCGACTGGCAATCCCTCCAAGGAATTACCTCCCCTTGACTATAATTCTCAAAATGTGCCACTAAGCTATAAAAGTTAAGATGCGTATATATTTATTGCGTGAGTCATAGTTCAATTTATATGTATTTCAACTACTATTGCTATAATAATTATTTATATAGCATGTGTTTTCACCAGAATGTTATTCAAAAGGAAAACATCGTCATGTACCGACTGTCCGTATTTACAAATTGGTATCTTAAACAATGATAGAACTATTTGTGAAGACATGTTAGCTTAATTCGTAATAGGTGATAAAGTGATCGTATATTTATTACATGTAATATTACTATATATTTCAGGTCCAGTATGTAAAGATTTGCTAGCCAATTGTAACGAGTATGGAGGTAAATCAATGTGTACAATGCCATCCTACAGGATCTGGGCGCAGAAGAACTGTGCTGTATATTGTGGATTCTGCACAAATACTATTCAGTTCAAAGGACCAACATTGACAAACAATGTCACGTAAGTTTGTTGCATCGTGTTCAGCGTATTTTTTAAAAACATTTTTACAGACAAGACATAAGCAACGGCGAAATTACTTAACCAGTTTCAAGGGAGATATGTATGATCTTTGCCAGTTTTCCTGGAATTATTTATTTGCTCTTCTGCATACCTCCCCCCCCCCGAAACTTCTCCACTTTGCCAAAGATGATGGCCAAGGCATAACCTCCCTAGTGCATGTCGTATTTAAACCTAGAAACTTAATGAAGCTTTCTAAAATCGTTTCTCATGGAATCAAAGTACTGAGTGTGCAATTAAAATAAAGGCATGGCGAGGTAAAGTATTTAATGCATACATTTGTATAGAACTGTAATATACCTTTTTTCGTTTTAAAGAATAATACACATTGTGAGGCATGCATTTTTATATATAATGTTATAGTGCATTTTCTTTAGTACTGCAACTTACATGTTAAAAGTTTTTTAATTGAACATTGAAATACTGACTTATGACAGTGGGTTCAGAAACTTCCGCCTGTTCAGAATGTTTGGAAGTTATCAAAATGAATGGTAGGTCTATAACTTTTTTCACCATTCAATGTAGTTTGTAATTTCTATTAGACAAAGTGTATCTTTGTATGTGAACACTGAGTTCATACGTCCATTTCTTGTATCTTTGTATGTGAACACCGAGTTCATACGTTCACTTCTTGTATCTTTGTATGTGAACACTGAGTTCATACGTCCATTTCTTGTATCTTTGTATGTGAACACCGAGTTCATACGTTCACTTCTTGTATCTTTGTATGTGAACACCGAGTTCATACGTCCATTTCTTGTATCTTTGTATGTGAACACCGAGTTCATACGTCCATTTCTTGTATCTTTGTATGTGAACACCGAGTTCATACGTCCATTTCTTGTATCTTTGTATGTGAACACCGAGTTCATACGTCCATTTCTTGTATCTTTGTATGTGAACACCGAGTTCATACGTTCACTTCTTGTATCTTTGTATGTGAACACCGAGTTCATACGTCCATTTCTTGTATCTTTGTATGTGAACACCGAGTTCATACGTTCACTTCTTGTATCTTTGTATGTGAACACTGAGTTCATACGTCCATTTCTTGTATCTTTGTATGTGAACACTGAGTTCATACGTACATTTCTTGTATCTTTGTATGTGAACACTGAGTTCATACGTACATTTCTTGTATCTTTGTATGTGAACACTTGAGTTCATACGTCCATTTCTTGTATCTTTGTATGCGAACACTGAGTTCATACGTACATTTCTTGTTTACAGTTGTCCTGATTGGCAGTTACCAACAGTGTGTACAATGGGTCCTAGTGATGGAAGCTGCTGCCCCATGCCACAATGTCCAGATGGCTTCACTCTCACAGCAAAGACCGCTTTAGAACTTTCTTAACTGCATCAGTTGCAAATATGAATATCGTTTTCCAAATTCATTTCATTATATAGTTTTTGATATACAAAATGTAGATGTGACGGTACATTTAGGCAAGTTGTAGTACACATGATTATGTATCTAAAGTATTTGTGTATTCAAGGTAAGGAACCACTAAATACATAAGCAGCCCAAATTGTGATACACTCTAGAGTCCAGAAAGAAATATTGGATTGATAGGAAATGGTGGTATGCGTTGACAAGTCTGCTTTGAAATCATGAAATTGAGTTTAAAGTCACTGTGCACATGTATGTGATATAATGAAACTGTTTAATCTTGATTTTTTTGACATTTTGACGTAAATATGAAAGTGAGAGTAGGGGTTAACATTTGTGTGCCAGATGGCCATAGACTAAAACCTGTTGAACTTTGAGGCTCACCATTGTCACTTGACATTGAACTAAAGAACAAATCTATTTGATGGTTCCTAACCTTATTTCAAGTACTCGCATATTACATGTATATGGTAGATAGAATAAAAGAACTAATACGTATAATCCTTTCCAGCTTAATCATATCCTATCACGGTACAGTAAAAAAGTTCTTTTATATTGTTTTGCTTTCTGTAACCAACAAAAAAGATAATAAATAAATCGAACATTGTATATAGATCGAAAATGAGTATTGAGCCGTGATTGTCCTTTTAGCTAGGCGACTTAATATAATGGGTACCTGAATGTTATAGTCTATCTATAGGCAGCACCCAACAGAAATTGCAGAGAACAAAAGACACAAATTGTTAGCTCCACTCTATCAATTTGATTTACTATATGCAAGTTTGATGATTATTGTTGAATGTTTTGAAGCTGAAAATCAGATCCAGCAGCATTTTCAAGCAAGCAGGCATACGTTTGTGGTGAAATACGAAACAAGGAGATTAAAACTGGAGCTGTCAACCCCCCCCCCCCCGGCCTTTCATCATGTTAACTTGATGGGTGAAAACATGGGAGAAAACCCTGACTTTGCCAAAATAACAAACAAACAGAGAAATGACATTTTTATTTTCATGTGCAATTTAATATTCCATAGATTGGCAATAAATAATTATTATTTATAACACACAGTATAATACAAACAAAACAAATTGGAATTATGATAATATATAAATGATTGGCACATTTCTGGTGACATTTAATAAAATAATAAACTAAAACAATATCAGTTGATATAACAAATAAATTCATAATGCAGTATATTAGATCAGCTGCATTATACCAAATAAAGATTATGTTACGTTATATAGAAGGGTGAACAGTTGAAATGATGATAGGCAACTGTATTAAAATAATATAAAAGCAGAGCCTGAATTAATCATCAGAATTAGTTTTTGTCGCTTCAAACTGTACATGAAAGTGTTTATACTCGTAATATCATTATGTCAGGAGTTACAAAGGCCACTTTGTCATGGCCCTTAACAATAAGACTTAAATCATGACAATAATCACAACTGCACTTTATGTTGAAGTGTATGATATTACATTGCAATAATGTTAAGTATGGAGGAATTTGATAACACAACTTTTGAATGTAACTGTTCATGATTAAAAGAAGAACTTCTCAAACTGTTTCTGACCAGAATGCTTGAAAGGTATAATCTCATTATGTATTATATTCATTCATTTTAGAAGATTGTGAGGTTTTAAAGACATAAGAAATGAATCAAGCACAATGATGTAGCAGTACATTTCACTTAGATATGATAATTTTTTACGGGGCAGTTTCATACCAGGAGTAGAGTATGATTGTGTTCTTAATTTTTTATAGCAAAAAACCTGTGGCTACAAAATATTGTATGAAAACATACAATTGTTATGGACGGCCTTCACACAGATGTTATGAGTCAAATAAAAATTAAAGAAATATTTAAACTATACTACTCAAACTACATGTATGTTATTAAATGGTCATCAAATTTTCCTTGTAGACAGTTTACAAATTTGATACGATTGGAAGTTACAGAAAAAATAATGTTTTAATGTTATGAAACACGTAAGCACATAAATACTGCTATTGTGTCAAAGCATGTCAAATGCATCCATGAATTTTTAAAATTAAGCCGCAGACTACAGATGATAATTTAATAGTTTAATATTTGTACTGTATGTTGTTCATCAGTTGTGCTTAATGTGAGACGGACAAGAATATTTGTTTGTTGACCCTTTTAAAAGTTTGAGTAGAATAGTATTTAACATGTCAGATCTACACACTAAGACTCTCAGGTTAACATAATGTGTAAGACACTGAATAATTGATGAATGATATGTTGTATAAAAGTAATACTATACATCTAAAGATAACGATGTCCTCATAAGACAGTTAGAATACATGGACGGATTGAGTCAATATAAATTATGTAAAAATATTAAATTTCAAAACTTGTGCCCATTCTGCAATTGATAAATACCACCAGTTAATGACATCAATATATATTAAAACAGATTTAAATAATAAATACAAAGTTAATAAACTCAAACCTCATATTGATTTATGTCTGAATGGAATCTAATGGAGTTGTAATGAAATCGGCTAGTTATTTTAGGTAAAATTAAAGTAAATAAATGTTTAAATTCAGGTAAAAGTGACTGAAAATGGCTGGGTATTTCAAGCAAGAGCTGATTGATATAACCAGATGTCTTGATAAAAAATTTGAATAACAAAAACACAGATTATATCAGCACATATTTCCTTACATTAAAACACTAAAAATTATTGGACATCATGACTAACAGAAATAAAACTTAATGAACATTTATGAATAGATTAGAAGTCTCAAAAATAACATTTGCAAAATATATAACAACAGGTAATATATCACAGACTGGCAACATGGAGTTAAAATATATAATAATCAGCTGATCAACATACAGTTGTACAAAAATACTTTCTAATTATACATGTATAATGTATATACACTTAGCAGTTTCATACACATTTCAATTAAAACTAGATGGGTTTTTGAAACAAAAACAGTGTCTCCCACAAAGAGCCATAACTCCTGTGAAAAATCCTGACAGTATGCACAACTTTGCTTAGTATTCATGTGAAGTTTCGTTAACGTCTGGCCAATGGCTAAGTAGAACAAACACGGACATACTTTATGACATCCATCCAGACATTCAACACAAATCAATATGTCTCCCTAACTAAATGAGGGAGACATAAACATACAGCTAACAATACATTCCATCATAATTATCTCTCAAATACACCTTTGTTACAACATGATCTCTGTACAAGCCTATCAACAAACATTTATACCTATAACTGGTATATATAGGTCTGTCATCTGTTTATATAACATTATGTACATACCGAGCATAGCCTTAATTTGCCAGTCAGCTGTCTGCAGAAACATGTCGGGCATATGTGTGCCTCCATCCTGATTTAACCCTGGTTGCCAGGTTAGATGGCAAGTGTGGCAAACGCACTAACTATTGAGCTACGGAGGCCACATAAACATTGCAATTTCCTTATTACTTTATTAAATTCACAGACAATGTATGCACAAGTATGTGTCTTAGTGAATAAGGTATTGGTTTTCACTGCTTTTTTTATCTGATTAAAATGTTTAAAACAATAAAAATACTATGTTTTGACATTACATTGTTTGCATACAAGTGACAGACCTAAATAAACAAGCTATAGATATATTTACCCCCATCAAAACAATGAGTTGAAAACAAAAACAATTTGATACAAGTAAGATTGGAATTAAACATTAATGTACGTCTCTATCTGAAATGCTGCCCAAATGATGTTTTGTTTTTTGTCTTGAGAGTACAAGAACATGGTCCCTACAATATAGAGTATGCATCTTTTGTATCATTTCAACCTAATTTTGTACCAGTGTTGTGACAGCTAAGGGAACAACTTCTTGTGCATCTCACAGATGACAGTGACAACAAAATAAAATCTCCACAATCAATTAAATCCTAATCCATTTATTATCTAAATTTGATGAGGTTAAATATTGTAACAACTTCAAATTTTAACGGAATTTTATTCCATTCTGACGCTTCAGCAATGCAGCCTTTATTCAGGGAATTTCAAAACAATGTATACAGGATGTGACTTCAACGTAATGTGATGTCATTGGCAAATTACTTTTATTCCGAAGTAAGAAATTCACCTCCCTACAATACTGTTTTTATTTCACCAACTATGAAGTCCATGAATGTAGATGATTCTACAGTAGAAGACCCAAAGATTATTGTCGCCAAGATTAACAGCAGTTCTGCTGAATACTGTCAGGACAATGACACAGAATGACATGCAAGGCTTATAGAACTACAGCCAGATTCAAACTTCACCATTTCTAACAATGTTTAAAGCCATTCGCTGCAGTTTTTTGTATGAAAGATGGGACTAAACTTTTTCAATAATATAATTTGTTCAAACTTTGTATATGTGAACACAGTATCATGGTAGAAATAGAAAAAACTACACAAATAATCACAGGTCACCAAACTTGTTTACAAGTTATCTGCCCTTGAAACCAGTATTTTTCTCCAACTTTGCATACACAAGGGAAGATAACTATCATACTAAACAAGCAGGGTGGCCTTTGACTATTTTTGCATTTATCTTTTTCTAATAAGATACTCATATCCATATACAAAGTTTGATCAAATGCTATAAACATATTTCACAAGAGACTGTTGAGAACATCCTTAACTTAAACTATAATACATCATTATTTATATAATTTACTCACATTAAAACTACAGCTCAATTTGTGAGAAATAATTCATTGTATGACATATGAACATAAATAATGAATACCGGTAATGAGAAATAAATTAGAAAATAACAATTTCTATACAAATTATCTTTGGTTTCTGGTCAATGACTTATTGTAATAATTGCATTGATTCGTACATGGAAGATTTTTGCCTATATTGTCTATAATAGCCAAACTCTTTAGCAGCAGATAACAGAATCTGTTATCACTACAGGATGTAGGAGTTGACCACATTGATACAAATATATACATGTCGTAGAATGATGAACAATTGAATAAATAATCAGCAAATAGCACTTGAATCCCAACTATTTTATTCGGAGGCAGTTACATAATGTCTCTTGTTAGTCAAGTTTATAGGATTTCATTCCATGTTATACACCAATGCTTATCCACCATGCACATCTCATCTCAAATAAATACAAGATTCCTGTTCAGGAAATTATAGAAAAGAACATTTGATTCTGTACTTTCTGAACAGATCACAATTTTATGTTCTGTTACCATGGTAACTACATGTACACCAAGGATCTAAGTTCATCTAGACTCCAAGAATGGACTTACGAAATGCTGAGACGGTCAGTCGCCATACAAACTCCATACTAATCCAAACATAACTTCACACATGATATCCCGCTGTACAAATATACTACTAGTCAGTCCTTCCTGTCATTTATACAGCTTCGTCTTCCACTGAAAACAACAACAACAAACTTGGGCCAGAATGTGCACCTGTTTGCTCCGCTCAAATAAGGCAGTATAAACAGGCATATTCCATGCAGGATCAGTTGGTTGGCTGTTCAGATCTTACAGATACAATAGATCTAATGTGTCTTGCCATGCGGTACCGACAGCGAACATCAGCTGAATACGATAGCATGATTTTCCCGCATTTCCATCTGCCGAAGTCTCATATTGTTAGATGCTCCTCGTATTCGCTGAGATTTGGTTGAACGTAAACCTGATACGTTTGATGCAGCATCAGACATATTGGAACTAGAATGGTGAGAACTGATACGACTTATACTACCACTAGAAAACGATGGATTAATACAAGCTGTTACTGGTTCTGAATGATGTTCAGGACGCTGGATAACTGGGGCTGGACCTGTAATACAAAATGAGACATTCTTTACAACATTAATCATCATTAAGCAATCCAATATTTACAACAAAATGTCATGCTTCAATAACTGTTTGAGAAGTTAACACCATTTGAAATGTGGAATATCCTGATTCTGTTTCGAAGTTTATTCCAGAGAAAAAGGACAAATTAAGCTTAAAGGTTAAACAAGGGTGTTACGATAATATTTTTCCTAAATTTTTGTCAGTAATTTATAGTTAAGAACAAAGTTTGTTTGTTTGTTCATTTGTTTATTCAGGTTTAACGCTGTTTCTCAACAATGTTTCAGTTATATATACCGCAGCTTATTCACCTAACCAGTTTTCCAGGATTATATCTTAACCAGTACTAACTTTAATACCCTTCCACAAAGAACCAGCAACTTCTCCACATGACGAGGAAAATCAACATTGTTCTTATTTTCATGGAAGAGTATGACTTGATGTGACTGGGATTCAAACCCAAATCTTCGGGATACAAATACAGCACATTAACCACTGGACTTTGGCCGCGGCTTAAATAGTTATACATTGTATCAAAACATGAACAGAGGCAACATTTATTAAGATAATCAGGTCAACCAGGGTTCCCACAATTATTCTGACACAAAATTCCCTGACTTTTCCCTGATTTTTCCCTGACCACAGAGCAGTTTTCCCTGACTTTTTAGAGCGATCACGCACCAAAGCATATTTTTGTTCAGGTAAAATATGACAATAAAAATAGAGAAAAGAAGCTATATTAGCTTTATATGAAAATAAAAGTTTAAGTTAGCACTTCTAGGGCTGATGGTTGACATAAAGTTATCATAATTTAGAATTGCCTGGGGCGAGCATAGCAAGCGAAGATTTTTTTTCAGTTTTTGTTTTTTTCTTCATAGGAATTGTTATTTTTTGATAGCTAAAATGAAGAATTCCCTGACTTTTCCCTGACTCTTGTTCAATTTTCAGATTTCCCTGACTAGTTTTAAAATTCCCTGACTTTTCCCTGACCTTGAAAAAGTTACATTTTCCCCTGACTTTTCCCTGACCGTGGGAACCCTGTCAACTTAAATGAAATGAATTTTAGCATCCCCATTTCCCGACAATGAAGTTTGAACAGTTTAGCGTGCATAAATAAATGGTATATCACGATTAAATTTCAGCATTCCTGATTAATTCTTACGCATATGAACATAAAACTGTGATCTATTCGCTGGTATATCATGCTAAACTGCAATCTATTTCTTCATTCATGAAAGTCTACCCTAAGTTACTGGATAATCAAGAAAACCTACCTGACACTACAGACAGCCCGGGACCGTGCTGGGAAGGATACCGTGGCAGGTCTGAAAGAAAATTAAGATTAATATTATACTTTGTTCATACAAAAATCTGTCATAATATTCCTGAAATGTTGTTATTTCATACATGTATGGAGTAAATACTGAATATATAAATACATAACATTATCTGCCAAATTCTAGATATTATAATAATATGTCAAATCAAGATATAAATATAATTAATACATGACACTAATTTAAACATGCATATTAAGAAAGAAACTCTGATATAAGAATATATAAGCATATAATAATGTATTGTAGTTTTACAGTAGTTCTGACTTATAACATTGTTAATATCAAACATTAATTGTTACAAAAACTAAGACGAAACTTGTTAACAGCTATATTAATGCCACTCAGTGAATTGTCCCAGTTTACTCTAATAATTATCATGTAAAAAACATACAAACATATAGAAGGCCATTCTCAAATAAGTATTTGTTTGCATAACCCTATCTCACCCACAGAAATCTGACCTCAGACAACTTGGTAAAATATATTGGAAAAATTGGAGGAGTTTCATGTCTTAACCCTCTTCTACATCGAGACACATGTTAAAGCATAAGGCATATCTCCATGTAGACATATTGACCTGAGTTCCATGCTATGTTGTAATGGGTGCCAATCATTAATTCAATAAACTGAGTATGGAGATAGTGTTACACATAAGTCTCTACAAGTAACAGTTACAAATGATTAATGACCTACTGAGTAAAGGGTTAGGTGAAAACAAAAATCAGAAAAATTTATTAAATTATAACACCAAGAATGCAAGAAATGATGGTAGAGGTACCATCTACAACATTTAAGGATGGCCCACTGTATATGTAGATGTGAAATAGAAGGAAAATTATATGTTATTGTTGATAAGCATATAGGTTAACATACAATATTCATATTTTATTGTTACAGTAACAGTAGTGAACGTCTAGCAGTAATACTAAACAAGCAAATGTCACAGATATACATGTATGTGGAACACAATTACTGGTATACAATCTTCAATAGAACATGGTACATTTTGTATATATTTCAATATACTAGTCAATACCATTGTAAGTAAAATGCCTGCCTATCATAAAGCATGTCAAATCATTGGATATATGAAAACAAGTACAATCAGTCACAAAAAGTCATGATATAATGAATACAATGAATATAATGAAAGTCAGTAACAAAGTTTTTGCATGCTGCTGATATGCCTTGACAAATGATGCTCTAGTAAATAGTAATGGCAAACACCCAACAGAGCCGTTGCCCTAAAGTCAGAGACTGTATAACTGTCTCTACTAAAGGTAATGACCTTGTTCTCACATGCAACACTGCACTTCTACATACATTTTTTACTGTCATTATTCCGAACACAGTCCACTGTACTTAATAACATGAAGATGTAGGACAAGCATGTTTCAATGAAGATATGTATTGTAAGCAGACTTGTACAATATCAATCAAGATATGTGTTGTAAGCAGACTTGTACAATGCTATTTAACAACACCTCACAAATCATCACTCTTTGTGTCAGAACAAGGTGTGTCATAGCCTAGGAAGTAGATACTCCCACAATGAATGTTTCAATCAGAAAATTACAGTTCTGTATGCATCAACACAGACAGGGATAGCAATTTATGTCATTTGCTATTTTTCATAAAGCAGCGGCTTAAAAATGACACTAGAACACAGAATCCAGGTGAAGTTTCCAAACAAAAGCCGCAACTAGACAATATTGACTGCAGATAATTCTCTTGAACATGTTCACATTAGTGAGAATATCCTTTAAGAACACACATCGAACCTTATATTAAGCAATTATGAGCCAAAAACAATGAGCTAAGTAAATTTTCAATGAATCAAACCAGTAGACATCATGTCGAGCTGGACTTTTTTACCCTTTTCACTGGGAAAACCCATGTGGGCGAGCAATGTGGATGACATCATGTCAGATACTTGTCTCACATATATACTGGTGGATAAAATGGTATATATATAATGGTAAGCATGTACAGATATAAAAGCAGTATAAGGATGTTGATTTAACACTAGAACTATACTGAGATGTAAAACAACAGTGTTATATACAATACTATATATTACAGTCTCGTTACATTCAATTCTTAATGAGTCTTCCACCACGATACTGAAGTCTTTCCATACTTTGCTAACAATAAATGAAAACAAGATTATAGTTACCATTACATGTTCATCAAAAGTTTTAAATATTTAACTAGAAGGGTTCTTGACACTAAAACGCATGTCTCCCACAAAGGGCCACAACTCAGACAATATTCATCTGACCTCTAATTCCTGACAATATGCACAACTAGGCTTCAGATACAAAGTATTCATGTGAAGTTTCAATGAAATCCGACTAATGGTTTTTGAAGGAAATTTTCAAAACTAGCACAGACAAACTGACCTCCGGACATCCATTACAAATTCAAAGTATCTCCTCTACTACATGTAGGAGACATAACAATTCAGTTCCGTACCAATCATGTATTCGGAGAGCAGAAAAATGTAAGACAAGACAGGTCGAACCAACATCCATTACAACAAGACTGCGTTCAATAAACGCTTATGCCCCCTGTGGAAGCCTTGTCCATAAATAAGTCTAAGTCCAAAATTAGGTCAAGGTGAAGGTCAAAAGGGGTCAGGTGATACAGGTGTGTGGAGAGTGTTCATATACAACATCCATGCAAGTTTGGAAGCTTTGTAGCAAGCCATAATGATGCTAGAAGAAACGGTCAATTTGGGTTAACCAGGACGGACGGACGAACGGACGGACAAACGGACGAACGAACGGACGGACGGACAGGTGAATCACTATATGCCTCCCGATCTATCGATACGGGGGCATAAAAATACTTTTTCAAAACTATTCATTATAGAAATAAACATTGGGCAGCATTTTTTTGAACCAGTATCAATCATAATTCCTTGAAAATATTCAATCCAATCAAACACAATTTGTAAGTAGGTGCCATAACTAACTACAATAAACAAGAGGGCCCTAGGTCGCTCACCTGTCGTAGTAGTGCATGCAAGCCCCTATGGTAACCTAAGTAACCATTTACATTTTCTTAAAAAGATTCAAGAAATTTCAGCCTTAATTGCAAGGTGTTTTATGATTTGACCTTGTGACCAAGTTTTTGCACCCAAATGACCTAATGTCAAACTTAACATAAATTCTATTGAGATGATCATATAGAGCAAGTTTCATTAAGATTAGGTCAAAATTGCTACCTCAAGTGTCACTTCACAAGGTTTTTCAATGAATAGACATTTTGACTTAGTTTTGACCCTAGACGACGCAATATCGAACTTGACCTAGACTTTATTGTGATGAGCATTGTGACCGAGTTTCATAAAGATTAGGTCAAAAGTGTGACCTCTAGTGACTAAAGAAGGATTTTCTCTGATTTGAACTTAAGACCTAGTTTTGACCCTGGATGACTTAATATCTAACTTGACCTACATTTTCTTAAGATGATTATTGTGAGCAAATTCCTAAAGCTTAGGTCAAAATTGAGACCTCTGGTGATTAAACAAGATTTTTCTATGATTTGACCTAGTGACCTAGTTTTTGACCCCAGATGACTCAATATCAAATTTAACCCAGATTTTGTTGAGATGATCATTGTGACCAAGTTTCATAAAGATTAGACCAAAAGTGTGACCTCTAGTGTCTACACAAGCAAATTATTGACAGAGGAAGAATGATCAATAAAGCTCACTATGTCACTGTCGCTTTGTGACTGGTGAGCTAAAAATGGACAATTGTTGCACATGATTGTGATTGTGAGACCTGACTCCTCCAGTACGTCTTCAACCATGTTCGGGACTATAACATATACTCTACAATAATAGTTCTAACATGGTTGTAGGGGTTTATACTGTAACTATACTTTTTTTATCTATTGGTCAGAACAATTAGCAAAAACATAGTGGTTTCTTATAACGCAATCTACACCTTGCACTCCAATACAACATAGTCACTGTGGTATACTACAGGATGCTTGCACCCCTATACAATATAGTGGTTACTATGGTACACTACAGGATGCTTGCACCCCTATACAATATAGTGGTTACTATGGTACACTACAGGGTATATGTCTTTAATTTCTGTAAGATGTGACTGATATGAGTACATGCTGTGTGTGACAGAGTAAGTAGAGAATCACACAATCTCATTAAAACCAGACCCTTATTACACTTCACTACTTCACGCTGATATAGGATCTGACAACACTCTGTATGGGGTCATGTCTATGTGAACTTTACATCATTCAATCAAATGGTTTCTTTCACAAATATGAAAGTGTGTGAAACACTGCTGAGGCTATTTGAAATCATTGTGCACCAGAGGTTATTTGAAGAGTGTAGTCAGATCACTAACAGCGTAAAGGAGCTGTGTAGCATCTGATTTTAATGCAATTGAGAATCATGTTAAGTATACATGCTTGTTGAGAACTAGGTATCTATGTCTATATACGGTATTGATTAGCAAATATCTACTATAGTCTGTTAATACAACCAGGACATCAGTTCTTACAATTCTATTGATGTAAATAGAAGTTGGCCTTGAACATACTACAAAGACGTAGTTCATTCATTGAAATATTACATTGCAATGGGCAATACAAGTACCCCCAAAACATCATATACATTGCATACTTATTCACTATATGAAACAGTGCCCAACATTTCAGAAAGGCAGGCATTTGTTTCCCCATATTGAAAATTGATCTAGAATCAAATATGTCAATGTCCTTATTATGGTAATATTATTATTCCCCTATGTCTCTACATGAGACACATAAAAGTGCTTTTTCGTTCACAATGATTATTGTTTACAATTTAGTGGAAGAAAGCTACACTCTACTCCTTCAGCTAAGACTGACCAAGAGCAGCCTCTATCTGTCTACCACTTGAATGGTCAAAGCTTCGATTGTGTTAAACCCTGGAAAGGATAAAACCACATACCCCCTCAAATCCTCCACTGTCCCTTTTCTAAACAAATCATTTACATCAATAGAACTGTCTACAAGAACTATGCCATGCCATAGTTGTAACATTTATAAAGAATAATTTATACCCTGCCCTCCGATGAGATGGTACTGCCACAAAGGGTTTGACTGGTATGCTGTGCGTAAACCTGATACATAACAATCATAAACTGCTACATACATTCAACAGTAACAATGATAATTCACAACAATTGATGATAATTCAGAAGTTACATTGATAATTCAATGGTAACAATTACTGTTCACAATGATGATAATTCAGACTTGAAAATAATGGTTCAAACTTGACAGTGATAACTAAGAGACTAGAAGGGTTTTTGACACAAAAACTTATGTCTCCCGCAAATGGCCATAACTCAGGCAATATTCAACTGACCTAAAATTCCTGACAGTATGCAAGACTAGGCTTGGTACTAACAATTCATGTGAAGTTTCATTGAAATTTGACCAGTGGTAAAGAAGAACAAGCACAGACAAACCTTGTGACAGACATTAAGCACAAAATCAATAAGACTCCATCATTTTTATGCGAGAGACATTTATAACAAAAATGATCAAGAGGAAACTCATACTAACCACAAGTAAATGTACATTATGTTTAAACAATAAATGACCAAATCAATAGAATAAAATTGTTCCTACAGAAAGTATTGATGCTTGTATACATTATAGCACTCATCATGTGAAGTGACATACTTCCACTCATGAAATACAAAATATTTCCATAATTGAATTTATAGTTGGAGATTTGTCCATGCGGTATAGTTGCCCTCTAAGGACTGTTTTAGTTTGTAAAGAAGTTTGGAAGCATAAAATGTCTATATATGTTGTTATGTACTGGTAGAATATGTCTTGTAGTGCCAACATTATCTATCAGGAGAACAATTATGCAAGCAGAAACATTCCTTTCTTCAATCTATATACGGTATCTAAATAAAGCCATGCATGCCACACGGAGGAGAGTCCAATTTGACACAGCAGTTGCTTTATTTATTCAGGTGTAATGCCCTTTCTTGGAACATTTTTCAATTATATAAGGTGACTGATTCATCAAACCAGTTTTCATGGATTGTATTCTAACCAGAACTAACTTAAACTTCCATAAGGCACCAGAAACTTCTCCATATCTGGAGGAAAATTTACATTGTCTAATTTTTATGGAAGATAGTTTTTGTAATTTTCACCTGCTACAACCAGGAATAGACCCCAGTTTACAAACTCTGTGCACTAAACCATATCACAGCAGTGGTACTGACAGATCTATAACAACCATCTTTTATACAATATGTATGTAAACACAGCACCAATGACACCAAATGCCCGTGTCAGAATTGAACACAGTGAGGTAGATGTTGCACAGGCTCTTGTCTTGATCCAGCAAAAAGAATCTTTTGAAATAGGAAAAACAGAGCCGACTCAACCATACAATTTCTATACGTTACAAGTATGACAGTCATACTTAGATCTATCTTATCAAAATGAATACATGCATTGGAAGTGTTAACAAACTGCTGATTATGTAGTATGCTTCAGTCCAGACTGACAGTGATTTCAATGACAACATCATACGAGTAACAAGTCCAGAAAGTATCAATATAAAGTGTTATGGACTGGATATAATATGTGTTTAAATTCTGTCCTGAGCAATCTGCTGCTCCACACTTAAAATAACACATAATGATTGATAGAGACATACACATAGGATTCATACAATTTTCAAACAAAGTTCCATGACTTTTACATGACAATTTCTATTTTCGATGACATACTTTTAAGTTCAGACAACAGACAAACCACCAGTCAATTACATGACCAACCAGCAGGTGAATTCAAGACTTTACTGGGGTTCTTTTTTTTTAATTTCCAAGGTGAAAACTTGAAATTTAAGACAATGATTTTCAGTTAAAGGAAATGTCCAATGACAAAATTGATAAAAACTCTTTTCCATAACTTTCCATTCAAACCCCTATTATAAATGTTTTACAGATGATGAATAGTTAACAATAATAAATTTTGCATCATACAGTTGTGCAGATCAGATTGCATGCTGTATTAATTTTGTATTAATATCAAAATGTTGTTTTTGTGCAAACATTAGGGTTAAAACAAAATAGCAGAACCTTAAACTCATCTACAAATTGCGTATGTGTGGGATAACATAACAATATAATCCCACAATCCAAAAGCACCAATACAAAGAAACAAGGCTGTCCAAACCACAGGTTACTTTATATATTGGTTTTAAGGTCTGGAAAACAATTCTGCAATCAAGTTATCATTTCCGGTTATGTACAGAAACTGAATTTTATCCAGCAATAATTGGAACCTTCAGACTCTTATGTAGGACAGGATTGTTAATTTACAGTTTATATGACTGTTATGTACATCTACACGGTATATATTGGTTTAAGAGTCTGGATAACAAATCTGCAATATTGTTATTGTTTCCTTGTATGTACAGAAACTATACAGAAATAATTGAACCTTCCAACTCTAATGTACTTCGTATAGGACAGGATTGTTAGTTTACAGTTCATATGACTGTTATGTACATCTACACGGTATATATTGGTTTGAGAGTCTGGACAACAAATCTGCAATCATGTTATTGTTTCCTGGTATGCACAGAAACTGTACAGCAATAAACTCTAGTGCACTTCTTATGGGACATGATTGTTAATTACATATGATAGTTCTGTACATCTACACTTTCAGATACAGTAAAAGTATGTTATAATCACAATTCAAAACAAAATTTAGAGAAGCTATGAGGAGTGCTACAGTAACATATCTCTGCTTACAAAGCACTAAAACTTGGTAATCATATACTAAATAGTTGTTATATTACTTCTTAGTATTCTAGATTATTTTCAAAGCTTATTTACATGCTGGACATTAGTATACACTCTTTTGACACAGAAAATACAGATTTTCTAAACAAGTATAAAGCACAAAATCAGTTTTATAAAACACTCTCAAATAATCATGCCATGCCAGTGGGTGGGGTAATTAAACATGTAAATATCATTCAGACTTACAGTCTGTAGTTTGCTGAAACACAGACCCATATGCTACATTAATATTCAGTCACACATTACAATTCTAAATAACAAAATTCAACAACAATTCAAATATATGTCCAGCCAATTTGAGACTAAAATTTCAATACATTAACTTACATAATTATACACATCAACATAGCAAGACTCATGTGGAATACATTGTAAGTGAAAAGAAAGCTAAGTTGAACATTAACTGTAGACACCAGTACCTGCATTTACTATCAACCAAACACATACAGATACTAGGAGTGTTGTCAAAATGTTGCAACCTCAAGTATACACTTGAACATGATGCCTGTCCTCATCATAAATTAAGTGACAATGTATCCAAGTGAAATTGGCCATAATACATCTGGAAGCAATGACTTTCATATAAAGCAATCATAACCTATAAGGATGCAAAAATCTTAGAAAAAGCAATCATAAATGTATGAAAGCAAGGCAAATAAATCCGGTGAAAAATGACAAAATAGAAATCAATGGTAATTTGCAAGCAATGGCTATAATCTAAATATATATAGCATGCAATAAATATACCAAATTAAAGTAAGACTTGAAGAGTAAACTTTTCCAAATTTTATATAAGCTTTATTTGTAACAAAATACGGTCTTTTCACAAAGTTAGTATGATCACCATTCTTTTTAACCACATTCTTTATTTCATCCCTCCAATATTTATGATTTTAATGTGTTATTTCACAAAGTAAGATGGGGACGCATATCAAAAGTTCTGTAAGTGAGGAAATGGTTGTGAATAAGTAAACACATAATTTAAAACGCTCTGAATTTGTTAGGGAAAAGACATTGATGTTAAACACAGAATTATGGGCTTTTTGGTTTGTTTGAGGGTGATAACAAAATGATTCATCATTTGACAAGATATTGAAGGTAAATAATACATAATTTGTAATTTTATATACCTATACCAATTGAATTTCTCATTATAATACAACCGAGAACACAAATTCAATAACATTACCCCAAAACTCCAAAATATTAATATACAAGAAAGTTTAAATCCACTACAATTATATGCACAGTAAGTCAGACCACCTGGATAGTTGTTATACAAAGTCTGATATCATAAACTGAGCTTGGAGACCAGTCACAAAACATGAGTTCAAAAGTTTTACAAGTTGTACATGGATCAATAGCAATACTTAATTCTGAGACTGGTTTTGAAACTCAGTTACACAAGCAAGGAAGCTCTAAATCTCATTTAAATCAGACACTTATTATGCTTCACTACTTTATGTTGATATAGGATCTGACAGCACTCTTTGTGGGGTCATGTTCGGAGGATTAGAACTTGTTTTGTTGGGTATTGTGCCTTCATGTTTTTTGTGCTCGACTGGTTAAGCTGAGTGCTGCCTTCCCTGTCTGACTTAACATTATCTTTTTGGTGTGAACTTTACATCATTCAATCAAATTGCTGCTTTCACAAATCTGAAAGTGCAGTGCAAAACTGCTGAGGCTATGTGATGTCATTGTGCGCTAGAGAGGTCATTTGAACATGAACATGACCTCTTACGGAGTGAAGTCAGATCTCTAACAGCGTAAAGAAATGGAGCAAATGTTAGGGTCTGGTTTTAATGAGATTGGGAAGCTCTGTACCACACCGTTTATATCTTGTCACAGTTATAACACATAGACACAACATTCCAAGAAGAAAGTTGAGTTATATATTCCTAAAATAGCAAGCAAGACTAAATCTTGCAAAATACATTTTTCCAACTTTCAAATTGTCACAAACACTTGCAACTTATCTGACCAACAGCTTTTATTTCAAAAATGAAGTATCTGTGATTAGAATATGAAACAAATAGTTATTTTACACAAGTCGAAACTCTCTTTGGTTTCTAAATAATGATGACGAATCATTAAAGATGATACTCATATAAAACAACTCGATAAGAGCCTATAAAGTGATAAAAGCACCATGTAATCCTGGATATATTTCAATAAATGTGGTGAAGCTTTCGTTTTTTTATTCCGGACCAAACAATAGGAAGCATTAACTTTGTCCTCATCCTGAACAATTGCTGTAGATTTGAATACAGAGAATGCATACAGAGAATGCATACAGAGAATGCCTAAGATTTGAATATAGAGAAGTGTTCTTCGTTAAAGTATAAAACTTCTTATCACAGACCAGAGATAAAACGAGGTTTGTTACACAATTAAATCCAGATTTTGGATAATGTGAGTTTTAAGGGGAGACTCAAATCAAGACATCTGACAATTACACAGCAAGGAATTCAAAGCTCATCACATACCAGTCGCTTCACTCACATATTTGGTCTTAATCTGCGGCTCGACCATGCTATCTAAAAACCAAATATACATCAAAGAAGGTATACCCTAATGTCAGTTTGACAAGACAAGACAATTGAAAATGTTATAATATATGTACAGGATGATTTCTCATAGATTCATGACTTACCAACACCTGATTGTATCAATTATTCAGACTGGAAACATATGACAATATCTAATTGACAAGTTAGAAATGTTACACGGGCGCTCACAATTAGCTTTATGAAAAGAGATGTTTGTTTTTATGCCCCTATAGCAGCCAAATATTTATTGATGGTTATTGATCAGAAATCATTTGGCCCAGTCATTCTACGTAAAGTCACTTTGTGACTTTGACTTACTGACATCAAATCCATAGGCGTTATCTACATTTGATGACCAACGGCCATATAGTTTGAGGATACTAGGTTCTTAAGTAAGTGAGCGGAAACATATTGGTCTACTGACTGGCAGATCGACCGACATGTGCAAAGCCATACATCCCTGTCATCAAAGATGAAAGGAGGAGCATAATAAGTGATTAGAATATTTAAACAAAACCAGGACTCCGAAGACATTTATTCACTTAACTTTGAGGAACTCATGAAGCATACTTAAAGGAGACTTAAATACCATTAGCCACACTTTTCCTAATGAATACTATGAGGAATCATTCATGTTTAAGTAAAACTAACCCACTGCCCTCACATCTAATCAAATCAACCGCAGAGGAAATCAGTCATACTTAAGAACTGGACTACTATTGTTTGTATTGGTCTAGAATTTGGTACAACCATTTTTCTGAGAGTGAGAGGGAACCTCTTAATGTTAGGGTGACCGTGTTTAGGCAACCTGCACAGAGCAAATATAAACATGCTATTGTTGTGACACAAATGCCCCCCTTGACACTACCTGAACTTGCAATATATAGTTATACACTTATAGAGGGATTCAAACCCATACTGTATGGCTCCATTGTCTAGCAATGTGAAATATGAAAGCATTACACACCAGGTAAAATTTCAAGATTTTAAGATAATCTTTTGAAACTGGGTTTATTGTGACCTTGAGATAAAACAACACCTAAAAATCAAAAAGGTCATCTAAGGGTCAAGACCAATGCCTCTACTAAGATTGTGGATCCGCAGCATATATTCTCATTTTATTGATCAGAAACCTCTATTAAGGGCTTCTTATGGACCGACAAACATGTGCAAAGCAATGTAAACCCACTTCTTTGAAAAGGGGCAATTTATCTCCAAATCAAACTAACAGACTATTGTTTATATATAAATGAATAAATCTTCAGGTTGATATGTTTATTACACAAAAGAGACTTGGTGGCAGCTTGTGATATATGCTGATGATATGTTTTAATTTACAATTAAGTGTGGAGCACTGAAAAAAAAATGGCAAGATCATGATTTCTGATTGAAATCTCTAACCAGTGCAAAGTGTATTCACACCATGGCCCTGCAATATGATGTGGTGTGCAAATATATATTTAACACAAAGGAGGCTTATCAAAACAGTGTTCAAAAAATACTTAAGCAAGCTAATGCTACTACCAATGTTTTAAAGCGATGAGGGAACATCGGAGCAATCAGACAAGGATCGGGGGTTCCCATAATTTCTGAATCTGAACAGTCATTTTGGTAACTTTGATCAAACTTAACCATTTTGTAGGCAAAATATCCATGATTGTAAGAGACACTGACCCTTCAAACCAAAATCTTTAGGGTCAATATGCGTTTTTTTTAAATTTCATAAGGGTCATACTTCCTACTTTCGAGTCAAATGGAACGCCTGAAGGATATGATTTACATATTAAGTGAATGCTAGCCAAGACAGCCAGGGCAGTATTTTATAGGGGAATGTTGTGCTAAAAAAACTGTGAGGATTTTGAAATCCTTTGATTGAGCCTCTGTGCAGCAAAACATTGATATATGGGCATAACAAAATGCAAAGAAAAAAACACTAAATTGCAATAATTTTGTTCAGTGAATCAGTGAATTTCTTACCGTTATCTTTCCTTTGACCAGAAGCACTTAATACTCGTTTAGTATTGGAACTAGGTGTAATCGAATCAGACCGATTTTCTAATGGTGCATTTGTGTTGAAACCATTCCGAGCTAGAATTCTATTTCTTTCAGCCTCAGTTTCAATCAATGATGATAAATTCCTGTATTCGGAGTCCGGTATCACGGCACCGGGTGCGCCATTTCTCCCTGTACTACCCAACGGTTTACGGATATATTTGTTTCTCTGCAAAACAATTATACAAAATAAGTCAATTAAATAAAATATATGAGGCTTAAACATGGGACTGCATGTGAATTGCTTTTATAGTGCGAAAAATTAAACTTGGTCCTCAAACCTTCTATCAGCACAATTTAACAATTGATTGCTTGTCTGTAATTTTATTTCAGCCAATGTTTTTAAAGGAAAGAGGATCACAAACTTGTACAAGGTGTACTATTAATCCCTAATCTAAATCACCAGCAAGGCACAATTTTCTCAAAGAAATTGATCAATATATTACTTGCAAGATACTTGTAGTATCTTTATGAATAATGGTTGAGGACCAAGTTAATTTATTTACACTATCATAATTAATACGGATCAATATGCATTTTTGGGGTATCTTTTAAGAATTTGAATAGGAAAAGACACCTTTTCATAAAACGTTGATGTTTAGTTTTAAATCAAACGGTTCTTCGAGTAACTGGACACACACAAATATATTAAGCCAGCCTTTACCACGGAAGAAAGTATATTGTGGAAAAAATACAAATGTGAAGAATCGTACACTTTTTAACATTTTATTAACTGTTATTTAATAGAAAGTTTTACAGAAAAGCTTAATAAATTAATCAAGTTTAATAATTTTATACTCATTTCCACAGAGAATACTATCATAAGCATTCTGGCAATGTTTATAAAAATGCGATACACAAAACCCATACTTTAGCATCAACACTTCAAAAAATACAAATATAGCATGAGATATCTGTGCATGATAGACTCTAGCTAATGTAAATAGAATGTCAATAAAACGTGAACAACATAATAATAACTTCTAGGAATAAATCAAATAGCAAAACTCGCCATATATGTGCTGAATATAATATATAATAGAATATATAGAGGATATTTGTTTGTTTTGATTGAATATGGTTTATATCGCATCGTGTAGTGATAAAATTCAATATTTTCAAGAGCGCGTAGCGCGAGTGAAAATATTAAAATTTTATCACTACAAGATGAGATATTAACCATATTCAATCAAAACAAACAAATTTTCTATTTATTTAATGCTTTTATGGTGTCAAAACTGGTACTATTTATGCCAAATTACCACTGTGGTTAGGCTACGTATGAATATGTTATTCCATTCATATTTTTCACTTCAAAATCCGCCATCTTGGATTATGGTGAATAGGTGAAAACGACTTTTTTAATTTTGCATTAAATCATACACCAACTTGTAGGAAATGGTCTAACTAAGAATAAAAACCCCCACATGACATGTTTCCGTTCAGTAATAAAAAAGTTACAGACATTTTAGTGTTGAGATTTTGGTAAATTAAAGTAGTCCCTGTGAGGGGGCGGAGCTTATATCAGTCACATTGTAGGTGATAACCAGTGACTGATATAGGTTTTATTTCACTGATAGAACTCCATATCTCATCAGTTAGCATTAAATAAATATCCCTATCATAAATGCAAACTCCAAGAAAATATAATATATGATTAATGCCTGTGCCAGCATGCAGTCAGTGCAAATCAGTTCCATAGATTAATAATATATGGTATTTGGTAATGTAGTCTTCAGTGAAATGTTTAAATGATATATTTTATAAATTATAATGATCTAGTGAGTAATTGGGCTCAATGGTGAAAACAATGAACATTAATTTTTGTGTGGCGTAAACGCCACACAATGATATTACCACTTTTCAGCTTACGACCAATTTAACGCATTAGGCCTCGGCAAATAAATAGTTCTATGATTTGAACAATATTACAAGCATGCAATACAGGTTACACGTATCATTGGACCTTATTTGTTTACATTACCAACATTTACTTATATTAAGACCAACAATTATATCAGACTTTTATTTTTAGAGGATTTTTATAGCAAATCATTCCGCAACGGACTATATTTTTACTACCAACGAATGTTCTCACTGGTGGCGGGAATCTAATAGTTCCCACGGTTTTCAATCGTATACTGTAACGTATGTAAATCACTCCGCCGCTGCACATTGCAGACGATGACCTAATTATGTTGTATACAAACATTGATGCTATATATAGCTGGTGGAGGGAACTGAAATAGTTCTACGTACATATCGATCGGACGATTAACGATGTCACCGCGGTAAGCGTTAAACGCACTAGTCAATTTCTACCGTGCTTTATATAAGACCTCATAATTTTCGTATCTATTATCCGATTTTGAATATTTAAAGCTTGTAATGAAGCAGAGATATATGTCTCTCTTGTAGACAACATTCAACACGATACCCTAATTAGTTAATCCACGGCGACGAGTAAGAATCCGTTCCGCGTAAAAGTAAGTTTAAAATATCCCGTTTTATACCAAATAAACGGTCGAAAATCATCAATTATTAATTTAATATTCGATCGATTTTGTTCGTTAAAGCTTGTTTTAAAAGCTAATACTTAAAGGTTTTATAAAATGTAAAACTTGTTTTTAAAGCATTAATCGGCCGATCGATATGTGTGAGCGACGCCATGTTTACCCCTTTTACATACGTTAATATAGAGTGTCATTTAATTAACATGCGTGGTCATACGGAGAATAAACAGTCAGTTATCTTGACACTGGTCGAATTCTCCAAGTCGTTAAAAATGGTATTTGTAAATATCCCTTCATTGATGCTCAGCATAGTTACTTAAGTAAATTCCAGGTAACTGCTGGTTCTCTTGGTGTCTTTTGCAGCACGAATGTTTGAGTAAGGGTGGACTTATCAGAACTGTGACATAAAATTATGATACAACCTGGATTCGATATTGGATTTAATGGCATCAGTACGCCACACACCAGTACTTTCAGTGCTTTGATTTATTAATGGAGATATCACCCTTTTTTCTAGACATATAGGGCTTTATGCAGAATACACTACTTATTTATTTACATGACTTTGATACAAAATAAGAAAGGAAATACACAATATATCTTGTAAGGGCCAAGGAGTTTGTGGAAGGACAACAAATAAACACAAATGTATGCTAATTCATCCTATTAAGTACCTACTTAGAATAAGGTTGTATTTCATATTGCAAAATTTAGTGTAGTTTAGACATATATCATTACCCAAATAATATATACAATTTCTATCATACAAATATACATATGGTATGCATAGGTTAAAGGGGCGAGCCACAAGTTCCTAAACTTTAAGTTACAGCTCTCCACATAAAATTTAGTAGAATCAGTCAATAAATGTCCAAGTTACATTAATGTGCATTATACAGGGGTTCTACTGAGGCATAATGCCCAATCCTGAAAACGAGTTGCAAGTCTGTTTCGGATGCCATTAACACACATTCCTATTCCTTAACTGTAGGTTTCAAACATTGTTTTATTGTAAAAATTCCAATTATGAAGCTTCAAATGATCGTAACTTCGTTCTTTTAATTTTTACATCAATAAACTTTTATTATGTGCAAAAAAAGATAGTTCTTTCTAATGTGGCAAATCCGGATTATCATGGAATTGTAGGACCCCTAATTGTATTATTGTAATATGACAGGTTTTTACCTGATAGGAGGGAATAGTTCTCTCATTAACACTGCCCAGATTGCTGGTTGTAGCATTTGTCTTGTGGGTCCAACTTCTTCCACCATTGCCAGGCTGAGGTGATGAGACATTATTGTTTGAGATAGGGACTATTTTAGATAGACCAGTAGTCACTGGTAATATTGGCTTAGCTAGAGGGTTCGGTGGTGGGTACAAGGAGATGTTAGTCGTAGAGTGAGCGCTCGAGTGAGTGTGCAACGAAGCCTGTGAGCTCTGTGAGTTGGTGCTCATAGAACTATGTAAACCTAGGTGAGAGTGGTAAGTTTGAAGACCACAAGTTGTTAGCTCAGTGTTCAGACTCGGCATCATAATTTGATTATATGAAGCAGCAGCACCGGACAGGCTAGATCCACTGACATGCTCGGGAAGGAAACCATTAACAGTATCTATCTGATTGTCTAAAATATGAGTCAAGCTTTCCTGATCATTCTGAAAATAAATCAGAAATATTGCAAGTGCAAGATGTCTGCTATTATCCCGTCGAGATATTGCATGGGTGCAAGTAAGAAATTCGGAAAAAACTGAAATTCTGAAGAACTGTCAATTTATATAGAGAAAACAAAGAAAAATACTTTTTGTCACACTCACAAACTGAAATCAGGAATATACCTGAAAACTTGCACCCATAATATTGTGATATTAACATGCTACAGTGAAGATTATTATGTGAAAGGTTAACAAGTTTTTAATTTCAACTTATTCTTAAATCAAGCTAAATCAAACTTATTGCCATGCAAGTTATTAACAAAAATGAAATAAGAATGAATGTAATGATGTTACAAAAACGCAAAATTATTTAAAATAAAAATTTCTTTTTTAACGTATCTTTAAATTAGTATTAAATGATAATTACTTATTTTATTACAATCAAAACAATTAAGCTGGTTGTAAACAATGTTCTATTATCAAATTAGGTGATATTAGATATTAATAATAAAGCAGTCATGCAAACACGCTGTCTCAGTATTTAATTTTCAGACAAAAAATTTAAGTCTGTTTTTGCATTGAAAGAATGATGAAACAAAGGCCCATAGCTTTGGCTACTATCTACCAGCCAGAAACATTCTCTAGAGACATTCTGGCTGACTAAAATGGAATTGCATTCTGTAATGGTCTGATGATGGCAACAGCAAGCATTTGATAGAGTCGAGAACCTCTGTCTGCCTAAGCTCAGTGTATCTCCTAGGTGTAGCCATGGGCCCAGAAAGAAACCTTAAGGAGTTAGTATAGAGTTAAGTAAGGAACATCACTCAAGGACAACTCTACTGATCACACATTGTACCACACCTCACACCCACATAGCTAAGCCCAAATATTGTATTACATACATACAAGCTTTATAAACAATTAGAAACAATATATAATCAAAGGCATTAATAATGCAAGCATGTATAACATATAATAATATTATATAGATAATTATTCTTAAAAATATGAATGTAACTATTTTTAGAAAAGATAACAAAATATTAACAAAATCATTTAAAGCTTAACAAAATATAACTAAGATATCATTCTGTAACTCTTCAATAAATTTGGTTGGTTGGTTATTTCAAATAAGAAATCTGTATATAGTTAAACATGCAAAATATAGACTTTCAATACACATGCAAATATATGCATGCAGAATAATTTGAAAGAATTTCTAAGAAGGGAACTTAATTTAAATCAAACCAACTCCTTAATTTATACTGTTAAATTAATATTTTTTGGAATATGATGTTTTAAATAATACATGATTGTTATTTTTAATGAAGAACTTTGATTTTCAAGTGAGGAATTATGTGTTGAAATATGAAAAAAGATGTGTAGAATATATAGGTATTTTTTAATAATTTATTAGATGACAGACACAAAGCTACAGTAACTACACAAATTGCAAAAGCAAATACATTCAAACACATATGGTATTAATGACAAAGATGGCTGCTTCAAAATTTGAAAACCAAATCACACCAACTTATTTATATATATGCATGCAAAATCTGGTTAACATAAATACTAAACACAGGCAACAATAAAGTCAGGGTAATGTACTGCTCACCTCAACACAAAATTTCCCTTTGGCGCAACAAGGTTGTATCTTATTATATAAAGTGAGATACAACCTTGTTGCGCAAAAGGGAAAAAATGTATCTACTGTTCAATTTAATTATAAAATCATTCTAGATAGAAAATACTTGAAACACGATGTTGTACAAAATTGGTTTGGAATGCAACTACTGTTGGATTTAATCAATGAATTCTGGCCATATTTGTCCTAATTAACACACCATCCTACTTGATGCAACCCATATCTTTAGGGCACTTCATAAATGCTTTGAAGTATATACCAGGAATCAACAACACCAATGCTGATTTGTTATCAAGGCAAGAATGGTGTAAAGTGTTACTAAGTGTTTTGAAACTGTTTTCTTCTATAGAGAGTATCAAATGTTAATACAGGCAAAATATTTAAGGACAATTCAGCAATATTGGTATGCTTTAACACTTCAAAATAATTTGTTTTACAAACACCTGGTTCTGTTATTAGGAAGATAAGGACAAATATGACAGCAAACAAGTTCACAGATGTTCATGTTAATTCTTTACCAAGGCTTTATAGTTCTATATGGCAGTTTTCAAGCAACTTTGTAATTGGTTTACTCTTTTGGGCACGAAAAAAAGGTCATTGACTCATCTATCAAACATATGACCGCAAATGTTTGCATTCCTGTAAACACAGCAACTGTGAACATAAGTAACCACTGACAAACACAGAGTGACCACAACAGCTCATTGTGAGCAATTTGGCCCTAATGAGCTAAATAGCATAAATATGAATTAAAGCAAAATCAATTAACAGAACAAACAGTTAGGTATAAATCACAAACTGGTTACTTTCCTGAATACAATTGGATCTCCAAGCATTAATTTGGCACAAACATCAAACAGCAAAAAGCCCAAGATTGTAACCTTGACACGGTCAATATAATTGCAGCCAAGGTGAAACATACCTCTATTTGTAATACTTCCTCAGTATCTGAACCTTCCAATATGAAAGGTTCATGGGTCAGCAGTACTTTCTTATCACTGCTGCTGTATGACAGTCGTACATGAGGAAATTGACGATTCAAGTCATCCTTATTGTTTAAACCACGCCCAGGAAATATTCGATTTGATCTATAACTAGTTTTATCGTTTCTAGAATTGTTTTCATTGGCTAATGCATGATTGTGACCAAAATAGCGATCAAGGAGCTTTTTGTAATACTGTTTGTCCTTAATACGAATTGGAGCTTGTCGTCCTGACAGGCATGAATCCATCTGTCGATTTGTGTACAGCCATCTTTGATTTTCCTACCAAAGTGCAACAAGGAGAGGAAATAACCAACAAGAACAAAAATGCTGACAGTACGACAAAAATAGGGCAGGGAAACACTACATGTCTAACGAAATTATGCATAAAATGTGATTTATATGAATTATATGAAAGAATTAGAACATGTAAAGTCACACAAGTCTATAGCTTTAGTTGGTGTCGAAATTAATAGTAGCCCAGATTTGTACAACATGATGAAGCTATAAATCATGCACATAGGGTTAAATCCTTGGAAAATAAATCACAAAAATGCAAAAAAGGTGGTAAAATTTCTTGTTGTGTAATATAATACACACAGAAATGAGAGAAGAAGACTTCGGTGACTTAACAATGCATTACTTGTAAAAGATACCATAGATTTATATAACCCATACATCTAAACATTACACTTCATATAAATATAGCACCAAATCTTTTCTATTCTATGTTACACCCAATTTTTACATGGATATTTTATTGCAATTATCAATAAATACATCACTTTAAATACTAACCAGTCAATAAACCTTAATATTCAGTTAAACCAACCACATACCAGGTTTCAAAAGCAAATAAAAGACTTTATACTTGGATACTAAACCAAATGGAAGTGTATAATCTGTACAATTGTTACATGTTGTTTTCGGCCATATACAGTCAGGCCAACTATCCTGGTACCAAAGACTCTCCAGTACTAACTTGATCTTAAACAAGTAACTAACATTTTCTCCAGCAATGGTGGACATCACCATAGCCAACCTGGGCATACAACCTGGCTCTGCTGGAATATCACATCTTGCCCTAGCTGGAAGGGTGTGTAATTTACACTGTCTTTCCAGTCAGCAAAGTAAACATAGCCGGACAATTGCTCTTGCATATTGACAAACAAAAAGGTAATGAATGTAATTCCGAGAGAGTTTAACTGCTAACAATGCTTGGGTATACTTAGAAGTAAATTCCTTATAGAGTTGATATTAATATATGTAGAGTATAGTCACTGAACATACTATATTGTACAAGACAGTGATTGAAACACAGAGTGATCCAGAGTTTGAAATTATGAGTTTCCTACAGAAGAAGAGGGATTACCTAATTGTACATGATCTATACTAAAGATTTTAGAAACAGATGATAATATTAAGGTTATTGCAGACTGGTTATTAGTAAAAGACACATACCTGGGGACTGCCTAGATTTCTTAAGGCAAGCCTCCGAATATCGTGTTTTATGTTCTGCCAGTTAATAAAGGGAGATAATATCAGAGTTATACAACTATAAGCTACAATCAAGTATGTGATTTCTGATTAAATTGAAATTAAAAATCAGTGAGGGCGGTATATAGACACAATGTCAGGTATAAACAAGTTATATTGATATACAATGTGGATGCTATGGGGGTGATATTGTAGAGATAATTCAGCAGGATCACAACACAGAATACATGGTTGCTTCTGATATATGAACTCAGAGAATGTATAAAATGTTTGACAAATTATTTCACCATACATTCATGCGTTTAAAGTAATACTAGCTTCCAGCTTTATACTCAATGTAACAAAATGAACTAATACTAGAAAACAGCATGATTTCAACATACATGGTACATTATGTGCATTTAAATAATTAAGAGCTGAATCTATTAAAATTAACACGCGGAAAAGCTGAAACGGGCATTTTCACTCATTGTTAAATTCTCCTAAAATGTCTAGTATGATTGTTTATTGGTGGTATTTTAAACATTGGAGGTAAAAACAAACTATTTCGTTCCATGCTGCATTCATTTATCAACGCAATTAACTTTCTTTATGTTGAAATATTTTTAGCAAGACTCCAAGAGGAAAATTAAGAGATCTTTGGGGAAACATATAGACTCTGCAAAGAGGGGAAAGGGGCCTAATATCTCCATATATTTTGGCAAAAAAACCCACTGCATTGAATGTATAATTTATTTTAATGTCTACGTTAAATTTGAGGTTTAAGACCCATTATCATTGTAATTGAAAATTTGATAAATTCTACCATTTCCATAGATTGAAATTGATTATAAAGATATCAAAGTGGAAAAATGTGCATCAAATCTAAAAGCCCCCCCCCCAAAACCTTTGATTGAGGCATAAATTCTGGATCCGAGTAAGCTGCTATACACAGTTATATAGTTATATTTCATTCTCATCAACAATTCTGACACCAACATCCAAACATGATTATACATATTTCAAGTCATATTAAACTGCAGTTCTGTAAATGTGCCACAATTTTTAAAATGTCAAAGGATGCTACATAATGTGAATTATTCAGAGTAACATTTGAAGATAATAAATTATGATGATGCTAAAATACCACAAAAATTATTTGAAATAAAATATATATTCGAATAAATAATAAATAAACTATTTAAATGATACACATTAAATTTAATAAAATTTAGTGAATAGTGTTATTGTAAGTGTACGGAAGACCAGACTAGAGATTACTATTAAACTACATGAAAGGATTGATGCAAACTTGTTGTAACCGATTCGAAGCAGTCACAAAATGTTTGTATATTTAGAATTGTAAGTGAAGTAGAACTAAGTTTGACAAGTGCAGATATTCATAAATAAACAAGAAGGGTACAGTCTTACAAATTAAGGAGCTGATAGAAACTTAGGACAATAAGAAGATCACCGAGTCTTCATCAATATTGGACTAAACTAGAGTGACCATGTATTGAATATTGCTTTTACAAATGAATTCCAAATATTTCAAACATTCTTGTGGACCTTCCCTAAAACTTCCTTAAAGGTCAATGTATTTTCTTAGCACTAAAATGGCTGAAAGTTGAGTTTTGCACAATAGAAATATTTATCTCTTGAACTATTTGACATTCCATTAAGGTTAGAAAGATAAGCTATGGACAGAAAGATAGGCTATGGACACAGGGTAGTAACTGTTGCACTGATTTTATCAGTGATTTCATTTCTTATAGTTATAGTGTATGGTAGTATGTTTGTTTCACTTTAATATACATAAACCATGGTAGTAATCCCTATACACTGATTCTCAGTTCCGTCTAAAAACCGGCATAACTCTTTGATGGAACTGAGTTATTGTGTATTTTGCTGGTGTTTTCAGTTCCGTCATAGCACTATGACACCTGTACAAATCTGTGGTGGATATGAGGAGCAGTGCATCAGGATTACTACTGTGTAAACATGCTCTATGATTATCAGAAAGTAAATGGGGGAGCGATGATGCAGAGATAGATGACTGGGCTAAAAGTGATATGTATTCTAAACTTTCAACTGACACATAATGACACAATACAACAGTTTACTGTGACTGCAGGGAACACTGAATGGGGGTAGTAGCAATGATTATGTATACAACACTGGTGAAGCATTTATAATCAGATATTTTTACATTAAATAAAGATTATAACTGTCTGTTTAGGAAAACCAAACAATGATCCTTACATACATGTACTTCAGTACATTAAGCATGCAAACAACATTCAGTTACAATGCAGCTACGAAAGCGTGTCAACACACAGAGCTACAGGCCCTATAACATTCTACTCAGTACAGACATTTTCTATAAGTTAGGTATCAAAAGCCTATGGAACTACAAAGGTTTTGGACACCAAAATGTGTATCTCCCACAAATGGCCATAACTCTGGCAAATATCATATAACCTTAATTCCTAACAATATGCACAACAAGGTTTGGTACCAAGCATTCATGTGAAGTTTCATTAAAGCCAACCGATTGTTACGAAGAAGAAGATCCGACAAATTTAGTGACATCTATACATACAGCACAAAATCAATAGTTCTCAGCCCCATTATGCTTGATGTGGGAGACATAATTCATAATTCTCCTAATTGTGATTCAGTCTTGTATGAGATATGTATAGTATGAAGATTTTCACCTGATCCTGGACCTTTTATTGGCATAATTTAACATCTGATATATTTTGTCTAGATTTATAAACCCCTGTTGTATGTTTTCATAAGCGTTGAGTATCATGAAGACGCTCAAGGTGTAATACAAACACACATCTTAAGGACCGATATTGCACAATTTACTCCCGGAAATTTATTTATATCCAACGCAAGAACCTTGTAATATATTCATGCATAAAAGCTAGGGATCAGGTCAATATCTCTGCACTATATTTGCAAAACGATTGCATAAATATATAAAGATAATAAATGTTCTAAAGAAGAAAAAAATAATGACACATCTATCATTTCATTTCTATCATTAAAACTCTTTTAGCATATAAGGAAGTTTTGGTCGAGGTGATCTTTTTGCATGTATCACAATACCAAATATGTCCTCATTAACATCCCAATGACAGCAAATAAACCTTTCAGACAAATTGGGAATTTAAATGAATCTGTCTAATAAATACTTTACATGCACTAACAATTCGAAGCCATACAACCAACGTATGCATACATTTGTGCATTGGTTTATATGTAGTAAAGTTTATCAATTAATGTTTCAATGCTGGTTACTATTAATGAATTTCAGTTAAGGGTAAAGTAGATCAAGCCCTTTGATTTGGTAATTCAAAGCTTAATTGGTATCATTTAGTCCTGGACAAACATACAGACAGTGTTCTAGCCTGGTTTCATAAAATAACTTTTGTAAATCTCAATCTAAAACTCAAGAATTGAAGTTAACTGAAATAAACAAATAGTTTGAGTTGAGAGTTTGATAACTTAGTTTGAGATTAATATTGAACTAAAACTGTTTTGTAATCCCGTCTCATGAAGGAAATGAAAGATGAAGGAAATGAAATAATTTTCTGAACTGTTTTCCTAAATATGGGGACAGGAAACTTAATAGATAATACAGATGCATATCATTAGGACAACATTTGGTATAGTTATACAGACTCTTTACCCACTAGCAGCTGTCCAAAAATAATCAGCTTAAGTCAAGTGACACAAAAACTACAACAACACATGAATACAATTCTTGGAATTTGTGACAAAATCTTACAATCACTACATTAGGCTTAGGGGTAGACAAAGCATTGGTCAACAGAATAACTCACAAATAAATGATGTTTCAGAGGACAGTTTGGTGGACATAATTTAGTGCACCTTGACACAGACACATCATGTGTTTGATTGACTGTAGTTCTTCTCTCACCGACCTTGATATGACGAGTTTTAGGTGGCTACAAAATGTATGTATAACAAGTTGCCATTGGTTATCATATATTCTAACATGACTGACGGTTTTGCCTATTTAGACAAAGAACAAACATAGCCTTGTATAATGACTGTTGTACAATGGAAGTGACTGCACGACGTTTTCATGACGTAATACAGGTAAACAAGTAAAGTGAACAACATACTCTCGCAAAGTAACGCTGGTTTAATACATAATTCCGAGTTTAAATCATGTTAGAATCGAAATAAAATGTTTAAAAGTCGTAGTATATATAACTATCTATGTATATCTAGCCAATGAATGTAAGATAATGGAAGCGAACACTCCTAACTAAACCATTTGGTAACAAAACCATTTGGTGTCCGGTTTAAAATATCTTGTGTCATGTTTGCCATTTATTGGAACTTAGCATTGCTAACTCTAAGCTAACTTATCCCTTTATACAGGATTTATATACCACACGATTCAGAGATATAACCCGACTACCGGTAAACCAAATTACATGTATCTATGTATAATTATGCATATACGTATTTACATAAGGTAGGCCAAACACCTCACAGCACAGCCAAATTGTTTGCATGAAACATATTACAGTTAAGCAGCAGTGTATTACCTGGCCTTGACCCTGACCAAATACTCCCTGATAGAGAAAAATTGACAAGTTACATTGTATCAGTTATCATTAACATATAATAATATAGATGGAAAAAATCCCTTTGGCATCAGTCAAGCGAGGAATATTTTTTTTAACATATAATCATACATATATCAGTTTCATTACTGATTTATACTAAAGTTTCCCTATAAATTAAATGTCACAAAGACACAGTAAAAATAATTGTTAATTTTGTGATTATTTTTTATATGACTTCTCAAAGACACAGTAATGCACCTCGAAGATGTAGTTAACACAGCCATGCATTAAATGTAGCAAAATGAAACTAAATGCAAAGACACTTCTGACAAAAAAAGATTGAAAGGGCCACACCTTTAGTCATGCACATGATCCCTTTGGCATCAGTCAAGCAAGAAATATTGAAATCACAAGGAGACTATATGGCCAACACCACTATCATACCAGTAATCCAAAAAAATCTCAAAATTATAAAAAGTGCAATATGTCCGCTTACTTTCAGTGCTGACTACTTACCGGAAAGTTGTAAAAATAACCATAGTTAAAATCAGTCAGCAAGGGAGGTAACTAGGGAACAGAAGAGCAAGTTTTTAATTTAGACTAATTGCAGCTTAATTATGAGTGAAAGAAAAAGGGAAAGCTAAATGACAGGTTATTTCAAGGTAGGTGTCAGTAACTTGCAAGGTAGATATCAGTATGAGAAAGCTAATATTTGCATCCGGCTTAACTTTGACAAAATTGTAGGTCCTTTGCACTGCTTGTTGAGTGTACTCACATTTATTCGATGCCGACCGTATTTTGAGGGTTGATAAGTTTTGACTGCTGTACATGACCAACAGATGATATCAGATTAATTACCAAAGTCAAGTAATATAAGACACAAAATCAAGTTGACCTAATCATATGCTTACATAACCAGTAATTTATCATTATTTATATAAAGACACCAGTGTCTTGAAACTCCAGTCAAGACATTATCTATAGTCAATGTCTATAATCTGTACACTACAGCAAGGGTTGCATCGCTGACAAAGAAGATGATCATGGGCAAAGGCATTTCAATTGCCGATAATACCAATTAAACTGTAAAATTGACATTGCATTTTTGATATACACTAAAGAAACAAAGCCTACAGGTCGAACAGGCTGGTGTGAGCCATGTGATTCTATGAAAATAATATATGTCTCGAGTGATAGAAGTGTATACTTCAAAGCTATGTGTACAACTTCAGTGTTTGGCATGGTTGGTTGGTTACATAGCCACACATACTTCAACATAAACAGGCAGCATGCTGTAACTCATGCAATAGTGAAAACATGCCATAACAATTAGTTCACTAAGGTTTAGGTAAATAACAATTACGGCTACAAATTATTGTCAATTTAAACCAAGGCTCTTGAACTATGTGCAATAGAATAGGGACAATGAATATACCTCTTGAAATCTTAACCCATTGAAATGTCTAATAACAACCTACAGGAAATGCAAAATATTAACATTAAGAACGCCTGATTCAGTATTAGTACAATAAGCATATAAATATTTAACATAGTAACAGCACACCCCATAAAAAGAGATGCCAGGTGACTACAAGTTTACCTATGTTTATTATTAAAACATAGTTTTTTGTCTTCAAAATGTTATAGAATCATTCAGAGGGCAAACATTTAAATAGATAGAAAGAAAGAAGCCTCACCAATGCAGAACACTCGGGAATTTATAAAGGCAAGACACACTTTTAAGGTAGCAAGATACTACACTGAGTACAGATGTTTGATAAAATGTTTATTTTGAGAACGTACCAAATGAAACTAAGAAGACCTACACATCGTTTTATAATATATCTGACAAGAAATGGTGTAAAGATCCATCTGTCTTAAGTCAAGTGTCTGATCACACTGACTTGGTTCAGTTAAGATATTAGCACAATATACAAGTTTATTGCAACCACTAGATTTCTTCATCTACTGCAAAATTCATTTAATATAAGGACTTTAAATGAAATTCATGAAAATTGAAGGATTGCTTGGCAAGAAAAATTTGTTTACAAATCTGTCTGTATTACATATTGACAAGACTAGGTTTGGATAATTAGAATGCGTAAATTTAAGGGGTCAAGAGAAATATAGTAATTAACTGAATTTATTAGAAATTTATTTGGTTGTTAGAGAAAATCTTGAATAATGTATCATATATTGAAAGTGTTGCAGCAGAAGGGTACATAAATATACATGTGTTTGTGAAGGTAACATGTCAGAAATTATAGAATGATTTCAGTAGAATATGGTCGTCAAAGAGACAGAGGTATGATTACGGTCATCAAGGTGACAGAGGTATGATTCAGTAAGAGAGACTCTTCATCTAGAATGGAAACTTACAACAGATAGTCGATAGCCTACCCTCTTTTCATACTAAAGAACAACACAATAATCCATCATTGAACTAGATGAGTTTTTGACACAAAAATGTATGTCTCCAACAAGGGGTCATAACTCCAGCAAAAATCATCCAACCTTAATTTCACAACAATATACACAACTAGGCATGGCACCAAGTATTCCTGTGAAGTTTCATTAAAATGGGACAAGTGGTTAAAGAAAACAAGCCGGTCAAACTTTGTGACATCCTGACAGACGTCCAGCACAAAATCACGAAGTCTCCCCCCACCATATCACATAGGAGACATTTAATTATTCCATCTAGTACTTCAAACTATTCACATTGAGGCATCAAAAAACTCTACTGCTATGCCATCTATGTTAAATCTACTACATTGTTTTAACTACCTATTACAATTTCATAATCTTGAATGTAACATATTGAACACTTATTTTGGCAGAAAGAAATACATGTATTTGATTATTAGAACATCTTAAAACAGCATGAACGAATTCATGACTAACAGTGGTATTAATATTGATCTTAATTAATTGGAGAATAAGGATAGCCAATCATATTACCTGTTACAGACCAAGAGTTTAATATGGTGTGATCTGATTGGTTGTCCTTAACCTTAAGTCAAGTAAGATCAATATTGAATATCATCCCAGATCATATATAGATATAACTCAACATCTTATTTAAATTAAGGCATGATTGAGTGTTTGCAGATGATGAGGGATACTTACGAGAGGTGGCGGAAGCGGGCGAGGCTCTGACTTGAGTACTCCCATAGTTCCTGGTGTACAATGTAGTAATCTATACACATGTTCTACAATTCCCAATCCCCGGACCAGATTATCTCGTTGTAACAAACCACTTATACGTTCTAGTTCTTCTTCCTCTAATATTTCCAGTGGTTTTTTGGTATCCACCGGTTCATCAATATTAACTTGCCGAGAAGATTCACTGCTAAGTATCTGAACATAAATATATAAATAGGAACTTAAAGAAACTGAGTTTAAACAAGACTGCGTTCACTAAACGCTTATGCCCCCTGTGGAAGCCTTGTCCATAAATAAGTCTAAGTCCAAAATTAGGTCAAGGTGAAGGTCAAAATAGGGTCAGGTGATACAGGTGTGTGGAGAGTGTTCATATACAACATCCATGCAAGTTTGGAAGCTTTGTAACAAGCCATAATGATGCTAGAAGAAACGGTCAATTTGGGTTAACCAGGACGGACGGACGAACGGACGGACAAACGGACGGACAGGTGAATCACTATATGCCTCCCGATCTATCGATACGGGGGCATAAAAATACTTGACACATATAGGTTGTTAACTTGCTAGAAATCAAGCAGAAAGTAGTCAAAATGCCCTGGGGTTAGGCAAAGACATGAAGTTTGGGGTTAAGCAAAGATGTAAATTTGAAATAAATCTTAAACTCAATTATTGGACTATACTTTAGTAATATTATACTCGAGTGAAGTTTGACAGTTGAGTTGAATATTGATATTGAATGTCAGGGTTATGCTGATTCTTTGGTCAGAGCATTGTTTTAGAATTGAGGTAAAAATTGTACAATCTATCTATAGTATGATAAACCCTATTACATGAAAGTTCTATTATATACCGCTCTTTATTATATCAGGAAATCACTAGGTGTTAAAGTTAGGGTACTATATACTTATAAGATGCAACAACAAGTTTTAATGACTTTGGAAGACAAAATAATAAATCAAGTACATCGAGACTGGTTCTAGAACTGGATTGTATCCGTCTGGCAGGCATAGTTCTTCTCTGTAATGACCGTCGACGTCTACTACCCGGACTTTCTGGACGTGCAACACCTGTTGAACTTTTCTTGCCTTTCAACATTGATTCTAATTTTTCCTTCTTTCTTGAAATTTCTTCTCGTTGTTGCCTGAAAGTAAAACATTCCACATTATCAAATCAACATATTATATTTAATATAATTTCATGATAATTTGGGAATGTACATCAACAACAGACGTCTGTAAATAATGTAATCCCCCATGGCGGTCAATACTCAGCAATGTTAAAGGTCATGGCAACCTTGACCTTTGATCTCAAAATCTCAAACACTGACCAACTGCCCTATAAAGTCTGAATATAGTTCTAGCTTCTGAATGCTGATCCGAAGGTTGTGGGTTCGATCCCGCCTCCAGCTGGATAAAAACTTTGGTGTTTGACTGTTTATTCCATAGCCCAAAAAACATATGCAAGCAAATTTTCGAAAACCAATATGCCTCCATGGCAGTCCATAGTCAGAAATGGAATACGTCACGAAGACCTTGACCATTGACCTACTGAACTCAAAAATTGATAGGTTTCATCTACTGTGATGACCAACATCAATGCTAGTTTGAGGATCCTGGGCAAAGCATTCTTGAGTTATTGAATGGAAACCATTTGGTCTACCAAAGGACCGACCATCAGACTGAAGAACATGTGCAAAGCAATATACCCCTTCATCAAAGATGGGGGGGGGGGGGGGGGGGCATAAGAACTAAAATATTAGTCAAGCATGCAGGTAAATCATAATAATTGAAAGTAACCAAAATCTACACATACCTAGCAAGTTCACTCCTAGCTTTGAATGCGGCAGTTTCTTGAAACAATGTCCCACTACTGTGAAAGAATTTTTCATATTTGTCTGTTCCAGGACCGGGATATATTCTTCTAAAATTACCCAGGTGATTATTCTCATATTTATCCAAAGTCTCGATATATTGTTGCTGAGCTAAATCTAATTCTTCCCTGAAAGAAAATATGCCAACAACATTTAATATTGTCAAATAAATTCACACAACATATCTTGAGTTTGCAACGCCAAAATACTAGAAGGGCTTTTGACACAAAAATGTATGTCTCCCACTAGGGGCCGTAACTCTGGCAATAATCATCTAAACTAAAATTCCTGACAGAATGTACAACTAATCTTTGTACCAAATATACATACAAAGTTTCATTGATATCCGACGAGTGGTTAATGATAACTAGTGCGGACCAACTTAGTGGCATCCATCAATCCAGAAAGACATTCAGCATAAAATCAATGTCTCCCTCACTAAACATGTATTTTTGTATTTTTTTTTGACATAGATAGATGAAACTCATAGAACTACAAACTATAAACTATCATCATTATCTTACCTTGTATCTTTTCTGTTGGATTTACCCAGTAATCTATCTTTAATTCTTCGTCGTTCCTCCTCTATACATTTGCGTCGATCACAAGCACCAAAGTTAACAAGATGTAGAGTATCATAAACAAGCGCACCTTTGATTTCTCTATCCAGCTCTGAGTCTGTGTTAAAACTAGGAGAGTGATTCACCTGAAACATGTATCTATGGTTAGTATATCACCCACACAGATGAAGCAGAAACCATATTCTAACACGATCTGCGGATTAATCGTTTAAATATAGAGCGGACCTAACAATGTATTATTACCCCCATAAAACATACCTATCAAATTGGCTGTTTCTATTTACGCCCAGTATCACGTGACATATTTATGAATGAATGAACGTAAACTTTATAGTAAAATTTTCTACGAGTCACGATGACAAGGCGAGTTGTACGAGAATCCAGTGTTACAGCTATGACGCATCTATTTTTAGAAACTCCAATATACTGTAGAAACCAAGTTTTATTAAAGCTTCTGATAATCAATTCATTTATATTTTTCATTTTATGAAATAGATACCATATACTCGTGTTATTAAAATTGTTTCAATGTTTAAAATGTGGTATTTCCTTCAGAAAATTTCGAAGGTCGTTTTCATTAACGAGGGAGGTAATTGTACCAGCTAATAAGCCACTCAATTTCAGCATGGAATTATGTTCAATGTCAAATGGATGAAAATGGAATGCGCGCAGTTAAATAGTGCGGGATATTATCGTATTTAGAATCGAAATAAAAACTCTGTTCTTGTATATTGTCGGTTTTATTCACCGACAATAAACGCGAACAGATTTTTATTTCTTAAATAATATTACTTAAATATGTAAACACGAGAAAGGTTTCACTAGGCAACAATTGTAGCTAGCACAGGGTAGAGACCATAATGACTGTAAAGCTCTGACAACTGGGGAACTGAACATTGTAAAGCTCTGACATTTGGGGCAGAGAGAAGTGTAAAGCTCTGACATTTGGGGTAGAGAGAAGTGAAAAGCTCTGACATTTGGGCTATAGAGCATTGTAAAGCTCTGACATTTGGGGTACAGTGCATTGTAAAGCTCTGACATTTAGGGCACTGAGCATTGTAAAGCCCTGACATTTGAGGTACTGGGAATTGTAAAGCTCTGACATTTGGGGCACTGAGCATTGTAAAGCCCTAACATTTGGGGTACTAAGCATTGTAAAGCTCTGACATTTGGGGTACTGGCAATTGTAAAGCTCTGACATTAGGGGCACTGAGCATTGTAAAGCCCTAACATTTGGGGTACGAAGCATTGTAAAGCCCTGACATTTGGGGCACTGAGCATTGTAAAGCTCTGACATTTGGGGTACTGGGAATTGTAAAGCTGTGACATTTTGAGTACAGAGCATTGTAAAGCTCTGTCATTTGGGGTAGACAACATGTAAAGCCCTGAACTTTGGGGTAGAGAACATTTTAAGGCCCTGAAATTAGGGGTACAGAGCATTGTGAACATTGTGGAATAGAGCATCGTAAAGCTCTTTCAATTGCTGTGAAAGAGTGTATATATATAACATGGTGGAAACATAAATACAGTAGATGCTAGACACATCTAGAAAGAAAGTATTAATACAATACCTCTATAACATAAGGCCGAAGTTTTCTATCCAGAATCACATCAAATCCAAGAATTTCAAAACAAGCACTTCCTTTAACATGGTTAGGAAAACATGTGCGGTAGTTATGTTTTAATACTGAATGTGCTGATATACACGTTTTAATGATAACGTCATCAATGTCTGCCCACATTTTATCTACATCATATCCTTTCTCTGCCATATATCTATTTGTTGTACTAATTCTTCTTTTACTTCCAGCCTCATCATCACGGATAAAGTCTTCACTATGTTTGTTTATTGCATAGTTTGTAAGATGCATGTACACATTATCCTGATAAAACAAAACAATATATATATTTATCATTTATTGTTATAAAAGGACGTTAAAACTAGGTAAATCAGCTTTTTGTCAGCTGGGACGTGGGCTTTCAAAGTTTTGAAAGCTGAAACTTGGACTTTCAGTGGTTTAGTTTATTTTCTCGTTCAGTTATGTGTCGGGCATTGTGCTGTGTAATTGTGGTATGTGATGTTTTTATGTTTTCTGTGCTCGGCTGGTTAAGTTGAGTGCTATCTTATTGAAGGTGAAAAAGAATACTCAAGTAAGATTAACATTACAGGTGAAATTAATGTCTATAATTCAGATTTTTCTGGGATTGTAAGTATTTTTCAGATAGCTTATTACTAATTAGTAAATAAATTAATCTTATTATCTTAGTAACAAAATTCATGTTTTTCAAGTACAAGCATATAACTGTGACACTACTTACAATATTTCCATGGGTAGGCTCCATATATTTATTGGTTGCAAACCTTGCAAGGCCATCTTTGAACACAAATATTCTCAACGGATCACATGAAGTGACAAGTGTGTAGATTCTTAAATCAAACTTGAAACCATCTATTAATAATGGCTGAAATGAAATGTGTTCATATGAAACAATGTTGGGAGAGATAAACTTTATAGTCTGCAACATAGCACTTGTCCAGGACAAGTAATCATTGATACGAACAAGTAACTTCTGCAGTAATTATGTATTGGGCATAAAGGAAAACTGTTCAATTTTAGTGATTCGGGCAAGTAGTTTCAAAGCCTAAATTCACAGACTGCTTAAGGTATGTACAGTAGAACAATGATGCCTCAATATGCCTTTCGGAACAAGAAATATTTTGTACCATATACTTGTTTAAGGCATCTATTGTATACTCTTATATCATCACTTTGTCAGGATTGTAAAACCTGTTTGGGGGTTTCTAGGATGTTCAAACCAAAACTGTTCAGAGCATCAAAAGTTTTACAGCATATTGTTTGGTTGAATATTAGGATTACATTGCGACAGAAACTAGATTGGATCTAATAACAATGTGGCTTAATTATGTAACAGGCATATCAGTAGAAAAGCACTTGTATTGGTATTGTCAACAACATTCTCATTATAAAGAACAGTCACTGACCAAATCAAAGATCTTTTATTATCAACAAGCACATTTGTACAAAGACGCTGTTTGTTCCCAAGCAAAATGTTGTTGTAATGAGCATGTTAGTATACTGAAAGTCTGTTATACAGATATCAATAGCATTGTTAAGTATTTGTGCCACAGAAAATGATGTCAGTATAGGAATACGTCAGTTTATTAGGTGCGTTTGTTACAAGACCTGACTGCACGAACATGCTGTACTGGTATTCATATAATACCATCAGTTCAATCTCCAAATAATTTTAACATTATGCGCACCACCCAGACATGGAATAAGCTAACAAGAATGGCTGTGGTTTGCTCAACCAGTTCAGCTAATGAAGTAGGCTATCAAAGACACACTGGTAAAAGACCAACATGTGACAAACCCAATTATGGCAATAGAGGCTACAATACACTGAGGCAAATAGTGCTAGGTTAATTTTTGGGTCTTTTTTTCCCTCAAATTTTATGCTTGTTTTGGCAAATTCTCAAATTTTCACCAAGGCAAGTGCCTCAGTGTGCCTCTGCATAGCTATGGGCCTGAAGAAAACTATGCTTACTCTAGACATATATTGCTGGCAGATCATATGTTCATGTGGTTTCACATCCTTGGGATTTTTGGTGACCCAAATTCCACGACCTTGACATCCTGACTCAGGTTTCAATATGTAAGTTTTGTTCTTTTTCTGACGACAGTATGCTTGGTAATCACCGTAACTACAATAACAAGAAGACAAGATATTTATAGTATAACGTTAAACAGGGCTTTTATACTTCTATAGCCAGGGCCGTAAACAGGACTCTTTAATCTCAAGAAAATTCTTTAAATTATGCAGTTTTCCCCTAAAATTCAATTTACATCATGTTTTTTCTTACCCTTTTGCAAATTATTAGTAATTTTCCCCCAAATTCATATAAAGGCCCCTTTCCCAACATATGAAAAAAAGCCCTGTTAAAACTGTAGATAGAGTCTGACCTCTGACTCGTAACCTTTGGGTATCCACTATAATTATAACCTCTACAGCTAAAAGTGAAGTCATGGCTCAATACTCGTTTTTAATCAAATATTATATCCACTCAATCCTTTATAGAAGATAACACAAGAAAAGTGTACATTTTATCTATTATACTGTAAAACCATTTTTGTGGGAATAAAATTTAACGGATTTTTGTAAAGAAGTTCAGTGGTGTGGTAATTCATGGATTTCGACAAGACTCAGGAGGTAAAATCATGACCTGTCTATCTGTCCCTTTTACTTAGATACAATGAAGTCACACGCTGAAATAATGTATGTACATAACTAGTGGGACATCAAATCCAAGACAGACTATCAGGGTAGGGTCTCATGTTTACGTAGCTGTTCATTTCCATCTGTTGTGTTCATTTTATGTTTGTCGCTGCGAGTTGTATTTGTAATTTGTGATTGTTCTTTTTTGTGCTCTGCGGTCTCTGTTGAGTACTGACATCTGTGTCAATTTGTTATTATCTTTTTGTCACGACAGTTTCCATTCATTCAAATGCACTTATAAGTAAATCAGATTGAAATGAAGGCAGCTTATCCTGTTTCAGGGTTCCACTAGCTTCTGAATCTGAAGGGTCATTTTGATCCTTTTGACTAATTATTATCATTTTATAGGCCGAATACCCATGATTTTAAGAGAAAATGACCCTTCAAACCAAAATCTTGAGGGTCAAAATGAGACTTTTTAGAAATTTTAAGGATCAAAACCCCTGCTGTTTAGAATGGAAACTACTTAATGGAAAACAAAGTAACAGGAGAGAACAGGAAACTATACATACTCAGCAGGAAGGCACCAGGTTTTAGGGAAGACATTATATTCTTTGGGAAACATTTTCAACATTCTGTTCATATTTCTTGCCAATAAATCCTTCCTACATATCTCACTCATGCCAGGAAAATGGTTGATTTTCTGAAAAACAAGCAAACAAAATGTGGTGGTTATTAACAAAGATATCATACTTAAAAGATTGAATGCAATGCAAGTGCTTTATGATTCAAATACATTAATAAAAAGTTGCTATAACTCTAGGAAACTCATATCTAACTCAGATAATTTCTTAATCATTAAGACTCACCAAAACCTGTAATAATTGGCAAAATATAATTTGGACTGACAAAATGTCTACTAGAACCAGTCTAAATGTATGTTACCTTGTAATATTGCGTGTATTTATATATGTTTTGGCGTGCATTATATTTCAGTACCAAAAGCCAACAGGTTTATAGACAGTAGTTTGTACAATTTGTAAGGAATTTACGTAAATACCTGATATTTCTTCATGTCCATTACTCTTTCCAAGGCCACAGAATAATCTGTCCAATACAACGTCCAGTCATCATCATCAGACACTTCCTTGAAACCAAATTTCCTAGAAACCTTACGTACTGAAATTGAAATACTTATTCCATTATTCCATGCGGATAACATCGGTCTTTATCGCATTACAAAAGTTTATTTACCAAAGAAAGCAGAACTATTCCGAAATTTCACTTTGAACGCGAGACCACGAATCTAAACAGCAGGTGTCTGCAGCTGCATAAGATTCCCAGTCAGTAATAAATATAGTGGGCAATGCACTACATACCGTAGAGAACACATCGCTAGATTAACAGAAGCATTGTATTGATACATGATAATTTTTTTCTAATTCTTTTGAAATTGTTCATTCGTTCGGCACATACATTCAACACAACCAAATAATTGGAGGATAATCGGTATTGTCCAATTTTACATGTATTGGAATTATTTTGACAGAAACATTAATTTAAACTTACACCGGAATAAATTCGAATTGCATCAAAACTGCAAAAACCACATCCTAAACAATACAACTAAATTACAAGGCCGCAGGTAATCACCCGCAAGAAACTATTTGACTTGTTTTAATGTTGGAATGACACGGCCTGGGGTCGAAACTGTCACCTCCTGCACTTGAGCACTCAGGTCTTTCTATCACTGGGATATTAAAGCAATTAAAGCCTTTTAATGATAAAATGTCGATGGAATAGGTGACTCATTGTTGAAAACAGTATCACTTACCAACATCATATTTACAGTTGGAGAGACAAATATAGAGCCATCTGAAAAAGTGAAAACAAATTATTAAAATTTCAACATTGATTTTAAATTATTATAAAGCACAGTAATTTCCCCATTCATACACTGAACTGGTAGACTGGGATTATTAATATTATTATTGATCTTACTATTTCAGACAGATTATATAATCTGTATAATTATAATAACTTTCAATTAGTGTTAGACAGTTCAAAAGACATGATTATACTTAATTGTCTGCCTTGTAGAATTTATTGAATGTTTGTTATAATGGTCTGTATTCCAAAAATCGAAAATTATACCTGCACACTAAATTTGTGACAAAAAATATTTAAGAATTGAACTGCTGAAGGCCATCATTATTTCAAAATAGTTCATCGGAGGTTCCCCATATATGACAATATGGGGAAATATTTGAGATTTTAAATATTTTAACTTCGTGTAGATTTTAGCAAAAATAATATTTCAATACAAAATAACTTGAGCCATATAAATTAACGTTTGTAAAATTCGAAAGAACATTACAAAGTAATCATAAGCATAGTGTAAAAGAATTTACTTTGGCACTCATCATGTGTTATTGTATATCTGTAAATGACTTTTGTTATCCAAGCTTTGTATATTGATCTTTGGTATGCCATTTTAGTATGTTATAAAAACAAGTTAAACATATTCTATTATAATTTGTCTAATGCAATAACGAAAGCAGTCAGACATGATGACCAGGGGTGGTATTCAATATTGATCTTACTTGACTTAAGGATAACCAATCAGATCACACCAAATTGAACTCTTGGTCAGTAACAGGCGATATAATTGGCTATCCTTATTCTCCAAATAAATAAGATCAATATTGAATACCACCCCAGGATTAATTTATTTTTTTGCATAAGAAATAGTTTTGGACAAGGGTCTTCTGGTATTCGATGGACTCTGTGTGCCTGTTTCACAAGCGCATTGCGCATATGTGCAGTGTTAAGGCGCAAAATTCGAATAAGCCATTTTCTATTGTCCCAATTCCATGTTTGCATACCATGGATACAAAACATGCACACTGAGTCATGAAATATCGGCTTTTAATGCCTCTAATTAGCTCTCTCCTTAAGTTAAGTTACTAGTACCAATTTTCGACGGCTGCTTTCAGCGATTCAGCCACCCTTTGACATTTTAACTTCCCTGATCATTGGGCTACCGAAGAAAACCTGCGTTTGAGTCGCCTTGGGGAGACTATTTCTCTCCAGGTTTGTGTGCAGCCAACATCAAGATACATGTACAGCGCCCAGGAATATCTTACAAGTTCAGACATCGTCCTCACAGGTACCAATTCACACCATGGTCGAGAGGAGCATTGTGACGTTTATTAAGAAGTGCCAGGACAATAACAACACACTATACAAGGGTGAATTGCTGATAATTATATGTACCAATAACAATATGGTATGAAACAATATATACTATAAGGTATTAGATATATGTGTCACGTCAGTGATAATATATAAACAACAACACCCTATCAATAATAGTTCATCAAAGTCAGACCACTCGTTGAAAATATGAAGCACTCATAAATTGTGCAGCTTAACCAGAAAGTCGGACAGACAAAACAATAAATCTCATACCCAGTCAGGTAGCTGCCAAATATTCAACAGTATGTTTGCTTTCAAAATGCTCAACCATACAAACAAACAAACAAACAAATAAATATTATTTGATAAATGTTGAATCTTTTTTCCTCCTTTTTTTTTTATTAAATATGCAATATTATACATAATCAAACAAAATGCCAAATAATGTTGAAACTTGCATGTAATTAAACTGGGACAGCCTTTAACACTTAAAACAATATTTCTTTCTCCAGGTTTAATAAGTTGTTAGAATGTTTGTCACAGGATTAGGAGCTTTTCCACAGGAATGTAGGATAGGACGATAGAAAATAGAATTTACTAAAATGCCCTACTAAACCAATTCAATACTGCCAAACAGTAGAATTTGATAGAATGACTAATAGGTAACAAGTAGTAGTATTCAATATAATGATCTTACTTGACTTCAAGGATAAGGACAACCAATCAGATCACACCATATCAAACTTTCGGTCAGTAACAGACGATATGATTGGCTATCCTTATTCTCAAATTAAATAAGATCAAGATTGAATACTACCCCAGGGCCTCAAATTCTTTTTATTGCATATTTTTAGATTTTTACTAAGTATATACACAAATACGAGGAAAATATTCATATATGGAAAGATATCAGTGACCCTAACTTTGTACATAAACTATAATTCATAACAATATTGAAAATATGGTTTGACTGTTTGACCACTACAGTGTAAAACTTTAGAAGTTTAGGTTAAATGTTTAGTAAGTTTTATACAGATTATACTAAGTTATAAAGTAGACAATTATGTAAGGTATAAAATCAGAACAGCTGATGACTTTAAACCAATATTGTAAGGAGCTTAGGACAGCATTAAAACTGAATTAAACTTAATCAATTAAGTCAATAATTGCTATATATGAATACAATATATGAAAGCTAGTTGTTCAATAGTTTGACCCTGGAATAAGTCAGGTATAACTAATTCCATTGAGTTAATTCTGTCAAGTAGATTCCAAATGATTGTACCATGATCTACCTGTTAGGACTAAGAATGAACCCATGATGACAAATTTTAAGATCTTATACTATTCATTGTGGTAATAGATGTCAAAATAGACTAATTAAAAGAGTTTTTTACACAAAAACTATGTCTCATACAAAGGGCCATCACTCTAGCAAAATTCATATGATCTAAAATTTGTGACAGTATGCAGAACTAGGCTTGGTACCAAGCTTCATGTGAAGTTTCATTGAAATTGGACCAATGGTTTAAAGGAGTACACGTGCAGACAAACTTAATGAAAGTGATATCCATCCAGACAAAGAGACATCCAGCAAAAAGTAATAATGTCTACCCTACTACATATGGGAATCAAGTAATTAAATAGACTGATTAGATCCTTCATAGCTATCGAAAGCTTGTGGGGCCCCTAAACAAACCACACTTCTACTAACTTTTTGTATGTCAATATCATCTGAAAGGAGTCTTTGACAATCATACATACTTTTTCTTTTTCTTCTTCTTTTTCGGAACTTTCTTTTCCAGTTCTTTCTTCTCTTCCTGTTCAGTTATTAGAGATTTAAATGGTTCAGAGATTGGAGTATCTTCATCAGCTTCACCTTCGCCTTCCTCCTCGTCTGCTTGTGTACTGATACCTGTATCTGTAACATCAAATATCTTACCATATAAACCTACAGTCTGGGAGTGCCATAAACCAATGCTGGAATGATCGTTCAGTCGTGAACCAAATCACTGTATGACTTATTGGGAGACAATACAATTCAATGTGTATGACTTATCGAGAACAAAAGCACCTGTAACTTTCAGTCACTGTATGACTTACTGGGAGACAACACAATTCAATGTGTATGACTTATTGAGAGCAAAAGTACCTGTAACTTTCAGTCACTGTATGACATATTGGGAGACTATACAATTCAATACATGTGTATGATTTATTGTGATAACTGGAAGTTGACCGGTTTATACGTTGTGTGGCCGCAGAGTGCAATAAATATCTTAATTAGCCGTAACTTATCGTTAGCCGATTCATGGACATCATGGTAACAGTAACATCATCAAGGCGTGACATTCATTGTCCCGATGATTTGGTTAAACCTATGCACATTAAATAATCATTTTGAAAGATAATGAGTGTTCTACGATTATGTGATAAAAAGAATCTTGCATTAGTGTTCATTACATATAATTTTATTAAATTTGTCATCAAAAATGTGTAATAAAATTTATATGTAATGGGCACGAAATCAATGCAAGATCCTCTATATAACTGATACCTGTATGTATAATATAAACTATCAACCCTGGAGGATATAGGGGCTGTAACTTGGGTACCAAGTATTCACATGAAGTTTCATAGAAATTGGACCAGAGGTTAAGTTGAACAAGCGTGGACAAACTTTGTGACATCCATTCACACAGACAACCAGACAGTTACATTCATCAATCAGGCCCCATACAAAATCAATGTCTCCCCAACTATATGTAGGAGACATAAATATACAGAATAAAGAATTCAAGTTAGTAACAGTAAGTGTCATAAATATCCAGGACCCTTAAAATATAATTGTTTGACTACCGGTATAAGTGCAACCTGACCCTCAAAACTAGGGGTCGTATGTGCAGCATGTCTATCTATAGTAGCTAGTACTTAGTATAAAATTTATACCTAGTTTTATGTAAATGAGTTGAATTGTCAGTAATGTGCAGAGAAATACAGGAATCAGAAATGGTGCATTCTTACAATGTTGGTCAAATCATGATATAAATGACAACTTTAATACATATAATATTGCCTGTTCAGTCTAATACATCAATGTTTTGTTTTATCAAAGCACTTACGGAAATCGGAAATTAAAGCACAAATTATTTGCTCTATATCATAATTCTCAACAAAAAAAGATTAGGAACCTATATGGTTCGAAGGTATGGATAGACAGAAGCATCAATAATATTACAGACCCCTTACCACAAATTACTACAAAATATGTTTATTCAAGCAAAAAATTATTTTATATAAATAAAATACTTTTCGTTCATATAATGCTATAACTCCAACGCGATAAATTGCAATACAAAAACAAACACAAAATCCGCTATATTTATCGTTTCTGAATATTTAGGAGCATGAAAACTTTACATGTTGTGCTAAATGTGTGAATGCTTTCATTAGTAAGTGTTACGGTCCTTGATTTTAATCCATAACAAAAATATAGGCAATATTGTGTTTGTTTTTGTACTGCAATTTATCGCGTTGGAGTTATACCTAATCAATTAATAATATTTGGCAGTGAAATTTGTACTTGCAATATTAAATATTGATTATTGAAGATTAAAATTAAATGAAAGAAGAAATACTGCAAGACTTGAAAGAGTTAAGTTAATATTTGTAGTAAAGGTTTCGCCTGAAGAAATGCTGCATGCAAGAGAAGGTATCAAACAGATATATATAAAAGATTCCCATTACCCAATATGAAAGAGCTAGGAATAAATACATTTAGATTCATTTCATCAGTAACAAAATCAGCTGAGCTTAGCTTTAATACTTCTAAAGTTCTATTGAAATTACTTTATTAACCTGACAAAGGGTTTGCTCTATATCATGACTACAACTACACATGCATATACCAAGGTTGCCAGCAAAATGTCAAAATTTATCACCTTCTCTATCAATATAATTATGCACTAATGAATTTATGATTGAATAGAAGTTTGCGATCAGTCCTTGGTATCATCATGCTCAATTGTGTGGAAACATTTAAATTTTCAATCAATTTCTTTTGTTGAATTTTGCTATTGATAATGATTAAATATAATTGAAAACCTAAGTCATCTGACTATAGGTACAATACATTTGATTTACACTATACATATTAAGTATACATAGAACATACATAATTTACATGAATGTCTGACTTGCGACCAAACAGTCATTTCATGTTTGACTGGCTGACATCTAAGTCAATAGGGTACCTTATGCACCATAAGGCCAACATTCTTACTCGGTCTCCCCATCAAGTTTGAGGACAATAGCCTCAAGTATTCTCCAATTATCTGTCAAAAACAGCTGGGTGAATGGACGGACAGATCAACATGAGCAAAGCAATATATTACACACCCACTTCCTTGAAGAGGGGCACAATAAAGGTTGAGAGTTGTTCTATAATGTGTTAATATTTAATAAATCCAGCTAATAAACAATAAAAAGTCTGGTTATGTCTGGGGGCCAGCCCCGAGCTAAAATGTCACCTTCAGTTGGTGTCATCAAACTAGCTTCTTGTGTTACCTCCCCTAGTAAATCAAGGGGAGGTAAATGGATCGACTGTAGAATATCTGCAGAGAATAGATTTCATTCTAAAACATCACAAAGGTTTAAAAAATTCTACCAAATTGAATCCAAATCCTACTAATTATAACTCGGTAAATTGCATGGTGACGGAATTAGTAATTTGACTTTTACAGTTTTAACAATTGACAAATTGTGCAAGAGCAGAGATCTCTCTCTGCCTTAGCCTCCTAATGCTTGTCGAAGTTGTTAATTGTTGAAAGCTTTCAAGGGAATTAATAAATATTATAAAAAATAAATATACCAGATTTATAAAGCGCCTTTTTCATGCGAACACACGTTCAAAGGCACTTTACATAATTATAGTAAACATAAATTTTCTATATATATACAGGGTATCTATCTCCCTTTGATGTCAAACCCCTTACCGGGACGAAGACATATACAGGGTTGTCATTAAGATTTTGCTGAGAAGGTTTGTTTTAAATTTGAGAAAGCCAAAACATGCAGTTATTTCATAAATTAAATTTTTTAAAAACAATTTTAAGCTTGAGACACCCAAAGTTGCAGTGGAGACAGAAATTTTGGCTTACATGTACTGTGAGCCACATCTTAATGACCACCCTGGTATACCTTACATAACAAATAACATATCATATATACAAGGGTTGCATTAGCTTCTAAATCTGAAGGGTCATTTTGATACTGGCCCTGTGTTCACAAAGAATTGGTTATCAGGATCAGGCTCAAGCTCCATTTTAAAATATTTCAAATACAGAAAATCTGTTGATAGAAAGATGATTTCTTTTAAGCAGAATAAACAATACTGGTATCTACTTAAATTTTAAATACAAATAAATAAGTTTTAATGCATAGTTGTAAAAATATTGTGCTTAATAAATTGAAGCTGGGTTTTCAAGCTTTATCCTGAATGTCTCAGATCAGTTTCGGTCTCAAGTACTATTAATCTCTTTTTATAGGAAAGTAAAAGTTTTTAAGGTTCATAATCTGTTATCTAGAAACTGATTTGATATTCTGTAACTGCTATGGAACATATAATTTCATAACTGTACAGTCATATAATGTGAAAGAAATAGCAAAAACAGAATGGAGCTTAAGCCTGATCCTGATATCCAATTCTTTGTGAACACGGGACCAGATGACTTATAGGCAAAATACCCATGATGGAAAAGAAAATGACCCTTCAAACCAAAATCTAGAGGGTCACAATGTGACTTTTTGGAAATTCCAAGGGTCAAAACCCCTACTCCTGAGTCAAACAGAACATATATATATCTACATTGACTTACCATCTTCACCCTCATCTTCATCATCATCCAGTATAGACGGTCGTATTAACACTGATGGTCCATCATCTAACAATGTAAGTTCCTGAGATCCATTCTCATTATTACTAAAACCAGAATCTTCTGGTTCACTTTCATCCGATGAACTTTCACTAGCATTCTCCACTTCATCATCTGCTATATCATCCTCGGCTGAATCATAAGTCTGCTCATAATCACCACCGGTATCCATCATCAACTCAATATGTTAGCCGCAATACAAGAACTGAATGTGTGGCCATTGTAGACTTAGATCGCGGACATACTTAGATCGCGGACATAATCAACATCAGGACCTCCAATTCATTGCTCAGCTGTTGTTGTATGGTCACAATATGCTACAGATTCTATACACACACTTTGGTCTGTTTGGTCCTTGTTTTGGGTCAGATAGTTGTCACTTACACCTGAAATGGAATATAATCAAGTTATGAATCAAACCAAGAAATTAACTTTCACATATTTAAACAGTACTGAGTGATCGTTTGGCCTATTATGTTCAACAGTACTGAGTGATGTATAACAGCATTCAGTTACGGTACAATGTATTTTTTGTGCTGGGTCACGGAATCACCAAAAGTTAATAGTTTTCCTTTATACTCTGTATACATTTAACAATTAAGAGATGTTTGTAAAACATGTGTGCCCACATGTCAGCTCAATAGTCTATTAGGTTAAAGTTCATGGTGACCATGACCTACTGACCTCAAAATCAACACAGGTCAACAACAGATGGTGACCAACATCTCTATAAAGTTGAAAGATCCTAGACATGCACAACTGTTCTTGAGTTATTGATCGAAAATTATTTGGTCTATTTATTCATGTTAACTGAAGGTCAGTGACCTTGACCTACTGACCAAAAAAATCAATAGGGGTCATCTACTGTTGATGGGCCCTTTACTTTTTTGTAACCAACAATATTAATTTTGTTTAAAAAACTCAGAAGCTTAAATGTAACTGTCGGTATCATAATACTAGTACATGTCATTTAACTGTAACAATATAATATCCACTTCAGCAGTTTATACAATAAGACATTTAAATAGTAAAATAAGATACATCTTTATTATTTGCTTTCAATGGATTACGGAGATTTTTCAGTGAAATTAACAGTGAAAATAACAGTGAAATTACCACTCTGTCATTTTCACTGTTGTAGAAGCTGGTTCCAGTATCGTTCAGAAAAAGAAACGTAACGTCTACAGCGCCGGGCTTTAAAATGTACGTTACGTCATCATGACGTCACAATTGTCACGTCGTGACGTTCCAATTTCGACGTGATTTTTCCAATTAAGCCAATTACGGTACACTTTTAAGAGAAATTAAAGCATATAATAAACAGAAAATTTGTTGATTTTTGGTGAAAGATCAATTTTATTTCACTCGTGATCACATAAAATTATATTTTCACTCGTGGCTACGCCACTCGTGAAATTATTGATTTTCTGTGATCACTCGATGAAATAAAATACGATCTTACACCAAAATCAACAAATATCCTCTATATAATAAATACTAGAAAAGGAATCTGAAAAACAAGCAATATAGTATACCAAATATTTCCTTATTATATTCAATCAGAAGAATTAACACATAAAACTTCCAGTTTTATCACTTATCATATATCAGCATAAAACTTCACATGAAAAAAGTTAAATCCCTCAAGGTAATCAACACATACACAAACCACGACACAATCTTCTTAAATCGATCATCCTTCAAAAAAATTGAAAAGTCAAACATAGAAGCTACGGTTTAAAGGAGGCCTTTAGAGATAAAGTAGCACCACAACTTTATAAAACAGCCAGTAATTATTGACCTAAAATTGATAATTGTTAACAAAGCCTACAGGTTATTTCTCATATATCTATAGAATCAATATTAGCTATTTGGCACGTACGCAAATCCTTGACAAAACAGGGATATTCTTTTTGGTAAGGTCTTTATAAATATATCAATGATATAGTGTATTAAGTATATGAATCAACATAACATTTTGCCAATAGATAATAATAAATTCATAACTTTAAGTGTCTTCAAACTGGTAAAAAATTCAAATCTGACTTAAAAACATTCCATCAACAAAATTTCTATGAAGAAGAAACTTCATTACAAGACATATTTTGTAACTTCATGTTAATCTTTTTTTAAATTACATCCAACCAAATTATTAAGTAAGGCACATTTTAATGAAGTATCTATTATTACATTGAACATGAGTTTGAAAATATGGGAACATGCAGAGACTTTCCAATGTTCTACAAAGAGATCTCCCCTAACAGAAATCAGCACAACATTCTGAGAAATGTTTACTCTTTTTTAAAACTATCTCAAATTTTGAATGTAGTTCGATCATTTAAAATTGGTAAAGCAGTGTTTAATGTCACCGCTGACAGGGACATAAGCACGAAGAGCACTGTCTAAAATTCAAATGTATTTAATAATATTGAAAGCTAATCTGTCTGATTTAGCAAGTCTGGTGACAGGAATTAAGCCTTCTACATGTAGGGGTTAAATGTAGGTGTTCTGATCTAGTGGTACAGTCACTATCAAAATTGTTCAAATATTTCTTAATAAATTGGAAGTGCTGTTTATCCTCTACATTTTTGTACTTGTTTCAAAAGAGGTGTAAAATAAATAAAATTTATACGAGTCCGATGTCTGGTATTATCAGTCCTTTCATTATAAACTGTCAGGACTTCCAATCTATATCATTATCTGTAGTAGTCATGCTCACACTTTGTTTTCATACATTGAGTATTCCTGTATGCAGTCATACGGAGACTGTAACACAGTCCCATTTTTAACGACTTTGGTAAGTCATGAACACCAAAGTTGTGAACTGGGATCCAACCAAAGACCTCTTGCACTCAAGGCAGAAACTCTTCCGCTAGGCTATCAAGGGGGATTTACAACTTAAATGCTGTACGACATCTAAAGAGCTGACTCAGTAGAGCAGCAACCACTCTATAGCAACACCTTTCAAATTTTCCTATTCAGCTGATATTAATATTATAAATTTAACCTCTGTAGAGGAACAACAGCAATATGTGCAGTTCCCAAAGGGTGTTGCTCTACAGAGGTTGTACTGTATTAGGAAGTCGTTATTTGCAAGGCATAGCAGGTGTCTGACTTTATAGTTGCACATACAATGTACATGTACAAATGTAAGAAGACATGTATACTTGCAGTTCAATACAGACGATTAATCTCTCCTAAATTCTTGACTTCTGACAGGATTTAGGTGAAGTTCAACATACTTGTTTAGACCTACATGTAGTATCTTTATTTACATGACCGACTATAAACTAAAACTGTATTGATCTTTTTGAACAGAAGTCATTTAAGTTATACAATGTCTTATGAAATAAAATTGGACATGTAGAACTTCTGTTCTTCATAATTTGATGATTTAACTGGGCCAAACATAAAATGTTGTTTGTTTCCCCTTCCCGACCCTGGCCATTATAGGGTTAGAAGTAGGCAGGTAAAATATTATTTTCTTGTCAATAATTTTTGTTTTACCTAAGCACAATATACTACAAAAATGTAGTTCTACTGTTTTGATTGATATTAATACAAATAGTGAATATATTTTGTATTGTGAACTGTGAGGTTTATTGCCCAACAGACATTGTGTATAGTAACTAGTGAGAATGGGGCTCATTTTTTTTTATAAAATCATTTTTTCAGATGGTCAATTAAATATTTCGGGTACTACAGGGGACTTTTGGTCTAGCGGTAAGGGCTACTGACGGCTGATCTGAAGGTTGCGGGTTCGATCCCTACTCCAGACGGTCAAAAACAGAAATGCTTTTCAGTGTTTCCCACCTAACATAACTAAAATTACTAACAGTCTTTGGACGAGACGTTAAGCGAGGTCCCGTGTATGATGCTTTACATCGGCACGTAAAGCAGAACCAGGGATGCTTCTGGAACTGGAGCATCTTCTGTATCATGCACTATCCCCCGAAAACTAAAGTGACTAGCCTCTTCTGGGGGCCTCGCCCATATGGATTTCCGGTGACGAAGATAAATAAAAGCAAATAAACGAAGGGGACCTTTTGCTTGGGTAGGTAGGGAAGGGGAAACAAACAATATTTTAATTTTTGCCCCATATCATCATGATCATAATTATGCACCAACCAGATTATGCACCAACCAGCAAGGGTTGCAAATACCTGGTCATTTATAAGGGAACCCTTCCCTCCCCCAAAACCATAGAAGTTACTTGGCCAGGCTGTTACCATGGCTAATCAAACTGCTACCAAATAGTGCTATCAAGCACTTTCCTACGTCTATGCAATGAAAAGCTATCTGAGCTTTCTTGTGCAAAAGACCCCTTCAGTAGCACTAGATAGCGATTTGCTGCCCAATGGTAGATGCTAGCTGCGGGCGCTCACTGGTAGCATAAAAATTTCTTGCCTTGTCCGCTATGTAGCGCAATTTGGGAGCAAAACATTTCTGAGGATAGCACTTTTGAGCTGCGATGATTGCTTAACTGAAGAGTTACCAAGTTACCTTTTCAATAATTCTATCACAGCTTAGTCTGGATCAATGTGATTCAACTGTTTAGTTCTATACCAGTCCAAGGACACCACTCAGTATAATACGACGTAATTACTAATCCTCACAATGTCACTCATACGTTTAATCATGCTTGTAGCTTAATTTATACTTAAATGGAGGTACAGGGTGATTCCCCGTTGAAATTACTAAAATAAAATTTTATCTTTAAATTGTGTAATATATGTTACATGTAAGTGTGCAATATTCCTAACCTGGAAAATTGCCAGTAATGTTTGGGACATTTTCATTTTATAATTCCATGCATTGTAATTAATATTTGGATAAGCTCTAAGGGCACCATGAAGCAAATGTCCAGTCAATAATGAATATTCTATCTTTTATAACACTACATAGTCATATACATGTATATATCATATTACTTTGTCTTATTATGGAATAAAATTTAATAATGTTAAAATTTCATAACCATTTTTAGTTCATGTGCAACTACATAAATTTGTACAGACTGAGGCCTTCATTATACTTTTAATTTAACAGATAATAATCTGTAATAGGCCGAACAAAAATTGTTCAAGTTACATAAACTGGTATTCCCTCAATCCCTGGTATATGTGAGCATGTTGAGAACTCTGCATCAGTACAGTATAACAATGCATTTTATATTGTACTCGTACGCAAATATAGACTTACAAAGGAACAATAGTAAGTCACTTGTAGTATGCAGATTCTTAAGTTATAAATTATATTAAAGTGCGGAAGAGTGATGGAATACTGGCTATATTCTATCTTAGGAAGGAACCCTAAATTTAGGTCAAGGGCTATGTGTATCAAAAGTCCTGTCTTACGGTACATTTGCTAGTCAAACCTTTTAACTTGTAATGTTTCCAATACAAATACTTGAACATAGAGATTACAACACAAATATTCCTCTTCCATGTTTTTAAATTGACGTCATTACAAATTAGTCTGCCTTGTATCAATTTTAGAAATTTAAATAATTTAGATTCCACAAATTTTTATATTTGATTATTTGAAATTGATATAGTATTATATTCCTTTATTAAACTTTTGAAGTACCCTTGAGGGCCTGACTGTTAAACATGATATACCATATAGAAATAAGTGGTTATCAAGTCAATAAAACATGTAATTAAATACTGGTCAATGAATTACTATTATTAATAATTCCTTATCTAAAAGAAGTCATCAGGTCAAAGTTATAATACTGTGCTTCGAGCTCTTATATTAATACACTTGTCATATAAAACTTAATAAAAGCATTTTACTTCCCTGCCAAGGTGTTTCAAATCTAAGATATATGATATTCAAGCTTCCAAGTTTGTTATAATTCAGGTGTAATTGAATGAGCTATAGAAGAGATGACCCTAGACATACTAATTTCTTGTCTTGTTTCCCACAATGTGTAAAAATTAGGCTTGCAACCATTATTTAAACAAGGTTTAACCAGGCCTGGGTTTAACAATGTCAATAATTATTCTTACATAAATTTGCATACAAAAACAAATATTGGCTCATATTGGGCTACAGAAGATTTTCACCTTTTTCTGTTTGGAGTCATAAAAAAGATCAGTAAAAATCAATTAGAAGTTGCATAAGTTAGTAACTTCAAGTTATTTTTTGAAGCATGACTAAAAAGAGCTTCAAGACACGTGACTTAACAAGAGGGCCCTAGGTCGCTCACCTGTCGTAGTAGTGCTTACAAGCCCAGTGATTTGACCTAGTGACCTCACACTTGACCTAGATTTTGTTGAGATTATCATATTGACCAATTTTCATAAAGATTAGGCTAAAATGGTGACCTCGAGTGACTACACAAGGATTTCCTATGATTTGATCTAGTGACCTAGTTTTTGACCCAGGATGACCCAATATCGAACTTGACCTATATTATATTAAAATAATCATTATGACAAAGTTTCAAAAAGATTAGGCCAGAATTGTGACCTCTTGTGACTACACAAGGCTTTTCTATGATTTGACCTTGTGAACTAGTTTTTGTCCCTGGATGACCCAATATAAATCTTGACCTAGATCTTGCTGAGCTGATCAATGTGACAAATTTACTAAAGGTTAGGTCAAAATTGTGACCTCTAGTGACTACACAAGGTTTTCCTATGATTTGACCTTGTGACCTAGTTTTTGACCCCGGATGACCCAATATCGTTTATGACTTAGATTTTGTTGAGATGATCATTATGACTAAGTTCAAAAACATAAGGTCAAAATTGTGACCTCTAGTGACTAAACAAGGTTTCTATGATTTGACCTTGTGACCTTGTTTTTGACCCCGGATGACCCAATATCGAACTTGACCTAGATTTTGTTGAGATGATCATTGTGACCAAGTTTCATAAAGATTAAGTCAAAATTATGACCTAAAGTGACTCCACAAGGTTTTTTTATGATTTGACCTTGTGACCTAGTTTTTGACCCCAAATTACCCAATATCGAACTTGACCTAGATTTTGTTGAGATGATCATTGTGACTAAGTTTCATAAAGATTAGGTCAAAATTGTGACCTCTAGTGACTACACAAGGTTTTTCTATGATTTGACCTTGTGACCTAGTTTTTGACCCCGGATGACCCAATATCGAACTTGACCTAGATTTTGTTGAGATGATCATTGTGACCAAGTTTCATAAAGATTAGGCCAAAATTGTCACCTCTAGTGACTACACAAGGTTTTTCTATGATATGACCTTGTGACCTAGTTTTTGACCCCGGATGACCCAATATCGAACTTCAGGCCTAGACACTAACTTTTTTAGCCACTGGTCCGACAAGGCAATAGTGTCCAATTAGTAAATAGGACAGTTACTGGTCCTCCAGAATTTTCACTGGTCCTTCTGGATTTTCACTGGTCTCAAACCAGCCGACCAGTGTTAGTGTCGAGCCCTGAACTTGACCTAGATTTTGTTGAGATGATCATTGTGACCAAGATTCATAATGATTAAGCTAAAACTGTGACCTCTAGTGTCTACACAAGTAATTGTGGACGGACGAAGAGTGATCACAAAAGCTCACTCTGTCACTTTGTGACAGGAAGTGACAGGTGAGCTAAAACGGGGGCATAATTTCAACAAAATGCCTGATAGAGTTACCTACTCCAGGATATGGGTTGGGGTCATGGTGGCAAACAAGTATGCAAAGTATGAAAGCAATATCTCAAAGGACTTAGAGAATATAAGAGGTTAAAAAACCTGTACCTAATCTTTAACAAAAGTGTTACGCCGACGCCAACCTTGTTGCATGGTATTTAGCAGGTACTCAGGGTTTTCATTATTAATATTGACAGTGGATTGGCCAGGGCCCTTTCTATTTTACCTATGTGTCATATTGTTGTGTCTCCTTGTGAAATAAGTGCTTGTTTTTTTACCTTAATATTAACTTAATCCTCTTTGTCCCTTCTATGACATCTATTCAAAACTGTAGGGTCTCTACCACAGCTTACCAACCAACCCAGCGGTTCTGCTTCTAGGCCTTTTCTTTGTTTAATGACCAACTTTCGCAAAATGCGGATCAGACTTATGGTTATTGTTAGACATGGTCAGGTATTGATGGTGAACAAGTGTTGAAAGTTTCAAAGCAATAGCCCACAGAGTGTATGAGAAAACACAAAACTTAACCAAGGAAGTGACAAAGTCCAAAAGGGGCAATAACTCTGGCAAAATGCAGATCAGAGTTATGCGTCTTGCTTGACGTGGTCAGGTATTGATGGTGAACAAGTGTTGAAAGTTTCAAAGCAATAACTTCGATAGTTAAGGAGAAAAGTGGACCTAAACGCAAAACATAACCAAGGTATTTTATTTTCTAAGTCCAAAAAGGGGCAATAATTTGTTCAAAATGCAGATCAGAGTTATGGGTCTCGCTTAACAGGCTCAGGTAATGATGGTGAACAAGTGTTGCAAGTTTCTAAGCAATAGCTTTGATAATTTATGAAAAAAGTTTACCTAAACACAAAACTTAACCATGCAACGCCGACGACGATCAAGTGATGACAATAACTCATCTTTTTTTCAATAAAAGCTCGGCAAGTCGCATGCGTCACCTGACAACATGCACATTTGTCATGGAAAACTATCCACTATTGGGCTACATATCGACTCGCAAGAGTTCTCTAGTCATCTGAACTAAAAATGACAAAGTGATGCTCTGGACAAAAAAATGTCACAGCGAGAAACATGCATACCTATCTTGGAGTCATTAATACTTATGGTGACAAAGTTATGCCACGGACAAGAAATGCTTATAAAATCAATCAAAGGGACAAAAATAAAAAATGGCACAAGGTAGAGTTACGATTCTTGTGTACTGCACTTGGACTTTTGGTAAGAAACATGCATACCAAATTTCAAGTCATTCAACCTCTTGGTGACAAAGTTATCCGCCGGACAAGAAATGCTTGAATTAAATCAATCTAAGGTTCTTGATGATTGTTGTCAATATTTTCGGCGCATGTTCAGAATTGATCATTTCAATGATTATCACTACTGGTGCGGTACAGTAAACAATTTGTTTGTATTCAATAATTAATATTAATTCAATTAAATAATGTAATTTATTATACCTCACTTTTTTCTGCAATGCAAACGTCCCATTGCCCCAGAGAGAGACATTATGACTGTCATTGACAGTTCCAACCCATATGACACGTGATCGACCAAAAACTGACTGTCAGGTCATGTGACCGACCTGACATTTTCAATGTCATGCAAGGGCAATTAATTGTGTCGATCTTAGTGCTTTGCACTAAAAACAGATCTTTGCCTTTGGGCAGGGGTTTGAAGAACGAAACTTTTTTCTTCATTGTACTGCCGACAATCGCTTTCAGATTATTATTGGCAGGCGTCTCACAGGGGCAGACATAAAATCAATTAAGAGACAGAGGTGAGATACAAGGAATCTGGGTGCACACATAAATTGCATCTTAAAGGGACTGCCTCACATATTGGTGTATTGCAAAAATAAAATAAAATTGTCAAATATTCGCGTAATTTTGGCATCGTTGCCTGTATATCCATAAACAACCACACTGACACCTAAAATAACTTGAGAAACTTTTCGTAGTTATTTAGGATTTTTACATAAAAAATTCTATAGGGTATTAATACCCTATAGAATTAACACTACTATTACTAAAATTGCCAGAAATTTGTTCGCATTGGATGATAACAAATCGAAAAACGAACCAAATACCTCACTGATGTTTACGCTGTAGTTTGTTGATGTTACAGTTTGATCACGTGTGAATTACATAATTCACAAAGCATGTTGGAAGGAAACTTAGCGCTTTTTTTCAAGAAAAAAATACTCACTGGCTGATATCGAGAGTGGTTAAAATAGCTTATTTGCACCAAATCTTACATAAAGCAACCGTCAGTGGCTTTCTATTAACACCAATACTTGGTTAGGTTGGAAAATCACGATATACCAAAAATTTAGCCCAATCGGTGAGGCAGCACCTTTAAATGTTTCATGTCTATAAAGTATAATACCAGAAATTGGTGTTGACATCTGGATGAATTCGTTGTAGGGCCTTTCGGCATATAGCCTCTATTCCTATAACTTCGTGCATTCTTACAAGTTCGTGCATTTTAGTAAAACGTTCATTTCTGTGCTAAACATCTCATTTCTGTGTCCAAATTCATTTTAAGTTATTAAAAAGACATTTATCCAGTCGAATAATGCAAAAAAATGCGACAAAAACAGGGTTCGTTACGTTCACTGTGAGTTTTGTCTGAGCACCGATTTTACTGTTTACATATTCACCGCTCCTCGCGAATTAGGGTGACAATTGTTTTCCTCAAAATTTGCATTAGATACGATATATCTATGATTGGAAAATGGTGCTAACTTACAGACAGATGACCAAACTTTATTTTACAAAACTTTTTAATGCCAAAATCCTTCGTGTGCGATCCTAATGACGTCATCAGTTTATGTGCATGAACTTACAGGTCACAAATGTTTATTTCAAGACTGCAGACTGCATGTAACATTGAGGCCGATTTTGCCAGTTTTTGCAGTTTGACATTCAATTTTTTGTTTGAATTTGTTAATAGACAGATAATTGATATTGTTTATCACATGGTTGATGTCAGTGTGTTTGTTTTTGTGCAGATACGCCCATTTCAAATATAAGATGCACAAACTTGAAGGTGTACAGGCTACACAACGGAGGCATTATCAAGAAGATAGATACTAAGATAGCGTTACCCTATCTCGTTTCGAATAGATTCCTTGGTTCTTTAACATGACTGGTGTACAGCACCGATACACGTGAGACTACCTCTGGGTTTCCAACTAGTTTGTCTCTAGTTACAGAAATGACCAAGTGCTCTGGACGAGATTCGAACCAGGGACCTCTCGATCATTACTGTGCCACCAAACAAAACTAGAAATCCCCGCCTTTCGCCGAGGTTGAGGGGCGTAGTTTCAATTGACTGATGTATAAAATAGGTGTTCGTAGGGTTTTTAACACTCTATACTGTATACTTTATGTATGCATGACATGTCAAGTTTATAAACACTGAAAACAGATCAACAGAACAGGATTTTGTAACGCAATATTTGCATTTTTAAAACGAAAATACTTTGTCAGCATTAGCAAAATAACAATATGAAATGGAGCATCTAAAAGCAAACATTTAAAACAAATCATTAAGCGAAAAGTACGAATAGAATGTAACCTACAATCCATGAAAACATAGTCCAATCTCGATTTCCTCCATATTGTTTAAAGATGGCGTCGACCGAATCACTCAAATTGTGTACAAATGCCGTTCTTCTTATTAGATCATTTATAGTATAAATAATGAATTAAATGAACGAACTTTAGTGATTTGTATAGTTAATGTATTAAAAGTCCGTGCTCATATAAATGCATTAGGAAATATTTAAACGTAAACATGGAACTATTTCTTATCTGACCGATTTTAATGTTCCTCAGTTGACAGGAAGTGACCGTTAAGGAAATATGATTGGTTGGTTCGTTGCCGTGTGCAAGGGACATCACTCTTGTTAAACAACAAGCACCTGCTCTTTTCATTCAGGCATTTAGCAGTTACTTCCCATCAAAATAGACGAAATACTTTAAGAACCGTAAGAACGTACTCATATTACTTATTTGGCATTTCTAGCCAATAGTATATTTCTAAAAGTTACATCAAAACGTGTTAATACATTCGTGTAAATGTTAAGCATTTTTCTCATAAAATATTAAACGGCCAATTCCCGGGCTGGGATCGGACCGTGATACTGTACTTTTATCACTTTTTGGGATGCAAACCGAAAGTAGAAAATCCTACGTTTTGATTCATTTATAAATTCGACAGGGCACTTTCAAATGTTTTATCTTTTCCTTATTCAAAGATCATTCTCCCGTATTCTTTGATTTATTCATCCTGGTTGTGGTAGGACTGGACTAATTTTTATACTGTTAGGTAATATAAAGTTCAGCAATTGTATTTTTTCTAATAATTAATTTGCTTGTTTGAAAATGTAACAGCACTATAATGATTTATAACAGGAAAAACTACTGATTGGTGCAGTCAAAGAGATCTTTGGTGCAGTCAATTATCTGTTTATATTATTACGGAAAACCGTGAGGTTCATCGCTTATGTTAGTCCAAGGTCTTTGACAAAGATCATTCTATTTCATAAAAGGTCGACATGTCAGTGTAAATAAAATTAAAAGCGGTTAGACCATTTAGTTATAGTATCCAGAACTACGCATATGTGTGCATTGGTTTGAAACTCGATTTTCGACAATACGATAATGAAAACACAAAATCAAGATAACGATAATACGACAGTACGATAACTAGTACAATAATACTTATATAACATTACGATAATGAAAATACAATATAGTATTGCGTCGTAGTTTCGCATTATCGTAATCATACAATCACATTGTCATACTATCATTATATCATATTGTCAGACTGTCGCAATGTCGTACTGTTGTGTTTACAATAATACAACAGTACTATATAAAGATAATAGGACAAGGGACAGTATGACAACGATAATGCGTTAGTACAACAGTGAAAACATGATACGATATTGTTTGTCGTGATATCGTACTGTCAAACTGTCGTTATTGTACTGTCGTATTAATATTCTTTCTTATACTGTCGTAATTTTGTGTTTGCAAAACAACCCACACATATTCAATGGCACCAACGGTGTTCCATATATAATACTTTACAATTTATGTACATTGTGTATTTCAGCTACAAGAATCAGTATTGACAAAAAGTGATCACTCTTCATCTGTCTGTCCACAGTAGAGAAAGTAGCTAGTTTAATTGCAACCTTCATGACACTTAATTTGTCAGAATGTTTGACTAATAAAATCTTGTTTCAGTTTAAAAATGTGACTACACAAGGTTGGTTGATAATTGTGAGTGACCATATTTTACAAATATTAGGCTAAAACGGTGAGGTCAAGAGACTGCACAAGGTTTATTGATGATTATGACCTAGTGACCTAGTTGTTTTACTCCAAGATGACCCAATAGTGAACTTTACCTTGACAATATGTTGAGATGTTCATTATGCCCACGTTTCATAACTATTAGGCCAAGATAGTGACCTCTAGTGACTGCACAATGTTTTAAAGAAATATCTATGATTTGACCTAGTGACTTGTTTAAATGACCTCAGATGACCCAATATCAAACTTGACAGGTGGGCCCAAAAAGGGCAATGCAGTTATGATTCCAGAATATTCATAGTCCTAGATGCAATAAGTTTATATACATCATGTTTGTTTCATAAAACGCTTGATCTCCTACATGTATGACGTCGTCATATACCAATGGAAAGCGTACATTTCATATCCAATGAAATCAATCATTTTCTCACGAGTCAACATTCGGTTGTAATGGTTATGCGTATTATTAAACACCCTGAATGTAATGCAATGCAATGCGATTATCATTTCAGTTTTAGCCAGAGTTGACCTGTATACCATAAACAAGTTTCGAAACAAAGAACACAATGAACTTGTCTCAAGTTATACCAAGATTGTGCAGTATTGCCAGACAGAGTAACAGAGTTTCAGCATTTAACAGGACTTTGTGTAGTTACCACTTTAGTTACAAAGTCAAACCAATATTGAGGACTTCTTGGAAGTTAAAGACAAATGTGATACAAGTTCGAGGCAATACCACAACACATGAGAAACTACCTATAATTTATCTATTTACGAAGGATGAATGTACTCTATGTGATGAAGCCGTGGAACTTCTAACGCCACATATGCACAGGGTGGGTACGATAGTACTGTTTTATCAAAGCACTGACAGAAATTTTGAAGTTACTCTCGAATTCAAATCTAATTTTTTAACAGTTGCATATTGTGGTGAAGATATGTAACATTAATAATACTTCAGTTAAGGAATTGCTACAAACCATAAATCTCCATAATATGTATAGATGTTAAAGAATTATAAGAATTAAATTTGTGTTTAACTTTATGATTTCTATTATTGCTTAGATTTTTAACATTATGCTAATCCCTTCATTTATAAGTTTATTTTATTTCATTTCTTTTCATTAGGTTTGCATAACTTTTCATACATAAATATACGATGAACATAGGAAGTTGTCCCAACCAGTTTTTCTGGAATTATCTATCCACCAGAACTGACTTCCTTAAATTTCCACAATCAACTCACAGTTACTCCACCTGTTGATCCAAAGGAGATGACTGCAACTAGGCAATGTTATAATGGAACAAAATAAACACATTACATTGTCCAAGCAATGTAACACTATCCAACATTTCAACAGAATTATGGCCCCTGATTGACTTAGCTAGTATGATGTACATTGTATGAAGACATTAGATAAACTGAACAATGTGTCTCTTTCTATTACAGTTTGTACTAGAGAAAGTGGACATCACCTTGCCAGAGAATGAACATTGGTACGATCTGTATAAATATGATATTCCAGTATTTCACATCTACGAAGAATTCCTATTCAAACACAGAGTGGACTTCGAAGCTTTAGAAAAAGGACTAGAAAAATATAAAGATGGATATAAATGAAGGAATTGAAGATAACATCTTTTATAAAAGAAAAACAAACTGTTGGGTGTTGAGATATTGTAGATTATTGTACTAAAATCATTGAACATGCATAAATTACAATACATCAATGAATACAGCCTCTTGAGAATGTTTTACACCCCAATATCTTGTTAGAAATGATAGTACATGTGAATGAATAATTATTTTCAGGGCATGTATGATTAGTGGATTATATAATTAAAAGATTTGGTAAAATTTTCCAACTTTGTATATGAACACTTAATCATGTAAGAAACAGAAGTTATCTGCACTTGATTATGCATATTTGAAGAAAATAACATATTTAAGTGCAGATATAACTCTAAAACCAGCACAGTGACCTTATAATGACTGTTTTAGTATTTTTCTGTCCTTGTTAAGCTGTTAAGAAGTTTGAACAATTGTAACTCTGCTCATCTTGACTCTTATCTAAATTATCCCACTTTTTTGCTTTTTACTAGAGGGCTGACCAGCAGTTACTCACTATTTTTCTGAATATAAAAGGAAAGAATGACAATCAGAACAAGTGTGTTGGTGTAAAAAATTGAAACTAGATGGAAGAAAATGGCTGTTTAGTACGTGCAGACATTCATTATGACAAATTGTCAATTCACTGAATTTATAGAAAAAAGATTAAAACCTTGTTTCAAAAATAAACATATATACATGTATGATCATGGTAATTACAAATTTTGTTGTATGCTTTTATATACAATGAAATACATGTACATGATTTTTTAATGAAATAAATTCAGTAATTATTTGTTTTTGAAACAGTCAAATTTTCACATTGATTCTTATATATGTATATAACACCATGTTTTTTTAAATGAAATTTCATCTGTTAATGGTGCCATGCTGAAGTGAATATCATGATTGCGATGACTAAATGAGTCAATTGACACAAACATTTTCTAGCTGAAAACAGTTCAAATACCTTTTTCATAGCCAGTGATACATGAAATAAACTGAAAATTTGTTGATTTTAGTAAATGATCAAATGTTGTTTCACTACAGAAATAGTCTATTGGTGTCCATTAGGTTGTCTTGGACAAGTAATTATTGTTTGTTGAAACAAATTCGATCATAAACCAAAATCATCCAATACCCTCTATATCTACAATAACCTACTCTTTTAGCCAATGAAAATACTGGTCTGTGCTGGTTAATGGCTTGCAAAGCACTTTCTAAAAATTAAAAGTTTAATTAATATGTTCTAATCGTTACATTTAACTCTCAAGCTTAAATAACATTGACTAGCACTGTACTCCTTATCAAACATTTGTTATTTCAATAGCGAAACGTATGTATAGAATAATATTCTAGGTAAGGTTGCAAATTGCAGATAAGGAACTACTGAATCAGCAAAAGTGAATAGTTTTATTTGATACATAGTTCCTCAGAAGTTACTGGTATGAAACAACAATTAACTTATCTCAGACAACAAGACAAGTGCTAATTTGGCATCTGGAAAAATACACAGGTATATTATGTACACATCTGTCATGATTTATATAAATATATATATCTTCACCAGATTCTGCCACAACAATTTTGCTGAAGTGTCAATGTCCAATGTCTCTAAATGTCACCAGTGTCTGAATCTACACACGGACGGACAAAACAATATCACTAATCAACCTTCACCAGCATTTAATAAATGAGTATGAATACAATATAGCTTTCACAATAAAATATCACATCTTGTTTCACTGTGTGATGAATTTATCCAACAGATGACAGTTCTATAAATAGTTATTGGCACCGTGAGTTCCTGTGCATGGTTCCTGTTCCTAGATAATATGGCTTGTTTCTGACACACAGTCATCTCTTGTCAGCCGAGTACCAGCATAAATACAATCACTACAACATTGATGCCTATAAGTGGAACTGAAATGGAAGATGGAAAAACAAATAAATAAACTATCTGTGCATGCAAGAAAAAAATACGACAAATAATCATAATGTCCGAAAACAAATAATTGCTTTCACAATGTTAAATTCTATAATAAACAGACAATTCAAAGCCATACAGAAGCAGGGGCAGTGCCTGGCCATCCACAGAACATACCATGCATATCCCCCCAAAAATGGATATTTCCAGTTAGCCTATGTATTGCCCCACAAAATGAATAACACTGCAATGACTGCATGGTTTCTTAAATTAGCAAATTACCACAAAGGGAGATAATAGCAAATGATAACTACATGTATGTTGATAATTTGCACATAGTATTACTCTATTGGTATTGATAAAGATTCCCAGTAAGCTTCATTAAATTTCAATGGTAGCTGAGAAATAAAGTAGCTATAAATATTAGTTGGATGGCTGAACAGTGTCTGCTACTGGGAGTATAATACAGCAGCCTTAGTGATATGGGATAGAATGCTGATCTTAGGTTCGTATGTTGTGAGTTTTTGTATGTGTAAGATTCTTCAATTCACTCTTCTTTTGCCGCAAAAGCAGCACTTGTCTTGGAGTAAGTAATAACTCAGACAAACAACTTCTGCAAGAAGTATATATATAGAATATAAAGGAAAACTACATGTATTTAATTTTGGACTTTCGATCCTTCGGAAAAGTTCTTTTAAATAGAGGATCTTGCATGAGTGCTCATTACATACGAGTTTTATTAAACGAGTGGACAAATAGATATGACACATGCTTTGCCGAGTGTCATATTGTTTTTGTTGACGAGTTTAATAAAACTCGTATGTAATGAGCACGAATGTAAGATTTTATTTATCACATAACCTTAGAAAACACTCCTTGTTGTTTAAAAGGATGATGTTCGCTGCATATGTTAAGCCAAAATTCAGCGGTACAATGAGCGCGACGTCATGGCGACGTTGATATTATCTTGACGTCATTGACCGTTCAATGCATGGATTGGCTAAAGTCACACCAAGCTAATTTAAATATTTATTGCACAGTCTGGGAGTGCCGAACGATATTTACGGCACGGCTTTACGGCACTCCTGGACCGCAGGTTATGTGATAAATACTAATAACACATTTTTTTGCTTTTAACTGAGACAGTGGTAGTGTGTGGCCGTTCAGTTTTATCCCTGCCTTATTGGCAAATTACCTCAAGCTTCGTGGGAAGAGAAAGACAGTTTGCGTGATTCAAGGAAACCGGGTATGCTGCCTTTATAATAAGCTCTTTCCAAATAGACTTCTTGGGTCTTTACCGTGCCCTGTGAATATCATCGATACATGCGAGACTACCTCTGGTTTTCCAACCAGTTGAATGGGAAACACTGAAAATCATTTCTGAAAATTTCAGTGCCCCAGCAAAGATTTATTTATAAGTACTAACCACTCGGCCATAGTTACACCTATATTGTGAACACCTTTAAATAGGCAATAAACTTATTTAACATGAATACATACTTCTCATTACAGTTCGGATAGATCTAATTAAATTCATAGCTTGTGTTTTCATTCCTTGCTGCTCACCAAATCCTGCCTGATCTGATCCCCAACCAACTGAAAAATATGTCGGTAAATATATCAATGGTCAGTATAATGCACATGTCTATAATGTGGTAGGCGTATACAGACATAGTGTTAACCTTTACTTAGCACCAAACGTACAAAAAAACATTTCTGAATTAAGAATAAGATAGAAATGAAATGTTTCGAACATGAACATGTATTGGCTAGTTGTTTCATTATATGTATTATGGTATATAAGTAGAACAACACAAAGTATGTAAATGCTACTACTTTAATACTACCATAAGGTCTACAGGTATAATTATATGTCTAGTCAATGGAAGCTACGGGTATAGAGTGCCTACTCTAAGATTATACAAAGGTAATCACACACTGGTCAGATAACTAAACGAGGCTGCAGATAGACTTGCTGCATAACACAACTAACTTAACATGTATACAGTATTAACACACGTCGGGATACCCGTAACGTTAAAGAAATGTCAATTTATGACGGTTTAACGCATAAATGTAGAATCATAGAATGTAGATAAAACTATATTATCCGAAAATTATTATCCGAAACTTGTCAACTTGGTGAACGTATCAGGAATCGGTATCAACCATAATTTAATGCAATTTAAATAATTACAAACTTTTTGATAAAAATCGTTCTTCATGTAGTACACACACAGCGTTCAAACATAATATAACTGCCTCAATTAACGAATATAAGCCAAATGCCATTTTTGTTTGTTGGCAGTTTCGTTGGAGTGATTTCCCCTTTCTGTCAAAACCTGTATAATAAAGGGAGCTAAGTAATGAATAGCTCGAGAACAGTCTTCACACAGTGGTCTCCCGTCACAAGTTTTTGTTGAACGTGTTATAAATTTATATGAACTTTCACAAATATTATTGCTTCAGTTCTATGAACTTCTATCAAAATGGTATTTCAATTGCATTACTGTTTTCGTTGCATTAATTGAAAACTCGCGTGGCAATTTAAAAACTAGCATGACGTCATGTTGACGTCACCCCATAATTAATCATTACAAGCACTCGTTGACGTCATATACGTCACGTTTACAGGAACAAACGTCTAATTAAATTTTAGTTTTAAACATATTTTAGAATATAACCTACATTTTGAGCCAATGTAAACGCATTGTATGTTCTAACTTTTACTTATTGCCCGAAATAGATGTAGTAGAATCATCGAACAATTCTCTTCTAGATTCTATTATAATCATGTCATATATAAATTTATAATTATCATGCGTTAATTCACGGGGGTTTGGTACCTATTATTCTTATATGTTGTATTAACGTTACACACTCTCCAAAAACCACTTGATGCGAAAGAAAGATGATTTATCTACAGGAAAGACAAAGTCGATGGTGGCCTAGAGGTACGCGCGCTTTGGTGACAAGAGGTCCTGGGTTCGATCCCGTCTTCGGAACTGCTTCATTTCTCTGAGCAAGAATAACCCACAATGCTCCACTCGACCTATATGTGAATTGGTACCTGTGAGGGCGGTGTATGTACATGTCCGATATTCCTGGGCGCCGTATCTAGATGTTTGCTGCACACAAACCGGGAGAGAAATATGTTTCCTTAGGTAGCCCAATGACCAGGGGAAGGGAAATGTCAAAGGGTAGTTGAATTGCTGAACGCGACCCTCGAACAATACTAGTATTAACTTTACTTATTTCTTACTTAAAAGCGGCCATCCACACAATTGACAGATACAGTACATACTATACGTATTCCACAAAACCCCAGTTACTTCTAAAAGCAAGCATACACATTTGTTTTGCAGGTTTATTCATTCATGGCAAAGTTATCTGCAAACATCCTGGATGGTAACTCTTGTCAAGTTATTAAAAATTGATCCAGTAATTATGTATCGATTTTGTCCCTTTGTGCAACATATACTATTTTAATATCTTTACGCTTTGCAAAGTTGGGGCTTTAATAATTTTGTACCAAATATTGTATCTATTTTGATTGTCAAGAGCTCACAGACCGGAGTATGATGTTAGTTTAACAAAAATGAGTTTTCTTTAAAGGGTCGACCAGCATGATTCAACACACGACATGCGTCAAGTAAAACTTTATTTTAGGAACTGCTTTTGGTCAAGGTAGCCTAGACTAAGTGGTGGAACCAGTTTTCCGTTGAACTCTCGTACCCGCGTGGCGATGAATGCTGAGGTGCCAATAGTGATTATTATACGAGAAGTATACCAGAATTACGTAGATTTTTGTCATAGGCCTATGTTGTGTATTCAAGCATGTTTGGGCATTATCAAATCGTATATAAAACAAAATTTGCTATATAAAAACTTAAGCAGATTTCGGTTGTATCTGTAAAACAGATTGACTAATAGAACATTAAAAAGCTAATTAATCTGTCGTCATAGTAACCAATAATCGGTAATGCGGTGTCGTGATTTATTTTCACATTTTTAGCGCGACTTCGCTCGATGAGCTGTCCGACGTCCCTGGAACGTGTACAGAAAGTTAGACTTCATAAAGCTTACTGTTCTTGCTTTATCCTTCAAAACAAGTAACAGTTGCTGCGCGACACCAGTGGAAATATGACGTCAGTGGAATACGCTGAAAATGGCATAATCATGCAGTTTGTGTGACATGAATCTTGGAAGGACACCAAGACAGATGCGTGAAATGTCAGGGGCTCATCAGAACAAAACTCGCGAGTATCGATAACTCCAATTTCCAAATGCACAAGCGCATCAAAGATGGCCGGGACTGACTGTATAAACGATACGGGCAGTGGACAAAAACCAATGACGTATGCGACGTCAAGGACGTTATCGATCATGATTGACGTTACGAATACGTATCTGCGACATAACTGGAATATGGACCATAGAAAAGCTGCAGAAAACACTTGTTTTGACATAAATTAGAAATAATATAGCTAAACTGCGTGTCGAAAGTCTATAGGCATTTCACCAAATCAATATGAATAGCGGGCAGAAATAGCTAATCGTAATATATGTCCAATATTATCATAGTACTGATTTTATACTTCTGAACGTTTTTTATGTTTTCTGTAACCCAATACATACATACAAAGACATTATTTCACTGCCAATTATTCCAATTAAGTGAACATAATACTAAAATTACATGAACCATTGTTGTTATATTATATTATGCAGCTAGTGTATTCAAAGTTAAACACAGCAAAAGTAACCGATATTGCAAGTTAAAGTTTCGTCAATATTTTAACTGATTCGGAACTGCAAATCCTACATACATAAAACATTCAATTATAAATTCTATTCAACCTTACAAAAGCGCTTTTGAAAAATAATCTTTTCACGAGTTGAAAAAAGATTAACTCTTATGTTATACACGTCAAATCAATCATAGATATATCTTCTATACCGAGTGGATTTAAAAAAACTTATACGCATGCGCACTTCAACTTAGCAACTATTTACATTGTATAAGCTATAGAGGAAAAAAGGATTAACTTAAAACACCTATACTTTTATCAAATGTGTGCAATTAATAAACGACAAGTGTAAACATACGTTAAAATCGGAAGTAACAACAAAACATGGAATATTGACGGAACTCATCACCACTTAACAATCGTGAGTACTGGTTTTAACCTGATGCGTTTAAGACTAATTATCTGCTGCTATTAATTAAACGTAAGATATTATCAGGGTATTTGATTATTGATTAGGAGTCTATTGTTCTTTTAATTGGTATTTAATTCAGTACGTGCTAGAGTGAGCTTATCTGTCCTAGATCTACTAAATTTTATGTCAGTTTACATGCATATTTTACAACACTTCTTATGTTAGAAGAATACTTAATGCTACATCTGATATGTATATGAGAAATTGTTTTAAAATATTTTAATAAAAACAAAATCATTGTAATACATAATGAAATAACCAAAGCTAAATGAATGATTATCATTAGTGTTAAGCAGCTATGTACTAGTACTAAAGCTTATTCCATATGCAGGCAAATGACTGCCACACCATCTGTGACTAGCTATAGCTTACTTCTTGTTTGAAATTTACAAAACAGTGTATTGTTTGTTAATACATTAGTTCATATTCCATTATAAACATGAGTTATCTTTTTTGTGTCTTTCTTCAGAAAGAAGAGATCGAACGTTATTAGTAGACCACATTAAACTGTGACTCGTCAGCTTGATCGAGCTTAGGCTCAGACTCCCATTTTAATGTGGTCAGACAATACCACATGTCACTGTCTTAGTTTGCCACTGACTGAGACACAAATAACCTGTGGGACCGTTCCTAACACAGCAACATGCCTTATCGGTTGCTACTAAAGCCATCCCTTGTAGATCATATCAAACCTTTCCAACCATAGACAGACATTGTTGGCCAGTCCAAACCATAGACAATATGGGTCACTCCCAACCATAGACAGTATGGGTCACTCACAACCATAGACAGTGTGGGTCACTCCCAACCATAGACAGTATGGGTCACTCACAACCATAGACAGTGTGGGTCACTCACAACCATAGACATTGTGGGTCATTCACAACCATAGACATTGTGGGTCACTCACAACCATAGACATTGTGGCATTGTGGGTCACTCCCAACCATAGACATTGTGGGTCACTCCAACCATAGACATTGTAGGTCACTCACAACCATAGACATTGTGGGTCACTACCAACCATAGACATTGTGGGTCACTCCCAACCATATACATTGTGGGTCACTCACAACCATAGACATTGTGTGTCACTCCCAACCATAGACAGACATTGTGGGTCACTCCCAACCATAGATAGACATTGACATTGTAGGTCACTCCCAACCATAGACAGACATTGTGGGTCACTCCCAACCATAGACAGACATTGTGTGTCACTCCCAACCATAGACATTGTGAGTCACTACTAGTCATAGACATTGTGAGTCACTACTAGTCATAGACATTGTGAGTCACTACTAGTCATAGACATTGTGAGTCACTCCCAACCATCGACATTGTGAGTCACTCCCAACCATAGACATTGTGGGTCACTCCCAACCATAGACATTGTGGGTCACTCCCAACCATAGACATTGTGAGTCACTACCAGTCTTAGACATTGTGAGGCATTCCAAATCCTAGACTTTGTGAGTCACTACCAGTCATAGACAGTGTGAGTCACTACCAGTCATAGACATTGTGAGTCAGTACTAGTCATAGAAAGTGTGAGTCACTACCAGTCATAGACATTGTGAGTCACTACTAGTCATAGACATTGTGAGTCACTACCAGTCATAGACATTGTGAGTCACTACTAATCTTAGACATTGTGAGGCACTCCAAACCATAGACTTTGTGAGTCACTCCCAACCATAGACATTGTGAGACACTACTAGTCATAGACATTGTGAGTCACTCCCAACCATAGACATTGTGAGTCACTACCAGTCATATACATTGTGAGTCACTCCCAACATTAGACATTGTGGATCACTCCCAGTCATAGACATTGTGAGTCACTTCTAGTCATAGACATTGTGAGTCACTCCCAGTCATAACATACGCATGCCGATTCTAGACTATGTGGATCATGACCTACTCTCGACATTGTGGGTAACCTTCATGGACTCACACGTGGTAGGCGTAATGAAACCCAATCTTAGAGAGCGACTATTTCTATATATAGATGATAGGACTACATACTACATGTAAATACATTCTAAATACAATACTCGTTTTTGTTCAAGTTACCTAATACGTAAATGTTATTATAAATATTAAATGAATACCGTTCTTTTTAGGATACTGTTACATATATAAAATAGTGTATTGATTCCTATAAACCTGACAAATGTAATAGAGAATATTTGCGCTTAAATGCTTCATTATGATTTAGAAAATATTATCAGTTGGTTGTTATCGCTTTGAAAATTGTTTAAACACCTTAAGTCAATACAAAACGTCCGGCCAATGGTGTACTTATCGATATGTTTGTCAAAAAGTTAATGTAAATTATTGATAAGTGGAAGCTCACTGTATATTAATGCGCTGAGTCGAAGTTTTAGACAAACTTATGTGAGATTGCACGCGATCACTTAAATTGGCAATTTTGTGTTATTGATTTTATCCGAAGTTTTAGTTCACGACTCTTAGACGAATTTAAACACCAAGCATAACCATGATAAATGGCTTATGTAAGAATGCCTCATGTCTTTATTACTTTATTATCTTTAAGCCTTTATACTCTAACATACCGAATAGGGTAGATAGAAAAAAGTACTATGTACGACAACTGACGTGCATATTTTTGAGATAAAATATAAAAATGTAGTCTGAAGAAGACAACTCGCTGGCTTATAAGACTCATGTATATTTGAAATCTTCACCACAAGGCGCTTCTTATGAGCCTATTTTCATGAAAATAAGAACTGGTCATGTTGACCAAACTGAAGTTGAAAACCGTCTTGTTTTTTCTATAAGTATAGAGTAGTTTTCAGACAAATTTTCTTGTTTTCTCAAAATATTGATTTTGTACTTACGACCTTCTGATTCTAAGTCAGCGAATAACAATCGAAAGCTTCTTCAATGTATGTTCATGTGTCAAACGCCTGTGATCTAGATGTTCACAAATACATGTACTACACGCGCGTTATTATCTACAGTAGACATGAATATATATTCTTTTTATAATCTGTCTACCGACTAGACGTAAGATATATAGACATTTTACATATACACAGGTTCTTTAAATACTCAGCTGTGACAATAAACGTTAATGTTGAACAAATAACGTTAGCTACTGTTATATGTACATTACACCTGGATTATTTCATTTCTACATTTAAATTCGATTAATTCCGTTTACTTAGTCATCAAATTTTGAACAAAAATAGTAGTTTTATTTGCCAGTCTTCCGCTCTCTTGAATAACACTATTTGAACGATACGAGGATCAAATAACGTTGTTTCATTAATATGTCCATGCGATATACGATCAATATTGATCCACGAAATTTTAGAAATCGGATCTCTCAGATAGAAATAGGTACATTTATTGAAATCAATGCCGACAAAAGCCGAATTGAAAGACAACATATAAAACGCCACGGCATTTGAAAAGTCCACTGACCTTAAATTATATTCTACTCAAAATTTGATAAGGGTCAACACATTTTCCTCGCAGATAGTTTGCAAATGCTGTACAATAAACTAATGGAATTTTCAGAAAACAATGTTTGACATGCAATATAGTAAACGAAATAAGATTTCTTCAAAATTCGATGTTGAAGTCCTGATACGCCCAGCCTCACCCTAAAGTTTGGGCTGCATTTAAGCACCTGCGTTAGCAAAATGTGGTCTGTGTTTTACAATTTCGTGTCTTTCACAATATGAGGATGAAAATTAGACTTGCCTCTTGAGTCACAGCCGGTAGGTAAACGACGACATTGTGTCATTGGATTCCTAATACAACGCATAGAATTTCGAAATTTATCCCCAGAAGTGATATATTAAAACATTGAAATGTTAATGTTTTCTTCATCGGTTATGCTTCAGATATTTTCCGACTGGAATATTTTTTTAGCATTTTGGCCCTTATCGAATGTTCAGTATATGTAGTATAATAAATCGACTGGTTAGAATCAACAGATAATCCAACACCCGCACATCAAATGATGAATTACATAACGACTAAACCCAAATCTTTTAACTACATTATTGAATTCAAAAACTTCCTAATCCTCACATTTATTTTTTATTTCTCTGCAGATGAGTCAGATGGATTTTTTCGACTTCGCCTCACCAAGTCCAACCGGAAGTTCGTCATCAGTTGGCGTGATCCCATTCGGATTTCATTCTAAAACGAACTATGACGCAAACGAATCTCTTATTCAAATGCGGAGCGAAAATTTCGAGAAAAATATAATTCCAAAAGTGGAGGATATATGGACAAGACCGCCGCCTGATTTCAGACCTCAAAAATTTGCACCAAATCCACCTAAACGTAACAGCCAAGCATCCCAAAGACCGTGGCTTTATGGGACTATTCCTGGTAAAAGGGAGATAATTAAGAGAGAACGAACAAAAGTAGTTCCACATTTGTTAAAAGAAAGACAATCCGAGGATAAAGGATTAGTGACTTATTTTCATATAGATCGACCGTTCACTGCGAAGAAGAAATTTGTTCGAGAAGGAATGAACGTGGCGGGAGAATATAACAATCCAAAACCTCATGATTTTAGAGGAGTAAGTACCATACACTTGTATAAAACCATGGTCAATTGTCTAGATTCATGAAACTGCATATGCAATATACATTGTTGTACAATGTACTTAGTCTTGTACTTGTTAAGCCATAACATTGTCTTAGATGAACCTCTACCAAATATCCCTTTTCATGTCAGTCTGTATCTTTCATGTCAGGCTGCATGGACAATTCGATATGTTGTCCATGTCTAGTGCGGCAATATTACATACTCCTCGCAAACGCTGTTAACATAATTGAACAGTTGATTTCTTGTCTACTGTTTAACTCCGGCTGTATGTTTCGAAAGCGAAACGTATTATTAATAAGCACGAGGTGTAAGCCTACCTCAAACTCAAGGACCGGTGACGCACGATGATATATTCCATACTAGACCCTTGTGATATAATCATGTATTAAATTAATCAAGGTCAGGATCAAGACTTTCTATATAACATGATAAAGTGACACTTACCAAATCTCTTTTTGAAATCGCTTATAAAATAATAAAGATATTATGTTTGTCTTTTATCAATAGTCTTTTTATTATACATCATGTTTTATAAATACACCCATGTATGTACATTCAATACTTCAAATAAAATATATCTATCTACATGTACCTAACATCACAAGCCCATTACCTTTTGTACATGTACATGTATTAATATTTTCATCAATATTTTCAGTACCCACCGTTAAAGACGCTGGGACTATCCGAGTTTGTTCAGGAGACTGACAAGGATCCGTTTAATATCAAATTCCACTCAGATAGACTCAATATCGGTGAGTATTAAGTTGATTTAGAACGACAATATTATTATATATACGTACTAGTACATGTTATACGTACCTTGGACATCATACATATATTGAGATGTGATTTCCTTCTTTGGTTATGATTTGATCTCGTATATTGCTTGTAGAATAGAATACTGTAGTGCAGTTCGCTGTTTTATTCCCAGTTTGCTTGCAGTAAATGCTCAAGTCGAAATGCAGCTTTATAGTTGTACACTGTACTTCTAAACTTAAAATACTGTTTGAGTCAACCTCTATGGAAACTGACCGGTTTGGCTGTAGATCACCGTATTATGCAAATGCAATTCAACAATGACGCAGACTGTGGAACTTTCACAGCCAGCACCTGTCCTGTTGAAGCCATTGTTAAAGTACAATAAAAGATGGATTAATGCAAACTGATTTTACCAAACATGCAAACACGTAACTTTGGCATATTATTATTTTTTTTTTATAATATCTTATTACTTATAGTAACCCTTTCACACATCACTATCTATATAATGCCTTTGTCGTGTTTGTAGCCTTTTGTCGCCAGATAGGTTTAGGTTATGCTGCCTTAGAACCACTACTTTAAAATGCGGTAATTGATGATGCCAAGCATATGTTTCGTCCGTATGTTGCTATTTTGTGCAGTTTAAATGATGATTAAAGCCATGATAATTCATGAATTATAACTTACTCTTATTTTGCATTTCCGCATTATCGCATCCTAACATGTTGTACGAAATAAAAAAGCATTAGTAATCTGAGTGTATTCTATTTGTTTGTTTTTGTTTTGAACACAGTATACAACGAACTTCTTGAACAAGGTCAGTCTATCACAGCCATCCGACATACTAGTTTCAATATCATTATATTCATTGTAAACATGTGATTATTGTTGGGATTATTGATTATTGTTGGATGTGGGCGTATCACGAATTTGTGTTTTATCCAATAAACAATAGCGGCACCGTGTATTTCTTCAGACGGAATACAATTATTGTTCAGCACAAAAAAATATAGGAATGATAACTTAACATAAAACATATAATAGATGTCGACACGTCTTTGAATATGCCAGACTTTGATACGCATAATGTTTGTGTTTTGTACGGTCATATTCTTGACTGTGCCATTTTATATCTGGCCATCCGCTTTGATCGTGTGTCATTTCCACATCTGGTCATTTTTTGACTGTGTACAGTTTCCATATTTGACTGTGTGCCATTTAAACATCTGGCCACCTTTGACCGTGTTCCGGATCTTTGACCGTGTTCCGGTTTCATATCTGGTCGATTTTGACTGTGTGTAGTGAGTCACGAAATGCACCATACTGGCAAATAAATAGGCATGGCTTTTTAAAAATTAATTTGCGTTTGAAAAACTCGTGTGAAACTGACTGTATTCTAATATTTGTGATGGTATTCGTGAACTCATGTTCTGTACATAGAGTTCGTACATGTTTACGTCTTGGTGGATTTTGTCATCATAATACGTTGTCTTTGTCTAGCTTGCATACACGATACTGTGCTGCATGTTTGAATGTTCATTATTGTACGGTACCAACAATGTATAAGTATGTATTGGCGGTGATGTTGTAACCTCATACGTCTCAGTTACGTCATAATTACATCTAAGCACATTAGTTAGTATTTGCGTGTATTTGTTGAACGTTGACAACTTTGCTTCTTTTATTAATTAAACAATACGTCAATCAAGTACAGGAAAAGTCTATATTAGATTAATTTATCAGCTGGTAAAATTTCAAATATATCCTCTCAGTGGTATCAAAACTGTCCGGACATCCCTCGTACATTGTGTTAATACATGGTCAAATGCATTCACTTGAAAACCTTCCACAAACAGCCTTCTACAAATAGTAAGTCTGTGTTGGCGTAATTTCAATTACCACAAATGTAGTGCTCAGCTGCTTATAATGGAGCACGGTTCAGAGTTCCTACATAGCTGGTATCATAATTATTGTCTGTCGAATGGATAATTATTTTAATTATTCCGATATATGCTCGGCACAATTTTACGAGGACTGTCAAAGTATGCGTTGCTGTTGTCATGTAACATAAATGTATTAACTAAGAAAATGATAGTACCTACACCTGTGACTTATTGAATTCCACATTGTAAATGATTGAGGTGTTAAATTAAAATGTACATTGAATTCCACAAATAATTGATATGCTAATGTACGTGCGTTGGTTATTTGAACTGAGTGGTCTAGATTTCATACCAGTAATGAAAGCTGATGCGGCATATTGAACATGTTTTACCATTTCTTGTACATGTATAAATGGTTCGTAATGTCCAAATTAATTTAATATTAAAATTCATTGAATGATTTGTGATGAATAATAATGCATGTACATGTATGTATTACCACTCTCCAAATATTTTGTTGAATAATGAATAGTAACGACCGTTTACCTCTATTCAATGTCTTTTAATTTGTAATGTCAAAGACGTGATAGTATTTATAGTTGTGTTAATGTAGTTCATTTGCGTCATAGTGAAATACACATGTTTGGATTGACAATGAAAAGTAAAATACAAACACAGGTTTGGAATAAACATTTTGGACAATGTCAGACGATTTATTTAAAAGTAATAAAAAGATATTGTCAAACAATAAACTATGACGTGCACTCGGATATTATTTACCATAAACTGAATGTCGGACATTATTTAGCTGATAGTATCGGTATGCCCTTTCTTCAATGACTAAAATTATGTACACTGCATAATTAACACTTGTTTACTATTCGTTGCCTTGGTGTTTTCTGTGAATGGCTGATTTATAAAGTTCCAGATCCTGAATTCCTACATTTGTGATCACATTTTACTTGACTTGGTTATCCATATTTTCAGTTCACGGAGTACCTTTAGAAAAAGCAGCAGATCGAGATATACGAGGTTTACAGATGGCCCCTCCCAAATCTCCGCCTCCTCTACATGAGTGCCATCTACTCTTTGATAAAGGACCTTGGCCAGTTAAAAACGAGCAATATACGGTAAGGAACATTGTATTCACTCTGAAGTCGACATGCATAATTTACCTCATTTAGAATTTCGACAGCTTGAACATGGGAGGATCATAACTTGTTTAGTTGGGTATTGTGCCTTGTATGTGTTTGAAGTTTTCTTTGCTTGGCTGGTTCAGGTGGGCATTGTGCCTTGTGTGTTTTTTTATGTTTTCTGTGCTTGGCTGGTTAAGTTGAGTGCTGCCTTCCCTGTCTGACTTAATATTATCTTTTTGTTGATACACGTCATAATGATTGTCTAAGAACTATGTATACTCGTCCATGGTTGTTTTGCGTTTTCTTATGTAAACATATATAAAGCAATCACTACACAAACGGCCAGTAGTTCCATAGAACAACAACAACAATTTGACGTACATGAACATGAAGTAGAACTATATTATCACCATAAACATACATACACTAGTCACACTATGCGTATAACAAAGGCAGTTTCTCTTCGAGCTTTACTTAATCATTTTGCGTCCAAAGGGCACTTAATTCTAATATGGCCGTTGGTGAACCGTTATTTAATTAAATAACAGGACATATACTTTAAATGAATCAAAAAAAATGCGCTCGGAATATTGGTGTCACATCGACCAAAATGCCTGGCCCTTTAAATAGGGATGACTATTCAATAAAAACAATTATAACTATTATGCTTTTCTTGATATATAGAATTGGCATAAAATACCAAAATCCAATCATGGTAAACTTGTGTCTTTTGTATATTGTTGTACACTGAATAGCTTTATTTGTCCCTTTTGCTTATGGAAGCATTTTCACCCACTTTTAACTGACCGTTTCTACCAGAACAAGGTTTTTTTTAAATATTAGCCAATTCCTCGACCAAAATGAGGTGTATATTTGTTTGTAATTAATTTTTAAAGTGATGTTCAATTCCCTTGTTCTATTCCAGCGTTTCCGAGTTCGACATCGACCTGCGCATAGCGCGTTCCTTGATAGAGCCTCGAGACTTCTGGAGAGCAAGTGGGCAAAGGAGAAATATGAGAAAGCGCTTTCACAACAACAAACAAGATCCCTAGATCAACTCGCCTTACAATCATGATTTATATAACATCGCTACACAAACGCAAACACTTCAAACTGTGCACAATGCTCCGAGTATTTTCAAGGAGAAAACGTTAATTGTACAACTGTACAGTTCAGACCTTTCAGGCAATGCTGGCTCTTTATCCAAGTCAAAAAGAGCTTTTTTAAATATTCTTGTATAAAGGAAAATGCCGTTACAAAGGTATTACAATGTCTTAATTGTATCAACCTTTGGTTGGCGTCGAATATGATTATTGGATATAGATCCCAATAGAACCTGAATAAACATCACGTTATGTACTAATATCAGCGCATGTATTCAACATTTGTAGCAATTAAATTGTCGTTTTCATGTATATTTGAATAGTTTGTATAAGTCGTTGATCTTAACAATTTTGTATACCTTTATTGACTAGAAAGTATACTCACTCGGCCGATTTTTGGAAACATGCAGGGTAATGCTTCTATGCCTTCTAATATTTCTTTGTACAATTATGCACGGAGGATTTGATTTCGTGTTTCAAGTGAAACATGATATATACGAAATTTAGTCCCCTCTTTCTGCTAATGAGTTTACAGTTTATGGTTATGTTAATATAATTAGAATACACGAATCACTGTTGGTCTGTATGTAATATATAATAACTGCACGACACATCCACCAGCCATATGTACAAACCAGGGTGCGACCAAGCCTATCCTATCCCGTCCCTCGAACCAGTCTTCCTCACTCCTTCCCTCGACCCAGTATGCCCATTCCCGTCCCTGAGGATCGACACAGTCATTCTAAAACCTAGACTACTGGGTCGTTGGAATTAAGTGACACTCACTAGGGCATGGTACATATGCGACACATTTTACCGAAATGGGACGGGTCACGAGTCGACTACGTCGAGTTTCATCATAACAACCAGGGTATTATTTATGACTATGGAATCTTGAATCGGATTCGCATCACGTACCATTTAATATACTAAACCATATTGACAACTAGGCGTTTTTGTACTTCAATTTTGTTACATGTACAATGATGTTAAACTGTGATAAACTTTTATTTTTGTTATTTTGTATTTTTGTTTATTTTCCCTATCTGGACGTCGTACTGTATTCCGGAGACAAACGGAAATGGTCGAGCTTTTACGAATGTTCGTACAGGTCCCTCTCCGGGGCAATATCGTACAATGCACATACGTACTAGGTGGTGAGAACGGGGCCACATCTGCACAGTTAAATGAGCAGGCCCCTATTAAATGCCTCTATGTTAACTATGGTGGTGTGTGCGGGAAACTGGTTCCATAGTTTGGTGGAGTACAGAAAGACGAATTTGTATCAGAAACGTAGGAAGCATTTATCTGATGGGTGCAAGACAGTTACCGCGGGAATGTCGACACAGCTATAGGTGATTATGTAGACCATGACCAGCTTTGCGTTGGAGCGCTTTTCAATGTCATCAATTTCTTCACTGGCGAGGTGATGCTTGTCATGCGGTAAACAACTTGACAAAACGCACTGGTCGGTTGTGTGATATTCGTGTGCGAGTCCCAGGCATAACTTACATACTCATTGTGTGCTAACGACAGTCTGAGAGCATATCGCCTTGAACTCGTGTGGACAGTTCCTCGGGTTTCACTTGAGAACGGTAAGGTTATTGTTGACGTTCTTTGAAGTGGTAGTGACGTCAGTATCCATTGAACTCTTTGTACGCATAGGTAATAATGGAACTTGTCTAATTCCATGACTTGGAGTAAACTCACGGTCGTGGATGTTTCTTGGGCGCTCTTCCTAATGGTGAAACCACCTCGAACTTGGTCACATCTTCACAATGTTAGTCTTGCAAGGCTTTGACATCTCCGGACAGTGCGGATAGTCCTGTATAAGAGAATGTCGTCTGCAAACAGACGAAATGTGGACATGGCAGGAAGAATGAGGCGCCGATATACAACAGGAGAACTTCCCTTCAACCAGTATGTGTTGGGTTCTGTTGGTCTGATTCACTGCAGCTTTGATTCAATTAAAGTTCTGTTAGCTTAGGAGCCGTTCGTGGTAGACCTTATTAATGATTTGCTGAGGTCGCGAATTACAACACCAAGCTGCACTATTGATAAAGATGTACATGCCCGGTGGGAAGGTAAGAACGGTTTCCATAAGATGGGATGATCGTTAAGTCCTCCTTGGTAAAAACACCACCGAGCGGGTGGTATCGATGGATGCTTGGGAAATCAGTCTCCCTTTTGGTTGCCGCAGCTGCCGTACTTCTTTCCCATGACCAGAGAGAAAATATCTTCTTGTGGTTGTGTAGTTGTGCATCAGCGTTTCATTGTCTCTAACTACTAGTATGTTGCATACATGTTGATCTGCATTATCTCTCATCTGATATACAAGTGCCTGTTGCTTACCTTTGAGAAAATTAAATACAATTCACAGCTACAACTTCTAAGAAACGAAAATCATTATCATCGTGAAACACACAACGTAATTAAACATGCTGTCTCTGATCACGTGATCATCGTCGGCGTTGCTTGGTAAAGTTTTATGTTTAAGGTCAACTTCTCTAATAAACTATCAACGATATAGCTTTAAAACTAGCAACACATGGCCACCACTTATACTTGCACGACTCTGTAAAGCAAGCCAAATAACTCTGTTTTGCATTTTGCAATAGTTATTTCCCTTTTTGGACTTACAAAATCTTGGTTAAGTTTATGTTTAGGTCAACGTTTCTCCTATTATGTCTTAACTATTGCATTGAAATTTGTAACACTTGTTCATCATATCCTGACTTTGTTAAGTATGACACATAACTCTGTCTTGCTTTTTGAAAGAATTACGGCCCCTTATGGACTTCGAAAATATTTTGACTTTGTTTTTTTATGTTTAGGTCAATATTTCTCAAAAACTATCAAAGCCATTACATTGAAACTTGCAACATTTGTTCACCATCAATACCTCACCATGTAAAGCAAGATCCATAACCCTAACCTGGATTTTGCAAGAGGTATGCTCCTTATGAACTTAGTAGGTATATTAGTCAAGTTTTATGTTTAGCTTCACTTTTCCATAATCTCGTTTATTATAAAGCTTTTGCTTTGAAACTTGCAACACCTTTTCACCATCAATACATTTGTCTGTTAGGCAAGACATATGACTCTTTTCTACTTTATGCAAGGGTTTTGGGCGTTTCTTACAATGGCAATAATCAGATGAGTGTCTGCTTCCGCAAGACAGTGCCCTTATAATAAGTTAACACTTGTCAAGTTGTGTTTATGTAACATGAAGGGTATGCCTCAGGTAGCATAACAGGAAAATGGGTCAGGCAGTAGGCCATATATGGTTCCTTTACCGATTCCAGGTTGTAAACATGTAGTGTAACAAAACATGTCTAGCCTTCTGTTAGTTCAGGGAGGTGATCCTTCATTATTTAAATTTAAAATATTTTTTCTATACATGTATTTTGTCATTAAATTTCTTTCCTTACCTATAATCTTTATTTTATACCGTGCATTATGGAAGACCAGTGGGGACATTTCAAATTTTAAAAAGACTGAATTATAAAGTGAAATATTGGGTTCATAAAATCGGAAAATAGTGACGTGAACTTTTAAAATTGAAATGACACCATAAGTATTTCGTAACGTCTCTTTTCTGCCTGTATGTAAAAAATACATCATGTAGCACTACTATCACAGATTTTCTTGGAATATTCAACAGTGTGTCAAGGCATACTAGACTTTTCCTGAGATGTTCATTATGCTTGAACCAGGGCTGTCAGCTAGCATAATTATGAGATTAATAATGGTCGCAGTGACCTTTGACTTGAAACAAAACAAAAGAAACAGCTTCATTTTAGATATGCATTTTATCACAGACATGTATTATATACATATAATTATAATTTTGTGAAGGTGACAAACAGCAACAGACAGAAACATATATTAAATTAATGACATACTACTACATTTGTATATTAAAACAATTTTATATACATGGATACACCACCATGACATGTGTCATCAAAATGATCTCCTCACATCATGTGGTAACTATAAAAATGGCAAGTGAATGTGTGAAAATATAAAACACAATATAATATAACGTTTTTGGGAGGCGATTAAGCCTCTCATTACTACCATTGCCCATTTCTTAATACAAAATTAACCGCCTTTAGGCTGCTATGTGAATCCGCATTCAAGTACTTCCAGAAACTGTCAACATTTCCGATACTGCTACATATGTTTCTCCAAATTTTTTAACTGATTTAAGCCAATCAGCGACATTTGTTTATTCTAAGATCAAAAATTATTGTGAAACTGTTGGTTAAATCGATATTTTGGCCCAAAAAATCACTACACTGGCTGATACCGAACTTGTTTTATAGTACGAAAATGACGTGTTCATCAAATGTCCCGGCTGTAAAGCTATTTTTAGAAACTTCAGACTACGGTCAAGGGATGGTTTTATCAATTAATCATATACGGTCTGCAAAGTACTGTTATGCAATCATATGGTGTCGCTGTACTAGCTAGCTGCTTTCTATAGACTGTCTCCCGCTGTGAGGGAAGTGATTACAAGACGGTACTGTAGAATCTGATAAATAGGCGCATAGTATTATTTTAAAGCCACTTTTGATATACGCATTCAATACACGTATTACATATAAATTAATATGCACCTTTTAACAATTATTTAGATACCCAACATGCCTATATAGTCACATATGCCTATTTTGACATTCAAGACAAGATCGGCAGTAAGAAAACGAACATTAAACGTGTAAAGTCGGTTTAAGCTTTAGTAGCAGCAACCAGATCGCCTCCCAGCAGTACTTCCAGTGCTTTGATTATTATACACATCATATTACACTAATACAAAAGTATATACACATTCATGTAAAAACTAGGACATTCAGCTGTTTGACAGCTAAAATCAGGACTTTCAGCAGATCAGTTTGCCTTCTTCTGTGCTTGGCTGTTTCTGATGAGTGCTGCATTCACTGTCCGATTTCTCATTATCTTTAAGCATATTTTATGATCACACATACATCAACAAATGTAAAAATCTCAATGCAGGTATTAACAAAAATAATGATACCTTAATGAAAACTTTTTTTAGATTAAAAATTGAAAATTAACTTAAGTTTATAGCCATAATTTAGATTTTAGAAGTTGTCATTGTCGCTATATAGATCGAGCATCGTAGAATATGTATTAATCGTAAATTGAAATAAATAAAGTAGATAAATGTCGTAATTGGCGGATTTATGCCATGTAGTATTTTCGAAAATGCAAAAATGTAACAATGCAAAGAAGTCGACTTTGTCGTATTCTTCGCATTGTTGCATTTTCACATTGTTGTGGCAAAAAAGCGAAAATAGATGAAGGGCGACAATACGACAACAAACATCTGTCATATCTTTGCTTCTTCATGGCGAAAATGTAACAATGGGAAAACACCACAAAGTCGGCTTTTTCGCATTGGTACATTTTCGCTTTGTCGCCACAACAAAACAAACGTGTTAAAATATGAAAACACAACAAAGTCGACTTTTTTGCATTGTTACATGTTCGCTTTGTTGCCAGAACAAAGTGAAATTGTAACTATGCGAAAAACATGTAAAAGTCGACTTTTTTGCATTGTTGCATTTTCCCTTTGTTACATTTTCGCCACAAAGAACCAAAGATACGACAGATATAAGGCGAAAACACAACACATTTTAGGAGTCGTATTGTCACCCTGCATTTGTTGTATTTTTTGCTTTTCTCCACAACAAAGCAAAAATATAACAATGCAAAGATACGACAAAGACTTTGTCGCATTGTTACTTTTTCTTATTTACTTTGTTGTGGCAAAATAGCAAAAATATGACATTGCATAAATCAGCCACCATAGAAACCAGTCTTCTAGAATAACTTTCAACCTATGCTAACTTGAAATTACGCAAGCAACTCGAACATAACTGTAGAAAACATGAATTACCCTGTCATGGTACCAAACCAGGGTCAGACAGATGATAATCTAACACCTTATACCAGCTACAATGTAAATTATCAATCAGATGGATACAGCACACAGTGACATAAAAAATCTTCAACAAAATATAACAATTACATCAACAAAGCTGTACCTAGATTCAATTCCAATTCAAATATGTTAAGGCATTTCATTCTTGTATTTGAAACAATACAAAATATTCACAAACAAGAGGGCCATTGGCCCTAAAGCGCTCACCTGATGACTAGCAGTTTAGGCAGAATCAGTATTTGTTATGATATGACCTTAATGTTTGATGTAGATTTTACAAATACACACTTAGTGGCAAGGTTTTATAAAGATGAGGTAAAAATGTGACCTCTAGAGATTTTTCTTTGATATGATCTGGTGACCTAGTTTATGGACACAGATGACCCAGTAACAACCTTGACTTAGATGTCATAGAGACAAACATTGTGACCAAGTTTCATAAAGATTAGGTAAAAAATGTGACCTGTAGAGTGTTAACAAGGGTTTTCTTCAATGAGACCTGGTGACCTAGTTTTCGACCCCAGATGACCCATTTGCTAACTTGACCTAGATATCATAGAGATACACATTGTGGCCAAGTTTCATTAAGATCATATAAAAAACGTGACAACTAGAGTGTTAACAAGGTTTTTCTTTGATTTGACTTTGTGACCTAGTTTTTGACCCCAGATGACCCAGTTACGAACTTAACTAGATTTCATAGTGATACACATTGCGTCCAAGTTTCATTAAGATCATATTAAAAAATCTGACCTCTAGAGTGTTAACAAGGTTTTTCTTTGATATAACCTAGTGACCTAGTTTTGACCCCAGATGACTCAGTTACAAACTTGACCTAGATTCCATAGATACAAAAAGTGTGACCAAGTTTCATAAAGATTAATTAAAACTGTGACTTCTAGAGTGTCAACAACAGTTCAATTGTTGACGGCGCACGACACACGACGCATGACGGACTCCGGACATAGGGTGGTAACAATAGCTCACCTTGAGCACTTTGTGCTCAGGTGAGCTAATAAAAACAAATAGAATAGTATAGGATGAAAACCTAGCAACTACCTCTTGGAAGGCACATGGTACCATTGACCACTGAACATACTATTAAAACAATATGTTATAGCTGCTGTTTAAATGGAAAATTCAAAATGTTGAAGGATGTTTTTAATGAAATGATAATGATCGCTCCACTCTAAATAAAACAAAACACAGTAGGATTATTACTGCATAATGAAGTTGCCTAAAAGCAGTTAGGACCACCTGGAATTCTGTCGGACCAGCAAGCCTCAAAAGCTGCTAGTCCTTTGGGCCACCATTGAACATCTGGTAGTGTCAACCCCTGGAATGGCACAAATGGTATTTAGGTGTTTGGTCCAATCAACATATTGTTGTCCTTGAGGTCTTAGAGAAAGGTTGTCAGTACACAATTAGGTTAACATTTAATCCGACGGTCCTAGAAATTCTTCTATACTTTTCAAAGAATCAATGTCTTCTTGTTTCAACACTGAAAATATAACATAAAGAATTAATGTATCATATCTATGCTCATATCCAGTAGGGAACAGGTGGTGTATGGGCTTCCTCTGAAATTGTGGCAAAGATGTGGTAGTGATACAATATAAGGCTGCTTAAAGCAAAGGCCTAAGAAATTATATCACAAAATACAGATCTTTGAAATCCAAAATGTTTCGTCTATTAACAATACAAAAACTGTATATTGAAGAGACTGAAATAAGGGATGTCAAAACTCTGTATTTTGTGATAAACATGTAATTTCTTAGGCCTTTGCTTAAAGTAGGTGAATGTTTAATACAGGAGACTTGAATACAGAACTGAGAATCAATATTACTGGTTGCTTATTAATATGATGGGTGGTTGGTTGCTTGTTTGTTTGTATTACTGTATGTGTTTGATTGAGACAGTCATAAAAGGGGGTCATCTGTTTTTTCTGCCTTATTGGCCAATGACCTCTGGATTCGAGCCAAGAGACAGAAAGTGTATGAGACAAGGAATCCGGATGTGCTACCCTTGCTCTTTCTGAATAGACTCAATGGGTTCTGTAACATGCCCGGTGAATTGCACCTTAGTACACATGAGACTACATTTTTTAGTACCTCTGGGTTTCCAACCAGTTCATCTCTTGTTTGGTGAAAAATGTGGAAAAGCTTTTCAGAAATGACCAATTGCCCCAGCAGAGATTCAAACCAGGGGCGTCTAGATCAATAGTCAAGAGCATTTACCACTCGACTATTGGCCAGAAATGATCAAGTGCATGGTCGAGATTCAAACCCACGACCTCATGATCTGTAGTCAAGAGCATTTACCACTCGACCATTGTGCCAGAAATGATCAAGTGCATGGTCGAGATTCAAACCCACGACCTCATGATCTGTAGTCAAGAGCATTTACCACTCAACCATTGGCCAGAAATGATCAAGTGCATGGTCGAGATTCAAACCCACGACCTCACTACATGATCTGTAGTCAAGAGCATTTACCACACGACCATTGGCCAGAAATGATCAAGTGCATGGTCGAGATTCAAACCCACGACCTCAATACATGATCTGTAGTCAAGAGCATTACACACTCAACCACAATGCCAGGTCATTGTTAACTCCAGTGTCCCCTAACACACGTGACTGAACCTCACAAGTACACAGTATACTTACTTTCTCTTTTCACGTCTAACCTTTTACCATCTATCTCACATTGAAATTCATTCAGGAACACTCTGATACTGAAACACAATTAAACAAATAGTGTAGACTTAATTTTAAGTATAAAAAAAACAAAGGGCAATAACTCCCTTAAAACTCCCAACCGATAGAAGCGAGAAATAGCGCAGACAAATATTCACAGACCAACCAACCTCAACCATGACTCCAATATAGCCCCAATATACTTCATATCTGGGGGTATAATTAGCCTATTGTTCTGCTCCCCAAAAGCAGATGGACAGACAAGTTTTGAATTTTTTCTGTCTTCTTCCAAACACGATGAAATCTTATTTTTCTTAGTTGTGCAGATTATAGAAACCCTAGATGTACACAATCTACTGACCCTTTACTCCTGTAGTGAATCATACAGTTAGCTTGTCCAGCATTTCGTTTTTGTTCTAATTTCTCAACATTATCATCAAAGAATGTTCTCCAGTGGTCACTGCTGTCCTTATATGACCACCAGGGCTTCAGTGCCACTGAAAAATATTTATACTGTAGTTTAACTAAAATTACATTTCTGAAATTTGAAATCAATGATTAAAATATATTTTATAAGCATTCCATGTTGTTAGTAATCAAGGTTATATGAACAAGTGATGTTTGTAAAACATGCATGCCCCAATGGCAGCCCAATAGTCAGAAATGGTGAAGGTCACAGTGACCTTGACCTTCGTCCTACCTCAATAGGTATCATCTACTGTTAATTGCTTGCCGGGCAAAGCGCTCTTGAGTTATTGAACGGAAACCATTTTGTCAACCGACCTACAGACAGACCGACCGACCAACATGTGCAAAGCAATATACCCCTCATCAAAAATGGGGGGCGTAATAATGTATGCTATCTACCATTTGATGGGCTTCGTTGTTGAGCAGGGCCTGACTGGGTGAGTGTTGTGTTTGTAGACGGTACAAAGTCAGTCTGAGATGTATTACTTTGTGGCATGACCCAGGATGTATTTCTAGATGGTGAAATCTCAGGTTGCAACATATTTCTAGATGGTGACTCCTCATGTTGAAATGCATTTCTAGATGGTGACACCTCATATTGAACTGTTTGCTGAGATTGTGACAGTTCTTGCTGTGGATCACTGTCAATACTGAAATAAGACATACATACCAGTATGTAACTATCTACAACTATATTATACACCTGGGCATTCATTTATGAATATTTCTAATTAATACAATTGGGAGGCGTAAGAACGACAACCAACAAATATAATATTGCAGAAGATATTATTGCAGAAGATATAAGCCAATGTGTAATAGAATGAAATGTATCAATATTACCTTGCCAGTAGTGTCAACTAATACTGTCTTTAAGTAGTGATGCATTTTGTGTGACTGCTTTATAAAGCGATTGTTTTGTATTAGTGTATTTAGTATAACAAGAGGGCAATTGGCCCTACAGCACTCACTTGAGGATTTGCAATTAAGGCGCAACCAATAATTTGTATACTATGACCTCATATTTAACTAAGATGACACAGTTGCAAAATTTACCTAGATCTTTTGCAGACGCAAAATGTGACCAGGTTTCATTAAACAAACATTGACATCTACAGCATTTTTTTATATGACCTGAACCACAGATGACCCAGTTACAAGCTTGACCTAGATTTTGTAGAGACAAACATTGTGACCAAGTTTTATAAAGATCAAGTGAAAACTGTGACCTTTGGAGTGCTTCCATGTCATATGTACGATGGACATTGGGCGATCACAGTAGCTCACCTTGAGCTATATTTGTGCTCAGGTGAGCTAAAAATGGTCACTAAAGGGTTTAACTGTGTTGCCAATATCAAACTTTCTTGTCACTATAACAGCATTCCAATAATGCTCCAGTCAAATTGGAAAGTGCCACTAGCAGCTTGTGATATATAAATATGTACAGACAACACTGACAAAAAATATAGGTTGATTTCATGCAGGCAACTTTTAATGGTTATATTGGTAATTGAACAATGCCCTGTGAGCTTTAATAAATGACAAAACATACATACACTTTGACATCCCATTTATTCTCAGCTCCGAATCTGTAGGTCTCTACAACATCGAATGGCCATCGTACCTTAAACAAACATTAATGTTATAGTAAAGTATATAGTTCTTTTATAAGAAGTATCTAGTGTGGTAAAAGGGCTGAATCTTCACATGTGAAGTGTCAATGTACAGACTGACCTCAAGCATGACTCCATTATCGACGTCATTGACCTTAAAACCAAGAGTTACTCCCATTAAAACATAAACTTTCTGACACTTCCCAATGATAGGTTCTCATAATCTTATGTCAAAAATATTTTGCTTCAAAAAACATGTGCGTCATCTTTGATGCTTCACATCAAAATTAGTCTTGTTGTTATAGATCATATCTGCGGTATATATCATGGCCAGTGCCAGCGGAATCAGTACATGTAGTAGTATATGCCGAGCATAGCCTTTATTTGCCAGTCAGCTTTCTGCTGAAATATGGCAGGCATATGAGTGCCTCCACCCGTATTTGATCCTGGGTTGCCAGATTAGACGGCAAGTGCGTTTATTCAACTAGCGTGTAACTATTGAGCTATGGAGGCTACCTAAGTCTTGAACTTACTTGAACATATCTTCCCCGTAACTTCCTCACCACCACACCCACAGTCCCTCCACCATCCTCATCTCCCCTCTCCCAATCATCACCTATCATATACATGTATACAATAACACACAATACAACCAAAGCTAACTGTATCATTGAAAAAGAATGAAAAAATAAAGGAAACAAAATTTTTGGTTTTGTAAAACTTAAATATCTAATAGACTATAATAATTTTTTATATAAATTATATATATAGTCAACTGTCGTTATCTCAAACTCGCTTATATCGAATTTTCCGTTATGTCGAAGTTTATTTCAAGTCCCGATTTTTCTCCTTCTTTGTCTATATGAAATCTCGAGACGTATCTTGAAGTTTCGGCTCGAATTCGGCTTGAATTTTTCGTTATGTCGAATTATTTTTTGGTCCCGATAAACCAATTTGCACTTTAAATCTATTGTTCATCTGGAAGTCGGTTCAAAGTCTGATCATATTCGACTAGCCTCGCCAGTCGGAAATCTTCGATTTACCTGTAATTTTTCGCGCCTGGCATTGTTGAACAAATATTGGTTTGCAACAATTAGCGCAAACATGTCATAAAAATTCAAGTTACATACTAACATCAATAAACATGTCATCTCCTTTGTTTGTAAAAATAATAATTAAAATAAAATGCATTTTCTCGAGGAGGAATACATGTACATAAATATCACAACAAGCAATTCTCACGAATATGTCGTTCTTACTACCGTAACAATATGGCGGCGTAAAATGACAGAAACTAGAAAACTTGCAACTTCGATGTCGAAGTAATTTCCACGGTCCTGTGAAATTCGAGATAACGAGAGTTGACTGTATATAATACTTTGTGTAAAAAAAATCTTCATTAATGATACATTTACCTGTGAATACAACGTCAGTAAAAACCTTCCTTCCATATTTGGCATTATTTTCAAAACTATCTATCAAGCAACAAGTAACTGCAAACTTCACTAATATCAACTTTACAGGTTTTTCTCAAATGGAAAATATCATTAAATCAGTCATTATAATTAGTTTTCTTTCAAAAGAGAATCAAAGTTAATGTCACTTCACACTAAAAGTTGAGTAACTGCAGTGCAAGATTCTGTACATATTCATAAACAATTATACAACATGGTCATCTCAAGTATTACTCAGGAAGGAACCGATGCTTGTACTTTCTCCTAAACATGAAGTATTAAACCATGTACAGATCAAGAAAGGGAACACAATTAGGACACCTCTCTAAGAAAGCAAATATGGTTGGATCCTTTCTGGGCTAATAGATAGTCTTCTCCCTTCGTGAGAAAACAGCTGGTTGAACCCCAAGAGAAAATCTACTTGATCTTTGCATGAACACTCTACATCTATTTCATGCTCAAGTATCTTGAACCAGATACGAGCATCATGCATATCTATATACCCCATGATAATTAAAAACCAAAACCATGAATGTTTGCATGTATTAAGTAATTGTTCATTATTGAGTTAACAAAGAACAGCAGTAAGTTATAGGTACAAATGAAGCGAGGTTATCATATTTAATTGAGAGCGTAGTCCAAGATTAAATCAATATCAAAGCGTTTGTTCTGTATGGAATTTGTAGTAAAGTTTAACTGAGATCGTGGTTAGCCAGCCTCAAGTACAATATGACACTAAATTTTCTAGTGCATCATTGCAATTATTGCACTATTTTTTGCTATAACTATGATACAAATATGTAATAAATAGCAGTAATATACCTCTAACAATTTTACAACCCAGCTCAATTTGTCCGAGTGCCACATGTCTGGTTTCATCTGTCTTTTGTACCTCGTATAAGCTATCCAGACCGAGCCTATATTCCCCAAACTGTTCATTATCCCATAATACATAGGCTATACCTGAAAATGATCAAATAATTGACAATGTTACTGCAAAGTCACTGTAGTCACTTAGCACCAAAATAAAGCCACAATTTGGATGCAGCAAATGTTGCTTTTTGAAGCAGGGATTCATTTACATGTGCATTCACTCAAACAAAACATATCTTAATAAAGACCAGTAACATATTACTAGAAGGGTTTTGGACACATCAACGTGTCATAACTGTGTGAAAGGACCATAACTCTGGCAATATTCATCTTAACTCAAATTTCTGACAATCTGATGCACAATAACACTTGGTACAGTATTCATGTGAAGTTTCATTAAAATCTGACCAATGGTTAAGGAGAACAAGTGCTGAGAAACTTTGTGCCATCCATCCATCCTGACACCGAGCACAAAATGAATATATCTACCCCACTATACATGGGAGATATAACACAAACAATCTAAAATATTTATTGCCATAAAATGCTTCCCTTAACATAACAGAATCTAAATACTGATATCCTGCTAAACTAAAATTTTGTTACCCTTATCCTTGTGTCCAACAATGGTTCCCTGCCCATTATTATCATCATTATTGGATTTCCAGTCCTTGCCTCTCATCACACGGGAACCAATTGGTGGAAGACCCATTCTCTCCTCCAATGATATATTATCAAGATTTCTGTGGATAAAAAATACATAGTGTTCATTTTCACTAACTTAAAGTGTATTCCAAATTATATTCAGCTGACAAAATGAAAAATAGGTTCTCCTTGCTACAAACCTGAGCTTTGACATAGTGATCGCAAAATTGATATGATTTATCTACTGACCATTAAAACCTTGACCATGTGTGGGTTGTGGTCATCAAATCTCAATATTTGTCATTTTATCCGGGGCCGCTTTCATGTAAGACAGGCAATTTGTACAATGTTCTTTTTTGTGCCTTTCATCGTTTGCTGTTTCTGTTGAGTGCTGCCTGCCCAGTCCGATTTCTTGGTTATTTTTTCTAAGCCCAACTTTATTATGCATTATCAATAAAAATTGTTTGAACAAAAGTTCACTGAAACCTCTTTTGAGTTTAGAACCAAATGAGGACAACTGCAGCTTATTCACCTACTGAACATGTCACATATATATACATTATTTAGTTCTTGATCAGACAACAGATGGACTATACAATTCCAGTTTCAAATATAACGACAATCAAATGCATCACATATATTCTGTCTGGCTTAGCTAGACGGCAACAACATTTAAATGACCGCTAATTCATGGTGATGTCATAGAAACCAAGTGTATGCAAGGAAGTGGTAAAATCATTATCATATTCAGAGACATAAAACACTGAGGCAAATGTTTTCTAGAGATTTTTTTATTTGCACCTATTGTACAAAATCACTTAAATTCATCTTGATCATTGGTTATAACTGACCAAGACAAAATTAATGTCTCTGTGTGATTTAGCAGGGCTACAGGGCAGCCTTATGAAACAGGGTACAAGTACTATATAAATATATTATAATCACACAGACCTTGGTGTTTGCCATTCTGGTAGATCTGGTAATGATTCTGTCTGTACATGTTGGACATGTCCCTGCGGTACCCGAGAATATAGCTCCCCTGTTTGGACATGTTGAACATGTCCCTGTGGTATATGAGAAGATGGCTCTCCAAAAGATGAAGCCTGCAAACAACAATTAGAACATAAAGTTAAGTATTATACATATTATAGTGCTACCAGTATGTTGGAGGTTTACTACATTTTAACAGCATTTTATGTGTTTATACCATGACATAATCAGCTTTCCTGGGTTAAAGGGACTGCCTCACGTATTGGTGTATTGCAAAAATAAAATTAAATTGTCAAATATTCCTGTAATTTTAGTATACCCGGTAGTTTCCTGTATATTCCATAAACAACCACATTGACATAAAAAATAACTTGGGAAACATCGGCATTTGGTAGTAATTTAGCATTTTTACACCCAAAATTGTATAGGGTATTAATACCCTATAGAATTAGCACTACTATCACTTAAATTGCCTGAAATGTGTTTACATTCGATTAAAACATATTGCGAAACAAACCGAATACCTCACAGATGTTTAGGCTTTAGTTTGTTGAAGTTACAGTTTGATCATGTCTGAATTACAAAATTCATAGAACATTTTGGAAGGAAACTCTGCAATATTTTCAAACAGAAAAATACTGAGTGCCAAATATGAAGAGTGATTTAAATTGCTTGTATGCTATAAATCTTTCATAAAGCAACCACCAGTGATTTTCTATTATATAAATACTTGGTTACGTAGGAAAATTACGTCAAACAAAAATTTAAGCCCGATCTGTGAGGCAGCACCTTTAAAGCCATGTGTACTTTTCTAACCACCAAATTCATGGAATGTGCAGTTGAGTGTTCAACATTGTGCAAGGTGTGTTGCAAACTCAGATACCACCTGTCTGGCAGAGTAAATTCACAATGATCTAGATGGGTTGCAAACTCAGATACCACCTGTCTGGCAGAGTAAATTCACAATGATCAAGGTGGGTTGCAAACTCAGATACCACCTGTCTGGCAGAGTAAATTCACAATGATCAAGGTGGGTTGCAAACTCAAACACTACCTGTCTGGCAGAGTACATTCTCAATGATCTCCCTGTTACTTTTATCAATGAAATAAGATTTATATAATGGAGTAGAGTATATAAGTTTACCGATGATGAAAGTCTAGCATCATTCTCTACAGCATTAACTAACTCAGGTTCATCAAGACCTTCCATCTCTCCATCAACTAGCTTCATAACTGCATTCTGTGGAATAAATACAACAACACTGAAATCTCTCACCAGCACCATTATCAGGACCAACCCTTTTTATAAAACAACAGTATCAATTTCTCCAGTAATATATACGGGATCCGTCATGAGTTGTGTTTGGAGATCAACATTTTTTAAACAAGTCTATATAACACAGGTTATTAAGCGAGCCTTTGCCGAGTTTAATAATTTATTTTGTGCTGAGTTCAAGAAATGTTGATCGCAATGACAATGAGTGGCTTATTCTTTTGATCACATTACTATAGTCACCGAGTCAAAACAATATGAGAATAACGCATTTATGCTGATGATGTTACGTTTACTCGCCAACCTGGTGACATTATCACACATATTAGAGAACATCATTCCATCATTTGACTTCACATGGAAGATCAAGGTTTAATTTTAATTTATGTGATAAAATTATTCTCTGTACAACAGCTATAACCTCTAAACAACAACAAGGACATGTAAAAGTATGTGCCCTAAAGGGTGATACAGTACATAAATATTACCACACACAAAGGACATAGTAATTGTTTTATATCTTCAAGTACATAATTCTTAAACACATGGTCAATGTCAAAGTATGATCAACAGGGTTCCAATGTCAAAGCCATGTCAACAGGGTTCCAATGCCAAAGCCATGTCAACATGGTTCCAATGTCAAAGCCATGTCGACAGGGTTCCAATGTCAAAACCATGTCAACAGGGTTTCAATGTCAAAACCATGTCAACAGGGTTTCAATGTCAAAACCATGTCAACAGGGTTTCAATGTCAAAACCATGTTGACAGGGTTCCAATGTCAAACCATGTCAACAGCATTCCAATGTCAAAACCATGGCAACAGCATTCCAATGTCAAAGCCATGTCAACAGCATTCCAATGTCAAAACCATGGCAACAGCATTCCAATGTCAAAACAATGGCAACAGCATTCCAATGTCAAAGCCATGTCAACAGCATTCCAATGTCAAAACCATGTCAACAGCATTCCAATGTCAAAGCCATGTCAACGACATTCCAATGTCAAAACCATGTCGACAGGGTTCCAATGTCAAAACCATGTCAACAGCATTCCAATGTCAAAACCATGTCAACAGCATTCCAATGTCAAAACCATGTGTATTTGATTCCCATGTCTTCCATATAAAAGTTGATTAAAACTAGGGATGTAAACGGTTAACCGGTTAACCGGTTAACCGTTCGAACGTTCGGTTATCGGTTACAGTACAGCTCGCGCGACTTTTGCCTAACATGGCGCATCACCGCGAATGGGGTAGGAGTGATTTTCCACTTGCATCACCTTAGATCACCGCGATGCGTGAACATGAGTGAAATCACGATGTCGCTCGGAGTGAAATTGCCCTCGCGTTATCAGGCTTGATCGCGGAAATGAGCGACGGGAAAATCACCGCGATTCACCGTGATCACTGCGAATCGCGGTGATTTCGTTTTGATGCAGGTAAGTACATTGTATATGAAGAGAATCTTCTGAATTGACATTGAATTATTCTCGATTTCGCGTCCATTCCGGACAGTGAAAATAATCAGATGGTTTTTCATGTGCTAATTACATGTACATTTAGTTGTGTTTCACGCATTTTCGGTAACAAAATTGAGTGCTAATTGCATTACTCGTGAACAGCGGCACTGCTTCTTGTTTGTTTATATTAATTATTTCCGACACGTATTGAAGTGCAAAGTAGAATGTGGTGAAATTGTACTTACATAATAACTACATAAGTCCATTAATTAATTCCTAAAAATAATCCTAGAAAAAATATTGGTGCAGTAGTTTTCTCGTAAATAACACTAAAAATAACCATGTCAACATTTAGTTGTTTGACACGTACGCATGTCCGATTATAGGCGTATAAATCTGGGTAAATTTCCATTGCACCTGTTAACCCATTTCGATCTTTGGGCGTGGCGAGTCTCTTCGACGTCGGCTTGTGGTCTTTGATCGGCAAACATAAAACGTCATCGGCGGCAACTTCAGACGACTAGTCTACTAATGCAAGACGTCGTTTGTGAACTTTATTCACGTGATTGTCTTAGCGGTGCAATTGAAGACGTGCTAGGGAGGATATGAAAGAAAAAATGCCGCTCTGTGGAGGTCGGTTGTTTTAGACCACATGGTATTGACGCAAATTATGTTTGTGTGTGCAATTGTGTATATGAGATATAAGGTACTCGCACACACATAAAAACTGTAAAGTCTGTCGTTTAAAGACAGTTGACTGTACATAACAACAATTTTATAAATTGCTATCGATTGAAACGTGGCGATTATTGAATTAAGATCGCTAAACAAAAATACGTTAAGTTTAGATCTTTGTTAGTATTTATTGCGAACCCTCAACATTAATTTATAAATCGAGTCCACAATATTTTTACGCACATGCCGTAATTAACAAGATGATAAAAAACACTCGAACAGGGAAAGCAGCACTCACTAGTACATGATTGTACACAGTGGACAGTCAGAAATTAACAAGCGGTCACCAGGAGACAAGCCTATCCGGCGGGTGAATCGGCGCAAGAAAATTAAAAAAACTAACAAAATAACAAATAAACTTTATTGCAAATCGGCAAACACAAGTACACGCACGGTGGGTTTTCCAAAGTCCACCCGTCACGGTGGCGACGACTCTGGGTGGCAACGCAAAATATGCCACCGTGAACCCACCCAAATCCACATAGACTTTAAATTAGGGTGGACAGCCCATCGTGGCCATTGCCACCGTGACAACACGGTGGAAACACGATGTTTTGCGGTGGCAATAGTGGAATTCACAAACAATTAATTTTTACCTACAATGTGCACTTGTTTATTACAAGCGTATAATTGATAGTAATTGACACCCCTGTGTAGCCCTTGATATGCATAAAGTTCACAGGTGTGACCTAGTGCTTAAGTGTCACTGGAAGATATATATATATATATATGCTGGCAGTGCGGGAGTTTAGAGGCCACAAAAATGCTTCAGTGTTAAAACCCACCACAAAATTTCGTAATGAATTATTTTATTTTTCAGTCCCAACCTATGTATTCCTTACTAAAATTTGCGACAGAAGCAGGTACTCGTTTGTACGATCCATAGCAACGGCGTTACGTATACGGCAGCCTATAGCAACGTATACGGGGGCCTACGTGCGTAGATGTACGAGCGAGAAAATGGTGAAGTATTAATTAATAAAACGGGTGCAGGTTATGAAATAAATTATGAAAACATTAATTGAACGTATGTAGTCAACAAATAGCCGGATGTGGATGTTGACAAAAACGCAACTATAAATCACCATGCCCTTACTATTCCGATCAAAGACAGTCGTACCGACATTGTAACTTCAGAAATCGCCGACAATCGGTAGATGAATAATACTCAGACGCTGCCGACCTTTATCGGGCAAAAGAAACTGTTGTGAACTGACATCAAAGATATCGTAGCCGAAGTGGCCTTAGATGTTTATAATTGCTATACATGGTTACACATTGTAATATTCTCCCAACGGTTGAATCGAACTTTTAATATTCTCCCAACTGAACTTGACAAATGAAAACACAGCGACATATCGAGTGTAATTGTGTTACTTTGTGTCTTGGAAATACTATTATGAGTAGGCCTACGTGTAAAATATGTTAGAAAACAGTATTAAAATATATAATTCCAAATATTAAACTCTATTGCGTCATAGTACATGTACACAGTGGACAGTCAGAAATTAACAAGCGGTCACCAGGAGACAAGCCTATCCGGCGGGTGAATCGGCGCAAGAAAATTAAAAAAACTAACAAAATAACAAATAAACTTTATTGCAAATCGGCAAACACAAGTACACGCACGGTGGGTTTTCCAAAGTCCACCCGTCACGGTGGCGACGACTCTGGGTGGCAACGCAAAATATGCCACCGTGAACCCACCCAAATCCACATAGACTTTAAATTAGGGTGGACAGCCCATCGTGGCCATTGCCACCGTGACAACACGGTGGAAACACGATGTTTTGCGGTGGCAATAGTGGAATTCACAAACAATTAACTTTTACCTACAATGTGCACTTGTTTATTACAAGCGTATAATTGATAGTAATTGACACCCCTGTGTAGCCCTTGATATGCATAAAGTTCACAGGTGTGACCTAGTGCTTAAGTGTCACTGGAAGATATATATATATATATATGCTGGCAGTGCGGGAGTTTAGAGGCCACAAAAATGCTTCAGTGTTAAAACCCACCACAAAATTTCGTAATGAATTATTTTATTTTTCAGTCCCAACCTATGTATTCCTTACTAAAATTTGCGACAGAAGCAGGTACTCGTTTGTACGATCCATAGCAACGGCGTTACGTATACGGCAGCCTATAGCAACGTATACGGGGGCCTACGTGCGTAGATGTACGAGCGAGAAAATGGTGAAGTATTAATTAATAAAACGGGTGCAGGTTATGAAATAAATTATGAAAACATTAATTGAACGTATGTAGTCAACAAATAGCCGGATGTGGATGTTGACAAAAACGCAACTATAAATCACCATGCCCTTACTATTCCGATCAAAGACAGTCGTACCGACATTGTAACTTCAGAAATCGCCGACAATCGGTAGATGAATAATACTCAGACGCTGCCGACCTTTATCGGGCAAAAGAAACTGTTGTGAACTGACATCAAAGATATCGTAGCCGAAGTGGCCTTAGATGTTTATAATTGCTATACATGGTTACACATTGTAATATTCTCCCAACGGTTGAATCGAACTTTTAATATTCTCCCAACTGAACTTGACAAATGAAAACACAGCGACATATCGAGTGTAATTGTGTTACTTTGTGTCTTGGAAATACTATTATGAGTAGGCCTACGTGTAAAATATGTTAGAAAACAGTATTAAAATATATAATTCCAAATATTAAACTCTATTGCGTCATATTGCTCGCTTAGTACACAACGAGTACACGTGCGACATTGTGAGTAATCGGTAATTGGCATATGCCGACGTCTGGTCAGTTGGTAATTTTAAAAGATGTGATAAGCATTAAGACGTGTGTACATGGATTTGTTTTCCTTAACGGATGGATAACGTGTTTTGATATGACATTCCCAATTGTTAATAACGACTTGGATATAAAATTTGGAGTTAAATGCATCTCACCAAGTACATGTATGTAAGTACGGTGTTATTGTGTAATTACCGTCGAGAAAAAATGTTTACTGACGATTTCTAAATATTTTCTACTGCACATGTACATCAATTCAAACATTACAGTAGAACTTACCTGTATTGAGTGGATTCACCGCGAATCACCGACATTCACAGCGTTTTATCGGCATCACGCATCGCGGCGGTCGCGGTGACGGGTGATTGACTGACGAGTGGAATCACTCGGAAAATCGCGGTGATTTTCCACTCCAAGTCAGATTTGGTCGCAGTGACAAAGTGATTTAGGCAAAAATCGCGCGAGCTGTACTGTAGCAAAATCGCTAACCGGTTAATCGAAAAAAAAATCGAAAAAGGAGAAATTTAAATAAATTTTAAAATAAAAATATTGAAAAAATATCGAGAAATTCGCCGACAAGTTTCACCCATCGAAGGTGCGAACGCTCGTCAAAAGGGGGTCATGATCTATAATCTGCAATTAACAGTTTGACACGTATTGTTGTGACAAGAGGGTCACTTAATTGCCGTTAATTTCATATGGTAGTCCGGGACTAGTTTGTTGACCGACGTTGTTTTTCACACATTCGGCAAGCACACGTAATATAATATTAATTGGAGGCAGTTTAATGCTTTACTCAATGCTGTATTTGGAGACGCATTTCTGCATCAACACGATTATATTGCGTATGATTTACGCTACAGCTTCAACAAGATTTACGCCACAGCTTCAACAGCACTGAGTACAGTACATTATTGAACTTAAAAAACAATTGTGAAATTGAGAACCGGCGACACACTTCCCTTGGGTAATATACGAGGATGCCCGATCGCAACTTACGGTGTTACAGTAAATATATACACGTCAGAATTAGAACAGTCGGAAAGTCGGCAAGTTTCGATTCGTTAATCCGTTAACCGGTTAGCAAATTGACCGAATAGTTGCATCCCTAATTAAAACATTTTGATATTTGATATGGTATCAAATTTTCTGAGTGTACCCTGTGCATATCAAATTATCTGAGTGTACCCTATGTATAGAGAATGTTGTGCAGCGGCCATGTTTAGCCATAACGGACATAACGTTACGAAAGCTGGTACCCAGTTTTTCTACAGTTGTCAAAGCAAACACGGATAAGATGTTCTGTGACGTCATATCCGTTGCGGCTAAACATGGCCGCTGTACAACCTTCTCTATACATAGGGAACACTCAGATAGTTTGAAACCATGTGCCTATGATATTTTTGATGTACATACTTGATCAGACTGGTTGAGATGTAGTAGATCCATGTATTTCTGTACCAGTCCACCAATATCCTGATCATTGCCTCTATCAGCCCTTATATCATACTCACTGATAGCACATCCAGCAGCAATCTACAATGGAAGCAACAAATACATATCATATAAATAACACAAGGCTGCAAGAGTGATAGAAATTAATAATACCAACCCGAGAATAGTAATATCACCCGAGGCAAAGTTGAGGAGTGATAGTGAGAAGATTTTAACCTGATCCATGGCCTTCTATTTGCACAATTATATATTAAGATCTTGTGTCTATATCTACAAACGGAATTAACTACATGTGGTTGTATGGTGTTATATGCAGGAAGTACATATCAGTCAAAGATGTTTGATATGTAATACAAACACAAATCTAAAGGACAGATAGTGCACTGTTCGTTTGCGAACATTGAAATATTCAACACAAGAACTTGGTAAAATATTTATGGATAAAGGTTAGAATCAGTTCAATATTTCAACACTTCATCTACAGGTACCTGATGACGATAGTAGTAAGTGGCATCGTGAATATCGGCGCTGTTATTCATGACGCTTCCACCACAGCTGCTGGAGAACCCCTTAGCAAAGGACAAGTCACAGCCACCAACAGGCGCGCCTACCATGCTGTATCCATGAGCTTTGATCTGTGCTTTACCAAGCGTGATCGCCTTGTTTTGAATCTAGATGTAACAGAAAGAAATTATTTCTTTCAAAGGCCGACAGAAAATTAAATTTATCAACTGCTAGATTATGTATGAAATAATCTACATGTATAAAATTTTATCATGGGTTGAGCTACATGTGTACATGGAAATAAATTGCTCAGCCCTAAGGTTGGTGTTAGAAGTAAATAGGCACAGCCTTGTTGTCACCAATTCAGTGACCCTCAAGCCAGGTACTTCTATCTCTGCTAGAAGCCAGTGAATACTCCGGTCTTGTATAAACCCCTTTATGACATAACTACATCAAAAAGTTAATTTCTTATCATAATGATGAAGCAGTTACCTAAATCCTACATGAAACATTACAGTATGTGAAATGGTCAGACTTCAATTGCATGGCACAAACTGAACTGCACAAGACACTTCAGATCATCTAGATAATAATCTACTACATGAGAGACCACTCAGTGGTGAAAACTGAGTTATCTGCCATGTTTTATTCTTTTCAAACAGTGGTCAGAACTGAGTCATCTGCCTATCTTTTTATTCTTCTTACTAAGGGCTTTAATAACTATCTTTTGTACAACATCGCATTTGTTCATATCCAATTGTATATACAACACTGCAACTTGAGGAATATTACACAGCATGACAACTTATTTAAACTAACATTCAAATTCAAACCTGAACTTTGTCTTCACTTCTGTCTCCCTCCGCACAATGGAATGGTTGTTTATCAGTTGATATGTCAAAATCTGAGACTACAATCACTCGAGGTGTAATACTATATGCCCCCACCATCACATTCTCTCCTATATGATATAAACAAATTAATGAATGAAAGTGATGGACATATCAACTGACTTTATAATTTTGTACTACTTGAAAGTTAGAGTTAAATGTTGTACTAATTTTGTACTGGACCTCATTTGCGTAAAATATCACATTGAGTACAGTATTAAACGTTGCATTAATTTTGCACTGTAATTCTGCATTGAACAGTACTTAATTCATGATGCTGAATTAGTACATATTTAGTACCGAATTGATTTTATTTTTCATTTGGGAATTCATGGTAATTAACAACAGTATTTGCCTGGGGTGGGGCACAGGGCTCAGTGTGTAGATATGATTCATGTACCTCAATTTCAACAACCTAACAGCATTGAAAACATTTCCAAAATATCTCGGATGTCATATAAGGTAAAAGTTATGTGACATCCGAGATTTTTTTGGAAATGCAGAGATCGAGGTCCAGAGGTCATATCCAAGCATATCCAAGCATGCCAAGCACCTGTGGGATGGGGTCACTGGATCTGAGGTCTAATTCTTCACCCCGAGTCAGGCATTTAGTCTGTAATATCAAGACAATGGATGATTCTGGTACATCAAATCCAGGATCTAAAATCACCACAATGGTAACTTTATCCAATGACATGATCTAAACATCAAATTCCCAACTGTCAGAAATATTTTTCGGACTATAAAAAATGACAGATCTAGATGGCTATTTGTATACGAAAATTTGTTTGATGTACATAATAATCACGTTTCATTTGATATTTTAGTTAGATTCACAATTGCTCTTGATGTTTTACCATGCTTATGTTTGAGACTACAGAGGGAGATAATTTATAAACTGTCTGTAGCTGCAAGAAATGTCTCCCATAAAAGAATAGATACATGTACCTACCTTGTAGTTCGAGATAACACAATGCTAAAGTTAAAGCTGTCAGCAATGGTGTTCTACCACTAAACTGCAAACGATCTAAAATCAGTAATATATCAATTTATGAATATAGTAGATACAGTCCTTCATCAGGTTTACATATCACTCATTATACAGTAGATGCAGTCCTTCATCAGGTTTACATATCACTTATTATATAGCAGACTATTGATCTAACAAAGTTTAGAGGAACTTATTACAAACCAATATCAACTCACTTTTCCACAAGTATTAGTGCAAGTATGCTGCGTTAACGTGGCCCTGCATCAACAGTGGAAGGAAAAGAAGAAGGAGCAATTGACAAAAAGAGGCATTTTACAAAATAAAAATCTATCATTTTGTCAACTAGTTACCACACTGTACTTACAAAGTCGAGAATTTATGAGAATACTAGTATTATATAATAAAATGCCAAAATTACGTAAATACAACACATTTCTATATGTCACAGTCTTCATCAGGTGTAATAATAATAATAAAGACTTTATTTAAAGAGGCAACACTGTTGAGTATACCCAGTCTTACCTTTGAGCCTCATATAACATTGACATAATAATATGTTATTAGTAAGAACAAAACATGACATTTTGGCACACAAGTTAAATATTCGCTGCATTTACTAGGTTAAGAAATTAATGGTTTATTTTTGCTTCTTTAGCTTAAAACCTAGGTGTGATGGGGGGGGGGGACTAATATTATTGAAACAGTATAAGCAAAGTATAAAACCAGTGAATGAAAACTTACCGATCTTGTTCTTTACTTCCTGATAATCATTGGTGAAGTCTTGCATGATGGCTGTTATAGTACCACATGTTATAAGGGACACGTATTCATACAGTCCACATTCTTTTTCTGTACACTCCATACCTAAAACAGTAGTCAATAATATATCTTGTTTTATACTGTCAGCATTCATACCTTTAGTACATACGGTTCGTAAAGAAAAATGTTACAGTTGCAAAATTGCCTTTATCACCTAATCTGCGGTCTAGCAGTGTCATAAACATGTGCATTAAATATGGTTCAACATTACCAAAGTAAGCATTAGATACTTAAATAAACCATGACATGGCGTTAGCCAATCCATGCTTTGATTGGCCCCTGATTTCAGGAAATCCAACTTCTTTAAGACGTCATGTTCAATGTCACGCTAAATTTTGTTTCAAACCTTCTTGGCAAAATCCATTATCATTTTGGAAGAGAATGAGCATTTTCTATTCTGTTAAGTGATAAATAGAACCTTACATTTGTGCTCTTTACATAATTATGAATTGATTACATTCATCGACAAAAACAAAGTGACCCTCGGCACAGCCTCATGAGTCATGTCTAGAAGTGACCAGGAACCCGTTGCATAACTACAGCGCCAACAAGCCCTTTTTGGTAGCACTTTCCTATGTCTATGCAATGACATGCTACCAGCAAGAAAACTGCTTGCCAATAGCATACTGATCAGCACTTTGCTAGGCGAGCGCTACTGAGCAATATTTTACACAACAGACCGCTTTGCTAGGCGAGCGCTACTGAGCAATATTTTACACAACAGACCGCTTTGCTAGGCGAGCGCTACTGAGCAATATTTTACACAACAGACCGCTTTGCTAGGCGAGCGCTACTGAGCAATATTTTACACAACAGACCGCTTTGCTAGGCGAGCGCTACTGAGCAATATTTTACACAACAGACCGCTTTGCTAGGCGAGCGCTACTGAGCAATATTTTACACAACAGACCGCTTTGCTGAGCAACGCTCTGCTATCTGTGAGCTCTTGTATGTAGCATATACAGTGCCCACCAAAAACAAGTATACAGTAAATAATTGTTACTGAATTTAACTTGGTTAAATTATTCAATATCCTTTTATCAGACGGTCACAATTATACTTGTTTCTGAAACTACAGTTCCTATATGAGTACAAAAAGACAAAGAAATAAAGATGAATATGTTCTGAATTTAAATAGCCATGTGATCCAAAATGCTGATTTTTCCATCTTTTTGTGACTAAGTTACCATTCAAGAGGAACAATGAGACTTAATATTTTGCACCCAGGGTACCAATTAATGTATGGTTTTACATTTAATAAACAAAAATATTCCCTTTTTTTTTTTAAAATATTGTTGTTTCACCGTTTTACAAATAGTGTTATTACAGACAAGTCAATGGGGAAATAACATTTGTATACTTATTTTTGGTGGGCACTGTATATGTTTTGATTCGTCTGCTACGTAGCCCTTTCTTGAAGCAAGATGTTTCCTAGCATAGTGCTTTAAATTTGATCATCGGTAGAGGTTTGGTTAGGCAACAGGCTCCAAATAGAAGCACTGCCTGGTTAGATTCCAAACATGCAAAAAATGACGTGCCAAAACCTGAAATTATTTAACAGAAATACTCACCAGTAAGTAGACTATTAACAAACTTCTTCAATAAATTAAAGCCTTGTCCATTCATACTTTCTGATATATCTAGTATAAATACAGTATGTAAACCCACAGGGCGTGTCCATTCTATACCTCTTTGTACTGAAAAATACAACAAGAGATGTTTGTTAAACACGTATGCCCCATGTCAGCCAAATAGTCAGAAATGGTGAAGGTCACAGTGACCTTAACATTTAATCTACTGACCTCAAAATCAATAGGGGTCATCTAATGTTGCTGACCAACCTTCATGTAAAGTTTAAAGATTTTAGGTCAAAGCGTTCATGAGTTATTGAACGGAAACCATTTTATACGACTGATAGACAGACCGACAGACATGTGCAAAGCAAAATACCTTCTCAACAAAGATGGGGGGGGGGGGGGCATAATTAGCAAGTTATTGTACAGGGTGTTAAAAAAGTTTGTTCTCAAACAAACTCATACTTAATTTTATCTGAGCTTTGTACACAACGAACAAATTTAATTTCTTACTCTAATAGCTTCATTTAATGCCATAAGATTAGAACAATGGTCGCCCCTTTGGATTTTAACCTGAAAAAATTATGTTATTTTGACCTATTGAAACTTAAACATTGAGAACAAACTTTTTTAACACCCTGTATATCACAAAATGACATCATACTAAAGATGTATCTACCTTAATTATCTGTATATAACATTTTACAGTAGACTTCATTCACATGTTGATACAATTAGGCTAAAATAGCCTTTGTACACATCCTTACAAGTTGCTTTTTTATCAAAAAACATTTCATCATGCAAAGTTTCATGACACAGGAGTATTGTCATACTAGTAACAAGTTTATAACTTTCCCATGAGTCAAACATATAATATTATAAAACAATTTACAATGGGCTTCATTTACATTCTGTTACATATAATAGTTTAAAACATAATCTAAGACAACCAGCAGTTTTGCCTATATACACATAGAGGAAACCAAGGTTGAGGCCCATATGGAAGATTGCATTATTGTAAATATGTTAGCCTCGTAAAATAAAGACTTTACTTACTGACTGACTGACTGACTGACTGACTGACTGACTGACTGACTGACTGACTGACTGACTGACTGACTTACTTACTTACTTACTTACTTACTTACTTACTTACTTACTTACTTACTTACTTACTTACTTACTTACTTACTTACTTACTTACTGACTTACTGACTTACTGACTTACTTACTTACTTACTTACGTACTTACGTACAGTAGAACTTCGATGCCTCGAACAGTACTTGCCTCGAACACCCTAGATGCCTCGAACTGGTTCTTCGGTCCCGGCAAATCTCTTCTTTATTCATATAGTGAAACAATAGATCACTCGAACAATATCTAGGTCTTGCTATGATTTACCGGTAGATGGGTCGAACAATGCAAGTTTTCGCACCTTTCATTAAGTGTTGAACTCCATTGTTCGACCGCGGGTAGTCGGCGACAGGTGTATTAACAAGTTGTGATAATTACCTGTATAGATGTATACCTAATTGTTTGCATTGTATAACGAGATTTTGAGAAACTTAAACACTTATAGATCCATTTAATATTTTTATTATTATTTAATTATAATTTAATTATTTTTTGTTAATAAAATTCAGAAGCAACATATAATATCACAATAAAATAATCATTTTTTAAAGTTCTCATACGTCAAAAGTGTTTGTTTCAGTATCATTCATTTATTGGTAGTCAAACTTGACATTGAACATGATAATAATTTGTGACTCGCTGCTTTATATCAATGCGCTGTATAACAAGTTATCGTAGTACATGTAAGACTTGTAAACATTTGAAGAGCTTGCCTAAGATAAATCAGATTTCAGGTCAATTTTGTCTAAATATATTATGTTTTATCATTATAATGAATAATGTTAAAAAATGATACACATGCATTATGCAAGTGAAGTAATTATGCAATACACACACTGATTTCCATGCCGACATCAGTTCGAACTCAGAGGCGGATCCAGGATTTAGTGTTAGGGGGGGGGGGGGGGCGTGAAATGAAAAATGAGCTGGGGGTCCAGGGGGCGGCAAGGACCCCTGGTGGGTGCAGGGCAAAGCCCTGCTAGGGGGTCCAGGGGGGCGAATCACCCCGGTAGCTCCATTTAATACGCATCCATCTTTGTTGTCATAAAATGCAGCGAAAAGAGAATCAATGTGCAAAAAGAGCGATACATCAGAATCGCAAAGTTCGACCTGAATAACGGGGCGGCAGAGAGTCTATTGAAGTGTCTGTGGTTAGTGGAAAATGTTAATAGCGCGCTGTGCGCGCAGAAAGCAGAACAAAAATGACTTTAAATATGTGATTTAGTGTGATACAACAAATGAATTGACTTTACTTTGGCGATTTTAGGGGGGGCGTACGCCAGGTCGCCCCCCCCTTGGATCCGCCTATGGAACTTATATTTGAATACCATAAATGCCTCGAACACCCTAGATGCCTCAAACTATTTTCCCGGTCCGAAGGTAGTTCGAGGCATCGAAGTTCTACTGTACTTACATACTTACTTACTTACTTACTTACTTACTTACTTACTAAGGTGTGCACAAATTAACGACACGATGTGTCGCAAATGCGAAATTTAGCCTATGTTAGAATCGTAATAATGAATATGTACCTGTGTTTTATTTATAATAAAGCACGGTCACTTGTTTGGATGCATAGTAATTAAATCACCAGTGCGCAATTAAATCGAGTGACCGTGCTTGATTCTACAATAAAATAATGTAAGGTACATAAAAATTATTCCTTATTTCTTATATACGGTATGTATAACCATTACAATGCACAAATTATTACAAGAAACTTATTTTGTTATAACTTTAATTAATACTGCATTATGCAGAGATGACTGTTAACAACAACAACACCAACCTCTAGAAGCTGATGATACAGCAGCTATTGTTGCTGGATTAATATCTACACCACATTGTCGTAATACATTAATGAAATCTGTCTCCTGTGGTACCTCGGTATGAGAGAAAAGATGACGAGTAGGCTTCTCTGATCTACATATATCTACAATATAATATATAATTACATCACTGATAAGGCATGGCAAACATATCTACATAGAGACTACTGAACTTATGACATATAGAGAATTATAGGTTGAGTGCTGTGCATGACAATGTTGATCTGGCGAGGCAGAGGAATTCATTGGGTGAGCCGAAGGCGAATCTGATAATTTCCTCAGCTGACCCCGATAAACTTTTACTCAATCTTCTCAGTAAGGGGATCCAACCTTGGGACTCTACTGTTACTCTTTCATTAACCAGCGTGCAACGTCTCATTCCTTACATGACGTCACAATAAACAACGACGTCGGACATCTTAATAGACGTCATAATAGGCACAGGTAAGTCATGGAAAATAATTGATCAACCGCCAGTTTATTAAGGATAGGAAAACTTCACCCTCAGGACGGAATTTCAACCGGTAACTGTCGTATAAAAAATTGTCCGACAGATCAAGTGGTCAGTTGATTGTTTATCAAAAGACGCATGACCAGGTGACCTAACAAAGCAATGTTTATTGGGCACCCTGAGTTAATAATCTGGTCGATTTTGCCAGAAGTGAATGGATAAAATAAATATAATAAAAAATATCAAATTTATTTAGCACAAAGGCTGACACCAAGGATGTTTCATTAGAGGGGGAGTAACAATTTTAGAATGCATTAAAATCAATAAGGAGATCTGTCCCCTTCTATATTCCTTGTACATGTAGTATTAAGTAGGCTGTAATGTTTATTGAAGAAGAATAAAAACAGGGAGAATTTGTAAAATCTGTTGATGCCTTAATCCTCACCTGCAAACTTGAGTGGCTTTTTCTTTCCTGGTTGGCTGTAACAAACAAAAATAACACAGTCAGATAATGTAGATTGTCTGCATAAAGACTGATTTAACAATCAAGTAATTGATCGATAAATACATGTATAATCTATACATCACCTATACTAGACATATACCTGTACAGTACAACCTCTGTAGAGAAACATCCTTTGGGGGCTGCAAAAATTGGTAGTGGTTTAGAGTCTTTTACTCTACAGAGGTTAAATTCATAGTAAATATCAACTTAGGGAAATGCTGAAGGTGTTGTTATGCACAGACTATTGATCTACAGAGGGTCACTCTGAAGAGGTTGTACTGTATTCTAATGTGTAGCCAACACCTTATTTATTTTATTCACACACATTCACTATTCTACAATGAATAATCCTTCAAAAATGTCAAACACTGATTTAGTATAACATTATACTGATTAAACAGTTGTTTTATTGAAAACAAAATTAATTATCAATCCTCTTCAACTGAACATGCATCTATTCGTGGGGGTCACAGACTGTGATTTGATGATATACATGAAGCTGATCTGGACATAGTTACTGAGGAAGCTAACTGTGAATAATACTTTCCACAATGACATCCAGCACCAGTCCTGGACCCGGAATTACAACAAATACTTACACTCAACACTCAGCACTCAAACATTGAAAATATTATATAATGAGCTATTATTTGTCATAGATTGCAAATCTCGTTGAGGAAAATAATATTATATGGAATTGTTATATGAGTGGTAAAAATAACATTTGATTAATATTCTATGCCATTGTGTACTAATTATGGGGTATATATGTAATTATTGAGTCTGAGTGCCACACTCAGCACTCAGACTGATACATTACATTTATAGCTCACAAATACACTATGAAATGAGCCAAAAATACTCTTTATTATCACATGTTTGATGTCGCGGTAGCGTAATAAAATCATTATTTATTTTTGATAATACACTAGTGTAATAAAGCTATCACGCGACGTCACTCAAAGTATAGGCGACGTCGTCAAATTTGCGTGTTTATTATAGTGAAAATAAGTAGCTATTTTTGTGTTTTGGCCGGAAAAGGCTAACATGTGATAAAAAGAACATTACATTCCTGACTTTCCACATTGAATTTATTAAACTTGTTGAATAAAATCGATAAAATGCTCGGCAGAGCCTCCCATTTTATTATTTTATTCAACTCGTTTAATAAATTTGATATGAAAAAAAACTCATATAATATCCCCTGTGTATCTATATACCATTATTACAACTTCTGGTTGAGAAGAAATGTTGCTATGACTCCGTTATCTCAAAAGAATGAATTTCAATATTTGAGTGTTGAGTGATGAGTGTAAGTATTCGTTGTAATCCGGCCCCAGGTGGATAATCCAGGAATCTAACATTTAAAGGAAGTACAAATACATTGTACGCCTGTTTAATAATTTATGTAATATAAATAACTTCAACCAACCTTGGGTGTGGTCTCTGTACATTAGTAGGAGGGTCGGAGTTCAACTGTACCGGTGATTGGGTTGCTGCTGGAGTAAGGCCCGTATTTGTATTCACAAAAAGGGGCTGCATATGAGATCTGACAAAATAAACAAAATTGTTTGTAGAATACATCTTATGTACAGGGAAATCAACAAATAACTAACAATATTAAATTACTGTTAGTAGAGTGTGTCAGGATATGCCGAAAGTGTACAACCAGTTACTTTATATTATCCCATTAGAACATAGATTTTCAGGTGTATTTGTAAATCATGGCGACAATCTTAGATCCTATCTTGGATTTCTTGGTGTGCACCATGGTCTATTGACAATTTATGCTATCACCAATTGTCACCCCACTATAAAAAAGATAATAGAAAATCGGACAGGGAAGGCAGCATTCAACTTAACCAGCCGAGCCCAGAAAACATAAAAACATCACATGCCTAACTCTTGTGATGGGCCTAGCTAAAAAATTATGTCATACAAAATGAGGCAGCACCTTTAAGACTATGAGCCTGATCTGTGAGGCAGCACATTTAAGACTATGATCCTGATCTATGAGGCAGCACATTTAAGACTATGAGCCTGATCTATGAGGCAGCACATTTAAGACTATGAGCCTGATCTATGAGGCAGCACATTTAAGACTATGAGCCTGATCTATGAGGCAGCACATTTAAGACTATGAGCCTGATCTATGAGGCAGCACATTTAAGACTATGAGCCTGATCTATGAGGCAGCACATTTAAGACTATGATCCTGATCTATGAGGCAGCACATTTAAGACTATGAGCCTGATCTATGAGGCAGCACATTTAAGACTATGATCCTGATCTATGAGGCAGCACATTTAAGACTATTAAATCTGCCCAGCTAAGGCATTAAGTGAAGCAATTCCATGTCACACAAGTCAGGGGCGTAGCCAGCGATACGGACGTTCGCACTTGCGTAACATTAATTTTAAAAGAATATAAAAAAATATAAATATGGCAAAAATGGCATTGAAGTCTAAAATTTCCACTATCATGAAGACCCCCATCCACAATCACCAACTTCAAGGCTTGTGTGCGAAACATCAGTTCAAGCCTGGCTATGCCCCGGCAAGTGATCCGGTTTGAAACAAATATGAGCATGTTGTGCTGGGTATTATATTTGCTATGGTCACAGTATTCCTTCACATGTTGGGAGGTTGTCAGTTGCTGGAGGCCTTCAAGAGCAAGTGAGTACCAAGTTGATATTAATTCCAGCTTCAAGAGCAAGTGAGTACCAAGTTGATATTAATTCCAGGGAAACTGGTTAGATGTACTGATTGACTGTAGTACATGACTGAATGTTTGCATAAAAGCAAACAAAACATTACAAATACCAGCCGATCACACCGAACACCAGTAAAACAGAAGTGTACAGTAAATAATTACCCTGATTTGGATGGGTGTTTCTTTGAGGTTGGAATGATGTTTCTATCACAGCCAGTGGCTCCACCCGCTTCAAAATACAAGTATATAATAATAGTACACAAGCTTATACAAGTCATATGTTTTAAATAAGAAATTAAAGCATTAAAATGATTGATATTTGGGACTTTATTTTGCTATTATTGAGAGGTTGATCAAGAAAGTGAGGTTACATGTACATTGATACTACATGAACAATAGATACTAGATGTTATTGCAGAAAAGGTTGGTTATCTAGATTTTCGTTTATAATAATACGTTGTTTTTTTTGGTCATGCAATGTACATTTATGTCCAACCAGCAGTACTGGGTTCAGTCATTAAGCATACCACTTACCAAATTGCATAATGTGCTACCTCAACAAAGGTTAAAAATTAACAATAAATTATTGTTATTATTAGACTATACAGTAACATTATTATGACACTCAGGGCCAAACAGTCCTGGAACATATGTTGTTGACCCATGAAGATGATCATTCTGCGCTTTATTCCCGGACTATTTTGATGACTTGGATATGCTTTTAAAGTTAAAACCATTCTTCAATCTAACAACTTCATCACCATTATTATGACCAATACTAAATATTTATAATCATTGTATAATTACTAAAATTAATGTATTTAAAATACATACTTTGATTTAAACTTGAAACATATCCAGAATCCGAGTTCTGTCTCCGGGAATTAGCTGCAACTTGTTGTCGTAACAAACTGACTTCCTCATTCAGTTTTTCATGTTTGGCTTCCAATAATTGATGTTTTTCATAGAGCGTTCGTATAGCATTCAATAAATGGTCATATTGTGGATCTTTAGCAGTTGCCATTTTGAATACACTATTCTGTTCTGTTCTAATTCTAGATTTGAAGTGTCAATCCACAACCTGTGCAGCTTGTTTCATACATTGTTCTATAATGAAATATAAAATCAAAGAAATTCAAATTTTATTCAATGTGGATCTCTAGATGTTGCCATTAAATTTCTAACTCTAGATTAGGTGAGTCAATCCACCATCTGCATAGCTTGTTTCATACTTTGTCAATCTATAATAATTAAAATATATAATCAAATTATGAATTCGAAATTCTATCTCTAGAATACAGAGTTAATGGCACTTCAAACTTTAGTAAATTATAATATAAGAAAACAATGTACAGTGCAACCTCTCCAGAGAGGCCCTATGTAGAGCAACAATCTCTACCAGTGCAACCTCTCCAGAGAGGCCCTATGTAGAGCAACAATCTCTACCAGTGCAACCTCTCCAGAGAGGCCCTATGTAGAGCAACACTCTCTACCAGTGCAACCTCTCCAGAGAGGCCCTATGTAGAGCAACAATCTCTACCAGTGCAACCTCTCCAGAGAGGCCCTATGTAGAGCAACCATCTCTACCAGTGCAACCTCTCCAGAGAGGCCCTATGTAGAGCAACACTCTCTACCAGTGCAACCTCTCCAGAGAGGCCCTATGTAGAGCAACAATCTCTACCAGTGCAACCTCTCCAGAGAGGCCCTATGTAGAGCAACAATCTCTACAACATTACCTTCAAAAACTTTCCTAATCTCTCATTTACTCTAAATTTAACCTCTGAAGAGCAACAACCTATATACAGTGGCCAATATTTGCAGCTCCCAAAGGGTGTTGCTTTACAGAGGTTGTACTGTACATGACTTTCAAAATTATAGATTGTATTTTTTATAAGAACAATATGTTCATATATGTATATAAAGTCAAATTGTCAAACCCTGTGTTAATGGTGACCTGAATAAAGCAAACACCTGTCTCACAGTCTCAAACACTCAACATCAAATTCTAATACTGGAAATAGGTCATTTTCATATAAAATCAATCTAATTGGTAGGATGTTTTAATGTAAGACAAGTTAAATTGTATGAAAAAAGCATACTCTGGGTATATAATCATAGTACATACATATATATGAACATACATGTATTATATATAAATAGATCTAGGCCAATATTTGTCATAATTGGCTTTAAAATGAGATACTCTTTCGATAGTTAATAGCCTCAAGACATAATTATTATTAGTTGGTTAATTATTGAAACATAAAATTATAGACATGTACAATGTATTTAATTTAAAAAATAAAAATATTGATTTTATAAATCTAAGCAATTTTAGAATATAACCTACATTATGAGCCAATGAAAACGCCGCATTTTCGCGGTTAAATGAAAATTTAATCATTAAAATTTTCTCTTAACAGACTTGAAGTCTTGCGTTGGTGCTAATTTCTATCGCCCAATCAGAATGCAGAATGTTATATTCTAAGTTAGTTAGAACATATTAAGTAAATTTTAATGACTAAAAAGGCCTCGCTTCGCTTCGCTCGCTCCGCCCTTTTGTTATAGTTAGAACATATTAAGTAAATTTTAATGATTAAAAAGGGCGGAGCGAGCGAAGCGAAGCGAGTCCTTTTTAGTCATTAAAATTTACTTAATATGTTCTAACTAACTTAGAATATAACATTCTGCATTCTGATTGGCCGATAGAAAGTAGCGCCAACGCATGACGTAAAGTCTGTGAAGAGAAAATTTAATGATTAAATTTTCAGTTAACCGCCAAAATGCGGCGTTTTTATTGGCTCATAATGTAGGTTATATTCTAATAATCATTAAAATTTACTTAATATGTTCTAACTATAACTAAAAATGTTATATGAAAAATTATAAAATTATTTAACCTAAATAAATCCATTTTCATTAAAATTTATAAATAGTTATAAAATGTACGTATATTTATAACAATTCCACTGACTAATTTAGTAATTTCAAGATCATAATGTTCGTATAAGAATGAAGTTCTGGTAATTCCCAGTGTCAACATTGTGAAATACTCAGTACAACTACTACTAGTAGTAATACAAAAACTTTACTCACAATTTAAGTAACTTTTCAAACTTTTTTAACCAATATTCTAACATTACAAGCAACCACCCATCTCAATAAAATCAACACAATGGTTCCATTGTTTATAGTCATCCAAGAAACAGTCAATATTCGTACACTTATTATACAAAACTCAAGACTCGGAGTAGTAAAGTAACGGAACCAGGAAGTAATATACTCGATCATGTTCATAATTTAGAAACCGAAAGTAGACCCTTTCTCCATGCTACGATCACATGTACTGAGGAAATATATTAAACATACTCCTACGTAAATTAAGTCAATAGTAAATACAAGTCCCAAGTTTTTATAAATTTAAATGACTGCAAATCTTTCAAGATATGTAGTCCAGTGGAATAAAACGTGATTATGCTGTTCGAAACCGAAAGTAGAAAGCCATACTCACGATACTGCACGATCAGTGTAGACATAAACTTACTATTTTGTTCCATTTTATGAATATTAATTATATGTCCATATTCAATATATTACACATGGTGGTATTCATCTAATTACACTACATAGACAATAACTTTGAAATCGAAAGAAGATCACTATAAACAATGTAATATATCTATACTATAAAATAATCATACCCAACTACATTGTATTACGATCAACAAATCCTAATAGATACTCTAATCAAATACAATATATCGTCAAATGAAAAATGAAACATACTTATACAGCGTATCTTGGAATCCCATCCACATTTTGGTACAAAAATAGACACGAAGCCCATTCAAATAACGCCTAGGCCTTAAATAAAATATTGTTTGTTTCCCATCCCCTACCTACCCGATTAAAAAGGGCCCTACCCAAAATATTTTATTGCCCAAATTGAAATAATATTTTTTTATTAGAAATTGGAAGTCAATTTTTTTTTGTTTACTGGCTTCTTTCTTACATTGTGTACCATTAAATTTTAGACTCTTGGTTTTCACCTTAGAGTTAATTATAAATTTCATAATTTGTATGTCTAAACCAATAACTATCATACTGAAACAATTTAAAAAAGTATTTACCCTACCTACCTACCCATTCTAAATCTGCTAGGGTCGGGAAGGGGAAACCAAGAATATTTTAAGTTCGGCCCTATACCCGGATACCCGTCAACTATTCTCACCGGTTATACCGAGAAACTTTCGGTATGGAAGACCAAATACATTTTCTTTGTTTAGAAAAAATTAAGTAAGCAGTCGATTTTTATTCGTCATAATTCGATTGTATGAAGATATTCTGGACAAACCGAAAATGATTCCAAACATTATTTTCCTTTGTTTACTCAGTTAAAGAATTTCCTCAGGTTTACTCTTGATATTTTCAAATGTCCCATATATGGTGTCAGTGTCCTAAGCTAATTAGCGAGTTATGTTTTTTTTTCGTTTTAATGGCGTTAACTATATACATGTATACATGTACATAAATTTTATGAAAGTTTGTCTGTTGGAGTGTGCCTCTCAGCCTATCAAAATTGTTGTGATTGCTCCGTAGAGAATTACAAACCAACTTGTGGTCTTGCATAATTATATTTCAAGAATAAAACCTTATGATCTTGGTCAGTGTTTTTGATAAAAAGTCAGTATCTAACATATAAAACATAGTGCCGTGTCCCTGTGGAATAAAACATATTATATGTACTTCTCTTGTAGTACAAAGCTCACATATAGTTCACGTACTCATCGACATCTGATTCCATCTAGAGCCACAAGTTTACTAAAAAAATAACGGAACATTTTGAATTGTGGTATGTAGCTTTTCTTACTATTTGTTGTTTTATAATAATGGTAGATATACCTACTCAGGTTTAAGAAATTAGGAGTTATGCGGGATACCTTGAAAACTTTGAAAACTTTTGTAAATATGAGGCATTTCATAAAAATGTACGTACCAGGTGGAAAAGTCATCGGAATTAGTAGATCTACTGTACTTTCGATGTTTTCTTGTTGTCTGTGCGTGTTCCTTGGTAATAGACAAGGCGTGCCGTCTCGTTGTTGCTGCTTTTTAATTTCAGGCCTTAGCAACTTTTAGCCTTAGCTTGTACAATGTACAGTACTTTAGCGACAGATTGGTTTCACAACCTTGTGATATGACTGTGGTTGTCCTTGTGCTTCCCTGTTGTATTATTTGGTCTTTACTCAGGTTGTTTGACTGGCTGAGGCGGTAGGCCATCGAGATATTATTTGCATTATTTGTGCACGCCTTTTTATTTTTTCTTGAGCATTTTGACGGTCGCCCTTATCACTTGTGGCTGTCTTTTGTACTGTTGTTCTTTTATGCTTGTACTAGCTGTGCCTTAAAGTTCTTGTTACCTTGTGATGTGCTTCTTTGTGCTCTGATGTTTCTGTTGAATGCTGCTCTACCTGTCCGATTTATCCAATGCTACATGAAGCTTGTTTTATGTTTAAGGGCGGAATCGCATTTTGTAACATACACCAGCCTTGTTAAATGGGATAGGGATCAAGAGCCAATCCATTTGAGAATATTAAGTATTTTGTCCCAGGAACCGGACAGGTGTGCTGCAGGCTCTATGTGGACGAGATTTGATTTACCATCAATCAAGAAAACACCTGTACATGTCTTTGGCTGTTAAAGTGCCATTTTCAACAAGATGTGTGTTGGTTTTGCATAGAAGACTTAATTCCGCCTATATACAACGACAGACCCTGTACCACACACTTTGACTTATGATTATTTATTATATTACATTCGGCAGTCAACATATCAGCATTAAATTGTGGACAAAGGCCCTGATACATACTAACTACAAGTATCAAAATCGGTATGTACTATGTCTTCGAGAAATCGGTTCATTTCTGATCCAGAAATGAGCACCCTATTCTGTATGGCCAGTCTACAATTTGTAACATACTTCTTAGTCTGTGACTGAAGTTTTCAGACGTCCATTTGAAAGAACATGCCTCACTGTACATCTAGTTCGTAAACCATGGGGTTGAGCAGCATATAAAGCATCAACTTCGTCATTGATTGTTACATAATGTTTTCTAATGAATCAAGATTCTTGTTGAACCATACTGGTGTGAGAACACGAGCTTGAAGACGAGCTTGAGAGATACCATCAGACAGTGGGTCAGCTGTACGAGAGCTCCAAAACAAGAGTTCAATAAACGCTTATGCCCCGGTGGAAGCCTTGTCCATAATAACTAGCCAAGTGAACCAGGAGCTATAATTCTGTTGAAATGTTGGATAGTGTTACATGGCATTGATCATGTAGTAATTATGATGGTAAACAAGTATACCAAGTTTAAAAGCAATGCCTTGATGGACTTCGAAAATATTTGATTTTCAAGAATTTGAAAGTTTTGGTAAACATTTTATATGGAACAAACGAACGGACGGACGGATGGACAGACAAGACAATCACTATATGCCTCCCTCATCAGTAGATGCCTGGGCATAAATCATGTATGGGAGAGGTAAGCATAATGGTGAAGACTGCAGTAATACCTGTCAGTTGGTGAACTATTTCGAACGGTGGTCATACCATATGCCTGTAGCATTGGTAACAACTGCATGTTTCAAGATGACAATGTAATTATATATTAAGCCACCACAGCTCATATTGAAGTCGTATTTTTGAGACAGAATGTTCAAACGTTGGCTTGGCCTTAACATTGTTACAATAAATTGCAGGAACTTAGCCCTCGCATCCACACCCCCACTGCAAAGAACATTTGGAATGTACATGCTGCAGGGTTCGGAATCTACTTTTTAGGACTTCCTACAGCTTAATCTAGGTATTTCAGCCATTTTACTGTTGGAACTAGGTCATTCAGCTTGGGCATTTCAGCTGAAACTGGTTCATTTAGAATTTCGACAGCTTTGACATGGGAGGATTATAACTTGTTTAGTTCGGCATTGTGCCTTTTGGTTCAAAGGGGCATTGTACATTGTGTTTTTTTTGTTTTCTGTGCTCGGCTGGTTAAACGGAGTGCTGCCTTCCCTGTCTGACTTAATATTATCTTTATGATTGCAAATTGCTGTAACTTAATGTTTCTCTCACACAATGGTTTTTAATTGAATTTATGAATCCCCTTAAACATTGTCTCAAGTAGCTAGTGGATAACATTGCTGACTTCTAGACAGCGACATATTTGTAACTGTGGATGGCTTGTCTTTTCTTTTGAGTTTTACAAGTTTTCAACAATTTAGACAGTCTAATGACATTGTGCTCAATTTATTGTTCTAGTTGATACATGCAAAGACGTTCTGTATTTTATGTTTAACTATTCTAGTCCATAAGATCGATTCTTCACCAGGATGATGTATGGGAACTTGACTAACTCCTGGTCCAGAATTAACTGGACTGATGCTATAGATTTTGCCATGTTCATAATTTTGAACTGCAAATTTGCAAGGATATGCATCAACAAGTAGCTAATTTATGCACAAGAATAAAATGGTAAGACGTTTTTGTTTGTGTATGTCATATACATGTAAGTTATCAGTTTAATATTATATCAAATTGAAAATGAAATCAAAGTACTGCTGGGAGGCGATCTGGTTGCTGCTACTAAAGCTTAAACCGACTTTACACATTTAATGTTCGTTTTCTTACTGCCGATCTTGTCTTGAATGACAAAATAGGCATATGTGACTATATAGGCATGTTGGGTATCTAAATAATTGTTAAAAGGTGCATATTAATTTATATGTAATACGTGTATTGAATGCGTATATCAAAAGTGGCTTTAAAATAATACTACGCGCCTATTTATCAGATTCTACAGTACCGTCTTGTAATCACTTCCCTCACAGCGGGAGACAGTCTATAGAAAGCGGCTAGCTAGTACAGCGACACCGTCATATTATTGCATAACAGTACTTTGCAGACCGTATACGATTCATTGATAAAACCATCTCTTGACCGTAGTCTGAAGTTTCTAAAAATAGCTTTACAGCCGGAACATTTGATGAACACGTCATTTTCGTACTATGCAACAAGTTCAGTATCAGCCGGTGTAGTGATTTTTTGGGCCAAAATATCGATTTAACGAACAGTTTTACAATAATTTTTGATCTTAGAATAAACAAATGTTGCTGATTGGCTTAAATCAGTTAAAAAATTTGGAGAAACATACGTAGCAGTATTGGGAATGTTGACAGTTTCTGGAATTACTTGAATGCGGAATCACATAGCAGCCTAAAGACGGTTAATTTTGTATTAATAATTGGGCAATGGTAGTAATGAGAGGCTTAATCGCCTCCCAAAAAACTACAACAAGGACTTCAATGAGATTTTATAATATTTATTACATGCACAATGTAAAATATATCACAGTTTTTGAATGTAAAGATTTGTAACACAGATAAATACTCCCAGATTTTATCTCCAGGAAAAGAATGCATTACATCATCAGCAGTTAACAAAGTAAAGTACAGTAGAAACGTACAGCAAATACACACAATACATATCTCTACATAGACACATGTTCACGTCGATGGCTCAGAAGACTTTGGCTTTGAGAAAACTGTCTGAAAGCTACATTCTACATCTGGAGAAACAAGCTTTTCCTGCTTCATGATCTTTCTGATTTTCATGAAAATGAGTTCATAAGAAGCATCTTGTGATGCAGATTCCAAATATGAATGGGTCTTATTAGGCTGTAAGGAGCGCTTACGACCTTCTCATTCTAAGCCAGCAATGTATATATTGATCAAATAAACAATCAAGGCAAACATTTGAAAGAGAAACATAAAGCTTACTTCCATGTTCAGTCAGAAACACACACAAGAGTGTTAATTTGTCACATTATATTTCTACTGTTAAAATATTCAGTTCAAGACAAGCACATTGGCAGCTATGGTGTTGAGATATGGTTGCTCTAAATATTGGTGGTAAATTCCTATTACATTAACAACTGATACTGATCAAGAATTAAATGAAATAAAAATATAAATGCAAAATAACAGCATATAGAACAATTGTTCCAGCCTCTATGTAGTATAAAATATATAAATTTGACTGAAGAACATGACACAGTATTTAGGGTATACTTTAAAACACAAAATTATTGACCCTGTCTAGCTTTAACTAAATTACATTGTGTTATAAATACGACTACACACTTTTTAAAAAAAAAATTCTCCACTTTTTTTACACCATTTTAAGTATTTTTCCAGTGATATTGTCCCTTTGGCGCAATAAGGTTGTATCATACTATATATTATATACAGAGAGAGAGATACAGCCTAGTTGCAATAAAGGGATGAATTATGCTGTGACGAGTTGACCCTACCAGTTTACCTAGAGTTGATTATCAACGAGTACTTACTCACTCTATGCAAGCAGCTGACAGCATCTTCACTGGCGGGGGATATACTCACAGCAAATACCACAGAAGAACAGTATGCACCCATCAATATTTTGCACAAGGAGCGGGTGGCGGGCACACCCAGGGGAATTAGACAATTTTTCTTTATTTTGGTCAATTCCCCATCATAGAGTCCAACATTTATTCTAAATCCCCACAGTGGGAGATAATTGGTGTATCAAATGGCCCACCATCTTTAATAATTGTCAAGCTGCTTTTTTTCAGCATCTAAATTCCCCAATAACAGGATCTAAAATCTGGCCAAAGTCTATTTCCCAAGACCCAAAATCATTTGGCTTATCAAATTCCAGCCTGTGGGTAATCGTCCTCTGTCTAAAGTCCTGTGCATACCAGCTACCCCCTCCCCCTAGGCAAAATATTGATAGATGCATAATATTCCCAACCTGGTGAATGAACCTCACCAGCTTAGTGCTCTACCTAGCAAGGTCACTTTGCCACTTTATTCATTTTACAATAAAACATGTCGAATTCAAAAAAGCAGCTTGAACGATATTTGATTATATTAGCAACATGTAATGTCTTAGTTTACTTAGCTTCACTATTAACACTGTAAGCAATACTTCTAGCTATACAGTTTTATCAAGCCACACATCCACACACCTACAGGCTGTTACAAAAGTTTGTCCTCAAAATTCAAATTCATACTGAGCTATGTATGCAGTTTAAATGTTAATTTCTTAGGTATACGGCTATTTCGTAACCAGGCTTATTCGTAACCCTCCATGGCTGATTCGTAACCGACCTCAAAAAAGCTTGAAATACAATTTGCTATTAATTCCGTAAATATTAACGAAATTATAAATACACTTTATACATCAAACTATTTAACACCTTTAAAACACATTTCTACGATGATATTAGCCATATATATAATATACTTATATGAATAAAAGCAATAAATCGACGGTTACAAGTTCGCCAAAACTATGTTGGTTACGATTAAGCCTGGTTACAAAATGACCTGTATTAATTTCTTACACAAATAGCTTCATGTAATGCTCGAAAGATTAGAACAATGGTAGAACCTTCTGACCTGAATATTTCACATTTTCTGGCATTTTAAGAATAAACTATTTAAACTTAAACATTGAGAATGAACTTTTTTAACACCCTGTATACACATGAAAAAGTCACCAACATATCACGGTATACATTCAAAACAATACACCAACAAAAACATTGTACATTTGTTGCATGACTTTATCTGTGAAGAAAATCCTTCATAAAGCTCCAGTGTTCAGCAGTGGAAATAATCACAGTAAAATCACATAGTTGAAAGTTACGATACATCATCTAGACATCACACTACTTTCTGCGCAGGCAAGGCCACAGGTATTGGATCCAGTCTTGCAGGTTTTAGAGGAATGTTTTTCAACAACGATTCGTATTGTAATGCATTCTGTTTTCTTTCTTCTTGAAGCCAATGTAACATTTCAATCCTGTCCCATTTCATTTTGTCTTGGTATGGTCGACCCTGAAATCATTATATTATTTAGAAAGCATTCAGTAAAATTCTTTACTAGATAATTTTGTAAGGAGGATAATTATAACCAAGAAACATAGAAATTCCATGAAAACTAGGTTTTCAAATAACATTGTCCCAGCATATTCAACAACAAGGGGCAACTCAATGAAGTTTGTTGTACCTTTCTGTCGTACACCACCATTAAGGAGTCCTTTATTCCATCCAGCATTGTACTGTGGAATAGACTCCTAGACAGACTGGTCACAGCTCCTACCTTGGACATTTTCAAAGCTATTTGAGCTATTTTTTATCCTGTTTGCAGATATTGGGTACCCTCCCCACAACTTTTGTATATAATTAATTTAATGGATGCGAGTATGCTAACTTCATGCCGCCCTGCATCAACAGTGGAAGAAGAAATTTGCAACCCTCATACAAATTGTTTAGGTACATAAATGGGACAAGTACTTTCTTATGAATCTGTAGTGTACATGCCCAGACAAGTTACAATGATTTCAGACTAGATGCTATATTTAGCAACTTGACAGATGAATGGTCTAAACTATTCTGAAAAAGACTATCAACCTTGATTTTCAATAATGCAGACCACTTTACTTTAAATTTTTAAATACATCACTTACTTTATATGTGATAACATCTTTAAACTGAGACTTTATAACATTTAATTCATGTTTGATCTCCTCAGCCACATGGTCGATTCTCTGTAATATAAACAACTTTGTTAATTTGGGTTTATCAACATTTCTCAACATATAAACAACTATATATATAGTTCATTTAATCAGTCGTGTCACATGTATACAAACAATGTAATACCAAAACAAATCATTTTTATTGTTTAAAACAGTTCACTTGGATAACATGGAAGTGAAAATCAATACCTTATGCACCAAGCCAGATGCACATATATACAATATTTGTTAAATTTATAAATTAATAAGAGAAATGAACATGTTTATATACACAATGTAATGTAAACAGGTGACTGACCTGATTAAATGAGTTTTACCTATATACATGAAATAAAATTATTATTTATTGAGTTTTATATTACAGACATTCAACACAGTAAGGATGTGCATCGCCAAAACAAAACCAACCAAATTTGTAAATAAATACAAAGTTAAGAAAGCTTTCAATAAAATAATCAATGTAAGTGCTGTCTGAACAACACATTCGTCCCTTTGGTGCAACAAGGTTGTATCTTACTATATAGAACATAGTGACATACAGCCTTGTTGCACCAAAGGCTGTGACACATGCTGTAACCTTGAACAGTGTTTGCTTTCTGGTTATGTCCAATATTCCAGATAGACTGATGGATAGACAGACTTACACAAATATACAAAGCAATATACAAGTACCCCAACTTCTTCAAATAGAGGCTGATTTTGAAAACTCAAAAACATTTGTATAGGGTACACTGATTGATAATCTTGACTATAAAATACCAAATCATATTTAAAGAAATAAATTCCACCAAAAGCACAAGAAAGCGACATTTCATGAAACATGGATATACTAATATACATGTACCTTATATAGAAAACTTCTCTGTTGGGCTTCCTTTAATCTTTGTACAGAACTTCTCTTGTTGCCTGTAAATACACAAATATTGTTGAATGCAAGTTTTAGTTTTCACGTTTCAGTCAAAGATAACCCATAAAAGTGCAAGCACTAATTTCCAATGGGGTCCTATGTTTTTTTGCTGAAGGGACAGCAAATAGAAGAGACATTGGAGTGATACAGGGAGCAATACCCTAGCACATTAAGAATAGACTACTTGGTTCTATAACCTGCTCAGTGTACAGCACCAACACAGGGGAGAAAACCTGATAATTGGCGAAATCTTATGGGGTTGTTGTGATGACCGAATGTTCTAATGCGTTTGTACTTTGCATTGCAAGGCGATGTCACTACTCAGTATAAGTTGAAGATAATCTACAAAATTCACCTTTTTCAAAGAACCTATTTGGATCTGAAGCATTTCTTTCAAACTTTTCAAGTTTAACAAGAAGTTCTTCTCTCTTTATTATCATCTCTGCCACTTTCTCCCATCTCTCAATAGCCTGAAAATATAGTACATGATTCATCTATGCAATACAAGTAGAACTTCAATGCCTTGAACGATGCCTCAAACTGCCTTTGGATCAGGAAAATAGTTTGAGCCATCTACCTGTTCAAAGCATCCACTGTATACTTGACCAGTACATTCTCATTTTGTCAGGACCAAAAAACCTGTTTCAAGGGTGTTTGAAGGCAAAGAATTTCGAGGCAAAGAAGTGCTACTGTACAGACTCATTGAAATGTATCCTGAGGTTCAACTTTTTTAGCTTTTCTGTGACAATGCATACTTAACTACCCAGCAAAAATGTAATATGCAAAACAGTACAATCAAAGTTGAAATATCAAGGCATACTTTTAGTTTATACTAATTCATTTTTAGGTAGATTGTGAATCAAGTATCCAACATATATTTATCACTCTCGACACCTCACTCCTAATGTAATCTATCGCCTCCAGGGTATGAGACAAGAGAAGCTAGTTTCCTTTTAAGGTTAACGTCTAGCAAAGGATCTACTACTATAATTTTTATTATGTCTTTGGTATGACCCAGCCTGAGATCGAACCCAGGACCTCCCTTACTCGAAGCAGCGCTTAACTACTAGGCTATCGAGGAGGCATACTTTTTGACACCTGACAAGCTTCAGCCAGATTTTTCACTGAGATGAAATAACCCACCCAGCATACAAACCTAAATATTGAGATGTTGCATGAACTTACCTCGTTCAACTTGGTAAAGAATTCATTACAGCTGTATTTGATGGCCATATCAAGTTTGAGGCTATCTGGCATCTCTAATGATCCCCAAACCTTCTCTAGACGATCCTGTGGTGTTAGTGGAGCCTCTCCTACTTCACTCTGTATAAAATATCGGGGTATAATAAACGTAAATGACATTTACCTTAAAAGCAAATATTTTGTGACGCATGCCTAACAATTGTACTTAGCATTTCCTCCTTTTTAAGTATTCACTCTTTGTAAGTCATGCATTTAGAGAGATTAAATAGGTAAACAGTTACTATGGAAAGGTTGACTTGTATTGTATTAAGATACAGTCAAATCTCGATACAACGACACTGTTTGTTCCCGATCAAAATGTCGTTATAACGAATTTGTCGTTATAACGAATTTCACTAGTGACGAGAATGTTCATTGGGAGATTGTTTCATAGAAATCACTTAATGATAATTAACTAAAATATAATTTATTATGTCATACAATTTACATAAACAGCAAAATCAGTAGTATGAAAGTATCATAATTACATAAAATAATATTTAAAATAAAATAAAATGTTTTGAGAGAGCTCCAAATAAAGTGCGTCCGAATTTAAAGATGTTCGGATACTACTACTGTAACAGTAAATTATAAAATATAACGCTCTAGAGAATAAATTGGTAATTCATTTTGTTACTAATTTTATACTATCGTCTTTAAGAATTGATGAATTAATAAATCAAGTCGAGAAATCTCGATTAAAATCGTTTATTTCGTGAACCGTACGATTTCTAAAATACGAATATATGCGATGACTTCGCTTATCTCCCTTGATTACGAATGTGCGAGCTGTAGTACACAAACTGTTATTCGACTTCGATAGGTTCCACTATTATAATGAGAGCAATTAAGATGATTTTCACAAGTATAATTACATAATTAGGCTCCTAGCGTAGACGGTGACTTTGTGTAAAGCCGATAAATAGTTCAGGTGTGAAATATAGTCCTTTGACATTGTCAGTATATCGAGTATTAATTACTGTGTAAACAATCGATTCGTTCCCATTTTTTTGCTGTCGGTGTCGGTAAGCGAATATGTGGTTATAACGGATGCAATTAACTATGTATAGAATTCGTCCCCACCAATTGGTGTCGTTATAACGAAATTGTCGGTATATCGGGTGTCGTTGTAACGAGTCCTGACTGTACATGATGCAATAGAAATTTGAAATAGTCTATCTTAATTTTGGCAGGTCAGTATTCATGATTTCCACATTCTACAGACTACGTCCAAATTTAAAATCTAAGAAATACAGCAGAAAAACAAAAATAAGAATCTACAACAGCAATGTCAAGTAACTGAAGCGAATATTGGAGAGTAACCAAAGCAGACATGCAGTCAATGTCAAATTTCCACCACAGCTGCCTACGATGAATCAGTAGAATATTTTAGCCAAACAGAATATCTGACAAACAACTACTCGATCTGACAAATTTCACCTGCATCACCCAACAAATACAACAGAGCAAGTCGATGGTTAGGACATGTCCTCAGAATGCCAGGGTCAAACAATACAAAAATAGCCCTTCGATGGACACCTGAGGGCAAGAGACCAAGAGGAAGACCAAAGACTACCTGGCGAAGAACGATAGAAACCGAGTTAAGAGAGTAACAATTATCCTGGGGAGAGGCAGAAACCAAAGCAAAGAACAGGGCTGAATGGAGAAATCGTATGGCGACCTTACGATCCAAACCGGATTAAAAAGGATAAGGTAAGGTAAGTATTCATGCTTGTATCCAGTAACATGAATGCACACTGTCAGTAAAACTTCACAATTCTTGAAAGACAACCTTAAGAATTAAGAACAACATACTGAAGTCTATTTTCTCTCCTTATTTAACCTCAATTGTTCCACGAGGACCAAACTATCATTGTAACTGTAGAGGATTATTATATGACATGATCTTGCTACACTGTCACAGATGGCCATATTATTGAGGATAACTGAAACATATAATTGTATTTTTACCTCATCTGATCTGTCCGTATCAATCTTACTGAAGTTGGTAAATGTTGTAGTTTTTGATGCTCTCGATTGAGTTACATCCCTGAAATCATAACAAATCATCATATCATAATCATTTTCCAAACCTTGTATCTTCATTCAAAAGGTACATGTCACAATAACTTGACTTTGTTATAACAAAGCATTCAGTCACTCTTAATCCCATATTATATTTATTTGTTATTATGTCATTGTAAGTGTCTGCTACATTCATAAATTTTATTTTGTAAATCTGTCATTGTCCTATTTATATTTTATTTATTTATTTACGTCTCATCTGTGTACATATTCCTATATGTATTTTGTAAATGCCAATAAACTTTGGACCTTGTTCATTTGATGACACAAATCCAGTGCAAGAATACCCACATCCAATCAGGTGATCTTGTATAAAGAAAATGGCGGTCCTGAAGATTTCAAGGACAGTAGAAATGCCCCAAATGACTAAGGTTAAAAAGGAGTACTCTGAAGTAGTGTATGGTCCATACTTCTGCTCCTACAATTTAAATCTGTCTAGAAGATCTCAAGGACAGCAGAAAGGAGCTGGTTAAAGTCGAATAATCTCTGTTAGAAGCCCACCACTGACTTGTAGTGTTTGGCCCATACTACTTTAAGCCTGTCCTGAGTTTAGAGGAGCGAATCAATCAATGACAAGTGATATACCCATCTCATGATATTAGTGGGCTGCAGTTTGTCTGTATATTTAATCACTGTTCACATTCTATGTAACAACACACTCAATATACAGACAAACAAGACCTGTGCAATGAACGCTTATGCCTCAGTGGAAGCCTAGTATCAATAAAAACTAGCTAAGACAATCAGGGGCCATAATTCTGTTGAAATGATGGATAGTGTTACATGGCTTTGACAATGCAAGGCGTTTATGAGGGTAAACAAGTATGCCAAGTTTAACAGCAATTTCTTGATGGACTTCAAATATATTTGAGTTACAACAACTTGTTTTGGTAACATTTTAGGATGAACAAACGGATGGACAGGACAATCACTATATGCCTCCTGCATCAGTAAATGCCAAGGCATAAAAATTAGATCCCTGATCAGCCATAATGAATACATAAACTTACTGTCTAGATTTTTCCTTCTTTGCTGAATTACGAGCCGCAGCTCTTTCTTGTAATGTTTTAGCAGATCTTTGTGTATCAGCAGATTTTGGTGCCTTCGATTGTTTGTCGTCTTCTTCTTCTATATAAATAGTAGAAATCATTTAATCATTTATATTATAGCACAGAGAATTTGACCTGATCCTGATCTTTATGCATGAATATAATTCAAATTTCTGGCATTGAATATATAAATTTCCACCAGCAAATCTAGCAATATTAGTCCTTCAGATTGTGTTAGTATTACACCTTGATGCATCCAAGTTCTACTTAAATATGGATATATTTCCATGTTACGTGAATTAATAGTATACTGCATTAAAATGCATACCTTCAATGACTAGACCTCCCAACAATACAATGTTAACATTAAAATGCATACCTTCAATGACTGGTTCCTTGCCTAGACCTCCCAACAATACAATGTTAACATTAAAATGCATACCTTCAATGACTGGTTCCTTGCCTAGACCTCCCAACAATACAATGTTAACATTACAATACATACCTTCAATGACTGGTTCCTTGCCTAGACCTCAAAACAATACAATGTTAACATTACAATACATACCTTCAATGACTGGTTCCTTGCCTAGACCTCCCAACAATAGTGTTAACATTACAATGCATACCCTCAATGACTGGTTCCTTGCCTAGACGTCCCAACAATACAATGTTAACATTACAATGCATACCCTCAATGACTGGTTTCTTGCCTAGACGTCCCAACAATACAATGTTAACATTACAATGCATACCTTCAACGACTGGTTCCTTGCCTAGACCTCCCAACAATACAATGTTAACATTAAAATGCATACCTTCAATGACTGGTTCCTTGCCTAGACCTCCCAACAATACAATGTTAACATTACAATACATACCTTCAATGACTGGTTCCTTGCCTAGACCTCCCAACAATACAATGTTAACATTACAATACATACCTTCAATGACTGGTTCCTTGCCTAGACCTCAAAACAATACAATGTTAACATTACAATACATACCTTCAATGACTGGTTCCTTGCCTAGACCTCCCAACAATAGTGTTAACATTACAATGCATACCCTCAATGACTGGTTCCTTGCCTAGACGTCCCAACAATACAATGTTAACATTACAATGCATACCCTCAATGACTGGTTTCTTGCCTAGACGTCCCAACAATACAATGTTAACATTACAATGCATACCTTCAACGACTGGTTCCTTGCCTAGACCTCCCAACAATACAATGTTAACATTAAAATGCATACCTTCAAAGACTAGTTCCTTGCCTAGACCTCCCAACAATACAGTGTTAACATTAAAATGCATACCTTCAAAGACTGGTTCCTTGCCTAGACCTCCCAACAATACAATGTTAACATTAAAATGCATACCTTCAATGACTGGTTCCTTGCCTAGACCTCCCAACAATACAATGTTAACATTAAAATGCATACCTTCAACGACTGGTTCCTTGCCTAGACCTCCAAACAATACAATGTTAACAGTACAATGCATACCTTCAATGACTGGTTCCTTGCCTAGACCTCCAAACAATACAATGTTAACAGTACAATGCATACCTTCAACGACTGGTTCCTTGCCTAGACCTCCCAACAATACAATGTTAACATTAAAATGCATACCTTCAATGACTGGTTCCTTGCCTAGACCTCCCAACAATACAATGTTAACATTACAATGCATACCTTCAATGACTGGTTCCTTGCCTAGACCTCCCAACAATACAATGTTAACATTACAATGCATACCTTCAACGACTGGTTCCTTGCCTAGACCTCCCAACAATACAGTGTTAACATTACAATGCATACCTTCAACGACTGGTTCCTTGCCTAGACCTCCCAACAATACAATGTTAACATTACAATGCATACCTTCAATGACTGGTTCCTTGCCTAGACCTCCCAACAATACAGTGTTAACATTACAATGCATACCTTCAACGACTGGTTCCTTGCCTAGACCTCCCAACAATACAGTGTTAACATTACAATGCATACCTTCAACGACTGGTTCCTTGCCTAGACCTCCCAACAATACAGTGTTTACATTCCAGAATCCTTCCTGGTACTCGGCTTTCTTCTCCTTCAATTCTTCCATCTTTTTCTCCTTCTCCCTAGAACGCAGAGAATTCCTTACTCAGAGTAAAAATGTCAACTTTAAACAAAAACTTTTGGCACAAAAATGTATGACTTCCACAAAGGGTTACAACTTAGGTGAGTTTAAAAGCTCAATAGAACTTGTATTACAATGTTTGTTACACGACTCTGTAAAATAAAATTAACTTAACTTAGGGCCCAAAAATCATCCGACCTGAAATTCCTTATAAATATGCTCAAACAAGGCTCGGTAACAAGTATTCCCTTATTGGCGGAATTTCAATTGTTATTGGTCAAAATGTGCAATACTAAGTTAACAAGAGATGTTTGTAAAACATGTATGCCCCCATTGCAATCAAATAGTCATTAAGCCAACCACCATGTAAAGTTTGAAGATCCTAGGGAAAAGCGTTCTTGAGTTATTGAACGGAAACCATAATTATATGTTCAACAAATTTATGTTCTATCTTACTTTTCGAGTGTATGTTTACTGGAATGAGTTGTCCTAGATTGTGCTCTCTTTTGTGATGTGAGAGCTGTTGTACCGAGCGTAGCAGGATAACCTGTATGAACGTAACGATCATCCTCGCCGTCGTCATCCTCCTCACCAGAATCATAGAAGTGGAACACAGCAGCCATATAATCTGTCTCCTGTAATATAACATGGACATTCAATTAAAATCAGGCCCCAATCTCCCAAAGCTTCTCAAACTTAGCTGAATCTCATCTCAAATATTGTCATATGTCTATAAGTTAATTTCCATGAGAGGCTGGACCAGAAATTGGCATCAGAAAACAGGAACATTCACTTTTTCCGCCTTTCTCATTAATCGTGGGCACACTTATTATAGCAAGCATGGAAGAGCAATTTTTCCGCCTTTCTCATTATGGTGGGTGCACCTACAGCAAGTACAAGGAAGAGTAGGTTATAGTTTACCTGTGTGGAGAGATATTTCATGTAATCATCACTTGTGATAGTTGATTTCCACCACTGTAACCAGGAAGCATAGGTTCTAGCCATCTTATCTTGTACAAATGTTGGCATATCCTCCTTAGTTAACAGCTGCGACATTTTAGACGGATTCCTGATCACTTCATGTACTTTATCCATGTTTGGTGTCTGTAAATATACATATCAATACATGTGTACATGGTTAATTAAGTTAGCAATGGGGAAATATTGGCAACTTATGCGACTTTTAACAATTTGCTAATATTTTTTCCAGTGTAAATTTTGGCCAACATGCAACACTTTTAATATACGAATATAAAAAAACTTCCATATATTTCTGCATGCCAAGTAACTATGACAATGTGAAAAGTTTGTTAAGTTTTGGACCTGCTAAAACATCCACTTGCACTTTGAGAACATAGTTATTAACACCATTATGTAATCTTTACTACAATATTTACAACTGGGCCCGGTTGCTCAAAGCAGCGTTAAATTTAACATAGCGTTAGCTAAATTGACCGTTAAAAATCCTAACACAGCGTAAGCTAACACCGCGTTAAACTGCTGTTGCTGAAACTGTTTTAATTGACTTTGGATTTGAAGAAAACAAATTATGTCTCTCGATTGATTCAATGAGTAAAATTCATAAATATGATATTTAATTTTTCTACCTATTGTAGCTATGCCAGCCAGGCATTTATATCAATTACAATTTACATAATTAAATAAATAGTTTGCACAAAGCAAATGACAACATAACTGGTTTTGGATCGGTAAAATTACAGTCTGTTTAATATTCATTGTTTTATTTTTAAATCTGTTAACAGTTAAATTCAAACCAAATGATCATTTATATGCATAATGTGCATGACAAAATCGTTTATACTTGGGTATTGGAACCAAAAATAAATTTGCTGTGAAAAATATAAAAGTATTGATATTACTGATGAAACCACAGGGGTACATCCCATTGAGTTTATGATTACACTCTATAGTGTAGGAAACATGGGTCGTACCCCTGTGGAGAAACAAGCATGAAATAAGTATAAAATATACCACAGAAGCTTTATATTATCACACTGCTACAAACATACAAAAAATCAAACAGAAATAAAGACAGTAATATAGTTAGGTATAAATTGAGTATTCAGGTCAGTCACTTGTTTACATAATTAACATTGTGTACATAAACATTGCAATTTCTCTTATTTCAAAAGATATTAAAGGTATGTGTATTAGTATGTAGTTTTGTGAATAAGGTATTGGTTTTCACGGGCCTTTTTTCCAATTAAAAAATATTTTAAACAATAAAAATACAATGTTTTGAAATTACAATGTTTGTATACAAGTGACTACTTGAATAAATCGTCTATACAGTGTGGCAATGTTGATTATTTCATGGATAAATGTGTACGTTAATTTCCATGGTCCATTTTCATGGTCCGGTCACTAAACTTTGGTTTTGTTATTCTATTAAGTCGTCAATTTTTTCTGTTCCAATAAAGAAATACTTGCGAACATACTGTCAATGATTGAAGTGACAACCATGCGTGTCAGTGCCACATTGTACCCATACAAGACAATCATTTGCGTAAATACATTAGTTAACTTACCCTCCAAATAAATTAACTCATATAAATCAACACATTAAAGAGTAACATATATAATTATGTATGAGGAATATTAAATCAAAGGTTATACAATTGTATACAAAGTAAAATCTCGAACACAGAAATATATCTAAAACAGAATGATACCAAAGTGTGCAAAAATAAACACATGTGTATAATGATAAAATGTTACATATTGACGGACAATGATACATACATCATGGGAGCCCATTGCCAAAGTAAAGTGCTACCTAGAAAGCACTTTTTTGCAGTAGCGCTCTGTCTATGCAACAACATCATAGCTTATCATTAATTAAAATTGCCAATATGCACCTTAAGGTAGTGTCATTCTTTTTTAGTGGGTGGGCTGTTTATTTTTTCCATTTTTTTCTAAATAATATTAATTTGAGACAGTTAATTGGCTTACCATAATGAAGAACTCTGTTTACATCAGAAGTTCATGTAAAACAAATGTATCTTTTTTAATATGTCAAAAGAGTTTTGATTTTCAAATGTGAGCTTGTTCGAATTTTGTTTTTGAAAGATGAGGAAGATAATTATGATACATTGTCTGTCCATGATGTAACAATAAAGCAAAACTTACACACATTGTGACAATAGTCTATATATGCCAATATAAGAATACAGTACAATAACAAAATATCATGTGTCATATAATGCTTCACCATTCAAACATGCTTTTGCAAAAGCGTCTAGAGTGTCCTTAGAATGATTTGTGAAAATTTACTTATAAAAGTAATTCTTCAGAGAAAATTTCGTTGAAAATTAATGACTCAGATTCATTAAACCTTAAAAACTAAATCTAAGTCTTAAATAATGAATAAGATTGTAGTGAGATAGTAAGGGACACATTTTTATTTTTTTTTATGTTTCCGGGATTTTTTTGAAAGTTTTACTGTAGGGAGGAGAGCATTGAAAATGACAAGAGGCCCATTGGGGCCTTCACACCCAAAATGGCATGTGAGTGACCTAGGGCTAAAAGAGACACTCAATACATTTTCCCACTTGTCTCCGGATAGCAAATTTCTTTCTAAAAACTCCTGTAAACCTGAATTTTAGAATAAGAAAAATCTGACCTAACTACAATGTATATGTGATGTTTGAAGAGTGAAGCTTGTAGCTACCTGTAACATAACTCATGTGTTCATCATACTTACAATGATTGGTACTAGTTCAAACTATAATACAATGTAGTAATAAATACGAATGAAATATACATGTTAATTGACAGTGTCCAGCATAACATTACTTGAGGTATGTCCATCTAACTGGGTGCCAGATTCACTGCTGTAATAATAATGTAATATACACAACTTATAAATAGAGTCATATAAAAATTATCGGAAATTCACAAATCCTAGACACGGTATATATCCGGATACACCGAGTCTCAGTTCCGTCACAGAAATGTACTGTTTTTATATGGCTCAGACGAAACTGAAAACTGATATAAATTAATTGCACTAACAGAATACACAGGATACATCACATCTGAGTTCCTTTTAAGTGATACATCAGTTTTGTAAAGCGGTATATGGGGATTACTACCCTGCTAGTGCAGAAAGTATATTGTATATTTCACATCATAATGTACTTTATCAAGAAATAACAATACCATATTTTTGCCTTAAAAGTCAAAAGCTTCTGACAGTAACTAGCAGTAACAGTAAAATGCAATACTTAAGCCCCTCCCAAGCAGTAACAATAATGCTACCACAGCCCCTACGAAACCATGTGAGCAATTAAATTTTTATAATTCTCCCCATGGTGCAACCAACCTTAAAATACATACAATATTATGTAAATATTAGTATTAATATCACCAGCATAATGTTATGGAAACGTAATTTTATAACATAAATTAAATTAGTCTGAACGTATCTGAAAATTATACACATACAATTGTAATTGTTAAGAATTCTGCAATACAATACCCAGCTTAGCTTAAGGAGACAATATTTGGTTAGTACATACTGCTATAAGAAAGACAACAATTAAAATACAAAGTTAACAACATAGTATTATTACATTCATAATTATCATATAATTCAGATATAACAAATAAACAATACGATAGCACATATTAATAACCATGAATACAATCAGAAAGGCCAGCAATAGAAATTGTTGGTAGTATGTGGATGGTCTCCGAACAACGCAATCCTAGTAAATAGACCAAATCTATTTTTTACCAAGTACAAATGTACATTTAAAATTATTTGTTTCAAAAACCAAACATGAAAATTGATTGGTCTAACATTTGATGATGAAGGGTAATCACAAACTAACAATTTCATAATGTTGGCCTAATGGATTGTACAGGTCACAAGCATCAGTATGACAATGAAATAATTATTGTTCAATTAACAAGCAAGTTTATACCAATCCAAGAAGTTCTTGTATGGATGGCTGAAAACATAAAGTTTGGTTCAAATCACCCTTTCTACATGCATCCTCAGGTAATTATAAACAGGTCATACCTTGTATCAAATATATATACATATATCGTAAACAAATTAACTGGGTCCTCTGGCATTCTATTAGCATAATTGAACTTATGGTTGATTTTTTGTCTAAAGTGTAATCTGAGCCTGTGTTTTTATTTCATAAGTGGAGATGTACAAAATACACTAATCTAAATGTCCAGCACGGCACAACTTTCTCGCAGATATTGACATTCCGCGCAAGAAGCTTGTAAATGATTCATGCATAAAGGTTGAGGACCAGTTTAATTTTTTTGCATTATAATAATATAAAATCAAATTGTGATAAAATCTCCTGTAAAACTAAATTATACACAATTAATTGAATTTTACTACTAGTTTTTCTTAGTAAACTCATTATTTATCATTGCTGGTATTCAAAAACTTAAATAATTGAGTACAATACACATATGCCATGCTACTTATTAAAGGGCTATAAATCCTTAATAATAATCATATCATTAAAACTGTTGATAATCTTGGAAATACATATTTTATACACAGAACAATTATATAATTCACAATATTGTTAGAAAGCACTTAATTATAGGTGTGATCATTGAATTAGACAGCACAGTACAGTTACTGAACGCAGCACTTGCAACAGCCATTTATAGAAGTCTGTAGCCTTTTCAAAACACAGCAAAAATGAAATTTCACATGGTGACAACCATCAACAGTATTAGCACATACATTTTGACAACAATAAAATTTAATTTTACGTACAAGATGGGGTCTGGACACACACATACTGTAAGTGAAACCTTACATACACATAGCACACATATCATGGATACCAGTCATTTTCAACCTTTCAGGCAAATTGGGCTCATGAACATTAAATCACACATATTCGCACAAGTCAAACCTTGCATACACAAGGGCTTAGGGCACAAACACACATGTACATTGTATGCTGTCATAGAGACGAATGAGAGAAACATTAGATATGCCAAACATACATAATTATATTATAGCCATGTTTAATTGTGATGAGGATCCGATTAAAATAGCTCATGGCAACAATATAATAGCCCATGGCAACCATAAAATAGCTCATGGAAACAATATAATAGCTCATGGCAACCATATAATAAATTTTACGCGGTTCAAAAGAGTTATTTCCTTTATATCAGGTAAACATGAAAATATCGGATATTCAACGGTGTTCAAATATAAGTGGGGCACCTCTCGTAGTCCATGTAAATGATTAAAGTCCATGGAAATAATATAAAAGTTCATGGAAATGATATAATAATTTATGGAAAAGATATAATAGTCCATGGCAACAACTTGATTTTTTCCTCACCTCTATGACATCATACATACACGTCAGACAACATTGAATGTCTGACATAATAAAGTAAACATGTATCAACAAAGTTATTTGCAAAGTACAAACACAACATGTTAAACAGGGTCACTGGCAATATACACCGCAGAGTATTTACCAGCTGTATTATGTCTTCAAGATTACTCTGAAAACAATATAATATGTTACACATAATGGTGCAAGATTACTCTGAAAACAATATAATATGTTACACATAATGGATAACATATACCATAGCTGGATCGTTCAAACACTGCTGGAACCACATACATAAACATAAAATGCATGAGATTCACATATCAAATATTAAGGGTTAGCGAGCTTGCCGTCTAATCTGGCCGCAGGCGACCCAAGTTCAAAACTGGGTGGAGGCACACATATCGAGGGGTTACAGCCAAAACCTTCTATCTGATAAACTTGGCCAAATTGACTTTTTTAGTTAAATGAGTTCCGTATCACCATTGTTATTTATTCTCAAAATTATTTCAAAATATCGAACTTAATTAATTAAATATTGATAATAGTCATTTTGAGCTATCGTGTATCTACAGAACTGACTGGAGGCAAAACCAGTTTTAAATCAATGGCCTCTTAATATTTTCGTAGATGTAACATTAACATCTGTCAGAATGAATCAAATCTGTATATCAATCTCTACCAATAACATTTGTGTGTCTTAATATAATATTTGTCCCGCTCAACTGTTCCATATAAAACAATGACATTTTGGTTAAATGACATCAGCCTTGATTTGTCAATTTATATAAGTCAACAACAAGGCACCGGGTGCTGGTCTGTAGTACATACAATTTCATCGCTGTAAGTTAAATGTCAAACCACAGTTGTTGTTTATATTGCTGTATAATAATAGCAGCTTCACTCGAATATAAGATGTCAAAGTGTGACTAAAATGGATTGCATACATTTAGCTATGTGTGATTGAAACAGGAATACCTTATACAGAGAGAAAAATGTAGTTTTGGCGAAAATTATTTTGACTACTAGTATTCCTTATGAATTTAAATGTTGTGCGTTTAGAAACACATTAAATTGCTTTCATTTATTTAATCTTTTTGTAAATGAGAAGCTCTTCTAATAATCTTAAATAAAGAACATAAAACTAGCTAATTCTTAATTATAACAGTAAGTATAACTTACTCAGTAAACGTGTATGTGCTTGAATTTGTTAATTTTGTAACAGCTAATATGAATTATTTTTTGGAACGGTGCATGTATTATTTAAACGAATAAACTATTTATTACGAATCAATTAATGATTTTCATTCGTCGAGATGGATATTAACATAGCTGTGTAATGTTTGATTATAAAGGTGTATAAAGTAAGAATTGTAATACATGAAAAACAGAAAAAAAACTTTTAAACACTTGAATTTGTATTAAGACATTCAGTTAAAATACTGTTTAGCCACTACGTAAGCAAACTTAAGGAAGGTGCTAGTATGCATTAACTTGGCATCAAGTAGTGGCCAAGCGTTATTAATTAACTTTTCTAAGGTAGAACAGAAATGACCACAATCACAGCGTTCAAACCTAATCACTGTATGACTTATTGGGATATTATACAATGCAAAGTATGTGCCTTATTGTGAGTTAAAGCATTTGTGATTTCCCGTCACTGTGTGATTCACTGGTAGACTATACAATTCAACGTGTATGACTTATTGCGATAACTGGAAGTTGATTCATTTATACTCTTAGACAAATACGTGTATTAGGAAAATATACATCTCTTATGACAATATCTTCCAACACTACTGTATAATTATGCAAAAGATTGTTATAGCTTCATGTATTATCTCAATAAAAAATACCACATGGAATGACACGTGGTCCAGTTGTTGCAAGTGATATATATTATATATCATAGTGGAACGGTGGTCGAGTGCTTAGCTCGCTCAACTACTAATCTGAAATTTCAAGGTTTGAATCTCTGTCTGGACACAGGAAGTCTAGTCAGAATGACTGGACTAGGACATCCCGTCTGAATTCCTTGTATCACGCAAGCATCAACCTATCTCTTCTCCTTGAGGTCATTTGCCAATTAGGCAGAGATAAAACAGCACTACAACTGTCTGTCGAAAGCAAAAAAGATAAATCATACATTTCCAAGATATTGAAGTTTTCAATTTCTGTAGTACATATCTAAGTTGCTGTGTCAATCCTAAAACATATTTTCATTTTAAACATATTCTGTATTTTATTACCCAGTTAATATTTTAAATGTTCATACCTGCTTGTAATTCAAACATACCAACACATTTTAAATTTTAATTTACAAGCCGTAAATATTAAAGTTTTTAATGAATTTATAAATCTATGAAAAACTGTATTAATTACGACATGACATTTATAAATTCATTAAAAACTATTAATTACGGCATGTAATTCTAATTGTATATGAATACAGTGATGGATATCACAGTGAACACTGACTTTCGTAATTAATTTTAAAGGTTTCGTAGCTTGTGGCCATGGTGAACTGCAATTATAGTACATAACCGTATTGATCATTATCCTATATACGTGTATTTACAATCGCAATTGCATAATTTTTATGTTTTCAAGTCACATTTCCTTTACATTTTATATGCCAAAATGCTACATCTGTTACGGAAGCAATTTGAGCATTGAATGATATTCTGATTTACACTGACATTTAAGCTTAATCAGACCACGAACCATATAATATTTTCTTGATGTTTTTTGTTAGTCCACAAACATCAATTTATATGATACCAGAGGATTTCATCACTGAATATAATAAAAAGTTTCTAAAATTTTCATCACATGGACGTTTATCGTAAACTCCATATACATATATATGACAATAATATGGTTTGACATTTTAAATGTTTTGGTATCAGGAGGAAAGTGGATTTGCCTACCGGTCTAGTGTAAATAAGCGTGGTATAGTGTGGACAGGTTTCCCATTATTTTATCATCAGCTGCTTGCCACATATATATATCGTATTACATTTGGATCTGGCAAATGTCAAATTGTATCATTGAGTGAGGGTTTGAAATCCCAAAAATATTTTGGCATTTAAATCACATTATTCCTTACAATGTTCACAAATATTTCATACTAGGGTTTAAAGTATTCAACTGTCTACATAATTTAATAGTTTAACTTTAACAATAACCACATCTTAACAAATGGTTATTAAAAACTGCTCTGCTGAAAACATAAGGAAATAGCACATAGCAGGATTTGGCTCTAACCCCTCGATATATGCCTGCCATATTTCAGCGGAAAGCTGACTGGCAAATAAAGACTATGCTCGGCATCTTGTTCCTGTTCTTACCATACCATACAGATTTTAGTAATATAGATTAAAATGTTCATTTAATTAATTTGTAGAGTGGTTTCATAATTTTAAGTAGCAATCAATGTTAATCAGTCAGATATAATTCTCAGTTATTTAGGTCTTATTAAGACAAAATGCTAGTAAATATGTTTTTCTTGTTCCTGTTCTTACCATACCATACAGATTTTAGTAATATAGATTAAAATGTTCATTTAATTAATTTGTAGAGTGGTTTCATAATTTTAAGTAGCAATCAATGTTAATCAGTCAGATATAATTCTCAGTTATTTAGGTCTTATTAAGACAAAATGCTAGTAAATATGTTTTGCAAATTTTAGGTCAAAGTTATATGCCGAGCATAGCCTTTATTTACCAGTCAGCTTTCTGCTGAAACATGGCAGGCATATGTGTGCCTCCACCCAGATTTGAACCCGGGTCGTCACATTAGATGACAAGCTCGCTAACCATTGAGCTATGGAGGTCTGTTGAAGTTTGAAACAATTAATGTTAGTGAATTAGGTCCCTGATTAGCTTATAAATTACAGTGACTAAGAGCTAGATCTATATGATTACATTTTATCAATAATATAGATATAGATGATTCAGCAGTATCCATAATTGCTGGTAACACTAGTTATATGTATTCAAGTAACATATTATTATACTACAGATCTACCTGAAACGATTCTAAGTCCCATACCAGAAAAGTAAAAAAAGCATATCGAAAGTGAAATCTTAACCTTTGGGATATTGACAGTGTTTTTGGTAATTTTTTACCTTTGAACTAATTTTGGTTTACAAAACCCTCCGGTCTGGAGACCAGTAGGGGACTAATAGATTAAATGGATTTTTTTCTTACGTCCATTATTTATTTTCACAACAAAATAAGGTAACTAATTCTAACTTTGTAGCATCACAAAGAAGCTTTATCGTCAGGGCATAATGAGTAGCGTTATCATTTTTAACAAGAGTGCCAAATAGTCACAAAATACGCCCGTCTTGGGGCATGGTGAGTCTCAGGTCATGGTGAATGAAAAAAACAAACAATCCAACATTTTTTTTAATTAAAGGACCATAACCCAAGAAGGCCTAGGCTGATTTGGCCAACAATTGAAATTGTCTTAGATATTATATCCATAAACATTGTCACAAAGTTTGAAGATACTCAGATGAAAACTCTTTGCACTAGAGAACAGACAAGGTCAATTTCACATTTATTTTGGTAATTATAGCATCATAACCAAATAAGGCCTAAACCGATTTGGCCTATAATCAAACTTGGCCTAGATATTATGCCCATAAGCATTGTCACAAAGTTTGAAGATGATTGGACGAAAACTGTTTGCGTAAGAGTACAGACAAGGCCAATTTCATACTTATTTAGTAATTAATTTAGGCCCATAACCAAATGAAGCCTCGGCCGATTTGGCCTATAATCAAACATGGCCTAGATATTATGCCCATAAGCATTGTCAGCAAGTTTGAAGATGATCGGATGAAAACTGTTAGCGTAAGAGTACAGACAAGGCCAATTACATACTTATTTGGTAATTAAAGGACCATAACCCAATAACGCCTAAGCCGATTTGGCCTATAATCAAACTTGGCCTAGATATTATGCCCATAAGCATTGTCAGCAAGTTTGAAGATGATCGGATGAAAACTGTTAGCGTAAGAGTACAGACAAGGCCAATTACATACTTATTTGGTAATTAAAAGACCATAACCCAATAAGGCCTAGGTCGATTTGGCCTATAATCGAACTTGGCTTAGATATTATGCCCATAAGCATTGTCAGCAAGTTTGAAGATGATCGGATGAAAACTGTTAGCGTAAGAGTACAGACAAGGTCAATTACATACTTATTTGGTAATTAAAGGACCATAACCCAATAAGGCCTAAGCCGATTTGGCCTATAATCGAACTTGGCCTAGATATTATGCCCATAAGCATTGTCAGCAAGTTTGAAGATGATCGGATGAAAACTGTTAGCGTAAGAGTACAGACAAGGCCAATTACATACTTATTTAGTAATTAAAGGACCATAACCCAATAAGGCCTAGGCTGATTTGGCCTATAATCAAACTTGGCCTAGATATTATGCCCATAAGCATTGTCAGCAAGTTTGAAGATGATCGGATGAAAAATGTTTGCGCTAGAGTACAGACAAATTACTAGACGCCGCCGCCCGCACGCCCACACACACGCCCGCCCGCCTACACGCCCGCCAAGGGTGTTCACATAATTTTCAACGGGCGTATAAAAAGAGATCCATTTCTATAAATCTATGAATACTTACAAGTGGAGCAAACACATCGTCCCCTTGAAAATTCTTTGGTGGATTATTAGGACTGAAACAAATACAGTATTTTATACCAAATTGGTTTAAACATAATAATTTCAAAAGCATTGTGTCTAGGTTAGCTAACACACATACTTCATGGATCATCAGTTTGTGTTCTACTCAGAAAATCTTATTAGCTCTTTCCTTATAATTATTATAACATTCTTTAGTTCTTTAACATGCCCTACTATGCAATACTTCTGGGTTACCAACCATTTAATCTCTTAATTCAATAATATCATGCAGCTCAAACTATAACTTGAACTAAAGCTAGAAGCTATGTCTTTCACCAAGGGCAAAATTCCTGACAATATGCACAGCTAGGCTTGGTACCAACTATTTGTATTTTAGTTTCATTGAAATACCTGGCCAATGGTTGTAGATAACAAGCACACACAAACTTTGTGACATCCGTCCAGATGTCAAGCACAAAGTCAATGTGTCCCCCAACTGTATGTGGGTGACATAATAAATACATTGCTTAGAACTGTGGTAAATGGTTGCTGAAATAAAATTGAGAGTATATTAATAATTTAGGTACATACGTTTTGACCCATTGTTTTTGATCCGCATCTCCCCATGGTGGAAGTGAATCGTCTTTCATAAATGCAGGATTGATAACTCTCTGTGATCGTTTACGTACCAGAGAAGCAGACGCCATCGTACCGGACATGTTGACAGAATCTGCGGCTTGTACCACATCCTCATCCTGGGAAATATATACAAATATATTTCATGAACTAGAAGGGTTTTTGACACAAAAACATATGTCTCCCTCAAAGGGCCATAACTCTAGCAAAAATCCTTTGACCTAACATTCCTGACAATATGCACAACTATATTTCATGAACTAGAAGGGTTTTTGTCTCCCTCCATAACTCTAGCAAAAACCCTTTGACCTTTGACCTAAAATTCCTGACAATATGCACAGTCTTGATACCAAGCATTCATGTGAAGTTTCATTGAAATTGGACCAGTGGCGTGGAAAACTTTGTGACAGGCAGACAACCGGAAATCCAAATGTCTCCTCCACTATAATACACTATAGTAATTTAGTATAAAATTTCCCCAAATGAGTAAACACTATTTAACAGAACTAAATAATTAAAAACTTTAAAGAGAAATCACTCAGGAACAGATACATGATATGAGACAGGGCTTTTCTTCATACAGTAGGACCAGTAATAAGGCCCCTACCCCAAGGAAAATTCTTTAAATCATGGAGTTTTTCCCCAAAATGAAGTTAACGTCTAAAAATTCAGTTACCCAGGTTACCACAAGCCAATATTTTCCCCTAAATTAAGGGTCTATGGCCCCACCATCCCCAAGGTTAGAAAAACAAGACTGTGTTCAATTAACACTTATACCCCAGTGGAAGTCTTGTCCTTAAAAACTAGCCAAGTCAATCAAGGGCCATAATTCTGTTGAAATGTTGGATAGTATTACACGGAGTTGACAATGTAAGGTGTTTATGATGGTAAACAAGTATGCCACATTTGAAAGTAATTAATGCCATGATGGACTTAAAAAATATTAGAGTTTCAACAACTTGAAAGTTTTGGTTAACATTTTCGGAGGGACGGACGGACAGGACAGTAACTATATAATAATAATTACAACTTCATTATTTTCTGCGGATAACATAATTGACCATTTTCATTATGGTCCACCATATGCCTCCTGCATCATTAGATTCCAGGGCTTTAAGCCCTATGAGAGGGAAGGGAGAGAAATCTTACATCATCAAGTTCTAGATGTTGTGCTGGTATAGTTCTCATTATCTCACGATACACTTCCTTGATTTCATCACCAAGGAATAGGTTTCTGTCAAGTTGTTTCACAGTGTGTACATCAATCTATAACAAGGAAATGTATATTGTCATACCTCATGTAATAATAATAACTTTATTTACTGATGATACACCCATTTTGCCTAGAGCTGATCTCCCTTGGGGTCATCTAACAAAGCACATTTACAGGCATAAATACATACAAACATACAAAAGCATCAATAAAATGGTAGACAATACAAGAAAGTAAATACTGACATTTAAAATAGTGTGTAAAAACATAGAAATTTGTGTGATATAATAGTTGATCTATTAACAACTGTAAAATCATTACTTTTGCAGATTTTTGTAAAATGGTACTTTGGTGGTTTCTTAAATTTGTGGAATCAGAATATTGAAAAGAAAATCATTCGATATTTAATTTAAATTTATGATTTAGTTGATCCACGAAATTAACACAAAAATTAATCCACTGGGAATACTAATAACTTATCAGTATATAGCCTTATGTGAAGTGAAATGATTTATGTACATCATGGCTATCATCACATTTTGTCCCCCTTGATGTGTCTGATTTAAGTAATTCTGTTTCGTATCGGTTACTTCCCTTGCTTGCTTATCAAAAATTATCAGTAAAATCTACTGATTTCATTCTATATGTTAGTCTTTCAAATGAATTTGTTTTCTTCCATATAATACAATTAATATCATATCCCATATCCGCTATTGCCTGGGTTGGCATCCTTTGTCTTTGGTGAACATTCTAATCACTATTGACACCTAATTTCTGATGGTATCCATCGTCACGAGGGTATGAGAGGGAGAAACTTTGTACAGTAAGACAGAGATTATAAATGCAATTTAAATGTACTGTAAATCATTTTTTTTTGCATGACTTTGATTTTTGCTAATATTCGAAAGGATATTTTTTTCCAAACATTTTGCATTACAAAGTTGGGAATTGGTCGATTGGACATTGTCAATGAAGCGAATTCAAAATTCTCACGAACAAAAAAATCTTGAAATTTTTGGAAATATGGCGAAATTAAAGTTACATGAAAATTACCGGTAAGTGATTACATACCTCTTCCAGTAGATCGTTATAGACTGTGGCAAATCTGTCCAGAGTGATAGATGACATACATACACGTTCTGACACTCTGACATCTGATGTGCGTACCTCCATCTAAAATATGATACATGACGTGAAGATAACCACAATATATTGTACAGGAAATTAAACAAAGTCTTCTTACTGATGATACAGTGACACAGATTGGTGTTAAAAAACACATATGATCACCATGATCAACTGTCACAAGTTTTTATTAAACAAGCCACCTATTCCAATATGATCCTACCCCTCCCTTCCTTCCATGAAAAGCGGAGATAGTTCTTGTAGTTTCTATAAGTACAGACAACTGGCAATTGCCTTGTTTTGTTTGAAGAAATTGGGAGACTATACAAGAAGGCTCAAACCTTACCTGGTTAGGAAGTTTGGCTTTGACTGTAGCAGGTTGTGGGTGCTTTGGTTCACGTAATGGTATACTGAAATACATAAACATTCTTATGTATTTTCTTAAAATAACATAGATGATAAAACTACAAATCATAGGTGCAACACTGCGAGTAACATGTTTACCCAATCAAAGGTTATCACTGACAAGTCTATTTCACCACAAGTGATTGTACTTATTTATAAATAAGGAATAGCCAAGTTTTCAGTTGATTACAAATTGGCGTTCTACGTTCAAACAATGCCATTATATTTGACAATAATAAACTTCTATAACGAGTACATTCACCATAGAAACGTAGGACATTTAGCCTGATAACTACAGTGCTGTATTATGAAATTGTGGTAGAAAACAAAATATATCTATATGTATATATAATCATTACCTGAAGAAGCCTTCTGGGCGAAACGTCGTATTTTAATGAATATACATTAAATGTTATTCGTGTTTGGTAGTTTCATTCTATTTCGAAATTTTGGTAGCACACAGTGAAACACTGAGATAACATATAAGTCATAATAAAATAAAGTACTAAGTTAAAGTCTATTTTCATGCACGCCTCCTTTCAACAAACTGTACATTTACCTCCCCAACTATTATCGGTTGTTACAGCATATTGCCTTTCAACCCTCTCAGATACTCATTCTTACATCTAGGTAAAGAGGAGTATTGTGGGTTATTCTTGAACAAAGAAATTTAGCAGATCAGGATTGAATCCAGGACCGCTTGGTCTCAAAGCACGCCCCTACCTCTAGGCAACCACTCCCCAATGATAAAGCTATCAACATACAAACACTAAATCAAACATACCTTCTCTGTTCATGTTCTAATCTTTCTTTTTCTTTCAGTTCTGCAAGCTTTTTCTCTAGAACTTCCTTCTGTCCATCGTGTTTCTGACTTCTAGTTATTGCCTGCATATATGTAGAATGATAGTGAGCCTCTCATAGACTAATATGCTTTTAAAGTTAAACATGTCTATAGATCTTCAATACTGTGTGTCAACAATTATTTCTACATTCTAATAATACAATATTTTATCCCACAAAGTTAGGGAACACTAGTTTGAGTGCACTTCATGCATTTTTAATGTATACTGTAGACAGTCAGGTAATGCACTCAGGTATCTATGGAGCCATAACCCTTGGGGACCATAATCACATAAAGCTGAGATTTGTACATTATTGTACTTTAAAAAATCTGCAAAAGTGTTATTGTCATTTTTAAGGAATTTTGTCAGTTAAATATGGCAGCTGATTAATCTAGGCAGATTTCCTTGACTGTATCCTAATCAGTACTAACCCTTCAACAAGGAACCAAAAACTTCTCCATATGTGGAAGAAAATCGACTTTGTAGTCAAATTTTCATGGAAAAGTATTGTGGACCATATTGAAATTTGGTTTGCCAATTATGATATTCACAGAAAATAAAGACGTTATTATTATAATTATAATCTGCCGTAACCTATGGATCTGACAAGAGTGTAATATTTGTTGTTACGGTACCTGTAATAAAGGTGGCATGTCCTCATCAGCTTTCACTTCCTCCTCAACTTTACCCATCAGATTCTGTAGATCATTGTGAATAAATTCTCGAGATCCGGGTTTTGGCCGTCTTGAACTAAGTTCCAATTTTTCCTGAAATAAACATGAAATACTGCTTTCTTTATGCTGCTCCGGTATCTTACTTTGATCATTACCAAACAAGAAACAAGAAATTTTTTTTGACATTCACGAAAAACAAGCAAACCTCAATTGTTTCAGACTTTCATTTTGATACCTTGTTCACGTTAACATCATGTACAGATTTACAGAAAAGAATGTCATATATCAAGCCATTTTAATGGTGATTACGTGTAAGAAATGTCATTGGAAAATTGTGAAAGTTGTTTGCTTTGCCAGTTTTCTGCAGCAAGCAGATTGACTGACTAACCTAAACAACCAACATTATGCATCTGCAGAGATCGATCTGACAGCACAATTAATTGTTGAATGTATTCAAAAGAATTCATTGGATTATGCAACCATGTGTAATAGATTACTGCCAAAATCAGTATACAGTAGAACTTTGATGCCTCAAACTGCCTTCAGATCGTGTAGATAGTTTGAGTTAGAGCAATCTACTCAATGTTTGAGGCATTTATTGTATACTAGTAAATCATCATTTTGCCATGACTCAAAAACCCATTTGAGGTTGCTAGGGTGTTTGAAGCAAAATTAACTGAGACATTGAAGTTCTAAATGTTGTATTTCTATTATTGATCAACTTGAGTACTTTACTGACAACTGGCCTTAATTATGTCAACTGTAAGATGATTTTCATAAAAACCCTCCTTCAAACTTATTAAGTTGGGGGTGTTTAAAAAGTATTTAGAGAAATATAGAACTTTCACTTACCTGAGAGTTTCTCTCAATCTCTTTATTCAGCAGCTGTATCTCTTGTTCTACTAGTTTATCTACACGGACATTCTCATCAATACCCAGTTCTTCCATCAAACTTTCACCTATCTGTATCTCAGGCAATGAGTTACATCTCTTCAACATCACCTTCTCTAGAGACCTCGCTTCCTTGGAGATTCTGAAATATTTTGAAGTTTTGTTTATGCAGGTTTAAAGCCTTCTCTAAACAATTTTTCAGTTACACAGAAGCCGAATCCCCTAACTATCTTAACCAGTACTAACTTATCCTTCCACAAGGAACCAGTACTAACTTATCCTTCCACAAGGAACCAGTACTAACTTATCCTTCCATAAGGAACCAGCAACATACTTATCCTTCCACAAGGAACTAGCAACATACTTATCCTTCCACAAGGAACCAGCAACATACTTATCCTTCCACAAGGAACTAGCAACATACTTATCCTTCCATAAGGAACTAGCAACATACTTATCCTTCCACAAGGAACCAGCAACATACTTATCCTTCCACAAGGAACTAGCAACATACTTATCCTTCCACAAGGAACCAGCAACATACTTATCCTTCCACAAGGAACTAGCAACATACTTATCCTTCCACAAGGAACCAGCAACATACTTATCCTTCCACAAGGAACCAGCAACATACATATCCTTCCACAAGGAACCAGTACTAACTTATCCTTCCATAAGGCACCAGCAACATACTTATCCTTCCACAAGGAACTAGCAACATACCTATCCTTCCACAAGGAACTAGCAACATACTTATCCTTCCACAAGGAACTAGCAACATACTTATCCTTCCACAAGGAACTAGCAACATACTTATTCTTCCACAAGGAACTAGCAACATACTTATCCTTCCACAAGGAACCAGCAACATACTTATCCTTCCACAAGGAACCAGCAACATACTTATCCTTCCACAAGGAACTAGCAACATACTTATCCTTCCACAAGGAACTAGCAACATACTTATCCTTCCACAAGGAACTAGCAACATACTTATCCTTCCACAAGGAACTAGCAACATACTTATCCTTCCACAAGGAACCAGCAACATACTTATCCTTCCACAAGGAACCAGCAACATACTTATCCTTCCACAAGGAACTAGCAACATACTTATCCTTCCACAAGGAACCAGCAACATACTTATCCTTCCACAAGGAACCAGTAACATACTTATCCTTCCACAAGGAACCAGCAACATACTTATCCTTCCACAAGGAACTAGCAACATACTTATCCTTCCACAAGGAACTAGCAACATACTTATCCTTCCACAAGGAACCAGCAACATACTTATCCTTCCACAAGGAACTAGCAACATACTTATCCTTCCACAAGGAACTAGCAACATACTTATCCTTCCACAAGGAACTAGCAACATACTTATCCTTCCACAAGGAACCAGCAACATACTTATCCTTCCATGAGGAACCAGCAACATACTTATCCTTCCACAAGGAACTAGCAACATACTTATCCTTCCACAAGGAACCAGCAACATACTTATCCTTCCACAAGGAACCAGCAACATACTTATCCTTCCACAAGGAACTAGCAACATACTTATCCTTCCACAAGGAACCAGCAACATACTTATCCTTCCACAAGGAACTAGCAACATACTTATCCTTCCACAAGGAACCAGCAACATACTTATCCTTCCACAAGGAACCAGCAACATACATATCCTTCCACAAGGAACCAGTACTAACTTATCCTTCCATAAGGAACCAGCAACATACTTATCCTTCCACAAGGAACCAGCAACATACTTATCCTTCCACAAGGAACTAGCAACATACCTATCCTTCCACAAGGAACTAGCAACATACTTATCCTTCCACAAGGAACTAGCAACATACTTATCCTTCCACAAGGAACTAGCAACATACTTATTCTTCCACAAGGAACTAGCAACATACTTATCCTTCCACAAGGAACCAGCAACATACTTATCCTTCCACAAGGAACCAGCAACATACTTATCCTTCCACAAGGAACTAGCAACATACTTATCCTTCCACAAGGAACTAGCAACATACTTATCCTTCCACAAGGAACTAGCAACATACTTATCCTTCCACAAGGAACTAGCAACATACTTATCCTTCCACAAGGAACCAGCAACATACTTATCCTTCCACAAGGAACCAGCAACATACTTATCCTTCCACAAGGAACTAGCAACATACTTATCCTTCCACAAGGAACCAGCAACATACTTATCCTTCCACAAGGAACCAGTAACATACTTATCCTTCCACAAGGAACCAGCAACATACTTATCCTTCCACAAGGAACTAGCAACATACTTATCCTTCCACAAGGAACTAGCAACATACTTATCCTTCCACAAGGAACCAGCAACATACTTATCCTTCCACAAGGAACTAGCAACATACTTATCCTTCCACAAGGAACTAGCAACATACTTATCCTTCCACAAGGAACTAGCAACATACTTATCCTTCCACAAGGAACCAGCAACATACTTATCCTTCCATGAGGAACCAGCAACATACTTATCCTTCCACAAGGAACTAGCAACATACTTATCCTTCCACAAGGAACCAGCAACATACTTATCCTTCCACAAGGAACCAGCAACATACTTATCCTTCCACAAGGAACCAGCAACATACTTATCCTTCCACAAGGAACTAGCAACATACTTATCCTTCCACAAGGAACCAGCAACATACTTATCCTTCCATAAGGAACTAGCAACATACTTATCCTTCCACAAGGAACCAGCAACATACTTATCCTTCCACAAGGAACCAGCAACATACTTATCCTTCCACAAGGAACTAGCAACATACTTATCCTTCCACAAGGAACCAGCAACATACTTATCCTTCCACAAGGAACTAGCAACATACTTATCCTTCCACAAGGAACTAGCAACATACTTCTCCGCATGTTGAAGAAAATCAACATTATTGTCAAACTTTAATGGAAGGGTACAACCTTACCCAAGGGGCAATCAAACCAGGATCGTCAGGTCACAAATCAAGCACACTAATCATAATATTTTAAAAGTAACAACATGCAGTTTATAAGAAAGTTGCACAAATGAATCAGTTCTCAATAATAAAGGTTTAGTTTGAAACTCTGACCATTTCTATGACTTTGTCTCTGCAACTCAAATCATTTCAAAACAACACAGTTCATAACCTAAGCTGTAGTAATAACTATACAATAAAGAACTGATAACTTTGCTATTAAAGTATAGAATGCATTTAGATCTAGATAAATATTGTGATACATAAACTTAAACACTTAAAGACATTCTGGAAGAACAAATGTTTAAATTGAAATATTTTCTCAACAACTTATTTAAATACTCCTTCATATGGACAGAGTAATTTGTTCTTATTTACAATATTGTTGAGCTCTTTAAACAATAGGTAAGATGTATCCTTACCCTGATGCTTTTGACACAACTTCTGATGCTCTTGATGAAGGTTGCTCCGACACTGAAAATAACGTAATATTCAGTTTCAGATAGGGTTGGAAGAAACCAGGTTTCAGCATAATTATCACAGGGTCATATGCATGCGTTACTTTACTAGAAGCAACTAAACTAAACAAATATTGTTTACAAACACTTTGTGACAGGTTTTTTTACAATCAATAGAAACACTTTCAGGTCAGTGTTTCTGCATTGAGTTTGAGTCTGCGGATTCTTAACTGTATTTAAATTAAATTATTGTTCATTTATTTATTTCCCTGATAATTATTAAACACACTGTGCTGCATCTTATGCTAAATTAAATGCATTTTTTCTTTTCTAGCAAGTAACATATTTTATTTGCAATTAGTTAAATGCAACATAATACATAAGGTAAAACATTGTATACAAACCTTGTGATGGAGTTTCTAACTGTCTATCAGGCATCTCTGCTATCAGGTTACCAAGTTTAACCATGTCCAGTGTAGGCATTGTGGCAATCAACTGTAATAAGATACAACAATTTCATCCAATAATCTTTATTGTAAAGTAGAAGCTCTCAAATGCTACCTCATGGTTGCGACAACCTCTAAGAAACCCTCCTGCTCTTTGTAACACTAACTTAAACCTCAACATAGTGCAGCAAGCAGCAGTCAAAATGCATCTCCTCCCTTTGACATATATGGTGTATTGTACAAGCAAAGATGTTCTAATTGTAGTGCATATATATATAAAAAGAAGAGAAACACATGCAGTCCTTAATGAAAAGTTTTCCACTTTAAAATTTACAACATACAGTCAGAAACAACTCTCCACAAGAAAGTTCACAGGGATATTGAAAATCTGAGATGAACTATAACTATCATCCCTGGTATGTTGGTTAAGGGACACAAGAGGAATACAACACCCTTTAAAACAAACATTGATCACATGCAATTATTGTTTTAGCTAATCTAAGATAAAGGAATTTCAACAAAATGTAATGCTACCTTTTTTGCCTCTTGCTCGGGACTTTTCAATCTACATCTCTTTGTCTTGGATTTTGGCCTACTGGTCTCAATCTATATAATAACAAAAACATGGAAATTCCGTAACAAAAAAAATCACACAAGGGCAATCACCCTGCAATGTTTTTTTCTAGTAGCGCAAAAAGTTTTATCTTCAAATGTTGATTATCCATCGTTTTTAAGTTTAATATCATTACATCCCTTGAAGCCTGAAGCCAGTGGCAGGGATAAAACCGAATGACCATGCACTATGACTGTCTCAGTTGAATGCAAAAAAATACTGTAACTAAAATATGTTTAAACATATGTGTGATGCAAAAAATGTTGATGACATTGAGACCTTATTAATGAAACAAATAAGTTACAGGTGTTATTCTTATTCAGCAAAATGTTTACTAAACCATACAACACACATACACTCAGTCAGCAATATAGACTTAAGGTAAATGTATAATATACCAGAGCTTTGTATGACATCTGTGGAGCTGAGCTTGTAGATTCTCGTTTCTGTGAAATATATGTGAAATCATCAGACAGAGTATCTGTTTCATCTTTTCCTCTGATATCTGCCACCAAGTATCTTCTAATAGTTAGTATGTCTAGACTGAAATAGTGTAACAAGTTTACAAGTACAATTATCATCAAAGTGCAGCAGTTTGTACACCTACCAGTATTCATCAAAATTGGTAAAAGCTGGACCATCATATACATGAGGCTTAATGCCATTTCTCAACATTGTTTCAGTTATAATGGAAGCCAAGAGGCGAGGGATTGAAAACTAGATTGCCAGGCTACAGATCAAACACACTAACCACCGGACCACAGCTGAATTAACTGTATAATTAAGACAAGTTATCTGTTGTAATGAAAATAGAAAGAATTGTCAGTTCATCTCCTTCAACCCATTTCACATAGTAAATATGTTTTATAACCACATAATCCATCAAAAGTTGTAATGTTTAACTTAGGTACAAAGCTACTCAACAACAAAGAGCATTGTTAACGTTAACAAGCTGATATTAGAGTTAGTGTGGATAATGACCAGACTTGTACAGGTTGTACAATCAATTACATATAAATGTTAGCTAACATATAAATTAAAACAAATGAAAACATTTACTTACAATTTATTTGCATCCAAGGATAGTTGGGCTTTCAATCTACTCATGTTAGCCGGACCACTGAATATACCACGACTATTTAATACTGTAATAAAATTAGTTGAAACATATTTACATCATAGACATAACATAAGGACCTTACTCAATAAATCGATTACATGTAATGTGAATAAGTTTTATACAAACAACACTAAATTTCATGCAGGAACACTGAAGTGTTGCTGTACAAACACATGACATGCAGTACGTGTTTAATACAACATAGTTACTGTAGAGCCATATGATTACTGTCACCTTATTTTCGCCTCATCACACAATTTTCCATTTTCAAATAATTTGTAAAGTAATTTTCCCTGAAGTAAAAATATACAAATATTTGACAAAACCAACTACAGAGATAAAACTGTAAGATTATTAACCATGTTAGAGAATAGTGATTTTGCATTCAAACACCTCTGCCAACTTAAGAAGAAATTGATAAATCAGTTGTACTGAATCTGAGATATTTACTTGCTCATGAGGGGTCCAACAATTTTTTTTCTTAGGAAGGGGTTTACCATGCTAATTTTCATGTTTTCTAAGAGGGTTTGTCTCGATCACCCTCTCCGGTCAAACTGGTGTAAATATATGAGATAACCACATCTTTGTCTAAATATAGGGGTTGGGTGGGGGGCCTGGCTAGGCACATGAAACTGGAACCTCTACAACATGATCATGTTCGATGATTAAAAGGCTGTGACAAATATGGTCATCAAATCATGTCAAAAACACAGTAAGTTGGGGGAATCAAGTCAAAAATGCAGAAAATTTGATATATTAGTGCACAGTATACTGAGATCTAACAAGATCTCGAGAGATCGCTCAGTTACATATTTTACCTTCAGCCTTCTTCAAGTAATGTAGAAATAGTTGTTCACAAACATTGACAATATGAACAGCAATTCTTCTGTTTAATTCTCGATTCTCTACAGCAGACTGAAGAATAAGAAATATAAACAATTTTATTATACTACAGTTTTCATGATTTATAAACAATTATTAATTAATATTGTGTAAAAATATTTATTTCCTTGTATCTCATTAAACCTCTTGTGTTTTGATTAGCGAACCATAAGGATGTTTCACTTGTTAAAACAAGAGACGTTTGTAAAACACATAAGCCCCCATGGCAGCCCAATAGTCAGAAATGGTAAAGGTTACAGTAACCTACTGACCTCAAAATCAAAAGGGGACATCTACTGTTAATGACCAACATCCAAGTAAAGTTTGAGGATCCTAGGGTCAAGTGTTCTTGAGTTAATGAATGGAAACCATTTGGTCTACAGACGGACTGACAGACGGACTGTCAGACGGACCTACATGTGCAACGATGGAAGGCATAATAACAAACCTGAGACAGTACGAAGGAAAAGCACAGAATATCCATGTATACAAGGTAAACAGTTTTGCACAGTACAAAAAGACTAATGTATTGTTATGGAATAAACGCACAATAATTTGAACTGAATTTAGGTTTCAATAAAATGCAACAGGTTCGAACTTACCAGAAATGGATCATCAATTTGTTTCCTAATTTCAGGCCAGACACCAGTCACTTCTCCCATCAAGATCCCAGCCTATAATAACAATGTATGTACATGTAAAGCAATATACAAACATAAGAAGGACTGCTGATATATATCTGTAATTAGTTATTTATATAAAACAATATTCCTGACTCAGCATTTGTTGTGTTTTTAGATTTGTTACCATATGCGCCTGTGAACATAATATGTCTGAATTCCTCTCAAGTCCAATATTTATATCAAAGGAGCCTAATATGGCCTGCATTAAGCACTTCAACAAAATTGTCTAAGACCTATCAAGATTAGATGTTTTACTTGAAAGTGTTTTGCAAAAAAGGGCCATAATTTGAATGCAAGTAACCAAGAGTTATCTAACATGGTTGATAACATGACAGGGAAAGCCAGTGTAAAGTTTCAATCCAATATATGCATTGGTTGTTGAAATACAAACAAGGTTAAAGCTTTTCATGCACTTTGGTGAGTAACATAGCTCTCCTTATTCTTCGAATAGATGAGCTTACAATGAAAATCTGATTATTTATCATCATTTTAAAACAATGAAAATCTGATTATTTATCATCATTTTAAAACAATGAAAATCTGATTATTTATCATCATTTTAAAACAATGAAAATCTGATTATTTATCATCATTTTAAAACAATGAAAATCTGATTATTTATCATCATTTTAAAACAATGAAAATCTGATTATTTATCATCATTTTAAAACAATGAAAATCTGATTATTTATCATCATTTTAAAACAATGAAAATCTGATTATTTATCATCATTTTAAAACTTGTGAAGTTGTGATTATATACTTTTATACTATAAACTATTATATAAGAAATCATACTAGCATACAAAACAAGATCCATATTTATTATAACACCAACCAGCATTTGTTGATCCTGGTAGGACAGATGTGGTATATCAGGTCTTGGTGATAATCTACGCTTGATATAACCAGTTAACTTATCAAAAGACGTAGGATGTGACTTGATTTCCTCCTGTAAAGAAACAATCACAGTTCAATACAATTTAATCTTGGGATACTTTTATTTAAACTATGACTAAGTATTGTCATTGCCGAAGCAATGTATCAATTAACAACTCATTGTGTGTTATTAATCATAAGCTGGTTGGAAATATCTTTATTGCCTTTTTTGTGTGTGAATAATTTAGGTACATAAACTGAAAGTGTTTATGTCAGCAAGAAAAACATGCTGAAGAGTTTCCATTTATAATTGTGAATTCTATTTTTATGTAGTGTACTTGTTAATTAAGTTTCAAAGTAAAAATAGTGTACATTTAAGTAGATACATACATCAATAGGGGTTATTGGTCTCTCCAACTGTAGCTTTGGTTGTTCTTCTTGTACTGAAATACAACATAACAGTTTAAGATATTAGATGGACATAGATTAGAAAGGTCCTGAGTGGACAGTGTTTAACTGTTGTAAGCAGTTCTAACTACATGTGTATGATCCTGACACCTGATAAAACAAGAATCATATATCCATTGGTAGCACAAGACGTTAAAAGACATAATTATTCTTGTCTGAACAATAAATGATTGCAATTTCTTGTGCTATTTTAGAAACTCACAGAAGACATTCATATTGACTCAGTAGAAAGTGATATATAGTTAAATATTCTACCACATTTTACGAAGAAATACAAGCAATTACAAGAGGGCCCAAAGGGCCATAGGTCGCTCACCTGTCCTAGTTGTTCATGAACCCCTAATGGTAGCCCCTATTGCATGTACAAGGTTTTCATATTGTCTTATGCTTTATAATTTACATCAAATTTAGACCCAATGACATATTGAAGTGATTTGACCTTGTGACCTAGATGACCCAATATCGAACTTGACCTGGATTTTATTGAGATGATCATTGTGACCAAGTTTCATAAAGATTAGGCCAAAATTGTGACCTCTAATGACTACACAAGGTTTTTCTATGATTTGACCTTGTGACCTAGTTTTTGACCCCGGATGACCAAAACTTAACTTGACCAAGATGTTGTTATGATGATCATTGTGACCAAGTTTCATACAGATAAGTCGAAAATTGTGACCTCTAGTGACTACACAAGGTTTTTCTATGATTTGACCTTGTGACCTAGTTTTTTACCCCGGTTGAGCCAATATCGAACTTGACCTAGATTTTGCTGAGATGATTATTGTGACCAACTTTCATAATGATTAGGCCAAAATTGTGACCTCTAGTGACTACACAAGGTTTTTCTATGATTTGACATTGTGACCTAGTTTTTTACCCCGGATGACCCAATATCGAACTTGACCTAGATTTTGTTGAGGTTATAATTGTGATGAAGTTTCATGAAGATTAGGCCAAAATTGTGACCTCTAGTGACTACACAAGGTTTTTCTATGATTTGACCTTGTGACCTAGTTTTTGACCCCAGATTTCCCAATATCGAACTAGACCTAGATTTTGATGACATGATCATTGTGACCTAGTTTCATAAAGATTAAGTCAAAATTGTGACATCTACAGACTACACAAGGTTTTTCTATGATTTGACCTTGTGACCTAGTTTTTTACCTTGGATGACCCAATATCAAACTTGACCGAGATTATGTTGAGATGATAATTGTGACCAAGTTTCATAAAGATTAGGTCAAAATTGTGACCTCTAGTGACTACACAAGATTTTTGTATGATTTGACCTTGTGACCTAGTTTTTGACCCCGAATGACCCAATATCGAACTTGACCTAGATTTTGTTGAGGTGATCATTGTGACCAAGTTTCATAAAGATTAGGCTAAAATTGTGACCTCTAGTGTCTACACAAACAAATTGTGGACGGACGACAGACAGACGAAGAGTGATCACAAAAGCTCACTCTGTCACTTTGTGACAGGTGAGCTAAAAACATAAGATATAGATATATGTGTACTTACAATCTTCATGAGGAAATGGTGCAAACAGTGACAGGGGACCAAGTACTCCATTAATTCTCTTCTCTACATCACTCTATAAATATACATCAATATATCATATATATCATACAAGTCATCCTCATTGTCCATATATCAACACATGTACTACGTCATGAATCACTCACACTTCATACAGAGCAAAAATTACAAACCTATGCTAACAATTACAACCTCGGTCTATCACTTGAAAATAAATAAAAACTTTAAAATTGTTAAAGTGGATTAATTAACAATCTCAACTTACAGAATCATATAAAATGTATTCTATTTATACAACCCCTGGTGAGTTTTCAAACACATTACTAACATAATGAACAGGTGAGATAACATCAATGTGCATACAATGTATTAACTAAATGCACAATCATTGTGAAACAGTTAAATTTACAACATAAACATACCAACCAATATTGCTATATAGTATTGCGTGACTTTGAGGTTCATATTGTTAACTGAAGACACAATAAGGATAAGTTCTCTACATGTACATATTTCTGTATACTGACTTTGAAAAATAACAAGGAATGACTAAGCATTGTGACTAGAATACAGTGTAAAGAATCATATTTGTAATATGGATGATTATTATATCTATTGAATTAAAAAAGCATTATAAACAGTTAATTAAAAATGAAATTCAAAAAATAATAAGAGTAATAATTGATTGCATGCTCCTCTCATATGTATACCAGAAGAAAAGTACACTTTTTAAACATTTAACATGACAAAGAATTATCGACAGTTACAAATTAATCCAACAATTTACATTTAATAAAAAAATGTAAACTTTTAAAGACTCAAAACTTGTATAACCTTGACTTATACTCTCAACACAAATGTTGTGGAAAAAATGGTATATTTCTTACATTATCATATGGAGGCCAATTCATAGAGTACATGTTTCCCTCCTTTGTTGGTGGTCTAAACTTCATCATATTAGAAATGTTTTGACCCTGGCCATTTCCTCGCCTGTGAGCTGATCCAAGCCCTGATGGCATGATTTCTTTCTGTTTTAGCTCACTGAAAAAATAAATTATCTACATGAAGACAAGATTATTTAAGGACACTTAAAAATAGTCAAAGATAAATTTATGTAAAAAAGATCAATTGTCATTGGATTTTAATATTATATACTGCCTAAAAATAATGATATATACACTCTCGCTATTGTCCAGAATCCCCTTCCCCCGACCGTAAAATTTTAGATTTCGAAAAACGGGTTTTGGACTGCAAAGTTGATTTCGAGAATGCTTTTTGAGTTGATTTAACTATTCTAGTAGTGACTGGAGACTGACTCAGGACAGGAATCTTGCTAGATTACTTGGTAGAGCTACAGAGTAGTAAACTGGGGATCATAGGTTTGATTCCCAAGTCAGATTCACTTTCTCCTCCTTAGTAACATTAATGGTGGCCGTGATCAAAGGTCCAAGAAATCTCTGAGCTCGGAGAGTACAGCCATAGCGTCTTGCCAAAGAAATAAAGGCGGAAGGAGTGTAGTGAATGTGGAGACTGACTCACAACAGGCAAGTGGCCAATCTACAGACTAGTTTACATGTAGCACACTGGTAGGGTAGTGGCCCGGGTTCCAGTCCCACGTCAGGTGCACTTTTTGTTCCCAACTTAGTTATTCCTTGTGTCAGGATCTTGCATATAACATTAAAAGATGCTTCATTGATAGAGAAAAGGAACTATAACTTGTGCATGTGTAACAAGGTTTAAGAACTAGTATTTATGACTATGAGATAGATTAGGCTCCTAAACAGGCTGGGGAATATTGCTGATTGGGCTATATAGCTCGTTCGGACTATCATAAGAACAAAAGAACTTATCATAGACTTAAATCATGAGACAGTTGGATGTGTCACCCGGATGATACGTGACCAGAAACTACCGCCGCTCGAGGACCGAAGGAAAGCGAACCGACTGGTGTTCTTCTTCAAGGTGGTTGAGGGGCTGGTGCCAGCCCTGCCGTGTAAAGACTATTTGACTCCTGTCCGCACCCATAAACGTAAAATCAAACCAAAAACATTTATTGACCATACTACTTCGAACATTATTGAAAATCAAACAATAAACAATTCAAGGTGTTTCACACCATTGCAGTGCAAATCAGTGCAATATAAGAACTCTTTCTTTCCAACGACTATCCTAGACTGGAATAAGCTAGAGGACAGTGTCGCCTGCATGAACGAAGTGGACAGCTTCAAAACAGCTGTCCTCAAGTGGGACCAAACGTCTCCCACACTCCTCCGTTGTGTATATGCTGAAAGGCCCTACAACGTATTCATCCAGATCCAGTTCTCTGTGAACTACTGTTCCCGGTCGGTTTAAAGTATACTCTGACCCTGCCCCATCTGATACTTGGTTGTTGCAAATTCAATCAGCTTCCGAAAATCCTTGCTCAGAGATGCTGGATGCAACAGGGAAAATTGTACCAAAAATACAAAATTTTAATGTACCCTGTTTGGATGTATTCTCGCGTTACTAAGAAAATAAAGTCATATAATGACAAATAAAATAATTGCCTTGTTGTTTTTTTCTTTTTTTCACCCAATTTGGTCATTATTTATATGGACAAAATATTGGTCAGATTGACACAATTTTATTTTCGGTCATTTTTAAAACATGTATCATAACCTTGACTTTGGAAAAAGTTGATTGTATTCTCGCGGCAAAAATCTTTTACACACACAACAACTTGAAAACAACTCAACGTCGCAAAATATCTAATGCAATTTATTAAACATTTAATGCACTACAATTTGGAGCAAGTTTGATTTCATTATTAATTTAAGAATTCTACTAAAATCGGGTATTTCTGAGCGTTATGCAAGGTGCTTAAGATTTGCCCAATCAAAATCGCTGTTACATAACGAATGTTCCATGCGCCATTTTGTTTACATCCATATCGGTAAAATGTCATTCAAAGTGATGCTGAATCTATGTAGGTCACATATGTTTACAATAGGTGGCGCTGTTCTGAGATCTTCGTAAAAAATCTAATTACTGCGAGGATAGGTTTAACGCGAGAATACCAGCAAGTGGTATACCTTACAAATAAAAAAAATAATTGACTCAGTAAATATTGTAATTTCATTTCTTTTATAAATTCTGCAGCAATTACATTTGAAAACTGTCCTGTTTCAATGACTTTTAGTGTGATTTTCTCTGTTGCTTTCAGCATCCCTAAGCGCAGTAACTGGGAGGCTGCAAGTAATCACAAGTATGATGTTTCAGAAGGCTGAAGTTACTAGTTGACTTTAAACATATATATATATATACTGCAGAGTAGCTTCCGGATAATGCTCCCAGACTCCTTATATAGAAATATGATCAATTCTTTTGTTATAAAGATAGCCTAATTGAGCTATAATATCCTCAATGAGCTATATAGCCTGATTGGCAAATATCCCCAGCCTGCTAAAACTTAGTAAAAGTCCAGTGATTAGGCGACACAAAACGGATCGAGATACTGTAGCTAGATTGCAAAGAAAGGGCAATAATTTCAACTGAATCACAAACTAATTTACCCTATGAATAATATCGATCAATATGCACTTTAAACATTCTGACAACTCTAGTCTATGCGCTGCTTTTGGATCGAATTCACATTTAACATATCCGAAGACTAGTCAAGTTTAATAGCCGCCATGTTTGTTGATCTTCACAACCGACAAGTTAACTCTGTTTTAACAGTATAACATGCACGTTTAAAGATTCGCCCTCAAACAACAGCCTGAATGAATATATTTCCTTTATGGCGACACTATATTTATTAAATTTATTCCATTATAAGAGGATCAATAAAGAATATTGGGCAGTTAAAAATTCTAGTTGCTACGTAAATTGTTTACTATTTACTACGGAAATAACCGATGTCTCCCAAATGTCGTTCCCCATAAAACACACAATAAAAATTAATAGAGGAAATAAAATAAAATGGAACAAAGATAAGGAATTGACAGACATTTTTGCCCTGAATTGACATATATTTTTTGTGTGGGCAATATTTTTAAATTGTATGACAGAATCAAAACCTTTTGAACCGAAATTTTGTTTATTTCAACACATTTATGGTGGTGGTGGTGCATGGTGGTGGTGCTGCTGCTGATGATTATATACCAGGCGCGTAGCTAGCCCTCTAATCATGTGGATTCACTATTGTGCTAGGGGTTGAGGGCATGCTCCCCCGGAAAATTTTGAAAACAATGGTGTAATCTGGTGCATTTGGAGCATTCTCGCGGTGCTTTATTTAGTTCAAAAATTTTAATTTAAATTTCAATTTTAGGATCATTAATTTGTAATAAAATTTTAAATAAAGCTATAATATAAAACAAAGAAATGTAGATCTACGAGTCACATTTATTATGTTCACATAATATTCAGATATATCATAGAAGTCTAGTTGTCCGTCCCTTTTCAGGCCAGCTATGTACTTTCTGTATGATAACATTGTCAACCAATGTCCATATGTCTATAGCTAGTAGCAAGCAAATTGCCAGTTTAGACAGACGTTCAGTGGTTATAATAGAACACAAGTAATACAAGCAGGCCCGGGTCCAGAAAATTTTGAGTGGGGGGCACAAGTAATTTTGGAGACGTTAAGATGGGGAGGGTGCGGGAGGGGTGTCCCCTCCCTGCTTAGTTTTTTTGGCTTTTCGAATTAAAATCATGCAATTTCCTGCACTTTAATCTTTTAAATTCTGAAGTAAAGGTATAAAAAATTAACTGCTACCATCATCAGAAAAAAACACGAAATACAAAACTATTTTTTTAAATGTCCTTTTCTTTAAATTTTTTTTCTTCCCCATAAATGTTAAGATCAGACGTGACATTATTGAAATTGTTCACTACAAGCAAGACAACGTAAAATTTTACAATTACATGTACTTAAACAAATGTGAACCCTGTTGAAGATTTTTCAATTAAGAATTATGAAATCGTGCAATTTTCCTGCACTTAAACTTTTTTAATTGAACATAAAAATATTAAAATTGTACCGCTACACAATCAAAATACAATACATAGACCATGAAATAAAATACTATTACATGATCTCAAAGTCATTAAGTGTAGACCTACACAGGTTCAGATCGATGTTTTCCCTTTTTTATCACAACCGTGAAATTTTCTGCATCCTTACGTTTTAAAAAATATTAAAAATTCACTGCTAGACACATCTGGGAAGAATATATACATGTATTCTCGTCCCAGGACACATCAACCAGAGACTATTATAATATCTGCATGAACTTACAAAAAGTCATTCTCGTTCACCAGAGTAGGCTACGTATTCTTCACATGTGTTAGTCTGGGAACTTGACTAACCACTGATGTATGAGGATGACAAAAAGTGTGAACCTTATGAAAAAAACAATTTTGAATAAAAAGCCTTCTCACAACTTTTACTTACAGTATGCTTTTAAAATGAGGCGTGAAATTATTAAAAATGCATTGTTACATAATCAGTTATAAATAAATCTATTGACAAGAAAATTTTGAAATTTTAAGTTCTTTCTTGTCACGATTTTTTAATCTATTAGATCAAGGTTTCAAACGTCATGGTGACATAGATCAATGGGACAAATGTCAGTGGTCACCTTAATCATGATCATTCCAGACGCTTAAAACATGAGTGAAAGCGCCTGGCCGATTAGATCAAGTCTAATAAGGGCCAGGAAAATACGCAACAGGGGGCACACTTTCGCACTATGTAATATACAGAGATTGTTGTCACAAAATATCGATCCATAGCCACATTGATTGGTAATATTTTAAGGATTATAACATTTGAAGGGATTTAAAAAATGGTCACTCCGAGGTTAACTGGGGGGGGGCACGGGCCCCCTGTGGACCGGGCCTGCAGTATTGTTACCCTTCTAACAATACTTAAACTACCATGGAAACCAGCGTAGTCATCAGCACACGATTACAGTAGTGCCATTTTCAAGTTTTACTGGGTTGGTGTCGTTGGTGGTGAGCTGTTTTCGGCTTTGAAGACATTCAGCCACGGCTTTGCCGAACAAATCACCGTCTTACGACGCGTCTGCTACCCTTACTCGCGGGAATGATGCTTTATGAAAAAGCTCTTCGTCGCTGCTTCAACTAAGTCGATGTTGTGCTTCTGTGAATGTTTATTCAGTGGTCTAGCACAAACACAACAACAACCATGCAAAGAGACTATTATATAAAGTTGAACCCAGCCATGTTACAGTCATATACCGTAGGTGAAATCGCCTTCTCGCTCTTTAGGCGTACACTATGTAATTACTCAAGTTATGGACTTCGCGGTGAACATGGCTTGTGTAACTAGTGGCTATATCCGAGCTTGACTACCTGATATACGTATCACTGGCTCCATCATTACCCTGGTAACACGTCTTGGTAATATAAGCTCTCAATGAACCTAATAACTTGAAATTCCCTAGACTCTGCTGGTTAAACCAAATGAAATCCTATACGCGGTTGTACTGGGACGAGTTAGTTAACGATTTGTCGTCAAAGCCTACTGCAACACTTACAGTTTTTGGTAGTGTCAAACACCACTACAGCTTAATATTTAAGTGACAAAAGTAACACGAACATTCTTGCGTAAATAACCGGCTCGATTTTTGAGGATATTACAATGCGAATTTTATATAAATGTGGAATACAGAAGCGACAAAGAAGCGTTTAAAGTGAATTAAGTACAAACTTTGCTTGATTTTTTTTCTCGGAATCATGTAGATTCAGCTGCGTACTCGCGTATAGGTAGCTACGCGCCTGTATACAGCAATTTATGTTATTATATCTACAGTATGTCTGAATATACAACAAAAAGACAACTTTCCTAATAATTAACGAAATCATATTCATGAAACTTGGAATGGGTGTATTGGACTGGTATCTGACGTTGGGTGATGATTTGATATTTTTAAAGGCTTTATCAACCCTGTGTATATATTTGAGATTTTTTATTGAATAATTACGTTTTTCCACATTTAGTCTTATGAAAATAATTAAAAATTTCATCAACAAAAGTACAGGAGTAAAATAATCAATTACGATAATGTGATTGCTGTTGTATTTGAGAAAATACTGTCGTGAGAATACGAAAAATGATAAGCTACATTAGTTAATTTTGTTTAAATAGCGATTAATGTATACATATGAGCCGTTCTCCAGAAAACCCGGGATTATTGACATTGTATTAGTAATTATGTAATAGGGTTCAGAAAAAACCCATAAATGGGAAAAAAGTCATGCTCTTCGATTTAATTCTAAGTCAGTCTTGGATAATATAGAACTATGTCTTAGATTTACTTTTTCTCATGAATGATGTTAAAATATCTTCTGTCGTTGTTATGGTGACCAATTTCTGAAGAGTATCCATATTGAGAAAACGAGGGGTAAGTGGTTAATAACGGTACTAGCTACATTTCTCTAAAAACTAACAGTGTGGGAGTGGTTAGTTTTATCAGTATGTAATTGTGTAATTTGATGTTACATTTTGCTCAAATTTTCAGAAACTGTCAAAAGAGTCCTGTCTTTCTAATGCTATAATATCATGATTTTCATAATTTTGACACTAAGCCCGGATTTCCTGGAGAACGGCTCATATATAGTTGAGACCAATCTTCTGGTTGCATAGATTACTTATACAAACATCTCTTGGGGAAAATGCAAAACTCGGTTCTAATCAAAATTGTACTTGAATATATTTAAGGTTTACGGGAGTCCAAGCTGATCGCAAACTGACTTTTTTAGTTCTATGGTGCAGATCAGCAAATGAACAACTGTAGTTGTACTTAAACCCATATGACCAGGAAGAGAACCCCTACCAAGACTCCGTACTACATCTACGACAGGTAGCTACCAGTTGTGACAGGGGGTAAGTACCTAGGGGTATACATGCATTATGTATATGAGAAGCTCCACCTGAATACCACATTGATACCACTGCGGAGAAGATCAACAGCAGTATCGCCTTCCTCAGGAGAAACCCGACAAGCTGCCCACAACAAATACATCCAGACAAATCCTTGATTACACGAGCTCTGCCTGTGATCCGCATACTCCTTCTGTCTCACAGATGTGCACTTTTCCCCTCCTTCATCCGACTCTGGAACCAAGTCCCGGAGCAAGACACTATGGTGGTTGACAGCATTGATGCCTACAAGAGGGGTCTGCACAAAGGATAATCGGGATTCTGTAGGTTTTAATCTTTTTACTCTTCACGGTAAATACTTGTGCGCCGTCACACGATCTTGTAAATATATACACAATTAATTAAGATTTCTTTAAATGTCCCCTTTGTGAAAGCGTGTGAATAAGCATGAGTGGTTTATTAGCTTTGGCCAATAACAAAAACAAAATACAGTACATTATATACACTTAACCGATTTAAAAACGCAACACCGGGTTTTTGATATATTTTAACCAGTTAAGGAGCTTTAATTGTATTGAAAATTTGCACGTGATGAAATCAATACATGAAGTCAAATATGTGAAAATTGTAATGTAATCAAGGTTTAAATGGTCACAAAAGCAAATCACGAAAAGTATTGATCAACAATGTCAAATTCGCAAAATTAATAATGTATTGATGAGCTGCAACTTGCTATGCAAATCAGGCGTCTGTGCCTCATTTGCGGCAAAATATGGGGTTATAGATTGTTGTTCCACACATCTTTAAGGAAAACACATAACACTTTAAACGCACTGATATGAAGTTTCTGCTTGATGATGCACTTCTTGACGGCCACTTGTACCTGCCTTCAAATTAAGCTTCGGGAGAAAAATTCAGTGATCTCCTCAGTCGTAACATGAGCTGTCAGTAATTTGTTGCCGATCTAGCATACGCTGCGTTATGTCCGATGGTTGAGATAATACCTGTCCTAGGTCTATGGCAGTTCAAAACTGTAACCGGAAGTCGATAATTGAATATGTAAGAGTAAATAAGAAGATAGCAAAAATAAGCGATTTTCAATTTGGGTCACACTAAACAAAATATTATGAAATGTATTTTTAGCCAAATAACTAAATCGTACACATCATTGCCTTCAAACTGTAGTATAGCACCAAAGTTTGTTGACCGGAAGTGGTGTCTTCATAAATAACATTCATAGGTGCCATCATTTTTACGCGCTTGTATCGTCAGCTTACCTGACTCTGACTATCGTAGGTGTAAACTGCTTCTTGAAAATACTTTGTAAGTAAACGACTTTGCGATGACTAAACGTCACATATCTGCTTAAAGCACGCCAATAGCGCCAGGATGTTATATATATATATATCCTAAAAGCGTTGCACCGTATGTAACGCATTTCTTATCTCAATTGATGCTTTTCGGTCGGGGTATCGTTATCCTACAATTTGACGGTCAAACCGTCACACCCAGTGGTTTTGTTCTGGTACCATGTGTAAATAATGAAAATGACGCCAGTATGACGTAATGGGTTAAATTGAAATATTTCATGAAAATATGAAAATCATACCAGGTGTACGACCCTCGTCCCACTTATTGATTTAAAATCTTAACAGATTTTAAATAATAATTCATACACAAAATACCAGCCCCCAATAAAGTTGCGTTTCTAAATCGGTTAAGTGTATAATGACTATCGTACCCCGTTCTTCTAGTACATATGAGTAAAGTCTGTAAATGAAGCCTGGTTTCTTGTTGCACAATGATTTTTTCATCATGACTTATATTTTTTGCGTTTAATTTGTGCTCATTTTGAAAATAATTCTTGCATTTGTTATTTAGTTCAAATATTTTAGAGACATTTTCTTATGCAATTGTCAGTCTGTATAATAATCTATAACCGTTTGAATTTCAGCCATTTTACATTATTTTCAATTAAACAGCCCAGGGTTATTGTGAAAATTCATGTTATTTATAGAAAGTAAATATACTATGTTTAATCTTAAACCACAAAACAAACACACTCTGGAATAAAATTGAACACAGTTTTGAAAAACTCTATTTTTATATTCGGGCTAATTGAATAGACTTAAGTCAGCAAATCCGATTGTCGACATGGATTGCTTCTATTTAGAGTATATGGTAGGAAAAAATTATCATGGTCCTCGAAATTTCTTTAAGCAGAATTATTCAGTTAATTTCGTCTTTGATAAAATAATTTTGTCTGTTTGCTTTCATAAGCGGAGATAATTACGATTATGTACGGGGTGTACTATCGGCACTAATCTTAATCCCCGATAAGGCACGAACTTCTCGAGGAAATTTATTCATTCCACACAAGAAGCTTGTGAGTATGCATGCATAAAGATCGATGACCAGTTTAATTTGTTCGCACTCTATACGGTTAGACTATAGAACGATAATAAAGCAGAAAATATTACATAGAATGGCAAATACGTATATACATGTCTGCATATATAGCACGGATAATTTGACTTGATCCTGACCTTTTTGCATGAATTTATTTCAAGGTTATTGCGTTGAATATCTAAATTTCCGCGATTAATTCATGCAATATCAGTCCTTTAAATTTGTGTTGCTATTATACATCGAACGTCTTCGTGATACTTCCCGCTTATGAAAAGCCGAGTTATAAATACAGACAATATATTAGCTATTAATTCATGCTAATAGAAGGTCGAGAGTCAAGTCAACTTCTCCGCACTATACTCCTATTTGCACACTTACTATCTTGATAATACCCAACAGTTAATATCGACCAGGTGCACATAAAATGACGATTTAGTAATTTGTCATTCATCATCAAACTTTATCAGATGGAAGCGTTAAACACTTGTTATACATTTGTTATACATTTGTTATAATGTCATATCATATAAATGTTATTTGATTCACTGGTTATTTCAACAATACGAATACTAGAGATAATGTATATTTAATGACGAAATAATCATGAAAGTTATTCACAATTAACAAATATTACGCGGAATATGTAATGCAGAAACTTGTCTGTTCTTTTTGCAACTGTTAGTTATTTGTTCTTACAATGCGACAGTGTGTGTAATTGGTCGACGTTAAAAATGCCGCTTTGCTATAAGGATCACACACAGTCAGACGACCGGTACACAGAATACTGCTGTCGTGACTTCGTGGTGTAGTGCTGATTATGGGGCTGATTACAAATTCAACCAAAAAATGAAGGTATATGGAGTCACATAGAACTGTAATACTTAAATATTAGCTACAGTCATACGTTACTGCATTGTTTTCTTTTATATTTTCAGTAAGGTATTATATAATAATCATAAAAGAAAACGATACAGCTATATCGGTGACAAAATTCAGTAACAACACAGTGTTTGATCCGTTAGTATAACTTTAAGGGGCGAGCTCATAGCAGTTTGGCGGTTTTGTTACTCGTCATAGTTACGCACTCCCAAAGTGTGCATTTACGCCGCCTATTTCAAAACTAAACTTGAAACTTGTAAGATGCATTGCGACCTAAATCAACCCGACCTGTTATCAACCACTTGCAAGTTTATCTGCAAATCTACTTTAACTATGGCCATACCTTTATCTGCCCCCATCTAGTAGGACATTTACATTTATAAACATTGGACGTGCTAATTTTTAACAAGGACTAAACCAGATATTTATCTCACTAAAGTCAAGACGAGAGATTAATCTACATCTTGTATATTTACTTATAACAATTAGTGAAGTCGCCATTAACTTCTTGGATTAAAACATACTCGTATAAAGTGTTTTAAAATAAGTGTGTACCATAAACATTGTACATTGGACTGACACACTAACGTTATGACAAGTTAACTTTGCAGAGGTATTATTGTAAGCTAGAATATGTATTTTCTTGCATTAGGGGCCTCAGGGGCCGCTGGAGCCTTGTACTATCTGATGAACTTGTGGTGGCCAGGTTGGTACCTGGACTGGGTTTATAGCCGACTTAACATGAAAAATGGTAATATAGTAATATCAACAATAATGAAGGGGAAGTTTCTAATCGATTTATTCGAAGAACATGCAAAGTCGACTCCAGAGAAAGCTATGGTACTCTGCAAGGATGAGACTTACACGTATGGGTATATAGAGAAAATGGCCAACAAAGCAGCCCGTGCGGCCATCGAGATTGGTGTTAAACCAGGATCAACTATAGCCGTGATGATCAACAATGACCCGACCATTGTTTGGTCTTATTTAGGTATGTGTATTGCGTTTGCATATTATTTAGTTCAGCGCCATATGCACCATCGTTTCTATAATATATGGTGGCATGATGGTCGAGTGGATAACTCACTTGACTACTGATCGAAAGGTCCCTGGTTCGAATCTCGGCCGGGCACTTGGTCATTTCTGAAACGCTCTTCAATTAGAGATGAACTGGTTGGAAACCCAGAGTTACTCTCGCGGGTATCGGTGCAATACACCGGGCACGTTAAAGAACCAGGGAGTCTATTTGGAACAAGCTAAGGTAACATCCGGATTCCTTGTATCACAACTCTTTCGTCTACTCGCTGTCCCTTCAGCAAAAACACAGGACCCAAAAACACAGGACTCCATTGGAAATAAGTGCTTGCACTTTCATGGATTTTTCTTGACCGAAAGGCCTACATGTATATAATTACATATAGTTGATCTAACCAGTGTTCTTGAAAAGCATCATTGGCAAGAATTAATTTGCATTTACGCAAACCACTGATAACTCAAACACATGCAGGCGATAGTCGTTGCGAATGCCATCATAGAAGAACATGACCTGTACACCACAGGAGTTAAACCCCCTACCCCCTACTAGTTGAACTAACCGGGGTTGATGAACCACATCGCAATTTGGATTGAGTATCACACATGTTTAATATATAATTTAAATATGGAGCCATTCGTTTTGACACTGAATATTATCAAAACAGATAAAATGTAAATTTGTAACGTGTGTGTACATTTTTGTTTCGGATCACTTAGACCTGTATGAACCAGAGAATAGTTCAACAATAACACTGTGAATGCAAACAGGGAGCTAGAAACTTCCCCAATATCGTACATTGACTCATGATAGAATTTATGATAAGCAGTTTCACTTGTTTAAATTTAAAATTGTTTATTAATTTTTTTCCTATGCAATTTAAAATTACCCCCTGACTTGGACAGTGCATTGTCCGGTTGCAAATCCCATAATTTATTTTCAAACGATAGGTATGGTCTTTTGCGAAATAATCTTGATGGTGCATAATTTCGATCGTCAAATTAACGAACATATGAAAATATAACTTCATCGTATTATAACCGCGGAAAGCCTACATAGTTGAAGATGTTATTGCCTAGTAGATAGCCGCCCTGGAGAGGTTACGCATGATGGTTATAAGTATTCTCTTCTGCCAGCCGTTTTTTCACGGTTTTATTGATCAATTTAATAATTTTACACAATTTTGGAGAAAAAAACAATGTCATCGTTATATAACCAATGAATGATGTGCTCTTATCGTGTTTCAATTGTGGTACGGAGAATTTTACGTGTTCCTTAACCTTCTATTAGCATAATTTAACAGCTCATTTCTTGTCAATATTTATAACCCCGGTTGTATGTTTTCATAAGCGGGGAGTATCACAACTTTAGACTTTCGAGGTGTAAACCCAATTCTTAAGGAAATGCTCGCGGGAATCGATATACTAGTTTTTTTCAATTCCATAAGGTCGATAGCCCATGAGGACAAATCAATGCATTTTGACAGAACAGTGGAACAATACATGTTTAAATATTAACTAATAAACAAGCATGCCAATTACTATGTTGAAAAGATTTAAAAGATACATCATTTTTGGCTAATATATTCAGGCATAAAGGTTAGGATCAAGTTAATATCTCCGTACTATATGTACATTTATCCAGGTTTGAATGTGCTATGTTTATGTTTTGTATTCCAGGGTTTATGAAAGTTGGATATGAGATTGCTTTAATCAATGTCAATCTCCGGGCTCGTTCTCTGTCACATTCTATTAATTCATCAGGGGCCAAGGTCCTTATTCTCGGAGAGGGTAAGTACATGAAAGCCTAGGTCCCACTGAGGAATTCCACAACGGTGATGTTCTCCAGATTTCTTTCGATACCACTCGATTCATCACATTTCCTTCCGATATCACAAACTGTCCCATGACTTCCCCTAGACCAAGAGGATTCTGTTCACGATGTCCTGATAGCTCATTAATTTCAATCGGGAGTGCATCGCCGAGGCAAAAAATGCTCAGTGTGACCTAGGTTTAAACATTGCTCTAATGTTCCGCATGATGTTAGGCAAATACGAAGTTGTCTAAAAACTATCGTGTATATCATACTCCTACTGAATCTGAGTGTTTTGACCTCGACTGGTACAGTAATATTAAAAGAACAGTTCATGGCGCTATATGAAGCCAGACCCAAAAAATCATGTATTGCTTGAAAGTGTGCGTCAAATTATTACGAAATAATGTTTCCATTATAGACAAAATATACACACTTTAAACACGAGTCAACGTTCACTATTTCGTCTAGGTTGAAGATGAGTTAACGTGAACATATGATATAGCAGGTTGAATGAAACATGTTAGTTATCTTTGGTTTTCATTATCGCTACCAGTTCGCTGTTTGTTTTGCCCCTTTTGTACTTGATAATCGTTGATAACAGACGAAATCTTAACGCAGCTTTACTGCACGTCTGACCTACTCCATTTTTTGTAAGAATTTATCCCATTGTAGCAAGTCTTTTTACACAAGTTATAAAAAGATCTGTACATGTCGCAGGCTTAGAATTAAAAGGTTCTGCATCTCAAGGCGCTTCTTATGAGCCTATTTTCTTGAAAATCGGAAAGGTCATATTCACCAAACTGAAGTTTAAAAAGCTTATTTTTCCATAAGTAAAGAGTAGTTTTCAGACTTTTTCTTGTTTTCTCAAATATTGATTTTGTACTTACGACCTTCTTATTCTACGCCAGCGATGTATTTAAGTGTTAGTTACCCAGAACTTCCTATACGTCTTTAAAAAGTCGTTACAGTCGTTTGTGGACAGGTTAAGACAACAATCCACAATCACGTTCAGAAAAATACATGTACTAGGAGACTAAACCCAATATGTACCAGATATCTGGAGTGATTCTAATTGACAAGTTAGTCAGATTGAGTCATACTTTGCCATATTCCATTGGACAGACCAGTCATGTCTAGAGATATCTCGCCATAATACTCCATTGGACAGACCAGTCATGTCTAGAGATATCTCGCCATAATACTCTATTGGACAGACCAGTCATCTCTAAAGATATCTCGCCATAGTACTCTATTGGACAGACCAGTCATGTCTAGAGATATCTCGCCATAATACTCTATTGGACAGACCAGTCATCTCTAGAGATATCTCGCCATAGTACTCTATTGGACAGACCAGTCATCTCTAGAGATATCTCGCCATAATACTCTATTGGACAGACCAGTCATCTCTAGAGATATCTCGCCATAATACTCTATTGGACAGACCAGTCATCTCTAGAGATATCTCGCCATAATACTCTATTGGACAGACCTGACTAGAGATATCTTCTTCTTCTTCCGAGGTATTTGCAGAGCACATTCTGGGGCATTGTCACAATTATACGTGCTATTGTGCCATCCTGGGTAATGCGTATATTATTATTACTTTTCAGGTGCAGCTCTAACAGACGCTGTATTAGAGATACAACACGATATACCGGATATCGCGATATATGCAATCGGAGAGTCTGCGCAATCTACGCCGTCATTTATGTCCTTTGATCTGGTTCAGTCTCGTATGTCTGATGGACCAATAGACCGGACAGTTCGAAAACATGTAACACCACTGTCTACAAATGTATTGATTTATACCTCCGGAACAACAGGTAATAAGTAGACTAGCACTATCTCTTATCTACAAGCGCATTTAACCTCAGTGGTAACGCACTGGACTGTCAATCTAGAGGTTGTGGGTTTAATCCCTGGTATCGGAACTTGACATTTCTGAAATATTTATAATATTTCCCGCTTTATATGACATTGAGGTCTGCAAAGTATCTGGGTAAAGGCGTCAGGAAGCTGTGTATCGGGCACAATGAATTTATTAATTAATTTATTTATGTATCCATCTAAAGTCTCTGATAATTGAACAGTTTTGTCTAATTACGTTAAGGCATCGGAATCGGCAAGATGGACTCTATCTGAATACAATGACTAGTAAACGTGTAACACGGATACTAATAATAAAGACTTTATTTACCGAAGGTGAAAACACATTAAGTTACCTTCATAATTCATCCACTTATTTTCTAATGCGGCCTTCGTTAAAATAACATTTTAACAAAAATAAAACAAAGGCAAAACGCAAAACTAAAACATACATGTATACATGTTCGACTAACTTTGACTTTCTGTGGTTAAGTACATTTTCTCGTTCAGTTATATGTTGGGCATTGTGCCGTGGAATTGTGGTATATGATGTTATTATGAGTTTTCTATGCTGGTCTGGTTGAGTGCTGCCTTCCCTATCCGATTTTCTATTATCTTTGTGCATGTTCAGACGAAGGCCGTAACATACAACACAATAACTCAACAACATCCAACTTTGTATCCAATGTTTGTTTTCTCGCAGGTTTACCAAAACCCGCTATTGTGTCCCATGCACGCTGTCTCGGTGCTGCTCTAGGACTTGCTACAGTTATAGATGCAAAAAGTGATGACGTAGTATACTGTGCCTTACCACTGTACCATTCTGCAGGACTTCTCATTGGATTCGGTAACGTTGTATCCTTAGGTACAAACACACACTATTATAATCACACAGTTTCAATTAATCTGAGAAAACCGAACACTATTCGGACCCCTGCTTTGTTCGGATTTCGTATTTGGTTCGCTATTAAAATTAGTGAATTTTCTGTAAAAATGAATCTCTTTGGTTGGTGATAAAAGTATGATATTTTAACAACAATGTGTTCGTTTGCGATCTTACGTCCTTCGAAGTTTGTCCGGTTGTTCCTGGTGTTAATGTTTTCTGTGCTCAACTGGTTAAGTTCAGTACTTCCTTCCCTGCCTGACTTAATACAATCTTTTTTATATACTATCGATTGTGGTCCTCCTCTTTTATTCTGTGTAACCGTTTACAATAATTTATTCTGAGTTATACAAACGCTCACATATATTCCGCATAACCATACAGCAGTAAATATTTCAAGCGAAAAGTATAAATCATTAAAGATATTTTGCCATATTCATAGTTTATATTTTACAAATATCCATGTAATTCGTTTCATTAGTGATTGTCGGTTCTGTTACATACAGGTACAATTCACAGGCTAGTTCAAATGATATACTATGTTTATTACACATTTATAATTATTTTTACATGTGTGTAATAATAATAATAATAATTGTGGCAAGTGAACTTGAAAATGGAATGTGTTTTGATTGTCAGGTGCTTCGATGGTCATCCGGGAAAAGTTCTCTGCCCGACATTTTTGGGAAGATTGTAGAAAACATAATGTTACAATAATTCAGTACATTGGGGAAGTTTGCCGGTATTTGGTCGCTCAACCAAAGGTAAGAATGCCTTTTATAGTTGTCCTCCTGACTTGTGCAGGTAGCCTGTGTACTCTTGTCAAGTCTCACAGTTCGGCATTTTCTAAATATAAGCGGATTTAGCTCAGTGGTAACGCACTGGGCTGTCAATCCAGAGGTCGTGGGTTCAATCCCTGGCATCGGAACTTGACATTTCTGAAATATTTATAATATTTCCCACTATATCTGGCCGTGTGGTCTTCAAAGTATCTGGAAGTGCCAGGAAGCTGTGTATCGGTGCTATACACCGGGCACATTAAATAACCAGGCTGTCTATTCGAAATAAGAGCTAGGCGCAACTCTGCAGCGCCGGACATGCCTGTATCTAATGTCTCTCTCTCCCTTCAGGGGCTTTCTCTCAGTCTGTCCCTCTGGTCAGTTCATGCTGTATCTGCACTGGTAGAGGTGCACCTGCGCCCTCGTGGCTGCAACATGGGTAAAGTGCCTTTGAACGTGCGTGAAAAGGGCGCTATATAAATCTGGTATATTTATTTTTTATTTTTAAAGGGACCAATTCCATGCAGAGCTTATGATTTGTATACTGTTCTTTCTTGTGCGTTTCATGCTCTGTTGTTTTTGTTGAGTGTTGTCGGCCCTGTCCGATGTGCCATTATTGTTTTTCCACCATAATGTACATATTGTTTTCCTCATATTGATTCTTGTCCATACATTCAAAATCATAACCTATCTTTGCTTGAACATCCATCCATCACAACAGCATTAGTACCTGTCAATGTTTTAGTCTTTAATGAAAGAATATTGTTCTTACTCACAATCTTGTAGAATACATTAATCTATTAACCCATCTAAAACACACTGGGTAGGTGAACTTCAGATAAGAAAAAGCTTTGAGCATTAAATTTTGTTATTGCTTGAAATAGGACCGATTATGATAATGGTTTCGAACCAGTTGACCTTTATTATATTTATATGGTATGAGAATGACTTATTCATTTTACACGAGACCCTCGTTAGTAAACAGTGTAAACATTGTATGTCACCTTTTCAATATTGAAAATGTACTTCTTCCATTTATTCTAGTCTACAGAAGACGACAACAACAAAGTGAGAGTTGCTTTAGGCAATGGTTTACGTCAAGATATTTGGGCAGAATTTCAGCAACGATTTAAAATCCCGAAAATACTTGAATTTTATGGTGCTACAGAATGTCCAATTGCATTGACCAACTTAACAAATAAGGAAGGAGCGTGTGGAAGAATGTCACCATTTCTAGTAAATACATTTATTGATAACATTATATCTCCCAAGACTATTGTTTCCGATCAACCAGTAAAAAGACTAATTATAAGGAATTACTATATTTTTCACAAATGACCAATAGTTGACGACATAATGTTAAATGTATCTGTCGAAATAATATGTCAAAAATCACATTTAGTAAAATGTATGGATGACAAAATACTAATTTTGCAAGAGTTGCTTCCCTTAGATTATAAATTGTGCATTTTTTGTTAACTATTCATTACTTTACAACTGGAGGTTTTATTTCGTTTTCTTCCATCTTCACGATCTTATTGTGTTTTGCATCTTTGGGATCCAACTAAGAGCTCAAAATACATACCTCTTTAAATAGGTTATCAAGTTATTGCTTTATGAAAATAGCCATTTCAGGCATAATCTAGCATTAATAAGTATATTTTAGAATGAAAAAATCACAAATGTAATTAGAAACCTGTATTAATATTCTTCTTATTGAAAATTTGATATATTCGAAAGCGATGCGAAGAAAGTTCCTCCAGAAAACAAGTTTCCTGTATCCTTGATCTTTGACCTGCTAGTTGACTTCAACCAAAATGGTGGTTATCAAGTTGCCTTGTCATGGAGATTAGCATGTCTAATCGTCCTAGTTTTTAGTTATAATGGAAGCAAATATTCAAGTTGATCTTATGGATATTTGTGATCTTCGACATTCTGACAATGAAATCTAAATTTTAATCGACTGCCTATGGAACTTGATGTATTGAGCAGAAATCAAAACCTAACTGACGTCTGCCGGCTCGCAAAAAGGTGATTACTATAATAATACCATATTCCTATTCCAAATAAACATTAACATACTGAAATAAGAGATATGTGCAAAAGGAATGGAATACAGAATAAATTAAGAAAACAGCTTTTATAAGCTTCAGACGCATGCAACACATTTTATAAAAATATGAATTTCAGAAAAAAATTACCCCATCAGAATTAGTGAAGTATGACTTAGAAGCACAGGCGCCAATGAGGAACAAAAATGGATTTTGTGTACCTATACGTCCAAGTAAGTTAATCTTCTTCCAATTTGGATGAGGATATTTACCTTTGGAATATTGAACATGGACGACACTCAAATGTTTAAATAATAAAGACAATAGAAGCAATGTTATTTATGATGCTTCTCTTGAAGTCTAGATTCATATGCGCCTAATACGATGACATTGGCATTCGTTAAAAGTGGTATTGTTATGACTGTTCGTTGCGGATTAACTGAATTCATTGTGATTTGTGCACTATCATGAAATACTAAAGCGTTCTAGGTCTAGTAACACTCAAAGGTTCTGCAAAAACCCTAATTTAAGTTTCAATCTTGGACTAATTCTCAGTCACTAGATGACGTACGAATAATACCCCCTTGTACATATACAATGTAGCAATACCAAGTGTTTTTAACATTACTAAAACCTACAAATCCAAGACGAAATTTTTCAACATACGCCAGACTAAGGAAAAAAATGCAACATTTTCACATTTCAACAAACAGGGTCGTTTTATCCAGCACTCCGTGAAACCTTGGAAATAAAGTCATAGTCTAGGAGCTGGTGACGAGAATTTCAATTTTCATTTACCCCATCTGGTAGAAAAAGTCTGGTGGTCCTTTTGAATAATATAGACATTCAATTCAGGCTTTGGAAAAAGGTGGATGCCAGATCTGAAAGTGGTGCAGATTTTTTTAACAGGGGCAACAACTCTTGCTTCGGAGCAAATTTACGAAAACACCCGATGTCCTATGCTCTGGTTTTAAAGTTTTGTTTATGTATGTATTGCAACATAATGACATGGATATTGTTCATTTGATAATGTGCATCAAAAAGACATAAAACATGGACCAGTTTGAGTTCAAGGTCAAGGTCAATATAAGGTCAAATATAGAAAAATAGCTAAAAATGAATATTTGCTCTCTATCTTTCTTAGTATAGCATGTGTTTTGAATTGAATTAGGTTATAAAAATGATAGTAGTGTTTGTTAGTACATATTCTCTCATTATAAGTCATTAGTTTGATTAAAAATATAAAAATATTGTCATAACAGCCATTTTATGCATTTGCATGTTGGCCGAGATGGCATTCTAACGAAGGCCCCTAGCATTCTATGATCTAATGTGATTTGTTTGTTTAAGTATCTAGTGTCTCATATTTACATGGATATTATTTATATGATTATATACATCAAATGAACGTACACCTAAGACAAATTTGAGGTCAAGGTCAAGGACATGTCAAGGTCAAAGTGAACAAAATAGCTGAAAAAAAAGTAAAAATTGATATTTCCTCTCAATTTTTCTTAATATAGCATACATTTTTAATTCAATTTGGTTATGAAAATGATAGTTGTGTTTGTTAGTACATATTCTCTCATAATAAGCCATTTGTTTCATTAAAAATGAATCATTTTTTAGAAAAAATCATTCATTTTATGCTTGCCAACATGGCATTCGTACGAAAATCCCTGGAATATTATTTTCTAATATGATTAGCATGTTCGTATCCAGTGTGTCATATTTGTATGGATAATATTAATTTGATAACATAAATCGAATTGACATACACCTACAACCAATTTGAGGTCAGGGTCAAGGTCATATCAAGGTCAATGTGAGAAAATAGGTAAAAAATAATATTTCCCCCTATTTTACTTATTTTGACATATGTTTTGAATTTTGTTTGGTTATTAAAGTGATAAATGTGTTGGTTAGAACATGTTCTCCTCTCATTATAAGTTATTTGTTAGAAATGTTATTAAAAAAAGCTATTGCTATGTATCAGGGTGTTGGCAGGGATGACATTGTGCTTTCGTAATATTAATCGTTTTTATTCAAAATTGACATGCATTTATAATGATAAATATTTGTATAGATATTAGGGACTAGTCCCTTAAAAGTATTGACATGTTCAATGTCATCTAAGGTCAACAGTACATTGATGTACATGTATGTGCAATTTTGATTTGTCTCACTTTGTATGAAATTGGCTTTACATAAACCTGTCTAAACGACCATTTGATAAAGTTCACGAATGTATACACGACGTATACATGTATAAACAACACAATGTCTGTTTTCGTAACAGCCGTTGATCGTTTATATACACCATTGCCTCAGAGGGGTTTGTAGGGGTCTCATACGTGATGATGCAAACTATACGTATCAATAATAGGATTCCCAGACCCTTGAGAAACCCATCATCATCTACTATTCGTAGCTCTATACAAAACGGTTGCTATTAGAAACATTCAGACAGACCCCGTGGCGTACTCACCACCACATAATACAGCAATCCATTGCCAAGCATTATGTGGTATTCACCACAACATAACTCAGCCACCAATGCCATACAGGGTATCACTGGTGAGTATGGAAGTCATAGGCCTCATGAGATAAACGTCAATGTCAAGTACATCTCAGACCCTGTGCGGTACAAATGTCTGCCAGGTACCGACATCCCAGTGGATATGTGGTACACATCACTGCTGGGTACAAGCATCAACTACACTATGCTGTACGCTTCACTGCAACATACAGGCATCACAGGTTCTATGTCGTACGCATCATTACAAGGTACAGGCATCAGAAGCCCTATGTGGGTACACATCACTGCAAAGTACAGGTATCCTATACCAAAGAAGGTATTTACCGCATGAGAATATACTATTCACAGACCGTACCCAGTAATACCTTACAATACAGCTAGACCCTAAATGTAAAATACAACATATCACTGTAATGTAAAGGCACCGAAGGTTAAATAAGATACTCATTAAACCCAAGAGAGTATAGCCATAAGGTACTTACCACCATATAGGTCAGCCATCTCATGCCGGGCACTTAACCATCACCAAATCCAGCTTTTACATGCTCAACGGATACACACCACATATAACATTAATTTTGCAGTGATTGCATCCCAGTCCATGTTTGGTAACCAACTTCATAAAGTACAGCCATCCATGGCCCTATGATAAACTCACCGCCACGCTGAGCAGTCATATTTACTACAGTGCTCTCACTACCCGTGCATACAACCGTACCACGATCTTGTGTTACTCATCACAACCAAGTACAGATCATCCAGGTCCTTTGGAATAAACTCGTACAATCCAGTTCCTAACCACTACTAACCACTGCAATGTACAAACGATGTCCCAGACGCTATGTTTATTCGATGCAACGGAATATAGTCATCCCAGAATAAGTAATACCAAAGCTGAGTATAAGCATCTCAGGCTTTATGGGGTATTCACCACGACATACTATTCTAAAAGCCATCTAACATCGTAAGTGGGGCCTACATCACCACATAATTATGCCATCCCTGGTCCTACGGGATACATATTACTATCAAGTTCAGCTATCCAAGACCATCATATGTACCACACGGTACAGATACTCAAGGCCCTGTGCGATAGATACCGCAACCATGTATGGCCATACCTACCAGGCCGTAAGGGGTGGTTTCCAACTCGGAGTAGAGTCAATTACATGTCATGTTTGGTACTCACAATTTGCAAGTACAGATATCCAAAGTCATGTCGAGTACTAAAAATGGACTGGTATTGCCTTTCATCGCCAGGCCTAGAGCCTAATATTGTTTGATACTGTGTTAAAGTTAACATAGCCTGGTATAGGTAGGGTGTCAAAAGGTACGTTAACAGTTCCCATGTCTATTTTTCAAATTCCTACGTTCTCCTTTCACAATGAAATCTTTACCTGAAAGTAAGGGTACCTACCTATCACTGGTACAGTCATTCTCAATTTTACGTACCACCACGTAGTTCAGCTATGGAATGTCAAATGGGATACTCACAACCAATTAGTACAGTAATATCTGGTCTTAGTGGAGATGCATCACTGCAAAGTACAGACACTTATGTTCTATGAGGGTATGCACAATCACTGGGTAGAGCTATCCAATGTCCTAATGGGTGTTCACTACTGCAGCGTGCAGTTAACCAAGGCGCTCACCAACCAGTACAGCCAAATATAATATATTCTAAGGGTTACTTATCGCCACTAAATGGAGATATCCCATACCCTATGAGATGCTCACCACAATCGAGGACAATCGGCCATAGCCCCCATCGTATACACACCACCATCTAGTACCGACAAATCGATACCAGACATTAAGGGCTTCTCGCCACCACAGAGTACATACATCCCGGTCCCTATAGGGTGACTAATATTTCTTGTCACAGCCATTCCTAATTCCTGGTACAACGACCATTACTTTGACCCCCTGACCTCATAATCAATGGAATTCAACTACTGACGGTGACCACACTTTCTATTAAGTTTGAAGATCCTAGATCCAGAGTATCAAGGGTGAGGATTCTAGTACTAATTATTGGTAGGGTATTACTCAGAAACCGTGTGATCTACCGACAAACCGACACATAGATCGACCGACTTTGATTAGTTAGTTTGTCCTTGAAATGTCATTGACCTTGACCTCGAAGTGGTTAGCATTTTATTTCCACTTAGAGAAAGACATTGAGTTACCAATGTTCATACAAATATTCAATAATAATGAAATACATTAAACTCATATCTGAATACTAGTATTATTGATGGCAGCTAGCAATTTAAGAACCCCATGGCAGTTTTACCAATTATTAGTATTTGTTATTAAACAAATCACTTACAATGAGAAAATATGTGCTAACCACTACATCTATCACTTTCATAACCAAAATTGAATTCAAAACATACGAGAGAATAAGGAAAAAAGAGAGGAAATATCTAGTTTTACTTTTTTAGCTATCATTTCACATTGACCTTGAAATGACCTTGACCTAAAATTGGTCTTAGGTGTATGTCCATTTGGTGTTTATAATCAACTTGATAATATCCATGCAAACAGGAGACACTTTATACGTTAACAAACTAATCACGTTAGATCATATTATGCCATGGGGTTTTCGTATGAATGCAAACTCGCCAAGCATGAAATGGCTGTTTATTTAAAAAAATGATACATTTTAAATTAAATAAATGGCTTATCATATGGAAATATGTACTAACCAACACAACTATCATTTTCATAACCAAAATGAATTTGAAATATATGCTATATTGAGAATAATTGAGAGGAAATATCTTTTTTATACTTTTTTCCAGCTATTTTATTCAATTTGACCTTGAAATTACCTTGACATTGACCTCACATTTTTCTTAGGTTCATGTCCATTTGATCTATATAATCATATGAATAATATTCATAAAATATTAGACACTGCTTACGTAAACAAACAAGTCACATTAGATCATAGAATGCTAGGGGCCTTCGTAAGAATGCAATCTCGGCCAACATGCATATGCATAAAATGGCTGTTATGACAATATTTTTATATTTTTAATCAACCAAATGGCTTATAATGACAGAATATATACAAACAAACACAACTGTCATTTTTACAACCTTATTAAATTCAAAACACATGCTATACTAAGAAAGATAGAGAGCAAATATTCATTTTTAGCTATTTTTCTGACTTTGACCTTGAATTGACCTTGACCTTGACCTCAAACTGGTCCATGTTGTATGTCTTTTTGATGCATATTATCAAATGAACAACATCCATGCAAATATGTTGCAATACAATTATAAACAAAATCTTAACACCAGAACATAGGACATCGGGTGTTTTCGTAAATTTGTTCCGAAGCAAGAGTTGTTGCCCCTGTTAAAAAATCTGCACCACTTTCTGATTTGGCATCCACCTTTTTCCAAAGCCTGAATGTCTATATTATTCAAAAATAACAACAGACTTTTTCTACCAGATGGGGTAAATGAAAATCCATTTTAAGGCTCTTTTGAAATCTGGCTCCTGGACTATCAGCTTGAAACTGTAGTCCCATCGCATACAACCAATCCTAAGGTTTCACACGGTCCTGAGAAAACAACCCAGCTGCTGATAAAGATCCTATATTTTGTGGAAAGCATATTATTTTCCCCTTAGACAGGCGTATATTTAATATAAATCGATGAAGCAATAAAATACTTTCAGCTATATTTGTTTTCGAAGCGAATCAAATGTCGTTTTGTCTTTGTACCATTTAATGATATCAAAGTCACGTTGTATTGCTACATTGATTCAGACGTTACCTTATACAGTATAGATGTCGCGAAAGTCTCAAGTATTGTGATAATAAATGTTGTTAACTTGGTGATGTTAGAATGCTCCTTGATTATCATTCGTTAGTTTGCTCTTGATTGTGCATGTACCAGTGTATCCATTTGCTTTGCTCATATGGCTATACGCTCATTCTCTCGTTTCACTTGTTTCACGTATTTTATGCTTTCTTCTGGTGGGAGCGTTTGCTTTAAAATCGTTTGTCTCTTCTGTCCCGGCTTCGTCTTCTAGCAGTTATCATCCATGTTGGATTATATTGAATAAATGAAACCGGTATTGATGCGTCATCTCTCATCATCTCACGTTGTCGTTAAATTTTATACTTACAGACGAAGTTGGTTTATTGGTAGTACCACTGATTGAAGGGAAAACATCATTCCAAGGTTATCGTGGCAAGAAGGAAGATTCAGAGAAGAAGCTTTTGTATGATGTATTCGAGAAGGGCGACAAATATTTCAACACTGGTGATCTATTGAGAATGGATAGTGATTATTATGTATACTTTAATGATCGAATAGGTGATACGTTTAGGTAACAGCATATGCTATTTCAAGTCATCAAATCTCATTATTCCTCCTCATTTTGAAACGGACAACATTGGCGCAGAACTAGCAAATTTTGTTCGTGTTCGCCTTTTGTGTTTTGCCGTTTCTGTAGAATACTGCCTTTTCTATCCGATTAGGTATTATCTTTTTGTATAATTATAAGTTAACTCTATATACCAGAAGTTATATTTATGTCATATAGGGACCTGTTGTTTTTGGGATTGCTGCACCCGATCAAACATTTATTTTTTAAAAGTTTTACATGGGGCGACTACCGATCTTTAAGAGGTTTCTGAATCTTGTTTAGTATTATGTTGTGTGCATATACTTGTGACTACAAACTGTCGTTAAGTTGGGTTCTAATAGTACAAATAGATAGTAACAAATCGGACAGGAAATACAGCATTCAACATTACACATGAAAATAATACAGACCACAATTACACGATACAATTTCCAATACGCAACTGAACGAGAAAATGAACGAAACTGCTGAACGTCCAAGTTTCAGCTTTCAAATAGTCAAAAGTTCAAGTCCGAGCTGCCAAAAAGCAATAGGACCTACTTTTAGCTATACACATCTATTGTAAATTATATAAGTCACAGGGGCAAACATAAATAAGAACATGTTGCAACTCTACAAAGTCCTACTTTTGTTTGTCCATTTGGCCAAATAAAAGTGTAAGGTCATCTATGATGTATATATAACTGTATGAGAAGTTGACATGTTTATTACTGACGAGGTAGGCCTTGTCATTTGAAACAGGAATAAATCATGTAAATCATGGAAACAAGGAATAAATGTCAGAATTGTAACATAAGAACAGAAAACAATACATAATGAACTGTATAATTATGTAACATAAATGTACTTCATACCATAGTTTTGTCCTTTTGCCTACCTCCATTCACTGTCACTCCAAACTGCTGTTTTCTCATTATATTTATCTCTATACATGTATATGTGCATCGGGTTCTCGCTCATTCCTACCTTACCCTTCCGCCTGTGCACATATCTGGACCACACGCTCTTTGTTCCTACAGTTTGACGATACGGCAATTGTCTGTTAGCTTCTACTCCCATACATTCCTGCTGTTTAGGATGTATGTCCATATACTGTCGGTCTGTCAAATATACCGTAACAGAATATACGAGTACATTAGTACACAGATAAATCACATAGTAAAATGATAATACAAATCGGTCAGGGAAGGCATTGCCAACTGTGCTGCCTCTACAAATAAAATCTTTATCATTATATTATTAGTATTGCTACAACTACAAAGTGCATTAATAAAACATATATCAGTATTCTCATTGTTTTTATACACAGGTGGAAAGGTGAGAATGTATCTACGACAGAAGTTAGCAACATTTTAACAGATCTAGATTTTATACATGATGCTAACGTATATGGAGTTTTAGTACCAGGTATGTGGTTATGTATACTGATTTATATGCAGCAGTTAGATACTTGTAGTTTACAAAGGATGCGAATCTTTACATTTTAGCTAGCAATAACAAATTGCAGATGTCCACATGGTTATTTCTCGCCAAACGAAACATGTTACAATTTAAGCGAACGTTCTTTGAGATTCTTTACGTTAGTGTGATTTTGTGGACCAGCTTACCAAAACGGATAATATCTTACGTACTTACGTCATAGTAAAGTTTATGTTATTTATTCTTCTAGGCAGGTGGCTTTATCGATCAATTCTGACTACAGGAAAGTATTAATGTTCCAATGGTGAGTGTGCCTCCGTAGCTCAATGGTTACCGTCTAATCTGGCGACCCAGGTCCAAACACGGGTGGAGGCACTCATATTCCTGCCAGAAAGCTGACTGGCAAATAAAGGCTATGTTCGGCATTTAAAAAAAGAGTCTATGGGTATGGTTCTATGATATGTTTCTATAGTAGTATATGTAAAAGGTTGATCATTACACACTTTATACATTCATTGAACATTCTAACGTCCAATACGATTGCATTAAAAAAATGAATTTCAAATTTTACAGGTACTGATGGTCGTGCTGGTATGGTATCGTTACATTTAAATGATCCTGAGCTCGGCACACTGACGTCAGCAATGGTTGTCGCCCTTTCTAAACATGTACGCCATGTTCTTCCGTCTTATGCCAGACCACGTTTTATTCGGATCCAGAAAGAATTCGATATGACGTCAACATTCAAACAGCAGAAAACACACCTTGTTCGGGAAGGTTTTGATATTACTGTTGTAAAAGATCCTGTCTTTTACTTGAATTCAGGAACTTCAACATATCAACCACTGGATGAGGGTGTTTATAAACAAATCATGGCGGGAAAACTTTCACTGTAGACTCGTGCAACTATTTATAAAAGACAATTGCTGGATGTAGATTAGAATTATTAATACATTCTGACAAATTCACATTCCGCTTAAACTTGCATACATGTCGTTATTGCTATATGAATAATACATTTTAACGGACATGGACAAGGGTACAGAACATCTAGCAAATAGTGTCACGTGTCTGCCCGTGCAGATAGATGATCGAACAACAGAGGAAAGTATACTTCCTATAACCAGGCAACATATGCCCAAGTATTGTTGTCTAGATACAGTACGATTATGAGTTATAAATGTACATCAATACTTCGTTATGACAAGCATCGATATTACGAGCATCCGGGCTATGTCGAACAAATGTCAAAGTCCCGACGAATTTGCTTTATGTTGTATATAGATTTACCCCTTTAAGACGAGCATCATTATTACAAGCACCCAGTTGATCTAGAGCACTGGGAATGATCCATTCAACAATTTTCATTGATTATAAGCTTTAGTATACTTTTTTATAACACAAGAACGCAATGCAATGTGCTAGTTATGGTGTGTTCAATATGTTACCGGTGCGTCAGTGTATATTCTTATCCATGATAATTTGTTTTTATCATAATAAATATATCAAAAACTTTATTGAGTTTATTGATTTAGGTGACATATAATGTAGGGTAGACAATTTTGACTAATTCATGGAGTATGTCGTATGAATAGCTCGAGATGGTGTATATACTTGCTTTTAGTGGTATATACTGGGTGTCCAAAAAGAAAGTAACTATACAGTTTCAGTGTATATTTACCAAATCTCCTCATTCTACTATCGTAAAGAAAATGTGCACATGTGTAGAAAAAAGATGTAAGTTTTTTTTGAGACCATATAGTTTTAAGATTATAACTTGAATAATTTTTAGAAAAATGTAAAATTGCTGAAATTACCTTATTTTTCCCGTGATGTCTATTCAGTAATTTATGACATTTTCCTTCTTGCACTTCTTTTTAACTATTGATAGCATTTGCACAAGTGTCTAAACTGATCTTCTTACCTTCTCTGTTGACGTTTCCCGTGAGCATAGATTTTTTTGTTGGCTTTGTGCTGTACACTAGCGATTTCACATAGGACCATAAGAAGAAGTCGCAATTATTTAGATCCGGGGTGAAGGCAGGCCATGTCATACCACAGTGGTATTACCTGGAAATTACTTTGGATCCAACTGTTTCAAGGAATTCATCCAATCCCTTATGTACAATGTGTGGCCCTGGCACATCTTGCATGCACTGGGATCATTCCAAAACAATACATCACCTGCAGTGTTTAGGAATGAGCTGGTTTAACAAAGACAAGTAACGGATTGAGTTTATTTCTCTCTTTTGTGCTATCTTAATCGCTAAAATATACACTCTAAAGCCAACATACACATATATGCTGCTGTGGAACATCAAAAGCGAAGGTTAGAAAATTAGGTAAGACACATGTGACAGTGCAAATGTAATTGATAGTTTAAATGAACGAGTGCAAGAAGGGAAATGTCGGAAGGCGACATGCATCGTGAAACCGTCGTTTATTACTTCAAAACGACGTCACAGACAAAATGAGGTAATTTTAGAAAATTGACACTTTTCTTAAATCTATCCGGGTTTAAATCTTAAAATTGATCACAGAAAAAACTGTTATCTTGTGTCTATACCTGTGCAAATGTTAGTTGCCATAGCAGATCGAAGGGATTTGATAAATATACACTAAAACTGTATAATTTTTTTTTGGACACCCTTTACATGTATGTTAGTGATTACCCATTATTACGATGAAGTACATCGTGGTTGTTTCCGTAGGTATCGATTCCTTCTGATTCACTGTATCTGCCCTTCTGCAAAGTCGTTGTCCTGCAAATTACTGCTTTGTTTCTTTCTGAAAGACTCGTATATACCTTTCAGAAAGAAACAAAGCAGTATTTTACAGGACAACGAATTTGTGTGCCTTGTAAGTGTACACTAAACTATCGGACCGTATCTCTAAAGCCATATACAGAAGCGTTTTAGCATTGTACTCTCGCGAATAACTTTACCGGAAACATGTCCTGTAAATATGCAAAATTCACACTTCAAATGGAAATAACACATGGGAAAAAACTCAAAACACAACAACAAGTTGTGAGGTGGGAGACAAAACACTATTATGATATCATGGTTCAAGATTAAGCTACCATACTAAATCTGCATTCATAAGCATGGTTTACACCGTTTCCCCACTGGTTTTCAATTCTAGCTGTCGGTTTATATACACAGTGATTAACACTAAATATTTAGTAGGTACCTACCAAATCGGAGAGGCTCCTACTAAATATTTAGTTGGTTCCTACTAATTATTTAGTAGGTACCTACTAATTATTTAGTAAGTACCTACTAAAAACGAGTTTTGACCCTAACCGTTCGTCATAATTCTTCTTAAGTAATCTGTAGGTACCACGTCCTCTTAAAGCACGTTAGCTACATAATTCAGAGCTGGAGAACCGATAGCTTTGTTAACATTACCTTCAGTTACATAGTCATTGCAAAACACACGAACAGCAGTACACACCTTTTTATTTCTTAGTCATTTGCTCTACAGACTAAGGTAGCTCACCGTGCTTATAAAATGTAACTGATTCTGGTTAACAACCTGTAAATATGTCTTTACTTAAGGTCTCCGTAGTGTTGTCAATCATTGCTTTCTGTACGATGAGATTGTTTGAAAGTATATAATTCATGTCGAGTTATACCAGAGACTGTAAATATTCTATAGTCTCTGGTTATACAAATCATAACTTACTGCATCATAGTTCGCACGCCTGCATACACTACACACCTTACTTACATTTACTACATGTATCATACCAACAACTAGCGAGTCATGTATCTTTTCATTACCATGAGTATTTATAAGTGCCACACTGCAGACCCTACACACAAGGACATCAAAAACAGACTAGCGAAAGCAAGATCAGCATTCCATAGACTTAGACCAATATACAGCCGGAAAACAAAGTTGCGTATTTACAACAGCAATGTTAAATCCATACTACTATATGAGAGTGAATCCTGGAGAGTGACCAAATTTGACATTAAATCACTTTCAACCTTCCACCATGGCTGCCTCAGACAAATCTGCAGAATATTTTGGCCCAACAAAATTTCCAACAAAAACCTTCTTGATCTAACAAATTCCATCTGTATCATCCAACAAATCAAACAGCGACGTTTTCGATGGCTAGGACATGTCCTCAGAATGCCTGTATCAAACAACACCAGAATAGCCCTCCGATGGACACCTCAGGGTAAGAGGCCAAGAGGAAGACCAAAGACCACCTGGCGCCGAACAGTAGAAGCCGAACTGAAAGAACTGGGATTAACCTTGGGCGAGACTGAAGCGAAAGCCAAGAACAGAGCTGGATGGAGAAAACTTGTTGTGACCTTAAGATCCGACTCGGATCCAGGAGATTAAGTGAAAGTGACACTTAAAGCATTGTGATATGAACAACAAATGTAAGGGTAGACGGAGCAACCAAAGAATACGCATTTTAATGACTGTTCTAAGCTAACTATGATACAACAATCACAAACTACCTGTATACACGAATTGGGAACACACCTGCTTCATGACAGGGCATGTTGTCAACAAGTACACTCTCACGAATTATGTTCAAACTGAATTTATCTTTGACTAAAAACTAGAATGATGTCAATGTTAATAAATTCATCCTCATATTCCAACGCACAGCGGTATCATTTAGTCGGTTAACTGTATCTCACTATCTACATGTAATTAATGTATACATTTGTTGCAGTATACCATCGTTGCATATACTTGACATGCCATATAGGTCGTACTAATTTTTGACCAACGCGTAATTCAGTAGTAACTAGATTTAATTTCATTAAGACAGCAGGAGATTTAAACATACGTTATTTATTATTGGATACGTTCAAATTTGTGGAACTACTACATTTACTAAGTTGAACGCTTGAGAAAGGAGTAAATGGTTACTTGTTGCTGTTAGTAGGCAGTGCGTATAGAACTGTCTACCATTACGACGTCGTTATGTTACTTAGTTTAAGAGTTAATTGGTAGTTAAATATTGGAATTTTCATTCCAAAAGCCACACAAAGAATGTACTTCCTTGCATTAGGGGCATCTGGAGCTGTTGGTGCTTTATATTACATGATGAACTCGTGGCGTCCAGGATGGTACCTGGACTGGGTGCATCGTCGTATAAATGATAAAGCCACTGAGAAAATTACATCATTAATAAACAACGGAAAACTTCTAATCGATGTGTTTGAAGATTTCGCAAATTCAACACCGGAGAAAAAGTTCGTACTTTACAAGGATGAGAGTTATACGTATGCGGATATAGACAAACTAGCAAACAAAGCAGCACGTGCCGCCATCGAGATTGGTGTTAAACCAGGATCAACTATTGCTGTGATGATGACCAATGTCCCATCATTTATTTGGTCTTACCTAGGTAGGATTTATTCTGTTTATATTTGCTATGTGAAAAATAATATATTAATATTTATAATTTTGTATAATTTGCAAATCGCTGCAGCATCTCTTCGACTGTTGTGGATTTTTTTGCCCAGTAAGGTTGAAATTAGTGGTATATTCTACGAAAATATTGCTTATGGTATCATAGAGATTATTTAAATCGAGGGCTGTGCTAGAGTGGTTAAACTGTTAACCATTTTACTGGCAGAGGTTTATCTTTTTAAAAGCCTCAGCTTCACCATCGATAGCAAGTTTAATAACAGTAGTCATGATTCTGTCATACACAGCAACTATGGAGTCGCTAGCCAAGGCAGATGGAGAGACCGAGTTCCCCTCTCGGTCGTGCGGATGATGTCTAAAGGAATGGAATAACCAGTATGTATGCAGCAGTATAGCTGCAAGAACTTAGTGCCGAGAGTACATCGCCTGTCTGTCTGTCTGTCTGTCTGTGGGGCTTGTCTGTTGGGGTTAACTCCCTTAGCCAGATTTTCTGTTGGGGTTAACTCCCTAAGCCTTTATTGAGCCAACGAATGACCACAAGACAGTGGTACAACATAGAGGCCTGTTCATTGGCAACAGGGCTTATCTACACATCGAAGGGCCTGGCATGCTACATGTCCGGAGCAGACTTCCTCAACATTTCCTGTAGTTCTGCTTGATGTCCTCAATTGTTGTGAGTCGCCACCCGAGAGACTAAATACTGACTGGGAAGATGTAATCATTCTGCACCTTATTCGCCATGTATGCGCATTAATTTTAAATAAATACGATTATGATACAAATGGTTATGAAAATGAACACACGATACCACCAAGAAACAAATCCGCTACACTAATACATGATATGAAATATTAGTTTACTATTTAAGAAGAAACTATATTGTAATGTGGCTTAAACGATTTGTTTCATGAATTCATGGTTTTGCATTCCAGGGTTTATGAAAGTTGGTTACGAAATTGCTTTTATCAATGTCAATCTTCGGGCTCGTTCTCTGTCACATTCTATTACTTCATCCAGGGCCAAGGTCCTTATTCTCGGAGAGGGTAAGTATGATAATTTATAATTGGCTTATTAGACATATGGCTTGGTATGGTAAAGGCAAAGTTAGCTGAAGGATTTAAGCATACACATGTACAATGTATGCCGAATGTAGACTTCCAGTAAGCTTTCTTCACAGGTTCACTTCAGTTAGTTTATCATTTGCAATTACCTTAATAGTTTATAAATGACAAAAATTGATACAGTTTACTAATCAACCGTCCTGGCGTAGAAATCAACCGAAAAGGAAGCAAAATATACGTGCTCTTACGTCACAACATCCAAATTGGGCAAATAACATGCAAGTAACGAATAGCTCATGTCTCCAATAACACGGGTTATCCATTAGCAGATAACCCCGATAATGTGCAGTATGTCATTTGTTGTGGGAGATCAGTATATAGGCATGAGTATCAATTGGAGTAATGCACATTTTGAGTTTTTGATAATATTTTATTATGGTATTGTCTAATTTACACTGTGATATGTGTACACGATACTGTATGATTTATACTTCTTAGGCGCAGTACTGAGAGACGCTGTATTGGAGATAAAACAAGATATACCTGACATTACGATATATGCACTCGGAGAGTCTGCTCAATCTACGCCCTTTCTGTCATTTGATCTTATTTTGTCTCGAATGTCGGATGGACCAATAGACCGGACAGTTCGAAAACATGTGACACCACTGTCCATAAATGTATTGATATATACCTCCGGAACTACAGGTATGAATGAATACTATAGATGCTTCTATTCTTCAATGGAAACATGTCGTAATAAGGCTAAGCCAGTGGCGAAAGGGCAAAACACACTTGTATTTTAAGCCAGCAAAACATCGATAGAGTCATTTATAGGGTGTCGTCGATTAAACCCATGTTTCTGTGATAACGACTACCTTAGGTGTCCCCGCACCGAGGAAACTCTCCCAACCAGCAGGAATACATCATCTGTTATATATTTATTTCAGTTTCTATTACCTCTCAAGTATTATTTTATATCTTCTACGCAAATTCTCTTTTCTAGATTATGTCAACCATTTGTACGTTATGCAATCTGGCTTAAGTAAACGATCGTCCTTGAGCAGATGATTTGGATCAGATTGTATTTTATGTCTCGCCGTGCTTTATAACAGGTGTTTGTAATATTTCACTATTTCTCAGGTTTGCCGAAGCCCGCTATTGTGTCTACTGGTCGATGTCTAGGTACTGGTATAAGGTTTCAAACCAGTTCATCATCGGCGGAGGATATACTGTATTGTGCATTACCACTGTACCACTCCGCCGCCTTACTTATTGCATTCGGCTATGTTGTTACCACAGGTATAATTATGTTGGTTATAGAGTGCGAATAAATTAGTTTGATATTCGAACCTTCCGTTAGGATAGTTTAACATTTGATTTCTTGTCAATAATTTAATCTCGTCATTTGTTTACATGAGCGAGTACCTTTACGAGTATGTACGGGGTGAACTGGAAACACTGATCTGAATCACCGGCAAGGTTCGCACGACTTGCTCGCATTGATACGCACAAGAAGCTTGTAGTATATTATTGCATAAAGGTCGAGGCCAAATTTTTTTCCGATGTCCGTACTGTTTATTCAATATCAAAGTTCAATATGATATATGAAAAGGTATGGGGAAAAATCTCCAAGCATATTTTAAAATCGTTGTGGAAGTGCGTTTTTATTATACATGCATATGCATTCCTGTGTTTCACTGAGGAATTCCTCATAGTTTCCCCGATGGCTCCCGATGGCCCCGATGTTTTTGCAGAACCTGTCTCCGAAGCTCATAATTGTCACCGTGATTACATCCCCGAGGCAGAGGGACCGACGTATAACGTCGGGAACACACCGGGAGTTTATTAATCTTACGTACGCACATTCAAATTAAAGTATTTACTCGTAATGTGTGATATCATTTATGATCAGGTTCAACAATAGCACTCACAGAAAAGTTCTCTGCAAGACATTTTTGGGAGGATTGCAGAAAATATAACGTTACTGTTATACAGTACATCGGTGAATTTTGTAGGTATCTACTCGCCCAACCAAAGGTAAACATGTTTTTGTCACCAGTCTCTGTAAAGATGCACTATGCTGCAGAACAACATCGTTTTAACTTCGTCTAATTTCTTTTTGTGATCACATTTGCTAATGGACAAATAACTTTTATATCTATATGTACCATAACCATACATGTACCGATATGGTGGAAGTTGAAGGTGTTGATAGACTAGATAGACTAGATTGACAGTCATTGCATGAACTACACTTAAATATTCTGTCGTGTCAACATACATTGGTAAAAGGCAACTATTATCCAGCAACCAATGAAAAAACCAGGACGATTGGTTTAGGATTGTTTGATATATCATTAGATCTTGTTTTGACCAAGCGGTATTTGTATAATATAACATTCCAACTTATGTTTTACATGTTTCAGTGTGTTCTTTTTTGCGCATTTCTCGGTCTGCTGTTTCCGTTGTATGTTACCTTCCGTGTCCAATATGTTACTATCTTTATGTTCTAGTCGAAAGAAGACGGCAACCACAAAGTGAGGGTGGCTATAGGTAATGGTTTACGTCAAGATATTTGGGAAGAATTTCAGCAAAGGTTTAAAATTCCAAACATAAGGGAGTTTTACGGAGCAACAGAAGGAGCAGCCGGGACAATAAACTTAACTAACAAAGTAGGATCATGTGGTCGATCATCACCATACCTGGTAAATACGTATACATCACAGTTTGTCTCTTCTTATATCCAAATTATGCTCGTCCTTTTCACCGGGGCTACTTTCATGTAATTCTAGTAATAGAACTGTCCGTTGTTGTGCATCTCTGTTGAATGCTGCCTTTCCTGTCCGATTTGTTATCAACTTATTATCTTTATGTATCTGTAGTAACGAAGTGAATCTCTACCTCGATATATGAAACTAATGGGTTCATATACAATCGACTACATGTACGTCGAATACTCATTAAGCAACTTCTAAATACTATTGATACATTACAGATTGGACACATACCATGCCGAGCATAGCCGTTATTTGTCAGTCAGCTTTCAGCTGAAATACGGCAGGCATATTCAGGAGTGCCTCCACCCGTATTACACCCGAGTCACCGGATTAGATGACTAGCGCTAACCATTTAGCTACGTAGGCACACTAACAAAAACTATTAAATTATTGATTACTATATAAGCATTAAAATAATTATAAAATGAAGGATTACATTTAAACACAAGAAAATTGTTTTCTCAAATTTCAGAGACAATTTACACCGATTGCTTTTTTGAAATTTGACTTGGAAGCACAGACACCTGTGAGAAACAAAGCCGGCTTTTGTATACCAATAGGACCAAGTAAGTCAACAGCTTAAAGTTGACAAATCCGATACGTTCATCCCTGGAATATAAAATAGTTTCAGGCATCATTATAATTACATAATTTTTTTATTTTGTTCTATGTTTTTTTCTTTGTGTTCCTTTTCACCCGGATAAGTATTAAAATTCTGCTGACGTAAGAACATTTGTACAAGGAAATAAATTATGAATGTGTTCCTCTACAACTCCTGGTTGATGTACATGAATTTCCTGCTTATCCTTTCATGTTTATATCTAGGAAAATATCGATAAGACGTGAAAGTTGTAATTATATTACGCAGACACTACACTGCTAACAACGCTTCTGGAGTTTCACTAACGTACATGAAGCATCATGTACTATTTTGCGACATTTTCCATGGAACCAACAAATTGCACCCCTTTTTATTATCACCATATACGAGCCTCTGTGACTTATTTGAAACAGAATTGATGTTAGTTCGGCATCGCTAAAACTCAAGAAATGCTCTTGCTAGTGTACCAAACAAGTTACCAAAGCATAACTAGGGCAGCTTACTTGCCATTCCAGGGTCAAACATTTCTCGAATGGAGTGTAGTTTGATTGTCTAATATACAAAAATGTATAACAATTGTCATGAATTTAATCAATTTCAGCATTATCTCAAATGGGCAGTCTCAAATACTAGTACCACCGTTGTAAAATTACTCCGCAACGATTTTACTGACAGTCCATAGGCTGTAAAGTGTTGTATGATTATTCATTCTTTCGTGTGTTCAGATAAATGCTTGAAATTAATGGGGAACCAAATTATGAATGTCAGAATTACTTGTCTACGGGATAATGGCTAAATTATTCCGATAGTACAAAATTGATATCAGTATTGTTGGTTTGTTTACCACAGTACACCATACGGAATAATTTATATACTTTCCTTCACTTTCTCCGTGTAAAAGGCAGCAGCTATCAATGTTTTGTATAACTGGCTAGCTCTTAATACAAGGATCTTTAAATTAATGTCGTAAACATTTTCGAAATTCCATAATTAAAACGCTACATACTATCGGGTAATTGCTATGTACGCACAGTAACCAGGGACAAAAAGCACCGAGACATATATTTTCCAGGGAAAATATGAGGCGATTTTTCTTACAAATATATTTTTGCGATAGTAGTTTTTCGAATGTTCGCCGAGGCGTCGACGTTTGTTGTATCTGTTGTTTTATAGACGTGTGGTTTATAATCGCCTAAGATACTTGGATCTGTGTGTCTCCACTCTTAGTCTTAATTTACTAAACGCAGGTCTGATTTTAGAGGTTTAGGGGTCACTGTGTACACTATTGATACTGTAATATTGACACGCTACTGAAGTCCTTGGAAATCAGCCACCGACCTTTCTTAGAGTGTGCACAACTACGGTTTAAATACCAAAGAACTTTGCTATCCCTTCCAACTCCGAACATAGAAAACAGGTGTCTGCAAGTGGTCATGCTCTCGATCAATGTTTGGTCATTGATTATGATGTGGCATCGTTGCTGCACAGTTCTACTGTGCTATGTATCTATCTTCCACAATGCATTTCCTAATGTTTTACTTTTATTCAGGGCAGTTGTTTAGCTCATTCCGTTTCTTATTCTATTCCGCATATTTTGTACTTACAGATGAAGTTGGTTTGATGGTGGTGCGACTGGTTGTTGGTAAAACATCGTTCCTAGGTTACCGTGGCAAGAAGGAAGACACTGAAAAGAAATTGCTCTATGATGTTTTTGAGAATGGGGACAAATATTATAACACCGGTGACCTGTTTAGAGTGGATAACGAATACTATATATACTTCAATGATAGAATTGGTGACACGTTTAGGTAACTGCTTTCAGTAGTATCAATTATATATGATCCATTCATTGTATGTACGCAATAGTTTCAGTACTCGTTCAATCGTGTGTTGTTCTTGCATTCATGCCCATAGTCAAACTCAAATTGAAGAGTCTACGCATTGTCGGTGTTCGAACCCACGCCATCTAGGTTAGCATTTGAGAGCTCTACCGAATGTGCTAAAGGAACGGTCCCGATATTAGGAGAGTGGGATAACCATGCTGAAACCATAGGCATTTTAATTACTTATATTCGATATGTTGACTTTTGGAATGGATGCGTGGAACCAGTGCGATAATAAGTTATTGAAGACATGAAAGTAAGACCTTTACCCATTGAACATGTAATTTACAGCTTGCCAATACATGTTGCTATTTACCTACACAATATGTTCCCCTACCAAAAAGATGATAGATAGTCGGACAGGGAAGGCAGTCCTCAACTTAACCGGCCGAGCAAAGTAATCATCAAAACATCACACACCACAATTACAGGGCACAATGCCCAACACATAACCGAGCGAGAAAATGAACTGCCCAAGTCCCGGCTGTCAAAAAGCTTAATGACCTAGTTTCAGCAATCAACAAGCTGAGTGCCCTAGCTGTCCTTGCCGAATGTTAGATCAACTGTATATTGTCTAGTTTGATTTCAGTGAAGTTATCATATGCACTCTTTTTGTGGTATTATACTATACTAATTTGAGAGGTAATGCAGTATGTAATTATTTTTGGGGACAGTATCTAGTCTTGCATGAAGTATCTCTTAGAGATACGACTGGTATTGTCTTTGTTCGCCTATTGTGTGGATGGCTATGTGCTGCTCCTGTATAACTTCGAATTGTCTGTGCAGTATAATTTACAATATCATTGTATACCCAGGTGGAAAGGTGAGAACGTGTCCACGACAGAAGTTAGCAATCTCTTAACTGATCTAGATTTCATACATGATGCCAACGTTTATGGAGTTTTAGTACCAGGTAAATCTATTATATTACTGTAAATACATGTTATACCATTCTCGTCCAACAGCGTACAGGAACTGACTAACCGCTGGTGTATTAACTTGGTGTTGTATATGCTGCAATATTTCAGGCATATTTGCGAAACATGGTACTAGAACACTTACGTGTGAATTCGTTGTCCCTTTTTTTTAAAGAACATACTATACCATGCAAGGCAACGTAAATGAGTATGATCATCGATGTAGTGAACTTACGCCTACTGCCTTCTGCTGACATCATTGATGATGCCAAGATAGAATATGAAACGGCTATTCGTTTGTAGTAACGACAGACTCGTTTGGCTATTTCATTAGTGGAAACTTAATTTTGCTGTTATAATTAGATAGAGAATATTAATTTTGATAATAAAATGCATATCAGCAATATTCTAACAACTTGATCACGATCTGCCCTTCCCTCGGTTGATGCATATTTCACAACAGTGAACGAGTATAGTATCTATATATCTATATGCCGTAACAAGCATATCGAAATATAAGTCCTTTGTAATACGATAATCAATGTGTTCTCCACCGAGGATTCACGGAGAGCGCAAATGTGTTGTCTAAATGCATTAAAGCAATGGTCTTTGATGGAAAACAGGATTAAAGGTTTCAAGACATCCAAAATTTCAACCAAACCCATTTCCCAGGTGACGGTATCGTCAAATCTGTCAAAGTACGGCTTGTTGTGAATCACGCGCTGTCTGAAGTCTATTATATTCCCGCCGTCCCCTGTGTGACACAATGTGGGTATTGCATAATATAACAGAATATAGGACAGAACTTACTTTGGTTGCGAGAGAGCGTAATATACATGATAATACGTATGTTGTAACATTACTTAGACATTTTCTAGCGAACAGTGGCTGGACTGACTTTAGACACCAAACAATTAACATTTTATGCTTTAGCAATCTATTACTGCCACAATTAGATGTAGACTTCTGTTACATCTTTGTAATATTCCCTGTGACGAAACCTCATGTAATATTATTATACAAAGCATTGGTAATATGTTTGTGACCATCTTGTATATATGTACAAATATGAATTAAATTTGGCTTGTCCTTAGTGAATATTAATTATACTGATAAAAGTAAAATGAACATATTTTGTTTGCATCAGGTACAGACGGTCGTGCTGGTATGGTATCGTTACATTTAAATGATCCTGAGCTCAGCACACTGACGTCAGCAATGGTTGTCGCCCTTTCTAAACATGTACGCCTTGTTCTACCGTCTTATGCCAGACCACGTTTTATTCGGATACAGAAAGAATTCGATATGACGTCAACATTTAAACAGCAGAAGACACACCTTGTTCGGGAAGGTTTTGATATTACTGTTGTAAAAGATCCAGTATATTACTTGCACCCAGGAACATCAACCTATCAACCAATGGATGAGGGTATTTATAAACAAATTATGGCGGGAAAACTTTCACTGTAGACTGATTAACATGGTTGAAGTCAGAACATATCCTGACCGACGCAGGAACCAAACACGTTGCCAAACTCGTAACCGTGTACATTGATTTTTAAATATTTAATGGTCTGTTTGTGGTACGTTAGTCGACTCATACATTCCAACAATTTTCTGTCGGTAAGTGTAAAGCCATCAACAGTCTAGAAATGTGTGTCGTGTTAAAAGCATAGACCATGCTTGTTACTGGGTATCAGAAGTTATATGACCAGTAGTTGCGATGGTTAATATGCGTCTGACTCATCCATCAGTTACCTGAAACCACTAACCCTTTGTTCCTTGAGCAGATGCTAAATTCCTTTCCTGTTTTAATGACTCGATTAAAATGATAGTCCGGCAGAACTTGCACTGGACCGTGCAATGTCTTCTATACAAAATATTTTTGCATTTTCTTGTTCTCCTGACAGTAATATAACATAATCCGGATGATGCCACCTTGTCATCATTGAGCAATTCTCACAATGAGGCCCTGAAGGGGTACATGAATTTTCATGAATTAGGCAGTATAAGTACAGTATCGTTTAGTCAAACGTGAAGCAATACATCTTAAATGTTGTTTATATTGTATTAAATAATGCGTTGCATCATTATACATAACCTTTGTAATAGTAGCATGTGGAAATGAGGCCCTGATAGTTGTTTATGTCTTATATGAGGCCCGTTTTTAGACAAAGATGTGAATTAAACCAGTAAATGATACATGGTACCATATTTTTCATTATATTGATACTTACTATTGAATTCAGTATTACTGGCAATTATGAACAACCTATATTGCATGACTAAATAGTTTATTTCATTAAATTGAGGCCCTATCAAGGGTAAATCAAAATGTAGAAAAATGAGTGAAATTTTATTAAATCGACGTCAAGATATTTTTTTATTCTGTTATGCTTTAAGGAATGCAATTGTAACCACAACTTATAATGTTAAGGCCATGTGATCTAAATATTCATGTGCCACATTTTGAAAAAGTAAAATTTAGCAATGAGGCCCTGTATGCGTGTTAAACTAGAAATAAGACAAAAATGGTAAATTATCCATTTCAACATATCAAACAATAGATCTTACTGATTAATGAGATTATAGTATTGTTAAGAATACATAACTTAATAATATTAAGAAATTAAATAATCAACTGAGGCCCGGAATGGATCGATATAATACGGGGTTCTGTCTTATCAAAGCACTTACGGATATCTTAAACTTACGCTCAAATTAAAATTCCTTGTAATTATTTTACTACAAACTACAAATAGGGGACATATTTGGTTTGTAGGAGCAAACTACAAATAGGGGACATATTTGGTTTGTAGGAGTTCATTAACGAAAAATCGTTAAAATTGCATCACACTGTGTAGCAGTTAAATAATTTTAATGATTTTAAATTTGGTCGTGAGTTTAAGAATTCCGTAAGTGCCTTGATGAAACAGTAACTGTTACCAGCTAATTTTCATTTTGCATATCATGCATATAGTAGCAAAGCTTGATTAATCGGAAAAAAAGTTTAAGAAGGGTTGAGATATTTTTACTTCTGAAGTTATCATCAATTTGGATATTCAATCTGCATGTTTCCTTTCACACAAGATGCTGCCATGCTATTACCACTGACAACCAAGCCCTATAAGGCACCACCAGCATAGTCAGTGATTATATGCCCTACCCGGATGTAATCCTTACCACAGCAGAGTACAACCATTCTATGCCTAATACCTCGCCGCTATTTACTACAGACATTTCCAGCCGTATTGGGTAGCTCACCAGAATATTGAACATCCCTTTGATGTACTCGTCATCATCAAATACAGCCATTTCAACCTCAGAGTGTACGAGATCCGTTTGGGATGCCATCACAACTAAATTACATAATTTCAAGCTGTTTGGGGTTCAAATCATCACTACCTACTACATGTTGTACACTCCCTTGTCTGTGCATACGACCACAAAGTACAGCCACTGAAAGCCACTAGGAACTCATTACCTCAGAGTGCAACCACCCAAGGCCCCATTGTGTACTCTCTAGTCACTACCATCGTTTACTGTACGTGAACATGAATACCAGATTGATATAGCGCCGTTTTCATGCGTTCAAATGCGCTATACATAGTGTTGCATCCACCGAGGCGCAGGTGCATCCTCTATTTGTGCAGATACAGCATGATCTGACCAGAGGGACATACCGAGAGAAAGCCAAACGGAATTAGATACCGACATGCCATGCTTTCAAAGGCGATATACATAGTGTTGCATCCACCGGGGCGCAGGTGCATCCTCTATTAATTTAGTGCAGATACAGCATAATCTGACCAGAGGGACATACCGAGAGAAAGCCCAACGGAATTAGATACTGACATGTCTGGTGCTGCAGGAGTGTGTATAGTATTTTTCTAATAGACAGCCTGGTTCTATAATGTGCCCGGTGTATATCACCGATACACAGCTGCTCGGCACCTTTATATTACAGCCCATACCGTCATATTTAGCGGAAAATACCACATATAATTTCCAGTTCTCATGCCGGGTTTTGATCCCGCGACGTCTGTATTGACAGCCCAGTGCATTACCAGGGAACGATCGCCTCTATATAACTCAAAGCTCTAAAAATGGCAAACTCGCCAACTTAAACTTAATCCAAGTAAATCTATTCAAATCCCATAGGATAAATCACATAATCACATAAATATTCCATCCTCGATTGAATCAAAGCACTACCGAGTGCTTGCTGCCACACAATTAATTTAACATTGATTAATGGGTTATGTCTCTGTCGAGTACTGCCTTCCCTGACAAATATGTTATTGCCTTTTGGGTCCCAGCATAACCTTGTACGGGTGTGTCGGTCTATGTTTAGTACGTTTAAAAAGTCCCATGCATCTGTAGCATGCAGTGGTATGTAGAGCCAGGAATGTACGTAACCAACAGTGGCAATTCCCTTTAAATATATGGTTTGACTCAACTACTGATGGGTACCTTACAGGAATGAATATACCGTATACAATGTAGCTTGACACTGTATTGTGTAACCCATCTATTCATAAATGGTTGCATTAGGAATTGCAGTAAATGCGAAAAAAATCACACTTGATGGTGGCGTTAAGTTTGAAATGGCGATCGGAATGACAGTACGTAGACGGCCGTAATTTGAACCTGATATAGCTTGGAATTAGTTAATTGGATGGGTGTTTGGTAGCTGTGCTGTTAAATATTCCATGCTTTGTAGATTCTGATAGGTGCTGTCTTCCCTGCCGGCTAGTATTATCCTCTTTAACTTCCATAAAGGTATTCACATGGCAGTAGTCAGTGATGATGAGTTCCACATTCAGTATATATAGAGACTGTACTGGTAAGACGATACCAGCCATATGCATTGTTAACTCACAAAACCTTTATTCACCAAGCTGTAATTAAATTTACCGTTATTCAGGCTTCAATTTAATTTCATGCAATTCAAGTTGTTTAAACTTATCTATGCCACTTGTATGTTTGTTACGACACATAGATACTTCATTTTTGATTGTCAATACAAATAATGACAATTTATTCTGATAAAAGTCACATTTTTTATAGTGCAACACACAAGCAGGGCCTCATTTTCCTATTTTACTTATTCAGAATGTGGTACTTCTATAACTTAAATATACCAAGTCTTATATAACTTCCAGTTATGATTATAATAAAGTTGCTTTCCTAAAATATAAGAGAAATAAAAACGTATTTGAAAGAGTACATCCTTTTTTATACATTAACCCTGATCAGGGCCTCGATTTTTATTAACAAAAATGCTAAGCAATGTATTACAGGTTCCTTATACTTATCAATGCCATTAAATATACAATTAATCATCAGTATAAAGACATTTACTTTACATGTTTTGATTTATTTATTTAATTAATAGTTTTGTGTAATACCGGGCCTCATGCTAGGCTTAAACCACAAATGAGGCCTCATTTCCACATTTTATTATTACAAAGTGTGTATATATCGATGCAACGCATTATCAAACAAAATAAAATTGCATTTAATGTGTTTTGATTCAAATTTGATTGAATAGTAATGTATATATAGTGATTTATTCGAGAAAAAACATGTACCCCTTTGGGGCCTCATTGTGTGAATTGCTCAATGATGACAAGGTGGCATCATCCGGATTCTGTTACAGTATAGTCCAGAGCACAAGAAAATTCAAAAACATTTTGTATAGAAGACATTGCACGGTTACCCTAAAAATTGCCGTTTATCTGCCGGACTATGAAGACAGATTTAAATAATTTCCGAAAACATATACCATGTTCTTTTATTAAAAGGACCATTCCCCACCCCTTTCAAAATACAGGATATTCATACCAATTAATTTACAACTATTTAACAGTGGTTGGTAAGTGTGTAGACCATATTGAAAATTGGTTTCTACCAAATATGTTATCCACCTAAAATAAAGTCGTTACTTACTTACTAATGGGCGTAACTTCCCGTTGGTAAACTATCGACAGATGGAATGTACAGGAGGATGTGCAGATAAACAAGTAATGTATGAACATTTGAATGGCTTATATTCAGGTTTTATTGCAATCATGTAACAGTTACCACCTACATGTTTCCCTTATATACACACATAATAACATTCTGTAAAACAGCATTCCTTGACGGAGAATTCTGTATTTATAATCGTCTGATAGACAAATAATTGTATACATTGATATTTATTGACCAATGCTACTACACATTGACCTTTATTGGCAATGATATATAAACATTAGAAAATCAAGTTTTTTTATTTTGACACATTTTCATTATGTAAAGAGCTACAATAATAACAATGAAACTATGGGTTATTATTCTAATGGCGAAAACTAGGTGCATCTCTATTTTTTCACTTTAGTCAAAATATTCATGTTTTTTCACCAGGATGCTTTTTGCATACCTTCCCAGACGTCAATCGTGATTATATATATATACATATTAAAAGTGTAGATTGCATGAAATACATTATTCTATCACTTGGTACATGTATATACTTTGTATATAATTTCGAACATAGAGGATTCGAATAATCCAGATCCGACTATATAGTAGGGAGGTTACGAAACTAGCTTAATTTCTTCTTTGGATGGTGGTGCATATATATAAAAGTATATGTTTTATTCTCGTACACGTTGGGATTCGCAACCTCTGTATTATCTCCCTTTTTACTCCGTATGTTCTTCTGTAAACATAAGTGTATATCCTTACAGGTACTTCGCTTTATTGGTACATGAGAACTATACATTAGATAGTGATGCATTAATATAATACATACCCATATACAGCATGAATCTTACAGATCACTTACATGACTGGAAATAACAACCATCGAGTGTGGTGCAGTGTCTTTGGTCTGTCAAAATTAACATAATTACATGGTAGTTGCACACTATAGATGAGTAATCCTAACCTTTCTGGAGATGACTGACTACGAGTATATACACATACGCTGACGGAACTCAGGAAACATGACTTCTGAGTACCGTCCGAGTGGTATATCGGTTGTTAGTTCCGTCAGAACCATATGAAAACAGAACGGAGAAGCGATGTATTAAGATTCCTATCGTGTATCTATAGTGCGCATAAACCGTGAAGTTATGTAGTTTTGACAGACCAATAAAACCAGAAAAGGACATATGTGGTCACCTCTACAATAAAACTAGGACATATGTGGTCACCTCTCTATAAATCAACAAAACTAGGACGTATGTGGTCACCTCTCTATAATTGACATTACACCAGTGGTCAATCAAGTACATAAATGTACCTAACTGTAGCTCATGGTCCAAAGAAATATCTTTAAAGCCTTCGCCAAACAACGTCGACAAACAATAAGGCGGAGATATCTCTGCTCTGACCTAATGTAAATTGACCAGTGGCCAGTAGTACTGAGGCCAGTATTTTACTATGTAAATCGAGAAATAAGCTGACCAATGAAATGTTTTAATTTTGTTTGTTAAAATCATTGGACATATTAACATAATCCAAAGGATTCGCTTAATAGCTTACAACAAAACAACAAATGGGCGGAGCTATTTCACCGGGTTCTGGTCAGTTCACAACGTTCATTTGAATGGCTTTTTTTAAAAAATAGAGAATCTTTGGTATGTAATGTTGCTAATGCTTGACCACCAATTGTGGTTTGCTCGCATGGCAGTAATTCTTTAAAAAACTTGGTTTTGTGATACAGAGCCAGTTCTGTAATCAGCAGAAATTTATTCTTGCCATTTCGCAATTAGCAGAAATTAAAAACAGTAGAAAAATGCACAGCCCGTTTAGATGCAAAACCGCCAAATAAAACACCGCGGAAATAACCAGCTATACGGTATCATATGTATAACGTAAAAATGACTAGCGAATACTAATAAGTCGGGCAATGGTTCAGTAAGTTCGTTCGCATAAATAGTAACGTTTTGTTATGGTATAAAAATATTTAAGGATTGCGTTTTGTACATGCGTGCAAGGGAGCTAGTATGGTCTAGCGGGTCTATGACCCTTATATACATAAACAGTAGGGTAGGTAGTACTTAATGATATTGTATATGATGGTCATGGATCTGCTGATGACTCATTTGCATGCGGAAAAAGGAATCAGCTATCATGGATATTGTATTTATATATGAGCCAGTCTCCAGGAAAACCTGCTATATTGACATTATGTAATTACCATTATGTAACAAGGTTTGTAAAAGCTCTAATATAAGAAAAAAATGCATATCCATTGATTCTATTTTATGTAGTTTACTCATATAGTACTATACCTTAGCTTTAAATTTCCCCATGAATTATGCCGAACTCACATACTTCGTTGCTATGATGACCAATTTCGGAAAAGTACTCAGAGTGAGAAAAACGAGGGCTTAGTTGTTTAAAACAAAAGTAGTCTTTCTCTGAATGCGAACAATTTTGATTTTGGTAAATATTTTAAAAACAAGAAATTGCTAAAATGTGATACCATTTTGAACAGTTCATGTCAATAATTGATCAAATGGTGTAATTATGAAATACGCTTTATAGTTACGTCAATTAACGTTTGAATGACGTTTGCGACGTCACACAAAAAAGCTCCGAAAGGGGACACTACAAAAACAGCTGTAACTTCCTTAAAAAGAAAGATATTAACAGAATTTATTTTGTATTTTGCTTCATTAAGATTATTCTTTCAGGCTATGGAAAATCTTAAAATAAATATTTTTGTCAAAATAGCAGGTTTCCCTGGCTCATATGTATTTCGTCGTAAGAATATGACTACGTTCAACACTCCACTAAAGCGCATGGTTTGCAATGATAATTATTACACCGGTAAGACAATTTGACAAGTATGATTTTGGATAGATGATATAAGCTGATTACATAGGTGTATGCTAGATGCAGCTGTAATATCAGTTACTTTCAGAGCAACTGTGTGTTCCACCATGTCTCATTCGAGCTCTATGTACGCTGGACTAAGTCTTGTCACAGCTATTTTTCTTTATTCCCATTACAGTTGTATACATGTACACTTTACGGTTCTTCTCGCCAATAATTCCAAAGTATAATCAAAAGAAAGTTATATCCCCAACGTGAATATTGCACAATGAACTTTCTAATTGAATATTCCACAATGAACATTCTAATTGAATATTCCACAATGAACATTCTAATTGAATATTCCACAATGAACATTCTAATTGAATATTCCACAATGAACATTCTAATTGAATATTCCACAATGAACATTCTAATTGAATATTCCACAATGAACATTCTATTTGAATATCACAACGTATTCTTTGTATAGTACATTTCAACGCATTTATTGCACTGCATACATACACTGTATATACTCCAACTTGCTAATTTCAATGGAATTTTTACAATGTATTCACTGCTTGGCTGTAAAATTCTGAGCAATTTTGCCACTAAAAATCCCAATTACACGAAACTTGTGTTGGCGACAGAATATACACTTAACTCGTTGTAAACAATTGGGAAAAACAACACACGGTGAGCTAATGTACAGTCGTGGCAAAATGATGTATATATATATAATGATATGTTAACAATGTCTGTACGTACACGTTATGTTGTAGCAAGGATGTCTTTGTTCATTGAAATCAGAGAATGTACTTAAAATCTTTTCACTAAAAAGAGGTGAAATTTTGCTATGAAATATACTGTAACTACCTGTTCACTACAAATATTTAGACGTACGCACACTTTATACGTTTATACAATCCGTTTATCAAGGAATTACAAAAGTTCAAATGAAACACACACCAAAAAGGAAAAAAAACCTTAAGCTGACTAAAACAGATGTTTACATGATTAACATGATTATGAAACCAAACCCCACTAAATGTTGATACAAAATGGATCTTAAACGGTAATATAATTATGTACATGTGCATGTTAAAATGTTTCGATTCAGATGAATTCGTTTATACTACATGTCAAACACTGTACAACATTTACACCAGAAGGTTCATAGTTCGTTACAGACTCGGTCATACCGAATCGGGTCTATCTTTAAAGTGACATGCCCTACAATTCCAACCGTTAACATTGATTGAAAAATATTCGTCATTAAATCTGAATAATTCTTGTTAAAACCATATTCCCATGGTTTCAAATTATCTGAGTGTATCCTATATAAAGAGAAGGTAGTACAGCGTCCATGTTTAGCCGCAACGAATATGACGTCACATGAACTGGTGTCTGTGTTTGCTGTGACAACTGTAGAAAAAATGAAATGGGTACCAACTTTATTCACGTCATATCCGTTGCGGCTAAACATGGACGCTGCACTACATTCTCTTTGTATTTGGTACTTCCGAAACCATGTGCCTATGGCTAAATCAATTTCAGCAAAATACTCCTAATAGTTACCGTTTGGTACATTTGGCTCAATAGATGCACCAGCGCAGGATATCAAGCTAGATGTAGGGAATATCTCTTTAACGTCCTTATAGGAAAGTTTTCGTCTGCCCGATCTATAAATTGTCAGACATTCACTGACCAGTACATTGGTATAAAATTGCCTGTAAGCCGCTTATAACTGAACAGACCACTGGCCGCTAAATACCATAGTCGATGGCAGACTGATTTGTTCAATATCAACTCAGTCAATTAGTTTGTGGATATGTTGTCATGTGTAAGCAATTTGTGAATATTTTGTGTCGTGCTGCATTTGACCATTTTGTTCAAGCTTAAATGTTATTCAATATAATGAGAATTTTTGTTACAACACATGCGAGGCTTGAACAAGCTACATATTATGCTTGTTGCACGTTATATACTGTGCATTGATTGTGCTAAACACAAAAAATGTTTCTATAAAATATCGCCGATGTCAAAAATACAATATGTTCCTTAGTAAAATTAAAGCCAACACACTGGACATAGATCCGATTTGTTACGGCCCTAATTTGTATCCTACGCTGTGAAGATTGGCTTATTTACATTGGCCTTAAATGAAGTCATGCATATATACAATGGGGGAAATCTGTAAATTTAATAAACGGAGGGTTTGTTCATGGGCATGATAACAAGGATTACGAGAGACGACATCACAGCCGCAAATAAGAAGAGCCAGAATAAAAAGCGATCCATTATCAGAGCTACAAATCTCCACTCGTTAACAATATCTTGATGTCTCTCTTCAATGTCTTGTTTCTCCACTAATAACTTTAATGACGTCGTTATCTTATCTTGAGTCTCATCGACATCACTATCCGTAACCTGGTTGTGGAACTGGTTCTCGAACTGATAATGGTTATGCACTGGGGGTATATTAGGAGTAACCGGTACGGAATTATTGAAATGGTTAACACGGTTCAACACGGTGATTCCGTTACAATTATTGGATTCTAACGTATCGATATATGAACTAAGACACATATCTGCTTTCCTCGCGGAATGATACATAAACGGGTTGATGCGAGGTCTCAAACACAGAATACTTGCTAGGATATCATGTGATAGAATCTGTAACCACCGCGGTACTCCTCTTTGATGTGGGCCCACGTGATGAAGTTGTAAAACAAACACCGTGAGTATGATTGATAATGACGTCATTCCCATGGTAACGGTCAAATAAATTCCTACAAAAAAGAGAAAAGTTGTGAAACAAACACCGTGAGTATGATTGATAATGACGTCATTCCCATGGTAACGGTCAAATAAATTCCTACAAAATAGAGAAAAGTTGTAAAACAAACATCGTGAGTATGATTGATAATGACGTCATTCCCATGGTAACGGTCAAATAAATTTCTGAAACAAAAGAGAAAAGTCTGATTCAAAGGCGATCTTAAACTTGTTTCAGTATTCAACAGAGATCAATAATATTTGCATTCCATTAACTTACATCGTCTACTAAGTTTTTCTATACTCCACTCCTATAGCCAAACCTACATCAATTGGTGATACACTTGCTCTAATGCTCGTAATTATGTCTAGCGATATAAACATTAGGCACATAATGTAGTATATAAAAGAGTTCGAGTGTAACATGCTAAGACACTCTTGATGAATCACCCAGTTCTGATTGCGATTCTATGATTTAGGCATTGTCCAGTCGATAGCCGCTAAATGTCGCCTAAGACAGGGGTTTAAACCCTGACTCTTAATATCAGTATTCACAGGTAAAGTACGATCTCTGATTCTTCGCACCAGGAATAAAAACGTGCATTTATCGTACGTTCAACCGATAGTGCATTTTCCCCGATCACCGAGTTGCAAGTCGGAATCATGCTCCCTACACACAGCTCAGCCACTAACCATCCGCAAGACCTTGCTTCGAACATAGAGACGTTATTCAAACGAAACACATCAGAACAATAATGGAAAATATATCTTTGTAATACACATAATGCCTCCATAGAAACCCAATAGTCAGAAATGGTAAGGTCACAGTTACATTGACCTTTGACGAACTGACCTTACAAAAGGTTCATCTACTGTTGATGACCAACCACCATGTAAAGTTTGAAGAACCTATAAAAAGCGTTATTGAGTTATTGAACGGAAACCATTTGGTCTACCGACCGACAGATCGGCGATCATGTGCAAAGCAATATAACCCCTCATCAAAGATAAGGGGGGGGGGGGGCATAACAATATAAATGTTTACATACCAATCAGGGGAACAAACTCTGACGTAGCGGGCATATTTTCAGCAATGAGCAACATGAACACTGAGAACGCTAGTAGCACAGTAATTCCAAGTGTTATCTTTTCCCCGCTATCTGGTGGTAACCAGAACCCCAGCAAACTGAGTATTGTCAACCATAAACAGGGGAAAATAATATTGAACAAATAATATAATGTCCGTCTCCTCATAATAATGGTAAATGTCACATCGGGAAAGAATTCATCACAACAAAGGTAGCGCACTTCATTTCGTACAACTTTTATATCAACAAGGTCCCATTCACCACTGTATACATAGTTTGAAAGATCAACTTCAGCTGAGCGATTTGTCACATCCACCTATGAAATAAAAATCAGACAAACAAATAAGAAAATAAAAAATAAACACTATTAAGATAACCTTATAGAAGGTCCTTCCAGTTTTAGTTATTGACACTGGTGAATGTTGTACCGGTACTGTACGCTACAATGACTGTAGTGGGAGACCATATCGAATTAGATTGGTTACCTACAGGTCAGTCCAGCGTTTTTCTATTTGTACCGTACTGACGATGCACGATGTCTGTCCCTCCCTATGTGGTTAAAATCATCCACCTTGGTAGCGGTGGGGTGATAAGTTTGTGAGCCGCTAGCATGTCGAATACTGGTTACCATGTAACTACATGCCTAGTACCTGCCATTTAAAGGTATGTGTCCATTAGGAATAAACCCATAAGCCAATATGATAATAATAAAATAATTTTAATTTATTAAAGCGTTTATGGCTCTCCATAACACCAATTTATTCTCCCCTTCTTGGGGCGACCAATAACAACCTTTTCAAGCAGATAACTATAGTCATGGTAGCATTAATGAGTTCTACCAGTACATTCAGAAAACACTTCAATCTGAACCAGACAGGGTGTCATTTCCAGTATCCTTCTAATTTCGGAATTTATACGAACAGTGAAAACCCATTGTGTGAGGAAACTTTTTGCCGAGGTATTAGTTTACTTTAGAAGTTCTACTTTGTACCAAGTTATATAATTTAATATCATTTTCTTTATCCTTGCTATGTATATTATGGATTTAACCAAAATAATTTTAAAACAAAGAATTCAGATCTGGATTCAAGATACCGACATACATACCTGATAGCCGTCATATGTCCAGGACCCAAACTTCATTTTGCATAGTTGATCATCAAATGGAAAATATGTTATGTCAATTTTACAGGAACTTCGGAATTTCGCTGGTGGAGCCCAAAACACGACACCTGTATTACTGACCATCGCCTTACTCTGCATATATCCGACGGTAAAATCATCCGCACTGTAAAATAAGAACATGCTTTTTTATTTTGATTCAATAAAACATAAAATGAATCATTAGACCCAACCACACTTACTTATTCGACTGTCTCTTGGACAAAAGGATAAAGAAAAATCCGACAGGGAAGGCAGCAATCATCTGAAAGAGCACAGAAAACAGAAATAACATAGATCACAATCACACAGCACAATGTTCAGCACACAACTGAACGAGAAAATGAAACTTAACCAAAGTCCAAGTTTCAGCTGTCAAAAAGCTAAAAGTCCAAGTTTCAGCGGTCAAAAAGATATTAAAATATCTGACAGGAAGGCAGTCGACAGTCTAAGTTGCAGTTAAAAAGCCGAAAGTCCAACTTTCAGCATTCAAAAGGCCGGAAGTCAAAGCTTCAGCTGTCAGAAAGCTATAAGTCTAATTTTAGCTGTCCATGTTCAGCTGTCAAAAAGCCGAAAGTCCAAGTTTCAAATTACCGATATGTTTTCCGGGACTACGGCTACATACATGAACATTACCTGTTGAGAATGCAGATATATATACTGACAGATTATTACGTTCTAAAGTCCGCAGTCTATGTCAGTGAACAATTCTATACATTAAAGTTCCGGTGATAAAACTAGTATAAAAGCTGGTCAAAACAAGCAAATCGGTTTTTAATGCGGACCATTTTTGTTCTAAAAAGACATTGGTTCTTTATAATTGCAGAATTTCGCCTGCTATGAAATAGTTTGAAATAGTCTTAATAGCGGAAGTTACTTTGCAGAAATGAACATCTGAGATAATAACACAGGTTTTTATAAATATCTGAATGTTTTCATATATTGTGTGCATGTCCTTGAATCACAGCGGTAATTGTTAGCAGGAATAAAGATAAAAGAACCTACAAGATAATACTCATTATTAACAAGAGACACCAATTACAAGCACATTTGCTAAATCAATAGATAGCAATATGTAGATCTAATACAATGCACACATTACAGTCATTATGGCGCGTGAATGCGCTTCCAATTCATGTCAGTTTCTATATTACTAATACACCATAACAACTAATGAACAATATATTACACTGGCATATACATGTAGAGATAAAATGTTTAACGTACAACCACTTAGAGAACAAGTAAACATAGATTTATCTGCTGAAATTGAAAAATGGCTAGGAATATATTCCATCACAGCCGACGTCCTCAAAGCGGACATAGAAACCACCACAAAGGTTTTGCATTCGCTGTTAGTCAAAACATAGAAAATCGAGAAAATTCCAAATGGCTGAATCAGTAGTATAATTGTCAAATTAATAATAAAGGGAGATCTTACATATTGTGATAATTGTTATCAATACCAGGTAAAGTCTTCCTCAGAATCATATTGGACAAACAGATTGACTAAAAAGCTAAGAGAGGAACAAGTTGGGCTTAGAAGAAACACAGATTGTATAGATCATATGTTCCCCATTAGACACAATATATAACTAATGATAAAATATTTCATAATGACAATGCAAAATCATTTGAAACGTCATTGATTTGAGAAAAACATTCGATAGTATAAAATGTGAAGAATTCTACCTGATAAAATCATAACATTGATCAAAACTTTTAACACCAACTATGAATGTAGTCACGCTTATACACGATAGAGTGCAGAAATAATGGTTCTTTATCACTGTCATAGACTTGTGCATGAGAACAGCACCGGGAAACACGAGAAGACTTAAATTGGATGGACTGTGCAATCCTTTTTAGTATATCTTGATTTTGCAGATGACATCTGCTTACTCTCAGGCAGCAAACAACACATGTAACAACAACGTCGCTTGGAAATTCAGCTTGTTCCGTCCGCCTAGTTTAACATTCAGTGTTATATTTTGAAACATGCACGCGCTCACTGTTTAACATCAAATATGTTCTGCTTGATTTTTTGTGAATTGTTACTTAAAGTCAGGAGTGAAATAACTTCCATGAATGCTAATTATGAAACTGTAGTTTTTTGCGCACCTTCAATCACCATTGCATTAAAATAATTTCAGGTATTTTCAATATTAATTGCCGTAACAATGGCACGTCAAATTTATTACACAACAAGTAAATAAAACCTTGCATACATTCTATTCTGCAAGTGCGTGATTTGCAAATAGTTTGGCATATAACGATATTTATAACTGCACGTACAAGCATTTTAAAGAACATGAAAAGTCAACGCCAAAAATTGCATTACTTGAATAGTTAACGAAATGATTAACACGTACCAAAATGCCTTCTAATGTGAATTGTTAAAAATGAAACTAGGTATTTCAGCCTTTTGACAGATGAACTTGGAATTTCGACTTTTTGACAGCTGAAACATGTACGTTTTCTCGTTCAGTTGTGTGTTGGTCATTGTGCCGTGTAATCGTAGTATGTGTTGTTTTTATGATTTCTGTGCTTGGCTGTTCCAGTTCTGTGCTACCATGTCTGAATTCTTTACTGTCTTTAACAAGTGTATGCTAATCTCTAACAAGCTATGACAGACAGTTCGTTAGGGTTCATCCTAGTAGGAAAGCGATATATTTTATTTAATTGTTATATAGAAGTTTGGTTTATAGTATCACATTGTTTTATCCCCCGTGTTTACGTATAAACCTGATACAAATAAATGTCACAAATCTTCCTTCTATTTACTTTCTCAAGGAAATATCTAAATGCGGACATATCATTCAGCCACAAAGTAATTCAATTGGATATCCTGGAGATAAATTGTATCTAAAATAATAAATCATTGTTTACAATATGTCGCATACGTATCTTGTCTACAAGCTTTTGACTTTTAGATGCCTTTGTCTTGTGAGATTTCTAGATTAATAAAAAACATTATATGCATCGTAGAAATATATGCATCGTCAAGGTTAAACCGCTTACACAATGCGCTGCTGGGGAACGAATAAAATTGTCACACCTTATCAAAATGTTCCAGACATATTACGGTTTTATGCGTCATGTTAGATATAAAATCTATTAGTTTCTGAATATTGTTTATGAAGCCAAATAAAATCGAAATGCTGAAAACACTGATGGATATACAAGAAGCATATGCCAAGAAATAAGACAATTGAACATCGGACAGGGAAGGCAGCATTCACCAGAAAGAGCCAAACACAGAAAACAATATATTTGACGTCGACATTTCACATAGTCACGTCGAATGTCAACATTTCTATAGTGCATAAGTAAGTGCATTATGCCTTTTCGATTGGGCTGTTTCTTGGAGCAGGTTATAGTTTAGTTCACGGCCTAAATATTACAGTAGTACTGTATATGTAGTAGTACTATACTACATGTATAAGGGACGGAAACCAGACTATTCCCTGCTCCACAAAACAAACCAAATCCAAAATGCATATTCAAGACGACATGCCAGGATTTCGGTATATATCTGTGCTTATTTCACTCACATATGCTCTGGTGGCTGATTTACGCCAAGTCGTGTTTCTCTTTTTCGCCACAACAAAGCAACAATACGAAAACACGAATATAGGACTAATTCAACTTTGTCGTATCTTCGTGTTTTCGTATTTTACATTGTTGTGGCCAAAAAGCGAAATACGACAGAAGAAGTGCGACAGTACGACATAAAAAATGTGTCATGTTTTCGCATTGCATAATTTTATGTCGTTTATTTGCTTTTTCGTAGCGAAAATACAAAAATGCGACAGCACGACATTTTCGTATGTTCGCATTGTTAAATTGTTGCCATTTTGACAGGGTTAAAAATAAATTATACACTGGGTTTATATTATTAGATCTATATTATACAATAAGTATTATACAAAATTGCGAAAAAGCGAAAATAAATACAACAAAATCCACTTTGTCGTGTTTTCGCCACGAAAAAAGTCAAGATGCGACAAATGTAAAAGTCGTTTGGGGAGAACACATAGCGTTTACGCCACTTATCCTAAAAGCAATTTGCATAAACACGAAAATAGGAACGGGAAGATTTATCCTGAGGCAAAATATCTGGGGATACCTCACGAAAACTTTATGTTATCGCAAACTTGTAGTTACACAGTGCTGGGAGAAAGTAGGCTTTTAGCAAAATGTGAAATCCGATAAGGTAATTATGTATGTATAGAATTTAGAGCACAGAATCAAAATCAGAGAGACATTGAGTAATTCATTGTTGTTTTCCAATTTCAACCATGCGCATAACATTACCGAGCAACATAAATACATAACTAAATAGGGTGTGTCATGAAGTACAAAGTCCCAAGCTGGAAATCATATATCAATTTGTAAACAAGGCTATCAAAAGGTCATCTGATTCCCCCATTGTATAACGTCACCCATAACAAGTTTTGTTGATCAAAACAGTGTATTTATTGAGAGTTCATGAACGATCATGTCCCGAATGATGTACTAATGATTTTCGACAAAAACTCGGTCATGTCTCTACCCATAGTAGATCTACATTTATACTGATTAATTCAAAATCCCACCAAACACACTAACAGCTGATACACGAAATATATTCCATAACTTAATTAGCAGGACCCCATTTGCAAGTTCACTTCTTGAAAACATATGCGTCGTGCGTTGCCGTAATACCCAAGGGACAACAGTTTTGCAGAACTTCATATCCCAATATACTAGGTCCGTATGTTTCACATTGTTTATTGGGTAAAGGAACTGTATCTCGCACACAAAACTTTGCCTTCATATCAATGCGAACATTTGGTACAAGAGACGCCAATTACAAGCACATTTGCTAAATCAATAAATAACAATATGTAGATCTAATACAATGCACATATTTCAGTCATTATGGCGCGTGAATGCGCTTCCAAATAATGTCGTTTTCTATATTACTAATACATCAGAACAACTAATGACTGTACTCTGAGGTTGTGTTTGCACCATTGTGAACAATAAATTACACTGACATATACATGTAGAGATTAAAATGTTTAACGTACAACCATTTGGAGAACAAATGATGAACATAGTTGTGTCTGAAATCAGATGAGATCAGATTTGCTATAAGTTAAAAATGGCCAGGGATAAATTTCACCAAAGCAGACGTACACAAAGCGGATATAGAAAGCACCACGAATGTCTTGCATTCACTCTATGTCAAAATGCGTCTGAAGAAACGATTCCAGATGACTGGGTCAAGGATATAATAGTCAAATTGCCGAACAAGGGAAATCTAACACAATGTGATATTTGGTTACTCTGTTATCAATACGAGGAAAAGTTTTCCTCAGAATCATATTTGGCAGAATAGACAAACAGATTGACGAAAGGTTAAGAGAGGAACAAGCTGGGTTTAGAAGAAACAAAGGTTGTATGGATCATATCTTCACCATCAGAAATATCATAGAACAGAATTCAGAATGGCAATGCATAACCATCTTAAACTAAATTGATTTGAGAAAAGCATTCGTTACTATAAAAATGTGGAAAATTATTAAAGCACACGATATGCCTGATAAAATAATCGCATTCATCAAAACAATAAACACCAATTATGAATGTAGTCACATGGGAATGCAGACATAAATGTTCTCTTCATTACTGGTACATGAGAACAACACGAGAAGACTGGAATAAGACGAACTTTAGAATCCTTTTTATAAGATCCCGAATTTGCAGGTGACATCTGCTTATACTCAGGCAGCAAACAACGTCATTGCTTGGAAATTCAGTAAAATCAATAGATTCCCCCATATACATGTATTATAGAAATCAATAACTCATGTGAAACGCAAATCAAAGTAGAAAATCTTGAAGTTGTGGAAGTTGAAGAATTCACATATTTGGGAGACATCGTCTACAAGGAAAACGGAATACCAAAAACATCAAGGCATAAATAGTTAAAGCAAGATATGAAACTCACCCTAATCTACGGAGCTTACAATGACTGACTTAAACAGTTCAAGCATTCCATAATACCTGTCAAGATATACCAACAAACGTTTATGGAAGAAAACCACCAGTCATTAAAGAAATTGACAGTAGAATAAAGTAAATAAGATGAAGGTGGACTGGCCCTGAAATGATAATGAGAAAAGACTTACTCTTAGATGGACCCCAGATGGCAGACGAACGAGGGGAATACCAAAATATTATTGAAGGAGAATGGTGGGTGGAAATTTAAAGGAACTAGGCCTAACATAGACCGGTGCAGGGAAGAATGTCAGGGACTGACCAAATTCGAGAAAGCGGATGCCAGTCTTATGTTTCGTAGTAGAAGAAGTTCTAAGAGGATGAAGCAAGTATATGAGCCAGTGTCCAGGAAAACCTGCTATAATGACATTATGTAATTACTATATGTAACAAGATTTTGATGAAGCTCTAAAATACGGAAAAATACATATCTTTTCATTCTATTTTAAGTAATTGATCCATACTGTACTATACCTTAGCTTTAAATTTTCCTATGAATTATGTCGAAAACATATACTTCGTTGCTATGGTGACCAATTTCAGAAAGGTACTCTGATTGAGAAAAACATAAGTGAAACATAATTATAGAATTTGGTACTATTTTGAACAGTTTGGGTCAAGAATTGATCAAATGGTGTAATAATGAAAAACTTATTTCAGTTACGTCGAATAACGTTTGAATGACGTTTGCGACATCACACAAAAAGCTCCGAATAGGTACTCTACAAAAACAGCTGTAACTTCCTTAAAACTCAAGATATTAACATAATTTCTTTTGCAATTTGCTTATTTAACATTATCCTGTAATACTATGGAAAATCGTTGGGTCAATATTTTTGTCAAAATAGCAGGTTTTCCTGGAGACTGGTTCATATATATGTGGTAATAAATCAAGAGGTTGCCTTATTTTGTCGGCTTTTTCTTTTTTTGATTTTGTATTAAGTGTAATTCTAAAGCTTGTTTAGTTGGGCGTTGTGCCTTGTATGTGTTAAATATTTCCTGTGCTCGGTTGGTTCAGTTGGGCATTGTGCTTTGTGTGTTTTTAATATTTTCTGTGCTCGGCTGGTAAAGTTGAGTGCTGCCTTCCCTGTCTGACTTAATATAATCTTATTTATAGATATATCTTTAATCATCCGAGGCCATACTGTGATGTTCTAATCATCTGAATCCATGCCTCGTAATATTTACAAAATAAGCCTAGGTTATTTGTGTATTGTATTTAGCAAACTGTCTTCGAAGTCCTAAGGTATATTAATTGTTCGGTTTTTCACGAAAGCTGTTTTAAAACCGCATGTAATCAAGCATATGCTCAAGCTCTAATTAATATAACCCGCAATAAGCATTCCTGTATTAAGACTTAATTAGTTGTAATTAACATAATCGGAATCAGACCACAGTCGTTGTACCGCCTGATCTGACGACTTTGCCACAACGCCTTATGTCTATATTTAAAGGTATATCCTGCCGACGTGAACATGTTTTAAAATACGTATTTAATCATTTATGTGATCACAGTGGTTGACACCTCCGTTATTAGAACCATTGTGAAAATATATCTGTGCATAAAATAATGTATTGATAAAAGATAATGCACGTATTATCTATTAATGTTACGCATACAAGTTAGTTTTCTGTAGAAAGGAACAAAAATGACTGATAATTGGCGTACTGTATCTTTAACGTACTTTCACAAATTTGTATTAAGCAAAAACTCTGTCTTCAGAAATCAGGTGTCTTTTTTCCCTCCGTTCAAATTTTGACAGTTTCATTGGTGTACAATCATACAAACATTGTATTGTTCGTCCAGAACTTGGAACGCAAAGCATGTCTATTCCAACGAGAGCCATGATCACATGACCTTCCCCCGCCGTATATGATTGCCACTAATGGTCGTTAAATAGAAACAGGACTAGGTGTTAGGGAAACTAAATAAGGAGTTAATTTATGAAATGTAACCAGGCAAAGTTCATTAGAAGGGGAAATGTTTTGGTTGAACACCCTCTTTATTGCAATTTTACGAAAAAATGTGAGGACTACACTGACAAAAATGTATATAAAATCATCAAATTTAATTAATTTTTAAAATGAAATGATTTCCAATGTGCCTAATAGTTATATCAATAAAAATAAAACCAATAACAAGCAGAAGATGGATTTAAGATAGCAATGTTCATATATATTACCAACGTAGTTGTAAATAGTTTTCATTCTTCAAAATATATAATGTCTAAATTCCTTAATAAAACTCCAATTAATGGGCATATATCACTATCAATTACCCAAACATTTTCTTTATACAGTTATGCACATACTTAGACCGAATAAAATACAGGTTCACCTTGAAATTATCAAGATATAACATTTTGTATGACACCCACCCACCATATTTCATGCTTTAACAATGTATAAATTCCTATAATCTAAACAAAATATTTAATATTTTCCACCGTAATTTTTATTAAAACAGTATAAATGCATGATTTAGATACAAAATATTACATTAACACTTACAAAATAAATATGGTCGCAGTGGGGTTTGAACCCACGACCCTCAGGAATATGTCAAAATTATTTCAAATTTAAACAAAGGGAGATAATTTCAAAACTGGGCCATATAGAGTTATGGTTCTTGGTCACTGCACTTTTCCTAGTTGCTGTCTATTCACCTATTAAGTTTCAAGTCAATACCTCAAAAAGTTTTAGAGTTATGCTCCGGACAAGATATGGGACGGACGGACAGAAGGAAGGACGGAAGGACGGACGGACAGAAGGAAGGACGGAAGGACGGAAGGACGGACGCATACCATTACTATATCCCTTCGCCTTCGGCGGGGGATAATAAAAATCATAATTGTGCTTGAATAATGCGGAAGGATAATTAACCAATCAAATTGCAGAAATTCAATTTTCTACCAATCCAATCACAGAAGAGTGCTGAGTTTGTCTCGCAATCAATATGATACAACTACATAATTTTCCATATCTTCAAAGTGTAATAAAGTGTAATAAAATCAACAATCCTCATGGAGTTATTAATATCTTAAATTCCAAATAATGTCAGATAATTCGAGCCACTGTCGATTGACATAATCAAAAACAACATTACAGTGTTATTTCAACAATATTATGGATACAATCATAGTACCACATGGTGAGAATAATAATACTAACATTTGTTCACCAGTGATATTTACTGGTTGGGTATGAAATCTAAGAAGCACTAAAAATTACATTATTTGCATTTTCATCAAGCTCTCATTTTCTAAAGCATAGGTCACGTTGAGAAATCCAACATTGGCGATGTTCTCCCGATATCTTCCGACACCACCCGATTCATCACAATTCATTCCGATATCACAATCCCCGAAGCTTCCCATAGACAACGGAAACTGTTTCCGATGTTCTGATAGCTCTTTAAGTTCAATTGGGAGTACATCGCCGAGGCAAAAATGCTCGGTTGGACCTTAGCTTAACTTCACAGCCGAAACATCTGCTTTTCTAACAGTTATGAAATGCAGGGAAGCTGCCTACGTCAATAGTGCCGAGATGACATATGGTTTATCGTATCAAACTTCATAAAATTACCTACGCCGTTAGGATCCAAATTTTGTTTGATAATAGGGAGAAACGATGCTGCGTTCTTGAAAAATAACTCATGTTTCAATATCCTTAATGACTTTTATTAATTAAACTAAAATGCCACACATTTTCATAGAAAGTCTCCAAGGGACGATTCACGGCGTTTGGTGATTAGCAAAACATCTTCTTTTTGTTTAAATGATTTGTAAATGAAGGAGGTGGATATTTGTGGTAATGTGTTTGTTATTTGAAACTTTAAAGTTGTCAAGCCGTCAGCTTTTTTATTGAAATGCATTCCATTGTTTGGAAAATTATTACTTGTTTTAATTCGCATGCATTTCAAATGAAATTCGTGCGTAGTTGTTGTTGTTGTCACACAGTATTTATAACTATTCCCATGAGTGATTGTGGTCTGTGTAATTTCTGTTTTCTGTTATCGGCTGTTTCTGCTTAGTGCTGCCTTTCCTGTCTGAGTTTTCATTATCTTTTTACACATATCATCAAAATAGTTCCTACAAGGTGTTCACTTGTAGCCAAGTAGAAATGACAGTATTTGGATAGTGTAATCGTAGCATGGTATGTGAAACAGGAAGGGCAGACCTACTATAAATCAGGAGCGGACGAGGAAAACGCCTATGTTTAGATACATTTGGTTAGGGAGTAGCAGACAGAATGGCGAAGTGGCTATAACAATTCGCGCACTTGTGGTCATTACGCGTTGCAAACTAGTTGTCATTATTGGTCACGTGTTTCGATGTTATAACTTTTCATTGGCGCCAGACATCTAAAACGAGGTATTTCAGCCGTTTTACTGTTAAAACTAGGTCTTTCAGATAAGGCATTCAGCTTTTTGATTGCTGTGTATATGTGGTATGTGATGTTTTTGTGTTAAGAACTGTGCTCGACTTGCTAAGCTGAGTGCTGCCTTCCCTGTCCGACCTTCAATAACAGTTCATTATGGCTGGTCACAAGTTGCAATGTTATAACGTTATATTGGCTTGTTCAGGCATATTTCTCATCACATGACCTCATTGGTACGGCATCAAAGCTCAAACAATTCGGTCAATGGTTTCTAGTGTTTTACTTAAGGCTATGGTGTAGACAAGAATACTCCGCCTTCTATGATTTCCCAAGTATCATTCATGTGCTTTGAATAACCATACTATTCTGATACCTCGAGGCCACTGTAGTTTCAAAATAGCATTCGACAGAGACACTTTGATATGCATGTATTGATAACGGCCTAATATCCACTTCCGAATATCAATAAGCCCTGGAATAAGTGTAGTATTAGCTAGCTTTCCATATATTATGTTACATGTTTAACAACTATATAATCACGCCTTGTTTTTTGACGATTTTACATGTTTTTGTTTTTGTTACTATTAGTACAAACTCTTCCACAAAGATCATTTTTTCCTTTCAAAGAAGTTGTTCATGTTCCGAAATATTTTATTGGAAATCTGCGACCTTTCGCGAATAAGCTATCTGCATATTAGTCGTTTGGGGAGAACACACAGCGTTTACGTCAGTTATCCCGAAAGCATTTTGCATACACACAAAAATAGGAAATGGAAAATTTATCTTAGGCAAACTGTCTCGGGATGTCTCGGGATATTTCGCGAAAACGTTATTTTATCGCAAACTTGTAGTTACACGTTGCTTGGAGAAAGTAGGCTTTTAGCAAAATGTGAAATCCGATAAGGTAATTATATATGTATAGAATTGGAGCCCAAACTTAAAATCAAAGAGACATTGAGTGATTCATTGATGTTATCCAATTCCAACCATGCGCATAACATAACCGGGCAACATAAATATATAAATAAATGACTTGTGTCATGAAGTACAAAGTCCCCAGGCTGGAGATCATATCAATCTGTAAACAAGGGTATCACAAGGACAGCTTAGACCCCCATTACATAACGTCAACCACAACAAATTATGTTGATCAAAATAGTATTTGTATCGCGAGGTATCATGTCCCGAATAACGAACTAATAATTTACGACAAAACTCGGTTCTGTCCCTATACTTAGTAGATCTTTTTTATACTGATTTATTCAAAAACACCCTAACAGCTGATACACGCAACATATTGCATAACTTAATTACTAGGACCCCATTTGCATGTTCACTTCTTGAAAACATATGCGTCGAACGTTTTCGTAATACCCACGGGAAACAGTTTAACAGAACTCCAAATCCCATTATACAGGGCCTATATGTGCCACAATGTTCTTTGGATTAAGGAACTGTACTTTGCACACCAAATGTCGCCTTCATATCAATGTGAATATTTTAATACAATTTATAGCTACATATTTCGGTATTGTGTGCTACACGTTACTGAATTTCCGCCCTGGAATATATGCTGCCCTTAGATTTTATGCTATGGCTTAGCGAAAAAGATAATAAAACATTTAATAAGGAAGACAGCACTCAACCGAAACAGTGGAGCACAGAAAACAGAAATAACACAATCACACGACACAATGCCCAACACACAACCGTACTGAGAAAATGAACTGACCCACTGAAAATTGAAGCTTCAGCGGTCAAAAAGTCGGAAGTCCATTACCCAGCTGTCAAAAGCGGAATGACTTAGTATTAACTATAAAAGAACAAAATGGCGAAGTCGTCTTATCCGCATTGGTACAGCTGAATTTTATGACCGTTTATATCTTCAGTTTGGATGTGGTATGAACTGCAACGCTCAGCATAACAAGGACCGCCTCACTCATGATCGGGATACAGTGACTGTTATATCTGCATTGAGTGAGGCTCATTGTAAATGTATATCTAGTAATTAGTTATCGGACAGGATGATCCCGTGTCTGGATGATGTGATGAGGTAGTCACAGTATGTGTGTTTAATGAATTTATTGGCGAGTTACAACACTTATACAGAGAGCTCAGTCTCAAAGGAAGCACAAATTACTTCAAGGAAAGTTTGTAACTGTCGTAGTGCACTATGACAAGGCAGTCTGAACCATATATACCGAGACGGCAGATGCCATTGTACATGTAGAGTCGTTGTATTTACAAGACATGATTAGCCTAAGAGAGGTATGTGACAGGTTAAAAGTGTACGATATGGTATGGTTTTAATGCCACTGTATGTTGGACTGCTAGCTCAATCCTACGCACACATACCGAGTTTGAAGCCCAAGGAAGAGGTAAGTAATGGATAAGAAAATATGGTCAGAAAGAAGGTTCCTGTCAGTCCGAGTGTTGCCCATATATTACTACATGAAGTACTGTCACGTTTCATTTTATGTGTACACAAAATATTGCAACCACTGTCTGAACAGGTAAAGTATTTTAGTTAAGCATTGATATTATAGATGTCTGGATGATCCTTTAAAAGTGGATTCACGCCGTAATTGTTGACTCGACCACTGCGTCACTCTATTAGTATCCTAACTGGACAGTATGTAGACTTATCTTTATTTGAGTTGCAAATGATAACATGCCATGTTTGGTTCCAACTGGTTTACGTTGTGTTTTTATAGAGTAATAACATCATAAATATCTAGCCGGTCGTGCTAACAAGGTCAGTTCATGTGATGCTACCAAATCACCAGTATATGATATGTCTGTACGCTAACCAGGCTAGATGGTTACACATGTAACGACTTTTACTAGAGGAAGGTTTTATTATTTTCTTACTTGGCAGTGTGCTGGGCACTTCTGAGTTTTAGGATTTCTGACAGCTAAAACTAGGCATTATAGTCGATTTCCTGTAGAAACTGGATCATTTAGCTAGGGCATTCAGTCTTTTGGTTGCTGAAACTAATAATTTATCATAATTTTCGACTGCTTGGATTTGGACGAATCTTTGCTTGTTTAGTTGGGCATTGTGCCTTGTATGTGTTTTATGTTTCCTGTGCTCGGTTGGTTCAGTTGGGGTTTGTGTATTTTTAAAGTTTTCTGAACTCGGCTGGTTAAGTTGAGTGCTGCCTTCCCTGTCTGATTTGATATTATCTTTCTGAGTACAATTCTCATTATAATATATGTCAGTACGCTGACAAGACTGTATATAGTATGTAACTACTTGTGTTAGATTAAGGCTGAAATACAAAAGTAACAGTATAAGAGATGACAATACGCTGACTAGATGCTTAAACATGTAACGACTTGTATTTGAGTAGACGGGTCGAATACAAATCACCAGATTGATATATGACAGCATGCTGAACAGACTACATTGTTACGCATGTAAGTACTTGTACTAGTGGATAGTATAAATACAATTCACATTATAATATATGATAGTACGTTGACCAGAGTGAGACTAGACGGTTACACATGTAACGACTTTACTTTGCCTCAAGATAGCATATAACGAACCAATCACACTAACTTACTTGTCTGTCTCTAGGACAACACATTAATGAAACATCAGGCAGGGAAGGCAGCACTTAAATGAAACAGCTGACCACAGAAAACAGAAATAACACAGACCACAATCACACTGTACAATGCCCAACAAACTACTGAAAAAGAAACTGAAACTAAACCGGTGGAAGACAGCTGTTAAAAAGCTGAAATTCCAATGTGCAGCTGTCAAATGCCGCAAGTCCAAGCTTCAGCTGTCAGAAAGCTATAAGTCTAATTTTCAGCAGTCCAAGTTTCAACTGTCAAAAAGCTGAACGTCCCAGTTTCAAATAATGTATTCCGTGACCATGGCTACATACATGTACATTACCAGTTGAGAAGTTTTAAGTTGCTTTGATAAGTAGATCTCTAATTCCATGAATACGGTTTCGGTCAACTGACAGATTAATATGTTCTAAAGTTCGTAGTCTATGTCAGTGAAAAAATTATACATTAGAGTTCCGGTGATAAGACTAGCCTAAAAGCTGGTCAAAAAAGCAAATCGGTTTTACTTGGACCTTTTGTTCTAAAAACATAAGACATTGGTTCCTTCAAATAGCGAATATTCGCATGGCATCAAACTATTTAAAATGGTCTAATAGCGGAAGTTACGTTTCAGAAATGAACATCTGAGATAATTATACAGGTTTTATATCAAAATGCTTTCATATTTTGTTTTCATGTCCTTGAAACACAGCGGTAATTGTTTGCAAGAATAAAGATAAAAGAACCTACGAGATGATATTAACCATTAACAAGAGACACAAATTACAAGCGCCTTTGCTAAATCGATAAATAACAATACGTAAATCTAATACAAAGCACACATTGCAGTCATCATGGCGCGTTGAATGGGCTTCCAAATAATGCCGTTTTCTATATCGCAAATACACCATACCAACTAATGACTGTACACCGATGTTGTGTTTGCACCGCTGAGAATAATACATCACATTGTCATATATATGTAGAGATAAAATGTTTAACGTACAATTATTTGGAGAACAAATGAACATAAATCGATCTGAAATCAGATTAGATCATCGTTGCTAAAATTGTAAAAAATACCAGGAATATATTCCATCATAGCAGACTTACTCAAAGCGAATATAGAAAGCACCACAAAGGTCTTGCATTCACTGTATGTCAGAATATGGAATAACGAGACTATTCCAGATGACTGGAACAAGGGTACAATTGTCAAATTAAGAAAAAAGGAGATCTAACACAATATGATAATTAATTTTGTGGAATAGTTACTCTGTTATCAATACCACGGAAAGTCTTCCTCAGAATCGTATAGGACAAAATAGACAAACGAATTGACGAAAAGCTAAGAGAGGAACAGGCTGAGATTAGAAGAAACTTAGGTTGTATAGATCATACATTATCTTCTTCATCAGAAACATCATAGAACAGACTTCAGAAAGCGATAATAATCATATAAAACTTCATTGATTTGAGTATAAAAATGTGGAAAATTCTAAAAGCACATGGACTACCTGATAAAATCGTAGCAATGATCAAAACATTCAACAACAATTATGAATGTAGTCACGGTTATACACAATGGGGGTTCAGACAGAACTGTTCTCTAAATCACTGTCATAGACTTGTGCATGCGAACAGCACTGAGAAACAAGAGAAGAATCGAATTAGATTGACTGTACAGTCCTTTTTAGTAGATCTGGATTTTGCCGATAACATTTTCTTACTGTAAGGCAGTACACAACACATATGCAAAAAACGTCATCATTTGAAAATGCAACACAATCAATAGGACTTGAAATAAATGTACCCCCAAATATATTATAGAAATGAACTAATTATTTGCAACACAAAACTAAGCAGAAACTCAAGAAATAGTAGAAAATTGTAAAAAATCACATATTTCGGAGACATCGTCAGCCAAGTAAAAAGGAATGCAAAGATACATCAAGGCAAGAATAAGTAAAGCAATATATGAAATTAATGCTACTCTACAGGTCTGAATGCTGTAGGCTCATTCTGACTGACTTAAAAAATTCAAACATTCCATGATACCTGGTAAGATATACCAACAAACTCTAAATGAAGAAAACCACACCAAAATAAAGTTGAGACTAGAATAAAGCAAAAAAGATGAAGGTGAATTGGCCCTGAAATGAGAATGAAAAAAAAATAACCCACCAACCGTTGCTCCAAGATGTACCCCCGGACGGCAGACGAAAGAGAGGAAGACCAAAAGAAACCTGGAGGAAAATGGTGGATGGAGATTTAAAAGGCATGGGACGAACATGGATCGGTGCAGGGAAGAAAGTCAGAGACAGACCTAACTGGAGACAGCGGTCTTCAACCTTACGTTTCAAAGTACACGAAGAGGATAAGCAAGTATCTAAAATAATAAATCATTGTTTATAATAGTCACATACGTATCTTGTCTACAAGTTGTTGACTTTCAGATGCCTTTGTCTGGTGAGAATTTTAGATTAATATATGCATCGTCATGGTTAAACCGCTTACACATTGCACAGGTGGAGATCGAATTCAATTGTCACACCTTATCAAAATGTTCCAGACATATTACGGTGTCATACGTCATGTTAGATATAAAATTCGCTCGTATATTAGATTCTGAATATTGTTTACAAAGCCAAATAAAATAAAAATACTGAAAACGCTGGTAGAAGTGCAAGTAACATATGACCAGGAAAAAGATAAAGAAAAATCTGACAAAGAAGGCAGTACTCCACAGAAAGAGCCAAGCACAGAAAGAAAGGATTTAATGTGGATATTTCCACAGTCACGTCATTAGTTAACATTGCTATGATACATCGAAGTTAGGCCTTTTCTAGTTTCCGTTCCCAATATTGCAATACCCTGTACGTGTAGTAGTATATTTGTACTATAATATTAGGGGCGAAAACCAGAATATTCTCTGCTCCACGAAACGACCCAGTCAAATAGTCATCAATACGACATGCCAGGATTTCGGTAATCTGTACTTATTTCACTCACACTTGCTATGGTGGCTAATTTACGCCGTGTCGTCTTCGTAATTTCGCATATTAACATTGTTGTGGCGAAATACGACAGAAGATTAGCGTTAAAACGACACACAATATATCATGCTTTCGCATTACAAATTACTATTATCGCATTGTGACATTTTTATCGGACACCAAACATGGGCACACCTCAATAATGAAATAAATACATGCCACATATAATGACGAGCAACTGCCGATTGGCATAATCTAAAACAACATTACAGTTTTATTTCAACAATATTATGGATTCAATCATAGTTCCACATGGTGAGAATCATAATACGAATATTTGTTAACCAGTGAGATTGACTGGTTTGATATTAAATCTAAGAAGCACTAAGGATTACATTATTTGCATTTTCATCAGGTTTGCACTTCACTGTCGAACCATCTGCCTTTTCTAACAGTTATGAAATGCAGGTAGGCTGCCTACGTCAATAGTGCCGAGATGACATATGGTTTATCGCATCAAACTTCATACAATTACGTTCGCTGTTGGGATCCAACTTTTGTTTAATAGTAGGGCGATACCGATGCTGCTTTCTTGAAAACATAACTCATATTTCAATATCCTTAATGACTTTTAATAATTAAATTAAAATGCCACAAATTTCCGAAGAAAGTAGTCTCAAAGGGACGATTCACGGCGTTCGGTGTTTGGCAAAACAACTTCTTTTTGTTTAAATAATTGATAAATGAAGGTGGTGGATATTTATGGTATTGTGAGATTTTTTGGATACTTAAACGTTGTCAAGCCATCAGACTTTTAATTGAAGTGAATTCAATTATTGACAAATTATTTCTCGTTTTATGCGCATGCATTTCAAATACAATTGGTGCGTAGTTGCTGTTGGTGTTGTCACACATTATTCATAACTATTCCGTGTTAATGTGGTCTGTGTTATTTCTGTTATTGACTGTTTTGTTTGCTGCCTGTGCGGTATTTTTTCACATATTATTCAGTTTGTTGTTCCTGCTAGGTGTCCACATGAAGCCAAGTAAGAATGACAGCATTGGGATATTGTAGGCATAGCATGGTTGGTGTAAACAGGACGGGCAATCCTAACATAAGTCGGGGGCGTACGAGGAAAACGCCTGTGTAGATATATTTAGTTAGAGAGTAGCAGACAGAAACGCGAAGTCGCAATAACAGTTCATTCTGGCTGGTCACAAGTTGCAATGTTATAACGTTCTATTGACTTGTTGTGGCATATTTCTCCTCATATGACATCATTGGTACGGAACCAAAGCTCAAACAACTCGGTCAATGGTTTCTAGTGTGTTACTTAAGGCTATAACACAGACAAGAATACTCGGCCATCTTTACATTGCCAAGTATCATTCATGTGCTCTGAATAACCAAATTATTCTGATACCTCGAGGTGACTAAGGCTTCGAGGTAACATTGAACTGAGACACTTTGATATGCATGTATTGATAACGACGTAATATCCACTTCCGAATATCCATAAGCCCTGATATAAGTGGAGTATTATCTAGCTATCCATATATTATATTACATGTTTAACAATTGTATAATCACGTCGCGTTGTTTGTCGATTTTACATGTGTTTTTACGATTTGTACAAACGGCATTCTTCCACAAAGGTCATTGAACATTTTCATTTCTAAGACGTTTTTTATGTTCGGAAGCATTTTATTGGAAAACTGCGACCTTTCGCGAATAAGCTAACTGCATATTAGTCGTTTGGGGAGAACACACAGCGTTTACGCCACTTATCATCAAAGCAATTTGCATAAACACAAAACATGGGAACGGGAAGATTTATCCAGAGGCAAAATGTCTCGGGATGTCTCGGGATATCTCACGGAAACATTATTTTATCGGAAACCTGTAGTTACACGGTGCTGGGAGAAGGAAGGCTTTTAGAAAAATGTGAAACCCGATAAGGTAATTATATATGAATATAATTTGGAGCACAAATCTAAATCAGAGAGACATTAAGTGATTCATTGTTGTTATCCAATTTCAACCATGCGCATAACATTACCGGACAATATAAATACATACATACTCATACAAAGTCCCAAGCTAGAGATTCTATCAATCTCTAAACAAGGTTATCACAGGGACAGCCTGGTCCCCCATTGCATACCGTCAACCATAACAAGTTCTGTTGATCAAAACAGTCTCTTCATCGAGAGTTCATACACAATCATGTCCGGAATAATGTTTAATAATTTCAGACACAAACTCGGTCGTGACTCCATCCATAGTAGATTTTCATTTATACCGAGTTATTCATAATCCCACCAAACACATTAACGGCTGATACGCGAAATATATTGCATAACTTAATTAGCACGACTCCATTTGCATCTTCACTTCTTGAAAACATATGCGTCGCTCTGTTTCGTAATACCCACGGGAAAAGAGTGTGCAGAACTCCGAATCCTGTTATACTTTATGCCTGTATATGTCACATTTTTGATTGGGTTAAGAAACTGAATTTCGCACACAAAACGTCGTCTTCATTTCAATGTAAACATTTGTAAATGGTATTGTGAAAAGCTTCAATTATACACGCCCATCTTACAAACACTTCGATTTTTGTGTCGGGTATTGTGCCATGTAATCGTGGTATGTAATCTTTCACGTGTTTTCTGTGCTCGGCTGGTTACGTCGAGTGCTGCCTTCCCTGTCTGACTTTATATCATCTGTTTTACCCATTTTGGTAGTGTGTGCGACATGTTCTCTTCACATTTTTGGACAATTTCAAAGTTACTGAATTGTCTAGCCCTGGGATGATATGATGCCGTTAGATTCCAGACTATGACTTACCGAAAAAGATACAACAAAACATCAGACAAAGAAAGCAGCACTTAACTGAAACAGCCGAGCACTGAAAAAAGACATAACACTGTCAAACGGTACCATGCCCAACACACAACCCAACGAGAAAATGAACTTAACCGCTGCAAGTCCAAGCTTCAACTGTAAAACTGCTGAATGACCTTGTATCAGCTATAAAAGGGTGAATGACGAAGTTGTCCAACCTTATTGGGTACAGCTCAGTATCGTGACCGTTTATATCTATAGTTTGGATGTGGTTATGAGCTGCAACACGCAGCATAACAAGGACCGCCTCACCCAAAACAGGATAAAGTGAACGGACAGGTTGATCCAGTGTCTGGATGATGTGATTAGGTAGTCACAGTGTGTGTGTTCATGTGTTTTAAGTGTGAAACCACTCCTCTTAGCTTTCGCTACGGAACGCTTTTCTGGTACTGCTAATGAATTTATTGGTGAGTTACAACACTCTTACAGAAAGCTCAGTCTCAACGGAAGGACAACACATGCAAATAAATTGAAGGAAGGTATGTAACTGTCGCTATAATGTACAATGACTAGACAGTCTAAACCATATATACCGAGACGACAGATGTCATTGTTTTGGTAGAGTCGGTGTATTTACAAGATATGATTAGACTAAGAGAGGTATGTCACATGTTGAAAGTGTATGGTGTTGTATAGTTTTAATGTCACCGGGTGATGGTCTGCCGATTGCGCGCATACCGAGTTGAAGCTCGACCAAAAAGGTATACAATCGAAAAGGAAATAGTCAGAAGTAATCTGAGATACTGTCAGGTTTTTTATACGAGGGTGTTCGATATGTATTGTCACTTGGGTCATAAATATGAAAAATCGTTAGCATCTTTAAATCTTTTTACATTTCTAGAACCTTTAAGATTTCCGAAATATTTCGTGAAAAAACGATAAAATTTAATTACCGGACTGATGTTTCTATTGTTTTTTTCAAAGGGTAGTAATAGACACTGCGACTTTTTGCGAATTACTGTCGATTACAAATTCCTTTCGGAAAATAATCTTATTCCACAACTATCATACCGTAAATAATGTAAATGCCTTCCCTAAAAACATGATTTGCTGTACTTGATTGCCATTGTTGAACAAAATGAGAACATTTCAAAGTCGCAAAAATATGTGTCAAAATAAGTAAAAAAAGCATGTTATTTTTCATTGAAAAATTTCAAATATTTTATTGATTAGATTTTGGCAAACTATACCTGGATATTTAGCCGTAGACCATCAACATTGATTTCTTGAAATAATTTGCGATTAACATACAATTAATATGAAGTTATTGGTACCTGAACTAACAAACATAATTTGGTATAAATAAGAGTGATCTCCCTTGTTTTGACCGTTTTACTCGTCGACAACAAATAATGTCATTTTGAATCAAAGTTCTGATGGAAACATAAGGATTCAGTTATCGTATCGTATGTTGCAGTTTAACGAATACTGGCATTTACTTTTCTAAACAACTACAGCAAAGATGACACAAATGTTGCTTAAAATGAACATAAGGCTAGTGTATTCGAGTAGACCCTCTTCTAAATTCAATAAATTACAATCACATTGTCTGAATCAATAAATAAAATATTTATATCTAATACGATGCACATATTACATTAATCATGGCGAGGTAGATGCGCTTCCAAATTATGTCATTTTCTGTATTACTAATACACCATAACAGCTAGTGACTGTACACTGAGGTTGTGTTTGCGCCGGTGTGAACAATACATAACATTAGCATATATATGTAGAGACACCATTTTAAACGTACAACCATTTGGAGAACAAATGAACATAGATTTATCTGAAATCAGCATTGGTAAAATTGAAAAATGGCCAGGAATATATTCCATCATAGCAGACGGCATCAAAGCGGCCATAGAAACTATCACATAGGTCTTGCATTCGCTGTATGTCAAAATATAGAAACAGTTCCATGTCCAATTTGTTACTATCTTTAACAATTGTACAGTCCAGAGAATTTGAACTTCTATTAGCATAATTTTACAGCTGATTTATTGTCTATATTTATATCCCCGGTTGTGTGTTTTCAAAAGCGGGGAGTATCACGAGTAAGACGCTCGAGATGTAATACCAACACAAATCTTAAGGACCGATATTGCACGATTTGCTCGCGGAAATTTATATATTCAATGCAAAAACCCTGTAATATATTCATGTATAAAGGTCAGGACCGTGTCAAATTAACCGTGCTATATGTTAATCTCTAACAAGCTGAAACGTTAGGGTTCATCCTTGAAGGAAAGCGATATATTTTATTTAATTGTTATATCGAAGTTTGGTTTATAGTATCACATTGTTTTCTCTTAAGTGTTTAAGTATAAACCTGATACAAATCAATGTCACAAATCCGCATCCTATTTACCTTCTGAAGGAAATTTCTACAGACGGACATATCAGTTATAGAGTAATTCAATTGAATATCCTGGAATAAACTGTATATAAAATAATAAATCATTGTTTACAAAATGTCGCATACGTATCTGGTCTAAAAGCTGTAGACTTTCAGATGCCTTTGTCTGGTGAGATGTCAAGTTTAATATATGCATCGTCAAGGTTAAACCGCTTTCACAATGCGCAGGTGGAGATCTAACAACATTGTCACACTGCATCAAAATGTTCCAGACATATAACCGTTTTAGCGTCATGTCAGATATATAATCTATTAGTTTCTGACTATTGTTTCTGAAGCCGAATCAAATCAAAATGCTGAAAAAACTGATAGAAGTGCAAGAAGCATATGACCAGATACGATAATGAAACATCGGACAGGGAAGGCAGCACTAAAAAGAAAGAGCCAAAGACAGAAAAAAACATATTTGTCTAACAACTGCAAAAATGGATTTAACGTGGAAAGTTCAACTTTAGCATTAGGCCTTTTCGACCGGGCCGTTTTTTGGAGCATGTAATAGTCTAGTTCCCGTCCCCAACATTAAAGTACTGTACATGAAGTAGAACTATAATATTAAGAACGGAAACCAGACTATTCCCTGTTCCATGAAACAGCACAGTCGAAAACGCATATTGCTATTAGCACGACGTTCCGAAAACACGAAGATATGACTAATTCAACTTCGTCGCATCTTCGTGTTCTTGCGTTTTACATTGTTGTGGCGAAAAAGCGAAATTCGACAGAAGAAGTGCGACATACGACATGAAAAATGTGTCATGTTTTCGTTTTACATATGTCGTATATTTGCTTTCATCACATGTTTGACGTCGCGGCAGCGTAATAAAGCCATTATTTATTTTTGATAATACACTAGTGTAATAAAGCTATCACGCGACGTCATTCAAAGGATAGGCGACGTCGTAAAAAATTGCGCGTTTATTATAGTGAAAAATAAGTAGCTATTTAATGTTTCGGCCGGAAAAGACTAACATGTGATAAAAAAAACATTACATTTGTGACTTTCCACATTGAATTTATTAAACTCGTTGAAAAAAATCGATAAAATGCTCAAAGCCTCGCATTTTATTATTTTATTCAACTCGTTTAATAAATTCAATATGGAAAGACACTCATGAAATATCCTCTATTTATGTAGCGAAAATGCAACATTTTAATGCGACAACACGACAAAGGCGCCTTTTTCGTATGTTCGCTTTGTCGCATTGTTTCATTGTTGCTATTTTGACAGGGTTATAAATACATTATACACTGGGTTTTTATTAGTAGATCAATATTATACAATATGTATTATACAATGCATCAATGCATCAATGCATCAATGCGACAATGCGACAATGCAACAAAGCGAAAATGCGAAAAAGCGAAAATACCACAAACTCCACTTTGCCGAGTTTTCGCATTGTTGCATTTCGCAACGAAAAGTAAAACTACAACAGTTGTAATGTGAAAACACGACACATATTTCGTGTCGTATTGTCTACTTTGTGGTATTGTCGCTTTTCCGCATTGTTGCTTTGTTGTGGCGAAAAAGCGAAAATATGAAATGGCATAAATCAGCCACCATACATGGACACACCTCAATAATGAAAAAGATATAATGCCACATATAATGGTCTCGCGTCACTTTTATAGGAGATAGAAAAACGTCTACGCGATTTTCTGGGGCATACTTCTTACACAACAAATTTACATAATTAACCTATGTTATTTGTGTTTGTATTTGGCAAAGTGTCTTCAATGTCCTTAGGTATATTAAATGTTCGGTGTTTCACGCCCTCTGTTGGGCATGATTTAATACTCCATGCGAGAAAGCATATGCCAAAGCTTTAATTAATATAATCCGCAAGAAGCATACCTTTACTAAGATTTTATTAGTAGCCATTAACATAATTGTAATCAGACCACAGTCGTTGTACCACCTGATATGAAGGCTGTGCCACAAAGCCTTATGACTATATTTAACGTTATATCATGCCGATGTGAACTTGTTTTACAAGACGTATTTTATCCTTGTTGTGATCACAATGCCTGATACGTGTATCTCCGTACTCAGAACCATTGTGATCACAATGCCTGATACATGTATCTCCGTACTCAGAACCATTGTGATCACAATGCCTGATACATGTATCTCCGTACTCAGAACCATTGTGATCACAATGCCTGATACATGTATCTCCGTACTCAGAACCATTGTGATCACAATGCCTGATACATGTATCTCCGTACTCAGAACCATTGTGATCACAATGCCTGATACGTGTATCTCCGTACTCAGAACCATTGTGATCACAATGCCTGATACGTGTATCTCCGTACTCAGAACCATTGTGATCACAATGCCTGATACGTGTATCTCCGTACTCAGAACAATTGTGATCACAATACCTGATACATGTATCTCCGTACTCAGAACAATTGTGATCACAATGCCTGATACATGTATCTCCGTACTCAGAACAATTGTGATCACAATGCCTGATACATGTATCTCCGTACTCAGAACAATTGTGATCACAATGCCTGATACATGTATCTCCGTACTCAGAACCATTGTGATCACAATGGCTGATACATGTATCTCCGTACTCAGAACCATTGTGATCACAATGGCTGATACATGTATCTCCGTACTCAGAACCATTGTGATCACAATGCCTGATACATGTATCTCCGTACTCAGAACCATTGTGATCACCATGCCTGATACGTGTATCTCCGTACTCAGAACCATTGTTATCACAATGCCTGATACGCGTATCTCCGTACTCAGAACCATTGTGATCACAATGCCTGATACATGTATCTCCGTACTCAGAACCATTGTGATCACAATGCCTGATACATGTATCTCCGTACTCAGAACCATTGTGATCACAATGCCTGATACATGTATCTCCGTACTCAGAACCATTGTTATCACAATGGCTGATACGTGTATCTCCGTACTCAGAACCATTGTTATCACAATGGCTGATACGTGTATCTCCGTACTCAGAACCATTGTTATCACAATGCCTGATACATGTATCTCCGTACTCAGAACCATTGTTATCACAATGGCTGATACGTGTATCTCCGTACTCAGAACCATTGTGATCACAATGCCTGATACGTGTATCTCCGTACTCAGAACCATTGTGATAATAACTCTATATGCCGCATTATAACATAACAAAACTAGCAAAAAGTGAACAAAATGACTGAAAACTGGCGTAAAGTATCTTTAAACGTTCTTTAACAAATTATGTTTCTATTTAGCAAAAAATCTGTCTTCAGAAGTCTGATGTCATTTTGGCTCATTAAACTGTTTTACAGATTGATACGGAATCATACAAACAGGATTCCGTTGTACACCCAGACCTTTGATAGTCTAAACATTTCTGTCCCAACAAAAAACATAATTGTGCTTGAATAATGCAGTAGGATAATTTAACCAAACAAATTGCAGAAATTCGACTTTCAACCAATCAAATCACAGAAGAGTGTTGAGTTTGTCTAGCAATCAATATGATAAAGCTACATACTTTTCAATATCTACAAAGTGTTATAAAATCAACAATCCTCATAGAGTTTTATATCCTAAATGCCAAATAATGTCAGATAATTCGAGCCACTGTCGATTGGCATAACCTAAAACAACACTACAGTGTTATTTCAACAATATTATGGATACAAGCATAGTTCCACACGGTGAGAGTAATAATACGAGCATTTGTTCATCAGAGAGATTTACTGGTTGGGTATGGAATCTAAGAAGCACTAACGATTACATTATTTGCATTTTCATCAAGTTTGCAGTTTCGAACTTCACAGCCGAAATATCTGCTTGTTCTAACAGTTATGAAAAGCAGGAAAGTTGCCTACGTCAATAGTGCCGAGATGACATATGGTTTATCGTATCAAACTTCATACAATTACGTACGCCACTGGGATCCGAATTTCGTTCAAAAGTAGGGAGAACCGATGCTGCTTTCTTGAAAAATAACTCATTTTTCAATATCCTTAATGACTTTTATTAATTAAATTAAAATGCCACAGATTTCCGAAGAAAGTCTTCAAGGGACGATTCACGGTGATTAGCAAAACATCTTCTTTTTGTTTAAATAATCTGTAAATGAAGGAGGTGGATATTTGTAGTAATGTGTTTGTTATTTGATACTTAAAAGTTGTCAAGCCATCAGCTCTTTCAATTGAAATGCATTCTAATTATTACTTGTTTTAATGAGTAAGCGCATTATTCCGCGTGATTGCGTTCTGTGTTATTTCTGTTTTCTGTGTGGCTGTTTCTGTGGAGTGCTGCCTTCCCTGTCCGATTTTCCAATATCTTTTTACACCTATTACCACGTTGTGGTTCATGCTAGGGTACCAATTGAAGTCAGTTAGGAATGACCGCATATGGATAATGTAGACGTACCATGGTATGTGTAAACATAAAATGCAATCCTCATATAAATCGGAATCGTACGAGGTAAACGCCTATGTTTAGATATATTTAGTTAGAGAGTAGCAGACAGAAACGCGAAGTGGCATTAACAGTTCACACACTGGTGGTAAACAAGTCATTATGGCTGGTCACAAGTTGCAATGTTATAACGTTCTATTGGCTTGTACATATTTCTCCTCATATGGCATCATTGGTACGGAACCAAAGCTCAAACAACGCGGTCAATGGTTTCTAGTGTGTGTTACTTAAGGCTATAACGCAGACAAGAATACTCAAATTTCTATATATTGCCAAGCATCATTCATGTGCTTTGAATAACCAAATTATTCTGATACCTCGATGTGACTGAGGCTTCATGTAAACATTGAACTGAGACGCCCTAGTATCCACTTCCGAATATCCATAAGCCCTGATATAAGTGGAGTATTATCTAGCTTTCCATATATTATGTTACATGTTTAACAACTATATAATCACGTCTCGTTTTTAGTCGATTTTACATGTTTTCGTTACGATTCGTACAAACGCATTCTTCCACAAAGATCATTGAACTTTTTCATTTCATAGAAGTTTTCGCGTTCCAAAATATTGTATTGGAAAACTACGACCTTTCGCTAATAAGGTAACTGCATATTAGACGTTTGGGGAAAACACACAGCGTTTACGCTACTTATCCTAAAAGCAATTTGCATAAACCCAAAATTAGGAAAGGGAAGATTTATCCTGAGGCAAAATGTATAGGGATGTATCGCGATACCTCGCGAAAACGTTACTTTATCGCAAACTTGTAGTAACACAGTGCTATGAGAAAGTAGGCGTTTAGCAAAATGTGAAATCCGATAAGGTAATTATGTATGTATAGAATTTTGAGCCCAAAATCAAAATTGGAAAAATCGAGTGATTCATTGTTGTTTTCCAATTTCAACCATGCGCATAACATTACCGGGCAATATAAATATATAAATAAATAGGGTGTGTAATGAAGTACAAAGTCCCCAGCTGGAGATTATATCAATATGTAAACAAGAATATCACAAGTACATCTGAGTTCCCCATTGTATAACGTCACCCATAACAAGTTTTGTTGATCAAAACAGTATGGTTATTGAGAGTTCATGAACAATCATGTCCCGAATAATGTATTAATGATTTCCGGCAAAAACTCGGTGGTGTCTCTACCCATAGTAGATCTACATTTATACTGATTTATTCAAAATCCCATAAAACACACTAACAGCATATTCCATAACTTAATTAGCAGGATCCCATTTGCATGAAAACTTCTTGAAAACATACGCGTCGTGCGTTGTTGTAATACCCACGGGAAAACAGTTTTGCAGAACATCAAATTCCATTACACTAGGTATGTATGTGTCACATTGTTCATTGGGTAAAGGAACTGTACCTCGCACATAAAACGTCGCCTTCATATCAATGTGAACATTTTGAACAATGGGATTGTGAAATGCTCTAATCATACATGACCAACTTTAATACGACTTACACTTAAGGTGATTCCCAACTCTCCATTTGAGCGGAAGTATAGAAACGGTGTAAATAAGACGTATTGAAAGCGTCTGAATGCCATGATGAAATAGTACGAAAAATTAAAAAATGACTCGTCAGCATGTTCTCATGTCTTAAAATCGCGAATTTACTGTATAGTTATAACTATATTATACCATTATAAACTTTCAGAATAAAGCTATAGCTGCAATTGTATGTACCATTAATTCTAAACATTGAAACTCCAACACTCGCGAATACTAGCTACAACGTATGTGAAACGTTTTATAATGCGCCCACACAAAATTGAATCCAAGTTTTAATTTTTGTTAAGCAAGCATTCCGACTACATAAGAGGAAGGTTCTTCGCATTTATTTCGTAACAATATAGACTATTGCTGCATTGTGTCCGATGGTTCAGAATATACATTTCCTATGTATATGACATCTCAAACTCGTAACCGGAAGTCGATAATGGAATATGTTATGGTAAATAAGAAGCGATTTTCAACATGAGTCACAATAAACATTAATCGAAATGTGATGGAATGTATATTTTAGCGAAATTACTTAATCGTACACATCATTGCCTTCCAACTGAAGGTGTAACAAAAATGTTTTTGACCGGAAGTGGCGTCTTCAAAAAAGCATTCGTTTGGTGTCATCATATTTACGCGCTTGTATCGTCAGCATACTTGATACAGACAATCATAGGTGAAAACTGCTTCTTGAAAATACTGTACAAGTCTAAATATAGTCGATAGACGACAGTAAAACTTCTTTGCCATGATAAAACGTCACATGTCTGCTTAAAGGAAGTCAATAGCGCCAGGATGTTCTGTATCCTAAAAGTACGGCACCGTATACAACGCACTTCAAAATGTAATTTTATGTTTTTTGGTTAGGGTATCATTACCCTACCAATTGTCTGTCAAATCGTCACGCCCACTGGTTTTGCTCTGGTGTCAGGTGTAAATAATGAAAATGACGCCAATATGACGTAATGGGCTAAATTGAAATATTTTTCCGTAGAAAATCATACCAGGCAGACGGCTATCGTCCTATTTATTGGTTTATACCAACCCCCAAAATCGTTGGGTTGCTAAATCGGTTAAGTGTATAGCTACATATTTTCGTTTTGTGTGCGAATGTGCTCTTTACGTTTTGGTACGTTTTTAAAGTTACTGAATTGTCCGGGATTAGCGTCGAGCCTTAGGACGATATATTTCGGGCGTTTCTTCTGCGTTCTGTGTCATCTGCTACGACCGTATATACGTGTATATATCTTCAGTTTGGATGTGGTGATGAACTGTAACGCTCAGCATAACAAAGACTGCTTCACCCATTATCATGATAAAGTAACGGTTAAGTTTGTCTTGTGTGAAACTAATCGTAAATGTATAGTTAGTAACAAGTTACCTGACATGTTGATCCAGTGTCTGGATGATGTGATTAGATGGTCATATTATGTGTGTTCATGTGTTTAAGTGTGACACCATTCCATTCAGCTTCCGCTATAGAAAGCTTTAAGGTACCTCTAATGAATTTATTGGTGAGTTACAACATTTTTACAGCGAGTTTATCTCAAAGAAAGAAAAACAAATCGAAATTACTTTAAGGAAAGTTATGTAACTGTCTTATTCATGCAAGGTAGTCTTTACACTGTATACCGAGACGACAGATGCATTTGTATTTGTAGCGTCGATGAATTTACAAGACATGATTAGTCTAAGAGAGGTATGTCACAAGTTAAAAGTGTATGGTGTGGTGTGGTTTTAATGTCACCGGATGTTGTGCTGCTTGCTGCGCGCAAACCGAGTTTGAAGCCCGAACAAAACAGTCAGACGTTACTTTGCAGAAATGAACATCTGAGATAAGTATACAGGTTTTTAAATCAGAAAGTGGTAATACATTGCATGCTTGTCCTTGAAAACCAGCGGAAATTGTTCGAAGGAATAAAGATAAAAGAATCTACAAGCTATAATTCACCATTAACAAGAGACACAAATTACAAGCACATTTTCTGAATCAATAAATAACAATATGTAGATGTAATACGATGCACACCTTAAAGTCATGGCGCGGTGGATGTGCTTCAAAATAATGTCGTTTTCTAGATTACTTATACACCATAACAACTAATGACTGTACCCTGAGGTTGTGTTTGCACCGTCGTGAAGCATGTATCACACGTGACATATATACATGTATGTAGCGATACAATGTTTAACGATCAGCAATTTGGAGAACAATGAACATAGATGTGTTTTAAATAAGGTTAGATCAACATTGCTAAAAGTAAATAAATGGCCAGGAATATATTTCAGCACAATAGACATACTCAAAGTTGATATAGAAACTAACCAAAAGGTCTTGCATTCACTACTCAAACTATGGAAAAACGAGAAAATTCCAAATGACTGGACCAATGGTATAATTGTCGTATTGCCAAAAACAAAAAAGATCTAACAGAATGTGATAATGGGAGGGTAAATACTCTGTTATCAATACCAGAGTATTGACGAACAAGCTGGGTGTAGAGGAAATAAAGGTTGTGTATATAAGATCTTCCCCATCAGAAATACAATAGAACAGAGTTCAGAAAGGCAATGCAAAATCATCTTAAACTTCATTGATTTAAGAAAATCATTCTATAGTATAAAAATGAGGAAGATTCTAAAGGCATATGGACTCCCTGATAAAATCATAACATTGATCAAAATTTGCAACACCAACTATGCATGTAGTCACGGTTATACACGATGAAGTGCTGACATAATGTTTTTTATCACTGCCATAGACTTGTGCACGAGAACAGCCCTGGGTAACAAGAGAAAACTGGAATTAGATGAACTGTACCATTCTTTTTAGTATATCTGGATTTTGCAGATAACATCTGCTTACTCTCATGCAGCAAACAACATATACAAATGTACAACAACAAACGTCGTCGCTTGGAAATTCCGCTTGTTCCGTCCGCTTTGTTGGACATTCAGGTCTATATTTTGAAACATGCACGCGCTCACCTTTTAAAAATAAATATGTTCTGCTTTATTTTTTGTGTATTGGTAATTAAAGTCAGGAGTAAAATAACTTCCATGAATTTTAATTATGTTGCTGTAGTTTGCTTTGCAACCCTTCAATCACCGTTGCATTGAACCATCGTCTTCAGCTATATTTCAATGTAAATTGCCGTAACAATGGCACGTCAAATTTATTACACAACAAGTAAATAAAACCTCGCATAGATTCTGCAAATCGTGATATGTGTTGCTTTTATATTTTCTGTACTCGGATGTTTTAGTTGAGTACTGCCTTCCCTGTCAGTTTTTTTGCTATGTTTAGCAATTGTATGTTCATCTCTAACATCTCTCTGTGACTGACACTTCCATAAGGTTCATCCTAGTAGGAAAGCCAAATATTTTATTTAATTGTTATATTGGAGTTGGTTTATAGTATCACTTTGTTTTATCTTCCGTGTTAATCCTCATCCTATTTACCTTCTCTAGGAAATAGACTCTATCTACAGACGGACATATCAGTCATAGAGTAATTCAATTGAATATACTGGGATAAATCGTATCTAAAATAATAAATCATTGTTTACAATATGACGTATACGTATCTTGTCTACAAGCTTTCGACTTTCAGATGCTTGTGTCTGGTAAGATTTCTAGATAAATACATGCATCGTCAAGATTAAACCGCTGAACAATGCGCAGGTAGAGGTCGAATAAAATAGTCACACTTTATCAAATGTTCCAGACATATCATTGGTTTTATTCGTCATGTTAGATATAAAATCTATTAGTTTCTGAATATTGTTTATACAGCCTAATAAAATCCAAATGCTGAAAATACTGATGGATATGCAAGAAGCATATGACCTGAAAAAAGACAATTGAACATCGGACAGGGAAGGCAGCGCTCAACAGACAGAGCTTAAGACAGAAAAAACATATTTGTCTAAAACCTGCAAAAATGGATTTGACGTGGAAAGTACCAATTGTCAGGTCGATGGTTAACATTGCTATAGTGCATAACAGTATGAGCATTAGGCCTTTTCGACTGGGCTCATTCTTCGAGCAGGTTATAATCTAGTTCCCGTACCCAATATTACAGTAGTACTGTACGTTATAGTTAGAACATATTAAGTAAATTTTAATGATTAAAAAGGGCGGAGCGAGCGAAGCGAAGCGAGGCCTTTTTAGTCATTAAAATTTACTTAATATGTTCTAACTAACTTAGAATATAACATTCTGCATTCTGATTGGCCGATAGAAATTAGCGCCAACGCAAGACGTCAAGTCTGTTAAGAGAAAATTTTAATGATTAAATTTTCATTTAACCGCGAAAATGCGGCGTTTTCATTGGCTCATAATGTAGGTTATATTCTAAATGTAGAAGAACGATACTATTAGGGATGGAAACCAGAATATACTCTGCTCCACGAAACAGCCCAGTCGAAAAGGTATATCGTCTTCAGCACGACACGCCAGATTTGGTTTCGGTAATATGTGCTTATGCCACCCACATTAGCTATGGTAGCTGATTCACGCCATGTCGTATTTTCGCTTTTTCGCCACAACAAAGCAACAATGCGAAAACACGAAGATACGACTAGTTCAACTTCGTCGCATCTTCGTGTTTTCGTATTGTTACGACGACAAAGCTAAGTACGACAAAAGTGTGCCAATTCGGCATGAAAAATGTGTCATGTTTTCGAATTACATATGTCGTATATTTGCTTTTTCGTAGCGAAAATACGACACGAAAAGTGTGTCATGTTTTCACATTACATCTGTCGTATTTTTTTTTTGAAGCGAAAATTCAACAATGCGAAAAACATTGACAAAGTCCTAGGGTACATAAATGTTCGATGTTTCACTCCCTCTGTTGGGCATGATTTAATATCCCATTAATTCCAATTAATATGAGCATGCCTTTAATAAGACTTAATTAGTAGTTTTTACTTAAATGTAATCAGTCCACAGTCGTTGTACCGCCAGATATAAAGGCTATGTCACAACGCCTTATGACTATATTTAAAGTGATTTCCTGTCGACCTGATCATTTTTGTGATCACAATGGCTGATACCTCCATACTCTGAACTATTGTGATCATATCTCTACATATTTATGCAGCATTATAACGTAGTAAGACTAGCGAAAATGTATTGATAACAAGTAATGTACGTATATTCATTAATGTACGCCTATACGAAATAAAGTTGTGTTATTTGTAAAATTGAACTACATGACTGAATGGCGTAATGTATCTTAATATGTACATTCACAAATTCTATTTTATTGAGCACAAACTAGGTCTTCCGAAGCATGTATCTTTTGTTTCGCTCCATAAACATTTTGACAGTATCATTGGTATCATCATACATACAGGACAAAAGTGTACTGTACATCCAGAACCTTGCTAGTCAAAACATTTCTGTCCCAACAAAATTCATAATTGTGCTTAAATAATTCAGAAGGACCATTAAATCAATCAAATCGCACGAATTCAATTTTCAACCAATCAAATAACAGAAGAGAATGACTAGCAATCAATATGATAAAATTACATAATTTCCAATATCTTCAAAGTGTACTAAAATCAACAATTCTGATAGAGTTTTATATCTTAAATGCCAAATAATGTCAGATAATTCGAGCCACTGTCGATTGGCATGATCTAAAACAACTTTACAGTGTTATTTCAACAATATTATGGATACAATCATAGTTCCACATAGTGAGAGTAATAATACGAGCATTTGTTCATCAGAGAGATTTACTGGTTGGATATGAAATCGAAGAAGCATTAAGGATTACATTATTTGCATTTTCATCAAGTTTGCAGTTTCGAACTTCACAGCCGAACCATCTGCTTTTTCTAACAGTTATGAAATGCAGGTAAGCTGCCTACGTCAATAGGACCGAGATGACATATGGTTTATCGTATCAAACTTCATACAATTACGTACGCCACTGTGATCCGAATTTCGCTCAAAAGTAGGGAGAACCGATGCTGCTTTCTCAATATCCTTAATGACTTTTATTAATTAAATTAAAATGCCACAAATTTCCGAAGAAAGTCTTCAAGGGACGATTCACGGTGTTTGGTGATTAGCAAAACATATTCTTTTTGTTTAAATGATTTGTAAATGAAGGAGGTGGATATTTGTAGTGATGTGTTTGTTATTTGGTACTTAAAACTTGTCAAGTCATCAGCTGTTTTAATTGAAATGCATTCCATTGTTTGGCGAATTATTACTTGTTTAAATGAGTAAGCGCATTATTCCACGTGATTGCGTTCTGTGTTATTTCTGTGTGGCTGTTTCTGTAGACGTACCATGGTATGTGTAAACATAAAAGGCAATCCTCATATAAATCGGTATCGTATGAGGTAAACGCCTATGTTTAGATATATTTAGTTAGAGATTAACAGACAGAAACGGGAAGTGACATTAACAGTTCACGCACTGGTGGTCATGTCATTATGGCTGGTCACAAGTTGCAATGTTATAATGTTCTATTGGCGTGTACATATTTCTCCTCATATGACATCATTGGTACGGAACCAAAGCTCAAACAACTCGGTCAATGGTTTCTAGTGTTTGTTACTTAAGGCTATAACGCAGACAAGAATACTCGAATATCTATAGATTGCCAAGCATCATTCATGTGCTCTGAATAACCAAATTATTCTGATACCTCGATGTGACTGAGGCTCCATGTAAACATTGAACTGAGACGCCCTAATATCCACTTCCGAATATACATAAGCCCTGATATAAGTGGAGTATTATCTAGCTTTCCATATATTATGCTACATATTTAACAACTATATAATTACGTCTCGTTTTTTGTCGATTTTACATGTTTTCGTTACGATTCGTACAAACGCATTCTTCCACAAAGATCTTTTAATTTTTTTCATTTCGGAAGAAGTTTTTCATGTTCCAAAATATTTTATTGGAAAACTACGATCTTTCGCGAATAAGCTAACTGCATATTAGTCGTTTGGGGAAAACACACAGCGTTTACACCACTTATCCTAAAAGCAATTTGCATAAACACAAAAATAGGAAAGGGAAGATTTATCCTGAGGCAAAATGCCTCGGGATGTCTCGGTATATTTTGCGAAAACGTTGTTTTATTGCAAACTTGTAGTTACACAGTGCTGGGAGAAAGTAGGTTTTTAGCAAAATGTGAAATCCGATAAGGTAATTATGTATGTATAGAATGTGGAGCACAAAATCAAAATCAGAGAGACATTGAGTGATTCATTGTTGTGATCCGATTACACCATTTCATAACATTACCTGTCAACATAAGTAAATAAATGAATGAATGACGTGTGTCATGAAGTACAAAGTCCCCGAGTTGGAAATTAGATCAATTTGTAAACAAGGCTATCACAAGAACATCTAAGTCCCCCATTGTAACGTCAACCATAAAAAGTTCTGTTGATCAAAACAGTATGTTTATCGAGAGTTCATTAACAATCATATTCCGAAGAATGTACAAATAATTTCCGACAAAAGCTCGGTTGTGACCCTGTCCATAGTAGATCTACATTGATGCTGATTTATTCAAAATCCTACCAAGCACACTAACAGCTGATACACGAAACCCCATTTAGATGTAAACTTCTTGAATACATATGCGAGGTAATTTGTCGATACATAGTTTCATATTGATACCGTTTATATCTTGAGTTTGGCTGCAACGCTCAGCAATCCGCTTCAATCAGTATCAGGTTAAAGTGACTGTCATATATCTGCTTTGAGTGAAGCTCATTGTAAATGTTATAGTTAGTAATTAGTTACCGGACAGGTTCATCCAGTCTCTGAATGATGCGATTAGGTAGTTACAGTATGTGTGTTGATGTGTTTCACGTGTGCAACCATTCAACTTAGCTTCCGCTACAGAAAGAAAGCTGTTCTGGTACCGCTAATGAATTTATTGGCGAGTTACAACACTTTTACAAAGAGCGCAGTCCCAAATAGACGCAAAACAAATGCAAACCACTTCAAGGAAAGTTTGTAACTGTCGTAATAATGCCCAATGACAAGGCAGTCTGAACCATGTATTCCGAGACGACTGATACAATTGTATTTGTAGAGTCGGTGTATTAACAAGACATGACAAGTCAAAGAGAGTAATGACAAAGGTAAAACATCTGTATTGTTGTATTGTTTTAATGTCTACGGATATTGGGATGCAAGCTCAATCCTACGCCCAAGAAAAAGGTTAGTGATCGAAAAGGAAATATGGTCAGAAAGAAGGTTCCCGTCAGTCCGAGACAAATGCAATTGTATACGTAGAGTCGGTGTATTACAAGGTATGACAAATCTAAGAGATATGACAAATGTTAAAAGTCTATGGTGTTATATTGTTTTAATCCCACCGGATGTTGGGAGTCTAGCTCAATCCTACGCCCATATTGTGTATAAAGCCCGAGAAAAAGGTTAGTGATTGAAAAGGAAATATGGTCAGAAAGAACGTTCCCGTCAGTCCGAGTGTTCTTTCATATATTACCATAGGTAGTACTGTCAAGATAGGATACTGTGAGAGCCACGTTTCATTTTACACAAAAAATTGCAATCACTGTCTGAACTAGTAAAGTATTTAAGTTTAGCACTAATATTATAGAAATGTTTGGATTATAAGCCTTTTTAATTGGATTGACGCATTAATAGTGGACTCGATAACGTGCCATGTTTGGTTGCTACTGGTTAACGTTGTGTTTTTACAACAATCTAACGACCTATCTAGTCTAGTGTGTTAGTAATATAAACAGATGATGCTATAAAATCACCAGTATAAGATATGTCAGTCGTACCAAACAAGGGGGTTAAACATGTAAGGACTTTATTTTAGAGGAGAGGAATATTGGAATACACTACCTGTTATAGAGAACCATATCTGGTAACCACAATTTATCACAAGGCACTCGTAGTGTATGAAGTCCGCTATAATCACTGGTTTCCCACTGTAATCTCTCGTCAACCCACTCCTGTAAACACAAGTTCAATCTTTAAACATATATAGAGGATATTTGTTGATTTTGATGTCGAATTGTTTTTCATCGAGTTATCATAGAAATCAATGTAATTTTCTGTGATCAGGAGTGAAATAAAATTTGGTCTTTCACCAAAAAAAAAGAAATTTTCTGTTTATTATATGCTTCAATTTCGAGTTTAATGGTTCAGTAATTGGTTTAATGGGAAAAATGACGATTAAATAAGACCGTCACGATATGACAATTATGGCGCATAATTTGAAGTTCGGCACCGTTGACGTTATTTGGTTATGGAACCAGCTTCTTAAACAGGGAAAACAACAAAATGATAATTTTACCGTTATTTTGACTGTGATTTTTACTGATAAATTTCCATAATCCATTGATAGCAAATAATAAACTATTGAAGCTGAAGATAAAGTTCTACGTTGTACAATTACTTAACTGATGTTTAAAAAAACTAGTTAATTTAAAGTTCATCACGCAATAAAGCAACATAGAAAGATATTTGCATCTGCTTATTTATCAAAAGGTTTATAATTACGTGTTTTTTTTATTACAGATATCACATAAATTCATTAACAAGCCATTTAAAATACACATGCATTTAAATTAGCCACCAAACATCTTTCCTACTTTAGAGATTGAAATGGTGAAAATATTTAGAAAGTGAAAGTCAGTAGAGAACTTTCAACAAGTAAAGTTGGTCCACATATGCAATAATAGCCAAACATCGCAATCAATGGCTCTAATCTAAAAACGAATAACTGACAGTTTTCTAATAATGTTATAAACGTGTATTTTATCCCAAGTAGGTATAATATAAATTCATTAACGTGTTATTTAGCAGACACATGTATTTAAGTTAGTCACCAAACATCTTTCCTATATTAGAGTTTGAATAGATGAAACTACGATTTGAGGTCAGTGGCAAACTTTTAATAATTTGGTCAATATTAGCAATAAGAGCCCAACATTGCAATCATTTGCTCTAATCTAAAAACGAATACCTGACAGTGTTCTAATAATGTACTTTATCCCAAGTAGATATAACATAAATTATTTAACATGCCATTTAGGATATACGTGCATTTAAATAAGTCACCAAACATCTTTCCTACATTATAGTTTGCAATTATGAAAATATTTGAAGTAATTGGAGAACTTTCAACAAGTTAAGGAGGTCAACTTTTGAAACATGAAGCAAACAGCGCAATCACTGGATCTAATCTAAAACGAATAACTGACAGTTTTCTAATTAAGTAAAAGAGATGCATTTTATCCCATATAGATATAACAGTACTGAATGACTCAAGCAAACACCATTAGTATCCCAAAAGAATGCAATGAACTTTAATATCAATACATTGGTTTAAGCATGTTTAATCGACTTATAATTGGGTATATTGTGAAAAACGACGATACTTAATTCATACTTTCATTTACCTCCGGTCTTACTTACGTATTACGTCTAGATAGAGTATCGGCAAAACATGCTTATACCCTGGAGTGTATGCTATCCAGAATATGCTGTATTGGCTTCAAATTACACAAATATTATCGTATCTGGATTCTTTATATAATCACGTATCGGTATCGTATCCAGTAATTGTTGATATCCCTAACTCACTAATTGTTTGTCGGTCGATTATTTAGTAACCTAGATATACCACTTGTGTATGTTTTGATATTAGAAGTATTCCGATATGACAGGATAAATCAATGAACGTATGACAACCCAAACATACAAATTGATACAATTCTCTCAGACAATCAAAGATCGTCATGTTCTAGAGACGGAGCACGTTCAGTCCATGTTGTTACTTTCATTGTGCGAGTCATAGGTTTGAATCCCTGGCGAGGCATCATTAATGCTTTTCATGTTTTACTGAGCATATAACATTTTCAATGCACCTCCGCATATGAACCATGTGTGACTAAAGTTGCTGTTGAATTATCCAAAAACCTAATTGCATTTGTAGTTACATTACTTCCCAGCATATAAGTCAAGGTGAATGTCTTAGTGGATAATTCCAAACCCCGCCTCCCAAATTGTATATGCCTTCCCGACCAATTTATTAGTCGATAATTTGCTTGAATGTTTCTGCACTATTAATAAGTAGTCGTGGACGTTTAGCCAATCTGGCAGAGGATAAGCCGAATGACAACACTAACGACTGTCTCAGCCGATTGCAGACACACTAACAAAAGGAAGTAAAGCAATCAAAATCGACACTCACCCGAAACAAATATCTTTTTTTCAAAATTCATTCCTCCCGCTCTCCCGCTGTTATGTATTTATATTTTATCTTGTAGATATGGATTTATGATCGCGTCACTTAGATATTGCCGCAAAATTAATGTAAACCCACAAAACAACTGCTTGAAGACAGTATACCACTAGCTATAGGATATTAATGACATATCAATGAAGATAAGCCAATAGACTGATACGTTAAAATAGTGTAGAATTATACATTATCACTTTTATCAGACCTGTTCGTACAATTTACACATTTCCATAACCATTCACAATTAATTAAAGGTCTATTCCGATATTATATTTTACGACCGTTTAATAAACATAAGCACCTATAAACGTAAGGCATAAATCAATACATGATTTGCAGTTTATTGTTTATTCCAAGAACTTGTTGTTGACATATTTATTGCCTGACGGAGCCACTCGCGAAGGTATGGCAGGCTTAAAAGAATAAGAAAGGTATGTTTCAACTCAGCTTCATTTTGCAACAATAAACAAAAGTCGAAAAAACATCTTATTTGATAAACTTATTGCATTTTAAGTTCACCGAAAATCAGGAATATATGAAAATAAAGATTCTAGCTCTTAGAGTGCCATTATATTCTAGCATGGTATCTGTTAAACGAATAAAACGGATCTGTATTAAAGAGGTTTGGTTTGCAAAATGCATAATTCACGCAGATCTTTATCATTAAATAATTGCAGAAGTGTTGTCCGTAGGGCATTCTTACCCTAGATGTGTTTTGGAATGTGAATACATGTGAAGCATATCTCTCAATAAAGATATCAAGGAAATAGTAGCAACAATACCTGTTGAGAACGCAGTAATATCCTTATACGCTGAGAACCAAGGCTAGTAGCTATACCAGAAGCATTTAATGACTTCCGTATGCTGGTGCCTGGGATTGAACTCGCAACCTCCCGTTTCCGAGGCGGGTATTTTAACCACAAAATCACCAAAGTTAGTATGAAGTCACATACTAAGAATACCAGTCTCCATTCAGGAATGACTATCTGTCCTTAGTTGGGTAATATGTGCAGGTTATCTGGGTATTGAACTCGGTACTGTGAACTTATACAAAAGCGAAACCTTTCCACAACGTGATCAACATTTTCCTTTTCTGTCCTATCAGTCCGCGTATTATTACAATGGAAATACGTGCTTACATATAACAGTAGAACCTCACCTTACGACCACCCCGAAAATACGACCCTCCAGTTTATATGGGCACTTTTTGAAAGAACGGAATTTGCCCTTCTTTGTTTAAAAGTATTTTATCCCGAAATTACGACCACCCGCTACACCGTAATGCGACCTCTTTTAAATCATTTAGTAATATGACACATATTTGCTGCAAAAGATAAAAGGCTGGTATTAAGTGCAGGCAATCTATGACTTTAACCTAGTAATTCTCCAGCTTACTGATTGAGTTAAAAGGACCACAGACACTAGTATTGATAGACGGTGTTTGGTGTTGACGGATGGGGATCTCATTTTGTGTTGGGCAATTTTAAAACTACCATGTTACCATAAGTAGCATCAATATTGTCTCTGGTGTCATCAACAGTGACGTAGGTTAACCACCTAATTGTAATATAGTGAATGTAAACGCTCTTAGACCTGACATTTGTAAGAGAACATTGACTGAACATTTACATAATTGGGACAAACTGCCATAACATTTCGGAAACAGTCATGACTGCTTATTACTGCAAGACATGAACTCCCCACAACACACACAGAAAACCAGTAATACAATCATCGAGGCGACACTGTCTCATCCACATATTAATGTACACACTATGCGTCGAATTCATTTAGAACACTTCCACATACTTCTGTAAAAGCTTAAACAAATGGAGGACAATTTGATGTCTTAAATTTCATGAAAACAGGGCACGTATCAGAACACGAAGGACGCTAAGTGAATTGATTTATATGTTAAGTTGACCTTTAGTTATGTTTTCGTACATTCAATACACATATCCTTAATAGAGTCAACTATTCACATTCGCCGTTTCGCAGAGCGTTCCGTCTAGTCCAACATTGTCATACATCAATATATAACACAGGATGACCATTGACCGAATCACATAAAGGAATTCAGCCGGCGTAAATATTAACAATCCGGTAGTCATTATAACATGTCTGTGACGTTTTCTCGACGGTATCTCGAGTAGTGAAAAATGCCATTGGTCCAATTATGGGAGCTTTCTTCCTTTAACAACACGCTTTTTATCATGTAGAAGAAGTTGTACATTATCACGTACATGTATATAATTTCTACATTCATCGACAGTGGAAGGGCCCAAATTCCGACTTATACTTCATTCTTTATTCAGAGTATTCAAAACTCGGTAAGAATGTGCAATGAAATTACACCCTTTTTTATTTAATATAAGGAATGACACGGTGGTCAAGTGGTTTACGCTCATGATAATGGATAAATAGGTCCCTTGTTTGAATCTCTGTCGTGGCACATGGTTATTTCTTAAACGCTTTTCAGTGTTCCCACCTAACTAGAGATAAACAGGTTGGTAATTTATTACTTTACACCGAACACGTTAAAGAACCAACGAGTGTATTACGAAAGAGCCATAGTATCACAACCGGAATCCATGTTTCATACAACTGCCTCGTCCCTCAAAGTTAGAGGTAATTGGCCTTTTAGGCAGGACATAACAGAATGGCAATGCCTTAGACGATTTGAAAACAGTCAATTTAATATTAAGTGTTTCATCATGGTTCAGTAATGGAGATATGTTATTAATACAATAACAATACATATTGTTTCTTATGGTTATTATTATAATAGTACACATATTAGCGATCTTTATGTAAGACGCAGAAGCATTAAGGCATTATTCCAGTTCCAAAAGTGCACCAATGATCATCGTTAAATACTTTAAGTCAGCGAAGTCAGCGAAAGTTTGTTCTGACGTATGTCCATTCGCGGGAAATATTGGCAATCTGTAAAACATCTGGGCTTCGTTTTAGCAGTTTGCATAGAGCGTGAAAGTGCACTTGAACCTTCCAAAATCCCTTATTAGTTTCACTACTTCCCAGCATATAAGGTCCAAAATGAATGTTTTAGTTGATTATTCCAAACAGCACCTTCCCACCCGATCAGTTTGTTAGTCGATAATTTGCTTAAATGGCCAATCTGGCTAAGGAATAGCCGAACGACAAACACGACTGTCTCAGTCGACCGTAAACAAACTAACAAGATGAAGTAACGCTGTCAAAATTAAAACCCGAAACAAAATATTTGATGAAATACATTCCGCCCGCTCTCCCGCTTTTATATATTAATACCCCAATCACACGAGAGTCGGAATGAGCCGGAATGCCGTAGGAATAGCAATTCGTGGTACATTCTTGTATGTTCGAAATGTAGTCCGTCTGCATTCCGAGTACATTCCATATGTTCGGGCCAGTTTGAATGTTTTAACATGCTCTAAACCAATTTCGTTTGAAATGAAATACATATTTAAATAAAAATGAATAAACTGTTATAAAAAACTCTCTGTATTTATTGATACTGTCCAGATCACACGGCGTCGGAATGACCCGGAATGCCGTAGGAATAGCAATTCGAGGTGTATTTCTTCATGATCGAAATGCATTCGAAACATTCTGTCTGCATGCTGAGTCAATTCGTAGTGCATTCGATATATTCCGGCCCATTCCTGTGTCCACTTCGAATGTTTTGCGCATGTTCAAAGCTTTCGAGATACATTCGAAGTCGGGTGGAATATCGAACGGCTACCGAAGTGTATTCTTCCGACATTCTGATAACATTTTAAATATTCTTACGGCATTCTGACTATATTCGAAACATTACTTAAAGCCATTATAGGAACTGATATTAAACACACTACCCGTGCACAACCCGTGCACAATCCCGTGCAAAACGGTCGTATGCTTGTGTTTACCGTATTTTGAAAACATATGCGTGCACAATCTCCGCTATCATTCCAGGCGGACTCGAAGTGTATTCGAGTTATACTCGAAGTATATAAGAATTGTATTTGAATGGCATTTGAAGTATTCGAACGGCATTTTGACAAAGCTGTAATAATTTTGGTCAATTCGAGTTATCATTCGGAATGTGTTTCGAATGTTTATTCTTTCTTCATTCCGACTCATTCGGGCCCATTCCGGCTGATTCGAGAGTCGTGTGATTGGGGTATAATATTATATAATTATTTATATTTTATGTAAATATAAATTTATGTTCGCCTCACTCAGATACCCAAACAAAATTAATGTAAACCCACAAACACAACTGCTTGAAGACAGTATACCACTAGCTATAAGAAATTAATGACATATAAACAATTAATTAAAAGTCTATTTTGATATTATATTTTACGACCGTTTAATAAACATAAGTACCTATAAATGTGAGACATAAATCAATACATGATTTTCATGTTTATTGCATATCCAAGTACTTGTTGTTGACATATTTATTGCCTGACGGAGCGACTCGCGAAGGTCTGGCAGGCGTAAAAGAAAAAAGAATGGTATGTTTCAACTCATCGTCATTTTGCAACAATAAACAAAAGTCGAAAAAACGTCTTATATGATAAACTTATTGCATTTTAAGTTCACAGAAAATCAGAACTGTATGAACATAAAGATTCACACACTTAGAGGGCTATTATATTCTAGCATGGTATCTGTTAAACGAATAAAACATATCTGTATTAAAGAGGTTTGGCTTGCAAAATGCGCATTTCACGCATATCTTTATTACTGAATAATTGCAGAAGTGCAGCAGTGTTGTCCGTGGGGGCATTCTTACCCTAGATGTGTTTTGGAATGTTAATGAAACGTGAAGCACATCTATCAATAAAGCTATCTAGGAAATTGTAGCGACGAGACTTGTTGAGAACGCAGTGCTTTCCTTATACGCGGAGTATCAGAACTGGGAGCTACAGCAGGCCTCGATCTCCCGAAGCATCTCAATCTGAGGCAAATCTCATCTCAAATATTGGCATGTGTCTTTATGTTAATTTCAACCGATTACTGGACTCACAAATGTCGTCACAGAACAGACAGATTAGTCTGAGTTAACTACGGCAAAAGTCGGAGACCTCGAATTGGAGGTTCATCGTAAATTAAGATTCTGATTTGAGCAAAATCTCAATTTAAGCTGAGATTTCTTCTTATGATGCTTCGGAAGATCGGACCCAGTAGCTGTTAATGGCTTCCGTATGTTGGTGCCTGGGATTGCGATCTCCCGTTTTAACCAAAAAACAGCAAAGTCAGTATCGAGTCACATACTCATACCAGACTCCATTCAGTAATGGCATTATCTGACGCTTGGTATGTAAAGTATACAGGTCGACTGGGGTTTGAACTCGGCATTTCTCACCCAAGTACGATAACTATATCGACGAGGATTTTTACAACGTGATCAATAATTCCCTTTCCTGTCTATCAGTCCTCGAATTATTATAATCCATGACTTAAACCTAATAATTCTCATTCCTACTGATTAAAGTAAAGGGACCACAAACACTAGTATTGATACAGATTAAACGACACCATACAACGGTGTAGACGGATAATGATCTAGTTATGTGTTGGACAATTTTTAAACTGCCATTCCACCATAAGTAGCATCAATTTGTCTCTGGTGTCATCAACAGCGACGTAGGTTAACCACCTAATTGTTATATAGTAACAGTCACCGCTCTTAGACCAGACATTTGTAAGAGAACATTGACTGGACATTTACATAATTGGGATAATCTGCCACAACAGTACGGTAACAGTCATGGCTGCTTATAACAGCAAGCCAATAAACTCCCCGAAACACTCAGACAACCAGTAATACAACCATCGAGGCGACACGGTCTCATCCACATATTAATGTACAGACATTTAATGTTAAACAACTTTCTGTTTTCCCGTATTACCGATACACACTATGCGTCGAATTCATTAAGAAAACTTCCATCTATTTCGGTAAAAGCTTAAACGAATGGAGAACAATTTGATGTCTTAAATTTCATGAACACATGGCACGTACAGTTTTGTATCACAACACGAAGGACGCTAAGTATATTGATTTATATGTTAAGTTGACCTTTAGTTATGTTTTCGTACATTCAACACACATTTCCTTGAAGACAACTATTCCCATTCGCCGTTTCTCAGAGCGTTCCGTCTAGTCCAACATTGTCATACATCAATATATAACACAGGATGACCATTGACCAAATCACATGAAGGAATTCAACTAGCGTAAATATTAACAATCGGGTAATCATTATAACATGTCTGTGACGTTTTCCCGACGGTATCTCGAGTAGTTAAAAATGCCATTGGTCCAATTATAGGAGCTTTCTTCCTTTAACAACACGCTTGTTATCATGTAGAAGAATTTGTACATCATCACGCATTTAATTTCTGCATTCAGGGACAGTGTCAGAGCCCAAATTCCGACTTGTACTTCATTATTATTCAAAATTCCATACGAAAGTGCAATGGAATTACACCCATTTTTATTTAATATAATGAATGACACGGTGGTGGGTGGTTTACGCTCATGTTAATGGATACAGGGATCCCTGGTTCGAATCTCTGGCGTGAAACATGGTTATTTCTTATTGTACTGTACACCGGGCACGTTAAGGAACATACGAGTCTATTAGGAAAGAGTCATGGTATCACAACCGGAATCCTTGTTTCCAACCACTGCCTTGTACCTCGAAGTAGAGGTAATTTGCCATTTAGGCAGGACAAAACAGAATGGCCATGCCTCAGACGATTTCAAAATAGTCAATTTGATATTAAGTATTTCATCATGTATCAGCAATGGAGATGTATTATTATAATAAATATGTTATATTATAATGGTAACGCATGTTAGCAAGCTTTATGTAAGGCACAGAAACATTACGACGCCATTCTTGTTCCTAAAGTGCAACAATTATCGTCGTTGTGTACTTTAAAAGGCATCCAATGATTGTTTCGACGTCTGTCCATTCACGGGAAATATTTGAGCTCTGTAAAAACATCTAGGCCTTGTCTCCAGTATTTCTCATAAATGAACTTGTATTAAATTTGTACTTTTTCCGTTACATAATTAGGCCTATTCCGTTGGGAATACCGCAAACACAAATTTAAATGCCGACTTTTAACTATGGGAATTTATATTTCACAATTATGATCTCTTGTGGCTTGCAACGTATATTTGACTATGATTTAGATTGGTTTATTTCGCTTCTAGGGCAATAAAATGGATTTTATAACAGAAAACCCTCTCAGCTCTTCGAGACGTCGTATCTGTAAATAACACCGGAATTAATTAATGATTTCATTCCCACTTTTTCAGGATTAAAGACGTTCCTATGAAGCCTGTGAACCTTATTGAGATTTTAATTTACCAGTTTTTTTCTAGTAGAGTACAGTAGAGTACCAATGATAAATGCGACCATGCTTAAAGCTAAGACAAATAGGGAGAGGCCTTTAGGAGTCAATTTTACAAATGACGAAATAATGTCAAGGATTATATTCTGATACACGTCGGCTACGGATACTTTCACAGGAGAGGGGGATTTGAATAAACTACAAAATGTATTTCTCATAAATTATTTCATAACAATAACATTAATAAAGACTTCATTTAAAGAGGCAACAAAGTTGTGCACATCCAGACTTCCCTGTACGCCCCTTTCGTTTGATCTATGAAATAAATCATTCTAATACTATCGTGGAGATCATTGTCATAGGATGACTAATACACCTTGAATAACAAAGAATCTGCCTTTAAACTTATATTAGCATATTTTGTTTACAAACAAGTAGAAAAATACCTATCATATACGATTTTAATGTATTATATTGTCGATGTGATGTCTGTCTTTGTGGTATTGGCTCTGTGCTCTGTGCTCTGTGCTTTTGTTTTGCTTTCTTTGTGTGGTTTGTGCCTTTTCTGCTCTTTGTCTTCTTTGTATGATTTTGTGCCTTGTCTGCTCCTTTTGTTCTTTTCATGATTTTTGCTTTTTCTGCTAAATGCTGTCACTGATTTTTCTGTCCGATTTATTATTTTATTTTGTGATGTGTTTCAGTGCTTTGTGTGTTTTTAATGTTTTCTGTGCTCGGCTGGTTAAGTTAAGTGCTGCCTTCCCTGTCTGACTTAATGTAATCTTTTTTAAAGTGCATCCGAGTTATTTCTTAGTATTTCATTTGGATGGCACCATCATTTCACAATGTTTGTTAGGTGCTACTATCTTCCAGGGTAACCTTTATGCCAATAACTGGTTCATGATAGGAAGCGCTTATTTACATATGCAGTGATTAAAGAGATATTCATTTAGAATGATGAGCATGAAATGTGTTTACAATTATTGGCCACAGGAACATGTTTCAATAAACTCTTTAATATAACTTTATTTATGTATGATTTTACACTATTACTGAAATTGATATATCTTTGACAGTGAGCTTGGGTTGTTTTCCTTATAGCAGCGGACAAATTAAAATAGCAAATCGAGGGTTACGCTCGTACGACGGAAATTACATTAGGAATACGCACGGAATATTGATGAGTGTTAGAGCTATATATTGCTGCACGACACTTGTAAAGTATACCGAAAGAGATAAATTAATAACTTGCCTGTTCAAGCCAAACGTTGATTGTGAGAACTTGATTCACCTCATCCTGAAAAATGTAAAGAATAAATTGACACCAGTGAAATTGATTTTCATCATAGCAGTTTGACAACATGTATTAATACGCTGCATGCCATCCAGACAGTAGTAATGTCGAATCCTCGCCTAGGGTGTACGCCTACACACGGCCATCTTGAAATATTTGTCGTATTTTATGAAACAGATTTATCATCATAAAGGGTGTAAGGAGAGTTCGTTCCGGTCTTTTGAAAGCTTTTGTACACAAAACAAATTGAAATAATTGAATATTTTTTCATCCAGTCTCCTTGTAAAGTAAAATGACATCATTATGTAGAACAGTTTTGCTGATTTGACTGACCATATCTTTCAAACGCCATGAATGAATGTGTTGATCTTGTTTCAAAGATGACGTAAACGAGGTCGTAACCGGGTAAAGTTCGAAAAACTCCCCTTGTTATCCCCTCAGTGTATCGTTTTGTATTTTAAACAAGTAATGAACTAAACAAATTTTTAACCATATCTCTAAGAATAAGACATTCAAATTTTCAAGTTTTCGTTTTGCAAACAAATGCCGTTTGTTTTCCCATATACGTGTTTGTTTCTTCATGACACGTTTTGGTCTATTCAGACTTGTCGTTACTTTTCAAGTTATTTAGTCACTCGTTACTTGATAAATGAGACATGGATTCGCCGATGCCTTTCGAGGTTTGTAGAAGTTGTTCCTGTAATATTCAGCCGTTATTTTTTACACAATCGGCCAATTCATTTACCCTACTCTCAATGTTTGCCTGTCGTTTACATCAATTCATGCTCGTCGAAATCCATGCCAGGTACTTGCAAATTAAAAACTAGCCTACTTCATTTTACTAGCCTACATCACTATACAAATATAGCTAAAGGATGCCATCTATACAATGCAAAAATAGTTTGGCTATATTCGAAATGTTAAGGCCGCTAAAGTAATTTATTGGATTTGAAATATTATCAACGTCAAATTTACAATAAGACTGGTGTATAAAATGCATATATCAATCGACCCCATATTAATAATGCAAGAAAATTGTCTCCAGCGAGTATTAATAAAGATTGGGTAGTTTCTCAAACTTTCTCAAAAAGGAAACTTAAATTGTTAAACATAGATTAAAGAATATCAATCATATAAGAGAAGTATTGATTTCGCTCTGCGAAAACACCAGATTTGAAGAACTGCAAATTATTAATATAAATGTACTGAAAGCTGCATACGTCTTTACGCTTGAAATTGGATCAATACAGCACTGGAGTAAACCGAATGTGTCGCGTGATGTGATGACAAAACAGTTCGATGAACTAGGATGTCATGCATATTGCGGTATTCAGAATTTGCCAGAGATCTGCACGCAACAATAGTGCGAGCGTTTTATGGTAGGATAAATATAGAGGTATGATTGTTACCATTTAGAAATACAATATGTTATAATGAGAACTAAAACCTATGCCTTTTTTCAATGAAAGTCCACTACACCGTTTGTAGCAGAGATTTGCTTTCGTAACGTTGTCCTTAACCGGAAGGTGTCGGCTCCTGAATAAAGCAAATCATCACTAGACGTAGAACGAGGACAATATTTACAAAAGACAATACCATGTCTAGCACAATACCAACATGAAAAGCGATGCGACAAGTCAGATTCAGATCACAGGGATCTTCCTCACAAACACTAAATGTGTACTCAACGTAATAATGACGCCAATACCAATAACAACAACCTTCCTCAGCACCTTATATATGACATAGTTTTTCAGTACCCGGGTCGATCAGTGACCAGGGCAAATCGTTGATTTACGGCGAGTTGAAACCAAATACGAGCGCGTAGTGCCTGTGCTTTAAAAAGCCCTTACAGGGAACAACATTGTAATACTTATTTGGATTCTAACATCGCCAGTGCTGTGCAATTACAGCAATACAAGACACAATTGACGTCGAACTTCATTATGTCATATGCATGTTACGTCATTTGGCCAAGCAGATGACGTCAAGTGTTACGTCACCAATCAGCTGTCTTTTGACGTTATTTCAAGCATACATGTGTCTATAGATAAAGCTGCTGGGTGTGAAATAATTATCTATAAACCGACAAGCAACAATTCCACGACCGCATCCTTTATAGACTACTGCCCAAAGATAAACATTGCAATGAGTTTACATTGTAAGTAAATATTGTACTGGCAACAGACGGATCTGCTGGTGCAGATGATATGGTAGATGAATGGAGAGTGGTCTTTCATGTTTTCGTAAAGTAAACAAGCTTCTGTTTTATATCTTTGATCATTGCAGCAACAATCTTACAGTGTTTAACATAAAAAATCTAATTGCACAATTCTATCCATTGTCAATGTTTTATGAGCGGACATCAAACGCCTGCACTCGTGTTTGATCATTCCAAATGTGCATAGATATGTAATTGTAGTGGTAAATGGTGTTATGTTTAAGTATTATGTTTAGATATACCAGGATGATATACAACGAGTGAAATTAGCAATGTGACTAAAACTTTTATAGTTTAAATGTGACTGGTGATTTTAAACCAACAAGCTTTTCTACTCTTTCCACAACAAATTACATCCTAAATATACCAATGAAAGCATGATATGCACTAGTCCAAAAGATGCAAACTATTAATAACAGCAGGTAAAGATGTTTTGAGACTGTGATCAATCACAGTTGGTAGCACATGCCACACGGGTATGTCCTATGATACTTGAGTGGCTACACTACGTTTGTTGACGCTTATTTACAAACCATAAGCAAGTGTTTATTAACATCATTTTTAAAATATCCTTTTCCAATGTTGTGTATTAAACGACAATAAACTTAACGAATGCTTTTCATTACAGTTAAAAAGATCATGTGATATATAAGCCCATATTTAAAAGTACATTTTGTATTGCTAAACTTATTTTACAGAGAATAGTTACGCTGCAGACATATATGTTTTGGAAACATATTCACTCTTAATACAAAAGGAAAGTAAGATCACGCAAATCGGACATAAATCTCAACTAAAGCCTCGAATGTCATAAACACTATAACATGGCAAACTTCTAATATTGACTCTAGCAGAAACAAAGAGAGATTATAAAACTATGTGTGTACGGTTAGATCCATTAGTTTACACCGTAATTAACAAATGACAGCTTATAATAGGCGTATAAGAATTATAGCAGACTAAAAGCTTGTCTGGGTAGTATCACATTATTTGTATGTTTAATGTGGTCATAATATGTACTTGTTCATATACATGTATTTATACTCGTATAGAATCAATTACGGAGTACATGTGCTTGCTAGTGAGAAAATAAAACAATCGGACAGTGAAGGAAGCAATAAATTTAAACATCAGAAAACATAAAAAACATCACGTTACCACAATTATACCGCACCATGCCCGACACATAGCGAACAGAGAAAATTAGCTTCATTACCGTAAGCCAAAGTCCAGTTGTTGCTCTACAAAGGGTTCTATACATGTGTACATAGTGTTTTAAATGTTTGCGTTTTGAAATCATGATTGGTTTGTTTGGTACATATGTTCTTGTATGTCGCGGAGACACCTCTAAAGAACGACCAAGCTGTTCACAAGAACTATATTGCTGAACTATACCATTCCTATTCACTAGGGTATTCTTCACCTGAATTACTTGTCAACTGATCTAGGAACTTGGCTAATAACTGATGTATTAGGAAGGCATGTGCTAATCGTAAAACTGTTAATTAGTGTCAATAACTACTCCAGTGGTTACTGACCAGAGATGTATAAAATATCAAAATGGTTTCACATTATGTAATATCAAAGGTGTCCTTTATGTTCTAGTCTTTATCGACTAGAAATTAACATAAACATGAAAACCCCATTGCAGATTTTATGCAGTGTTGCTTAATGATTGGATGTAGTGAATGTATCTCTGTCGTTACATATCGTCGCTGGATAGTCAGATTCTCGTATCTCATGGTAATCAAACTTTTCAGGAGAATTTAAAAAAATGATTTCTGGTTTGAAAGAGTCATATTACAAAATTTTACATATATTAGCTCGTTAGAGAATATGTCGAAGTTGTCAGTAGTATCTGAGACAATGTTTTTATGAAACCTCTCAAAAAATACTAACATGCTATGTAAGAAGATCGTATTTCGCCTGATTTTTTATAAAAAAGTGAGGAATTTTAAAACAAATATTGGCCAATAAGTATCAAGCCAGATACATAAAAAAATGTACGACGTTATGGTTTTTATTTGTAACGCGTTGTAACAAAACATTAATAGATACGAGGTTTTGAATGTTTCATATGTCGTTCATTAAAAAGGCTATTGGTGCAGAGGTACGGTCTTTAAACATAAGGCGCAACACGGCCACATATTATCATATCCCTAAATAAGAGTTATTCGGAAACATGCATCAACCAAAACGAAAATCCGGTAAAAATGTCGATAACGTTCAAATATATGAGGCATTTGACAATTTATGTAACACTATCATTGGTCGTATAAACATCCTTATGCTATCTGAAGCTGTTTATATCAAATGGGTGGTATATATTTTGATGAATCGAATATTTGGTAAAAACAGCGTCTGTTTAGATACAGTAATGGCGTGCAGCAACCGCATTAAGCCATTACAAACAGATTCAATCTGGTTGAGCAGTAAAATGTAGCCCATGAGAAACAGCAGGCACCGATTATATAGATTATAACATTTCTCTGTATAGGTTGATCATCTTTGCTGAAACAAGTAAAATACACGGTCTGTTGTTTAACAATAAAACATTGTGAATAATACTGAGACTGTTAGGATAATGCGCAAGACGTTAAAACGAATAGTTGCACAAAAAGCGATATCTATTTTATTTTATGAAGTTTTAAATTACAATATTAACTGAATGAGAACGTAATGGTAAAAATTGGCCAAAACAACGCGATACAATAGTTCTTATTATAGGTCCTGTGTAAGCTCTGACTTTTAATACTTTTTTATGTAATACAGAAGGTTTTTTTATCACATTTTGAAAAACTCGAAATGAACATTTATCCAAAATATTCTATTAATTTATAATTTACGTGGTTATTAAATTTTTTTCGCTTCATTCCTGACACAATAGTTGGTCATTACATTTTCTCATATTTATCAATGTTATAATCGACATACAAGTATTATTCAGTTTAACCTCGTTGACCTTATAAGTCAAACACGCCTGTACATTCTAAACTAGTTACTTTCTGAAGTACACATTCATGCCTACATTAGTGATTGTAAAACTCTTACTCGTCCAGCAGGGATCGAACTGACAACCTTCGGACCAGGGATCAGGCTCGACCAGCATCAGGACGTGGTATGTAAGGTCAAATACGACCCAATACGGAGATCTGTGTTTGTGAGATCATACATGTTCACTTCATCAATTTTATTCAAATTTCTACTAAAACGATGTATCTATTTTCATACGTGCTTACGGGTATATTGTTGTAATAACTGTATGACTATGCATCGTGTAGGTATATGAACCAGGCAAGCAAGTGTGAAACAATCGTATTCTGTATAGAAATAAATACACAATTATCATGGCATTATTATCACACACTAGACTTTAATATTCGATGAAGTGTTTGCCACTTGTACAGCTAAGACGTCTGGGGTTCACTTAATGAGACTGTTTGTCGATTTACTTCTGTCTGGAACAGTAGAATGACCTATGTTTTATTGCATTTGTTTCACAATCTGTCCTGTTATACCACATGAGTGCAAAAATACACAATACCTCGCTTATAAAAAACCCTTACTACTAGAATATGCCACGTTGTTACATTATGTAGCATCTGACACTCTATCAACCTGCCATGGTTTAAATTATTGTAATCACGCCCATTTGTATCATCTTCGAAATGTACTGATAAAACATAGCAAGTCATTTAACTTTAATGTGGCTGGTGCTTAGGCTAAAACCACTTTATATCAGAATTACTATCCCATAGCCCTACTTATTTTTACGCAATTACAAACATACAATCAGAGAAAGACTTTATTGTAATTATTAATATGATTTTGGCAGACATCTTACCACAGTGAATAAATATGCCAACTTCGGGTGATCGCAAGTCATACGCATTGTCTTATATAGGCTCCCAATAAGTCATACATTGGCAGGAAGTTACGAGGGTTGTTCAAATTGGAATGCAACTAAGACCATAAACATTAATCCTTGATAGATTCCAATTAAACAAGCCATTGATCCCATTGCAGTATTCATCTCCGATATATATGCGAAGTTTCATTCAGTTATTCCATTTTTAAAATGCGATTTTGTTATTATTCCTAGGTACACTGTGTATATACTGGACATGAGCCAAACCGAGATCTTAACGTACCTGATATATTTTCCGACAATGCAATTTAAGAGTCGTTTGAACAAATAAAGATCACAAGGGACAATGCTTGACAAATAAGGATTGACGGAAAACTCAAGAACCTTCACCCTTTTTAGAAAGTCACGTTAATGGCTGCTGCAGGTTGAGGCTCATTGATCTGCAAAAGTATGCCATCCTTCAAATATGTGGCTTTGCAGCCATTGTCGGAGTATTCTTTCAATTTCTGACGGAATTTACCTTTGTTATCCTTTGCATTTACCCATTTTATACATCAAATTTAATGGTAGAAATTTAGTTTATATCGAAAAAGGTGTACATTCTGCTGGCACCCACAGTGCATTTTGCAATGCATACTTCTGTTCTGTTTGTGCTGGCCCATATTTGTTTATGGATATGTCGCATGGGTGACAAAATGAACCTATGTTTCGTTTATGGTCATAACATTAGCAAACGGTCGACTTTGGTAATCTAGAAACTGGTTTCAACTGGTTTTTGGACAGTTTGCAAGGACATATGTGCTGGCGTCCCAAAGTAGATAGGGGTATCCAAACTATATTTTTCGTCCTAATTTTTGTAATATGCTTGATAATTGTATGAATAGCTCCTAATGATGTGCCAACAAATTGAGCTACTTGCCTAATTGTAAATACTCCTTCAGTTTCTAACAAATATTTTATTTTCGTAACCCTTTGGTAGTATGTAGCGGTATTTGGATGGCGTGCAAGAGATTCATTTCCAAATAAAATTACACCACATTTAAATTTATTAAACTATCAGGTAGCTGATGAATAAAACACTACATGACACCATTTCACCATACAAGTTATTTTAAATATTGTATTTGCTCCCACATTAAGAAAACACCGATTCTTAAATAGGACCGAATTTGATCAGAACGAAATGACATTTTCCAAATAATTTAAGCATTAGTAGACACGAGTAGGCAGTGTTAAGTGACATGTTGTTACAGCTTCACTGAATGGATTTAAAATGTGAGGTATCAATTTGAAGCTAATACAATGATCTTTGATATACAGCTCACTATTTTAAATTTTCATCGATACAAGAAAGATATAGCATCACTTGCATTCCAATTTGAACAACCCTCGTAATGGTGCTTTTTCTCACAATATCTAAGTCTATTGGTATAAGGTCGCGAGAAATGTCACCTTGATAAAGTTTATTCACTCTAAAAATAATGTTGAAAATGTTGAAAACAGTATTAACGAAATGGCATTAGTAGAACTTTTAAAGATTTCAAAAATTGAAACAAAAAATTAACAACAATCCAATTTTAAGAAATATAACCGAATGGTATATTTGCTATTTACTTTATTTTATCTAATTCTCTTACAACCCCCACAAAATACCGTTTTACAATAATTTGCAGTAATATATTAGAAAATAAGATGTATCGCTACTACATTATATATTACTATGCTAAGCCTTTCGTAGCGCATTTTATAACAATATATGTGCATGTATTTAGTAAAATCACACCATGTCTTGCTTGTCCTAAATGATTGTATTGATATTTTCCTTGTATGTAGGTTATTGCAACCCCATTAGATGTTGGAAATAAATGTCTGGTAAGAATAATTCGATTAACAGGGGATGCATTCAACTATTTACAATCTGAATCGCAGAATAAATGTTCGTCAGATTTGTCCAAACGCGTTTGCAATTTTTGAGAAGCAACAGGCAGGTAAGACAAATAACATACATTTCAAATGTTGCATTATAATAGTGATACGACTCAGTATTAGACATGTCATATTTGTTATTCGAAAATATAAAAATATTTTCTAACATCAACATACATTTTACGCTTTATAATAAAACTACTATAACAGGAAAAAAAACTATCACCCCTAGTGCGCAGTATTTAATGGTGGATTCCGTACAGGCCAGACATAAACTGACCCAAGAGTTAAACCTTTACTTTAAAGTACATACACTATACTTGTATGCAGATAAATGCATATACAAAACTTCTTTCATGCGTGTAACACCAGTAGCTTTTTACATGCACGATCTGCTACTTGAATCCCAAAGACCCTGATCCTAATGAAGAGGTTCTGGCACCGTTTTTCTTGTCCCAATTGTAGCGTCATATATAGCACTGTAACCAAACAAAATATTTATCGACCCGTTCCTACGTCGTAATAACCCATCCCATGATTAGTTTACACGTAACCCAGAAGTTCAGAATTCTATGTACATACACGTAGTAGACAATTTTATTTTACTTAATCTAATAGCTTCATTTCATACCAGGCAGATTAGAACAATTGTAGACCCTACTGGATTCTCACATGAGAATTTTACAATCTTCTGAGGTCAGAAAAATAAACTTATGAAACTTACACGTTGAGAACGCACCTTTTTAACACCCTGTACATGTAAATAACACACATTTTTAGTAGCAAGTTAAAGGAACTGAATCAATCTGATTACGAATAGACACGGATATGGTACTCAGACATCATGCATTACTACAATTACCTCCGGTATATCTGAAGTTCTGAACATAGAATATTATCACAGACAGTTTGATCTATCGCAAGATCACGTTACATCCCTACAAAATAGTTCATTTCCCTTTCAGACATAATATCAATCCAATATGAAACTGCTGCGGCAAATTATATAGAGTGATGTTTGTTTGAGAATGCCATCATGTTGTGAACAGAGTCTGTATGTCTACTGTCCGAACATTGTCATACAGATTAACTCGATCTACGGGACACCAGTAGACAAATCATTCATAAATACAAGGAAGGACAGATGACTGGTATCTTATTTTTCCTTTCCGTTACTCGTTGGAGTGGAGTTTTATTACTTGTTTTTAAATGTATTTCAAATTGTTTAACTGTATATATACTGTATATATTTATTGTGATTTTTGCATGCGTGTACCTATTTCAAATCGATTTAACAATGTCTTAATTGTGATTTTACAGCACTTTTAAACGCGTGATTACATCATTAAAGTGCTATATAAATATATGATAATAATAATGATAATAAATAGTATTATAGAAGTAGTTACACATTTACAAGTGATTTAGATAGACATTTTATGTAAGTTCGGTAATTTATTTATTGACTTGAACATTATTATGACCATAATCGTCATCCGTATCGCCATAATTGGTAAATTAATTGCCAAATTAGCAACCCCTAATGATTATTGGTTCACAATAATGGCTATCCTACACCCTTGTCATCTACTCGCAATCTAAATGATCATATACATAGGAAGAGTCTTCCAATATATAATATCCAAATTGTTGATCTGTTGATAAACTAACGACCATCGACAGGTCAAGTATGGTACATTATTTTAACCCAGTATCCAATTAAATGTTACGATAAACGCTAACAATAAAACGATTACACAATTGTTTTTTTGCATCCTAGTGGCCTAGGGAATTACTTGTCGTTACTTTTCAAGTTATTTAATCACTCGTTACTTGATAAATGAGACATGTCTTCGCCCATACCTTTTGAAGTTTGTATGAGTTGTTCCTTTAATATTTAGTCGTGTGTTTTTACACAGTCGGCCAATTTATTAACCCTTTTCTCAATTCAAATTCAAAACTAGCCTCCATCATTGTACTAGCCTACATCATGAGACTAGCCATCATCATTGTAGTAGCATACATCATAATACTAGCCTACATCATTGTACTAACCTACATCATTATACTAGCCTACATCGTTATACTAGTCTACATCATTATACGAGAATACCGGCTGTAAAATGCCAAAATAGTTTGGCTATATTCAAAATGTTAAGGCCGCTATATTATTGGATTCGATACATTATCAACGTCAAATTTACAAATAAGACTAATGTATAAAATGCATATATCAACCGACCCCATATTAGAAATGCAAGAAAAGTGTCTCCAGCCAGTATTAATACAGAGTGGGTAGTTTCTCAAACTTTCTCAAAAAGAAACTTAAATTGTTAAATATAGATTAAAGAATATTAATCATATAAGAGGAGTATTGATTTCGCTCTGCGAAAACACCATATTTGAAGAAATGCAAATTATTAATATAAATGTACTGAAAACACTATCCGCCTTTACATTTGTAATTGGATCAATATAGCACTGCAGTAAACCATGTGTGTCGCGTGATATGATGACAAAACAGTTTGTTGAACTAGGATGTTATGCATATTGCTGTATCAGAATTTGACAAGGGTCTGCACTCAACAATAGCACGAGTGGTAGGATAGTGCCTATTTAGAAATAGATCTACAATATGTTATAATGAGAACTAAAACCAATGCCCTTTTTAATGAAAGTCCATTACACCGTTTCTAGGAGAGGTTTGCTTTCGTTATTTTGTCCTTAACCGGACGGTGCCGGTTACTGAATAAATCAACTCACCACTGGACGTTGTAGAACCAGGACAACACGTACACAATACAATACCATGACTAGCGCTATACCAACATGACAAGCGATGCGACAAGTCAGATTCAGATCACAGGGATCTTCCACACAAACACTAAACGTGTACTCAACGTAACAATGACACCAATACCATAAACAACAACAATATTCCTCTCATCACCTTATATATGACATAATCTTTCAGTACCCGGGTTGATCAGTGACCAGGGCAAATCATTGATTTATGGCGAGTTGAAACCAAAAACCTTTGATTAAATCACGAGCGCGTAGTGTCTGTGTTATAAAGCACAGCGTTGAGATCATTATTTCGATTCTAATATCGCCAGTGCTGTGCAATTACAGCAAAACAAGACACCATTGACGTCGAACTACATTCTGTCCTATGCATGTTACGTCATTTGGTCAAGCAAATGACGTCAAGTGTTACGTCACCAAACAGCTGTGTTTTGATGAAATTTCAATGTCTATAGGTAAAGCGGCTGTGTGTGTTAGAATTATCTATAAACCAACAAGCAACAATTCCACAACCGCATCATTTATTGACAACTGCCCAAAGATAAACGCTAAGTTTACATTGTAAGTAAATATTGTACTGGTAACAGACATGTCTACAGGTGCAGATGATATGTTTCATGAATGGAGAGTGGTCTTACATGTTTTCGTAAAGTAAGCAAGTGTGATTTATATCTTTGATTATTGCAGCAAATATCTTACAGTGTGAAAAATCTAATCTAAATCTGTTTTATGTGCGGACATCAAAAGCCGTGGGATACCGGTTGCACTCATGTTTGACCATTCCAAATGTGTATAGATCTGTAATTTTAATGGTGAATGGTGTCGCGTTTAAGTATTATGTTTATATATACCAGGATGATATACAATGAGTGAAATAAATTTAGCTATTAGACTAAAACTTTTAAAGTTTAAATGTGTCTGGTGATTTTAAACGAACAAGCATTTCTACACTTTCTTCAACAAATTACATCGTAAATATACCAATGAAAGCATGATATCATATATATATATAAATCAAAATTTAATAATAAGGTACATTCTACTATAGGTGCAAACTATTAATAACAGCAACTGATTTCGAGTATGTAAAGTTCATGATGTTTTGAGACTGTGATCAATCACAGTTGGTAGCACATGTCATACAGGTAAGTCCTATGATTCTTGAGTCGCTACACTGCGTTTGTTGACGCTTATTTACAAACAATAAGCAAGTGTTTATTAACATCATTTTTACAATATCTTTTTCCAATGTTGTGTATTAAACGACAATAAACTTAACGAATGCTTTTCATTACAGATAAAAAGATTATATGATATATAAGCCCATATCTAAAGATACATTTTGTATTGCTAAACTTATTTTACAGAGTATAGTTACGTTGCAGACAGATATGTTTTGGAAACATATTCACTCTTAATACAAAAGCAAAGTGGTAAGATCACGCAAATTGGACATAAAACTCAACTATAGCCTCGAATGTCAGAAACACTAAAACATGGCATAGTTCTAATATTGACTCTAGAAGAAACAAAGAGGGATCACACAATTAAGTTTGTACGGTTAGATCCAATAATTTACACCGTAATTAACATTTGACAGCTTATAATAGGCGTATAAGAATTATAGCAGACTAAAAGCTTGTCTTGGTAGTATCACATTATTTGTATGTTTAATGTGGTCATAATATGTACTTGTTCTTATATTTATACTTGTATAGAATCAATTACGGAGGACATGTGCTTACTAGTAAGAAGATAATTAAATCGGACAAAAAACATACAAAACAGCACGTTACCACAATTATACCGCACCATGCCCGACACACAACGAACAGACAAAATGAGCTTCACCACCAAAAGACAAAGTCCAGTTGTTGTTCTACATAGGGTTCTACATGTGTACATAGTATTTTAAATGTTTGCGTTTTGAGATTATAATTTGTTTGGTTGGAACATATATTCTTGTACGTCGCGGAGACACCTCTAAAGAACGACCAAGCTGTTTACAAGAACTATATTGCTAATCTATACCATTTTTATTCACTAGGGTATTCTTAACCTGAAATACATGTCAACTGATCTGGGAACATGGCTAACAACTGATGTATGAGGATGGCATGTGCTAATCGTAAACATTTTTATTAGTGTCAATAACAACTCCAGTCGTTACTGTCCAGTGATGGGTAAAATATCATACTGGTTCCACATTTTGTAATATCAAACGATAAATTAACATAAACATGAAAATCCCATTGCAGATTATATGCAGCGTTGCTTCATGATTGGCATAAGTGGACGTATCACTGTCGGTACGTATCGTCGCTGGATAGTCAGAGTCTCGTATCTAATGGTTATCAAACTTTTCAGCAGAATTTAGAAAACTGATTTCTGGTTTGAAAGAGTCATATCACACAATTTTACATTTATTAGCTCGTTAGAGAATATGTCGAAGTTGTCAGTTGTATCTGAGACCATGTTAGACTTCGTTTATGAAAACTCTCAAAAAATAGTAACATGCTATGTAAGAAGGTCGTATTTCGCCTGAAATTTTGGTCGCTATTTGTAACACGTTGTTATAAAACATAAATAGATAAGAGGTTTTGAATGTTTCGTATGTCGTACATTAAAAAGACTATTGGTGCAGAGGTACGGTCTTTTACCATAAGACGCAACACGGTCACATAGTATCATATCCCTAAATAAGAATTATTCGGAAACATGCATCAACCAAATTGAAAATCCGGTAAAAATGTCGATAACGTTCAAATATATGAGGCATTTGACAATTTATGTAACACTATAATTGGTCGTATAAATACTAGCTATACCAAGGTATCAGCTGATTTTATGAACGATAAGGGAGAAATCCGTTCTGTACGGTACGGACACATCATCATGTATTTAGATAAGGGAGATAACTGCGGTCCGTCCCGGGTCAATCACGGTATGGACACGCTGGTGTTTATCCCTTATAATCAGACTACGCAATTAATTCCAGATTCCTTTGTTTAGAAAATTATACATCGTATTTTTCGACTTTATAACGTTTTTCCCTCCACCATCCCCCTTCTCCACAGAGTTTGTCAAAATTCTGATCCAATGTTCATTGAAGTGGATTTTGGGCTCATTTTTGGCTCATTTTTCCTTCGGAAACTCCACATTTTAAGTTATTACTTTTCATATGTATATTTTTATAAAATTTGTTTATTGTTTGTCATGTATTGGTATTTTATTATGTTTACTTTTTAACATTAAACCGGTCATTTATTTGATCACTCAACATGGATGACCACGTTTCAACCTACATTATGTCTTATTTTGTATTCTCCCTGGCCGGTCATGAACATTCTTATGCTGTCTGAAGCTGTTTATATCAAGTGGGTGGTAAAGTTTTTGATGAATCGAATATTTTGTAAAAACAGCGTCTGTTTAGATACAGGAATGGCGTGCAGCAACCGCATTAAGCCATTATAAATAGATTCAATCTGGTAGAGCAGTAAAATGTAGCCCATGAGAAACGGCAGGCACATATTAATATAGATTATACCATTTGTCTGTATAGGTTGATCACCTTTTTTGAGATAAGTAAATACACGGCTTGTTGTTTAACAATAAAGCATTGTGAATAATATAGATATTGCGTGCGTCGTTAAAACAAATAGTTGCACAAAAAGCGATATCTATTTTATGGAGTTATAAATTACAATATTAACTGCAGAATAAGAATTTAATGGTAAAAATTGGCAAAAACAACACGAATGGAATATTTATTCCACAAATTCTACAAGTTTATCATTTACGTGGTAAATGTAATTTCTTTCGCATCATACCTGGTACTATAGCGGGTCATTTCATTTTCTCATGTTTATCAATGTCATAATTGACATAATCATAATACAGTTTAACCTAATTTACTTTGATAGCGAAACCAGTTTGTACATTCTATACTAGTCACTTACGTCATACTTTCAAATTTATATTGATGCCTAAATTATTAGTGATGGTAAAACTCCTGCTCAAACCGCCTAACCCAACTCGAACTGACCAATTTCGGTCCAGGTACCAGGCTCGACCACCTTCTTACCAGCATCCAGACTTTATATATAAGTCCAATACCACCCAAAAAGGGGATCGAGTTGCTATAATTATGTTTGCGAGATAGTTCATGACAATTATACGCGATGTCTTGATTAATTTTATTCTAATTTCTAATAATATGCTATACGTGTTTACCGTTAAACTGTTGTATTGACTGTAGGACACTGCATCGTGTTGATATATGAACAAGGCAAACAAGTGTGAAACAATCATATTCTGTATAGAAATAAATACACAATTATCATGGCATTATTATTACACACTAGACTTTAATATTCAATAAAGTGTTTGCCACTTGTACAGCTATGGCGTCTGGCGTTCACTTGATGGGATTGTTTTTTTATCTACTTCTATCTGGAACAGTAGAATGACCTATGTTTTATTGCATTTGTTTCGCAATCTGTCCTGCCATGCCACATGAGTGCAAAAAACACAATAACTCGCTTATAAAAACCCTTCCTACTAAAATGTGCCACGTTGTAAAATTATGTAGCATCTGACACTCTATCAACTTGCCATGGTTTTAATTATTGTCATCACGCCCATTTGTATCATGTTCGAACTGTACTGATAAAACAATGCAAGTCATTTAACTTTAATGTGGCTGGTACTTAGGCTAAAACCAATTTATTCCAGAATTACTATCCGGTAGCCCTACTTATTTTTACACAATTACAATCACACAATCAGAAAAAGACTTTATTGTTATTATTAATATCAATTTGACAAACCTCTTACCCCAGTGAATTGTTTCATATTGGCTTCCAATAAGTCATAGATTGACCGGAAGTTACTGGTGCCTTTTCTCACAATATCAAAGTTTATAGGTAAAGGGTCGCGAGAAATGATACATTGATAATGTTTATTTATTCTACTTACAACAGAAATAATGTTGAAAATGTTAACGAAAGTATTAACGAAATGGCATTAGTAGAACTTTTAAATAGTTAGGAGGTCTTCAAAATTTTATAAAAAATCATAACAACAATCCAATTTTAAAATATAAAACCGAATGGTTAATTTGTTAATTACTTTATTTCATCCAATTCTCTTACAACCCCCACAGAATACCGTTTTACAATAATTTGCAGTAATATTTTAGAAAATAAGATGTATTGCTACGGCATGCTATAACTATAATAAGCCTTTCGCAGCGCATTTTATAAGAAATATATGTGCATGTATTTAGTAAAATCACGCCATGTCTTGCTTGTCATAAATGATCGTATTGATATTTTCCTTGTATGTAGGTTATTGCTACCCCATTAGATGTGGAAATAAATGTCTGGTAAGAATAATTCGATCAATAGGGGATGCATTCAACTATTTACAATCTGAATCGCAGAATAAATGTCAGTCAGATTTGTACAAACGCGTTACAACTTTTGAGAAGCAACAGGCACGTAAGACAAATAACATACATTTCAAATGTTGCATAACAATGATGAGACGAATCATTATTAGACATGGCATATGTGTTTTTCGAAAATATAAAAATAAATTCTAACATCAACATAAGTTTTACGTAAGAAAATAACTATCACACCTAGTGCGCCGTATTTAATGGTGGATTCCGGCCAGGCCAGACGTAAACTGACCTTTACTTTATAGTACATACACTATACTTGTATGCAGATCAATGCATATACCAAACTTCTTTCACGCGAATTAATCACCAGTAGTTTTCTACATGCACGATCTGCTACTTGAATCCCTAAGACCCTGATCCTAATAAGAGGTTCTGGCACCGTTTTTGTTGTGCCAATTGTAGCGTCATATATAGCACTGGAATATCTAATAATAATAATGATATTTATTCTACCCGTTGCAACGCCGTAATAACCAATCCCATGATATGTTTACACGTAAGCCGGGGGTTCAGAATTCTGATTAAAGCACGAGTTACCGTAAGCAAGAACAATCCGTTACTCTGATAAAAGTTAACAAGGCCAGCATATACATGTACAGGGTGTTAAAAAAGTTTGTTCTCAAAATTCAAATTCATATCAAGTTTTATCTAAGCTACGTACATAGTAGACAATTGTATTACTTATTCTAATATCTTCTTTTCATACAAGGCAGATAAGAACAATTGTAGACCAAACTGGATTCTCACATGAAAATTTTAAAGTCTTCTGAGGTCAGAAAAATAAACTTTTGAAACTTAAACGTTGAGAACGAACTTTTTTAACACCCTGTACATGTAAATAACACACATTTTTAGTAGCAAGTTAAAGGAACTGAATCAATCTGACTGCGAATAGACACGGATATGGTTATCAGACATCATGCATTACTACAATTACCTCCGGTATATCTGACGTTCTGAACATAGAATATTATCACAGACAGTTTGATCTATCGCTATGTTTCACGAGATCACGTTACATCCCACCGAAATAGTTCATTTCCCTTTCAGACATAATATCAATCCATATGAAACTGCTGCGGCAAATTAGATAGAGTGATGTTTGGTTGAGAATGTCATCATGTTGTGAACAGAGTCTGTATGTCTACTGTCCGAACATTGTCAGACAGATTAACTCGATCTACTGGAGACCAGTAGACAAATCATTCATAAATACAAGGAAGGACAGATGACTGGTGTCTTATTTTACTTATACGTTCACCTCATATTGCCAGTCAGTTTCTCGTATCTCATGGAATGGAATTTTATAGTCTATCTCTGAATGTATTTGAAAAATTTTAACTTTAAACTGTATATATATTTGTTGTGATTGTTGCATGCGCATATCTATTTCAGATCGTTTAAACCATCATGTCTTAACTGTGATTTTACAGTACTTATTAACGTGTAATTACATGTACACAATAACAGTGTTATATAAATATGGTATAATAATAATATTGATAATAAATAGTATTAAAAAAGTGGTTTGACATTTACATGTGGTTAAGATATACATTCCTATAAGTTCAGGAATTTATTTATTGACTTGAACATTATCATCCGCATTATCATCATCGGTATCGGCATAAATTGGTAAATTAATTGCCAGATTAACAACCCCTAATGATTATTGGTTTACAAACAGGGTCATATTTCTCTTCAGCCAGCAACTCAAACTCTAACAGATCCTAGAAGTATTAAGGGTCTTCCAAACTAAGATCTCCAAATTGTTGATCGGTCGATAAACTAACGACCACCAACAGATCGAGTAGCCGATTATATGTTACGATAAAGTCATCGAAGGTTAGTCTACATAAATCACAAAAAGAATGTACGTGCTGTGTGAGTAGCGGGATAAGCCATAACTACAGTTTGGGCTCAACTCATTTAACATTTAGTTAGTTATTGGGAATACATTTATAATTTCCGAACGTTTGGACTTAAGAAACACTGCTCGAATTTAGTAAGATCGTAGCTGTTGAATGATGCTCCTAAAAGAAATATGGAAAAATGAAATAATGTGTTGGTATTGAATAGTTTTAGTTTTGGACTGCATTGAAATCATTTCTTGTTTTAGTCTATATCCATTGAAGGTCGAACTTGTTTATCTTAAAGAATAATAATAATTTTTTAATATTGTACTTGCAAGAAAGACAATAACAAATCGGACATCATTCAACAGAAACAGTAGAGCATGTAACAAATGGCTAGCGCTGGGTGAAAGTAGCTTAGGTCAACATGACGTATAATGAGACTTTTGATTGTTTCTGTAAGGTTTTTCATGAGGACAAACATTCCTCGTTGAACTCACTAGTTTGTTATCATCGGTTCGGTCACAACAACATACTTTTATATTTTTGTCGTTTTCATCGTCCAAACACTTTTTTAGGAGGCATGAGCTGCCTTGTGCGCATGCGCAAAATTTCAAAATCGTATTAGGTGAGAACAAACATGATATTTATTTCCAATTATCGCAGATAAATGTTAAATAATGAAAATAAATAATATTAGTTTAAAAAACAGATATTTTAAAACTTTTTATTTGTTGCATGTATAAAAATTGGATGGGGAATGACACAATTGTAAATTATATGGGTGTACAATTAGTCACTACAATTGTTCAAATGCATATGCTTAAATAAAATATGTAGTGCTTGGTTTAATTATATGAAGTAGGTAAACTTATAAATATTTTTCATAACATTTTATTTACTTTTAATATGCAAATGCGATTAATTTATGCAAATTTATTCAAAATTAGTGCTTTTTGGTGAATAGCTCCCTAAAAAGGCTGGTGAACCCTATTTTCTTATTTGACTGAACTGATGTTCTATATCATTCTCAACTTTTATCCAATTTTAAAGAATTTTCGATCGTTAGATATTTTTTGACGTTCATTTAAAAATCACACTTTTTGGAAAGTGGGTTGGGTAACTATTTATCATGTACAAATATTGAATTTGTTCACCAGGCAGCCGAAATTGTGACTAATGTCAAAATGAATGACCATTGAAAACACATAATATACATGTAGTTCATTGTTTAAAAGTGGTTTAATATAATACTAATTTTAAAATGAACTTGATGGTGGCATATATGCAAGAAATAGATAAAATGAATAAAATTCAATGGTAGGTCAGTAGAAAGCCATGTATCTCTAAAACGAACCTCGATCGTTAGATAAAAGGTGTGCGAACCACCTTAAGCTGAACATTTTAAAGCATGTCTCGTCTAATGGTGTGTCTTGTATGTTTTAAGCGATTGCAATTAAATAAGGTAATCACTGATGTTTTCTCTACATTGTTCGTTATAAGTGAGACATCTGTACAAACATCGTATGTCAGCTCTGCGATGTCTATGGTGTGTCTGGAGGTCTGTAATTGTGTCTGTAGTCTTACTATAATTTAATTTAATTTTCAGATGTATGAAGTCGTATAACCAAACTACAGTGCGGCTGACGTGAACCAATCTTTGAAGGGCACTTTTAATACATTAAAATCACTTCACAGCATATTATCGGGGTAATTCGTGACTTTCAGTATGATTATTATGTTACACATTGTTACAAATTTAATTGGTTTGACTTTTTCTAATCAGTATTTACTTTTATCCATCTGTACACATGGTTACTCCTTTCCGAAATAAATTATTCTACTTAACACGACTAAGATATAACATTTTCCGCTACATACTATTATCATTAACGAATGTTTACACTTGTTTAGAATGCTATATTGTATACTAGAGGTAAGTATATAGTTATGTTAGCGTCGAATTTAGTATAATTATAAAATACGCCACCATTTCCTCAGACTTAAATTCTGATAAGAAATAAAATTGTCCATTTTTTCTACCCGCAAAATATCTGTAACGTTACGACCCGCAGTACTATCCACTTAGACAGTATCGTAAACGCTGCGTGTTTGAGATTAGAATGTTCGTAACTTTTATGTACGCGGACACTGCTATCTCATACAGAAAACAGCATTTACTTTCCAGCCTAGTATCTCAGGCTTTGATTTTTTTTATCATTACTTACAGACTTTTGTGATCAACGTATTTCTCAATAATGCTTGTTTTCGAAACGTTTGAACATCAAATAGCAATGACGTAAGCAGAATGAGGAAGAAGGATACACAAACTTATAATGCTTTCCGGTGAAAAGTTGTATTTTAACAGTGAAATAAAAAAAACACGTGGCTAGTTTCAGAAATACTATGCAACACAAATCAGTTTACATTTGTCCGTCTGACTGCATGATCGCTCGATCCATTGTTACAAAATTCGAACTTCTGTCCATTAGATGTTATAAACTTAAAATACGTTATGGCTATCAAAGTACAAGCATCGAAAGTAACGTTTGCAGTTGAATATATACACAGTAACAGTACAACCAATTTACAAGTTACATAAGGCAACGCGCAGCTATTCTAAAGACGAACGAACCAGAGTCAGTTATGCACCTCATCGTTCTGACAATTCCTTAAATTACTGACTGTTTGGTAAACCGCTAGTTACTTAAACAGGGTTGTAGGTTTCGTTTTTTTAATAAGTACGTAAGTAGAAATTTGTTAACAAAAACTTAAAAACAACCGCAACTATTTTATTCTTCGGCCGATTAAACGAGATATCCTCGACGTTCTAGCCGAGAATGAGTATTATCCATTACCTTAATATTTTCAACAAAATCTCACAATTTTTGTCGTAACGAGCTCAACTGTCTGGATAGCAGTGGGTTGCAGGCAAAGTCTGTAAACTGTTGCACAAAGTACTATCCATAAACTTTAATATGTTTCAACAAAATCTCACAGTTTTTGTCCTAACCAGTTCATCTGTCTGGTTAGCAGTCGGTTTCGTGCAAAGTCTGTAATATGTTGCACGAAAATAGTAAGTGACATGGATAGTTCTCATTCTCGGATTGAGCGTCGAGAACGTCTCGTTACAATCGGTTGAAGAATAAAGTTGATTTTAACTTTTTTTAGAAAGATTTTTGTTACGTTCTTAGCCCAACATTACGTCACATGTCATGTGGTATATCCACACTATCATATAATGTACCTACCATTCCGTTACCTGGCAATGCATTAAATGTAGGGAAGTAAGCGTGCTTCAAAGTAGTTGTTTTATCAACCAGCAATTATTGATCCTGTAAGTACCTAAGTAACTAACGGTGAGGCTATGATTAATGGACACTTTAACTTTACATACATTTTATAATGCCACTTTATAATCATTATTTATGATGTCATAGCACTTAAGTTTAATATGACGTATCACTTTGGATACGAATTATAAGAGACTTAACACGGGTATAAAACACACAAAAAATACGACAGGAAACGTTAATACATCACTTAGTTATTCACCATGAGCTAATTGACTTAATTATACAATTTACGTAAGTCGTTTTTAAATGATTTATTAAGACATATGTCAGAAATGCAATATACACGTGCATTAATGCGCATGATATTGAGATATTGCAGCAAATCTAATTAATAATATTAAGACTCGTATTAATCAAAGTACCAGGAGAGATTTTTTATAACGAATCGTTTGATAGTACATGAAATAAGGGTACATCATTAATACATATCTAAGGCACGATTGCTTTGAAATATCATTGCTCCATGTTAACTAATGATCATACTGCATGACTCTTGTTTTAAACGTTTTGTTGGTCCCTTATCATCTTTAAGGAACTGATGATTTGACAGACTGCGTATGTTTCCAAAATGTTAACGAAATTTGTCATAGGAACGTAAGAATGTATCTTATGAAGTCGACTACCTTGCTATGACAAATAACAATAAGAAACAAATTGAGATTTTATCAATTGCATGTATTATTTCATTTATTTTTAAGTATTAATAGGGAGTAACTCAGTGTCACAATGACAGTCAAAATTGCTTTAACTGGCACATACTACCTGTGTCATGCACAGGTAACTGTATTATTGGCAAAGAATAAAAAGACATTATTTGAAGAAAATAATTATTCATACATGGATATTTAGAAGGTGTATTTTAAAGAAAATGGCCAGATTTTCAAAGAATCAAACGTAAGAATCAGCTTTAGATATATGCACAACGTATATAGTAGTCATATTTATGTTAGTTATTGGTAAAGCTACGTCCATGTAAAACAATACCGAAATTGTTCGATTGCTTTAAGAATAACATTAAAAATCTATATAGAAATTCGTTTATGCATGCATGATCCACTTTAGCATTCATATTTTCAAGTTAAAAATGTCACCTAATTCAGAACGTTCCGAATTCGGTTAATTGACATCCTAATTAGATTAATTATTTTCTTTTTGATACAACTTCCAATAAACATTTGAAGTGATATAACATGTATTAGTGCTACTTAAATGATGCGGAATGTTATTCATGTAAAACAGTCCCTAGCTGAGGAACTTATTATACTCTAGAACAGTCTGATAGAAGGCGAGTTAGTTAGAGAGAGGAGAGGGTAGTGTGTTGTTACAGCTGTAGAATAATTGATAATCAGAGGAAATACAAATATCAAATTAACCTAGCTAGCTCTTATAGATCAAACATTCAATTACCGAACATTTTGACACGTAATTCCTACGTCAAACTTTCAATACAGCCGCCTTCACTAAGATGTTAGAACTTGTGGCTCAATGCTTTTGCTGTTAAGCTTCGTATGTTTTCTCATAATATTCAATTACTGAACGTTTTTAATATGCAATACGTACCTATTTCTCATTTAACACATTAAACTACACTCAGTAAGTAGTTAGAACTTGCGGATCAACCCTTTTGGTGTTATTATGTCTTCTCATTTATGAATAAGTTGTTTGTAATTTATATACAAGTATGTTTGAACTAACCACCCACCATTATACTATTTATATAGCGAATTTCTTACATCAAGTAATTAGAGGACAACTGCATAAATTGCTGAATTGCTCAAATAAAATATCCTACGCTCTCAAGAGAACTGCTAATACCATACGTACTTTGTTTTAGCACCTACGAATAACAGTAGACATGGACTTCTAAAAAGCAACTAAACACAGTAGGGCAAATACAAACTTGATTGATAACTTTGATTGGGAAATGTGCAAAACAGATTAATTAAACATATCGCGATAGTGTTGTGCCGTGCATAAGTGGATTTTTTGTGCAAACGTGTAGGCCGATGTACATATTTATAAGTTTTAGTAATTTTAGTTTTATATTTTGATTTCCGGTAATTTTTCAGTCAGATTAAGAAAATGAACATCGACGCAAAATAGTTGACATTTTAATCCTTGCATTTTTGTCCGATTGAAACGGATGGTGTTGTGACTTGTAAGTCATCAAACAATAGAAGGTGATAAAAGTGTTGATAGACCAATCTCTTCTGTAGACGCAAAGTCGGATTTTGTATCAATAAGTAATCACGGAGCCATTTTGTCATTATTTGCTCGCGTCTCAAGTTAATTTGAATTATGTGTGTAAAATACTGAAATACGATTGGTCGATGCAAATTTGCATATTCTGTATGGAATGATTTGATTGGCTAAAACAGAAGTCACACACTGTATTGGACGTTCTGTAGAGGTTTTTGAAGTATCCGAACTTGGGTCTCCAAGCTGAACGTATCAATGGTTTTCCATTAGAATTCAATTACGCAGTTAATATTATATGTGTTTGGAGTTTACCAATTTGAACACTGACTATATCTTGTTAATATATTATTATTGATTGTGGACTTGTGAGAATTCTCATGCGCAAAAAACAAAGTTTGGAAATCCGAACAGTCGTTAGTTCTATTTTATTTCAACGGAAGTGAATGCCGATCAACCGTGCATCACAATATACCAAAACTTAAAATCTGTGCTGGTTTTGTAAACTGAAATAACGGTAGTTTCATGTCTGGATATCCAGTGTAAGCACAGCGAAACTGTCTGGACTCATATATAACTGAGATACTACTAGAATATAAGATGTATAAACCTCAACATAAAAATACAGGAAACGTCCCCCGAGTTAATTGTTTTATGTCTAACCCCTACACAGGAAAAATTTCAGCGTACGATTTTCACTCGAAAAGCGTACGCCTGGCGTACGCCATTTGGCGTACGAACGGCGTAAATTAAGGTCCACGTACGCCTGGCGTACGCCATTTGGCGTACGAAAAGCGTGCGAACGGCGTACGCCTTCCATACGCACTGATTTTTTGGCGTACGCCATTCGTACGCAATGCGTACGAAAAGCATACGCTGTCCAAAGTATACGCTTTTCGTACGCCAAATGTACAATAATGATATAGGTGAAAATTTACTTTGGCGTACGCCGTTCGTACGCAATGCGTACGAAAAGCATACGCCGTCCAAAGTATACGCTTTTCGTACGCCAAATGTACAATAATGATGATAGGTAAATTTATTTTTTTTTGTCCAAAATTCTTGGCAACATCACTGTGATCACTGTGTGTTTGAAACCAATACTCTGAGCCACTTCTCACTAGGTCTACAAACTAAGAAAATATGGAAAAACAACTTTTGTAACCTGAATATGTATTTAATGGACAGGATTGTTATTTGCCTGTATCTAAGGTTTCACATACATGTAACAGAATAGATTCTTAACAAATACCAAAGATAGATCTATGCCATAAATCCAGTAAATACAATGACGGAAATAGTCTTAAGCAAATAGTCTTAAGCGACAACAATAATAAACAAAGAAAGGGGTGGGGAAGGTGAGCCGCAGCAAGCACTGTTCAGTAGAATAAAATAAAGAATCAAAATATCTTAAAGGATCTAAAATGGTTCTATTATACTCAAGTTATATACCTAAAGAAGGCTTGTATTGGTTGGCCTTTGTAAAATGTATGTAATAACTTGAATTAGTAAACAAAGTTTCAAGTGCTAGATGCAAAGATCTAAGCTGGGCAGACAATGCTTGCAACAGTGCGCCTTAGTCTGCGAGATGCTGGGGCTTATGCTGGCAGCCAATCAGATTGCAGGAAATAAATGCTTGTGACAGTGCGCCTTAGTCTGAGAAATGCTGGGGCTTATGCTGGCAGCCAATCAGATTGGAGGAAATAAAGTGCCAGCTAATGATGGTTATAGGGCTAAGCGTAGCATTTGGTATAATAGCGCTAAATGACAGCGCAGTTAAACAATACAAGTAGCTTAACACAAAGTTACTATAAAATGTGCTTTATAGATCAAACAACTAATAGTTAGGTAGACTAGGTGCAATTTAATACATTTGAGCCGTTCTCCAGAAAAACAAAAATGCGAAAAATCATGATAATATAGCATTAGAAAGACAAGACTCTTTAATCAGTTTCTGAAAATTTGAGCAAAATATAACATCAAATTACAAAGTTACAGACTTTTAAAACTAACCACTTCCCCCGCCCCTCTTTAATTGTTAGTGACCTCAGAAACGTCATTCAAACGTTATTTGACGTTACGTTGACAAGAAGTTCATAAATCCAGTATTTGATGAATTCTTAACGAAAACTTATCAAAATTGTATCACATTTTAGAATTATAATCTTTTTTTAATAAAACATATCTAAATCGCGATTTTTACCTTTTAGAGAAATGTAGCTACTGTTTTCAACCACTAACCCCTTGTTTTCTCAATATGGATACTCTTCAGAAATTGGTCACCATAGGAATGGCAGACGATATTTTAACATGATTCATGAGAAAAAATAAATTTAAGACATGGTTGTGTATTATCAAAGAACTTAAATCAAAGAGCATGACTTTTTTTCATTTAAGAGGGTTTTCTTAACCTTATTACATAATTACTAATACAATGTCACTTAGCCCGGTTTTTCTGGAGAACGGCTCATTTAAATAATGCCCCAGCGTTTGGCAAACCTGTTTACAAAATAGTGTGTGCTGCCTCAACACACAGAATAAACTCAATGTAAGATTCAGAAGTAGCAACTTAGTTATTATCAACAAGAAATATCAAGGTGATGAATACCCCCAGAAACTGCTTGACACAGTCAGATATGCACAACTAGACTTTGTACTGATCATTCATGCAATTTTTTTTTGAAAACTGACCATTGACTACAGAAAACTAGCGTGGACAAAATTTTTAAGTGTAAAAAAACAAAGGGCCATAACTACCTTAAAATTGATCCGACCAACATGTGCCGACGATATGCATAACTAGACTTGGTACTGATCATTCATGCAAAGTTTCGTTGAAATCCGACCATTGGTTCCAAAGAAATAGCGCGTACAAAATTTATAAGTGTAAAAAAGCAAAGGACCATAACTACCTTAAAATTGATCCAACCAACGTGTGTCAAAGATATGCATAACTAGACTTGGTACCGATCATTCATACAAAATTTTGTTAAAATCCGACCAATGGTTACAGAGAAAAAGCGTGGACAAAATTTATACGTGTAAAAATACAAAGGGCAATAACTACTTTAAAATTGATTCCACCAACTTGTGCCGACGATGTGCACAACTAGACTTGGTACTGATCATTCATACCAAGTTTTGTTAAAATCTGACCAATGGTGACAGCCAAATAGCACGGACAAAATTATACGTACCAACCAACCATCCTCAAGCATTACTCCAATATAGCCCCCATATATTTTGTAACTGGGGATATAATAATACTGCTAAACATACATGCAAAGATAAACTCAATATAATTTACACATCTTTAACATTTCAATAATAACTTCAATGTCAACCATACTACGCCATGGTTACAGCAGGTTCTTCCATGGGCGGATAAGTCGATATCAGTAAAACAGATGAAAAGCTTTGCCGAGCTATATTAACAGGTTAGACAGAGGAACAGATAAGGTTTTAGGCAATTGGGTATTTTACCACCAAGTTTCAATTTTATTTGGGTTTTGACAAATTTTAATTGGGTATTTAATAAAACTAATTGGGTAATTGGTCTTTTATGTACTATTTTTCACTATAATATGATTTTCTATTTGCTTTTTCTTACCCCCTCCTCTCAAAATCTATTGGGTTTTTAAGAAAATTAATTGGGTAATTACCCCAATACGCAGCTTATCTGTAGCTCTGGGTTAGATGATGATATTTACTGAAATTCAATGAACTATACATACATAAATCACTGCTGTACATGTTTAATGATAATTACGGTGATATAATCGCCAAGTGATGCAAGTCATAACCGAGAGGTGAAACTTGCATGATTCTAGTTTTTGACCCCATATGACACAGTTTCAAACTTGACCTAGATTTTATAAAGACAACGATTCTGACCATGTTTGATAAAGATTGGGCCATAATTGTGTCCTCTAATGGATCGCAAGCTTTTTCTAAGATTCGACCCAGTTCCCTGTTTTGGACCCCATATGACCCAATTTTGAACTTTGCCTATATAGATATTTCATAGACAAACATTCTGACTAACTTTCATCAAGATTGGTTCATAATTGTGTTCTCTAATGTGTTCACAAGCTTTTTCTAAGATTTGACCTTGTGACCTAGTTTTTGACCCCGCAAGACCAAGTTTCGATCTTGACCTAGATATCATAGAGACAAACATTCTGACCAAGTTTCATGAAGATTGGTTCATACTGTAGTCCTGATATGTGTTCGCGAGCTTTTTCTCAAATTTAACTGTGTGACCTAGATTTTGACCCCAAATGACCCAGTTTCAAACTTGATCTAGATTTCATAGAGACAAACATTCTGACGAAGTTTCATGAAGATTGGTTTGTAATTGTGTCCTCTAATGTTTTCACGAGCTTTTTCTAAGATTTAATTGCCTTTGTGATTAGTTTTTGGCAACACATGACCCAGTTTCGAACTTGACCTAGATTTTATAGAGACAAACATTCTGACCAAGGTTAATAAAGATTGGGCCATAACTGTTGCCTCTAGTGTGTTCACAAGCAATTGTGGACCGTCGGACAGACGAAGAGTGATCACAAAAGCTCACCATGTCACTATGTGACAGGGGAGCTAATAAAGCATGTATGTATTAAATATTCATACAAAAGCCTCAATATCCAGAACAAAACAGTCATTGTTAGACACTGCCTAAACTTCCATTCTGCAGAGAAGTTCATTTTTTTCTATAGCAGCAAATCCAGATTTCTGGATTATTCCGGAACTGTAGGATCCCTGTTATTATTTTGACGTCACATCGTACAATATGTAGCTCTGTATATAAGCAAAGTCCGGTTGATTAACTGGATGAAGTTTCATGGAAACAGAAGAAGTGGTTCTCTCCAAGGCATCTGTCAATATTCAGTGAACTGTTCCTTTCACTGCACCATTTATGTATTATAATGCCCAATCCTGAAAATGAGACGCCAGTCTGCTTCAGGTGCCATTAGGACACCTCCCTTAACAAAACTCTGCTTCAAACATTGTTCTATTGTTAAAATTCAGCTTATGCAACTTCAAATGGCCATAACTTAGCCAATTCTTTAAATTTGTTCATCAAATAACTTTTATTTTCCGCAGAAAAGTTTCTTCTTTGTAAAGCATCAAATCCAGAATTGTAGAACCCCTGATGTATCTGAAATACCAAGAAAAACATTATATCAGGGCTGCCTCCTCTACTAACTGAAATTTGTGGTTTGTATATAAATGCACATGTATCTCAGTACATGCATTGGCAAACTGTTACACTTGATTTTAATTACTTTTGAAGGTTGCATTCACACAAACATACTAATGATTATTTATTTAATTTTATGTTTTTCAAATTGACCTGTTTAAGATTTCTTGGACTATGTCTAAACTATGACAAAGGAGATCGAAGAAGTGTTCAGTGTTTGTAGCGCACTATCCTTTATAGCCCTTAGAAGACCAAAGCCGACTGGAGACAAGATAGGCTCAAGAAAAAAGTAGGCATGAGCTAGCCCTGCAATGCTTAGAGAGAATTACCCCAGACAAGAAAACTGAAACTAAATATAATATAGAATCGGATCCATCATGAGTTGTCTTTGCAGATCAACATTTCTTAAATGAATCTCGAAAACAGACGTCAGGTTATTAAGAGAGCCTTTGGCATATTTAATCCATTACTTTACATTTCACGCCAAAAAAGCTGGTGACGTCACACATTTGTAATCACACACGTTGAAGAACATTGACTTTGTTCCGTGATTTGTTCCCATGTGGAAGATCACATAAGGCCTGAAAAAGGGCGGTTTGTTTCCGGTTACCCGAAAGACCGTTTATTTTAACTGACCAAGTTATGTACGAAAATCGGCATTTGTTGTTTTTTTGTCCGAATTAGGTGCGCGCACCAGACATAAAATCAACACAAAAAAAACCCTACCGACCCTTGTTTTTTTGGGCATGTATTGTAACCAGAAACAAACCACTTCAAGTTCAACATTTCCACTCTTTTAAATTTCTTTTTTTTAAAAACGCAAGCAATAAATAATTTACCTGCATTTGAACCGTCCATTGCCATTCACAATACTATGCCATTAGACAAACATTTTGATGAATAAGTTCTTTGACTATGGCTTCTATAGGTTCACAGGCTGTATCGACAAACATTAGCTGTAATGACAATAAATTGTTTAAATTAATACAATGATAAACAGGTAGTGACCTACCAGCTATTTGGACAAAGACAAAATTCCCCCTTTTTTTCAAAACGATGCAACCTGAAAAATCCCCATACCTGAGGGTCCTGGCCCCAGACCCCTAAACTTAAAGTGTAGTTAGTGACACCCAGTCTCACAAGGGCAGTAAATCTATTAAAATCAATGCAATTATAGTACTCTATTCGGTAGGGGGAATGTTAGCGAAAAGCGTATCAGAATTCAGATGCGACCATTGACCCAGTCCTAGCTGAGGATAGAACAAGTTAGCGAACTTTCAATGAGCAGTCAAAGAGCGCTATCCGCTTGACCAATTACCACCAGTTGAATAGCCTAAATAAGTTAACTGCAACAGTATCAGCAGCATTTGACGGCCAGTTAACTGTCTGGCGGCATAGGCCTAATGAACCTGGGGCCAGATTAGGGGGGGGGTCAAGGGTTCTAAGACATCTGGCTCACAACTGTGGCTGCAATGTTTAACAATGCTGGACCCACAGCAAATGTGCTTGATCCTTAAAGGTCAGGTCAGGATGGGAATGATAATGATCATAGTTCATACACCAAATTTCCATGATAATGATGGGTGGATAGTAGTGATGTACCGATTATCAGATAACATCGATAAGTGGTGTGTGGAAGTCAGCCGATTACGATGATCGATGTCCTTCATCCATAATCGATCATCAGAATCTGATTCAGATAATTATAACGAAATGTTAAACAATACTTGTTTAATCATATATTTCATTATTTGCTATAAAATTTCGAAGCATGGAAGTTTAACCCAATTGAATGCCTATTAGAACCAATTCAAATAATTTCTTCAAATTCTGATAGTAAAACTGAAAATCATTGATTTTCCCTTTGCCACCCTGTTTCGCGACTTGGGAAGTAGGAAAATAGGCACCTGGGCACACTGCGTATTCAGTCACAGTCCTGCCGATTATAAATCGGAAAAATCGCATCGGAAGTGCCAGTTGATTCTAGCTGATGATCGATTATGATTTGCAACCGATGTTCCTTCACTAGTGGTTAGAAGCCTGCCAGTAATTATCAGCAATTGATTGCGAGCACAGTGACATGGGCAGTTCAAAGTTGAAGACCGTCACTAGAGTCAGTGTACCCGATTTCGCACACTTATTTCACATTTAACCTCGTAAATTATTTGCAATGTAAAAATTTTCAAAGCACTTAGAACAAAAGAAAGAAGATAACTGAATGTTTAAAATTTTGTATTTACGCTGGTGAATGTCAAGGACATCATGCTCTTGGCGCGCTTGATTTGTTATTAACAATATGGAACATGTTCTGCACAATTGTGTACCCGGTTTCGCACACATAATTTTGAAAAGAAAATTTACAAATAAATTATATTTTTTTAAATAAAAATGTTAATTGATCAACAAACTCACCATTCATCACAAATTTGCCGATTTATAATGTATTGGCACCTGCAAAAATTCTATTTGATACACACAGCATGAGGCATAACAGTTTCAACTGACTTTTTTGGCATTGCTAACCTGAATGCAAAAAAAACCAAATTTTTTGCTAGAACACATGACTTTGGGATATTCTGAACTAGAGCAAAATATATTCGATTAACTTTTGGAACAAGGTCCATTCAACCCATCTACTCGATTAACTTTTGGAACAAGTTTTTTTTTACTAAGAAAGAATCAAGTTGTTCTACTTTTAGTTAGGAGAATAATTTAAAATAGTCATTATCATGTAAAATACACTCGATATGGGAGAGTTTAATTACTTTTCTGGTTTTGCATATATTTTTCTTCGATTCTGTTTCAAATTTTTGCAAAATTGTAGTGAAAGTGAGGAAAACAAAGAAGTTTTACAACTGCCCTACTGACCTACATAGGATTGTTTACTTTTACGTCTGCTGTTGTGATAGCGAGATCTCGCGAGAGATACATCCACATGCGGTCAACTTCCGAGAAAACAAGCCACGTTCAAATAAGATGACAGAGCATATGCATATTTACATTGTAAATATAGAAAAATCGCGATTAAAAATAAGTGTGCGAAACCGTGACCAGTGCGAAACCGAGTACACTGACTCTAGTGTTTAGCAGGGTGATGGAATTAGAAGCCCACATCATGCAATCTCCTTACGTTTACTGTATAGATGTGAAAAGTCTGAATTACAAATCCAACGTATTCAACCTTTTCAGGTCATTTTGACTTTTTTGTAGCCACGAAGTTTTAACTGAAATGACGACTTTCGACTCGTACCGCCTTCAGTAAAATTAAATCAACATGTATATTAACATTCTCCATAGGAGGTTATAACTTCCAGAAATATGGCACCTTTTAATAATTTAATGCAAACCATAAGCAGACTTAGACTTCGTTGGAATTCCGACTTGGTTACGAAACTGCTTGGTATCAAAAAAAGTTGGTTACGAAATCGAAAATGCAACAATTTGAGATGCAAATTCGTTTATATACCTTCGGAAACAGTTACCAGCCTAGGTAACAGATTCTTTAACATTTTCAATCGACAAGAACGTTCATCTCCGTTCATCTCATTGGTTTTATCCCGCAGCAGACGAAAAACACAACAGACGCTCACGCGCAAGTGACGGTGTCAACGTTCCATTCTCCCATGCAAAAAGATCCGGTTTTTACTAAACGCTAGTATCTACCGTACCTGTTCCGGATATTTCCAAAAGTCGAGCCTGTCGTATAATATTATGTAGAATATATAACTCAGATATTTGAAAACAATTTGTGTTCTCAAGATGGAGAAGAAATAAATTTCTAAAATTAGAAAAAATTAACATCTAGTAGCCCTAAGAGGGTTCAGAATTTGGAAAATAAACTATATTCTATTCTATTGTATGTAGAGCTAGATATATGTACATAAATATCTTAGTACTTAAAATCTGAGACTGAATATCGGAGTATATTCAGTCTCAAGTATAATGGATCTGAATCAAATTTTCGAGTGAAAATAAAATAAAATTTTCTGGACACTTACTTTTTTTAAGCTTATAGATTTACATTTAGAAATCCTTCACTTTTTATAGAATCTTAAAGATGTTTGGATAATTGCAAAAGTTTGTGTAACTTAAATTCTAAACACCTCATTTCTGATGGTATCCATTGACACAAGGGTATGAGAGTTTGAAGCCTTCCTGCTTTTTCTTTTATGCCAGGTGTTGTAATTAGCAAGGGAAAATGTGCAGCTTGACCAGGTCTCAAACCTCAAGACTTATCTATAGGCTGAATTCTCAACCGACTGAGCTATCCGAGCGCCTACAAAAACTTGACTGCCATTTGTTATCAAATCCTATTCATGCTTTTGTTTATTATTTATGTTTTTCAATTACATAAGACAGCTTATTCACCTAACCAGCTTTTCTGGACTGTTCCTAACCAGTTTTTATGTGTATGATTTTCATGCATAATGAAAAACGCATGAAAAGATGTTTTTACTATGAAAATCATACCCCCAATGAGAATTTAAGACTGTTCAAAAAGCGGTATGAAAAGTGGCGTATGAAAAGCGTACGCCATTTTGACATTTAATTTCGTACGCCAGGCGTACGCATTATTATGGCGTACGAAAAGCGTACGCCATTTTGACATTTATGTTTGTACGCCAGGCGTACGCATAATTATGGCGTATGAAATGCGTACGCCAGGCGTACGCTTTTCGTACGAACAAATTTGGCGTACGAAATGCGTACGCCAAAATTTGGCGTACGCCTAAAATCGTACGCTTTTCGTACGCATTTTTGGCGTACGCGCTTCATACGACAAAAAAATCGTACGAAAAGCGTACGAACGGCGTACGCATTTCGTACGCCAGACCTAAGCGTACGCCAGGCGTACGCCATAATTTTTGCTGTGTAGGGATTACACGATGAGAATGTGTGAATAAAAATTCTTTGTTTAACATCTTCCGCGTACAATTATTTCAAACAAAACATAAAAGACCCCCCATGGAAGTTTTTTTTAAATTTTGTTGCACTCTTGTGGCTGTGCAATCTGTAAGCAATCATTTTTTGTAGCCTACGATAAGATATAAACAAATAATACAGCACACCATCAAGCTTTACGTGAAGAGGAGTCAGTTCAGGATTGCAAGGATATTTCGGCGAATTGATCTTTGTTTATGTGTGTTTGATTGGTGTTCATAATGGATATTTCATGATCGCAAGTGGTACACTATAATTCGCTGGAAGATCGTAAATACAAATCAATATTTTGAGAAAACAAGAAAAAACTGTCTGAAAACTACTCTTTACTTATGGGAAAGCTTTTTAAATTTTCAAGAAAATTAGCTCATAAGAAGCGCGTTGAGATGCAGATTTCAAATATGCACAAGTGTTTTAAGGTCGTAAGTAGTAAGCCAGCGAATTCTGCGTATAAAAAGCACGTATACAAATTACCAGAAAAAGTCAATACAAATGTCCGATGGACAATGTAATGATGTTGTCTCGCATATATTTAAATACTAACAATCCCAAATCGTACAGCGAGACGGAATACAAAGGAATGACGCATGTGTAATTGGCAATAAATTTGTAGAGCTTGTTCATAACATTTCCATCAACAAACAATATCCGAGGTCAGTGGACGCCACAGCAAGAACACATCTATAGAGTTAACGTATTCATTATAAGGTTCCCTTGGATGTGAATGGCGAGGCTATCTTGAGGTTATTAAATTATCTCTCTAACTAAATGTATGTGTGCAAGTACAAGACATAGCTGTAATAACGTGAAGGGAAATGTCCGTCTACAAGACTTGTTATACCAGACACTACAATTACACAGCGACCACAATGTTTGTATGTCTCTAACACCCATATAACAGTTAACTAAAGTTCTCCCTCAGTCTTGTTGTCTCTCACATCTGTATTTACGAAACAGTCTCAATACAGCTACAGAGAAGCTGAACAATCTAACGAAAACAAATAGCCTTGTCTTTTAAATATTTACTGTGATTGGATGTTGATTTTGAAATACTTTTCATTTATTCTATGTCAATTGGCATATTCATTTGATTCTCAATATGCACGTTCAGATTCTGTGTGAGCTCCTATATAGTTGATTAAAGTGGCACCAAACGCGCCGGGTAGCAGAACAACATTTGGTTTCACACACAAGAAACTACCCCGTCCCTAATGATGGTACCAGCAGTTGAATGGGCGCTGTTCCATGTGGATACCATTCGCTGGCTTAGAATGAAAAGGTCGTAATTGCAAAATCGATAGTTTGAGAAAACAAGAGAAAACTGTCTAAAACTACCCTTTACTTATGAAAAAACAAACTTTTTCAACTCCAGATTGGTCAACATGGCCTGTTCCGATTTTCATAAAAATAGGCTCATAAGAAGCGTATTGTGATGCATATTTCAAATATGTATGCATCGTATAAGGTCGGAAGTCGCACTTACGACCTTCTCATTCTAAGCAAGCGATATATACATGTATATGCATAATATATTAACAAACCAAATGAAAGCAATTCGTAATGGGGTTTTGGCCTACTCCAAAAATATTCTAGTATGTAATTGGTCAAAACGTGATCATACGATGACCCATATAATATCTCGCTCATTTCCAAAATTATGATGATATGTCCAATGACCAATGTTTTCACTATAAACAAATAATAGAGTAGAGTTTATTGCAAGGCAATATTGCCCATGAACATATAATACATACATACAATGTACAAATATTAACATAGTAATGCATACATAAAATAAAATAACATAATACTGAACGAGAATATTGACTTCTCCATCGCAATTTTACCGAGTGCAGATAAGTTCATTCAGAGATATGAATATATTTAGCAATCCTCGTAAAATCGGTGTACCGTTTATTAATCATAGAACATATAATTTTCAACGCCAGTGTCATGCTAAACATTATCTAAATTAGATACTCGACAGTCCAGACATTTTCTGTAGCATACAATGCATCTCTATCTCTGTTCGTGAATCAATACCCTACAATACTTCAGTTACACTTAATAGTCCTCGTCTGTCAATGACGTTTTGCAGATCACTGTATTCATACACCACTCAAGTACTTACAGACACTGTTAGCAGTAAAAGTTCTCGTAGAAATCTATACAGATAGTTTACTTAACATGTTTGACATTTTGTCTTGTTGTCAACGGGTATGTGGGTGAAATTACCTATAACAAGTACAAGATAAGTTGTATTTATCAGATACTGATAATTTGGTATGTCTACTCTTTGTGCAATAACATCTATAGGTAGATCTTCAAGATGTAAACGTTTAAGAATTTTCAATATTTAGGTTTGTTCGTCATCGTAAATTTTGTGTGTTTCATAAATAACGTTTTACGTTAACAAACCGTGGGGGATAATGCAAACATAGAAAGCAACGTGCCATAAGACCAAAGGATAACAAAATTCACGCCAAAACCACTTGGATAATTTTATTTACACTGAGAGAACAGCAATTGACACATTACATAGTTTGCTGTTTGTTAGGAACTGTAGATTATCTACTGAAAATGTATGTCTGACACTTCTCACTATATCTTTAATTGAATCGTCAAATTTCTTGTTATATATGTTTGTAAATAACGGGATTCCGTTGAGAGAAAACTAATCATGTTTTAAGTTTTCATAAACAACGCATACTGAAAGACCACGTCAAGTACACTGAAAACTGATATTGGAAAGTTTGTTGAACATCGAAAATTACACGTGTTCACAATTTATACAAATATATCTATCAAAACTAAAACAGTTACAATAATAATATTTCACATGTACTTTGTTTAGCTTACATGGGGATTCATAGAGCTTTCCGTCGTACTTTCAATAATTCATCATTAACCTATACATATAAGATCGAGATTTGATCTAGTCTGCGTTCCTTATATGAATGATCAAAAAGAGTCATTCATTTCCGTAATTAATTTCACTGACCAGCGCTTAACAGAAAAAGCCGAGCACGAAACGCCAAACATTCACACACAAAAAGAAAAAGAAAACAGACCACAAGAATACGTCACAATGCCAAACACATACTGAACGAGAAAACGAAACTAAACCGCTACAAGTTCTAATTATAGTTGTCAAACAAAGTCATACAAAGCTTAAAGAATCGCTGTAAATGGTTAGCCCTGCAGCATTCCTTATGTATCACAAAATCGTATCAATCTTTACAAAGTGACTCAATACTCGTACGAAACAAGCACATACCGTAGAATTATGTAAGCCACATATAGGAAACCCTCGCAAAAAAAATATTATAAAATCAATCATTTTAGATATCAAAACATATAATTATTTTACGATATGGCTAGAATTACCGTTGTTGCGTGACATACAGATGTTTCATTCAAACATGTACGTAATACTTATATATATAATACATGCTTCATATTCTGGCTAATATTTATCATTGATATTGATAATTATAAAGCATGATCTTTCCATGGGTTGCCACAATTTAGTTATTAAAGGTATACAGAAAGTATTTTTTTCAATTGGACATTATTTATCAGCGCAGAAATATATACTAGGATTGGACAGTTTCGCGGAAAACAGCCCAGTGGAAAAAGCCTATTACAAGTTGCACATTGTGCGAAACACTTCCTTATCAGAAATATTAGAGAAGTTGGACGCAAAAATTAAGCATTACGCTAATTGTATCTGGGCGTTTATATAAATGTATTGCAATAAATATTTCCGTTGGCAAACACGGCATTAATGGCATTACGTCTACAACTTCTAGTAAGATAGTCTCAATCTGGTAAAACAAACATATTTCGCCAAACCTTAGTTTAAAACGTCTGTAGAAAGATAACAATAATCATCAGGACGTGTTTTTGTGTTTCCTATAATGATAAACAACTTTGCTATATTTTTGTGAATATTGATTAGAATACGTAAATGTTTTGCCACAAACTGACATCATCTAAAAGTGTTTTGACGTTGTATGTTTTGTGTCTTGTATAATTAATATATTTTCTAGATTTCTATAAACTGGCAGGAACATTAATTCGTTATTGTACGTTGCGGAAATCTCTAAAGCTCATTTTATTTGTAATACACAACATATGTTCATCCATTAAGTAGACGCTTCTTTCAAAAGGCAGTTTATCTGATTCAAACAATAAAATGACATTCCAAAAAAATCATGTATGTACAATAGTAGTTATACACAGTAAAGAACACCAACTTCAATGGCGACTGGTTTGTGACATCTTGCGCTGATGACTTGGCACTATTCAGAAACCCCATTGTAGTGATGCCTTTGATAAGCGCCAATATGGCACAACGAAAGATGAGAGCGCCGTTATGATAAATGAGGCAGTTGACGTTCTGACATACCTTATAGACATACTCACACGACAAAACAATGCATTCGATGCGCAAATAAGACAAATATGGCTCTATATGATAGGCGGCAGCCACCGTAAAATTAATAACATAGCAGTAAAGATCCCCTCAACAAGCAGTCGTTGAGCCAACATCGTAGATTTAAAGACATACATGATAGTATAGGATGAGTGCCAGTTAGGCAAATGCCTGCGAGACAATCATATTTAGTCTAGCGATGAATATCCAATGTGAAGTGTAATTAAGCAAGCTATAGGATATGATTACACTATTGAATAAGCAGCGAAGACGACATCCAAGCCAAATTGGTTTCTACCGAGATGTCTCTAATTGTATGGTGTATAAAATCGATTTGTTTGTAGAGAAGCCGAAAAGGGGATTGAAAATTAAAAATCAAGCCGGATCCGCAATCTATTTCAAGAAACGAATTCAACGAGCGTGCTCATGCAGAAAACCTGCAGTTCATCAGCCTTTACGCTCTAATAATTGTGTTTCATAGTTATGTATCAAAGAATATTACATCGTAGTGAAGTAAACATGTGCATATAAAAGCCGGTATTCCATGACTTCCTGTACATGCTCCGCATGCGCGGTCCCGTATGCGCAAAATAAGAATATAGAGCTTATACTGTACGGGTACGCAAACATGGAATAGGGACTTTAGGAAATCGCTTGGTCGAATGTTGCGCATACGAAGATGCGGAACGCGTCCGTGGAACGCGCACACGGATTCATGGAATACCGGCTGAGCACTATGGAATAACGTTAACCTAGATTTGAAGGTCGGCGCAATTCAATTCAATTAGCAATGGCATGTGCGTCACAACGAGGTACATGGTATTATTGTGTTTATTATGCACGATGGCGCCTTGCGAACTTGCAAACTATAATATAAACCATACTTTGTATCATTTTGTGCTGATTTGAATGTTCAATTGGTGAGGTGTTTAACTTTACAGGTCTGATTTCGTACCGTAGTTTCAGCCGTCTTACTGTTTCAGCTAGGGCCTTCAGCTTTTTGATTGCTGAAACTAGTTTATTCAGCGTTTTGACAGCTGAGACTTGTGCAGTTGATTTTCTCGTTCGGTTATGTGTTGGGCATTGTGCTTGCAATTTTGGTGTGAGATGTTTTTTTATGTTTTCTGTTCTCGACTGATTGAGTGCTGCCTTCCCTGTTCGACTTCATATTATCTTTTCGTATGCAAAATATAATCATATTCGTAATATTTTTAAGATTTGAATTGACGGACAGACAGTCATATTAAGCCATAGTTTGAAAACAATTTGAATGTATGAGAATGGATGTAAGTAAGATTACAAACCAATGTACGTAAGACGGAATGCTCCTGACAGACGTCTAATCACAGCGGATACCGTTGTCTTAAATAGACGGGGCGTTATGCCAATATATAATGAACATTTAATCCTTGATTGCGTATTGTTTTCATACAAGGATTCCAAGTTGTGGATTTTTCCGCCTCTATGGCTGGAGTAACTAATTGCAATAAGGTTAGTTTGGTTAAATAAGCCAGTAAGCAGACCGCTTATAAGTCAGTTGTTGGCTCAGCAAGTGTTTGGTAGTGTTGTTTACTTTAAAACGGAAGATGCAATCATAACAGAATAGTGATTACAACTTTGCAACTCAGGCTACATTCCATAGGGAAGTGTTAATAAAAAACTCATAGTTTCTACTCGTTAATCATAACGTTCGGCCTAAGCCTTTTACAAAAATGGCTGACATGAATGTCTGAAGTATGTAGAGAAAACACTTTCGTTTGTTTAAACTTTAGTTTGAAACGGCCGAAACGTTATAGTCCAAAAGTTGAAACTATGGGTGGTTTGTACAACTCTGCAGGTCAGTTTTTACATATACATGTACAGCGAATTATGTAATCCGTAAACGGAATGCTAAATATAGCCATAATTTTTGTAATTATGTTGGGATATGATTTTTCCAAAGAGCTAACACTTTTCAAGTGAAGTGTCTCAATATGACGAAAGCTTATTGTTTTGTTCTTTCACATGATTTGCACAGAACGCCGCCAAGAAAAACTACCGCAATTGAAATATAGCGTGAGGCATGCTGGAATATTCAATGATGTGAAATATATTAATAAAAACCATGAAACCAATCTTGTTTATATATTTTACTACCCAGACAATTGTGATAAACTGAGAAATAAAAGTTATTATAGAGAAGTTATGATCAGTGTAGCTATAATGTTTATACGTTTATTGTAGATTAGGTGAATAACTCTATCAAGACAGCTTCCATCAACAAACAAAAAACCGCCACATACAATGAGTTTATAAAAAACCGCACATGTTACATATTCTCCATAGGGTTAAATATTAAACTGATCATTTTGGTCAGCCTGTTGCTTTTATCGAGTTCCACACAGAACAATACGTTTGGTATGTTTTGATTGTAATACATTGAAGTTGTTTTGGTTATATTATATATGTTTCAAAACTTCACCTTTTCAACCAAGGATGATAAGAATGAATAGCTGAATGTCTAATTTCATGGAGAAAAAAAGGTTTATGGCTATAGATCTGCAGCCTACATAACTGGACAATAAAAGTTTGTGCTGTTGCATGTAAACAATTACACAATCATATTAAAGCTGTAATAAGGATAAAATATGCTTGCATTGATTTTTCTTGGAATCATCTATGGAAAAAAACTGCGATTCTCTGAAAAATGCTATTTAACAATTTTCCTAAAATGACCAGTTGACATGTAACTCTAAGGAGAAAATGCAACATATGCGTTTCCTTATTAACTCGGTGTACAATGTATCAGAACAAAACAAAACCGGGCAAAAAATACGAACTTTAAATGCAATAGTTTTGGTTTGATTTAAATCAAGTAATAATCTCCATACCAGATAAAAAATATAATACATGTTCCTAACGAACAAAAACCACCACATACAATGCATCAGACAAAAACACAACCGCGTAAAAAATATGAACTATTAATGCAATAGTTTTGCTTTGATTTCAATCATGCAATAATCTCCAGACAAAATCTAATACCCGACAGTATTTCATATTTTGATACAGATCAATCTAAAGGTGCCATAGAAATGGAACACATGGAATAGTGTCTACAACATGTTTTACTTATCTTGCAAAAACATTGGTTGGAGAATCAAACGTTATATTTCTGTCTACATGTGATTATAGCTAATTGCAATTTGTCTAATTACTCCCGGAACAGACATTCATACATACCGCGCTGTTAGCAACATACTTGGTTAAATGTAAGTGAAAATTGCTTTCCTAATTAGTTGGAATATTTTGAATTATCTGCGGAAATTGTGTACAATGGTATGATTGTACAGTGTATTATGCTGATACAGCCTGGTCTGTCTAATTTATGACTGCACTGTTTGCCATTTCTGACCCCGTCGTATTTAATTAATTGTTTTTGTTTAAGAAATAAAAATCTGTTCGCGTATTTTGTCGGTGAATAAAACATGGGCAGGAGTTCGGATGCGGAAAAATTAAATCACGAGTGCGTAGCACGAGTGATTTAATTTTCCGCATCCGAACGAGTGCCCGTGTTTTATTCACCGACAAAATACAAGAACAGAGTTTTTATTTCGATTCTAAATACGACAATATCCCGCACTATTTAACTGCGCGCATTCCATTTTCACCCATTTGACATTGAACATGAGTCCACGCTGAAATTGAGTGGCTTATTAGCTGGTACAATTACCACCCTCGTTAATGAAAACGACCTTCGTAATTTTCTGAAGGAAAAAAACAAATTTTAAACATTGAAACAATTTTAATAACACGAGTATAGTGTATCTATGTCATGAAATGAAAAATATAAATGAATTGATTATCAGAAATTTTTATGAATCTTAATTTGGAGAGTATATTGGAGTTTCTAAAAATAGATGCGTCATAGCTGTAACACTGGATTCTCGTGAAACCCGCGGTCCGTTAAATTTTTTTACTATAATGTTTACGTTCATTCATTCATAAATAGGTCATGTGATACGGGGCGTAAATTGTAACAGCCAATTTGTTACCATGTTTTATGGGGGTAATAATAAATAGTTAGGCCCGCTCTTTGTTTAATGGATTAATCCGCGGATCGTGTTAGAATCGTTATTTGATAATGACTCGCGTTTTATGTAATGCATACTTTCATTGATTGTGCCGTTTAATGTATGTTTTTACTATCGTTTGTAAGCATTGCCATGAATTTGGTATATTTGATGTGTGAACGTGTACTATGCACATAAATTAATATATTAATGCTTCTTATTACAATTTATTTAGTATATTTCGATGTAAGGTCGAAAACCACTGGGTTAGGCGTACGAGGTGAACTAACTAGATCTTACTCTGTAACATACCGGAGACAAACGGAAATGGCCGAGCAAACACATCTTATATTAGATTTTGTAAACTGTTCCTCGTTTATGTGATGTTCTAAATTGTTATAACATTATCAGATGACAATACTTCGTACCCTTGGAGGGGACTACATATTCCGTAATGAAGTATCATTAAATCGAGCCTAGCAGAGACATATATCAAATATGCACATACTTAAATGTATAGACAATTTAAAGTTATACAGTAACGGCAGCAGCGCCAAGCAAAACTATAATAGAAATTCGGACAGGGATGGCAGCACTCAAACTAAACAGCGGAGCACAGAAAACATACAAACATCACAAAATACAACTACACGACACAATCCCCAACGCACAACGGAACGAGAAAATTAAATTGACCGCTGAAAATCCAAGTTTCAGCTGTCAAAAAGCCGAAAATCCAAGTTTCAGCTGTGAAAAAGCCGAAAGTCCAAGTCTCAGCTTTGAAAAAGCTGAATTACCTCATTTCAGCATAAAAAGCTGAATGACCTAGCTTCAGCTTTAAACAAACTGAACGACCTATTTTTAGCTGTAAAAAGAGCTGAAACACCATGTTTTAGCTGTAAAAAGTCCTAAATTCTTTAAGATTAACAGTAGATGGTAAATCCCTGCAGTCGCACAAACCTAATCAAGAGACAGACACAGTTATTACTAGGCTAGATATTACACTCGTGGTATCAACAGATGCAATATTCCTTTGCCACCTAGCAACACTTACTAAAATGCTATTTAAAGGCATTTACTGTAAGTAGTTTGAGGACAAACGTTCCGGATCATCGCAGTGATAGTAGTTTACTCTCTATATTTCTTTTCAATTTAGTATATAACGCTCCACTATTTATACAACTTCTCGACAGGACCTAGAGTGTTTTGGTTTTGTACTATTGATTCATTTCGAGAGATCTTTTTATCTCCGTGACACAGTAGTCCGTGACATTCTTTGAATTCACATGTCATTTATTTTGGCGACTAAATGGGTTCATGAATTCGCAGTGATTAAATTTAAAAGAAATACAGTATATGCAAATACACAAATGTTCGTTTTCCTTGAACGAGTTCATCAACGAAACCCTCAGAATTTGCATTAACTAGTACAAAATGTTTTGCTCGTTGATCATGTCATTTAATGCATGTTTTTGTATAACAGCTTGGTTGATGTTTACCTAAAAAGATAATCTTGATATGATATCTATACATTCGTGTAACTTTCAATAAACTAAGATGATATGTACTATCTTTTTAGTAATCCAAATATAATGTCTTATGTCATCCTAATCATATAACATCATCTATAAATCATGCTTATTGAACGTAGAAAGAAACAGAGGCCTGTTATCAGAATCTTCTAATCCAGGGGTGGTATTCAATATTGATCTTACCTGACTTAAGGATAAGGACAACCAATCAGATCGCACCATATTAAACTCTTGGCCAGTAACAGGCGATATTATTGGCTATCCTTATTTCTAAAAAATATAAGATCAATATTGAATATCACCCCAGTACAATACGGCGGCCATAATAAAACGGTCAGCATAAATATTTTTATCCGTAATTGTTTAGACAGATATACGTTCAGGGGGCAATGAAACTGGATAACATTGACAATACAGACATAATTGACTGGTATTAAAGAGGAGTCGGCGATGATTTATTCAGTAAATCATATGAACGAAATGCGTACTTGTTCAGGGGTAAAATGTATATGACAGAATGTCACGATATTTCTGCATGCACACGTTTTATTCTCAACAATTTGATAAAGTAATCCCGTAATACTTGATAGGTTTAAGTTTAGTGTAACTAATAAAACTGTCATTATTTCAATCATGAGCAATTCACATGCTCAGTTTTCTCCTGTCCTATCAATGCATGAGTTCATGCTACGCGGTTCGATAAAAAAGATGATATTAAGTCAGACAGGGAAGGCAGCACTTAACTTAACAAGCCGAGCACAGAAAACATTAAAAAGACATACGGCACAATGGCCAACTAAACCAACTGAGCACATAGTTCCACATCTTCTGAACCATTTCATACTTAGTTGTAATCAATATGTAGAAACTACTGTACAAATACTTCAGTTGTTTGTGAACAATAGTGTATTAGCCACCTAATGAGAGTTACTTACTTTCGCTCCAAAATAGCCAAACTTGAGTTATATCATGGTTTTATAATTAACTTCTATTTTGCAAAAACGATTATAACAAATCGAGCAGGAAAGACAACACTCAGCAGAAACAGCAGATCACATACAACAACTTGTTACGCATTTCAATGATACTTTCAAACCAAATCTTATAACTATCAAATTTTGTTGTATATGTAGAGTATTATGTGATTTAAATACGTTCATTTAATCTTATTTCTCCTTATAATTGTATTTTATGTCGTATATAATCCATAAACTGTTGAACTGCAACATCCTGATATTCCTTCACGGTCGACAATGATACTCACAATACATGATTATTGCCTGTGGGGGTATGCTTTATTGAAAAACTTTGATTGAAAAATGCAATTCGTCTGAAAGCATGGCGCAATTTGAAGAATATAAACAATTTATAGAGAAACAAAATTTGTCAGTACACGTTATGATATTGCTTAGTACTCCTAATCACCAGGCATCGCAAGGAGGATTCATTTAGCACCATGACCTATTTTATAACTGCCAAGACAAACATTTTTCAAAACAAATGTGCAAATATTTTCGGTAGTAGTGAAACAAACTGAATTAATATGTCGAACCTATCATAAAATATATATATATCAAAATACAGCATACTGTTAAATATTTTCCGATTCGTTATCATAGTTGTCTTGCATGTCATATGTGTTGGTATTTTGGTTGAAGTTTGGCATAGTGTATCTGTGCTATTCAGAATGTTTGGGATAATTGGATAAACGAACATTAAACTATTACAACCATGGCCTTCATTACGGACAGGTATTGTTGCATTGATAAATATAAATGTGCCTCATTGTTGAATTTTGCAAACAGCACGCGAATTGTATTTTATGTGCAGAAAAAATAAAGAAACATTTATCAATTTGCATAAAATCATGTTAGGGCCACCCCAGGGCTTCGGGAAAGGTTTTCAATGGTATAACAATGCATTATCTATGTATTCCACGAACAAACGCTGGCAGATAACATAGTTTTTTACTAGTATTTGAAACTTTTTCTCCACGAAGACCTTTTCTTCTCCCTTATACGGTGTGCATATTCATTCATTAGAACTCTTTTCTCAAGGCTTGTCTATTTGGTCTTATTTGTATCAAAGTAACTTGTCAGAAATGCAAGAACAACTTTGCAGCAACATAATCTTTCTAAATCCTCAATATTTTCAACAGTAACAATTTAGAAATTCAGGCGATTCTTGCAAAATTTCACGTTTTCTTGATAAAAATTCTACACGAGGATTGAAGACTTTATCATTAAAGCGTCACATGGAGTCAACATTCGTCTCTTAAATGTCATTCATCTGTAATTGTGATTTCACACGACAACTTCCTGAAATAATTTGGTCGATAACTACCGCCGTGGAATATTTTAAATTCTACCTTTATTAGTTCTTCATGGCGACGAAGATATCAATATTTTAACCGAAGTATTCAGTTTTAAATGATCCACTCAGCCGCCCAAATATTTAAATGAGTAATTCCCTGGCTTAGAATTAGAAGGTCGTAAGTACAAAATGTATATTTTGAGGTAACAAGAAACATCTGTCTGAAAACTACTCTTTATTTACAGAAAAACAAGCTTTTTAAACCTCTGTTTGGTCAACATGACCACTTCCGATTTTTATGACAATAGGCTCACCAGAGGCGCCTTGAGATGCAGAGTTCAAATATACATGAGTCTTAAAAGGTGGTAAGTAGTACTTACTACCTCCTAAGTCTAAGTCAGCGAATTGTAATGCAACGAAGCACATGGAAAATGCCAGCACGTAAATACAGAAATGAAACTCATCAAAACACTGTTTTATCACATGTTTGACGTCGCGGGAGTCTTTATTTATTTTTAATAATACACTAGTGTAATAAAGCTTTTGACGTGACGTCACACAAAGTATAGGCGGCGTCGTCAAAGTTGCGCGTAACTCATAGAGTAGTTATATAAGAAAATGTAAACAAATAAGACGAGAAAGGAACACTATGTTAGTAGACGATCAGGTGGCTTTAGACTATCGTACAGGGTGTTTCAAAATATATGTTACAGTTCGTTGGTAATTACATTCATACTCTAAATATGTAAAAACAGTTGAACGAGGACATTTTAAACCTGTACTCCATATAAATCGTTCCAGCTTAGTTTTAAAAATTGTGTTTTAATATACGCCTAACGTGTTATTAGATAATTGCAAATTGCGTTTCTAATTGGTATCCGTATATTGCATTTCAGCTTAACATTAATGAAATAATTGTTCTTATCATTCTCAAGCCCACTTCCTAGTTATTTATGTTTGATCAAGCGTCTTATAAGTAGGTGTTGCATTGACGTTCATATACCATCCTTTGTTACAATATAACATCAAAAGCCACGGATGTAAATCATTAAACAAAAATCCAGACTTTTCATGACTACATAAAGTATTTACAGAAGACATATATTTACTGTCTGTGTATTTACTGAGACTAGTGCTTGCCAATTAGTGAGCTTAACGATACTTCTCGGTCATTTGTAGAGTCTAATTAACGACTTGTGAGATAAGAATTATCTAGGAAATCTTATTGGATCTGTCTACCATCTAGTCCTATATATCATGCACTAATTGACTGGGCTGATATCCGTAAAACCGGTTAAGAAAACTCCGGGAAATCACGATGTATTGTTATTCTGCCACAATGCAAAATTTAATGCATAATACAAAAATGTGAAATTTCGATTAACATAGGTTATAATCATATAAATGTTTGATTCCTCCCAAGGCAAGAAACAATTTATATATCACACATGGTGTTTCTCTGGGGACGTGGCAACGTCTATAGAGTATCCTAAAACTAATTAATATGTTTATTAAAATTTATCAAAAGATGAGCTTATACCACTAAATTGGGGTACATGACTAGAAGTACGTTAAAGGGACTGCCTCACGTATTGGTGTACATGTGTATCGCAAAAATAAAATTAAATTGTCAAATATTCATGTAATTTTGGTATAGTTTCCTGTATATGCCATAAACAACCACATTGACATAAAAATAACTTGGCAAACATCGGTATTTTGTAGTAATTTAGCATTTTTACACCCACAATTCTATAGGGTATTAATACCCTATAGAATTAGCACTACTATCACTTAAATTGCCTGAAATGTGTTTCCATTCGATGTAAACGAATTGCGAAACAGATGTTTCGGCTTTAGTTTGTTGAAGTTACAGTTTGATCATGTGTGAACTACATAATTCACAGAACATTTTGGAAGGAAACTGCGATATTTTCAAACAGAAAAATACTGAGTGTCAAATACCAAGAGTGATTTAAATTGCTTATATGCCATAAATCTTTCATAAAACAACCACCAGTGACTTTCTATTATATAGATACTTGGTTAGGAAGGAAAATTGCGTCATACAAAAATGTTAGCCCGATCTGTGAGGCAGCACCTTTAATACTAGGTTAACAAGCTACGATTAAGTTATTTTGTATCCGAGTTCAAATCGGTTCTTATTTTTCAAAGGCAAGGCCCAGTAATTACGAAGGTTTTTCGAACAGAAATATAATCTCATGCATGTCTTTGTATTTTCGGGGTTTGATGAGCGTCAAAAAAGATAATAGATAATCGGACAGGGAAGGCAGCACCCAACTTAAACAGCCTAGCACAATAATATAGAACAGATCATAAACCACAATTACACGGCATAATGAACAGCACATAACTAAACGAGAAAATGAACTTCACCGCCAAAAGCCAACTTTCAGCTGACTATAGGCTGAAAGACCTAGTTTTAGTTACAAAATTATATAGACTTACCTTAAATGTAACTGCGAAGTCATCTGATACGCGCTCAACTAATTGAGTAATTTGCTTAAATATTTATAAATTAGTATGACGACATAAATACTTCGCATATGATATTGTAGAAGTTTTCTAGATTCAGAAATATGTGGGGCAACTGGGAATTCAGAATTAAATTGTATCGTTGTCGAACTATAGTCTAAATTGTAATCTTAGTTCTAAGTATTCTACAGTCCACGTCTGGGTTATTTGATCCTGCGTCTTATAAGTAGGTGTGACATTAACGCTCATATCCTTTACCATCCTTTGTTACATAATAACAACAAGAACCACAGATGTAAATCATTAAGCATAAATCAAGACTTTCCATGACTACAGACAGTATATACAGAAGACATATATTTACTGTCTGTGTATTAACTGAGACTAGTGCTTGCCAATTAGTGAGCTTAACGATACTTCTCGGTCATTTATAGAGTATAATTAACGACTTGTGAGATATGAATTATCTGCGAAATCTTATAAGATTTGTCTACCATCAGTCCCATTTATCAAGCACTAATTGACGGAGTTAATGTCCGTCATTCCGGTGAAGAATAATCTGGGAAATCCCGTTTTCATTATTCTGTCACAATGCATAATTATGCATAATACAAAAAAATGTGAAATTTCGAATATTATAAGTTCTATTCATGTAACAGTTTGATTTCTCTCAAGGCAATAACACAATTTAAATATCAAAGAGGGTGTATCTCTGGGGACGTTGCCACGTCAACCGAATATCCTAAAACTAATTATTGTTATTAAAACTTACCAGGATTTTGATCACACACCACTAAATTCAAGGTCGTGACACGAAGCACGTGACACCAATATTAACATCTATAACAATGGAGTTCTCGTCTATTAGACATTCCCATTAGGTACCAACGTACCTACTTATAGATAGTTGCACCATAGTTCTTTTGATATAATAAACTTTCAATATACAACCCTTATGTTTAGGGAAATTACCGTTTCTCTGTATTTTAGGCTTTATATTGTATCTACGTACATATTCTGTAAAAACCTGATTGACATGCTTTATCATATTATATGATAAAATCTAGAATAACGAAATATCATTAAATTATTTTGATCACAAGTTCAAATCGGTCTGATTTGTTTTTGTAAAGACGAGGCGTAGTTATTATATAGCATATGTAGATAACGGATTCGTTAAGCGATGGTTCTCTTTACGTCCAGTGCACGTTGATGTACTTTAATAAACACAAACTGAAAAAAGAATATTGGACAAGGAAGGCAGCACTCAACTTAAACAATCGAGCACAGAAAATATATCAATATTACATACCACAATTACACGGTACAATGCCCAACACACCACTGAACGACAAAATGAACATAACCGCTGAAAGTACATGCTCCTGCCGTCAAAATGCTGGAATATCTTGTTTCAGCTATAAAAAGCTGAATGCCCTAGTAACGAGCATTATTTGTCTCTTCTTAATTACATTCTGAGTTGTAAATGTAACAATCCTCCAAATCCAACTTTTTCTCAATTCTCGAGCCTCTAATTAGTGCAACAAATCATTTAACTAAAGCGCCATTAATTATCTTAACGATTTAACTACTCATCACACAAATTGGTAATTAAATTTATTGTTTCATGTGGGGCATTGGATGGTCTTGCTTTGTGGTGTTTATATTGCTTTTATTGCTTTGATAATTAATTGGATGTTTCTCACACGCATTTGAAGTCTTAAGAGACAAACATTGCTGTTAGCAAACCGGTTTCCGTTATAGGGGTGTAAACTTGATAGTATGTTCAAAACCAGGACATCTAAGGATCACGTTTGAAGAAATACTAAAGCTGTAGAGCGACCTTATAACACTCATGCATATTTGAAATCTACATATACGATATGAGTCTTTTTTCACTAAAATCGGAACTGGTCTTGTTGACCAAACCGAAGTTAAGAAAGCTTGCTTTTACATAAGTAAAGAGAAGTTTTTACATTGTTTTCTCAAAATATTGAGATTGCACTTACGACCTTCTCATTCTAAGCCAGCGAATTGGCAACTGTTAATGAATTACATAGGGTTTTAATTTGTGCAAAGCTTTTAGACTATCGTAAGTGCTTTGATAAAACTCTACCCTGCAAAGAAGTTAGACTCGATCGTTATCGCACAAATATGCACATCTACTCGCAAATGGAGCGTCACAATTAGTCAATATTTGTCTCTTAAATGTCATTCCTCTGCAATTGTGATTTCACAAGACAACTGCCTGAAATAATTTGGTCGATAACTACCGCCGTGCAATATTATCAATTCTTTCATTATTATTTATTGATTTCAACTGAAATATTCATCTCCAAATGGTCCAACCAGCTGCCCAAATATTTAAATAGGTGAGCTTCATACCACGAAGCACATAGAAAATGTCACCACATAAGAACATAGTTGAATGCTGTTCCATGTCTTAGTTGAATGAACAACATAATTGAATTCATAATTTAACATATATCATCGTCAGATATAACTCCTGATGTTGTCCGAGTGAAATGTTCTTCCCACGAAAATAATATAAACAATTATCGTGTAAGTTCATAATTGTAGTCATTCACGTATTAGGATATAACGTTGTTGCAGACTTGTGTTAATATAATACGTCTTAGTTTAACTTAAATGAAAGTACAATATTTGTTCTAAGCAATTCCCAGCCCACTTCCTGGTTACTAGTAGTTAATCCGGCGTCTTATAAGTAGGTGGGAAATTGACGTTTATACACCATATTTGGTTACGTTTTAACATAAAAAACCACAGATGTTAATCATTAAGCATGAATCCAGACTTTCCATGACCACAGAAACTATTTACGAAAGACATATATTTACTGTCTGTGCATTAACTGAGCCTAAGACTTGTCAATTAGTGAGCTTAACGGTACTTCTCGTTCATTTATAGAGTCTAATTAACGACTTGTGAGATATGAATTATCTAGAAAATCTTATCGGATTCGTCTACCGTTCAGTCACATTCATCAAACACTAATTGACTGGCTTAATGTCCGTCATTCCGGTTTAGAATAATTTGGGAAATCTCGATTTACTGTTATTCTGTTACAATGCAAATGCATAATACAAAAACATATCATAAGTTCTATTCGTGTTACTTTTTTATTTCTCTCAAGGCAATAACACAATTTAAATATCAAAGAGGGTGTTTCTCTGGGGACGTTGCAACGTCAACATAATATCCTGAAACTAAATAGTGTTATTAAAACTTACCAGAGTTTGATCATATACCGCTTAATTCGAGCACGTTACACGAAGTACGTGACACGATATAAACATCCATAACAGTGGAGTTCTCGTCTATTAGACTTTCCAAGTTGGTACAAACGCACCTACCAATAAGTAGTAGCACCATCGCTCATTTGATATAATAAACTTTCAATATATAACCCTTTTGTTTAGTACTATACAGGCAATTACCGTTTTTCTTTATTTTAGGCATCTTGTATCTACGTACATATCCTGCAATAATCTGTTTGACATGCTCTATCATAAATATGATAAAATCTGGAATCACAAAATATGATTGAATTATTTTTATCACAAGTTCAAATCGGTCCAATTTGGTTTTTAGAAAAGACGAGGCGTAATAATTATGTAGCATGTGTAGATAACGGATTCAATTAGAAATGGTTCTCTGTACTTCAAGTGCACATTGATTTACTTCAATAAACACAAAAAGAAAATAGAAAATTGGACAAGGAAGACAGCACTCAACTTAAACAATCGAGAAAAGATAAATGTAACAGTGATGTGCACATACCACAATTACACGCGCAATGTCCAGCACACCACAATACGAGAAGATGAACTAAATCGCTGAAAGTCGAAGGCCCACATGTCAAAAAGCTGAAAGCTCTAGTATCAGCTATAAAAAAAACAGCTCAATGCCTAGTTACAGGCATTATGAATCACTTCTTAATTACATTTTAAGTTGTAAATTGTTACAATCATGCAAATTATTTTTTTTTCAATGTTTTAGCCTAAATTTAGCGTAGCAAAAAATTTAACCAAAACTTCATTAATCATCTTAACGATTAAACAACTCATCTAACAGTCTGGTAATGAAATTTATTGTTTCGTGTGAGGCATTGGATCGTTTTATTTATGGTGTTTACATTGCCTTTATTGCTTTGATGATCAATCGAATGTTTCTCTAACGGAACACGCATTTGAAGTCTTAAGCGACAAACATTGCTGTTGGCAAAACGGTGCCGTTATAGGGAAGTATGTTCAAAATCTGGACATCTAAAGATCACGTTTGACGAAATACTTAGAACATAGTCTAAAGCTGTCTGTGGAGAGACGGATTTATCAGACCTTTCTTTTTAAGACCAACAATAATAAGTATGGGAAACTGACTAATCTATACTACAATGCCACTGAAAGACTAACTCAAAATGTATGCTTTCTTTTGTCTATCTTCAAGCTCCTGTCAATGTGTGTTTGAATTGACATACACTTGACAGAACCATTTTGTAGCAACGCTATCTTTCCGAATTTCCAACCTTTTTATTTTGGCGTTTCCTGTAAAATATCATGTTCCCCTTGTTGCCTTAATGGCCATTTAAAGGCCAGGGTACTGTTTATTCAAGTTTGGCTCGATCATTATTGCACAAATATGCACATCTCCTTGCACATAAAGCGTCACATCGAGTCAATATTTGTCTCTTAAATGTCATTCCTCTGTAATTGTGATTTCACACGACAAGTTCATAAAAGATTTTGGCCGATAACTACCGCCGTGCAATATTATCAATTCTTTTTTATTAGTTATTGATTTTAACTGAAGTATTCAGCTCCAAATGCTCCAACCAGCCGCCCAAATATTTAAATGGGTAAGATTTATACAACGAAGCACATAGAAAATACAACCACGTAAGAACAGAATTGAACTTGCAAAACACTGTTTCATATCTTGGTTGAATGAACAACATCATACAATTCGAAATTTAACATATTCAGAAATGACAATTATCGACAGATATAACCCCTGATGTTGTCCGAGTGAATATGTTGTGTCATGAAAATAATATAAACAATTAACGTGTAAGTTGATAATTGTACTCATTAACGTTTTATGACATTATGTTGTTGCAGACTTGTGTTGTATATTACAACTTAGCTTAGTTTTAAAGAAAGTATAATCTTTATTCTTAGCAATTTCCAGCCCACTTCCTGTTAATTTGATCCGGTGTCTTATAATTAGGTGTGGTATTGACGTTCAGGTCATATGGCATCCTTTTGATACATCAGAACCCAGATGTAAACAATTAAACACACATGCATAGTTCCCATGACTTTCGTGCAGGCAATTATATTATACCATTTCTGTGTATTTTGTATCCTGCAGCAATCTGATCGACATGTTCCATCATAAATACCACACGTTCAAATCGGTTCAGTATAATTCTTTCCAAAGACGAGGCGTAGTAATTATGTAGCATGTCTAGATAACGGATTCACTTAGAAATGGTTCTCTGTATGTCAAGTGCACATTACATTACATCAAAAACACAAACATTATGTGTCACTTCTTAATTATATCTCTAGTTGTAAAATGTTACAATCCCCAAACAAGTCGTTTTCTCAATACTGCAACCTCGAATTAGCGCAACGAATGCATTACTAAATCGCCATTAATTATCTTAACGATTTTACTAAGCATCACACAAATTGGTAATTAAATTTATTGTTTCGCGTGGAGCATTAGATGGTCTGGTTTCCTGGTGTTAACATTACTGTCATTGCTTTGATAATTGATTGAATGTACCTCCATAGAAACGCGCATTGGAAGCCGTAAGTGAAGACATTGTCGTTAGCTATAAGGTTTCCCTAACAGAGGTGTAAACTTTAAAGTATGTTTATAATCAAGAATTGTATAGATTATGTTTAAATATACATTGTATACTTTGTACAACAGAGCTGTCTGAGCAGGGCGATGTATATCTCACACCTTTTGTTTATGGCCAACATTAAACATGAAGAGTAATTGCAATACGGACATGCAACATAAGCCACAGAAATCCAAATCTAAAATATAAGTTTAAGTCATATTATCATATCTACAACCACATGTCAAAAACCAAGGTGACCTTGAACTTGACATGGAAAATTAAAAGAGGAACCTACCATATCTGAGATTTGTGTGAGGGTTATGCCAAACTTGACCGTAACTGTATCCGAGGCGTTATATACAGGTCTCGAGGCTGGGTTATATCCTGTGAACAACTTGTCCAGTAGTCTCTGTTCATCAGTAGGCACGACACATAACACAAACATTACTAAATGACTTATATGTAGTAATACTATCGCTTCAATGGTTCTCATCATTATGATTATATCCTCGTTTGTAATGATTTCATCCGGTTATATATCTGAAACAAAGACAACATCATCAATTACAAAAAAAGGCTAAATGCAAATCGCTGGCTTAGAATCAGAAGGTCGTAAGTGCACAATCAATATAATGAGAAAACTAGAAAAGACTGTCTGAAAACTACTCTTCGCTTATAGAAAAATAGCTTTTTAAACTTCAGTTTGGTCAACATGATTTTCGTGAAAATAGGCGTACAAGAAGCCCTTCGAGATGCAGATTTCAAAAATACACGAGTCTTATAAGGTTGTAAGTGGTTACGACCTTCTAATTCTACCTGTAAGCCAGCAAAATGTTCTCGGTGAATGAGAGGTAATAATTGAAAATTGAAATACGATGTGTGTTTCATAAATAATGCAACGGTTACAATTTCTTCAAGTTCATGCATAGTAAAACAAGTGGAATCAATCAGTTTTCCGGCCTCGTTAATCATCTAACTTGTATTGCCTGGAATTTGATAAATGGATGATATTGAGCCACTTACGAAAACGATCATGTTTTCAAATAGGTCAATTTGTATCACTGCATACAGTAATGGATAAAAATCGTTCTGAAAATTGGCTACATATTTGGTTATTTATTCAAGCTAGTTATGCTATTGAAATTATATATAAATGCAAAAAAAAACCTACAATAATAATTTTGACGTTTATGGACATAGTAAAGTTTCATAAATCACCAATACAAGATGTGTGCCTCCATTTAAATCTAGAAGGAAGTAGTGCTTATGTTTGAAATAAATCCTTACTGGAATAATTTATTGTTAAGAAGAAAACATAAAATTTGCCAGTACCTAAGAATTGCAAATGTAAATGAAAAGATGGAAATCGTACCTGAACACAAAACTGAGAATAGTTTAAGGGAACGAGGGAATAGAGCATTTGCAAGAGTAAAAACGTTTGTAACAAATCACAATGTAAATTGCATTATACTTGTACAATCCTCGTTTACTAAATACTAGTTTGCCAAATAATCTGACTTAATGCGAGCGTATGTATAAACCAGGGGTAACGTCGCATATACAATTTCAAAACTATATATATCATACGAGTATAAATAAATAAATACATGCTGAGAAATAGAGATAGAATATTTATTTTACCATTATATGTACGTGTTTTAAACAATTTCAACACAAAATTCAAATAATCCAACTGTATAACTTCACGGCGTGTGTACATTATATAGATTCCACCTCCGGAAAGCTGAGGATTATCTATCTAAAGTGTCCTGCTACTGTGTAATAATGTTAACTTTGACAGGTCAACAACAACTGCACTACGTATAATTGATCAAAAATATTAAACACAGAATCAAATATATTGCATGTACGTGTATATCCAAATTGACCAAACTCATCGTGTATTAACCAATTTCCATTTTCGTTACTTAAACCTAATCACCTGCTGTATATCATGACCAATAGGAAAAGAGTGTCGGTCAGTATTAGGTAGGGATTACGTCAGTTGATGAATGTAAGGTAGAAAATGGTACTGACTGTAATAGTTTTATTTCTGACACATGCAGGTGGGGGTTGATAACAATCTACGCATATTACGCCCACCGATCAGCAAGTAAGTGGCTGTGTTGTTGATCAAGATAATGGAATGATGGATGTTGTGGAGAGTAAAACAAATACATAGACATATCGCTGGCTTAGAATGAAAAGGTCGTAAGTACCAAATTGATATATTGAAAAAACAAGAAAAACCTGTCTGAAAACTCTTACGGAAAAACAAGCTTTTGTTTGGTCAACATGACCTGTTCGGAGTTTCAAGAAAATAGGCTAATGAGAAGCGCCTTCTGATGCATATTTCAAATATTTATGGGTCTTAAAAGGTCGTAAGTACCTTCTCATTCTAAGCATGTATATATTGTACATGTATTTATTGAAATATTAGATAATGAGTCGGACCTAATGTTATTGTACATTTCCAAGTTAATCAACACTTTTAATTTCCTAAACCCAAGTGAAGGAAGTACCTGTATGTCCTGTATATGTGTTCTAAATACATTTGTATCACTAAATGTAAGTACTCAATTATCCATCCTAACTGCATGTATGTATGTTTGATCCGTGTGTGATGCTTATACGCTGTCATTTGTTGAAAATACCATTCAGTGGTAAAGTCAAACGATCCGTAACCCTAGTACAATTCAATTATGTATATTAAGTAATGGAATCCGTCTTGAGCAAATACATAGTCAACGTCTGCTACATACATGTCTGTATATGTTCTAGAATATTTCACCAGCCTTCGTGTGTTTGACTCATTGATTGATTCATCGTCGTTAAATAACTCACTCATATATAAACTAATTACTTTGGTCAACACACTGACCCTGCCTGGTATGTGGTCAACAATTATACTGATAATCAGTTAAGGAAAACATCCAGCTCAAACACAAGATATACCATATCAATATCTGTACCGATTGTAGCCTATTTCCAAATACAGTAAACTCTCGTAATGTCGTATATATCAGTATATATATATACAATGCCAAATGTTTTTACATGCAATGGTTCTTACTTTCTTAGCAGAGTTTTATGAGAAACATTACATCGAGATAGTCCATACAATGTCATATGTATATGGACCGTCTGTTGTATTTGTATTGAACGTTTTGAAAGGGGTTGAATAACTGACACGAACTTTGGCTGGATTCTTATTACTTTCCATTCAACATGCCATACTGTAAGGTCAACCAAACATTTTAATACGCTTAACATCGCATACTCGATAATACGAGGGTGTTCACAAATATTATTCCGCCTTTGCCGGCCCATGTGTGGTTATGGTTGACGTGCATGAGGTTTATTTCCAAATTAAATGACACCACCTTTAAATTAATGAAAATATCAAGTAGTTGATGAATAAGACATTAAATTACCCCATTTCACAGTACAAGTTAATTTAAATACGTTTATTTGCTCCCGCATTAGGAATACAACGATTCTTAAATGGGACCGAATTTGGTCTGAGAAAGGTGACATTTTCCCATTTATTATAGTATTAGTATACACGAGTTGACAGTGTTAATCGACCAATTGTTACAGCTAGACGGAATTGATTTTAAAATGTGAGATATCAATTTAGAGCTAATACAATGATCAAATAGAACATATAAGATATAGCATCACTTGCCTTCCAATTTGAACACCCCTCGTATAAGATAAATAACATTCAACAAATATGATTTAGACCATGTTCTGTGTAGAAAGTTGCACAAATTTCTTTTCTTCTAGAATTGTTCTCAAATCTATCATTGTGTCATCGTCTTTTTTATGACGTATATCAAATACTGCATATATAACAATATGTCAATATAAAACACAAACAAAGCAATAAATTTAGTTTCCAAAACACGCTAACCTGAACCCGGATAACAAATAAGTTAAAATTTACAACACTTTCAAACAAGTTATCGAAAATCTCAATTATTTTATATACATTGCTTTTGTTATACCCTTGAACGTTTTGAAAGCTGTAAAAGCTGTTTTAGTGTGAGCATTATTTAAATCAACAAATCTCACACTATTGTCCCTGGGATGTTTATACATGTAAGTTTATTATACAGCTAGTTCTAAACAAGTGCCAAACGTCTTTATTTCTCTTACAATGTACACAAGAGACATACAAATATATTCAATATATAACATCCTTTGAGCGAATTACTGTTTCTTTAATTATTGTGTCAGAATGAACAAATTAATTAAAGCGCCGTTTTAAAGTTATTACAACCTATTTTGGCAACGATTGATATGGTAACAAACTTAGAAAGACTGTAACAAATACATGTACAACTTGATAAACCGTAAACCTAATTTTCAGTGCAACGTTCAGCAAACATGTAAGTTGTATGCACTTACAACCAGATGACCCATGCAACCCATACAGATAGCGCATCCGTTTAGCAAGTTTTTGATGTAATCTTTATCAGAAACTAAACGATTATTCAATTTACTAATTATATATGACAACATCAAATCAAAATTAATCACATGTCTCTGTTTACCGAATGCTGCCTTCAAAGTACTCTGAAATGTACTGATATATACGTACATGGAATATAACATGTAAAATATGGTTCTGCATGCTGTGCAATTGAGTTGAAACATGGTCATTCCATGGCATTGGTATAAAATGACAGGTTGTCTTTAAAAAAGTTAACACAAAACAATTCAACTAAACAAATATAATAAAAATACAAACAAAGTAGTACTAACTATTTACAATGTGCATTGAATATGTGGAGTTTTCTAAAGGAAAATAGATAATGTTACTATAAGAAACGAAGATTCACAGTTATGGGAGTAGGGTGAAATCTATAGTGGGGTAGTGAATGCGGTTTCAAATTGAAATTTAAAGGATACAATGAACATAGCATTATGATGTCCTACATTCACCATTTGGATAATAAAAATACATAGTAATAAAGCGAAATTATCGAGATATTGCAGCACTTTAATTTCAAATCTTGCAAATCATATACGTCACATATTGGTATCGACAGTCTCTTCATGTTATATGTCACATACAGGTAACGGAGGATGTGTCATGTTATTATATTTCACATACAGGTAACAGATACTATGTCATATTGTTATATGTAACATACTGGTAACGGAGGAAATGTCATGTTATTATATGTCACATATAGGTAACGGAGGATATGTCATGTTATTATATGTCACATACAGGTAACGGATGATCTGTCATGTTGTTGTATGTCACATATAGGTAACGGAGGATATTTATCATATACAGAAACGAAGGTTGCATTGCGTTATAATTACGTCACCTACTGACAACAAAGTCCAAGGTTCTGTATCGTTCAATATAACAGGTAACGTGAATTGTAGTATGTTACAGAAAGAACGGATGTTTATAGGTAACAGATGCTATTCCATGTACACATTTTGTTGGTTACAAATACAATGTAGATAGCGATTCTTGTATCCCTTGTTTAAATCAAAATGTGTATAATATTACATGTTTCAGACAGAATGTAGTGGTTATATCTCTTTTAGATTCAGCTTAGTTTGTTTTCTGAAGAATAAAATGGAAATACGAACTTTTTTGTGCACTTATAAAATAGGAGGATTGCTTATTTATTATTGATCAATGCATTAGCTTGTAACACTTCTGGCTTCAATATTGATTTTGCTCGAATTGTCTTACCAGTTCTTATCGCAATTACTACATCCACGCACTGTTTGAAATAAAAAGGTAACACTCTAAAACTGTCTAAATATTTGAGAAGAGTGTAACAAAAATTTCACCAAAAAAAAACTTTAACAATGCTTTTGCCGTAAGAACGTTCACCCGTGTTATTTTGTTCTGTTAATTATAAGTTTTAAATGCGCACAACTGTAATATTTGAAATAACAATAATTACATCTCTTGTCCATGTAGAGTGTTTCTATGTACGGTACGCTGGTATCATATGGTCTGTTTCTTTTGAAGGGAGAGATACAATTTGAAACATGTGCTTTTTAAAATATTTAGGTGTTCAGCCATTTAGTTGTATGGTTATGAACTTAGGATTAGTTTCATTTTTCTTTTTATTGTGCCCAATCATCCCTCTCCGTTTGCTTATTTTCTGTTTGGTGACAGCCATTACAATCGGTTGATAACGTTTATGTGATTCTTTATCTGTTTAGGACTTTTTTGTACACCTGAAATTAGGACTTAAAGCGGTTTAGTTTCCTTTTTCTGTTCATTTCTTTGTTTATATTTTGTGTGTTCCTATTGGTGCCTTTCGTGCCCGACTGTTTCTGTTGAGTGCTGATTACCCTGTTTGATTGTCATTATCTTTAGGCGTCTTCTCTCTCTTTAACGCTAGCTATAATACAACCCGTTTGGCAGACTAAGTAATTCATGATCGATGACGATTTATTCAATACATATATCTAAAAAAACTGAGCCTTTTCTAAGCCTTTTTCACATTGAACGATATTTAACAATAGGTATGCATTAATAAGAAGACAAATCAGAGAAAAAAGCAGGAAGGCTATCCCTACATGTCTATCAATATTATTCAGACCATCCTTATTTATTTACAAGGTTCAAGCTGCGACGCACATTGATTACTGTGTTTCGATATCAAAAGATAGTACAAACTTTGTTAGCGATTTGAATAGCAGCAAATGATACGGTGTTTTACAATAAAATAGTGACGTATACTATCTAAAACTATGTAGCTAATATACATTTAGAGATAGCAATTAGTAGCCGTTTTTTACAATATACATAAACTGTATAACGTTACGTGTCGTATAAGTATGTATAATGCTCATATAAAAGGATATGTAGAACATTTGAAGTTGAATTATGCCGGTTTGTGTTATGTAGAAGATAACCGTTTGAATAGAGGTTGGCATATGTATACTATAAACGTTCTAATATGAAGAATATAACCGTTCGGATAAAGATTAGTATGTGTAGAACATACCAGCTACTTTAAATCATGAAGCACATACCTTATCATAAAACTAGACTAACAAATCGTACAGGGAAGGCAACACTCAACAACAGCAACAGAACACGAAAGGCACACACAAAGACCAATCACAGACCACAAGCACAAATCACATTGTTCAACACAAAACTTAACAATAAAATCAAACATAACAACAATAATCCTATTTTCATGTGTCAATTTAACCTTTCAAAAGCGTAAGCAACACTGTAGATTGTATAACTGTAGGTTGACAAAAAAAAAGAGATTAGGATCGGGGACGAATGACCGAAAGGCACAGGAAAACGCCAGCATACGAAAAAAAATTAACGCCACATGAAAGCGGCACGAATAATGAGATTTGAATACTTTTCATCAATTATTTAAGTTTGAAAACTATTACTGTTGACAATTTTAGAGCTTACAATCAGGTATAACACTTAACAGAACTATAGGCCACGGAAGGCACAGAAAAGAATATAGACCAAAAAATGGTACAGATTGCTAGTATAAGCCCAGTGACAGACAACAACAACTACAATTGAATAAAAAAAGCAATTTGACAGACACAAACTATTGTGAGTAGTCTGTACAATTAAAGGGGTGCCAAAAATCAAATACCAATATGTCTCGGACATTGACGTAAATAATTGTCATATACAGTTTGTGACTCGCCATTTATCAATCTTAGTATATAATACAATGTACAGACATCTGTACCACAGACCGTAAACTAAATAACATAATCCTATAGACATCATAACAAAAGACCGTAAAATATTAAATATAGCGTCAAAACATCTGTGCTCTACGCTACGCCGGTCATGAAATTACACCATACATCGTGTGACAGCTTTGTTGTTGTCGCTGGAATGTATAGACAGTTCTGCAATGTTCTCTTTTTCTTATAATCGATCGAACCATTATGTCACGCTGTGAATGACATTGCTACGCTAGATTGAGACAATATTTAACATTAAATCTTGGATCAGAATATGCGCCCTCTGTCGGGTTAGTGATGTTCATACCGAATAATATGACACATTCAGTCATCAAGGACAATTTCTACCCAGTGTCTCTATTATAAGTTTACAATACCACTGTCAGCAGTCAAGGCATTAATCCAATTATTCAGACTCCGAGTCGACCGGTACTAAAACCGCCCATATACACTGAGAGACATGTAAAGTAAAGAAATTTGAACATTGTTCTTGTACACTAGTCTTAACTCGGATATTGAAATACATTTTCAAATTGTTTTGTTTACGATTGAAACACACTCGACCAAAACAGCTAAAATGGGGAAATTAAGTACATTTATTACACAATTGATACGCGAAGACCGTGCAAGCACCCGTATTGTCAATACGATAACAAGATAATGATAATTTAACTGCTGAATTTTCAGTAATTGCCAAAAACAAATTAAGACCCAGTTCATTGAACCTGTTTAAAATAACGTTTTTTTCTGACAGTATGTTTCAAACGTGAGTTAATATGTACAACATTGCCACACACCAAATGTGGTACGGAAAGAACATGGCACGGTGCCGAATTAAGTCTATCCCAATAGATTGGTCAGTTTAAGTATTGCGAGCAGGCCAAACCTTATCTTTGAAATTACATCTAATTCGGGTTACTTATGTCCGAACTAATACAGACCTATCACTTGATAGAAAGGAAATTGCGTGTTTATGCTTTCCACACACATGCTGTACATTTAAAAATATTTAATCTCTTCATAGTATAGTAAATAATTCAAACTACTTTCTCTGCTATTATCACAAAAGCACCAACTCTTGTGAAAACTCTACGTATGTCGTACATATGCATCAGAAAAAATACCAAGATCAGAACGCAAATGTAAAATGTGTCAATCATTAGAAGACGAATTTCATTTCTTGCTAGAATGCCCCTTATACAACGACCTAAGAAAAATATATATTAATAAGAAATTTTGGGCACACCCAAATATTCCAAAATTCATCAGTCTCATGTCGTCAGAACAACCCACAGTCGGTAGAAAATTATCCATCTTTATTTTTAAAGCCTTAGAAAAACGAGACGAAGTACTTTATAAATAATTACCATTCTTCTCCAAATTATTTTCTTTACTTGTTATTATCATATGAAATATTCAACTCAAATATACACTCAATGTTAATTATGAAATGTGTTCAAATACCAAATACCATATACCTGATTCTCTGAAGATTTTCAGTGAATATTTGAATATTTGTACATGTACATAGCTATGTGTAGTGTGTGTGTCTGCGTGCGTGTGTGGTTGTTGATGTGCATGCATGTGTGTATGTGGGAGCGTGTATGTGTGCGTGTGGGTGTGCGTATGTGTGTATGTGCGATCGTGCGTGCGTGCGTGTGAGCGTGTGTGTGTGGGTGTACGTGTGTGTGCTTGCATGTGTGCCTGCGTGTACGCATGCGTGTGAATGATGTTTGTCTATATTTGTGTGAGTGAGGTAGAATGTAAACTGGAGCGTGTACAGGAGTGAGTGTAATATTGTGGTATATATTACATGATGAAGATGCATTTTATTAATATCATTGCTGTAACGGAACATATACATGTATTATAATATTGTTGTTATATGCATGTAAACTGATGGGCAAAAATGCCTAATGTTTCAAATAAACTTATATTTACGTCGAACAGATTTGCGCAAATACGGTTTACTATGATATATTTATGCATATGCTAACGTAGGTTTGGGCCATTAGAGGCCGGCAGTAAGATAGCAGAAATTAACTTAGTAAAGGGGAATTGATGATAATTTCAAATACGTATTAATTGTTATAGTAATACGCTGTAGTGTTATTAGTGGATATCAACGCGTCTGAGATTACTCCAATTTTGGAACGGCAGTTACGGAGTTTTGTTAATCATGTCAGTAGTTTTGCGAAAAGGTGTCGTAGATACAAACGAAAAGATAAACACCTATGTGCTACACTACATCTTCAGACCGCATGTATATATTTAAAAAGACCAAACATCATTTGAGACAGGGAAGGCAGCACTCAACAGGAACAGCCGAGAACGAAACGCACAAAAAGGGTCACACAAAAAAATGAAAGGTCATATAGCACAAGCGCACGCCACAATTCCCAATGAAAAATAAACAAATAAACATCTACGAAGTCCTAATGTCAAGCTTGAAAAAGGTTTAAGCACCATTGTCGTTTTTAGCAGTATTCATGAACAAATAGATAAGGACGAATTGTACAGGCCTAGGGATGAATAAGCGTGGTATGTACAAAATGAACAGTATAAGAACAAAATAGCTAGCATTGTCAGAAAGTGAACGGCGTCCAAATGACGATTGCTGGGAGATGATTACTTTTAATTGAATACTAGCATTAAGTTTGAAATTTATTACTGTTGACAGTTCGGGAGCTTAAAATTTAGACTAATGACAGTTTCTAGTAATTATATCTAGTAAATAAGGATAGGGGCAGTACCCACCAGAAACAGTAAACGTTGATAATTCAGTATCATTATTTCATATGGCCTTCAGTATAATTTTCAAATATGCATTAGTCTTATAAGATCGTAAGTAGCACTAATGACCTTTTCATTCTAAGTCAGCGATATATCTTCTAGAATCTTTCGCAAGCCTTCTGGTATCATTGATTGATTCATCGACGTTACATAACTAACTCATACATAAACTAATTAGTTTGGTCAACACGCTGCCCTTCCTGGTATGTGGTCAACAGTTATACTCCTAATATGGTATGGAACACTTCCTGATCAAACACATGATACGCCTATCAATATCTGTACCGATTGTAGCCTATTTCCAAATATAGGTTACTCTCGTCATGTCGGATATATCGGTGCCATGGCAAATGTTTTTACATGCAATGGTTCTTGGTAGAGGTTTATGAGAAACATTACAGCTGTACAGTCCATACAATTACAAAAAGTATATGGAACGACTCCAGTATTTGTATTGCACGTTTTGGAAGAATTTGAATAAAATGACATGAAGTTAGACTTTGGCTGGCTTCTTATTATTTTCTATAAAACATGCCATACTGTACGGTCAACCAAACATATGTAATACGCTTTACTTCACATACCCTATAATGTAAGACAAGTAACAATACAACAATATAATTAGACCACGTTCTGTTTAAAAAGTTGCACAACTTCCTTTTTTCTAGAATTGTTCTCAAGTCTATCAATAGAGTATCCTCGTCTTCTTAATGACGTATATTAAACATTGCATACCTAACAATGTGTCAATATAAAACACAAACAAAGCAATACTTTCAAAAAATGCAAACCCGGAGCCCGGATAACAAATGACTTTAGGTATACAGAAATATCGAACATCTTATCGAAAGTCTCAATTATTTTGTATACATTGCTTTTGTCATACACTTGAACATTTTGAAAGCTGTAGACGCTGTTTTGTGGGAGCATCATTTAAATCAGCAAATCTCACAATGTCGTCCCAGTGGTGTTTATAAGTTTATTATACAGCTAGTTCTAAACAAGCGCCTAAGTCTTTATTTCTCTTACATTGTACACACGAGACGAACAAATATATTCAATATATATAACATCCTTTGAGCGAATTACTGTTTCTTTAATTATTGTGTCAAAACTTAATTAAAGCGCCGTTTAAAAGTTATTACAACCTATTTCGGCAACGGTTGCTATGGAAACACAATTAGAAAGGCTGTAACAAATACATGTACCCCTGGATAAACTGTAAAATTATATTTTCAGTGCAATATTTTGCAAACATGTTAGTTATTTAACCAGATGGCCCATGAAACCGACAAAATAGCACATAAGTAAAACACTCCTTGACGTAATCTTTATCAGAATCCAAACGATTCTTCAATTTACTCATTATATCTGACGACATCATCATTGTTTAAAAAGTCAAAATTAATTCCATGACGCTGTTTATCGATTGCTGCCTCGAAAGTACTCTGAATTGTAATGATATGCACGCACATGGTATACCATGTATACTATGGTTATGCATTTTGCGGACAGACGAGGGAGCTCTATTTCGCTGTATGCGAACTGCCAATATTTGTTTCTTATTTAGATGACCTTTGTAGGAGAACAACGTAATGAGTTGAAACATGGTCATGTCTTATATGGGTATTGAATGACAGGTTATATTTTAATACAATTCACACAAAACAATTCAACTGAACAAATATAATAAAAAAACACTATTTACAAATTAACATGCGGAGTTTTCCAAAGGAACATAGATAATGTTACATGCAAGAAACGAAGGTTGTATTGCATTATAATTATGTCACATACAGATAACGGAGGTCTCATAATGTAATTAATTTGTCACATACAAGTAACAGAGGATATGTCATGTTATTATATGTCATATACATAAACGAAGGTTTCATCATGTTATATACCATTATATACAGCTAACGGAGGTTGTATCGCGTGATAATTATGTCACACACTGTTAGCGGAGGATACGCTATGTTATTATATGTCATAATTATACTGAAACGAATGTTGTATTGCATTATTATCATGGCACACACTGTTAACGGAGGGTCATATACAGAAACGAAGGTTGTATTGCGTTATCCCTTGTTCAAAACAAAATGTGTTTCAGGCAGATTGTGGTGGTTATATCTCTTTTAGATTCAGCTTAGTTTGTTTTCTAAAGAATAAAATAGAACTACGAAATTATTTTTGCACTTAGAAAATAGGAGGAATGCTTATTTTATTACTGATCAATGCATTAGCTTGTAATAATTCTGGCTTCAATATTGATTTCTTGCATTGTTTTACCAGTTCTGATCGAAATTACAACATCCACGCAATGTTCGAAATAAAAAGGTAACACTCTTAAACTGTCTGAATATTTGAGAAGATTGTATTAAAATTTCACCAAAAAAACTTTTACAATGCTTGTGCCGTCAGAACGTTCACCCGTGTTATTTTATTATGTTAATTATAAGTTTGAAATGTGCACAACTGTAATACTTGATATAACAATAATTACATCTCATGTCTATGTGGAGTGGTTTTATTTTTGTACGCTGGTATCATATGGTTTGTTTTTAAGGGAAAGATACTATTTGGTACAAGTGCTTTATTACATATTTATGTTTCAGCCATGTTGTTGTAGGGTTATGGAACTAGGACTTTGTAGCGTTTTTTATTTCATATGTTCTTTTTCTTGTGCCCAATCATCCCCTATTGTTTGTCTTTCGTGATCCACTGTATCTGTTGAGTGCTACCTTACTTGTCCGAATTTTCATAACATTTTGGCTTCTTCTCGGTCTAAAACACTCAAGTAGTTATAATCAAAATTCCTTCGGCAGACTTAGTAATTCATGACCGATGATTTATTGAATACATTTATCGCAAAACTGAGCCTTTTCTAAGCCTTTCACATTGAACGATATTTAACAATAGGTATGCATTAATAAGCAGACAAATCAGAGAAAAAAAGCTGGGAGGCTATCCCTACATGTCTATCAATATCATTCAGTCCATCCTTATTTCTTTACGGTTTCAGCAACGACGCATATTGATTACCGTGTTTCAATATCAAAAGAAAGTAAAAACTTTGTTAGCGACTTGAATAGCAGCAAATGGCACGGTGTGTTACAATTAAATTGTGGCGTATACTGTCTAAACTATATAGCATATGTATACGTACATTTACGGAAAGCAATTAGTAACTGACTGTTTTATTACAACATAACGTGTCGTATACATGTAGTCATATAGAATATTTTTATACAAGGAAATGTAGTGCATACTATTTTGGATGTGTACAGTATACATTCTACCAATATTTATCATTAACTCGGATATGTAGCATATTACAGTAAGTCATCTATAAGTTGTATGTGGATACTATACTAGTATTCCGAATTGACGTATGTAGAAATATGATGAAATAGGCTATACATAGAACATACCAGCTATTTTAAATCATGAAGCACATACAATATAATAAAACGACAACAACAAATCGGACAGGGAAGGCAGTGCTCAACGAAAACAACTGAGCGCGAAATGTACACACCAAAATGTAAATCAATGACCACAAGCACACGCCATATTAATCAAAACCAAACTGATCAACAGAAATAAAACTAAACAGCTACAAAACCTACTTGCATGTGTCAAAAAACTGTAAGCAACACTATATATTGTATAACGCTGGAGGAGCATATAGGCTGTCAACAAAAAAGAAACAAATCAGATCGGGGACGAATGAGCGAAAAATGCACAGAAAACCAACAGTATATACGAATAAATTGTTAACTCCACATGAAAATGACCCTTAGAGACTGACATGTAATGTTTTTCATAAATTATTTAAGGTTGAAAACTATTACTGTTGACGATTTTAGAGCATAATATCTGGCCTAGCTCCATGTTCTAGTAATTTATCTTGCAAAACGAAACTTGGGCAAACACCTAAGCAACAGAAACAACAGGGCGCGAAAGGCACAAACAATAATCCATACCATAAAAAATGGTACAGATTACTAGCATAAGCGCAGAGAAATGAAATAAGAAAAAATGCAACTTGTCAGCTACAAAATATTGCGAGTAGTCTGTACAATTGAAAGGGGTGCCAAAACAAAATACCAATATGTCTCGGAAATTGACTTAAGTAATTTTCATATTATACAGTTTGTGACTCTCCATTTATCAATCTTAGTATATAATACAATTTACAGACATCTGTACCGCAGACCGTAAACTATATAACACAATCCTATAGACATCATAACAATAGACCGTAAAATATTAAATATAGCGTCAAAACATCTGTGCTCTACGCTACGCCGGTCATGAAATTACACCATACATCATGCGACAGCTTTGTTGTCGTCGCTGGAATGTATAGACAGTTCTGCAATGTTCTCTTTTTCTAATAATCGATCGAACCATTATGTCACGCTGCGAATAGCATTGCGACGCTAGATTGAGACAATATTTAACATTAAATCTTGGAACAGAATATGCGCCCTCTGTCGGGTTAGTGATTTTGATACCGAATAATATGACACATTCAGTCATCAAATGCAATGTCTACCCGATGTCTTTATTACAATGTTGATTACCACCATCATCATTCTGGTCATTATTTCAATGATTCGGACTCCGAGTCAGCCAGTACTGAAACTGTCAGGATACCCTGAGAGACATGTGAAGACCTTTGCGCATTTTTCTTGTGCGCTTATCTCGAAGGTTGAAATACATTTTCAAATTGCTTTGTTTACGATTGAGACACACTCGACAAAAACAGCTAAAATGTGGAAATTAAGTAACTTGATTACACAATTGATGCAGGAAGAGCGTGCAAGCACCCGTATTGTCAATACGATAACGAGATAATGATGATTTAACTGCACAGTGCATTGAACATGTTTAAAATATTTTTTCTGACATTATGTTTCAAACGAGCGTTAAAGAGTGTGTACAACATTGCCACACACTAAATGTGGTACGGGAAGAACATGGCACGGTTCCGATTGTAGTCAATCTCACTAGCTGGGTCAGTTTAAGTATTGGGAGCAGACCAAACCTTATCTTTGAAATTGTTTTTACTTCGGGTAAATTATGTCCGAACTAATGTTGAAGGAAACTGCATTTTATGCGTTCCATACACATTTACTCTCTTCATTGTATGGTAAAAAATCAAAATACTTTCCCTGCCATTATCACAAGGTTAATTGTGCTGTTTTATCGAAGTACACACTTTTGTTTATTTTTGCGTATTCCGTATGTATTGCATTCATCGAAAAGATTTGCACAAATGCGTTTTACTGTGGTATGTTTACGCATTTTCTGGCGTAAGTTCTGGCCATTAGAGGTCGGCCGTAAAAGTCGGTACATTTCGACGAAGAAATTCCTACGACAATTGTGAAGGGGGTTTAAGATAGCAGAATTTAACATACATTTTATAATTTGAAATATATTGTTATTGCAATACGCTGGAGTGTGACCGCGCCATTAGTGGATACCAACGCGTCTGAGATTAAATTTTGAAACGGCGGTCACGGGGTTTCGTTAATAATGTCAGTTGTTTTGCAGAAAGGCGTCGTATAAATGCGACTAGATACAAACCAAAAGAAGGACACCCATGTGCTACGAAATATATTCAGATCGCATGTATATATTTAACAATATCAAAGAACCGTATGGGATAGGGAAGGCAACATTCAACAAAAAACTGCCGAGAACCAAAGGAACAGAAAGGCACAGAAAGGGACACACACAAAAAAAGAAAATTCATAGACCACAAGCACACGACACAAATCCCAATAAAACACTGAACAAAGAAAACAGCAGCTATAAAGTCCTAATGCCAGGTGTGGAAAACGTATAAGCACTACTGGATATTTTAGCTGTATTCATGAAAAAACAATAAGGACGAATTGTACAGGCATTTGGACGAATAAGCGCCACATGCACAAAAAGAGAACAGTTTAAGAACTAAATAGCTTGCATTGCCAGAAAGTGGTGTCAAAATGACGATTGCTGATAATTGATTACTGTTTACTGAATACTAGTATTTAAGTTTGAAAAACATATTACTGTTGACACTTTGGGAGTATAAACTTTAGATCAAGCCCTGTTTCTAGTAATCATATAAAAATATGCAAATATCCTCAGGGGCTTCACCTATCAGAAACAGTAAACGTTGATAATTCATTATCATTACTTATGCGTTTCATTTGAACAGCCTATTCAACGTTTGGCATGTATGGCATGTTTATAGACAATATTGATTTTTAAACTTCAATTACAATACTGAAACGTCACGAGATTATTTAATGTCTCATTTCGGTAATTACTTTATTCACATTAATACGGTTTTTGTTTTGAAAAGAAAAGAAACAGTGAACAATTCACGGAATATCTAATTGCAAAGCATTTTTATACATTGTCTACAAATTTCTTTATTCAGCTCTTCTTGATTATATTGGTATAACTGTGTATAGATAGTGCGCCCATGTTCGATGAACTGTTGCGAAATTAGTTTTACAACGTACTAAAGTCAAAGATATGGTCAGTTTTATACTAAAAACATCACTGATAAATCGTGCACATCTGATTAAATCACCTGTGTGGAATATACCAAATGTTGCCGCCTTTCTTATTATCGTTTGCGCACTATAGCACTCGTACTTTGTCGTGCCGCTCTATAGAAATTGACAGAACCCTAAGACAGTCGTACTTTATCGTACCTCCCTATGAGATTGGCATATGTCTAAGACAACATTCGTACTTTGTTGTACCGCCCTGCACATGCTGACATTTTCTCACATGTTGGTACTTGTGTGATCGTCTTCGCTTCAGTATAGTTTGTTTTAAACTGAATTATTTAACATTCTGATGTGAATACAAAATAATTCCATACAATTGTATATGTCAATGTAACAAGTGGCGACTAGACTATCATGACAATAGGCCCATAAGAAACGACCTTCTCTTTCTCTGCCAGCGATTTATTATTGGGATGTTATTAAAATTGTGAAGAGATTAAAATATGTACTAGCCAATCTCATTGGGTAAAACAAGACAAATATGAAGAACGACACACCAAACTACTCGGTCACATAATATGGATTAATTTGTTGCCTTCTATATAGAACCATATTGTAAGAGAACGGATGAGCGATTATTGCGCGACGGGTTTGATATTTAGTATTTTGATAACATTAAATACAGGAATTATCCAGCTGACTTAATGAGTATAAAGAGTAGATTGTAATAAAGATTGCAAGGTATTATCTGTGTATTTTATGAACACATATCTTCCTCTTGCACAAGTATTTCAGAATTTCCGAAATTCAATTATATGGCTACAAATGTACTGGTTTTGCGTGGCGAATTTTCGTTTTTTTAGCAACATAAACCAAACGAATGCGTGTGGATGGACTGACAGAAACACACAGGGAGGGTACATCCATAGTATAAATAACTCCCCTTCTCATATATCATCTATATGATGCATGGCGTCAGGACTAGGGTACTGCCAACAGTGATTAATAGAAGTTGTATAATTTGTTTCATTTAATAACTCAATATACTAGTAGTATAAAAATACCTAACTACACTTACTTTACTAAAAGTCTAAGACCGTGATCACTGGAATTAGCCTTGTTATTCTAAGACGAAAACATCGTCGGACATTATATAATACGCTTTACTATTCTTCTGGTAAGATGATCGGTATGGTTAGAAAAAGACACCTATGCAAACTTTCTTACACTGCCTGACGTATTATAATTATATCTTCACATTCCATGTTTTCCTCATTCGAAGGTTATGAATTAATACCCAGAAGTTTCCCACCAAAAAGGTGTGAAAATCAATAGATTCAGAGCTTGTCAGAATAAAACGTTCCATACCAACACTAAACTATTCTACAGGGAGATAATTACAAGCCATCTTAATAGCATTAAATAACTGAAAGATAAAACCGAGGTACGCATATATGGATATACAATTGTTTTGTAGTGGAAAATGGTATTATGATTGTGTCTGATAGTTCGACAATATTTCATGTTTATGGATATGTTATGCAGCAGAATAAATAAAAATGACACGTGGTTTTCAATCCAATACTAGTATAATGTTCATCTTTCTAGTTTGTAAATGAGAAAATACAAAACAATTAACCTGTCAGTTTTAGAGTTCTGGTGAGACAATAGTTGCATCATTTGTGTTTGAAATGTCATAGACTAATAACAAAAGTTGATAGGCTGCAGACACCGTATTTCATATTCTGCGTATGATTTGATTAACTCACACATCGCTGTCCATATAACAAGCCATCGGCTATATCCAAAATGCTTTTTTGGCTTTGAAATACCGGTAATTGGTGATCAATCAATACCAGCAGATTGGTAGCGACACTTCAAAGACTTCTTTGATAAGCCGCATCAGAACATTCAGATCTTATTTGAAATTAGAAGGAGTTGACAGTAATATCGTATGAAGTGCACATATCTCTAACAGCGAACATCTGTATCGAAGAGATACGCTTTACGAAGATTTCAGTCAGATCAAAAAGAAGGGAAGATAACTGGCATTGCCCTACTTATATGCATCGTACAAATAAATCAAGATATATAGGAACTTAGACTAATGTGCTTTCTTTTCTCCCTTAATGGAATTGATACCTTAAATGATTACTCATATATGCAAATATGATTTGCATAATATCAATTCTTGCGTCATCCAATCATTGGTATTGCAATGATCAAGCTTGGACATTCCGATGCGGTTTATAGACGTTTATATCTTAGTAGAGCTTATTTATAAACGACACTTCAAGTACAGAAATAGAATATTGATATTTGGTTACAAACTGCATATTACAGATATAACAAAATGGCCATTTTCCAAGAGACAGAAATGCAAATTTAATTAAAGACATCTTATTTGAAAGTCGTACATCGATCGATGAAGAAGAGCAAACAAGTAGAATAAGGAAGCTAATTTGAACTGGCTTTCCGTTTTTGCAATTTAAATTAAATATATTCCATGCAGAAAAAAGTTGCAAAAAACATTGCAATTTGAAAGTTGTTTATGGAAAAACCCGAACTTAAAAAGAATTGTTTGTTTAAAATGAAGGCATGTTGCAAAGCAGAACAAAGCCGTTTAAAAACAATTGCGAGACAAGTAACACGCTTCAGTCACGTCCAAAAAAATCCCAATACATATTAACGTCAAAACAGGGCCAATGACACACCAAAACAGCTTCATGACGAATCAAGACTTAAATTTTTGTCAAAACAGAATATATATACAAAACAGGACACATTCAGGTCTTAAAAAGGCACCAACAACCAAGTCAACTTTATGTCAAACCAAGTATAAACATTAACAGGGCAAATTCATTCCTAAAGAAAACAAAGATAAAAATAATATTAAATTTCTATAGCCTCGTACACAATACAGATAACAAAACAAGTTATAACTACACAAATAGGTAAACAAAATACACATTAAAAGTAATAAATCATTAAAATACATCAAATTGAGAACCGATTGAACTGTAATCATTATATACATGTATGAGGCGTTCTCCAGGAAAACCGGGCTTAATGACACAATTATGAAAATTATGGTAATATAGCGTTAGACAGGCAAAACTCTTATAAACCGTTTCTGAAAGTTTGAGCAAAATATAACACCCATTTACAAAGTTAAAGACCTCTAAACCCAATCACCCCTGTCTTGAACTCGAATGACGTCGCAAACGTCACACAAACGTTATTTGGCGTAACGTTAAGACAGATTATATTAAGTCAGACAGGGAAGGCAGCACTCAACTTAACCAGTCGAGCAAAGAAAACATTAAAAAAACACAAAGCACAATGCCCAATTGAACCAACCGAGCACAAGAAACATAAAACACATACAAGCACAATGCCCAACTAAAAAAGCAAAGATCCGCCCAAGTCCAAGCTTTTGAAAAGTATAATGAGTTATTAGTTTCAGCAACAAAAATTAATGTCCAAAGCTGAACGACCCAGTTAACACGCAGTTCACAAATCTAGTATTTGATAAATTATTGACGTAAACTTTTCAGAATTGTATCAAATTTTTGAATTATGTTATTATTTTTATAAACCATATCAAAACCATTTTCAAAACATTATTCAAAATAACTATACGCTTGTCACTAAGTGCGGTTTTCCTGGAGAACGGCCCATATATAATAAGACTGATAAAAAAGAAGTCGCATATCGACAGACAAGAAAAAAACACGCAAATTATTATATAAGAATGACAAATGTCTACAAAAGTTCTACTTACTTTTCAAAATAAGTTCCCTTTGATAAATAGTATCCAACGCATATATTGAAAGTTACGAGATAAAAAATACGAACATAACGGGAACAATTGTCTACACAAAAGTAAACGTATTTTGAAAAAAATGTAAAGCGGAAGAGTATTGAACATAATTAAATGCTTGTAATACTATTACAAAAGAACACGAAATAAAATTAGTGTAAACACTCCGGGTCCTTCCTCTGAAGACGCACACTTCTACGCACATCTCAGTACATGCATTTATTTATTACTTTTTATTATTACTGTATATGTGCATGTTCGTAGTTACATATTTATTCGACTGCTAATTGTGCAAGGCTTATTCATTTTAAAACCTTTACTAGTAACGGGTTGACATTGTAACACATTTTTGTAACGCATAGCGTGTACATATAAGTCAATATATTATATGTATATACACATGTATTACTTATTTAAATACTTATAATCATTAATGTGATAAAAGTCAGTAAGGCATTTTTTGAAATGATATAAATGTATCAATCGTCTTTTCATAATATAAATCAAACTAACGCACTATAATTACATATTTAATTTTTCACAATTTTCTGAAAGTTTCTAATTATGCAATTATTCCTAATTCATACATATTTACCTTTCTCAGAAGCGCATAATCCTATTCAAATATTCATATTATCTCCTCAACTGGTATAACAACACCAAATAATAAAACACTTAATTCACATGAATATATACTCTCATTTTGTTTTATTTTTTATGGCATTTTTGATGTCAACTTTTATGATATAACACCTTAATATTTTCAATCACAACATTAATCATGACATAAATGATCCACCACTCAGTGTTAAAATCTTGCTACATGGCAAACTTTTCAATTTTATCTCTTCTTATACCTATGCTATGATGAATGGTACAACGTGCGTCTTTGAAGATCTCCAGGCATATTGAAGATTCCAATCAATAGCAGTTAAACTTGCGGCGTCTCTACCGTACCATTTTCCGAGTGTCGCTTTCTTATGCATAATACATTACTAGTCAAACTTCCAACATCGCAGCCAAATATGTTACAAAACTCAGCAACATTGTAAAAGAGTATTGGGGAAATCTGATCAATCATAACAGTAAACGTCCTCTTGCATTCATCTTTATAATTGACCATCATGATTCTCCCAACTGATTAGAATCACTTGTTTGATATTTGCAATCAAAACATAAATTGTAAAGAAACCAGATTTTTGACTGATAGCATTCAATCGTTCCCAGACCTATAAATATGGATGAGATTGGCAGAAGGAGGAAGTAGGCCATGTTCACAGAACATAGCACATAGCACAGTTCCAAAATGATGATATTAAGTCGAACAGGGAAGACAGCACTTGACTTAACCAGCCGAGAACAGAAAACTTAAAAAAACATATAAGGCACAATGCCAAACAAACAACCAAACGAGAAATTGATCCACCCGAAGGGTACACTAAGGAATCGTGGACAAAGTTACAGGAAATAAATATGGGCGATTCAGGGCAACTGGAAACATGAGTGAGTATTAGATAATAAAAGGAATCATGATGAACAATTAACACCAATTGTACCGCATCACAACATAACAGTAATACATTATATCTTCCAAACCCTATTTGTTTTGTCAAGACTTGCTGTATGTGAAAATATACGTAAAATGTATCCTTACAAATACTAGGGCTATACACCCTTTCAATTAAGCGATTATAGTGCGTGCAGAGTAACCTCCCTTACCGGATGTGACGCAGATCGGGGGTAAAAACAAATAAACGATAATGAGATAAGCGGGAACGAACATATATGATTTAACCGATATTGATTATTTTGCGTTAAATACGTTAAGATCGGGTTTTATAGTTGTGTTTATCAATAAAGATGTTTATATTGTACAACAAATTTATTTACTTGTATCGTGTATGGAGGAAAACGTGTGAAATTTCACGTTCTTAGTCAAGGCCGAGTTATTCCCGTTTTTGGTCCATGGATCAATTCACAGACGTAAAATTGTCAAATATCAATATTGTGTCGTAATTATGTTGATTATAATGCTCTCATCATGTATACGTAATTGGGTGTTAATGTTACAGTGTAGTTAAAGAAAACCGTCTGATCTATTTGAAAAAACTACTACGGGAATATATAGAATACACACACGAATCATTGCCGGGCCAAGTTACTAATAATAAATTGTGATAACAAATAAAATGCTACCCCTCAAATTTGTAATAATTCAAAGAAAAAAAATCAACAAAAAAGTTCCTATGCAATAACACCTTTATTAAGTAGAAGATTTAGTAATACTAATGAAGTTGCGTGTTTCATTCTTAAATATCTTGTTCACAAGGACATATATTGTACAATGTACTGCTGCATCGAAAATTTACTTCTGTACTTTATACATTCTGTTGTTTTAAATATCAGGATATTAAAACTAAATTCACCAAATTTATTGTTACATGTTTTTTATATTATGTGTATCATTTAATTCAAAAGTTGTACATTTATATTTCGAGTAATGGGATAAAAATTACAAAAGGGGTAGAAAATATTTTGAAGATAAGGTAATAAAAATCAAACACATAACAACACCTAGGCCAGTATTGTGTTGCATAATTACATAACATAATAAACAACGTAGATCCCCTATGCTGGGAGAAAATGTAGCGGATATTAGTCCCAGATCAAGATAAGCCACCAAGATTACAGTGGTGTACTAATCAGTAATTATGTTGACACCATCTGTCATCGAATGTACAATATCTTTGATCAGTGTTTTACTCCAAATGATTGACATTGATGAAACATGTTAAAATCAAGGTGTGTGTTGCATATTACTAAGATCTAAAAATACATCATAAAAAGTAAATGTTCTTAAAAAAATAAACGTATTGAATGTGCCAATATGAGGTGTATTGCTAAATTAAAATGGTTCAAATATATAATTCATTGCAAATTGTTAGATGTTGATACCAATTTAAAGACATTATAACTTTTCTCATTATATTAATTTCTCATAAACGAAGACTTGTACAATCTGGTGTTATTCGTCCCAGGTACAATGTAAAATAGACTATGGCATTGTTTTTAACTTTTCACTCAATATCATGAAATAGTACACACAATTTATTCTGAATTTATTTCAAGCGTAAGATGGACGAACTTCCCCAATACTTCCTTAAATTATAGATCTTTTTAAGTAAAATGCAAATGTACTTCAGTATACACGTAACAAGTAAGTACTATAAATTCACATTGGTAATTCCAGTAGAACGGCGCCCCTACGGATATTAGTTCAAAATGTAAAGAATGAAATTGCTCCGCATATTAAGTATTACTTTTTTATTTCTGGTTGGATATTCACGATTTTGATATCATATTTTAAAGCTAATAATATGTAGTAATAAGTAACCAATTATTGAAATCCACAATTTCTTCATGCTTGTTTAAACACGAGTCAAACGTGAATGGAATTCATTCTTTTTGCGCGGGATATTTAGGTTCGGGAAAAATGGCTCTCTTTTTTACTTTTGAACATTTTTAACAGCGATAACATTGACGGAAAGCTTAGCTTGTCTAGATTGTAAAACTTCAAACAATAATAAGTTTGGTCGATTATAATGCTAATTGGTGAGTAGTGAATTAATTCGGTTCGTTACTTTTACCTTTTCTCGTCCGTGAAGTTCCCGTTCAGAAAACATGGCATCTATATTTTTTTCATTATTTAACATATATTATTGAAAGTTACATTATTAAAAATGCTGTGTAATCTAGTTTTCGTAAATATAAAGGTTTTAAAAATTGATAGAGTAAAACGTGATTTACAGCGGTTAAAAGTTGACGCATTTTTTATTTTCTCTATACGCTAACGGTAGTCGGCTCCGATATTCGCCCCCATCTACGTCATCAGAGGGAGATAATTCAATTACCGCCTTGATTAAAGGGTGTATAAAATGCACGGATTCTTGAAGCTCATCCATTAGAAAAATCAAAAGCCATTAAGCTTTATAGTTGCACCCAACATGTTCATGAGTAAATTGGCTAAATCAAAACTCACCCTGATTTCCGCGTTGAATCTCTATGTCCAAGAAACTCTACTTTCGCAATTTCACTCACTATTCTATCAGCTTCTGCCAGGGTCATTTCAAGGACGCTTTTACAAATTTGTAAGCCATCGAATTATTAATATACAGAAATAAACATTTCCTATAATTGAATAACAGTCCAAAAAACTCTTTACACATCACGTATCTACTACAAAGCTCAATTTCTACCCGGCCACAACATGCAGAGCTAGCTTACTATTGAGTGCTACATTTATATGTAATTCTCTTATTAGTAATGTCATTGTTAACTTACATATTAAATATGCCTGCTGTCCTGGTACTAGTAATTATTTAAGTTTTTTTACGTTGGTATGCGTTTAATGTATATAAATATGTTCTTCATTATATCAATGATTGTACTAAAGTATCATTGCTAGGGTGGATCATTTTTCTTGTTCGGCAGTGTGTTAGGTACTTCTTCTTTTTAGGATTTCTGACAGCTAAAACTAGGCATCATAGTCGTTTTACTGTAGGAACTTGGTCATTCAGCTTGCACATTCAGTTTTGTGGTTGCTGAGAATAACTAACAATGCTCCACTCAACCAAGGCGTGAATTGTTACCTGTAAGCGTGGTGTCTGTAAATCTTCGACACCTCTGTGCGCCATATCTCGATGTTGGCTGCACAGACATCAGAAGAGAAATAGTCTTCCAAGGGAGACTCAAACGCATGTTTCCTTATAAGAGAAGGTAACTAACTTTTTATCTTAGACAAGTCTTACTATTGTTATTATCGTGTACCGATATCAAAGTACAATACTAAGACAAAAAAATTAAACATTTTCGTCAAAAATTATAGAAACTTTATTCAACAAACTTAGATATGAGTTTGTCTTAAACAAAAAATATCTTTACATATTGAAATAAGCTTCATGAATACGGGCTTTGGTCCATGAAAAGGTGCTACTGTCGTAGGATGTGCTGTTTGCATAAGGCGATCCTTGCATTTGCCTTCCGTGACTTCTTTACTATAACATGCTACTTACTACGTGACTTCTTTATTATATCATGCTACTTATTACGTGACGTCTTTTTTATAACATGCTTCTTATTACGTGACGTCTTTATTATAACATGCTTCTTATTACGTGACGTCTTTATTATAACATGCTTCTTATTACGTGACGTCTTTATTATAACATGCTTCTTGTTACGTGACGTCTTTATTATAACATGCTTCTTATTACGTGACTTTTTTATAATATCATGCAACTTATTACGTGACGTCTTTATTATATCATGTTACTTATTACGTGACGTCTTTATTATATCATGCTACTTATCACGTGACTTCTTTACATTAGTATTATAACATGCCACTCATCACTTGTCGTCTTTATTATAACACGCAACTTATCACGCGACTTCTGTATTATAATATGCTACATATAATATGCTACTATTACGTGACTTCTGGATTGTAACATGCTACTTATCACGTGACGTCTTTACTATAACATGCCACTTATCACGTGACTTCTTTATTATAACATGCTACTTATTAAATTATTTCTTTATTATAACATGGTACCTACTAGGTAATTTCTTTATTATAACATGCTACTTATTACGTGACTTCCAACATGTTTTCATAGCTGATTTGTAGACTTCAATTTCTTCTATTTGATATCTTCTAAAACAAATAATCATAGAATCGCGTGCATTGATACGACGGAAAAACAGTATCGAGCATTATCGACTGTTATCTTTGCTATAATTATTTTCTTCAAACGTTGTATCAAATGTTTCATTGTACAGTTTGATATAGCGTATCCGTTATCTCATTAGCTCGCATGTTGCGTATTATATATATAAACAGAATCGGCAAATGTAAATATTGAACCGCTTTACAGTTTAGTTGCTTTGGTACAGCTAGGAAAGCAAATTATCTGGTTATCACAATGCTCATAAGACAGACAAGTTGTCTATCGTGTACAATACAGGAATACTGCACTTTTGAAATCAAAGACATAACAACAAATTATGTGATAGACATAACTGTAAATAATAGCATAATGATAAATGTATTTTTAACGATATGACGCTATAAAACAAGATTAATGTTTGATATAATATTTTAAAGCTAATAATATGTAGTAATAAGTAACCAATTATTGAAATCCACAATTTCTTCATGCTTGTTTAAACACGAGTCAAACGTGAATGGAATTCATTCTTTTTGCGCGGGATATTTAGGTTCGGGAAAAATGGCTCTCTTTTTTACTTTTGAACATTTTTAACAGCGATAACATTGACGGAAAGCTTAGCTTGTCTAGATTGTAAAACTTCAAACAATAATAAGTTTGGTCGATTATAATGCTAATTGGTGAGTAGTGAATTAATTCGGTTCGTTACTTTTACCTTTTCTCGTCAGTGAAATTCCCGTTCAGAAAACATGGCATCTATATTTTGTTCATTATTTAACATATATTATTGAAAGTTACATTATTAAAAATGCTGTGTAATCTAGTTTTCGTAAATATAAAGGTTTTAAAAATTGATAGAGTAAAACGTGATTTACAGCGGTTAAAAGTTGACGCATTTTTTATTTTCTCTATACGCTAACGGTAATCGGCTCCGATATTCGCCCCCATCTACGTCATCAGAGGGAGACAATTCAATTACCGCCTTGATTAAAGGGTGTATAAAATGCACGGATTCCTGAAGCTCATCCATTAGAAAAATCAAAAGCCATTAAGCTTTATAGTTGCACCCAACATGTTCATGAGTAAATTGGCTAAATCAAAACTCACCCTGATTTCCGCGTTGAATCTCTATGTCCAAGAAACTCTACTTTCGCAATTTCACTCACTATTCTATCAGCTTCTGCCAGGGTCATTTCAAGGACGCTTTTACAAATTTGTAAGCCATCGAATTATTAATATACAGAAATAAACATTTCCTATAATTGAATAACAGTCCAAAAAACTCTTTACACATCACGTATCTACTACAAAGCTCAATTTCTACCCGGCCACAACATGCAGAGCTAGCTTACTATTGAGTGCTACATTTATATGTAATTCTCTTATTAGTAATGTCATTGTTAACTTACATATTAAATATGCCTGCTGTCCTGGTACTAGTAATTATTTAAGTTTTTTTACGTTGGTATGCGTTTAATGTATATAAATATGTTCTTCATTATATCAATGATTGTACTAAAGTATCATTGCTAGGGTGGATCATTTTTCTTGTTCGGCAGTGTGTTAGGTACTTCTTCTTTTTAGGATTTCTGACAGCTAAAACTAGGCATCATAGTCGTTTTACTGTAGGAACTTGGTCATTCAGCTTGCACATTCAGTTTTGTGGTTGCTGAACCTAATTCATTATACTTTTCTACAACTTGGACTTAGGCTGATCTTTACCGTTTAGTTGGGCCTTGTGCCTTGTACATGTTTTATGTTTTCTGTGCTCAGTTGGTTCAGTTGGGCTTGTGCATTGTGTGTTTTTAATGTTTTCTGTGCTCGGCTGGTTAAGTTGAGGGCTGCCTTCCCAGTCTAAATTAATATTATCTTTTTGCATTATATCATGTATGTTAAATGGTAGAGCTGTTTTGAAATCGATATAACGTATATGCATTTGGATGCCGAATTATGTACTCATACATGTATATATGCCATTCCGTATGCATGCTGATTTTTAACACTTGCTTACTGCCGCAAGATATTTAATGTAATATGATAATATGTGCTTATTGTTTTGTAATTACCGTCAGTCTTATGTATTAATTGAACATATATTTTGTTTTACTTAACATGAAATATGGAGTTCTATCAAGTAAATAAAACCAATAGATATCAGTCACTGGTTATAACTCACTGCAGTGTCTGATAAAAGCTCCGCCCCTACAGGGACTACTTTAGTTTTACCAAAACCTAAACATTAAACTGTCCGTAACGTTTTTATTACTGAACGTAAACATGTCATATGGGGTTTCATTTCTTAGTTAGACCATTTCCTACAAGTTGGTGTATGTTTTAATGTGAAATTCTCAAAACAGTCGATATCATATATTCACCAGATAAGCATGAAATAAATATAATATTTGTTTGGTTTGATTGAATATGGTTACATGTAATATCTTATCTTGTAGTGATAATATTACCTACTCAAAATAAATTTATCGTATTTAGAATATAACCTACATTATGAGCCAATGAAAACGCCGAATTTTGGCGGTTAAATGAAAATTTAATCATTAAAATTTTCTCTTCACAGACTAGACGTCATGCGTTGGCGCTACTTTCTATCGGCCAATCAGAATGTAGAATGTTATATTCTAAGTTAGTTAGAACATATTAAGTAAATTTTAATGACTAAAAAGGACTCGCTTCACTTCGCTCGCTCCGCCCTTTTTAATCATTAAAATTTACTTAATATGTTCTAGCTATAACATAAAACATTTAGAAACAAAACGACTTCACAGCCTAAGGTTTAAACAGGATGACAGCATGTTGTGCCGCCATTATACAAACCTATGTGTTAACATAATGCCACTGAGTAAAAAAGAGAAATTGTATCGTTAAGGACAGGGCGAGGTAGGTTGGTAAATGATATTTCATAGATGATTTAAGTGATAGTGCTATTGAATTACTGAGAATTGACCGTTCGAGCTGATGACATATCGCAGAGCGTAGACAAGGGGGCGACTTTCACATAATTAACCTCGTTATGGACATTTCGTTTGAAGGTTAATGTTTAAATGTAATAATTACCAACGTTTGTTTAATATTTAATCAACTGTTATTCAAATTGCTTGAATCACTGAGAATTGGTCGTGAGATACTGACATTCAGGCATTCGGCGAATTTAGCCACAATGACTGATACGATTTTATGAATAAATCTGATATTTTTAATCATTTACTTCAGTCTCGAGTCTCGCCTGTGGGAATGGTACACACGCAAAACAATCTTCTTTGAGTCAAAGTAATATCATATAATCAAATATTAGTAGCGTAATATCTCCACATATAGCATAATTATGTTGAAATTTCTGTCTAAATATACTTTTTATTATGGGTCAGGGACTTTTATATGTCATGAATAAACATATAACCAGCAACATAAAAATTGGTGTATAGTTAGAAACAAGCGCAGCCATATTTTCACCCACCTAATACATTTACCCTTTTTTTGTGATATACGGCGATAAGCTAGTATTGTAAGAGTATAGTACTAATTGACGCTTCCACAAAGTCTGGTTTCAACCCTCGTCTGCGCCACTGCTTAGTTTCTGAGCAAGAATAACTAACAATGCTCCACTCAACCAAGGCGTGAATTGTTACCTGTAAGCGTGGTGTCTGTAAATCTTCGACACCTCTGTGCGCCATATCTCGATGTTGGCTGCACAGACATCAGAAGAGAAATAGTCTTCCAAGGGAGACTCAAACGCATGTTTCCTTATAAGAGAAGGTAACTAACTTTTTATCTTAGACAAGTCTTACTATTGTTATTATCGTGTACCGATATCAAAGTACAATACTAAGACAAAAAAATTAAACATTTTCGTCAAAAATTATAGAAACTTTATTCAACAAACTTAGATATGAGTTTGTCTTAAACAAAAAATATCTTTACATATTGAAATAAGCTTCATGAATACGGGCTTTGGTCCATGAAAAGGTGCTACTGTCGTAGGATGTGCTGTTTGCATAAGGCGATCCTTGCAGTTGCCTTCCGTGACTTCTTTACTATAACATGCTACCTACTACGTGACGTCTTTATTATATCATGCTACTTATTACGTGACGTCTTTATTATAACATGCTTCTTATTACGTGACGACTTTATTATAACATGCTTCTTATTACGTGACGTCTTTATTATAACATGCTTCTTATTACGTGACGTCTTTATTATATCATGCTACTTATAACGTGCCGTCTTTATTATAACATGCTTCTTATTACGTGACGTCTTTATTATAACATGCTTCTTATTACGTGACTTCTTTATAATATCATGCAACTTATTACGTGACGTCTTTATTATATCATGTTACTTATTACGTGACGTCTTTATTATATCATGCTACTTATCACGTGACTTCTTTACATTAGTATTATAACATGGCACTCATCACTTGTCGTCTTTATTATAACACGCCACTTATCACGCGACTTCTGTATTATAATATGCTACATATAATATGCTACTATTACGTGACTTCTTGATTGTAACATGCTACTTATCACGTGACGTCTTTACTATAACATGCCACTTATCACGTGACTTCTTTATTATAACATGCTACTTATTAAGTTATTTCTTTATTATAACATGGTACCTACTAGGTAATTTCTTTATTATAACATGCTACTTATTACGTGACTTCCAACATGTTTTCATAGCTGATTTGTAGACTTCAATTTCTTCTATTTGATATCTTCTAAAACAAATAATCATAGAATCGCGTGCATTGATACGACGGAAAAACAGTATCGAGCATTATCGACTGTTATCTTTGCTATAATTATTTTCTTCAAACGTTGTATCAAATGTTTCATTGTACAGTTTGATATAGCGTATCCGTTATCTCATTAGCTCGCATGTTGCGTATTATATATATAAACAGAATCGGCAAATGTAAATACTGAACCGCTTTACAGTTTAGTTGCTTTGGTACAGCTAGGAAAGCAAATTATCTGGTTATCACAATGCACATAAGGCAGACAAGTTGTCTATCGTGTACAATACAGGAATACTGCACTTTTGAAATCAAAGACATAACAACAAATTATGTGATAGACATAACTGTAAATAATAGCATAATGATAAATGTATTTTTAACGATATGACGCTATAAAACAAGATTAATGTTGAATAAGAGTACCGATGGTACTCGGCATCTGACGAGCTGATAAAGAAGTAGTGAAGTGTAATACATGTATTTTTATGTATTATTTTAACAAGGAAAATAAACTTTTGTTTTGGTTCGAGCCACAATAAACAATCTGATGTTCAATTGTTTAAAACGAGTGCAAATAAAGTCTTTGGTGTATACAAAACCGAATGACCATTAATGAATACAAACTTGTTATTGAAAACAAAAGTTGTTGCAAAAGTACAAATGTACAAGCCATTTCATCTAAGATTTAATAGATAATGGAAATATTGCCCTAACTATCTTACACATTTTAAGCATATAAAATGCCACCACAGATACTTATGCAAACCATGCAAATTGTGTAAGAAGGAATTGTGCCATATCATAGAACCCAAAAAACTGTACATTGTAGCAGTGATTTGGTCGACAACTTTGGAACACGTATAAATTTATAAAACATTATATCCAGAAGAGTAACAAAAAACGTAAATAATTATATATGATGTGTTTTGTTGGTACTTAAGTTCTGTGGATACTCCATTGATGTGGACAACGGTGTTTCTTAGTACGATTGAATCATCTCTTGATACAAATGTCACTGAAGATTTGCAAGAACAACAAAAGTTCACTACCGGTTTAATGCCATGAGGTGTAAATATTTTTGACATATTTGTACTATTTCCGCCTGCATATATTGCAACTACGATTTTTGTCAGATTCAATAGATATTTAAAAGTACATAATCTCCTTATTGGCCCCTACATACATACAACGATTAATAAACATAGCTTGGAAACTGTTATGTTTTGGTAGGAACAAGATTTAAGCGTATGGGCAGACGGGGACAATGTATTTTGGTAAGGTTTTACATACTTCAAGTGTTCAACTTTGTTCACTGAAAATAAAAGTACGGCAGATATTTTCTGATGTCTGATGACATGTATGCCTTCTGCATTCAATCTGTCCTATCTTACCTACTCATATACACGTCCTTTGCATGTATGGAACTCTTTACTGCCAGCTATATCCAGACAGTAATGCCGTTTGAATAATAATATTTAAACAAGATTCGATGATAAACATTAGAAACAGTTTCGTTATCCAAAGGTTATAATATATTTTCTGTAATAAATTCGTACTATCGCTGACATCGTTTGCCAATAAAACAACACGATGCATCTGAAACAGCTTTTATCGAATTGGAAAATACAAACACAAATTACCTCCGCACTGTTTAATTGACAATTAAAATTGCACCGCAACCAAGATTATATAAGCATGTTTTATCTCTAACCTACGAAAAATATTATTGATAAATCCTTATGATTAAGAATGAATTTAAATGTTCATAGTGTCTGGTTGTATTCGTATCTGTACATCTTCTCTAGTAACAATAAAAATAATATATACTTCCTACATTGAATAATCACTCCGCTCAATATATTCATACAACTAAGCACGTTGTCTTTCATACGTATACGAGTCGATTAACCAAATATGAAAACATATTCTAGTAAATAATTTGCCTGTACTATACTTTAGTATAGTGTCTAATTCCAAACGAGTGTGTGTACTTGCACATGTATATTTATGTTATAGTTCTGTCTTCTTTATGTACATACATAAAATATCTTACAAGCATCAAAATGCACATTTGAACATTTTATCATATAGAGGACACAAAATTGTCACAATTATAACGCTATTAACTATGTTCACATATCATCAAAAGTTGTTCTTTGAGTACGAGAGGTATCAGATTCGTTGCAAGGCCGTGACATACCAAAATAAGATGACACTGGTATAGCAGGTTTTCCTGGATACTGGTTCATATCCATTTGAGGATGCTACGGTGATATACAACTCGAAAATGTCAGAGAATATAAACACTTAGGTATTACACAATGTGACAATCGTAAATCTCCAGCTAGTGTTGATGCCATACGACAGTCTGCACGTTGGACTTTGTTTAGCCTCTCGCCTTGTGGTATCCATAATGACGGATTGAATCCAATAACAGCGGCTAAACTATATACTTGTATCGTCTTGCCTCGTGCACTTTATGGATGCGAGTTATGGAGTTCTATATCTGCCTCTGCCATGCGTCACCTTGAAGCCACACACCACTTTTGTATAAAAAGGATACAAAATATCCCATTCCAAACTAGATCTGACATAGCTATCGGTATGCTTGGTTTCACTTGTATACAGGCGTATATAGATACTCAGAAACTGTTGTTTTTCGGCACATTGTGTCGTATGGCCCCTCGTGATGTGTGTTTCAAACTCTTTGTTCACAGACTTTATCAATACATGAACAAATCTACACACAATAACAAAGGATATATAAATGATGTGATTCAAATCATTCACAAGTACAACCTATGTAACTACCTACAACAGTTCATTACTTATAATTCATTTCCTTATAAGAAGACATGGAATGAACTATGCAAACGGACTGTGCTATTATATGAACGATCAGAATGGCTAAAACGAATGAACGCTTCAAATGACTTTGCGTTATTTCGAGAAGTACATAATGATTTGACAATTTCGAACATATGGCGTGTGGCCCTTGAAAAACCGAATTCCCTTACATTAATGACATTTTTATCCCAACTGATGTGCAAATGTAGATGGCCATCAAAAATATCTTGCGATACCTGTAACCTCGATGTTGAAATTACTGTAAACCATAAACTGTTTGACTGTGTCGGTAACCGCAATTTAGTCCAACACGCAATGTACGGGTATTTCGAAGGTATAGAAACATTGCTTGGTGGGCTATTTTGCAGTTACTTACAGCAGTCTCAAAACATGAATTTATTGAAGTATTTGTTAGGATACACTGATGATTTTATTGTGAACATGGTAAACGAAGAACTATACCCCGATTTCATGTGTTTAAATGCTAAACTGCTGAAAATAATTTGTAATTAAATATGTCATTGCTTGTAACATGTTGTGGTGTGTGAGTGAATGAGTGAAAGTTGTAACTGTCTGTGTGATTATGTGAAACTATATATTTGTTCTATCGGTTGAAATCTGAACCTGTGTATTTGTATCATTGTATGTAATCTATTCTCATGTATGTAACTCTTCAACAATTTGGAGTAAATAAAGCTGTATATATACACTTGTAAATTATGAAAAATTTCAAAATCGAATTGCTTGTCAAAACAGCAGGTTTTTATAGATAATAGAGAGGTCAATGTGTAACGTGTACGTGTACGTGTACTACTTTTGAGTATTTCGTCATCCAGGTATGTGTAGTTGCTACAAGTAACCGACGTTTGACAGACGAAAATATCGTGTGTACTATGTCACACAGGTATGCGTATGCACGGGAAACCAAAGAATTTATCGCCCTCGATTTCATTGAGTTTATATAAACACTCATTGTCAATTCACGAAGAAATCATGCTACACCTGTTATGTGATGTTACACACACACGTTGTCTTTCGCAATCCAATTTTAATTGCAACGCGTACGGTAACTACACGTACACGTAGTCATACACGTCCGCATCGCAACCTCTCTAATGGCTCATATGTATACCTAATACTGAAACCTTGTACAAAGGGAAATAACTGGAGATGGAGTTGGCTATATTTCTTGTAAGATTGAAGTAGGCAAGTTTTGTTTAAAACATTGGCTACGTATCTTGGCAATAAGCGTTAATTATCTTCAAATATTACTGGAACTATTTATGGTCATTTTTATGACCATTATGCAGGAGCGTTGCTTCTATTTAAGTTGACACATTATCAGCTTATTTTAATATGTTTATTACTGAATCTGATATATTTTAAACAATCTTCAAAAGCAATAATCTAAATTTTAAGACTTATAACTTAAAAGAAAATGTTACCATTTAAAATGAAGCTAGTTATTGAAAAAGTCAGTTTCTTTTTCGTATCAAATTAAATTAGCAAATTAGCTAATCGTCACCATAGTACCTTTAGCGAAATACAGATAAACAAAGGAAGCACGTAAAATTCCATCAACCTATGTAGCCAGCATGTAATATTATGTCTTGGGACATAAAAAAGGGAATATATCACATACTAAATTTTCTATTGGAGGGTGAAGTTTTTTCAATTTTATTTCTCATTCTTATTGTCGTACTGTAATATTTTATGGTGTATTTTGATGCGGTAAAAAGATTAGTTATGACATATATTTACAAATATTTACAGCCTGTTTAATAATAGGCTAAAAGGGTTGTACATATCTGCCTGTTTATTACATTGAATACACGTTCTGAGCTAAATAGGCCAACTTCGCAAACTTTTTGAACGATTAGTACGACTATAAGTATATGTTTTAATGTGACGTATAATCATTTGAAGTAATCAATGAAAGGCAAACACATAACGAAGACAAATAGACTTCCCAGTTACACAGGAACTAAAAAAAAGATAATATTAATTCAGACAGGGAAGGCAGCACTCAGCTTAACCAGCCGAGCACAGAAAACATAAAAACTCACAAGGCACACTGCCCACCTGAACCAGCCGAGCACAGAAAACATAAAACATACAAGGCACAATGCCCACCTGAACCAGCCGAGCACAGAAAACATAAAACATACAAGGCACAATGCCTAACTAAACAAGTAATGGTCCTCCAATACCCAAGCTGAAAATCTAAATGAACCAGCAAAATGCTGCATGCCCAAGCTAAATGACACAATTCCAACAAGTTAGAGACTACATGCCTAATAAGCATAAGGTTCCATTTATGTTTCAAGATACCGTATGATTTACACACATTACAAACACAAACTATCTTTGATATTACATTAGTTTGGATAAGTACGCATAAATAAACTCCCCAAAAGTTCTAAACCGCCAGTTTATATTTCTTTCCCGTTTTGTGAAAAATGCATGTATTCACCTGAAAATTCGCATACCGATACATGATTAAGAGATGCAGCTGAGTATGTGTTTATTTTGACCGTTTTGCAGTTTATTTCAGTGCATTACAATTCCTTGTTGACATTTTTTTATTTTATTTTTAATTATGCATTTATTAACACGAAATTTCACATAATGACATATGAATATCCAATGAAGCCAAATATTTGTTTATTTTGGCCTACTTACTGTCTAATTCACCGTTTTAGACTTCTTACGTAGTCTAGAATAATAATAAACAAATAAATAATAAAAGTATAATAATAATTTGAATTTTGCACAAACAGAACGCGGTTGACCTGTAGGGTGTCAACAGCTTGGATAAATTTGCGGCCGTTAGTTTTTTTATTAAAAAAATGATTTTCTATTGCGCTTGTAATTGTAATTTCCGTTTTTTTCATTCACAGGAACCTTCAACTTTTGAAATCAACACTCAAGCAAAATTTGCAAAATTGGCATTTCATTGAAATAGCCTTTATGAATTGTTGTCTTACACTTCATACAAGTTTGTTTTGCGTCAATCTCGGCATGTTACGTGATTTTCTAGGAGGGCAGACCTCGGTTATGCTAAATGTTAATGAACACGTGCTTGTTTTGGTGAAATATGTTGTCACTTAGTAAAATCGACTTCATTACGTAACGCGCCTGTAACGAGTAACATGGCTGTTTATCTGCCAAAATGAATAAAAAAATAAATGCAAGTATTTTTCAAGTATTGGTATGCAAAATTTTACGAGAGTACGTGCAGTATTAACACAATTATAACACATAATTATGGTGGCGGGTTAGAACTTGTGGGTTTTATACGTCTATGAACGGTCCGTTTGCTATGTATACGCGTCAACCGATGTGAACATGGAGAGCGGATGAGCGGATTAAAATCGAGGGGTGGTCTCAAAGGAATTTTAAACTAACATAAAGGGGTAGAGCCACGAAATGTCAAATTTATGTATTTGGGTAATTTTAAAATATTTTATTTTTGTAATCATGTTTATTCAGAAGTTCATTTCGCAATTATGGTCCCTAGAGGTAAAATCTCATTTTCGCACCAAAATTCCTGAAAGTCTGCGAGGGTGTCAGAAACAGTCGCATACCAATGCTATGGACTCTTAAGGGAGGGTCCCTAGTGGTCAAAAATATCATTTTTTCAATTGGCACCAACATTCCTGAAAGTCTGTGAGGTTGTCAGAAACAGTCGCAGACCAATGCTATGGATTCCTAATGGTCCCTAGAGGCCAAAAATATCATTTCCTCTATTGGCACAAACATTCCTGAAAGTCTGCGAGGATGTCAGACCAGTCGCATACCAATGCGATAGACTCCTTAGGGTCCCTAGATGGCAGAAACATAATTTTCTCAATTGGCACCAAAATTCCTGAAAGTCTGCGAGGGTGTCTGAAACAGTCGCAAACCAATTCAATTGACTTCTCTGTCAGAAGATAATACGCATATTAAATTTCGAATTATCTACTGCATTAACTTCTGAATTCGAATATTGAATTTCAAATTAACTTTTGAATAAACTTCTGTGAGAACAACAAACTTCACAGACCTGTTTATTCAAATGTTTTATTTTATCTAGTATCATTATACCATCTCAATCTGAAGCGTGCATGTATTGATTCTGTGTTAGAATACTAATGTGCCTGTATACCTTTAAATTTATACATTGTAGTTAGTAGTTGTCATCCGTATCTTTGGAACACCCCTCAGACATTTAGCTGTTATCCGCTTTCCAACCTCACATCGTATATCGCGTATACATCTCTATTAGCAACAGTTCAATACAGAGGAAGACACACAAAAACGACGTTTATTAAGCTTCTAATACGAGCGACGAGTCTGCGACTGAAACTAATGCTATGAACATGCTGCAGGTCAGTAAAGAGAGTCCAAACACTGCAATCATATCCCACAGATATCTGTCTATGCCAAAGACATTGGTCGACAAACACATCTCAACCAAATAGTACAGTCATATCTATTCTAGATAATCATTTTTAACATTTTGTCACAGACAATTGTCACGAACAAGAATAAAAAATATATAAATTGATATATAAACAGTGTAGACTATAATCCAGTGCCAATTTATTCTGCAGTATCGATGCATTAATGTCAACATTGTAGACTGCTAGAAATATTAAAGGTTTAATGTCTTAGTGTTATAGTTATATAAGGAAATAATAAATGTTGCAAAATTTAACATGATTCTATACTTTTAAGGCAAGAAAAACTTAATATTTTACCTGCTATTTGAATAGTGCATATTTAGATACGTACGTTTGATTTAATTGTATATGTTTTTTAATTATGTATGTATTGTGTTTAGTTATATGTATAATTATGCACTTTTTTATGCTCATAGAGTTAAACTGACTAAGTATTATATACATTATAATTAGACATAGCTTTAAGATTAATATCTAGTTCTCTTCAGTATGTTGAGGACGAATATACTCCATTCATCATTAAACATGTTACGCTATACATTAAGTACTGTGCATGATTCGATATATATCTCAGTTCCTCATGCAGGTTAAAACATTTTTTAACTATTATATTAATACTACCTCTTGTTTGATTATTGATACCGTATGCTATGAATAGACATGCCTAGAGATGCTGGGTATAAACTTAGATAAACCCTTTAAACACTCATTATTTTTGTAAGCTAGGTGGAGATTTAGAATATATATTAATGTACCTATTGTTACTGTGTGATGTATTTTTATGATACTACCTGCAGATTAATTAATATGATTTTCACGTTTTTATATACTTACGCTAGTATATCGGATTAAATGGGGGATGAACTTTTATCTTCTATAAATATCTAAAACAAGAATTGTTGAAATAAAATATGCCATGACATGGATTAAGTTTATTAAGCCTCAGTTGATTCAGTTATTCCCATGATAAAAGCATCAACAGGATTTACAGTTTTTTTAATGATGAGAAAAGCATAGACGAGACCGAAAATCATAATTGTTATATTCACAAATTTAGGGTGCCACTGATACGCTTATATTCTTTAGCTCCGTAGATGCCAATGGCGATAATTCATATTTTTTGATTATTAATCTTCTTTAAGTCGTGCCGTACGTACATATACATGTATATAAAATTGCATGAAACAAGAAGCTGACTGTTGTCGGCAACAAACGATTACTGGTTTATTTATATGGTGTGTTTACAAGTCATAATTTAAACCTGATGTCAATATTAAGGCTAATGAGCCCGTAGTCACACATTTTTGAGATATTTTTATCAAAGAACAATTTGTTTTCTACGTGTTTTGACTGCACAAAGTCTTAGCTTTTGTCTGAAATATATTTTTCAATAATTAATAATGAAAAAAGAAATTTGATGTTTTTGTTTCTAAATTCTACATTTTTCGGCGAAAAACATTTCTTCCCAAATGTTCTAACACGATAGAGGAATACGGTAATTATATTTTTTCACGAAATATCCCATAATTTTACGAAAGTTTTTATGAAATCTTAAAGTTAAGTGGTGGCAGTTATATTGCTCCATAATAAATACATTGTATAAACATTGGTAAAAGAGTAGAGCTACTAGTTCCAAAACTTAGAAACGGCTATCACCTTAAGCATTACAGTTCGTCAGCCTCGTTGTAGGATACCTATGATAAATGGAGAGTAGTAGCGTAATCAGTAACCGTGAGTATTTGATGCAGAGATCAATTGGTAATGACACTTTGTATAATTAGCAAAACTTAAAGGTAAAGTACGTACATGAACTAGTTTTAGTCCCAGAACAATAGGATGGTCATTTGTACTATGGTACAATTGTACCTAACATCCTGATTAAAAGATAGTTCCGTGAATGGTAATGGTTATATTGTGGGTTTGAGGAAACTAATTTAAAAAAGTATATAGAAACTACTTCCAATAATGAGAATTAAGCAACAGCAGTTTAAATTAATTTAGATGTGTGTTGGGTATGGTACCGTGTAATTGTGGTATGGGATGATTTTATGTTTTCTGTGTTCGGCTGTTTAAGTTAAGAGTTGCCTTTCCTGTCCTATTTTTTATTCTTGTTGCATTATTGGCAGAAAATAGCACAGAGCACAGGTTTAAAGTGTACACTAAGAAATCGTAGACAGAGTTGAGGAATACAATGTAGATGAGAAATATGAGCGATTCAGGGCAACCGGAAACATGACTGCGTACTAGATAATTGAAGGAATCATGATGAACAATTAACACCAAATGCACAGCAACACAAGATAATACATTAAACCTTCCACAACCTATTTGTTATATCAATACTTGCTACTTGTTACAAATACTAGGGCTCTCATACTATTGAAGCTCATCCATTAGAAAAATCAAAATCAAATTAGCTTAAGAGTTGCACCCCAACACTTTCCATGAGTAAATTGGAACAAATAAAACCCAGCCTGGTTTCCGCGTCAAATCTCCATGTAAAGTTAGAGAAGCCCTAGTTTCGCATTTTCACTCATTGTTTCCAAACGTTTCTATTTAAACTCAACCTGATTTCCCCGTTAAATCTCCATGCACTAGAAGCTCTAGTTTTGGCAATTTCACTCACTGTTCTATCAGCTTCAATCAGGGTCATTTGTACGCTTGTCAAAATTTGATAAACTATCAAATTATTAAAAAAGAGAAATACATTTTCTATAATTCAATTACAGTCCAAAAAGCTCTTTAAACATCGCGTATCTACTAAACAACTCCATTTCTACCCGGTCACAACATGCATTGCTAGCTTACTGTTTAGTACTACATTTATATATTTGATTCTCTTGCTATTGATGTCATTGTTTGCTCTTTGTAATTTACATATGAAATATGCCTGCTGTCCTGATACTACATTGTACTATTTAAGCAATAGTTCACATCCCTGATAGTCAGCCCAAGTTGTGTATAGGTCAATATACACAACGCGGGCTGACTAGCCAGTCCATATAATGTCATTGGGCCCGAAGTGATGTGAACTATTTCTTATATTATACCGAACATTCAATTTCAATATTATATTTTTCTAAAGAGAAAACATTAAATACATTGGGTTTTAATTCATAAACTACATATCATTATGGGGAGACCTAACATCTATGTTTGGTCTTCCTGTGACTGACTTGCATGTTCCAAATACAGCAGCCGGTCGATATTATAAAAAATATGGTGCGGCAAAATAATATGGACCGGCAGGTAACTATGATAGTGACATAGCACGCTCTATTTTTAGAACAGAATTTACGCTATTCCCAGTTACAAAAACTGCTGTAACTGTTTTATTATTGAACCGAAACACGGCATGTGGGTATTCATTTTCTTGTTTAGATCTTTTGATACGAGTTTATGTAAGTTTTGAATAAAAATTTCCCAAAAAAACATTCTTCACATTTCTGGGTTATTTTGCAAGTCAGTCAGTCTATCGCTGGATATATTGACTGATTGGAATAACAAAGAAACAGTTGAATGAAATTAAGGTGAGGTATAATATTGAGAATTATTTATGTGTTTAATGTGTTTAATGTCTTTAAATGTGTTCTTCTTTATGTCCATACTTGTGCCACAGTTTCATTGTTTGTACTATATCATGTATGTTTTGAATGGGGTACTGTTTTGATATCTATTTATGATACATGTTTTTGGTTGCCGACTTATGTACTCATGCATGTATGTATGTCATTTTTATATGTGCTGATTTTTAAGACTTGCTTACTGCCACAAGATATTTAATGTAATAAAACAATATGTGCTAAATATGTTTTATTTACCGTCAGTCTTATGTATCAATTGAACAGACATCTTGTTGTATTTAGCTTTTTAACAACTGGTACCTTTTGTTTTATAATCGGTCGTAGAAGCTTATCGGAGCTTATTTTGTTTTAAAATAGTCTTACCGACTCAAACTAAATTTTATCTTATCTAAAACATTAGAAACAAACCACATTCACAGCCTTATTTTAACAAGGATGAAGGCATGTCAAGGTAGTATTTATTGTAAATATTCAATGATATATCACTGGCTTAGAATGAGAAGGTCATAAGTGCTTATTAGATTCATGACATTTGAAATCTGCATTACGAGAGGCTTTTATTGAGCCTATTTTGACCAAACCGAAGTTTAAAAGCTCTTTTTTGACGATGTGTGCTATTTTCACCGAATAAGCCTCGTTAAGGACATCTCACATTAAGGTTAGTGTTTAAATAGTACCAACGTTTATTAATTTAATAAGTTGTTATTCAAGTTGCTTGAATCACTACAATTTGATCGTGAGATCGGATGATACAGATTTTGGCTTAGAAAAGCACTGATTAAGAGCGAATTTAGCCACGATGACTTATACGGTTTTATGAATGAATCTGCTACTTAATTTGTGAATCTGCGACTTCTTTATTATAACATGCTACTTACTACGTTGTTTGTTAATTATAACCTTCTACTTATTACGTGACTTCCAACATGTTTTTATAGCTGATTTGTAGACTTCAATTTCTTCTATTTGATATCTTCTCAAACAAATAATCACAGAATCACGTGCATTTATTCGACAGAAAAACAGTATCGAGTATTATCGACTGTTATCTTTGCTATAATTATTTTCTTCAAACGTTGTATCAAATGTTTCATTGTACAGTTTGATATAGCGTATCCGTTATCTCATTAGCTCGCATGTTGCGTATTATATATATAAACAGAATCGGCAAATGTAAATATTAAACCGCTTTACAGTTTAGTTGCTTTGGTACAACTAGGAGAGCAAATTCTCTGGTTATCAAAATGCTCATAAGGCAGACAAGTTGTCTACCGTGTACAATACAGAAATAGTGCACTGTTGAAATCAAAAACATAACAGCACATTTTGTGATAAACATACAAACTGTAACTGTAAATAATAGTATATTGATAGATGTATTTTTAACGACATAACGCTATAAAACAAGATTAATGTTGAATATAATTCCGCTGGTACTCGGCATCTGACGAGCTGATAAAGAAGTAGTGAAGTATAATATTATGGTATCTTTTAACAAGAGCAATACGTTTATAATTCGTTCGAGTCAAAATAAACTATCTGATGTTCATTATTTGGAACGTGTACAAACAATGATTTTTGTATACAAAAACGAATGTCCACTCATGAACCCAGGTATTTAATTAAAAAACAAAAGTTTATTAGTCGTGAATGAGGCAAGAATATCATATTCCAAAAGTACAAATCATTTCAATCTAAGATTTACTAGATAATCAATGTATTGCCTAAACAATCTTACACATTCATATGCATACACTCGTAAATTGTCATCGTAGCTACTTACGAAAATCCTACATATTGTGTAGGCAACACTTGTGCTACATGTATATTCCAGCAATACCATGACAAGTGAGCTGTAACAGTGAGTGGACGATATGTTTGAAAACAATATGAATGTGCACAGTGAATATTAAAGAAATATTGTGCTTTGTTAGATATAAAGTTTTATGGACAAGCGATTGACGTTTCTTTAGCATGATAATGCAAATGTTATGACACTATGGTCATCTCTAAAAATGTCACTGAAAATTTGCATTAACTTTTTATAGTAACTACAACTTTTGTCAGAATAAAAACAGTATTTAAGTGTACATAATATCATAATTGGCCGCTACCAACATACAACGTTTCATAAACATAGCTTGGAAACTCATGTGTCATGGTAGGATCCAAATTTCGGCGGACGGACAGACGGTGGCAAGCCCAAGTCAATGTATCTTGGTAAGGTTGTTAATACTTTAAGTGTTCACCTGTGTTCACCAAATACAAACGTACGACGTTGGAACAGCATGAAAACCTTTACTGCCAGCTATATCCAGACAGTAATGCCATTTAAATCATAAAATTTAAACAAGATTCGATGATAGACATTGGAAACAGTTTTGTTATCCATGATCATAATATATTATATGTAATAAATTCGTACTATCGCCGACATAGCTTACGAGAAATCTGAAATAGCTCTTATCGAATTTGAAAATACACACAAAAATTACATCCATGCTGTTTAATTGACAATTAAAATTGCACTGCATCCAAGATTATTTATGCATGATTTATCTCTAACCTACGAAACAATATTATTGATTAATGCTTTTGATTACGAATGAATTTAATTTAAATGTTCATATTGTCTGGTGGTATCCGTATCTGTACATCTACAGACTCGAGTAACAATAAAAAGAAGATATGCACCAAACATTGTACATTCAGTCCGCTCAATATATTCATACAACTAGGCATGTTGTCTTTTCCATCGTATACGAGTAGATTAACTAAATATGAAAATGTACATGTACAATGGTTTGCATGTACTATACTTAAGTAACGTGTTCAATTGCGAACGACTATGTGTACTTGTACATGTATATGTATGCTTTATTTTTGTCACATGTATGTACATACATAAACTATTTTACAAACATCAAAATGTAAAAGATCATTCAATATTTTATCACAAAGAGGATACTTGGTACAGAATTATCACTTTTATAACGGAATAAAAGTTACACGCAAGTTATTCTGGTACGAATGTGCTTATTCTGTGAATGTTTAGTATTGTCTTCTAAGATATACGACTATATCTTAGTTGTATATGAAATTGAAAACAGTTTTACGTATTTTTAACGTGAAACAGATCATTAAGCAACGAATTCGGGTCTCAGATCCTTTATCTCTATTAGACAGAGCGTCAACATCGAGTGCGAGAGGTCTCGGGTTCGTTTGCAGGCCATGACATTCCAAAAAACATGGCACTGGTCGCTCGACGCTCAGCTTAATTAGTTCCAGTTAACTTCTTGTCCACCCGGTGTAAGCATAATGTGACTGGGTTCTCTCCACATGACTGACAAACTTTTCACCAGTTGGTATCAAAGCAATATTTAGAATAACAACACAAATGTGTTGCAATTAGATTTAAGAAAAACTACAGTGGTGAATAATTTATTCGTATCAGAAACTACGTGATTGATCAAAGCAATTTATATGTTTGAAAAAGAGTTGAATAATCTTGATTAGGAATTAAAAATTCAATTGTATCAGTTCAACAAAGTATAGCACCTATCAAAGACGTTAAAAGAACACCAAATGGATATGAACCAGTCCCCAGGAAAACCTTTATAATAAGGCTTTGAAAAAGCACTAAAATACATATCAATTTATTCGATTTTAGTTATATACCCATATTCATCACTTGAAATAACTGACTTCGTTGCTATGGCAACAAAGACTCAATTGGTCAAATTGAGAAATACAAGGATTTAGCTTGTTTCAAACAGTTGTAACATTTCTCTTAATGCGAGCATATGATATTAGGTTTTAACATTTAAATGACGTTTACGACGTCACGCAAAAAGTTCTAAACAGTGCCGCTGTAGCATCCTTACATGTAACATTAATGATATGAACACAAATTATTTTGCATTTGCTTTATTATGATTACTCTATTGAAATATGGAAACTCTTAAAATCAAATTGCTTGTCAATACAGCAGGTTTTACTGGAGTCTAGCTCATATGTATATCAAATACAGAGGCCTTGTACAAAGGGGAATAACTGGAGCTAGAGTTGGCTATATTTCATGTAAGATTGAAGAAAGCCAGTGTTGTTCAAAATATTTGCTACGTAACATGGCAATAAGCGTTAATCCTCTCCAAATGTTATTAGGTGACTAGTTATGGTGAAAACAGCTTGTCATTTTTCTGCCCGTTATATCTTTATGTTTCCATAGCAACGCAAACTTTTGTTCCACTAACAACGTGACTAAAGTTGTCTTCTTTGGTTGACTGGCAACAATAAAGAACCGTTATAACCCAGATTGGTATTTGCCACAACATCAGTGAGATAATATTACACTCATTAAATGTTATAAGTACACCAACTTGTTACGCTTGTATCTTTTTTATTATACATGATACCTTATTAATTTTTTGCATGTGTTCATGTGAGTAGTATAACAACAATTTCCAATAATTGGATATTTGTATTTGGCTTGGTGTAAGCAGTGAACCGTGAATTCTCAAAACTCAGAAAAATGCACGTGCACAACACTGTGTATTGTACAATGTCTTGAAATGTTGATTACACATTGTCCAGCAATACCCAAACCTAAAAAACATAAAATCTGAAGAATTCTGAATACAGAAAGAACTAGAGACGTTTGTAAAAGATGCAAGTATCATGACAACCGAATAGCCATGTATTCTTAAGGTCATCCCGACCTTGACCTTTGACCTATTGATCTACATATTAGCAAAAGTCTTCTCTTTATTATTAGCAACCAGTCTGTGAAGTTTAACGATCTTACAACCCACCGTTCTTACGCTGTGGATCAGAAACCGTTGTGTAGTCGAAGGTCACGGTAATTTTGATCTTTGAACCATAGCGACCTCAAAAATCAATGGGGTCATCTACTGGTGATGAACAACCTCCACTTAAAGTTTGTAGGCTCTAGGTCCAGTCGTTCTGGAGTTATTGATCGGAAAACAACTACCAACCGGCCGATCGACATGCAATAATGACAAGTAATAAACCCCACATCTACGATATGGAGACATAAAATACTTCACTACTTACAATTCCAGTGTAGCAATACCACGTGACTTTTGGCTACAGTTACAAGTAGAAATTTGTTAACATTGGAAAATAAAAAAGCCATAAGTATTTTATTTCTTCATTGATTTCTATGAAATATATGCCACGCTAAGGGGACAATTATTTGCTTTCAATTAAATATAAAATCTTTTTCAGCGGCTGTGCCGTTTTGTACATTACCTTGTGAAACCGTGGAACGTGAAGGTTTTACAGGGTAATGGAAAAATCGGTAAAGCTGCTGAAAAAGAGCTTATAGTTCACGGAAAGCAAATACCTTTCCCCTTAGCGTGGCGTATATTTTATAGAAATCGATGGAGAAATAAAATACTTATGGCTATATTTGTGTTCCAATGTTAACAAATATCTACTTGTAACTGTAGCCAAAAGCCACGTGGTATTGCTACACTGAATTCCTAACAGGTTTAAACTTAATACGAGTAACTGTAAAATAAACATAAAGCTTAGATGTTGTAGATCTATATTGTGTAATATTTCAAGCTAGAAGCAAAATGATATACACTATCTGCATGTATCGCTATTTACTGTGTTGGTGTACTTATAACTTTTAATGAGTGTATTTCACGATAATACATAGAAAATATACGAACACTTATTTTTCTAAGCATATTTTAGCAAATCTCATTTATTTTTGACTGACCTTCGTAGTTTATTTATTTTATCGATTCTATTATACTATATTGCAGTAAATTTGTTAACGCTGGGGAATGTTGTTCTACAAAAAAGATCGTGTTCTTAAATCATAATTGTTTTGACAACAAAGTAGCACGTGGATTTCCATAAACCGATGTAGCCATCATATGATATTATGTCGTGGGCATAAAAAAGGGAAACTATCACATTCTAAATTTTCTATGGGAGGGTATATTTTTTTCAATTTTATTACTTATTCCTATTGTAGTACTACACTGTTTTATGATTGTGTATTTTGGTGCGGTAATATTATCATAATGAAATATATTCACAAATAAACATACATCCTATTTAATAATAGGCTTAATGGGTTGTACGTGTTTGCCTGCTTATTAAATCGACCAAACTTGCTGAGCTAATAAGTCAACTTCGCACACTTTTGAATGATTAGTACGTGAACTACTTGTATAATTATGTTTTAATTTTCCTTATGATCATTTGAACTAATCACTGAAAGACAAACACAGAACGAAGACAAAGTAGACTTTCCAGTTACGCAGGAAATAAGTCAAGTTAGAGACTACATGCCTAATAAAAATAAGGTTCCACTTAATTTGTCAAGATATTGTATGATTACACTTACAAAAACTAACTATCATTAATATTACATTAGTTTGGATAACTACGCATGCATACGTCTATGAACGGTCCAATTTGCTATAAGCAACCGCTCGATATCTAGGAAGACACACATAGCATATTTGTAAAAAAGGCGACGCTAAATGAGCTTTTAATACGAGCGACGAATCAGCGACTGCAACTGATAGTATCAACTTGCTACAGGTCCGCAAGGTGAGTACAAACACTGCAATCATATCCCGCCGATATATGTATATGCCAAAGACATTGGTCGACAAGCAAATCTCAATAAAATAGTAGGTATTTATTCTAGATAATCATCTTTGGCCATTTTGTTAAAGACAATTGCCACTAGCAAGAATAAATAATATATAAATTGATAAAAGTGTAGTCTATAATCCAGTGCCGATATATCTGCAGTATCAATGCATTAATGTCAACAACGTAGACTTCTAGAAACAATTAACGTTATATGTCTTTGTTTTGTAGTCAAATAAAGAAATAAGAAATGTTGCACAACTTATTATGATTCTATATTTTTAAGGCAAGAAAAATTAAATTTTCCTGCTTCTTGAATAGGGCACATTTAAATCTGCGCGTCTGATTTGATTATTATATGTTTTGTAATTATGTATGTGAATGTGTTTAGTTTTATGTATATGTGTATATATTTTGTTAATGGCTGAAGGTATTGTGTGTGATTGCCGATTTGCTAATAAATTTGAACTTTGAACTTTTGATGAACTGACACGGTATTATATCCATTAGAATTAAACATAGCTTATTAAGATTATTATCTAGATATCTTCAGTGTGTTCATGACGAACATACTTCATTCATCATTTTGTACACTTACTATAATGCACATGATTCGATAGATATCTCACTTCCTCATGCAGGTTTGAACATTTGTAATGTTTTTTAAAGCCTATTAATGCCCTCTCTTGTTTGACTAATGATACCGTATGCTATGACCAGACATGCCTACAGATGCTGGGCATACACTTGGATAAATCCTGTAAACACCCATGTTTTTGTAAGCTATGTGGCGATTTGGAACACATTATAAATATACCTATTGTTACTGTGGGGTATTAACAGTACTCATGATACTATCTATATTATCAACATGATTTGTTATGATACTACCCGCGGTTAAATGCATACATTTTTGTTTTTGTATATACTTTATATGCTCTTATATCGGATTCAATGGGGGTATACTCAAATATATCTTCTTTTAATATCTGAAACATGAATTTGAAATACAAAAACATGCCACGAGCTGAATAAAGTTGAATGAAGCCTCCGTTGATTATAAAAGCATCAATAATGTTTACAGGTTCATCTAATGATAAGCAAATGATAGAAGAGACCGAAAACTATAATTGTTCAATTCACGAATCCAGGGTGCCCCTTAAATCTGAAATGCGTAGATTCTTTAGCTCCGTAGATACCAATGGCGATAATTTATTCACTTTGATTATTAATCTTCTTTAAGTCGTGCCGTACGTACATGTGTAACATTGCGTAAAACAACAGCTCATTTCCGTCGGATGCAAACGATTAATTGTTTGTTAAATAATGTGTGTTATAACTGGAACCTGATGTCGATTACTACGTTAATGGGCTGGTATTTTTGAGATATACACTGCCCACCAAAAATAAGTATACAGATGTTATTTGCTCCTTAACTTGCTTGTAATGATACTATTCGCAGAACAGTAAAGCAACAATATATTTGAAGAAACTGAATATTTTTGTATATTAAATGGAAAGGTCATACATTTATTGGTACCCTAAGTGCAAAATCTAAAGTTTCTTTGTCCCTCTTGAATGGTAACTTTGTCACAAAAAGATGGAAAATTCTGTCTTTTTGACCACATGGTTATTTCAGTTCCGAACATCTTCATTTTTATTTCTATCTCTATTTTGACTCATGTAGTAACTGTAGTTTCAGAAACTAGTATAATTATGACCGTCTGATAAACAGATATTAAATAATTTAACCAAATTTAATTATGCAACAATTATTTACTGTATACTTATTTTTGGTGGGCACTGTATTTGTCAAATAACAATTTATGTTCTACGTTTATTGAAGGATGTTTTCAAAAATGTCTTATAGCTTTCTCTAAATTATAGTTTTCACTATGAAAACCAAACACGCTTTTTTATTTCGATAATTTTTTATGCTACATTTTTTTGTGAAAACCTTTCTTATGAAAAAATATAAGACGATTAGGCAATACGGACATGAAGCAGTAATGTGATAACATTTCCTAAAATTGACGCAACACAGCATCACAGCCCTCATGTAATAAAACCATTACAGTTCGTAAGCCTCATTGTCGGATACTAGTACCTATGATAAATAGAGAGTAGCACTTAGCGTAATCAGTAACCGTGAGTATTCGATGCACAACTCTAGTGGTAATGACACTTAGTACAATTAGCAAAGCTTAAAGGTAAAATACGTACTAGTATTAGTCCCAGAACAATGAGATAATCATGTGTATACTATAATTATGGTACAATTGTACCAAACATCCTCGTTGAAAACTCGTTCCGTGAATAGTAATGAGTATCTTTACAAAGTACATAGAGATGCATAATGAGAATTGCTTATTTAGAAGCAGTAATTTAAATTAGTTCAGTTGTGTTTTGGGCATTGTGTCGTGTAATTGTGGTATGTGATGTGCGTATGTTTTTTGTGCTCGGCTGTTTAAGTCATAGGCATTTGGTTTCAAATTACCTGTAACGTCATGTCCGTTGCGGCTAAGCATGGTCATGACACAACCTTCTCTTTATAAAGGGTACACTCAGATAATTTGAAACTCGGATAATTTGAAACTATGTGACTATGGATAAGTTGAGTGCTGCCTTCCCTGTCCAAATTTCTATTATCTAGTTGCATTATTCGTGCGTATACGTATTGGTAATTATCACGTTCATTATACTGACATTTGCTATTAAGTCATTGAAAGACTATATTTATATAAAACTTATCAGTTTGTGTGTGTGAATGATATGGACATTAGCGATTGGCCCTGTAAAACATGACTGTCAGTTAAACTAGAAAGCATACGAGACTTACTTATGATCGTGGGCTTTAAATGATCTCTACATGCATCAAATAATAACTGTTGCAGGGCTGGATTTAGGTGCTTACAAATACAAACACACAACATATTAAGGTGTTATTTATCAATATCGAGCTCAAGATACAAAAACACCATTAGGAAGATATCGCTGGCTTAAAATTAGAAGTGCGACTTACTACATTACTAGTATAAGACCGATACATATTTGAAATCTGCATCACATGTTGACCAAACAGAAGTTGAAAAAGCTTGTGTTTCCATACGTAAAGAGCAGTTTCCAGATAGTTTCTTGTTTTCTCAAAATATTTATCTTGTACTTACGACCTTCTTACTCTAAGATATTTGCATTGCGTCCGGAAGCATAGAACCACAACCTATATAGAACTCTGATCATTTACAACATCATTTGCAATCGTTATGGCGATTCTTGTTTTGTTTACACATGCATATGTTATGAGAAATGTTTTGCATTTACTCTTTTTAGCATAGCCATATTATAATTATACACGTATGCAAGTAATGTATTCTGATATTACTTACTGCCCGTTAAGCCCTCTGGCATGTACGGCAGCTTGCTGTTTCCGTAACGTACTTGATTTTACTATACAGGGTTGTTAGCCCTGTGATAAATCCCCAACCTGGAGGATCAGGGAATTTATGTTCAAGGTTTCCTTCCTGTAGATTAGTTGCCAACCAAGGCTCACGAGACATAATCTCCCCGGGTTTTATATCAGAGTTATCTCCTAGACGAGTTGCATTTCATGGCTAACGACTCTCATCTAGCTGGCTATTTTCCCATTGCTGGAGCAAGGTTGGTGAGTGCTAGGACATGTCCACTCGCCGGTTGGCCTACACACTGCACCTCTAGGGCCCTTGCTGCTCCGAGATTCCACACAGTTTAGCTTGGAAACGAGTGTAACCAGTATCCGTGCATTGTCACTGGGAGGCACTGCGTGAGTCTTTGTAGTGTAGAGGCTATGTACTGACAGGAGAGACTTACGCACTCGGTTCTCTTTTCGGAAGATGCTAGTCAGCGGCAGAAGACATGATTGTCAACCACACTAAACGCATTTCACTACCCTTGTGATATATATCACACAACACATTCTGACATGTCGACTATCAATCACTAGCTAAAAATAACCATACTTATGTGGAATGAGCTTCGTTGACTATGTCTTACGCACAATAACCTATCGAGACAGTTGACAGACTAGCAGCATATTCGTATCGTAGTCATGTATGCTTAAAACAGGAATTATAAATGTATAAACATGAGTGAAAAGTATCCGTTTTAGTACCGTCCCATTCTCCAAGCGTTTTGTGTAGGACATAGGCTAAATCTTACTTTGTTTCACAAGTTATATACAAGATGCTTCGAATTATGCATAGGGTTGCGTCCGTAAATGTGATTATTACAATTTGTTCCCAGATGACCGAACCAGTTGACAAGTTACATGACCACTTCATGTCTTCTAGACATAATTGGTGTGTTCTGTCACTAGCAAACAGATTGAAACATGTCCCGGAGAACATAATGATGCTTACAATGTGATTAGTAATTATAATGTATCGCTAAGACCACAAAATCGCGCACACCATTGTCAAACTAGTGTACACTTTGCATTATAGTGTCATGGAATGCCACAATACGTTTTTGTGAATAAAGAAACTGTTGATGCAGACAAACTTACTTAAGAAACGCACTAAAACGATATACAGATCACAAGCATACGCTACAATGCTCAATATAAAACTAAATAAGAAAATGAAACAAAAGCAACGAAAACAGAAGGCCACAAAAAGATCACTTGAACACGAAACGAAATAGACTACAGGTACAAGAACAACTATAACTAGAAAAGTGCAACTCACCAGCTATAACACAAGGTCTTCCATTCCGACTGCCCTGTCGCTTCATATCCTGACCAAGGTTTGTTTTATACATTTAATCATAACTTGCTAACGAAAAGAAACTCATTGTAACTTTTTACTTGCATGTAATACACCCAAACGATTTAAAAACGCACCACTTGTGAAATATAAATTTTGTGGATGAAAACGTAAATCTATGGTTATTAAATATATGGAAAAAACTTCAGTTTATACACAACGAGTTATGTCAAGTTCAAGTAATTATCGCTAGTTTGAAATAAATTATTGTATTTTAACCAGAGGGACCCATGAAAATGAAAGTCGCAATTTCACGGGTGAGTATATGAACCTGCTGCATTGATGCATGCACGTGACCCCTCCTCCTCAAGGATAACATCCATTACATGATAGGATAGAAATTAGGTTATGTGTGATGTTTTCCCACTCGTCAAGCAGCAATTAACTTAAATTATTATGATATGTGGCTACCTGGCTCAAACCGTATGACCGAGTTTAGATTCTAGATATGCGCAGTGTGTGAACTTGAGATGGTTTCAAGTCAAATTCAGCATAGCCGTTATGGTGATTGTCGTCAATCTGTTAGGTTATTTCCCGCGTTGCGTCTATGACACCTCAAACCAATGAAACGAAAACGGTTGAAGACAATACATTTTTATTAAAGCACGAAACGGACGAAAACCGTTCAAATTGTACTTAAAAGATTTTCCTTTTTATTGATAACTATATAATAGGAATAGTGCAATAATGTACTCGACTGACTCCCGGCATTCGTCTGACACTGTGTGCAGTTCTGTGGAACCATTTCGAGTGACGCTGCCTGTGTAAAGTTGCCTCCTGACTCGGGGCCATAACCTTCGGCTGGTTTGATCGTGGTCGATTTTTGACTTTGCCATTCGCCAAGAATCGATGTTCTAAGCACACATTCGATGTGTGGTGGCAGCTGGACCGCAAGGCTACGACACCGTGGCTCATTTTAGCTTGCAGCAAACCCAAAATTATTCAAACAAATATTTCGAGCTAATCGCAGCAGAAAAATACCATTAGAAAATAGTTTTATGATGTTTTTTCAATGTATGAAAATACAGTGTACAATTGAAAGTCAATATCGATCCGTTTTGTTGACGCGATCGAACTGCACGTGCAAACCATGCAAAATCAGAGAAGTGTTGCAGGCGGGGTATTCCGAAAATAAATTTTCATGGTATTTTACTTAGTTAAAGATTATTAACTAGATAGAAACTGTCAACTATTAATTTCAGCCTAAAATTAAAGATATTCCTGGCCCATATTTTACATCAATGAACGACAAAAAACACATTTCAAACAGTTAATTCATCACTTAATAGGCAGAATGAAACAATAAAATCAAAAGAAAATTGCTTGCAAGTAACAGAAAAAATAATTTAAATATTCGTAAAATTAAAAAAACTGGCAGTTTTTTTAAGTGGCGGAAATTGCCGAGGTAACACGACGAGGCTCCGGACATTACCGATTCGAGAATCATGTGACCCACGGAACATGAATATTAATGAGATTTCATACACAACAAAAATGGCGGATGATCTGACAACAAAAAGCCAGTTGTGACGGAATCTGCTAAGAAAAGACAGAACCATGCTTATATGCGGGACATTGGTAAGGCCTATGTCCATATCGGAAGATGATTCATTTGATGGAAATACTGGAAAAGTCGATTGTCGCTGAAGTCCGACGCGAACTTCGTCAAGGATCTCTGATTGACAGTGACAGGTAGCGAAAACAAAATTCGTCTTATTTAAATTGTGAGATGCATGTCCGGTATCAACGTAACGGCTCTTATGTATATATTTGTTTACTTCAGCAATATTGTACTATACAAGTGCTCTATATATACATGTATCGCTTTGAAAATTGCACGAACCAGTGCCGTCCTTGGCAATTTCGTACCCGACGCTTGATCACTGATCAGACTCTTCATCTTGTAGTGATTCTGGGATTCCGGTCCGTTTACGGTACGGGTGGGTACGGGTTTTATCATGTCCAAAATGCCCCGAGTTTCCCGTGTTTTGGTGGGTTGAGTCGGCGTGGTTGTTCTCTTCTGGTTTGGGTGTCGGACAGTGCGGTCGTGTGTGAAAGCGTTGGGATTAATGGGCTGCAAGCGCGGATTAGGCAATAGACAGTAATTAGAGACTGATAGACCTAGGGTGCGGTTTTCTTCAATCTCATGGACTTCAAATTTCTCAATTCACTTGTTTTTTCGAACTAAGTTTTTTTATAAATTTATTATAACCTGACTGTTTGTTTATTCGTGGAATTATATGTGATTATTCATTTATGTCCATGGTTTATTTAAGGAATGCCTTTATTTAAGACTGAGATAAAATTCAGGCCTCAACAAATATTTTAAAAAGCACTCGTCCTGCAATATTGACAAAGAAGAAAACCCCTAAACCTTACTAGTCCTGCTATATAAATAAAGAAGGAAGATATTGTGCAGGACGAGCAGACGAGTGGATTCATTGAGGCCTGAAATTGTCATGTAAATTTCTTTTGATTATAAAATATGAAGTGGCTAGATGTCCGGTAACCGGACATCTGGAGTCTGGAGGTCCGGTAACCAGACGTCTAGACAATGCTTGTAGGACAGGCTAGAGGTCCATTAATTGATTTCAAATTAATAATTTAATTATTTATGTTGTCATATTTTAAACACAAAATGTCATTTTTATACCAACTCATTTTAAGATAATTTCTTGATGGATGGGTTGATCTTGCATATAACTTTATTGAGACGTTTGCAGAGTTTGTTGTACTGTCGGTGTGTCTGTGTAAAAGTGACCCAAATACTATGTGTGGTACCCCTCTAGACTTTAAGTCCTTCTAAACGTGTATTAGTTTTCGCATCACTTGTTGTCCAACACAGATTAATATTTTGTGTTTACGTGTAGGCCTAAAGAAACACTCCAGATCACTATTATTCACAGTCAATGATTATTAACATTTCTGTCAAATACTATTAAACCTGTACAACAAGGTAAACACTTGTTTATGTCATGGAAATTCTTGACACAACATAAAATATGTGGTTTATACATATGAAATAAGTTACCGGACCTCTAGCCTGTACTACAAGTACAAGCATTGTCTTTAGATCCGGTAATCGGATCTCTAGCCACTTCCTATAAAATATGAAAACAAATAGCCATATGATATTGGCCTATTATCAGTAACAGGATTCTGAAGAACATTCATATATTTCAGACTTGATGAGCAACTATTGAGCAAATTGTTACTACTACCCTGACTCTGAGTCGTCTATTCCAACAGTTCAAGCAGTCACCCTGTTCCATGTGGCCTTCAAAACCTAACACAGGCAACACCAGGTTCAATGGCTTATAAAACTACAGTAGGACAGGCACTATGTAACCTGCCTGTATCAGAAATATCTCCTGCATTAGACAGAAGTTGGTCATAACTTGGTGGTTCATAAAAGCTGGAACCGAATAGTTATTCATCCCAGATAAAAGGTATTTATTTGTTGTTTGTTTCATTTGAAGGTTGCATAATTGGTCAATTGGATAAAATGTATCCTTAATTATAATGTGTTTGAATTTTATATGTTAAATCGACTAATTATGACCCAACCCATCTTTGAAGAGTGTGTATATATTGCTTTGCACATGACGATCAGTCGGTCGGTAGACCAAATTGTTTTTCCATTCAATAACCTAAGAACGCTCTAGTGAGTGTGACCTTCACCATTTCTGACTATTGGGCTGCCATGGGGGCAGATGTGTCTCTTGTGTTATTTTAATTTTCCAACACATTATGTTTAAGAGAAAAATGTCCATGTGTACTGGCTTCATAAATGGATAAGAAATATTTCACAATTTTATGTTCCACTGGTTCCTTTAAAGTGAATTCAGCAACTTCTCCACATGTGGAGAAAAATTCAACCAGGAATCCACAACCTCCACATGTGGAGGAAAATGAACATTTATGTCATGGAAGTGTATGACCTGTCGCTTCTGGAATCGAACCAGCACTTATGGGTTTGGATTTCATCTCACTAGCCTAGGGACCACTGAAAGAGTTCTTATTCTAGCTTTCCTCTAACGACAATATCATAATGATTACAAACTTAATTTACATCAATTGATGGAAACTGCATTACAATAGCATTATGTGACATTTTTTTCCTCCACAATCCACATGTGGAGAAGTTGCTGATACAGAATATATTGAAAAGATACCAAATATTCTTTTTCAGAGACAAGTCAGAAATGTCGGATGAAGAAACAATCCAGTCTGATGAAAGCAGTTCAGGGTAATGACGTTCATTCCATCACAGTTCATTCTTACTTTGCTAAGTTATCTCAATTATAAATGTTCAGTTCAAATAAATAAAGACTTCAAAATAGAAGTTACCTTATTAGATAAGTGTTAAATATCACAATCTTGAACATGTTGCTATGAAAATATCATATGTTGTTTGAGCTGGGTCATTCAGCATGGGCATTCCGATGAAATTCTGCATGCTGAAATCGGTTCGTTCGATAGCTGGGTCTTGGGTGGATCATATTCTGGTTTGTGTGTTGGGCATTGTGCATTTTATGTTTTTTGTTCTCGGCTGGTTGGAATGAGTGTTGCCAGTGTCTGACTTTTTGCCCTCCAGGTTAAATACTGATTTTCAATTTCTGGTAGAAAGTGTTTTTGTCTGAAAGTCATGGAAACATTAAGTTATGAATAAGGTCATGGAAACTTGAATTTTACGTTACATATGTTGCTATTTTAGTCTCATAATTACGGAAACATTAATTGAGAAATTCTTTTTGGTGTTGTTTTCAGTGTTTCCATTGATATCACTCTACATGAATCTAACTATGATGATTGGATGATGCTGAGTATGATCTAGTTTTGTCTTGTCAGCAAATCTGTAAGTATAAGTGTCTGTAATGTATTGGGGGTCATATTGTTAACAATGTCTCAGACGTTTATGTAACGGTCAGAATTCTTGAGTCAATTGTCCACCAGTTCTAACTTGCTCTACAACAAACAACTGAATACTTCTCTACTTGTTAAAGACGTGCATGTAATCTATGTGATAAAACACAATAACATGCTGTCAAGCATTCAAAAGCATAAGGTGACAAGTTAATGCTCTGTCGATGTGCATATCATGTACTGAAATTTTTTTTTGATATTGTAACCTCAACCTTTCATGATAGTAGATTGCTGCTCTATCAAATACACTTTGATAGGTCCAAGTGAAGTTAATACTCAAAACAATGTATACATGTTTGAAAATATGTTTAGCTCACTCTATCATGATGGACAGTTCTATATTTTTGGTTGAAAAAAACCCCAGAATTTTGTTAGTGGACTAGAGATATAGTGAATCATTTCTGGTTTTCATGCAAAGAATCAAACAGATGCATACAATTTGTGGTAATGGTTTATTATTTTCCTTTACTAAATCCAAGATTTGCACAGGCCTTTAAAAGTCCTTGAATTTGGTTCAAACTTTGAAAAGTACTTGAAGTGCTACCCTAAAAAATGTCTAAATGGTACTTGAATTCAACTGATAATCCTTGAATTCAGACAAATGGCTTTGAATATCCATTGAAGTTTATGGATGTTGACAAAATGGCACATCATCTGTGTAAAAAATGAACCAGACACTCTTTTTTCTCAAAAATTTAATGTACAGAAATGTATGGGTGCAAATGTCACTGGAAATTAATCGTAATATTAAATTGAAACCAATAAGGTATTCTTGTGTGTGATGTCACTAGAAAAAGTGTCTAAAATTGCAGTGCATGATGACATTTTTGTACCATTGAACCTTTGTAAATGTTTGAGAAAATGCCTTGAAAATACATATTTTGTCTTGAAAAAATCCTTGGATAGTCCTTGAATTTTGGTGAGAGAATTTTGCAGGAACCATCAAATCATTCTGTAGTTTGTTCTGTATGTTCCACACTTGATTCAGTTAAGTTTATCTTGCTTATATAATTTGTATGCAAATGTTTTTTTTTCATATTTCAGGAGTTCAGCAGATTTTGAATACATACAACTATTGCTCTAAAAGGCTCTTATATTCTCCACCTGTGTTCAGATGTAGGAACCTTCTGGCTGCTGTAAACCTTAATATGAATCTGGATAGAGAATGTATTATCAATGAAGATGGGATACAAAGGTATGATTCATCATTGTAATCATCAACTGTCTAAATAACTGCAAAATCATGATTATTGCAGTCTTCCTATAGGGTCAATTTAATTGTGTTATTGTCATCAGGAAGCAAAATTATTTTAAAGTATAAGTCTAGGGATCACAAATACACCAGCATAAGTTAAATCATGTGCTGTACCAAGCTTAGTGTTTGATTACTAGCTAATTTAGAGGGGGACCCAGCATGCACCCCCTAAAATCTGTGGAGTCTATGCAATTTGTCATATTTTGAATGTAACAACATTTTTGCTCGCTTGGGTGGTTATCTATTTATTCCCTTATTTATGGATATAATGAACTACATGTAAGTGTGGCTCAGTTGGCGTTTGTGTGCTGGCTGTGCTTTTCAATGATCTTTTTGAAACTCTCACGTACATAATGTAGGTTTCAGTACTATTGTTAATTGCATTGACATGTTCAAGGTCTGATCAGTCAAGATGTGTCGAAAATCTGGTAAAGAAATGTCAAGATAGAATCTACATACGCATGAAAATGTCTGACAATTGATAAAATTCTAGTAAATGTAATGAATAAAATTGGCTTGAATTTGTAATAAACCTGCCCAATTGCATTCAAAAGACAGTATGTACACACAAGAATGCTGCAGATATAACCAGCGTTTTCAAAAATCCCCGGGAAACCAAAACCCCTCTAGTTGCTGGATCTCCACTTCACAAACAAAAGTGATGCCATCGAAGGGTATGCTGTTCAGATAAGCATTGCATTTTTCTAGGTGACTTCGACATGTATATATCAAGTCAATAAGTGTAATCTGGGCTATGCTGCTAAAATATGAGTAATTATTTTTCTTGCTTGCTTCGCTAGCATTAGGAACATCTTCAATGAATCTTATCAAGGGGACAATGAGTTTTTTTTGGGTAGTTACCTGAGAAAACTATGATGTTTTCCCAGTGAATATTCCAGAGTAATGAGTATGTGGGGCATGTTACTCAGATAATCAATGCATTAAGTCTTGCTAATTCGCTTGCAGTCACACTATCATTGTATCAATTTATGTTATCTAGTATCGAACGTGTATGTGGGGCATGCTGCTCAAATAATAATGCATTTTTTCTTCCTCGCATAATCATTTTTCTAAAAGATAGAGAATGAGGTTGTATGACATACTGCTCAGATAAACAGTTTTTTCTAGCACGCTTTCTTGGGGGGAGGGGTGAGTTAAATACATGTACAAGTGATCCCCTCCCCCTCAACACCTTATCCTGTATCCGCTCCTGTTGATGAGTTGGGTACCCATCTCTTTACCCAAACATTGTGAATTTTAGCCCTGCAATAGTGTTTTAGCCTCAAACTAAAAGTTATAATCATATGAAGTGATTGATAATCCACTGACCATGATCCCAGGTGTGAAGGTTAATGACACAACAAAGGTTTCCTATGAAAAATTAAGCAAAGGCTTGAAAAGCAAACTTTTAACTTATTTAGGTGTCACTCGAATAGTTCTCAACAAACATATATCGGACATAATCCCATTCACTGCTTAGCCAACAGTGAATTGATTTGTATGTTACATAAACCGATACTGTATTACAACATTTCAGGTTACAAAGGGTATGGAATAAGAAAAGTGGGAGGTGGACAGTACATGCAAAGAAGGTATTGAAGACATACGATTATGCTCATGGCATTTTGAACAGAGACTGAGTGCTGAAAAATGACGAAACTGGCATTAATGACTTAAGGCTGATTTTGACACACCTTGCTCCAGAAGAGCCAAACTCTACCAAATAAATCATGAAGGAAAGTGTTTTTGTGAAATTTTGAACTTTGCTAAAATGACTATGTAACATGTGCTGGGTCCATAGGTGTGAAAACTTGGCCAATGTCCATGGGTATCTGAAAGTGTTTTAAGTATGTCTTAGTTCTTACACTTTTGATTCAGGTACACATTATAATTAGATGACATGTATATATTGTTTCTAACATGCATTAGACTTTGCTTGATGTAAGACTATGTTCTTGTAGATTATATCTGACAGAGGTATTAAAGTTATGCATGTACATGCAATCAATATTTGTACCATGCTAACCATACCAATTAGTAATTCTCACTGTAAAACCTTTACTTTTCACGAGGGATAGATTTATGTTTATTTTGAGGTCGAACTCTACTATGAAATATAATCTCCTGCTATTAATTAACCTTCCAATACACCTAGAGTATTCCAGCATTTTATTTGTAATCCACAACGAAATTTCATTTTCAAGAATTCCACGGAATTTGATGCCTGCAAAAATAGGTTGTTTTACAGTATTAGTAAGTGTATTTTCACAGTGTTTATTTGTAAAAAACATATCAGTGGATGTGTACGAGTCTTATCAGTTGGCGAGTGCTATCAGTGTTCATTATGTATGAGTGCTATTGGTGTACGATTTGTATGAGTGCTATCAGTGTAAGATATGTATGAGTGCTATCAGTGTACGATATGTATGAGTGCTATCAGTGTACGATATGTATGAGTGCTATCAGTGTACGATATGTATGAGTGCTATCAGTGTTCATTATGTATGAGTGCTATCGGTGTACGATTTGTATGAGTGCTATCAGTGTATGATATGTATGAGTGTTATCAGTGTTCATTATGTATGAGTGCTATCGGTGTACGATTTGTATGAGTGCTATCAGTGTATGATATGTATGAGTGTTATCAGTGTATTATGTGTATGAGGGACATCAGTGTATGATGTGTATGACTATGAGTGATATCAGTGTATGACTATCAGTGCTATCAGTGTATGTTATGTATGAGTACTATCAGTGTATGTGTGATATCAGTGTATGACTATGAGTGATATCAGTGTATGATATGTATGAGTGCTATCAGTGTATGACTATGAGTGATATCAGTGTATGATATGTATGAGTGATATCAGTGTATGAGTGCTATCAGTGTATAAGTGATATCAGTGTATTATGTGTATGAGTGATATCAGTGTATGATGTGTATGACTATGAGTGATATCAGTGTATGATGTGTATGACTATGAGTGATATCAGTGTATGATGTGTATGGCTATGAGTGATATCAGTGTATGATGTGTATGACTATGAGTGATATCAGTGTATAATGTGTATGACTATGAGTGATATCAGTGTATGATATGTTTTAGTTCTATTAGTGGATGTGTACGATTGCTTTCAGTGAATGTGTATGAAATTCATGTCGTCCATCATTTCAAGTCATGCTTATTTTCTTTAGTATGTTTGAGAATTGCATTTTCCTTTTTATGCATATACTTATTTATAGAATATTATAGATTATGACCAATGAATCTTGAGATGTTTCTATGTGCAATTGCTTGTAAATACACGTTTTGTACTATAAAATTGGTTTATATTATGATATGATTATTGTTGTACAATGTTTGTTTCACTAATAGTACAGTCAAACATGTATGAAAGACAACCTGCGAACAAAGACCACAATTTTATTTCTAATCAAACCATTTTCAAGGTTATTTAAAACCTGAGACTACCTTTCAATGGAGACCCTTGACGTTACAACAGATGGTCATTACACAGGTTTGACTGTATAGTTACTGAAGTTTACAAAACTGCTATGTGCAGGGGGCTTATGTCCGTATAAACCACATTACATGGAAATGGTCTGTAAAGATAATCAAAAGCATCAGGAATTAAGATTACCAGGTACAGGGGTGTCAATTTTCCTGATTTATCCGGAATTCCGAATTTATCATTCCTGAAAGAGCAATGGTTTCTGGCCAAAATAAAGTTATTTGATCAAAATATTTCAAGAAATAGCAAAGTTATGGTAGATTAAGTCTGCTCTGAAGCATTTTCTGCAATACGATCTGAGTTAATTATGTAACAATGTCATCAAGGCCTCTTGTTTGACAAAAATGGTTGGCCGCATATGATTTTCCTGATCTTAAATTTGGTCCCATTGACACCCCTGCAGGTATAATTCCATAGAAAACAGGTAGAATACATTAATATTTCGATAATGCATTTTGATTTATATTTTGTCTGCCATAAATTATAATGACTATCTTAAAGGACCATTTTCTCGTCTTGTGGATTAACACAATAAACACCATAGAAAATGTCAGAATTGAACTAGGAAAAAGTAACAGTACACAACAATTTTATCATTCACACAAATTTGTATTTCAGAGAGAACAAATATTTTTTACATAAAATTCACTCACAATCGCTACTTCATTGTATTCAAACAATTTCCTGATGGTAATTTATCTTACACAAAGACAAATGCAACATATCCAAAGAAATAATGCTCATTTGGTATTAAGAAAACTAAGTACACTACAAAGGCAATGCATTTAGGAATTTTAGATATAAAAACATAATCACCAACTGTCATTAGGTTAAAATTTACCACAGATAGATAAAGCATGAACTAACATCAAGGTTTGATTTTATTTCTGTATTATCAATGCATTTTTGAGTTTGAATTAATATGTTAGCACCATTTTGAACATATGAGTTCTTTTCTATGTTTTTTATCAGGTAATCTTCTGCTTGACATGTCTTCTTTTCAGATGTATGATCAATGAACTGATATAGCATAAATGTAACAATAACTAATACATGTCCAGTCAGCATTTGGTTTGGTTACTTGCAAATCTTTTAACTATGAGTCATAAGACTTGAACATACTGGACATTTGTTGTTTGCATCATGAATATCATCCCAAACACTAGATTAAATTACTTCACGAAGCATGTAAACTGTGCAAACTGCATATAAACTTCATTAATTTTAGTCGATAGTTCGAGCAAAAAAAATCTCCTGCATTTTATTGAAATCTCCTGCATTTCCATCACCAATCTCCTGCAAATGGTTCAGCAAAGTATGGCATGTATGAGTGTATGTATGTCATAATGACACAATATCCGCATAACAAATGATGCAGAAACAGTCTTTTTCTTGAAAATTAAAATTGTGTAAATGTATAATTGCGAGTGTGAGACATGAAGTGCTAAGCAGCAGTTATGATCAAAAATAATTTTCATTTATCCGACACAACGAGTCGAAATTGTTCAGTTTTACCTTGGTAAATCTTTGGGAAAAGGCTTTGAAAATACAATTTCTACCATCGAAAAACCCTTGAAAAGTCCTTGAATATTGGTGTGAAAATTGTGTATCAACCATAAACATTTATCTAATGAAGTTCCACTAATTAGAATACTCTAAATTTATACTCTATACTGAGTTAGTTTTTGTCTTTATCTGAAATTTGAAAATCACAAAAACATCAGATTTTACAGTTACTACATTTGGTACTAGACCTTTGTTCTTTAAAATTATTTAATATTGATGGTTTCAAATACTAATTGATATCTTATTAGACGCAGCAGGAAGTAATTATACATCTGTCTCCACTTGTGAGACGGCCAAATAAATGACCATATATATTGTCAGTAGGCAGTGTGCCTGTTGACTGCCATGTTCGTCATCATAAGCCGAAATACTTCAGTGTAGCAGCCTTGTCAGTGCCAACACGGCCTTGTCAAGAAGGAGTACTTGAAAATCCTGAAAATGACGAGAAATGAAGAATGATGATCAATTAAAATCAGTAACAGTTACTTGACACTTCTGAATTCTAAGCAACCTGAACGGTGTTAGTACATGTATACACTATATAGGATACACTAGGGCCTGACCATGTCATGCAAAAAAAGCTTATTAACCATGGCTCTTGCGAACAGTTAAAGACAATCGCATATATAAAAATTTATATATATGTTGTTCGAATAAAGCAAGTAGAACTCTTGCATCTACATAAAACTAAGCATCCTTATTGTATGGGATATAGGACATATTGGGAAATTTTTATTTCTCGACATTCTTTGAAAAGTGTATGTAGAAAGCTACACTTCTGCAAGTCCTGGAACACATGAGGCTGACAAAAAGCTGCATAACTGATTGTAGATACTCATAATATGGCGATAGTCTGGTGTAAATGAATTACAACTGATAAATCTAGCAGCATACTTATAGAGCTTAAAAAGAAGCACAATGATGCTCTATAAACTGTCCTATATGGAGATAACAGTTACATGTATTTTGTTAAATTTGAAAAATAGTAACATGCATACTTTTTGGGACATGTCTATGTGAAACGTCAAATTCTTTCAACACATGATTTTTGTTAGCTCACCTGTCACAGGGTGAGCTTTTGTGATCACTCTTTGTTCTTCATTTGTCCACAATTACTTGTGAACACATTAGAGGACACAATTGAGCCAATCTTCATGAAACTTGGTCAGAATGTTTATCTGTATGAAATCCAGGTTTAAGTTTGAAACTGGGCATGTAGGGTCAAGAACTAGGTCACAAGGTCAAATCTTAGGAAAACCTAGTGAACTCATCAGAGGACACAAGTTTGATCCAATATTAATGAAACTTGGTCAGAATGTTTATCTACAGGTATGAAACCTAGGTAAAGTTTGAAACTGGGTCATGTGGGGTGGAAAACTAGGTCACTAGGTCAATTATTTGAAAACCCCTTGTGAACCCATTAGAGGACACAAATATGACCCAATCTTCACGAGTTTGTTAAACAACAAAGACAGGTAAGTAACATAGGGCCCATTGTGCCCCCTGTGGGGTTTTTAGACACTTTCCTGTTTTGGGCCCTCTTGTTTGGTTTTCAGACACTTTCCTGAGTGGTACACCTCAGAAGTGGCCGGTTCATTCCAGGCTGTCTTAAACATGTTATTGGTATCAACTAATATCATAGCTCCCTAGTTTCAGATGCTAGTTCTAGGACTGCCGGTTGACCCAGTGTCAGAATAATGTGACTGAATAATCTCCATATGACTGAAATATTGTTTGTGGGACTTACGGTAATGACAATCTTTTCTATGAACTTAAAATAGTAATGGTTAGAGGAAGCCACAAAACTTTTTTTGTGACCTTGTTTCTTAGCCCAAGTGTTAATAATGTTTGCAGAAAATATTCGAATTAAACATATTCATAACACAAACAAACAATTGCGACCCTATTTAAACTCTTATTTCGCCGCCTCCTCGATTCCCTAGTGGTTGAGCGTTTATTCCAGTGCAGGAGGTCTCGGGTTTAATCCCTGGCTGTGTCATACCAATAGACGAAATGAAAATTGGTACCAGAAATTCCATTGCTAGACGCTCAGCATAAAAGGGAAACTGGCTTCTTTCTCTCCTACCCTTGTGGTGGTTGGCAACACCAGGAATGAGGTGTCGAGAGTGATAATGAGTTCGAATAAATTAATGTAAAAAATTAACTCGGTATTCTCAATAAAGTTACTTTAGCGTTATGTTACTTAATTTGTGCTGTACATATGTAGAGCTCTACTAACCGGGACAAGAGAAATACAGTTCTCCTTTCCACAGCTTACGCTCTTCCTAAAGGCATTTCCCGGCATTTGGTACAAAGTTACTACAAACACATCAATCAGGTACTGTTACATCTGGACCTGGATGGTTGCCACCTGGTTGCCTCTCAGCCGGCCTAATGTTGTCAACCATGACAGTTGGATTCTTCTCCAGGGAATGAAGAAGAATGCTCCTACATTAATCCACACTCATCTGGTTGATTGCCTCCTGGATGAAAAATAAGCAATTAAGAAATATTGATAAAACATTATACAACTACCATGCTACACCCTACAAAATATAAGCATGTAAACAAATGCAGTATAACCTCTCTAGAGTGACACCATTTAGAAATCACAACATTTGGTCATACATATGCTATTGATCTTTAGAGGTAAACTTTCTAATAAATGGTTATTTCTGGAACAAAACAATTATGTTGCTTAACAGAGGTTGTTGCTCTGTGAAGGACTGCTCGGAAAAGGTTGCACTGTTTATACATTACAGTAGAAATATACATAATGTTGATAATATCGCCTACAATGTTAGGAGCGGTTGTGTATAAAGGTATTATATAGCCCATGCTTTTGGATGTAGATGTCTCGGGTACAACCCATGCTTTCACCACTGCTCAATTACTTTGAGCAAGAAATACACACCATTCTTCACAAAGCCAGGTGTATGTATAGATACTTGAGAAGGTCGAGCCGTAATCAATGTGGAGCTGTGTGTAACAGCCTACTTGAACTCAATGATCTGGGTATATACATAAAATGATAATGTCTGTCCATAGATCTCAATTGTAATTTTAGATCTTTGATCTGTCTAAAAACAGTCTATTGAACAGAGTGAGATGTATGGCTAAAAGCTGACTTTCTTAATTCTATTATGGATAAACAATTAAATTAAACATCAAATATGAGCATTGAAGCATATCAAATCCCTGGGCAGTACTTTACAAAATACTGAAATAGTAACGTCCTGTAGAACACGTCTCAAAACAGAAAGTGATATTACCCTCATGGTGCCCTGCCTCTGTTCAACAAGGAGGACCGCTTCCTAAGCTCTTCTCGGTTCTAATCCTCTGCCTGTACACAAGGGTGACGGCCCCACATTTTACTTCTGGAGCCCCTTGCGCTTCTGGCACCCTGAGGCCTACAACGTCCTATTCCCCTCACATGTCTCTGGGCTTGTTGACGGATTGAAGTTTCATCTTTCTGTAAACAAGCAGTCAGTTACATCATATGGATCACAATAAAAACAATTTAACTAGATACCTGTCATTGCTTAAGTTAAAGGCTTTTAGAACTCTATCAGTCTATCTTTGACAGAAATATGCATGTCAGACTCATAGATTACATGCCTTCAGATTGGTATACACGTCCGAATCAAGAACGTATGGATATCAGAATAATATTTCCACAAGATAGCGCAGCTTTGCCAAAAAATAGCTGTGGAATTTCCAACAGAACAACAGAACGGTGGGAAATGCAACCAGCGTCAGGGGCGAACGGTATTTGGTGCGAATATTCGTATATGCCGTTGTCGATGGGCGAACACTGCTCAAGTTAAATAAAAAAAATTATACTAATGAGTAATTCATATTGATTTTTGCCACCTAGCCAGGAAATTCACATAATCTACGCATCAGCAACGCTTAGCACTACAGTAGAGGTAGAGTCTGAAAATTTCGCTTTTCTCAGAGTTTGGATAAGTTGCTGAAGTGCAAAAGATAGCAATTATAACAATTCAGGTAGTCATAAAGCGAGGAAATAATCACATTTATCCATAAGAAGTGAAGATCGGTAAAAACGTCGTACAAAGTCTTACCAAATCCATGTCAGGCTCGCCATCCGATTTAGCGGAGTTCGTTTCAGCCATTTTTGGTTGACATATGTTGCGGTGCTACTAAAAGCAGTCGAATGCAGTCTAATGCAGTCGAAGGCCGTCGAAGTTAAAAAAAATGGTTTTTAGGCATGTATACGTTACGTTTGGGGTCATTTATGTGTATATAAGTATATTTGTCAATAATAAAAACCGAAATATCTTAAAAAGAATGTAAAATAATGAATTTATAGTCCAAAAACTGTACGATGGCCAATCCACGGGAGAGAACTCGGGTTGGCTATAACAAGAGTCGAATCTTGACAAAAGCCGTCGAAGCGAAAAATAACCGTTTTCAAGCAATTAAACGTTATATTATTGTCACACATGTCCAGATATATGAATTTGCAACTAATTTAATTTGAAAAATCAACAACATTATGTCAAATGATGACTTTATAACCCCAAATACTACGACGAAAAATCCACGGGAGAGAACTTGGGTTGGCTTTAACAAGAGTCGAATCTTGTAAAAGCCGTCGAAGCGAGTTATAATCGTTTTAAAGCAATTAAACGTTATATTATTGTCACACATGTCCAGATATATGAATTTGCAACTAATTTAATTTGAAAAATCAACAACATTATGTCAAATGATGACTTTATAACCCCAAATACTACGACGAAAAATTCACGGGAGAGAACTTGGGTTGGCTTTAGCAAGAGTCGAATCTTGATAAAAGCCGTCGAATCGAGAAATAATCGTTTTAAGGTAATTAAATGTTTTTTTTTTCACACAAGTACAGATATATGTATATACAACTAATTAAAATCGAAATATCAACAAAATTATGTAAAGTTGTGACTTTATAACCCAAAATATTACGGTCACAAATCCACGGGAGAGAACTTGGGTTGGCTTTAATAAGAGTCGATTCTTGACAAAAGCCGTCGAATCGCAAAATAACATGAAATAAAACAATTCATCGATATTAATTTAAATAACTTCACTTAGCGATATACTTCGGTCATTTGATTCAAGATATATGTATAAACAACTAATAAAACGAAATGTGTGAAATAATGACTTAATTTATAACTAATTCGAGTGGAGAGTGGAGTCCAACAAAACGTATTATCTATTTGGTTTGAAGAGTTAGAAAAGTTGAAGTCCTTCAATTGTCATTGATCACATTCACACCTTTTACCCTGTAATACGTGTATTACCGTCCGATACCTTGGGCTATTTACAATAGATCAGAACATAACACACTTATTACATTAAGTCAATAGTTTTTACAACATTTATCTGGTTTTGTGTGTTTTATGTTAAAGTGTTAAATATTTCTATAATATTTCGACCATTCTGACTAAAGTACAATAATTATGATTTTCCGGTTTAAAGGAGCTCACTGTGTTCATATTGTATACATTTGTATATATCGACCAACCGCTATTACGTAATGCGACTAGTTTATTGCAGCTATAATCCCCGATAATGCGACCACATGCTGTGTATGTCAACTGTATAATAAGGTTTATGACATACAGTCTGTGTATAATTATGTATGTCTGTATAGTAACAAAACGTTACTATACTTAATGTATTTACTTAATTTAGGATCAGTCAATTTGTATTGTGGTGAATGTATTTAATAAATAATCAATAATTTACTCTCGCTCGTTGTCATATAAATTGACATTGGGGTGTTGGTCGTGAATGATTGTGACAATCAAATGATAGTATTTCGTTCTACAGTTATGGTGGCCCTGAAAAGGGCCGTTTGGCATAGCAATTACAAACTGCATATGAATCTTCTCAGAGTTCGCAAGAACTCTGCTTGACCTTTATCATTAAAATGAACAAGATCGTTCGCATATCCGGATGGAAAGCGGACATCTTTCATTTGGAATACTCCGGAATAACCGAAACGTTCGAACAATAGCTTGTTGATACGTTTCCGTTGCTTGTTGAATTGTGACCTGGTCAACCCGGGCGATTTTGAAAAATTGCCCCTTGTTAATATGGTACAAATGTACACATAGATACCCCGGTCAGAAAATCTACTTGCAACATCGGACAGGTTAGACACTATCTTCTCGGGCGTCGAACCGACCTGGATGTCATTTCCACCCAAATGGATGAAAACGATTTGAGGTTGGTATTGGATACAGATCAGGGGTAGCACTACATATATTTTCGCACTGGGTGTGGGTTGTATAAGAGGGGTTATATTTAATGAAAGTCTGGGTAGACAGTGGGTAGCATCATGAAATCCCCTATCTTCATTGATTGTCTGAAATTTAAATACAATATTTGCCCGAAATTGAAAACGACCGAAATTGATCATGGATCCTTACATTTAAAATAAGTAAGGTGCTAACTAGTAAATAACATGCTAAATAAATAATAATATGTAATGACATGTGCTTGATAAATTAGTTTAAAAGAATGCATAATTCTAAACTAAATTAGTAAAATGTTTTGAATAACGGGAAGTGGTCGACTCTGTGATTACAGGTCTACGCCCTTAGCGTACACTTCCCGCGATGCATGTGTGGATCCAGATCAGGGGTAGCACTACATTTTTTTGCACTGAGGGTTGGTTGTATAAGAGGGGTTATACTTAATGGAAATCAGGGTAGACAGCGGGTGCCACATGAACGCCCCGATCTTCATTGAGTTTCTGTATTTTAAATAACATATTTTCCGAAATTGAAAAAGTCCGAAAGTTAGAATGGATCCCTACATGTAAAACGGAGTGGGTGCACTCACAAAACAACAAAACAGAAAAGTAAAACCTCAATAAATGATGGACTTAAAATTATATGCTCAACAATCAAATTAAAATGATTTAGCTACTTGGTTAACTTTAACGTTAAACGAACAATTGAACATATTTTTGCTTAACCATCGACATTTTGGCTGGTATGAGTACTTCTCATGAATTGAGGTTTTACTTAATAATAATTTTTTTATAAGTTAAAAACAAAAACAAAAAAACAAAAAAACAAAAAAATAAACTCCCAATATGGACGACACCTTGCCGTGGTTTGGGAGCTTAAATATCTGAATACATTGATGTGACCATGATTAGTAATTTTAGTAATATTTGCATACATAACCAATAAGAAACATACATTATATTAATAATTCTCTCTCTTGTGTATTTTTTTAGAACTTGTATATGTGTCAACCATTGTATTCAGATATAACAAAGATCGTCCATGTTTTAATTCGGTCAGCTTAGCTTAATCTGTATTCGCTACCTGAAAATATACAAACTAATTGAGATTAATAACAATAATATAGAGTTTAACAGCTATAAAACAGTTATTTCGCGCTTAGTCAAGATACGACTCTTATTAAAGCCAACCCAATTTCTCTCCCGTGGACTTGTGATCGTAGTATTTTGGGTAATAAAGTCATCATTTCACAAAAGTGTGTAGGTATTTCGATTTAAATTAGTTGTAATAACATATATCTAGACATGTGTGACAATCATATATCGTTTAATTGCTTAAAAACGGTTATTTCTCGCTTCGACGGCTTTTATCAAGATGCGACTCTTGTTTAAACCAACCCGAGTTCTCTCCCGTGGATTTTTCGTCGTAGTATTTTGGGTCATAAAGTCATCAATTTTCATATTGTTTTAGGTATTTCGATTTAAATTAGTTGCAAATACATATATCTGTACTTGTGTGTCAATAATATAACGTTTAACTGCCGAACAACGGCTATTTCTCGCTTCGACGGCTTTTATCAAGATGCGACTCTTGTTTAAACCAACCCGAGTTCTCTCCCGTGGATTTTTCGTCGTAGTATTTTGGGTCATAAAGTCATCAATTTTCATATTGTTTTAGGTATTTCGATTTAAATTAGTTGCAAATACATATATCTGTACTTGTGTGACAATAATATAACGTTTAACTGCCGAACAACGGTTATTTCTCGCTTCGACGGCTTTTATCAAGATGCGACTCTTGTTTAAACCAACCAGAGTTCTCTCCCGTGGATTTTTCGTCGTAGTATTTTGGGTAATAAAGTCATCATTTTACATATTATTTTAGGTATTTCGATTTAAATTAGTTTCGAATACATATATCTGTACTTGTGTGACAATAATATATCGTTTAACAGCCGAAAAACGGTTATTTCTCGCTTCGACGGCTTTTGTCAAGATTCGACTCTTGTTAAAGCCAACCCAAGTTCTCTCCCTTGGATTTGCTATCGTATAGTTTGTGGGCTATAAAGTAATAACTTTCGTGTTTTTTTTAGGTATTTCGATTTTAATTATTGACAAATATACATATATACACATAAATGACTTAAATATAACGTTTAGATACCTTTAAACCTATTTTTTTCAGCTTCGACGGCATTCGACGGCCTTCGACGGCTTTCGACTGCTTTTAGTATGACCCCATATGTTGACCTTTCGTGAACTTCCGGTATGCATACATTAACGATCGGTAAATGCCGTGGGCGGCTGAGTGACTTCGTAAAAGACTCGTTTATTATAAGAACGCCAGTGTATTTCTCGATGAAACTTTGTCACGGATCTAATGATAAGTAGTTTAATCAAATGTAGCAATAATCCAGGTGTTAGATATTATTTCTCAGGTGGGCCAGGTATATCTTTAAATGTACGATGTCGTGCAGAGACGTTGCGTTCCTGGCAATATATCTTTGACCTTTGAAGTATACACCTCTTTTTAGTATATATGTATGTAATACAAGTGAGTTATTTCTTCATATATTAACTGAATACAGTTTTGATAATTTAGAGACAATGTTTTCCAGTAGGTCTAATTTAGAAGCAATAATGTTCTCACCCGACTGATTTACTTGATAATAATTAACAAACGGTGTGCTCGAAACACTATAAACAAGGCAAGCAAATGATATTTTATAGGTTCAGTGTTAATATTTAACCAGCTATAAAACATAGTGCAGACTAACTCAACCGACAGTTGACATTAACCTTTTATACCTATTTCACGATTCTTGAAACTATTCAGCAAACTATACTCAGTGATCTCCCTTTACATTGGACTCAGGTCTGTTAAAGCAACGCGTAAGGGACTCGCTTTGAGAAGCTTGATTTACACACATTGATAAACAATACTAGCTTTGCATGATTTGGCCTTGTAGAAATTGAGCATTTATTATAAGTAGATATGAGATGTTTTAAGAGAGTTTTGGACTGTATTAAAATTATAGAGAATGGTTTCGAGGCATGATTGTAATAATTTGATGTTTTTAAAAAAAAAGACAAGCGTCCAAATGAATCTGATAGAAGCTTTTGGAAATAATGAGTGACAATGCGAAACTAGGGCTTCTCTGATTTTTACATGGAGATTTGACGCGGAAACCATACTTGGTTTTAATTTTGTAAATTTACTCATGAAAAGTGTTATTTTCCAAAAAGGTTAATACAAATCTGAAAATCATCGTTTTAAATACATTATAAATGACTGCATGTTTCCACCTATCACATGTAAAGCATCTTATAATGCTGCTTTATCAGTTCACCGGCATGCAGAACAAGACAATATATTTTCTAATATGTTTGCACTAACAATATCATAATATTACTCCAATAATACTTCAACAAAATGTTCGTTACCTACACACGTCAATTCAGAGCCAGATTCAATTTCTAGAGTCGCAATCATACTTCATATGACAGGATTCATACCATTAATATGTTGGTATAATGTCAAACATTATACTAATGTTTGATTAAGCTGATTTAAATTTACACATTGTATATGCAAATAATTGCTGAATTATCAAATATAAGTGAACATCCCAGATGCAATAAAGTACAAACTCCCATGGAACAACGGATATTGAAGTCATGGATCATGGCATCATTAAACGCGAAGTTATTTTCCCGCTGCGCCTGTATTCTGTGAACATGCTTGATGGGACGGAAACGTGATTATTACACACAATCCCACGTGCAAAATGTATCGATGGACCTTTACAAATATTCACTGCGTCAAAAATAGTCACGACACCGCAGCCCGCCATACAGAATGTGCACAATTTCATTAGGCTGTTTTCCTAACACGTGTTCCTGTCATTAATCATAAACAAGCACTATCTGATGTTCTAAGTTCATATGTACTGAAACTATACCTTGCAGTTACGGTAAGTTATTCTTTACAATCTATTTAGTAGCGAATATACAGAACATACATCATAAAAATGTCCCTTGTTGTAATAAAACGCTACCGCTTATAAACTACAACGATGACAACTTGACCCTGTACCAGGAACAAATTATAATAAATACTAAGATACATCAAAGAGATACACTTAATTGAAGATGTCTAATACACCATAGCATCAACAACATACATAACATCTATTCTCCTAACGCTGTAAAATAAGATGCCGTCGGGCATCCTTTATATGAAGGGATAGTACACTCCAAAAAGCTCCGAACGAACAAATTCTTGTATTAAAAAGTTATTGTACTACGTTGTAAATGATTACCATACCGGTACATATACTATTACATGCTGATTACGAATTGGAAACGCTTGGATGAACTTCCAAAATGTTTTGAACAAACACATACTTTTTTACTATACTTTCCCCAAAGCAAAGTGTACCAATATGCACAATAATCCCAATCATCAAACTACCGCCGTTTTGTTTGTCATAATCATCGTTTTATTCACATGTCATTATCACCATCGTCAAAATCATCGCTTTCCTTGTAATAGTGCACCAGCGCTAACAAAAGTTCAACGTTGCATTCACTATTTCTTATGGATGTGTGAAACACTTTTCTGACAGGGCCCGTAACTTCCAATTAAAAGCGTGTCTCAAGATGTCTTATTTTCACAGCACAAGATTGACTACAATAATTAGTCAGACACTGCATTTTGTCAATAGTTATATTGGAATTTGACAGATAGTGTTTTTGTGTCGAGGTTAAAGGAGTACAGCCATCATGCTGATTAAAGTGATACCTTTTTGTGTCGTTTGCTTTATTTTGAGTAAAGCCATTGTACCATTCTGAACCAGCGGATCACAATCAAGGACAGAGTCAGAAACATTCTAGTAAATCGGACAAGAAATTCCTTTTTTTTTCAAAAAGAAATATAAATGTTTACAAGTGTTGTCACATGTGATGGACTGAATACGTGTATTGTCGAACATTGCTGATAAGATGTTAATACCATCGCTTAAGTTTTGGTCTAATAAATAAATAAATAGCGAGACAAAATGTTTTACTCAATCTTTACAAATAATGGTACAATAAACCAAAGGATATTCAAGTTATATCAATAAAATATCATAGTGTTCAGTCGACCCATTTAAAATGTCTCTGTTCATTAATACAGCGTCAGGTTGTTTTTATATTAATGCTAGATATATTTTGATTGGGTCGACTGCTATAATCTTTTATTGATGGAACTTAAAGTTCCTGTGAATAAACGACGAAAATACCCCACCAGGTTGACATATATGTTGTCGGTTTAGTGACCTACCTATTGAACTAATTAGTTGTGACTGAGTTAATGTACCGATTAGTATTTTAACAATTTATGATTTTAGTTGAAATATTTTATATGAAAAGTGTGTTAAAGAAGCGCTAAGTACATGTATTTTAATAATTAATAATTGTATTTACATAGATCATTCCGCTTTTTATGCCCCCACCAATAGGGTGGTCATATATATTTATTTTAGCTGAAACTGAGTCAATTAGCTTTTTATATATTAAACTAGGTCCTTCAGATTTTGGTACTTGAAACTAGGTATTTGAGCCGTTTGACAGCTGGGACTGGGGCTTGCGAAGTTGGTGAGGTTCGTTTTTATACTAAAATGGTGTTTTATACTAAAATCATCGTTCGACAGGTAAATCTCAAATCTAATTATCCATATACACTAGCTCGTAGATGCGTCACAGATAAGCTGAGCTGTTAGTTTCAAGATAAGATTATCGTGTATTTCATTTGGTCCATATTTTCGTGTGAAAATATAACTGCAGAATGATGTCACTAAACTACATATTATAATGCTTGTGAAAATGTCACAATCGAATCTAAACTACGATACTTACAATATAAATATCTAAAAAAATATTGTACCAAACAAGTCATTCCTTTTTCAATGTCGTTATGGAATCAAGCACATGTTCCTTTTTTAACATGTTGCTCAAACATTTGTTCTTGAAATGTCATGAAATCCAAATACTTTGGAACAGATGCTCTTTGTTTCTACAACACAATAATATAAATTTATCAAATAGTATCATTAGGACATAATGAACTTATAAATATCAATAGTATTCTAAACTATGTAATTAGTCTTGGAAAATGCTATTTATTCAAATGCAAAGTTAGAAAAAATCACTACCATCGTTTCCTTATTTCATTCTGTTCATACAAGGCCGCAATAATACTGAAATGAATGGAATTTAATAAGCATAGACAACAATGCAACATGAATGATCAGGGATAACACTCTACCCTCTTTCTGTATTTATCTCTGCTCGACTATCCTGATATATTCGTGTCTCTTTTTTCCTTATCTCACTTGAATCCTTACACACAATTACTCAACTGTAAACAAGAACTAATAATATAAACGTGTTGACTAACATTTGCTTAATCTCAATTCAGTATAGTCTACTTTTTACTTTGTAACATCTAATTAAACATGCCACCAACTGATTTAAATGTAATTTGTAATTAGAATTATTCAGTATGTAGTTAGAACTGTATGACCTCTCCCCAATATATGGTGGGGGCATAAAACACTTTATCTTAATTGATTTCAAATGAATGTATATTAATATAGTCTGCTGTTTCACAATAAAACCTCTGTAAGCTTTAATAACAATAACACTTCATTTAAATGGCGAAAAAAGCATTCTTAGAGGGAAGAGGGAATAAGCTGCAACTGGTGTGTACACGAATTTAAGACGCTCCCTAAATCTAAAAGATAAAACTTATGTAACTCTGCAGATGCCACAGGCAATACTTCATACACTTCAAACAATTTATCATTAATCTTCTTTTAAGTCATACTATTCGTATGTGCACTTATCGTCGGAAACAACAAGCTGCCCAAGTCACTTAGAAGCAATAATTAAATACATGTATGTTCAATGTTAACTAAAACCATATATTTAGGTATAGATGTACAACCTTAAAGTTGATCGACAATGTCAAACTCACAAAATTAATAATGTAATTATTTGAGTTGCAACCTGCTATGCAAACAAGGCGTCTGTGCCTCATCGGCGAGAAATGATGGGGCTGTGGAATATTGTCCCACACATCTATAAGGAAAACACGTAACTTCTTAAACGCTCTAATGTTTCTGGTTGATGATGCGTGAAGACATATGCACACTTGCTGTAGTTATATAGTTCCGAGGGGAGTGATGCATATTTAAACTAGAACCAAGTCTCATAATATCAGCATAACTGCGATTCCAAAACCTTTCCTGTGCAAAATAAAACAATACACAATGCACACACGCGGTCATCTCCGCACTGTATGTTTCGTTGATTTCCTACTATGAATTATTTATATGCAAAGGAGGTTCATCCGTAAATGTGATTATTGCAATTTGTTCCATGATGACCCGACCAATTGACAAGTTACATGAATATTGTACGTTTCCTGGACATAATTGATGTGGTCTGTCACTAACAGAAGATTGAAACATACCATGTCCTGGGTAAAATAATGATGTTTGCAACTTAATTAATTCTATATCTAGTCACAAGTGCAATCTGCCGATCATGATTAGCAAGTTGATATACAGTGTACGTGTTTTCTGTTTTGTGATGTCAGTGGTCATGTCACAATACGTATTGTCTAGAGAAGTATGGTGAAGAATGGTAAAACAATGCTGCAATATGGAATTGGTGTACTCAACAAAACGTGCACAAAGAGTAATACTAGATAATTAGTTCAAAATATCAAGCTGCTTCACGTTTTTTAAAGTGGACTTTGTCGTTGTGCTTTGTTTGGTGTGGTGTGGTATAGTTTGGTGTTGTGCGGTGTAGTTTGGCGTGGTGCGGTGTAGTTATGTGTGGTGCGGTATAGTTAGGTGTGTTGTGGTGTTGTATAGTGTGTTGTAGTCATATTGGTTATTTGGGGGTTGTTGACATATCATAGTGGTCTAACGCAAACGTAAAGCGCGTTGCTAGACCACGTGGCCATTGCAATATAGGATTCAATCCACTATTAGCGCAAAGTAAGTGATTAGATGTCCGTTGGTCAATTCTGGATATGGAATATATCTCTCGAAATATTAGAATCCAAACGTACACGTAAATTAATACTTCTTGTACGTACCGGAGAACATGTTGACATTAAAATACACTATTTACCCGTACATCAAATTACGTGAAGGAAGGCAATGTTTGAATTTAGTTCGGCGTTAATATTAGTTGATCTTTATTAAATATTGCAAACTAAATATATTAACTAAATCAGCAGTAGACTTTTTATATCAATTCCATGTTGGTTAATGTTCTCAGGTCATGTGTGATCAAGCAGTTACCATGACAGTTACCATGGCAGTTACCATCGCAGTTTCATGATAAAATAGATGAGCGGACAGGGAAGGCATCACTCAACCTAAACAGCTGAGTACAGAAAACATAAAAAAACATCACATACTACAACTACACGACACAATGCACAACACTACAAATAGACGACTTTATAACAAAAGGGCACAGACAAAACTTCTTTGATCACCATAGTTATGCTACCTACTTACTGTCTTCAAAGTAGGAGTTATCTTTATTACATAATATAAATTAACAGAGACACAAACATTGTACATATTATAGAATGCATTCCATTAATAAAAAGTTTATTAGTAGATAATGTTTGATTAAGCTGATGTATTATATAAATAAATCGCTTATTCATAAGGTTTAAGTGCGCACAACCCACGAGCAATAGAACACAGCGGGACCAGGGAGCCATGTCAGATACCAAAGTCATTGATCACGGCGCCATAGATTGTGAAGGCATCTTCTCGCGGTGTTTACATTTCTGTGTATATCGTTGATGGATCAGAGAGACTTAACTGCTAGTAAAACACTTGTAAAATACATTAGAATCTACACTAAGATATCACACACGGAAAATGCTTGGAAAAGCATCACTGATTTGGCTGACAGTGTTTATTTATTCAGTTGTCTTTCAAGAAGTATCCAATTTGCTAGAAGAAAATATGCTTTTTTGGTGTCGGGGAGGGTGCAGAACGGCAATATATAATATGTAGTTCATGGTCAGTCAGAACATTCGCAGGAACTTGCATAGTTGAAACAATAAATTGTAAAAAAAAAATGAAAAAAATATCGAAAAAAAATTCAGTAGATCTAGGCACACCAATAAAATACATACATGTATTTTACTACAGGCCAAAGACCTAAATATATGTATATTTAGGTCTTTGTACAGGCTCTCAGTATTGAAAAAAAAAGTTTTGCTTTTTTTTTTAAATTATGCAAGTTCCTGTGGAATATTACACTTTTAAGGTACTTTTAATATACTCGCAATAATGCGTTTTTTGTAGTTTTGCACCTTAATAATATTGTGTTTCTGTCTTTGCGAAACCCTTAAGGTGCGAAACTACAAAATTACGCGTTATTGCGAGTATACTTACGCGAAAATCGCAATACTTTTAATGGTCATACAATTTTTTTTTCTGAAAAACAATTAACGAAAAAGGTTTCTTTGCAACATATTTCTAAATACAGAACTCATCAATTTAATGGTATAATTATAAACTTTAATAAAATAGTAGCCGATATATATTGGGGACGCAAATTATTAATTCGATGTTATAAAGACAATACAGTCCGTAAAACCCGCGCGTTGCGTGTAAGGCAGCTTTTTTTTGGTGAAGACAGCGGGAAATAAGTTTTGCGCGACTTCAGTAGGATACGTATTTGTTCTTGTTGGTGTTGTTCTCGTTGCTTGTGAGAGTGAATACTTACATATAAGTCCTTTCCGAATACAATTAGTTAAAAGGAGATCCCGCCCCGATAACTATTGCTGGGTCCGCGTATGTTTGAATACATGTATGCGTTTTGGTAGGTCACATTCACAGATGTTGTTTTTCTAGAGTGATACACACGTCGAGCATGGTTGACACGAATAAGCATGATTCATGTGATTGCAATTAAATAGTAATCAGCGTCATTGATTTTAGCAAACTGAGCAGAAATATATCTTTAGCCACAGGTAGTAATGACACAAGTCATTTAACTTTCAGATAATATCACTATTACTGTAAATGCATCAAATTAACTACCTAGGCCTATTCCAGATCATCGAGGAAACAAGTAAACGATTGCTTTGATTACTTTGATAGGTTATGTCAACTTTACCAATCTACCCGTCTTAAGATAATTCGCGGGTCTACGATGAACAGGATTTACGAAATCCGGATTAACGGAATACTAGTACACACGCCAACGCACGCGTTCAATATGCACTGTCCTTAGCATCTGCCTTGTCCAACTAGCGACTGATATAAGTGTAGGAGTTCGGCATCGTATATATTCATCGGCAACATTTCATCGTTCTATCTGCAACTCCTCATGTTCTGCTACATTACTGCAACCTTTCCGCACTGCAGGAAACACTCGAGGACAACTCTCGGAACTTACGGCTACTTTTCGAGTTGCATTCGGCTACTTTAGATCAGTTTCGGTATTTATACCGCAACATGTCGTATGCTGAACCTCGCATACATCCCGAACTAGTCCGAAAAAGGGCTCCGCCCATTTTATTGGTAAATGATCCCGAAGGGTTCTCGAAACAAGCAAAATGTTATCAACAACTCATCCGAATAGCATTCGGGCTTAGTGAACGACAGGTCCTATCAGTCTGTAACTCGCAAATTAAGGTTTATATAATCTACCGGTTATAATAATTGCTTGTCTGTTTATAATTAACATTGCATGAAACATTGCATAAAATTATGGCTAGCAATCAATAACTAGATAAATAGGCATCAGACATTAAGTTATCGATCGTTATGTAATATGCTTGATATAAATTCACGTAAAGCCAAATTTAATTAAGTGTGACAGAACAGCTATCCTTATGTACATGTCGTACGTATTGTTTGACATAACCTAGATGCACAAAACTAGATAAAGCAAATGCCGAAATCTTTTTGAACGCTGATTTACTACTAACGACGCAAACTATAGTTAGGTGACAAAAGTGAGTCCCCACATGACAATTTAAGTGGACAGTTTGACTTTCTTTTTGTGTTTATACTTACTTGACATGACTATTAGAATTCTACTGAAGTCAAATGTGATAACATATGCCAAAATAGTTCAATCATAATATGGCGAATGCCAGAAAAACATCATATTTATCAAGTTTATGGTTGTCAGGCAATTTCAGAATATCAACGACAGTTCTTGACTTCTACGTTAAGTCTATTAGCCATGATTACAGACTTTCATAATGATGTTTTTCTTTAATACACATACTAAAGGAACGATAGACATTCAGTTTATTTCGATTGTTTATTAGTTGTCATATTTTCAATTGGCTAATTTTAAACTCTCAAAGTCAATGAAGAAAATACGTTTCTCATTAACTTCAATGTAAATTTGGTCATTTTGATCTCTAAATATATACGTATACGAACTTGATTCAACAGCTTGCTATTTCCGTATTCTTTGAACAAACTTTATCATAAGGTACAACATATTGTGTTTAAGGTCAACCTTGATTAATAAATGTTTCAAATTATCGTTTTGTTTTACCATGGCAACACCTTAAAATGAAACGGATTCTTGACTTGTCCGTAGCGTATACAGAACGAAAACAACATAATTATGTACAAAGGCGTGTGATCGCGTGTACCGAACGTATCACAAGCGATCATAACGTATGTGCAAGGTTTGCGTAATGTTAGTCTACCTTATGCCAATCGTATACAAAACGTGTCTTGCACGTGCATATTCCGACGATCAGGTACACATTTTAGCCGGTTTAGCGTGCGACACCTTGTTTCAACGTGATGTTTTACTTGTGTAAAACGTACCATTAACTTATCCAACGTACAAAAACGTGTTTGCCAAAGGCTTGTAAGTTCGACATGCGCTTTAGTTCGACAGGGCCCTAAAATTCGATAACTTGTTTGCCAAAATGATCACAAAATCGACATAGGCTGTTGTAATTCGGTTTTAGTTCGACACAGTCCTAGCCTTACAAATTTCAACAATACACGGGTAAATAGGTAATTTACGTACTCATTTTACAATCGAATAGAGCAGTTTCTGTTACACTATGGTGAGTTAATGTTGATGACAGCACGAGATATATTAATGCAGTATATTGTCCTTGGATGGATTGGATATATATTGACGAATGTTTATTCATCTCGTACCTTCAATCAGTAAACAAGTTAAGAATTTGGCGCCACCAAATTAATTAACACTTGAGATTGTTCATCATCGGTCTGAAATAAAGTGATTGCAGGAATTGTATCTACTAATGTGATCATGTGTGTTCTCATTTAGCTACATAATGATAAAACAATAAATGTATATAATGAATGTATTAACATATAATGCATTATCAAAGAATACACTAATGTATTGTATCCCATTATAATTGTTCAAACGGGCAATACATAGCATCTTCTTCTGCATATCAACAACTACCAATTTATTTGAACAAGTGGAGGTTTGCCATGTTTTTGCTCATACGTCACGTGACTTATCTAATTGGTTATATATTGAAAGTGTTTGTAGTTAAGATGATTAGCCCACTAAAGCAACAACACAGCATGAAGTCGATACAAGTATTTTTCATACATTAATTCATTAATTACATTATATAATTAGAACCATCACTGTTGTGATCAGGGTATGAAATCATATAAGTTACAGGATGGACAAGTTCAGGGGTGGTATTCACAAAGCCTCTTAGTGGAAAACTGAAATATTTTAGCTTAAGTCAAAAATTTGTGCTGCTCATATTTTCCTCAAATTGAAAGTTAGCCAATGTATTCTTATTGAGTATTGTAGCTCTGTACAGAGGGGTTCGAACTTATGCATACAGTTCACCAATTTTAATTGTCGTGTTTATCTGACATACCGTACTTAAGGAATTTGTATGTTTTTAAGACAATTCACAATTTTCTTCTAAAATGCTTTATAAATACTAGCCCAGAAGTAAAGTTGGGTTGCAGTGTTGGTGCTATCTGTGTCACAATTCTTTATGCTAAAGGAACAATGTATGAAGTCGTATCACATAGTTTAATACATTGATACATTGAATAAAGTATTTTTATACTCCGACACGCCCACTGATTCCATTCAAAAAGTGTACATTATTTTCGTAAGCGTACACTTTTGTGAGCTATAAGAAAACTGTTTCACTCAGAAAATAATTGCCATAAACGGTCAATTAGATGAAAACTATGACAAATCTGTGTAACAGTTAAATAAACGACATTGTAACTGATTGCCTAAAGCATAAAACATGGAGCAAGGAAATTGTATAAACACACAGCATGGATTAATATGCTGCATTACTGTAAAAAACATCAAGTTTGTGGCGTTCAATTTTATTCAATGTCTTGGTTAAACTATATCATAAAATTCAATCCTCACAATTTATCTACACCCCAACAACTATACATGTTTTATAAACTCCAGAGTAAAACTCCTCTAAATTAAATGAGTTTACAGTATTAATTATCAATAGCTGTTGACACAGAACTACAATCCATTTGTAAGCTTGAAACATAGATTGTGCAAATTGGCAATCAATTGCAAGAAACATGAATTATATACAATTACATCGACCGATTAATGGCTATAACTTTTTTCCATTTTTTTTTCATGAGCATTGCTGATGCCAATAAGTATCACTTCAATACAACATTGGATTGTCTTTGTGCTATGTACAGTATTTATTAGATCAATAAATATATACATGTGAAAATATGTCATTTCGTTAAGGATCATATCATAATGCCTTAACATTCACAAAACAGTTAACAATCTATTAGAAGCTTTTTATATGAACCTGATTGAAAATAATTTCATGGATTGTCTATTTTTAAATACAAAATAAAAGACAAATAATATGCACAGATATGTACCTTTGTGCATCAAGCCTGTATCATCAGTCACCAATGTGGAAACCTATAGATGTGTATTATTCTATGTGGTGTAGTAACACATGGGCATACTTGATGTTCACTCAATAAATTTTCACAAGCTATAAATGCTCAGCACTGTATGAATAGACAGTTAGATAATCCCTAAGGATCATTAGACCAAGCTTATTTTGAACATTAGAATTACATTTTCTAAAATGCAAATCATCTTCTGTTCTTGAATTGTGCCAGAATAGATTTTGATAATCATTGTCACTCTGGTGATCGTTTTGTTTTTGTCGGAGTATAAATCAGATATAGTACTAGTTATTTGTCCAAAGTGTCTTCTTACAAGGGTTATTGTACAGTTTTGTGAGGACAAACAACAAATTATCCTCGGCTTCGCCTCGGACAATTATGTTCTTTGTCCTCACAAAACTGTACAATAACCCTTGTAAGAAGACACTTTTGACAAATAACAAGTACTATATCTATTACATATTCCTTCTAATAAACATCAAAGTTGTTGCATTGGGGAGCGCTGGTTTAATTCACATTATCATGTACTGCTGGATATCGTATGAGCCATATTAACACATTTTTGTTGCATAATGATATTAGTTTCACTTACTCCGCCATGTTCTTACATCGGCCTGATTCAGTGTCTTGAGTCGGGTCGATATCGATTGTCTAATATGGCCTTACCCGCTCGTCAGGTCTGAACTGCATCAACCCATCCATTGTTTTGCGCATACGCTTAAGTCAAAAGTATCAAAGCTTCACCTATTTTATATTTCCCTGGCTTGGCTCTTTCTTGTGTGTATGTTAGTGCTAAGTACATTTGCACGTGTTTGGTTAAACCTAATTATATGGAAAACAAGTGCATATATATCTGGGTGGTATTCACAAAACCTCTTAAGGGAATACTTGGAATTTTCTTAAAATATTACAACTCCCGTAAGTGCATCAGCTCAAGATGAAGATGAAGATTGGCAATAGTTTACAAAGATTAGAACCATTTATTTGTAAAGAGCTATGTAATAATCATTGGTTATTCTTCGTGCCTAGTGAAATATTTTCAGCTCAATTTTTAAACTTAAGTCAAAATATTTTTCCCATAAGACGCATTGTGAATACCATCCATGGAGCGTAACTAGTTGCTATTCTCATGGATATTGTATATCATATTTGTTGTATAATCGAAAATGTTATTGTCTGACCAGATTAAACTGAGACTCCTTGCATAATTCGTTCAAGTCGGGAATTTTTCAAAGTTATAAAAACGTTTCCACTGCGCTACTATTCATGCTTGATTTTCTTTCGATTTTGTTTTACTTAATCTTTACAATATGTTCAATAAATCACAGGATGTTCAAGTTATATCAATAAAATATCATAGTGCTCAGTCGATCCATTTAAAGTTGTATTTTTGATTAATATAGCGTCAGGTTATATTATACAAATGCATAGAAATATTTTGATTGTGTTGACTGCTATGATCTTTGATTGATAGAACTTAAAATTCCTGTGAATAAAAGATGAACTGAATAACCCGCCAAATTGACACATATGTCGTTGGTTTAGTGATGTAATCCATGTAAGTTATGATTGTGCTAAAGTGCCGCTTAGAAATATAAACAATTTATAATAATGGTATTTGAAAGTTTTCATATGAAAAGGAAAATGTGTTAACAAAGCGCTAAGTATATCTATCTAAATAATTAATAATAGAATTTACATTTTTGGATCATTCCGTTTTTTATGCATTAACCATTAGGGTGGTCATATAGATTTGTTATAGCTGAAACTAGGTCAATTAGCTTTTTATAGATTTATTAGGTCATTTGGATTTTTGTACTTGAAAACTAGGTCTTTCAGTCGTTAGATAGCTGGGACTGGGGATTTCGGTGGTGAAGTTCAGTTTGATACTAAAATGGTGTTTTATCGTTCTACAAGTAATCTCAAATCTAAGTATCCAGATACACTGGCTCGTAGATGCGTCATAGATCTAAGCTGTAAGTTGCAAGCATACATTATATTGTATTTAATTAAGTCAAAATGTTCATGTGAAAATATAACTGCCGCATTATGTCATTAAAGTTAATATTATGATGCTGGAAAATTTGACAATCTATTCAAAACTATGATAATTTCAATATAAATATCTACAAAATATTGTACCAACAACCAATTGCTTTTTAAATTCGCTCGCTCCGCCCTTTTTAATCATTAAAATTTACTTAATATGTTCTAACTATAACTTAAATGTACATTTGAATCATGAACAAGTTCCATTAGGATAGAAATGTATAATGAACTATAATATTCCCAATAATTGGTGCGGACATAAAACATTAAACCAATCATTGACCTTAATTGATTTCAAATGAATGGATATTAATATAGTCACTGAGTTTGCTATTTCAGAGTAAATCCTCTTTGAGCTTTACTAACAATAACACTTCATTTAAATGGCGAAATAAGCATTATTGGAGGGGAGAGAGAATAAGCTGCAACTGGTGTGTATCTGTGTACCCGAATTCAAGGCGCTCCTTAAATCTGGAAGATAAACCTAATGTAGCTCTGCAGATGGCACGGGCAATACTTCATAAACTTCAAATGATTTATCTTTAATCTTCTTTTAAGTCATACTATTCATATGTGCACTCATCGTCGGAAACAACAAGCTGCCCAAGTCATTTAAAAGCAATAATTAAGTATGATAAAAGTAAACTAAAAGCATATCTGAAGGCATAGATATTCAATCTTAAATGTGATCGACAATGTCAAACTCACAAAATTAATAATGTATTTATTCGAGTTGCAACCTCCTATGCCAACCGGGCGTCTGTGTCCCATCGGCGAGAAATGATGGCGCTGTGGAATGTTGTTCCACGTAACTTCCCAAAAGCTCTGAAGTTTCTGGTTGATGATGCATGTAGACACTTGCACAATTGTTGTAGTTATATGATTCCGAGGGGATTGGTGCATATTTAAACAAAAGCCAAAAGATAATATTAAGTCAGACAGGGAAGGCAGCATTCAGCTTGACCAGCCACGCACAGAAAACATTAAAAGACACAATGCCCAACTAAACAAGTTATAATCCTCCCATGTCCAAGCTGTTGAAATTCTAAACTAACCAGTTTCAGCAATCAAAAAGCTGAAGTCTCATAGTACCAGCAGCCTGCCATTCCAAAACCTTTCCTGTGCAAAATAAAACAATACACGATACACACACGCGGTCATCACCGTACTATATGTTTCGTTGATTTTCTACTATGAATTATGCAAAGGAGGTTCATCCGTGAATGTGATTATTGCTATTTGTTTCATGATGACCCGATCAATTGACAGGTTACATGAACAGTGTACGTTTCCTGGACGTAATTGGTGTGGTCTGACACTAAGAGAAAATTGAAATGTTTCCTGGGTAAAATAATGATGTTTGCAACTTAATTAATTCTATATCTAGTCACAAGTGCAATCTTTCGAGCATGATTAGCAAGTTGATATATTTTACTGTTTTGTGGTGTCAGTGGTCATGTCACAATACGTATTGTCCAGAGAACTAAGGTGAAGAATGAAGAAACGATTGTACATTAAAACAATGGTGCACCAAAACAAAACCTGTACAAAGAGTAATAGTTGATCATTAGTTTGACGTAAACAATAAGATTTATACATTACGCTGCGGAATGGTACGTGATTCAGGAGCCTCTATATTGGTATATGTGTATACAAAAATTATATAACATTTATTCAAAATATCGAGCTGATTCGTTTTCTATAAAGTGGGCTTTCTTGTTCTGGTGTGGTGTGTTGTAGTCATATTCAGACTGGTTATTTGGGGGTTGTTGCCATATCCTAGTGGTCTAACGCGCACGTAAAGCGCGTTGCTATACGACATCGCCATGCAGTATAGGATCGAATCCCACTATTAGCGCAAATTAATTAATTAGATGCCCGTTGGTCAATTCTGGATATGGAATACATCTACCTTAAATATTATAATCCAAACATACAAGTAAATTAATACTTCATATACGAACCAGAGAACATGTTCATAACAAAATACACAATTTACCCGAATATCAAATCTGAAAGAACTTAATATATAATCACACAAAATACTTACCCGTCAATAAGTATCGGCCGGTGTTGTGGATAAACACTGTGGACGTGAAGGAAGACAATGTTTGAATTAAGTTCGGCGTTAATATTTGTAGAGCAATATAAACTATAATTGCAAACGAAAGATACTAACTGAATCAGCATTATACGTTGTTTAATGTTCTCAGGTCATGTGTGATCAGGCAGTTACGATGGCAGTTTCATGATCACTCAAAATTAACAGCCGAGTACAGGAACCATAAAAAACATCACATACCACAATCCACAACTACACAACACAATGCACAACACTACAAATAGACGACTTTATAACAAAAGCGCACAGGCAAAACTGCTTGGATAACCATAGCTATGTTACCTTCTCACTCTCTTCAATGAAGGAGTTATCTTTATTACATAATATAAATTAACAGAGACACAAACATTGTACATATAATATTGATGCATTCCATTAATAAAAAGTTTATTAGTAGATAATGTTTGATTAAGCTGATGTATTATATAAATAAATCGCTAATTCATTAGGTATAAGTGCGCACAACCCACAAGCAATAGAACACAGCGGGACCACGGAGCCATGTCAGATACCAAAGTCATTGATCACGGCGCCATAGATTGTGAAGTCATCTTCTCGCGGTGTTTACATTTCTGTGTATATCGTTGATGGATCAGATAGACTTAACTGCTATAGTAATACACTTGTAAAATACATTAGAATCTACACTAAGATATCACACACGGAAAATACTTGGAAAACCATCACTGATTTGGCTGACAGTGCTTTATTCATTCAGTTGTCTTTCAAGAAGTATCCTGTTTGAAAGAAGGAAATATGCTTTTTTGTGTCGGGAAGGGTGCAGAACGGCAACATATGTATAGTTCATGGTCAGTCACAACATAACACCTTTACAAGTGAAGATTGATATAGCCGAATAATAGAACAAACAATTTCATACAATTATCTCTGATAATTTCAACTACTTACTTGCCTCAAAGACAGACACGCCACTTGGCTTTTTTGAATTCCTGAGACAGTAATACTAGCCATTAAATATTTAACAATCGTATATGAACCCTCACACAGTGGGTGAAATTCGAACCACACCAACCGGGTGAGGATTCATACACAACTCTTATACTTACGTTTTTAATATTCAGACCTTATTATAAGTTTACTATGAATAGTACATACTACAAATAATTGTAGTACTAGTTCATGTACATGGTGGTTGAGTAATCTAAAGATCTATCAGCGAATGATTGAAGAATGTAACTCGTTTTAGAGCATAGTCCAGTTACGTATTGACTACGAAACCGTATCAGGGCCTATATGTAGCTAAGTCGCTAAGTCGACTTATTGTTATTCACTTTGATCAGATGTTTCTTCACATTTCGATAAAAAATATTGAAAAAGATCAGAAGTTTATAGGCTTGCAACTTTACGGAAGCATCAAAGGGACTCTAGATGTGAGAAAATATGTGAGATGTTTTGCACATGTCGACAAAATTAAAGCGAAATGCCCGAGTGATTTTGGTTGTCTCGCTTTAATTACTTCGAATTGATAAGAAACATCATATGTTTTTCTCAAAAACAATGAACAAAAAAGATTTCTTTGCAACATATTTCCATCCTCATACATCAGTGTTTAGTTTCGGACGAAGAATACTCTGGTGAACGAGAATGCAAATTTCTAAATACAGAACTTATCAATTTAAATGTATAATTATAAACTTTAATAAAATAGTAGCCGATATATAGCATGACATGTTTATACGAGAGTACTACTATTTTCCTACTGAGGACGCAAATTATCAATCCGATGTTATAGAGACAATACAGTCCGTACAACCCGCGCGTTGCATGTAAGGCAGCTTTTTTTGTTGTAGGCAGTGGGAAAAAAGTTTTGCGCGACTTCAGTAGGGTACGTATTTATTTGTTCTTGTTGGTGTTTTTCTCGTTGCTTGTGAGAGTGAAAACTTACATATATAAGTCCTTTTCGAATACAATTAGTTAACAGGAGATCCCATCCCGATAACAATTGCTGGGTCGGCGTTTGTTGGAATACATGTATGCGTTTTGGTAGGTCACATTCACAGATGTTGATTTTCTAGACTGTTACACACGTCGAGCATGGTTGACACGAATAAGCATGATTCATGTGATTGCAATTAAATAGTAATCAGCGTCATTGTTTTTAGCAAACTGAGCAGAAATATATCTTTAGCCACAGGTAGTAATGACACAAGTCATTTAACTTTCAGATAATATCACTATTACTGTAAATGCATCAAATTAACTACCTAGGCATATTCCAGATCATCGAGGAAACAAGTAAACGATTGCTTTGATTACTTTGATAGGTTATGTCAACTTTACCAATCTACCCGTCTTAAGATAATTCGCGGGTCTACGATGAACAGGATTTACGAAATCCGGATTAACGGAATACTAGTACACACGCCAACGCACGCGTTCAATATGCACTGTCCTTAGCATCTGCCTTGTCCAACTAGCGACTGATATAAGTGTAGGAGTTCGGCATCGTATATATTCATCAGCAACATTTCATCTTTCAATCGGCAACTCCTCATGTTCTGCTACATTACTGCAACCTTTCCGCACTGCCAGGAAACACTCGAGGACAACTCTCGGAACTTTCGGCTACTTTTCGAGTTGCATTCGGCTACTTTAGATCAGTTTCGGTATTTATACCGCAACATGTCGTATGCTGAACCTCGAATACATCCCGAACTAGTCCGAATAAAGGGCTCCGCCCATTTTATTGGTAAATGATCCCGAAGGGTTCTCGAAACAAGCAAAATGTTATCAACAACTCATCCGAATAGCATTCGGGCTTAGTGAACGACAGGTGCTATCAGTCTGTAACTCGCAAATTAAGGTTTATATAATCTACCGGTTATAATAATTGCTTGTCTGTTTATAATCAACATTGCATGAAACATTGCATAAAATTATGGCTAGCCATCAATAACTAGATAAATAGGCATCAGACATTAAGTTATCGATCGTTATGTAATATGCTTGATATAAATTCACGTAAAGCCAAATTTAATTAAGTGTGACAGAACAGCTATCCTTATGTACATGTCGAATGTATTGTTTGACCTAACCTAGATGCACAAAACTAGATAAAGCAAATGCCGAAATCTTTTTGAACGCTGATTTACTACTAACGACGCTAACTATAGTTAGGTGACAAAAGTGAGTCCCCACATGACAATTTAAGTGGACAGTTTGACTTTCTTTTTGTGTTTATACTTACTTGACATGACTATTAGAATTCTACTGAAGTCAAATTTGATAACATATGCCACAATAGTTCAATCATAATATGGCGAATGCCAGAAAAACATCATATTTATAAATTTTTTGTTGTCAGGCAATTTCAGAACATCAACGACAGTTCTTGACTTCTACGTTAAGTCTAGTAGCCATGATTACAGACTTTCATAATGATGTTTTTCTTTAATACACATAATAAAGGAACGATATACATTCAGTTTATTTCGATTGTTTATTAGTTGTCATATTTTCAATTGGCTAATTTTAAACTCTCAAAGTCAATGAAGAAAATACGTTTCTCATTGACTTCAATGTAAATTTGGTCATTTTGATCTCTAAATATATACGTATACGAACTTGATTCAACAGCTTGCTATTTCCGTATTCTTTGAACAAACTTTATCATAAGGTACAACATATTGTGTTTAAGGTCAACCTTGATTAATAAAGGTTTATCGTTTTGTTTTACCATGGCAACACCTTAAAATGAAACGGATTTTTGACTTGTCCGTAGCGTATACAGAACGAAAACTACATAATTATGTACAAAGGCGTGTGATCGCGTGTACCGAACGTATCACAAGCGATCATAACGTATGTGCAATGTTTGCGTAATGTTAGTCTACCTTATGCCAATCGTATACAAAACGTGTCCTGCACGTGCATATTCCGACGATCACGTACACATTTTAGCCGGTTTAGCGTACGACACCGTGTTTCAACGTGATGTTTTACTTGTGTAAAACGTACCATTAACTTATCCAACGTACAAAAACGTGTTTGCCAAAGGCTCGTAAGTTCGACATGCGCTTTAGTTCGACAGGGCCCTAAAATTCGATAACTTGCTTGCCAAAATGATCATAAAATCGACATAGGCTGTTGTAATTCGGTTTCAGTTCGACACAGTCCTAGCCTTACAAATGTCAACAATACACGGGTAAATAGGTAATTTACGTACTCATTTTACAATCGAATAGAGCAGTTTCTGTTACACTATGGTGAGTTAATGTTGATGACAGCACGAGATATAATAATGCAGTATATTGTCCTTGGATGGATTGGATATATATTGACGAATGTTTATTCATCTCGTACCTTCAACCAGTAAACAAGTTAAGAATTTGGCGCCACCAAATTAATTAACACTTGAGATTGTTCATCATCGGTCTGAAATAAAGTGATTGCAGGAATTTTATCTACTAATGTGATCATGTGTGTTCTCATTTAGCTACATAATGATAAAACAATAAGCTATATAATGAATGTTTTAACATATAATGCATTATCAAAGAATACACTAATGTATTATATACCATTATAATTGTTCAAACGGGCAATACATAGCATCTTCTTCTGCATATCAACAACTACCAATTTATTTGAACAAGTGAAGGTTTGCCATGTTTTTGCTCATACGTCACGTGATAAACACTTATCTAATTGGTTATATATTGAAAGTGTTTGTAGTTAAGATGATTAGCCCACTAAAGCAACAACACAGCATGAAGTCGATACAAGTATTTTTCATACATTAATTCATTAATTACATTATATAATTAGAACCATCACTGTTGTGATCAGGGTATGAAATCATATAAGTTACAGGATGGACAAGTTCAGGGGTGGTATTCACAAAGCCTCTTAGTGGAAAACTGAAATATTTTAGCTTAAGTAAAACAATTGTGCTGCTCATATTTTCCTCAAATTGAAAGTTAGCCAATGTATTCTTATTGAGTATTGTAGCTCTGTACAGAGGGGTTCGAACTTATGCATACAGTTCACCAATTTTAATTGTCGTGTTTATCTGACATACCGTACTTAAGGAATTTGTATGTTTTTAAGAAAATTCACAATTTTCTTCTAAAATGCTTTATAAATACTAGCCCAGAAGTAAAGTTGGGTTGCAGTGTTGGTGCTATCTGTGTCACAATTCTTTATGCTAAAGGAACAATGTATGAAGTCGTATCACACAGTTTAATACATTGACACATTGAATAAAGTATTTTTATACTCCGACACGCCCACTGATTCCATTCAAAAAGTGTACATTATTTTCGTAAGCGTACACTTTTGTGAGCTACAAGAAAAATGTTTCACCCAGAAAATAATTGCCATAAATGGTCAATTCGATGAAAACTATGACAAATCTGTGTAACAGTTAAATAAACGACATTGTAACTGATTGCCTAAAGCATAAAACATGGAGCTAGGAAATTGTATAAACACACAGCATGGATTAATATGCTGCATTACTGTAAAAAACATCAAGTTTGTGGCGTTCAATTTTATTCAATGTCTTGGTTAAACTATATCATAAAATTCAATCCTCACAATTTATCTACACCCCAACAACTATACATGTTTTATAAACTCCAGAGTAAAACTCTTCTACATTAAATGAGTTTACAGTATTAATTATCAATAGCTGTTGAAACAGAACTACAATCCATTTGTAAGCTTGAAACATAGATTGTGCAAATTGGCAATCAATTGCAAGAAACATGAATTATATACAAGTACATCAACCGATTAATGGCTATAACTTTTTTCCATTTTTTTTCATGAGCATTGCTGATGCCACTATCACTTCAATACAACATTGGATTGTCTTTGTGCTATGTACAGTATTTATTAGATCAATAAATATATACATGTGAAAATATGTCATTTCGTTAAGGATCATATCATAATGCCTTAACATTCACAAAACAGTTAACAATCTATTAGAAGCTTTTTTATATGAACCTGTTTGAAAATAATTTCATGGATTGTCTATTTTTAAATACAAAATAAAAGGCAAATAATATGCACAGATATGTACCTTTGTGCATCAAGCCTGTATCATCAGTCACCAATGTGGAAACCTATAGATGTGTATTATTCTATGTGGTGTAGTAACACATGGGCATACTTGATGTTCACTCAATAAATTTTCACAAGCTATAAATGCTCAGCACTGTATGAATAGACAGTTAGATAATCCCTAAGGATCATTAGACCAAGCTTATTTTGAACATTAGAATTACATTTTCTAAAATGCAAATCATCTTCTGTTCTTGAATTGTGCCAGAATAGATTTTGATAATCATTGTCACTCTGGTGATCGTTTTGTTTTTGTCGGAGTATAAGTCTGATATAGTACTAGTTATTTGTCCAAAGTGTCTTCTTACAAGGGTTATTCTACAGTTTGTGAGGACAAACAACAAATTATCCTCGGCTTCGCCTCGGACAATTATGTTCTTTGTCCTCACAAAACTAAGAAGACACTTTTGACAAATAACAAGTGCTATATCTATTACATATTCCTTCTAATAAACATCAAAGTTGTTGCATTGGGGAGCGCTGGTTTAATTCACATTATCATGTACTGCTGGATATCGTATGAGCCATATTAACACATTTTTGTTGCATAATGATATTAGTTTCACTTACTCCGCCATGTTCTTACATCGGCCTGATTCAGTGTCTTGAGTCGGGTCGATATCGATTGTCTAATATGGCCTTACCCGCTCGTCAGGTCTGAACTGCATCAACCCATCCATTGTTTTGCGCATACGCTTAAGTCAAAAGTATCAAAGCTTCACCTATTTTATATTTCCCTGGCTTGGCTCTTTCTTATGTGTATGTTAGTGCTAAGTACATTTGCACGTGTTTGGTTAAACCTAATTATATGGAAAACAAGTGCATATATATCTGGGTGGTATTCACAAAACCTCTTAAGGGAATACTTGGAATTTTCTTAAAATATTACAACTCCCTTAAGGGCATCAGCTCAAGATGAAGATGAAGATTGCCAATAGTTTACAAAGATTAGAACCATTTATTTGTAAAGAGCTATGTAATAATCATTGGTTATTCTTCGTGCCTAGCGAAATATTTTCAGCTCAATTTTTAAACTTAAGTCAAAATATTTTTCCCTTAAGACGCATTGTGAATACCATCCATGGAGCGTAACTAGTTGCTATTCTCATGGATATTGTATATCATATTTGTTGTATAATCGAAAATGTTATTGTCTGACCAGATTAAACTGAGACTCCTTGCATAATTCGTTCAAGTCGGGAAATTTCCAAAGTTATAAAAACGTTTCCACTGCGCTACTATTCATGCTTGATTTTCTTTCGATTTTGTTTTACTTAATCTTTACAAATAATGTTCAATAAACCACAGGATGTTCAAGTTATATCAATAAAATATCATAGTGCTCAGTCGATCCATTTAAAGTTGTCTTTTTGATTAATATAGCGTCAGGTTATATTATAAAAATGCATAGAAATATTTTGATTGTGTTGACTGCTATGATCTTTGATTGATAGAACTTAAAATTCCTGTGAATAAAAGATGAACTGAATAACTCGCCAAATTGACACATATGCCGTTGGTATAGTTATGTAATCCATGTAAGTTATGATTGTGCTAAAGTGCCGCTTAGAAATATAAACAATTTATAATAATGGTATTTGAAATATTTCATATGAAAAGGAAAATGTGTTAACAAAGCGCTAAGTATATCTATTTAAATAATTAATAATAGAATTTACATTTTTGGATCATTCCGTTTTTTTATGCATTTACCATTAGGGTGGTCATATAGATTTGTTATAGCTGAAACTAGGTCAATTAGCTTTTTATAGATTTATTCGGTCATTCGGATTTTTGTACTTGAAACTAGGTCTTTCAGTCGTTAGATAGCTGGGACTGGGGATTTCGGTGGTGAAGTTCAGTTTGATACTAAAATGGTGTTTTATCGTTCTACAAGTAATCTCAAATCTAATTATCCAGATACACTGGCTCGTAGATGCGTCATAGATCTAAGCTGTAAGTTGCAAGCATACATTATATTGTATTTAATTAAGTCAAAATGTCCATGTGAAAATATAACTGCCGCATTATGTCATTAAAGTTAATATTATGATGCTGGAAAATTTGACAATCTATTCAAAACTATGATAATTTAATATAAATATCTACAATATATTGTACCAACAACCAATTGCTTTTTAAATGTGAAATCAAGTGCATATTCATTTTGATTACATGTTCATTGTTACAGATAAACACTTGTTCTTGGAATATCAATAAGGTCAAATATTTTCGAATAGATGATCTTTGTTTCTACACCAAAATAATATAAATGTACATTTGAATCATGAACAAGTTCCATTAGGATACAAATGTATAATGAACTATAATACTCCCAATAATTGGTGCGGACATAAAACATTAAACCAATCATTGACCTTAATTGATTTCAAATGAATGGATATTAATATAGTCACTGAGTTTGCTATTTCAGAGTAAATGCTCTTTTAGCTTTACTAACAATAACACTTCATTTAAATGGCGAAATAATCATTATTGGAACGGAGAGAGAATAAGCTGCAGCTGGTGTGTATCAGTGTACCCGAATTCAAGGTGCTCCTTAAATCTGGAAAATAAAACTTATGTAGCTCTGCAGATGCCACAGGCAATACTTCATAAACTTCTAATGATTTATCTTTAATCTTCTTTTAAGTCATACTATCAATATGTGCACTCATCGTCGGAAACAACAAGCTGCCCAAGTCATTTAAAAGCAATAATTAAATATGTTCAATGTAAACTAAAAGTATTTCTGTGGGTATAGATTTACAAACTTAAAGTTGATCGACAATGTCAAACTCACAAAATTAATAATGTATTTATTTGAGTTGCAACCTGCTATGCACACCCAGCGTCTGTGCCTCATCGGCGAGAAATGATGGGGCTGTGGAATGTTGTCACACACATCTATAAGGAAAACACGTAACTTCCCAAACGCTCTGAAGTTTCTGGTTGATGATGCATGAAGACATTTGCACAATTGTTGTAGTTATATTATTCCGATGGGGATTGATGCATCTTTAAACAAGAACCAAGTCTCATACAAATGTAGTATCAGCATAACTGCCATTCCTGTGCCAAATAAAACAATACACAATGTACACACGCGGTCATCTCCGCACTGTATGTTTCGTTGATTTCTTACTATGAATTATGCAAAGGAGGTTCAGCAGTAAATGTGATTTTTGCAATTTGTTCCATGATGACCCGACCAATTGACAAGTTACATGAATATTGTACGTTTCCTGGACATAATTGATGTGGTCTGTCACTAACAGAAGATTGAAACATACCATGTCCTGGGTAAAATAATGATGTTTGCAACTTAATTAATTCTATATCTAGTCACAAGTGCAATCTGCCGAGCATGATTAGCAAGTTGATATACAATGAACGTGTTTTCTGTTTTGTGATGTCAGTGGTCATGTCACAATACGTATTGTCTGGAGAATTATATGGTGAAAAATGGTAAAACAATGCTGCAATATGGAATTGGTGTACTCAACAATACGTGCACAAAGAGTAATACTAGATAATTAGTTCAAAATATCAAGCTGCTTCACGTTTTTTAAAGTGGACTTTGTCGTTGTGCTTTGTTTGGTGTGGTGCGGTGTAGTTTGGTGTGTTGTGGTGTGGTGTTGTGTGTTGTGGTTTTGTATGGTGTAGTGTAGTCATATTGAGACATGCAGAAAAAGATCGAATCCCACTATTAGCGCGAACTATTTGATTAGATGTCCGTTGGTCAATTCTGGATATTGAATATATCTCCTTTAAATATTATAATCCAAACATACTCGTAAATTAATACTTCATATACGAACAAGAGAACACGTTCATAATAAAATACACTATTTACCCGTACATCAAATCTGGAGGAAATTTATATGTAGTCACACTAATTACTTACCTGTCAATAAGTATCGGCCGGTGTTGTGGTCAAACACTGTGAACGTGAAGGAAGACAATGTTTGGAATCTAGTTAGGCGTTAATATTTGTAGAACTATTGGTAGGGTGGCAATCTCAAGAAAAAAAAGTTGGGGTAGGACCTCTCTGTTAACAAGACATGTCATATACCAAAATGTTCGGGTAAGTCCATAGTATCTGAGACTGCCGGCATAAATTGCCAAAAGTGGTGGCGTTCCGAGAAATCCAAGATGGCGTCCAAGATGGCCGCCTTTTTGACAGTATTAGCTTAATATTAATGTTATGAAAATATCAGGAATATGATGCAACTTTTTGAAAAAATTTTGCTTAATTGTTATAGACACAGCATCACTATTTTTAACTAAAATATTTTTAGAATCTTCAAAGGTCGATGTCAAGGTCATTTACAGGTAAAACCAATGTAAAAATGGCTTAAAACGCTTTTTCACCTGGTATCTTCTTTGTTTGTATAGCATTTATTGACAAAAACTATCCACATTGATCATTTAAATGAAGGTTTACATTCAACAGTTTAAATAAAACTACTTTGGAACACATTGGCATTCAAGTAATGGGGATACACAGTATATCTTGTACTATGTGCTTTTCTTACCCCACCCACCATTTTTATACAAGAAATATGTACTCATGTATTCTGAAAGTTTTACAAAAGATGTCTGTGATAAAAATGTTTATTATTATGATATATCTATAGTGGCATTCATTTGTGACTAAAATTCACCAGCAAAATCCAAGATGGCGTCCAAGATGGCCGCCATAATATATAATGTCCCTTGTATAGCATTAAGCAGGATTTAAACAGTTGTTTTTCAGGTGAGGTGGCCACAAAAGTAGATCAAGAACTGATTCATACCAAAATTTCCTTATGTGACGATAAATTAGTGTATAGACCTGCTGTCGTACATTGTAAAAGGGTGGTGAGGACCAGGAAATCCAAGATGGCCGCCATTAATGGTCAATCCATATAAAGTATGTTCAAATTACTATGAGACAGTATCATACATGGGTGTAAAGATACATGTTAGCATGCAAATTACTCATATGCTACTGTGCATCAAATACGCATACTACATTGACCACTTTGAAGCAAAGTTCAAGGTAATGTCAAGGTCAAAGTATGAAAAATAAATGAAAAATACTATTCCTGGTGGTGATAAGTACCACAGACCAGTAGGTCATTGATAAGGTGTACACATATAAATTGGTGGTGTTGAATACCTCTTTTGGTCTTGTATAGATGTACTTGGAGGTTGTTTAGAACACCATAATGGCATTGAATTAGTGTAATTGTTGGATGTGGGTACCCCACTACTCCTGAAATGGGTGTATGAGATGGAGGCAAGTACGGCAATGTCATAGGGCAGTGGGTTTATTGGGTGATGATGAATACCCCATAGGACATTGGATTTGTGTATTGTTTGGTGCTTGGTGCCCTATACAGCCTGAAATGAGTGTATTATGTGGATGAGTATATTCCACAGGAATTTGAATGAGTGCATTTGGTGGTGGCGAGGAGTACCAAATACTTCTTTAAAGGGTATAGCTTATTATGTGGTGGTGATCAGTACCTAATGTGGCATAATGTACGTGTAGGGGGAACTTAGTGCATTTGGTACAGGTTGTTATCCCATAGGGCATTGAATTGGTGTATTATGTGGTGGTTAGCACTCTATATTGTCTTAAATGGGTAAATATTTGGGTTGTGAGTATGTCGTATGGCCTTAAACCAGTGAAATCGGAGAAGAGGTAGATCTCTTGGGGATTTGAATGGGTGTATTTGGTGGTACTGAGATACCCATCCATGCCAAATACATTGTACACTCATTCAATGCCCTGTAGGATAGGCACCACCACCTTAAACGCCCATTTCAGGCCTTTTGGGGCACCAACCACTAAGAAATACACCTATTCAGTGACCTATGGGATATTCACCGTGATTAAATTAACCAAATCAAGACTCTTCGCATAATCACTACCACCAAATAAACACATTTAATACCTACAATGGGACACTAGTACTCAACACAACCAAATTTACACATTCAATATCATATTGGGTTTTCTTTACCGATTAATACACCCAATCAATTGTATTTGTGGAATTCAGTTCGGGCCATTTGGGTATGTATCATCCCCAAATACACCCATATGACATTCTCATAACCCATTAAGTCACACACGTCCCTAAAGACCTAAATAATGCACCCACTTCAGGCCATTTGGTGTACCCCCACCACATAATACACTCATTCAATGTCCTATTGGGTACTCCCCACCACATAATACACTCATTCAATGCCCTATGGGTTACTTGCCACCACCTAATATACTCATTCAATGTCCTATGGGGTACTTGCCACCACCTAATACACTCATTTAATGTCCTATGGGGTACTCGCCACCACCCAATACACTCATTCAATGCCCTATGGGGTATTCTCCAGCACCTAATACACTCATTCAATGTACTATGGGGTACTTGCCACCACCTAATACACTCATTCAATGTCCTATGGGATACTCGCCACCACCTTATATACCCATTCAAAGCCCTATGGAGAACCCCCACCACATAATACACTCATCCAAAGCCCTATGGGATACTCGCCACCACCTTATATACCCATTCAATGCCCTGAGGGGAACCCCCACCACATAATACACTCATTCAATGTCCTATGGGATACTCGCTACCACCTAATACACTCATTCAATGCCCTATGGGGTACTTGCCACCACCCAATATATTCATTCAATGTCCTATGGGTTACTTGTCACCACATAATACACTCATTCAATGCCCTATAGGATACTTGCCACCACCTAATATACTCATTCAGTGCACTATAGGGTACTCCCCACCACCTAATACACTCATTCAATGCCCTATGGGGTACTCCCCACCACCTAATACACTCATTCAATTCCCTAGGGGGTACTCGCCACCACCTAATACACTCATTCAATGCCCTTTGGGGTACTCGCCACCACCTAATACACTCATTCAATGTCCTATTGGGTACTCGCCACCACCTTAAACACCCATTTAATGTCCTATGGGGAACTTGCCATGGTAATAATTTAAACCAATGTACCCAATCAAGGTACTATAGTGAAATTTCCACCACCTAATACACCCATTTCAGGCCATTTTGGCTACCCACAAACAACACATACAACAATATACACCCATTCAGTTCCCTTTGAGATACTCACCACCACCAAAAACACCAATTCAATGCCCTATTGGGTACACACCACCAAAAAATACACCTACTTAATGTCTTGTGTTGTACTCTAAACCACCAAGTACACCCCATGTAACACAGTGTGAAGACATATTGGGTACTCACCACCACCAAATACACCCGTTCAAAGTCTTTTGGGGTACGAACGACCATATAATACACCCATTTCACGCCACATAGGGCTCTAACCTCCAAGAATCCCCCCATTTCAGTGCAATATAGGGCATTTATTACCACCCAATACACCAATTCAATGCTCTATGTGGTACTCACCACCATCTAGTACACCCATGTCAGACAATGTAGGGTTACAACAAACACCAAATAAATGCCCTATGGAGCACTCACCACAACCAAATACACCCTTCAATGCCCTATGGGGTATTCACCTCCACCTAACACACCAATGCAATGCTCTATGGGGAAATAACCTGCACCATAATTTGAAATACGCTCATTTAAGGCCCTGTACTATAGTGATACTCACCACCACATAATGCACAATTTAAGGCCATTTGGGGTACCCACCAACACCAAAATACACACATCCAATGTCATATGGGGTAATCATCATCACTAAGTAAAGTTGATAAACCCACTCAAGGTCCTTATAGAAACTCACTCATTCAATGTCATGTGGGAAAAATACTCCAAACCACAAAGTACACCCACACATGTCCCATCGGGTACTCACCACCACCAGACACACCCATTCAATGTCCTAGGGGTATGCACCACCACCTTACACGGCCTCACAGGCCTCATGGAGCAATATCTACCAAAAATATACTAATAATCAGTTAAGTACGGGATATTCATTACGTGACCCAATACACCCATTAAATGCCTTATGTCATACTCACCACCATCAAATACACTAATTTCAATATGGGGTACCCACCACCACCACCAAAAATACATATAAAGTGTCCTATGTGGTATGCACCACCACCTGATACATTCCATTTTAGGCTATATGGGACACAACCACCAAACAATACACAGATTCAGTGTCATAATATTATGAGGTATTCTTAACCATCTAATAATCCCAATGACCAATATGGTACACACCACCATCTAATATGCCAAGTTCAAGCCTTAATTGGTACCAACCACTACCAAATACACCAATTCAATGTCATATAGGGAACTGCACCAAATCCATGGCATCTATTCAATGCCCAATACATATATTCACCACCACCAAATACGCGTACACCCATTCAATGATCTACTGGTATGTGGTACAAATTACCATTTATTTTTCATACTTTGACCTTGACATGACCTTGAACTTTTATCAAAGTGGTCAATGTAGTATGCTTATTTAATTCACAGTAGCAAATGAGTTTTTTTGCATGCTAACATGTATCTTTACAGCCATGTATGATACTGTCTCATAGTAATTTAAACATACTTTATATGGATTGACCATTTATGGCGGCCATCTTGGTTTCCTGGTCCTCACCACCCTTTTACAATGTACGACAGCAGGTCTATACACTTATTTATCGTCACATAAGGACATTTTGGTATGAATCAGTTCTTGATCTACTTTTGTGGCCACCTCACCTGAAAAACAACTACTGTATATAAATCCTGCTTAATGCTATACAAGGGACATTATATATTACGGCGGCCATCTTGGACGCCATCTTGGATTTATCTGGTGAATTTAGACATGAATAATATTTTTTGAATGCCAATATAGATGTATCATAATGATAAACAGTTTTATCACAGACACCTGTTGTAAACATTTCAGAATACATGAGTGCATATTTCTTGTATAAAAATGGTGGGTGGGGTAAGAAAAGTACATAGTACAAGATATACTGTATATCTCCATTATTTGAATGCCAGTGTGTTCCAAAGTAGTTTAATTCAAACTGTTGAATGTAAACCTTCATTTAAATGATCAATTTGGAAAGTTTTTGTAAATAAATGCTATACAAACAAAGAAGATACCAGGTGAAAACGCGTTTTAAGTCATTTTTACATTGGTTTTACCTGTAAATGACCTTGACATTGACCTTTGAAAATTCTAAAAATATTTTAGTTAAAAAGAGTTATGCTGTGTCTATCACAATTAAGCAAAGTTATTTCAAAAAGTTGCATCATATTCCTGATATTTCATAACATTAATATTAAGCTAATACTGTCAAAAAGGCGGCCATCTTGGACGCCATCTTGGATTTCTCGGAACGCCACCACTTTTGGCAATTTATGCCGGCAGTCTCAGATACTATGGACTTACCCGAACATTTTGGTATATGACATGTCTTGTTAACAGAGAGGTCCTACCTACTCCTAAAATAGAGGACTTTTTTGGCAATAGTCACCCTACCATATATAAAATATGCAAACGAAATATACTAACTAAATCAGCAGTAGACTTTTTATATCAATTTCATGTTGGTAAATGTTTTCAGGTCATGTGTGATTAGGCAGTTACCATGGCAGTTTCATGATAAAATAGATGTTCGGACAAGGAAGGCATCACTCATCCTAAACAGCCGAGCACAGAAAACAGAAAAAACATCACATACCACAACTACACGGCACAATGCACAACACTACAAATAGACGACTTCATAACAAAAGTGCACAAACAAAACTTCTTTGATCACCGTATTTATGTTACCTACTCTTCAATGTTGGAGTTATCTTTATTACATAATATAAATTAACAGAGACACAAACAATGTACATATTATAGAATGCATTCCATTAATAAAAAGTTAATTAGTCGATAATGTTTGATTAAGCTGATGTTTTATATAAATAAATCGCTAATTCATTAGGTATAAGTGCGCACAACCCACAAGCAATAGAACACAGCGGGACCACGGAGCCATGTCAGATACCAAAGTCATTGATCACGGCGCCATAGATTGTGAAGTCATCTTCTCGCGGTGTTTACATTTCTATGTATATCGTTGATGGATCAGAGAGACTTAACTGCTATAGTAAAACACTTGTAGAATACATTAGAATCTACACTAAGATATCACACACGGAAAATACTTGGACAACCATCACTGATTTGGCTGACAGTGCTTTATTCATTCAGTTGTGTCTTTCAAGAAGTATCCTGTTTGAAAGAAGGAAATATGCTTTTTTGTGTCGGGAAGGGTGCAGAACGGCAACATATGTATAGTTCATGGTCAGTCAGAACATAACACCTTTATAAGTGAAGATTGATACATGTATAGCCGAATAAAAGAACAAACAATGTCATACATTTATCTCTGATAATTTCAACTACTTACTTGCCTCAAAGAAAGCCACGCCACTTGGCTTTTTTGAATGCCTGAGACAGTAATACTAGCCATTCAATATTTAACAATCGTATATGAACCCTCACACAGTGGGTGAAATTCGAATCACTCCAACCGGGTGAGGGTTCATATACAACATAATACAAATAATTGTAGAACTAGTTTATGTACATGGTGGTGGAGTAATCTAAAGATCTATCAGCGAATAATTGAAGACTGTAACTCGTTTTAGATCATAGTCCAGTTACGTATTGACTACGGAAGCGTATCAGGGCCTATATGTAGCTAAGTCGCTGAGTCGACTTATTGTTATTCACTTTGATCAGATGTTTCTTCTCATTTCGATAAAAAATATTGAAATAGATCAGAAGTTTATAAGCATTGCAACTTTACGGAAGCCTCAAAGGGACTCTAGATGTGAGAAAAGATGTGAGATGTTTTGCACACGTCGACAAAATTAAAGCGAAATGCCCGAATGTTTTTTGTTGTCTCGCTTTAATTACTTCGAATTGATAAGAAAATATGTTGCCATAACATTTCTCGCAAAGACAGAAATATAACGCTTTTCGATTAATTTGTTGTCGAAATCTTTTTCGTTAATTGTTTTTGAGAAAAAAATGTATGTGATCATTAAAAGTATTGCGAGACTCGCGTAACTATACTCGCAATAATGCGTTTTTTGTAGTTTCGCACCTTAATAATATTGTATGTCTGTCTTTGCGAAACCCGTAAGGTGCGAAACTACAAAATAACGCGTTATTGCGGGTATATTTGAGCAAGAATCGCAATACTTTTAATGGTCATACAATTTTTTTTCTCAAAAACAATTAACGAAAAAGATTTCTTTACAACAAATTTCTAAATACAGAACTCATCAATTTAATGGTATAATTATAAACGTAAAATAGTAGCCGATATATAGCATGACAGGTTTATACGAGTGTACTACTAATTTCCTATTGGGGACGCAAATTATCAATTCGATGTTATAAAGACAATACAGCCCGTACAACCCTCGTGTTGCATGTAAGGCAGCCTTTTTGGTGAAGGCAGCGGGAAATAAGTTTTTCGCGACTTCAGTAGGATACGTTTTTGTTCTTGTTGGTGTTTTTCTCGTTGCTTGTGAGAGTGAATACTTACATATCGTCTAATTCCTTTCCGAATACAATTAGTTAGCAGGAGATCCCGCCCCAAAATAATTGCTGGGTCCGCGTATGTTGGAATACATGTATGCGTTTTGGTAGGTCACATTCACAGAAGTTGTTTTTCTAGAGTGTTACACACGTCGAGCATGGTTGACACGAATAGGCACGATTCATGTGATTGCCATTAAATAGTAATCAGCGTCATTGTTTTTAGCAAACTGAGCAGAAATATATCTTTAGCCGCAGGTAGTAACGACACAAGTCATTTAACTTTCAGATAATATCACTATTACTGTAAATGCATCATTGTCAGTTCTTGATTTTTAGTAGCCATGATAACAGACTTTCATCATGATGTTTTTCTTTTTTACACAAAAAAAGGAACGATCAATAGACATTCAGTTGATTCCTATTGTTAATTAGATGTCATATTTTCAAATGGCAAATTTTAAACTCTCAAAGTCAATGAACAAAATACGGTTCTCATTGACTTCAATGTACATTTTGTCATTTTGATCTCTAAATATATACGTATACGAACTTGATTCAACAACTTGCTATTCCATGTACAACAAATTGTGTTTAAGGTCAACCTTGATTAATAAAGGTTTATCGTTTTGTGTTACCATGGCAACACCTTAATATGAAACGGATTTTTAACTTGTATCGTATACAGAACGAAAACAATGTATATCAAGCGATCATAGCGTATGTGCAACGTTTGCGCAATGTTTGTCTACCTTATGAAAAAACGTATACAAAACGTGTATTGCACGTGTACATGTATATTCCAACGATCGCGTACACATTTTAGCCGGTTTAGCGTACGACAACGTGTTCCAACTTGATCTTTTACTTGTGTAAAACTTACCATTAACTTATTCAACGTACAAAAACGTGTTTGCAAAAGGCTCGTAAGTTCGACCTACGCTTTAGTTCGACAGGGCACTAAACTTCGATAACTTGTTTGCCAAAATGATCATAAAATCGACATACGCAGTTGTGACACGGTTTTAGTTCGACAGGGCCCTTGCCTTGAATAATTTGCAACTGTAATTGTCAACAATACTCAGGTAATTGGGTTATTTCTTTACATGTGAGTGGTATTGAAAATTTACTTCCTTCTTAATTTTGGTAATTATAATTGATTAACTAATGCGGGTTGGGTAGAGTCGGCACATGCCCTTTTATATTTTGTAAAAACGTATCGGCTTTTATTCAAGAGTTTATAACTTAATAAGGGTTCTTATTTGTGCATTAAACAATATGCCGATGTTGACACTAAAGTTTCGCATGTTTTTTGTGCGTAATTTAAGGTCGATAATGTCATTAACAGCAAAACTATGAATTAATTCGCAACGCTCCGGTTTCGCGTGATTCAAAAATGGCGACTTCGCGGAAATGTGCGGCGCAAAGAATTACTATGGTTTGACACCCGCATAATCAAAAACAGAAGTCAAAGATACAAATAATCAAGGGAATATATGTACAGTAGGACTCTTGTCTACATCTAGTGTAAATGTTCTAAAGGGAATTTGGCGACAAAATGAAGACTGCCAAGCCTAAAAGGAAAACTCGGCCCTAGTTAACAGAGCGAAAAACGTCATGCACTAAGACTGGCGTCAGACGGTAAATTTTGAAGGCTAAACATGGTATGTGTTAAACTGTTGCACATAAAATCTTTCCGGAAAATTAATATACGTGTCGGGGTATCTCTCTGAACTTTAACTGCCATGTTTGATTTACGAAAATGCGTCGAATTTATCCAAAATTGCATCAGTCAATGAAGCCAAGGTGCTGAAACAAAATAAACGACGTCGTTGATTTGTCGTCGAGTGTGCGCCGATCGGACCTACTGCAGGTGCAATAAAACCATGCAGATTCTTAACACTTTATAGATTATTGTACAGCTAGTCTAAGCTTGTGTAATTGACCAATACTGAATATGAGTATTAACACAGAGCTATATCGTGCGCGAATTGGCTTATTTGCTCTTAGCTGTAAGTTCAGACCAAAGCAGCAGAAATTTGGTAAATACAGTCCAACATGCAAAGGATCGGACATTCACCTAAGAATATTTGCCGTTTGTACTATTGGATTGTTTGTCTTTTCATCTGTATACATGGTGCTATGGGGCCACATGGTTCTAGCAACACGGAGCAATCTATACCATGGACTACAAACACACGCAATGAATGGTCATCCTTTAACATGCAGTACTATACATGGCGGACATTATGCATCCTACCACTCAATGTTGTTGTTATTGTCAGCAGATGTAGAACTCAATCCAGGGCATACGGAAGATACCCAATTAATTCTAAATGCTATAACCCATGTGAAAGAGGATGTTACGCAAATCAAACAAGAAATGAAACAAGTAAAATCTGAGCTTCAATACCTAAAGAATGAACTGATGAGTGTAAAAGCTGTCCAGTCAGGTTTCGATTTTAGGCTAACACATATAGAGAACAGGATCGAACAGATTAATGGTGACATGGGAGCTATATCAATCCACGAGAACGATAACCATGATCATTTTACGGTTATTGAACAGCAACTTAATGTAATTGAAACAGAACGGTTGAAATGTTCCCTACGTGTTTTTGGGCTACCTGAAAGTGAGTCGGATGAGAAAAGCTTGAATACGGTTGTAGCAGAGGAAGTTCTTGGGGTTGCCAACGATAGAAATGAATTTGGGTGGTAATTGTTAAATTTCGAAATGTGGAAGATAAGTTCAAGCTGTTTTCATATCGTGACCAGCTCCGTACAAAGGGTATCCGGGTATCAAACGATATATCCTATCTGCAACGTCAGCAACTTAAGGAGCTGAACCGGCGTGGTCACAAGGGCTACTTTAAAGGTGGTAAATTATACCGCAAGAGTTCGGATAACAATAATGATTCCCGAACATTCAAATACGGTGTACGCAAGACTGTTGCCCATGATTACGAGCAACATGTGGCGATGTACGATGTACATACAACTGCCCAACCGACGAACATACCTAATAATACCCAATTGGGAAATCGGCCGAAGCCCATCATCGCAACATAGGTCTACCATCAAATTTATCTCATGGAACATTGAAGGTTTGAGGAATAAAACCTCTTCGAGTGACCTTATTAACTTCTTGCATAAGTTTTGTGTTATTAGTTTGCAGGAAACTTGGGATGTCGAGACCGATTATCTAAATAGTATTTTTCCGACATATACAATCTTTCCTTGTTTTGCAAAGACTTCTAAAGTTGGAGGCAGACCTTGTGGTGGTGTTATTGTACCAGAACCAGAAATGAACATGCAAATCTAGTGAAAAGAATATCTCTAGAATTTAGCTATGGTGTAATACTTACTTTTGACAAATCATTGCTATCATCTGATAAAAATGTTATGTACATATCATTGTATTTTCCACCTGACAATTCCCCATATTATGATGATGTAAATCTTAAGGTTTTTGAATGTCTTGAATATGTACTTTTAAACACAAATGCACAAGAATATAAAATGTTAATGTCTGGGAATTTTAATGCTCGTACGGGAAATCAAAATGATTTTATAGAAGATTTTCCAGATATCCCGGATTTGAATGAGTATCGCGATATATTGAATGGGGATATTGGTTACCCACGTGCTTCCTCGGATAATGTGGTTAATAAACGTGGCAGGCAGCTACTATTGCTTTGTAAAGCATTTCGATTGTACATAGTAAATGGTCGTCTAGGATTAGATACAGGGAAGGGTGAATTTACATTTGTTAACCGAAATGGCTGTAGTGAAATTGATTATTTCATAGCTTCCAGAGGCATATTTCATAATATTCATGATTTTGAAATTTTACTGAACACAGAAAGTTCACATTCACCTTTATTTTTGTCTTTTCATTGTCAACGCGATGATAATAAGTCGAAAACACCTGCTATTAAAACATCCATTTATTATAATATAACTAGTCAAAACTGTGACGATTACATTCAGTTATTATTAGACATGGTTCGCGAAGGTGGTCTTAACACATTCACAGAAATGGTTGATGATAACGCCAATTCTAGTTGCACAATAGCTTTAGAACTTGAAAATGTTTTGCTAAATTGCTCTGAGCAGTTTAAGCGGGTAAGGAAACAAAACAACAAGAACTGTAGAAACAAAGCATGGTTTGATAAAGATTGTGCTCATGCAAAAACAAATTGTAAAAAAGCTTTAAAACTATTTAGATTAACACGCACTGATGATCATTTAAATGAGTATCTATATCCTAAGCACCTCTACAAGGCTATGTGTAAATCCAAAAAGCTGTTTTTTAACAAACAACAGATAACAAAACTAGAGTCTGCATTAAAGTCACCTAAACTGTTCTGACAGGAAGTAAAAAAAAATGAACAATAGAACAATACAGGTCCCAAATGTACAAGTTGAAACTTGGTATGAACATTTTAAGCAATTGTGTGCATCAAACATACAACCAGAAATAGAAAATGAACCGGTTATAGATAATGTTAATGCTAATATACTAACAGACATTGAAGATACAATATTTAATTCCTCAATAACAGAGGATGAAATTAGTAATGCTATTAGTGTGTTAAATGTAAACAAAGCTACTGGAGGCAAAGTATTACCTCAACATATTGTATATGGTGCGAATGTTCTGATTCCGTTTTTGATAATCTTCTTTAACAGACTTTTTGCTAACGGAGAATTTCCAACTACATGGGCTGAATTTATAATAGTCCCCCTACATAAAAAAGGAAATACAAATGATCCAAATAACTATAGAGGAATTACATTGATAGATGTTATCAGTAAAATATATATCACTATACTTACACGAAGAATAACACATTATGTGGAAATGTATGACAAAATATGTGAATGCCAAGCAGGCTTCAGATCGGGCTATTCAACGTTTGACAACGCCTTTGTGCTATACTCAATTGTTAGTAAATATTTAAATAACAAAGGTAAACCTGTATACGAGGGGCGTTCAATATATAATGTCTTTTTGGTCACAAATTTTAACATTCATTGATATCTGGAAATCTGTTTACATTTCTGGAACCATCAACCATTCCGCAATATTTCGTGAAAATTTCAATAAAATTTAATTCCCGGATTGTTGTTTCTGGTGTCTTTTTTAAGGGTCAGTAATAGACACTGCGTCTTTTTGAGAATAATTGTCCATTAAAATTTCATTTCGGGAAATAATCTTATTCCACAACTTCTATTCCGTGAATAATGTAAATGCCTTTCATAAAAACATGATTTCCTGTACTTGATTGCCATTTTTGTACAAAAAAGATCATTTGAAAGTCGCGAAAATAGGTGTCAAAATAAGTTCAGAAAGCATGCTATTTTTCAATTCATATTTTAAATTAGTTTTATTGGTTGGAATTTGACATATTATACATTGACGTACGCCGTAGACCATCAACAATAATTTCTGGGAAGAATTTGCGAACAAAATAGAAGTGATATGAAGTTATTGGTGCGTGAACCAACAAGCATCATTTGGTATAAATAAGACTAGTCTCCCTTGTATTTGACCGCCTTTCTCGTAGACAAAACATACTTTCATGTTCATTTTTGGTTCTGGTTGAAACATAAGGATTAAGTAATAGATAGGTATGTTGCAATTAAATGAAAACTGGCATTTACTTTTCTAAACCACTACTGCAAAGATAACACATATTTGGCTTAAAATGACAATAAGGCTAGTATACTCGAGTAGACCCTCTTCTTAGTTCAATAAATTACTTAATTATTGACGAAAGGCTATGTAATTTTTCAGATATAGAATAGAAACAAACACCTTTCAGACAGTATTCGTAGAATTCTTCTAAACTCTGTCATAGCAAAATACAAAGGACATGGACATTATATATTGAACGCCCCTCGTATGTTGCATTTATTGGCTTTCAAAAGGCTTTCGATTCGGTTAATAGGAAAATGCTTTTTGAAATTTTAAGAAAAAATGAAATAAAAGGTAAATTGTTTCAAGCAATATCGTCAATATAAATAACTGTGAAAGCTAGTGTAAGAACACATACAGGTACCTTTACTGATTCTTTCGAATGTCCAATAGGATTAAGACAGGGCTGTAATCTAAGTCCAATTTTATTTTCAATGTTCATTAATGAACTATACATAATATTAAAAAATAACAATACCCGTGGAATTTAGCTATTTACGGACATTACTGAGATATTTTTGTTGATGTTTGCGAATGACATAGCACTTGCCTCTAACACGGTTGTTGGGTTGCAAAGACAGTTAAATATACTAAATGATTTTTGTGGGAACTATAAACTTACTGTAAATATTGACAAGTAAAAAATTCTAGTATTTAAGAAAGGTGGAAATCTTGCTGCCAGAGAGAAATGGTTTTACAATAACAATGAAATTGAAATCGTTACAGGTTTTACTTATGTTGGTATGTACTTTACGAATCGTTTGTCATTGAACAAGATGTCTGAAGCAATGACAGTTAAAGCAAAAAATGTCCTTATCCAGATTCTAAACTCATTTAACAATCTAGACTGTATACCATATTTTACATTTTTTTAAATATTTGATGCAAAAGTATCTTCAGTTTTGTTATACGGCTCTGAAATTTGGGGTCTACAAAACCTTTGCTTACTAGAAAGTGTACACATTTTAGCTTGTAAACGTTTTCTTAATTTGAACTCGCTTGCATGTAATGAAGTTGTATTGGGAGATACTGCTAGACTTCCAATGTATATTTCGGCTGCCAAGCGTTGCATAAAATATTGGTTACGGTTGTTAAATATGTCTCGTACCAGATACGTTCGTTTATGCTATAAAATGTTAGTCTACTATGACAATATTGGTCACAATAATTGGGCCACTGCTGTTAATAATAGTCTGTATACCAATGGATTTGGCTATGTCTGGGAAAACCAGTATGTTGAAAATGCTAATATGTTCTTAAACAAATATGTCGAAAGACTCACTGATCAATATAAACAAAACTGGGTAGCTAAATGTCATGAAAATAGAACACTTACTTATTACTGTTCGTATAAAACAGTGTTCGATTTGGAACCGTATATATTCAATATTGATATTGGAAAATTTAGATCTTGTCTAGGAGGGTTTCGTAGCTCATGTCATCCTCTTATGATTGAACAAGGAAGACATTGCAATATTCCTATAAAATTTCGAACATGCTTATACTGCGAGACGCTCGTAGAAGATGAGTATCACTTTGTAATGATCTGTTCTTTGTATTGTGATCTAAGGGCTAAATACCTACCAGCTACACTTACTAACATCCCTAGTCACAACAACTTCTATAAAATATTATATAGTAAAGATGTATTATCTATTAGGAACCTAGCCATGTACTTGTATCATGCTTTTAAGGTTAGGAATATAATACTTATCAAGATTCACATAAGGGTACAGCATAAATATTATTGAAGCATTATTATATTACTGCATTGAAATATTGTATGTTCTATTTAATGTTCTTTTGAAATGTTTTTGTTCTCTAAATGTTGTCATATGCATTGCTAATGTATTGAACTGTTCATCTTTTTGTATTATATGTGTATGGGCCGGTGGCCTACATGTCACATTGAAATAAACTGTAAACCCTTTAAGATATCTACATCAAATTGAGCAATTACAATGATAACACTATATCTCTAAAAAAGACAATGCATGCAAATTGTGAATACAATGGACGACTTTACATTAAACATCAATGTTCGCGACTTTTGCGGACCACCCACGTACGTACTCATTTTACAATCGAATAGAGCAGTTTCTGTTACACTATGGTGAAAAGCACGAGATATAATAATGCAGTATATTGTCCTTGGATGAATTGGTTATATATTGACGAACCGAACGTTTACTCATCTCGTACCTTCAATCAGTAAACAAGTTAAGAATTTGGCGCCACCAAATTAATTAACACTTGAGATTGTGCATCATCGGTCTGAAAAAAAGTGATTGCAGGAACTTTATCTACTAATGTGATCATGTGTGTTCTCATTTAGCTACATAATGATAAAACAATAATGTATATAATGAATGTATTAACAAATAATACATTATCAAAGAATAAACTTATGTAGTATATCTCATATAATTGTTCAAACGGGCAATACATAGCATCTTCTTCTGCATATCAACAACTACCAATTTATTTGTACAAGTGGAGGTTTGCCATGTTTTTGCTCCTACGTCACATGATAAACACTTATCTAATTGGTTATACATATATATTGAAAGTGTTTGTAGTTAAGATGATTAGCCCACTAAAGCAACCACATAGCATGAAGCCGATATCAAATACTTATTCAGACATTAATTTATTAATTACAAGTACATAAAACCATCACTGTTGTGATATTATGGACAAGCTGAAGTAAAGTTGGGTTGCATCTTGGGTGATATCAGTGCTACGGTTCTCTATCCTAAAGGCACTATGTATAAAGTCGTATATCACATTTTAATACATTGATTCCTTGAATAAATTATTTATATTCTTTCTAAATTAACATAAAAAATTATTGCATTGACGAGCGATGGTTTATTTTCCACTACATGTATTTATCACATAAAATACGATCTGGGAGTTTAATAAACCCATTACATAAAAACCGTAAAACACACGTGTTATAAATATGCAAATGAGGCATATACAAGGGCGAGTCACTTTGTTTATGTATTCATACACGTTGTCAAAAAAGTAAAAGAATGCAAGATGTACAAGTACATTAGAGATATAGCCGTAAGTAAACATAACGGTGGGTCCGTTGGACGAGGGTACAAATAAGATCGGGACAAAATATACTTACGACACCTTTGACAACTACACACACACACTGCATCGGATGTTGATTTCGTGGTATAAATGCGTTGATTTTGATATTAAAGACGATTTACCTTGCTTACCAAGTACTTGCATCGTGTTGTAATTAGTTATTTAACTGATATCGGCTATTCAGATGAATAACATCACGTGGACTACTGAATTATTTCCCCTGTTGCTTGGTTGTTTCTAAAACCCAGAACGGAACACTGAACGGACTGAATAAGCTATCTTACCGGACTTAGATTTATTTATTCATTCATTTTGTAATGCGTTATTTTAGATCTGAAGAATTTTATAAATCCTAAAAATACTAATTTCAAAAGCAGTAAATTAACATATTGGGGTATGCATTGTTGCAATATTATCTTAGCTCATTCAAGGAACCGCTTTACTCCTATGGAGTTTGTTTCCTAAAGGAGAAGTGTGTGAATTCTTGACACATATTCACTTTATGTGATAAAAAGAACCTTACGATTGTGTCATTCCATATTGCGAGCCTCGCATTTTATCATTTTATTCAACTCTTAATAAATTCAATATGGAGAGAAACTCTATATATACAATAGCATGAAATATGAGCCGAATTAACACACCCTTGTTAAATAATGATAGTAGTTTCACTAACGCCGCCATGTTCTTTGTGGTACGTTGTGTTGTATAGAAGTAGGTTCCTATAATTAACTAACTCAGTTTATTTAAAGTTCCATCGATATATTTATTTACAACTCAGATAATATTTAAACATAGAAAAAGACACAACATTAAAGCCTTCCGGTCCTTCCCTCGGTCCTCTCTTCCAGAGCGCTCCCCAGAGTATTGTACTAGCCCAGTTTATATATTGAGCTTCAAACGATAAATGTGTGTCTCAACCGATGCCAAATCAGCCTATGTGTCCCAACCGTTGCTACTTTTAGCTGGTATTCTCCGGATAATTCCAACCGGTGCGTGGCGTATGCAAATCTAAGGAATGCTATTTTTGACGCTTGCAAGTCAGTAATCAACAAAATTGTACATACATGACCAAGGGGATCTGATTCTAGGACATTTGACAAAGTGACCATTTATATAACCCGGTATGTGCGACAATGTGACCGGGTAAAACTGCAGTTCTCGATTCTTTTTTCATTTTTGTGAAATTTCAAGGTTCAAACACGGTTTTATTGAATAATACTACAATACCAGACATGGTACCTGCATCGATGAACGCAGCAATTCTAGCTGCATCGTATTCAACAAAAATTTTAACATACAGGCAATATAAAAGACTAGAAGAAGTGATGAAACAAGCGCCTACCTTTTCGCTGTCAAACAGTCCGCCATCTTGGTGTGTCTCCACCGGTGCACGGAAACTTCCGTCCGGCGCAGTTACACGAGAGTGTGGCTCTTTCTTGTGTGTTCGTTAGTGCTATGTTCATTTGTACTTGCTTAGTTAAACGTAATTATATGGAAAACAAGTACATGTATATATGGGTGTTATTCACAAAACATCTTAAGAGAATACTTAGAATGTTTTTAAAATTTTAGAACTCCCTTAAGTGCATCACATCAAGATGAAGATGAAGAGTGTTAATGTTTTACATAGATTAGAAACATTAATATGTAAAGAGCTACGCATAATTATTGGTTATTCTTCGTTCCTTGTGAAATATGCTCAGCACAATTTTTTACTTAAGTCAAAATATGTTTCCCTGAAGACGCATTGTGATACAAGCCATGGAGTATAACTATTTGCTATTCCCATAGAGTTGTATAATCGACCAGTTTAATACATTTCAGATTATGATCGGTATGTGATTACACGCATCACCACCCTGCTCAAAACCCAATATCAAGCAACAAGTATACAATGAACACACCCAAGAGTAAGTCACCAAGTGTTCGAGTCAACGCCAGGTCCCGATTACACAAAGGAATACCTGATCTGGATCATATTTGATCATAACCATGCACAGAATACCTAAACCACTTCTATTTAACGTGTTCAATAAATTCAGAACATAATTTGTTGATGAACAAAAAAAAAAAGAATTATTGTACTGGAGACTGAAACTGATCCTGGAAAATCAGGATTATTTTCTAAAACCATTTAATTATAACATTTTTATAACTGAGTAAAAATCTTATTTTAATGTCTTTGAAATTGAAGGATACTATGATATCAATCCACCTAGTATATAAAATATCAAGCTTAACATTTACATAGTTCTTGAATTTCTAAGGGAATTATTTGAACTTGATCCTGATCCTGAAAACTAACACAGGGCCTGGGTTCCAGAAAATGGAGTGACCCTTTATTATTTATTACAGTTATTACGCTGTTTGTTATAAGGCGTCACATGTAAAGAAACCTTCAAAACAATCTGTTTAAGAGATTTACAAGTGGAGCGTTTTGCATTAAGACAGGTTGATCAATTTAGTGCGCATGCGTTATTTGTCTTATTATGGGTCTTAAAAGTGTAACAATGTGTCCAAACGACCAGCATTTAATCAAACTGAACAGTTTTAAAAATATCTCTGAATTACATTAGAAGATGCTACTCAAAATAACGGTTTACATTCTTGAATATGTTTAGAACAATGTGAGTGGGGTCATAAATATGAAAAAATGCGAAATATGCCAAGTAGTTTTTGTCTTGGTCAGTTTTGCTTTGTAATATTCTGTTAATTGTTTGTTTGTGTGTATTTTAATGACATTTGCATGTTAAATAAACTAATTTTAAATGGTTTTTTTTAGTTTTTACTCAACATGTTAACTTTTTTAAACAGTGTTACTAAAAAATAAAACGAAATTAGCTAAATGGTTAAGTCCGTGACATTACTATTGTTTGATTGCATAACCTTGATTAACTATAAGGCTTGAATAAATAAAAAATGCTGTGTTGGATAAAGGTATCGCGATTTTGCATTGGTGTTATCGTGCTGCGTAGAACAGGAAGTGGTTTGGATAAAATAGCAATATATTAAGGAAAACAAGTTCGATAATCTATTGTTATTGCCATATTTGTTGAAGAACACAAATCCTAACTTCATGGACAAGTTTGAAAAATATCTAAATATGGAAACAAAACAGTTCGAACATCGCTAAATGATGAAAGAGATCTAAAAACAGCATTAAAAAACATATATGTAATAATTAGAACATATTAAACAATTTTTTAATGATTTAAAAGGGCGGAGCGAGCAAGCGAAAAACAAGTCCTTTATAGTCATTAATAACTTACTTAATATGTTCTAACTTACTTAGAATGTAACATTTAGCATTTTTATTCGCCGATGGAATGTAGCGCCAAGACATGTCGTCACGTCTGTTGAGAATAAAACACGCTTCGTGGTACGTGACTATGTTGACGACATTATGTGTTTGATCAAGCTTGTAAGTACCTTCATCGCTCATTAGGAAAATTGGAAGAGAAGAGTTAAGAAGTAGTCGCAATAATGATTTGTGATATCGTACTTCTTGTGCGTGCTTTTCTAATCTGTATTTATTGTCATGGAGTCAGTGGGGAAACTGACTGTAGAAATGATCTGTTTAAGGCTAAGTCATCACTGGATGGGTATGAGTGCAGTGGTAGCTTGGCTGTTACCAGCGACCTCAGCACTAAGACCATGATCCAATGCGCAGATATGTGTGAGGAGCATTTTGAATGTATCGGGTTTTATTACCAGTCTGATGATGATAAATGTCAGCTTTGTAATTATCTATTCAAAGCTGCTGCTATAAATAGTCTCGTGGCAATGGCGGGCTCCAAGTACTTCGGCCGAACTGGTAAGTACAAACTTATATAATCCGTTACAAGTGCTCTCGTGATAATGTGAAAAATGTGGATTACTCACGTTCTTTTGCGCTGGGGCAAGTTGGCTTACGCCAGCCCTTGCGTTACTACCGCGTTCATCGCGCTAGATATACGTTCGACTAAATTCATTATCACCACCAACGTTTCAGCAGACGTTTGCCAACGGAGTTTAACATAAGCAAACTTTGATCAACTTAATTCAGCGTTCAGGAACGTTTATAAACGGAGCACAACTTACATCAGCGTTTATTTCCAAACGTCGGCAAAGTTTTTGCATGTTAAAAATGTTCACCGAATACAACGTTCTACAGCGTTTACCAACGATCGTCAACTTTTCAAAACGTTTAGTAACTTTTACTAGCGGAGCTGAACGGTTGCCCAAACGTCGGTAAACGACGGTCCAAGTGCTAGAGTGTGAATCCAGCTTTATCGGTAGTAACCGCTGTCAAACGCAGTCAGAGAAATGTTCCCAAAAGTTACCGTGCGTTAGATACACAACGTTTGCAGTGTGAACCAATATTTTCCTCCTCGCGAGCGTAATTTCGCCGACGTTTGAGATCATTTTTTCGACTTTTGAAACGCTGACCAACGCTGTACAAACGATCATAGTGTGAACCCATCTTTAATAGCATTGTCGTTTGTTTGAATGCACGTTTAAAATAATGATTGACTGGACACCGTGATATTCATTTCCTGGCACTATAACGTTTTAACTAGTTGATCAATTTCAATAGGTTGTTACAGGAAGGTAATTCTAACAATGCTGTCTATGTATGTAATTACCTAATGAAGATATCGAAATCCAATTCTTGTTTTGATACTATTAAAATCTTACCACTTAATTAAAAAGCACATTTCTAATATAACATAAATTTTATAAAAAATATAATAATGTTTCTACTCTTTATCGATGTTACCTGTAAATAACATTAACTATGGGATTCGAATTAACACTTCACACTGCCTCCAAAAGCATTAAGCACGCATGTCCTATTATTTTCTGGTATTATTTTATTCTTCTAATTCTAAGAATGTGTGCACCATAAAAGTCAGTTTTAGTGGCCTTTGACCTATTTCAACAACAACAACAATGGGAAGCTAACTGTAGTAAACTCTCGTAGGAAGAAGTTTTAGAAATTACCGCGACTCCAATGATGACGCGAAACCAGTGATATTGAGTATACATGCATTTTTGTGTGCAGTAGCCTAAGGGTAGGGTGCTCGCTTTGGGATCGAGATATCCCTTGTTCATGCTTGTCTGCGTCACTGCTTTAACTCCCCTGAGCAAGAATAATCCGCATGCTACACTGTAACCATTTGTTTACTTAGGTACGTGAGTCCGAAGCATTTCGAATATCAATTTTCGGTTAGGTATAATTACGGGCAATTATCGCTGTAATCATCTTATCGTCGTGGTACACATAATTAATTTAAATTGAGAAATAATGAATACGTAGCTATGTTTTGTTGCGTAATAAAATATAGGCACGTGTTTGGATGCGTAGTAATTAAATCACGAGTGCGTAGCACGAGTGATTTACTGTACCCATTCAAACGAGTGCCTATATTTTATAACACAACAAAGCACAACTCCTATTTATTATTTCGATTCTAACATCGCCAATGCTCTGCCGTTTATAGCACAACAAGACAGGTTACCGTCAAACTACTTTCTTTCCTAGGAACGTTACCGTCACAGTTACGTCATTTGTCATAGTATATGACGTCAAACGTGACGTCACCAATCAGCTATATTTTATCGCGGTGATAAAATATGGTAAGCTCAATATACGCAAAGAAGGCAAATCTCACATGCTATGTTAGAATGTCTGTTAATTTTAGCGTCTTTCATTAGAATATTGTTTACGAATTAATAGTTAAAACATCTCAGTTTTAAATATATATGTGTTATTTGTATAACTGTTTGTGTACATGTGATGGATCGGACAATAAACTATGAAACTATATTATATAAGTGAAACTACGGAGATATTTAATCACGAGCATAAATGTTTATATATACATGTATATATATTTTTCCGTGAGAATTTATAAAATGCCGGTGGTATGGGCTTTGATGATTGAATTTGAGATTAATAACACGCTTACCCGGTTTGGTACAGATGGAGTTCTGTAATCCGCAGAAATTTATTCTTACCATAAAGAAAACAGCAGAAATTTAACCTTGTCATTTTGGCAATCAGCAGAAATTAAAAACAGCCGAAAATAAACACTCATTTTTTGGACAAAAACGCAAAATATTACACCCGCAGAAATAACCAGCGATACGGAATTGTGAGAACGGTGAAAACCGACTGGTTGAGTAATGCACGTGTGAGTCTGGTTCCCGATCTTTACAATCTACGCAGTAATATACGAAGTCTTATCGAAACGACACTAAAAGAACATACGTTTTGGGGAGATTATTAAAAAATGCCTATGTAAACTAATGTACACCCGCTATCTTGTTTTACAAGCAGTAGAATCAATTTTAATTGGATGATGCCGGACCTAATCTAATGAAATGTTAGATTGGGGAACGGGAACCAGACTATGCGCGTGTGGACTGGCTATACAGCTTACGAAGCTAACCGGACTTAAAACATTTTATTTTGTGTATTTTACCTGGTTACATAAATGCATTGGGGATGTGTTGATTTTTAAATTTGTCCATAGTTGTATAATTTATGTATATTGTTTAAAACATGTCTTAATCGTGATTGTACAGCACTTGTGAACGTGTTTATACATGAAAAAAGAGCTGTACGAATAAGGAATAATAATTATGTTATGGCATATTCATTGCAATACATGGCGTACCTCGTACTAAAATGGGCAAACTTTAAAAGCATGTAAGGAAGTGTGATGGAAAATTGTAAATAGGCAAACCTCAAAGTATATAAGGAAGTGTGATGGAGAATTGTAAATAGGCTAACCTCAAAGCATATAAGGAAGTGTGATGGAGAATTGTAAAAAGGCAAACCTCAAAGTATATAAGAAAGTGTGATGGAGAATTGTAAATTGGCAAACCTCAAAGTATATAAGGAAGTGTGATGGAGAATTGTAAATAGGCAAACCTCAAAGCATATAAGGAAGTGTGATGGAGAATTGTAAATAGGCAAACCTCAAAGTATATAAGAAAGTGTGATGGAGAATTGTAAATAGGCAAACCTCAAAGTATATAAGGAAGTGTGATGGAGAATTGTAAATAGGCTAACCTCAAAGCATATAAGGAAGTGTGATGGAGAATTGTAAAAAGGCAAACCTCAAAGCATATAAGGAAGTGTGATGGAGAATTGTAAATAGGCAAACCTCAAAGTATATAAGGAAGTGTGATGGAGAATTGTAAATAGGCAAATCTCAAAGTATATAAGAAAGTGTGATGGAGAATTGTAAATAGGCAAACCTCAAAGTATATAAGAAAGTGTGATGGAGAATTATAGATAGGCAAACCTCAAAGTATATAAAGGAAATATGATAGAGAATTGTAAATAGGCAAACCTCAAAGTATATAAGGAAGTGTGATGGCGAATTGTAGATAGGCAAACCTCAAAGTATATAAAGGAAATATGATAGAGAATTGTAAATAGGCAAACCTCAAAGTATATAAAGGAAATATGGTAGAGAATTGTAAATAGGCAAACCTCAAAGTATATAAGGAAGTGTGATGGAGAATTGTAGATAGGCAAACCTCAAAGTATATAAAGGAAATATGATAGAGAATTGTAGATAGGCAAACCTCAAAGTATATAAGAAAGTGTGATGGAGAATTGTAAATAGGCAAACCTCAAAGTATATAAGGAAGTGTGATGGAGAATTGTAGATAGGCAAACCTCAAAGTATATAAGGAAGTGTGATGGCGAATTGTAAATAGGCAAACCTCAAAGTATATAAGAAAGTGTGATGGAGAATTGTAAATAGGCAAACCTCAAAGTATATAAGGAAGTGTGATGGAGAATTGTAAATAGGCAAACCTCAAAGCATATAAGGAAGTGTGATGGAGAATTGTAAATAGGCAAACCTCAAAGTATATAAGAAAGTGTGATGGAGAATTGTAAATAGGCAAACCTCAAAGTATATAAAGGAAATATGATAGAGAATTGTAAATAGGCAAACCTCAAAGTATATAAGGAAGTGTGATGGCGAATTGTAGATAGGCAAACCTCAAAGTATATAAAGGAAATATGATAGAGAATTGTAAATAGGCAAACCTCAAAGTATATAAAGGAAATATGGTAGAGAATTGTAAATAGGCAAACCTCAAAGTATATAAGGAAGTGTGATGGAGAATTGTAGATAGGCAAACCTCAAAGTATATAAAGGAAATATGATAGAGAATTGTAGATAGGCAAACCTCAAAGTATATAAGAAAGTGTGATGGAGAATTGTAAATAGGCAAACCTCAAAGTATATAAGGAAGTGTGATGGAGAATTGTAGATAGGCAAACCTCAAAGTATATAAGGAAGTGTGATGGCGAATTGTAAAAAGGCAAACCTCAAAGTATATAAGAAAGTGTGATGGAGAATTGTAAATAGGCAAACCTCAAAGTATATAAGGAAGTGTGATGGAGAATTGTAAATAGGCAAACCTCAAAGCATATAAGGAAGTGTGATGGAGAATTGTAAATAGGCAAACCTCAAAGTATATAAGAAAGTGTGATGGAGAATTGTAAATAGGCAAACCTCAAAGTATATAAGGAAGTGTGATGGAGAATTGTAAATAGGCTAACCTCAAAGCATATAAGGAAGTGTGATGGAGAATTGTAAAAAGGCAAACCTCAAAGCATATAAGGAAGTGTGATGGAGAATTGTAAATAGGCAAACCTCAAAGCATATAAGGAAGTGTGATGGAGAATTGTAAATAGGCTAACCTCAAAGCATATAAGGAAGTGTGATGGAGAATTGTAAATAGGCTAACCTCAAAGCATATAAAAAATATTATGGAGAATTGTAAATAGACAAACCTCAAAGTATATAAGGAAGTATGATAGAGAATTGTAAATAGGCAAACCTCAAAGTATATAACGAAGTGTAATGGAAAATTGTAAATAGGCTAACCTCAAAGCATATAAGGAAGTATGATAGAGAATTGTAAATAGGCTAACCTCAAAGTATATAAGGAAGTATGATAGAGAGATGTAAATAGGCTAACCTCAAAGTATATAAGGAAGTGTGATAGAGAATTGTAAATAGGCTAACCTCAAAGTATATAAGGAAGTATGATGGAGAATTGTAAATAGGCAAACCTCAAAGTATATAAGGAAGTATGATGGAGAATTGTAATTAGGCAAACCTCAAAGTATATAAGGAAGTATGATGGAGAATTGTAATTAGGCAAACCTCAAAGTATATAAGGAAATATGATAGGGAATTGTAAATAGGCTAACCTCAAAGCATATAAGGAAGTGTGATGGAGAATTGTAAATAGGCTAACCTCAAAGCATATAAGGAAGTGTGATAGAGAATTGTAAGTAGGCAAACCTCAAAGCATATATGGAAGTATGATGGAGAATTGTAAATATGCTTACCTCAAAGTATATATAAGGAAGTATGATAGAGAATTGTAAATAGACAAACCTCAAAGTATATAAGGAAATATGATAGAGAATTGTAAATTATAGGCTAACCTCAAAGCATATAAGGAAGTGTGATGGAGAATTGTAAATAGGCTAACCTCAAACCGTGTTTTCTCTGAACAATTAAAGGATCATTGTCTCTAATAAAAATGCTAAGTACTGATAGTCAAGTTATGAAGGTTTCTCATTTTAACAAAATACGCTACAATTAATAACTACAGATATCACCATAGACACCGTTAGTTTCCATGTAATGGTCCCATACAACAAAAGCTTAGAAAGACGATTAGCCTAATCACATACCTATAAGAGTACTGCGAATCCGAACAAGTGAACATACTTTATTATATAGATACACATGTATAACACAGGTACATTCGTATGATTTTGATTATAACACAATCGATATATGCTGCATTTGACAACCCTGCAGGACACGGTAGGCTATACACTGTTTTCTTCCCTTGGAAAGTAAATACAATCTTAAACATTAAAGAAATGCTTAGACGGCCGGAAATTCTGCTATTGCGTGATTCGGCTGATATCTGGCCACAAAACCACTCACTAAGTATACTTTTTCATATTTGAATTTTGTTTTTCAGATTGTAATGGACGGGTACATGGTAGAAAGGACCTAAGGGTATTTCTGGAGAATAAAAACTATGATGACGCGCACGCACGTTGTTTGGTGATTGGGGGCACTTTGATGAGAATCAGGGACCTGGTGGATCGGGACCAGATAGCAGATGCGCTAATGACATGCTCAAGTAAGTCATAGTTAAAGACTAGGTCCCATTGAGGAATTGCACACCGGCGATGTTCTCCCGATTTCATTCGATTCCATCCAATTCATCACAATTCCTTACGATTTCACAAACTGTCCATGGTTTCCTCGACGCCTCCCTAGACCACGAGGAACCTTAGTCCGATGTCCTGATAGCTCATTAATTTCAATTGGCAGTACATCGCCGAGGCATAAAATGCTCAGTGGGCTTAAGCATATCATTATTAATTGTAAGGTTGTCCTCAAGATTTGTCTTCGAAAAGGATGAATGGGGTAAGGTTTTTTTATTTAATTACATATACGTGTGTCTGGGTCTAGTCATTTAGATTATTGTATTGTACAAATCCACCGTTACAGGTCCACTACTAAGCTGGTATAAACAACTTTCTACAACAATATCTCATAGGCACACAGCCGTAACGGATATGACGTCAAATGAAATGGTATCCGTGTTTGCTTTGACAACTGTAGAAAAACTGGCTAACGGCCTTCGTAACGGCATATCCGTTGCGGCTGAACATGGCCACTGCAAACCTTCTCTATACATAGGGTACACTGAGATAATTTGATATACATAGAGCACACTAAGATAAATAAACATGGACCTATGTAATATCTGTGTACAGAAAAAAGATAAACGGCCGACAATATTAGCAACTATTATAGATATAAGAATCAGTTGATGTGCGTAAGGAGAATCGCATAGTCATAAGTTGCATCGCTCAGAATATTGAAGCACATTTAAACACAGTATAGGTTGTATAGTATATATGTAGTATAGTGTGCCCAAAAATATCATCTAAAATTAAGATTTCTCAACTTATTTACTGCATCTAAAAGTATGACATATAGCACGAGTGGATGAAATGTATATACCTAGTATACAATTAAATTTAAACAACATCGGGCATGTTTAAAAAACATTTTCTCATAAGTTCTATGTAAAATATGTGTAGTTTACAATGAAACTTCATGTTAGAGGACTCGATACACGCAACAGCCAAGTGTATGGTCACGTGACACGTCTAACGGTAGATTAACGTATGTGTAACATATTTGTTGTAACATATACGAGGCCCGTCTGTACATAGGACATATGACTGTTTGTGTGTATAGTTCTACTACTGGAGTTTTCATAGATCTACTTGTTCCGAATGCATGTTCTATCCGCAAGTGCCCTTTCCTAAACGCAATAATTTTAAAATTGACTCTTGCAGCCTCCTTCTCGAGTTTACAGTGTCTTGAAACGATTTTGACAGCTTAATACCTGTCATTCTTCAAACGTGTGAGTGTTGTTTTCAGACCATTACACAAGATTTGTGTAACTGTAAACATAACTCATTTATTTAGACCTGGTTCAGTCATAAGACTACATGTCATTGTTAACATAACCATTGCAATGCTTTTATGAAGTTCTTCATTTAACATAAATATATAAGTATGTACATAGCTTAATGAATAAGGTTTTGGTTTTCACTGCTTTTTCATGATATTATTATACATGATCAGTATACTAGCGACATTCCCAATAAATCTACTTGTACGGGCCTCGTAAATTTCGCCTTCATCACAGCAATGTCAATCTCTTTGATCACGGATTGTAACGGTTTAAAAAATGACAGTAAAACATCAAAGGAATACCAGATTACCTCCCTGTGTTAAAGTGTCAAAATTCATAAAAAAATATTATAATTTCAATTTACAATAAATAATAAACTTGTTTTATGAGTAATTAAGTAGGTAGGATGTAATTATGATTCTAGGTAAATTTATACATCTGATAAATATACTTTCTGACATTTCAAATTTAGACGATTTTTTTTCGCCGCAAACGACTTATAGATTCTACTGGTGTTAATTTAATTTTGCATTTTAGTAATGCGACAGTCACACTATAAGATTGCACATTACGAAGGTTATTTTACAGATGTTTTAACCACAAATGTAACGCCCATAAGGGAATGAACAATTCAAAATATTATGATTACGCGAGTCTGGTACATGTATAGGTAAATTTCTAGGTTATGCATGTTGTTGTACTTTAAACTATGGACTAATCCGATTAGAGGTATTCTATATATAAACACAATGGTTTTTACAGCTGTAATATATACCCAACATGAAAGCATGCCTCACCTTTTCAGAAGACGAGTCCGTGTTTGGATTACCAAAGTTAAAAATATACCTATATGTACGTAATATTTACTTATATTGGTTTCAGGTTATAACACAGTAAGTAATTACTGGACTGATGGCATACTCGATGTCTTACACACTGGAACATGGAAATACTCTGACGGCACACTAATGCCAATGGAGGCGGACTATTGGGATATAGGGGGACCAGATATGAATAAACCTTGCGTTAGGTTATTTTACGTGACTGAGGTGGATTCATATCGGTGGAATGATTACGGTTGTGAGAATTTGTATCGTTTCGTCTGCGAAATCGAATAAGTCCCCCAAAATGCTTCAAACATACTTTAGAATATAACCTACTTTATGAGCCAATGAAAACGCCGAATTTTAGCGGCTGAATGAAAATTTAATCTTTAAAATTTTGCTATTAACAGACTTGACGTCATACGTTGGCGCTATTTCTATCGGCCACCCAAAATCCATGATGTTATATTCAAAGCCAGTTAGAACGTATTAAGTTAATTGTAATGACTTAAAAGGAGAGGACAGTTTAAAAAGCAGCTCTCAACAGAACAGCAGAGTACGAAAGGTACACCAAGAAGAACCCAACAAATACCAACACGTAGTCAGCGCAACGAACGCGAGAGTAATGCAAGGACTGGCGTAAGCGCAAATGAACGTTTGTTCAACGTATGCAAACGGGTATCGGGCACAATAAACGCGATATGAACGCAGGTGGTTAGCGTAGACGAACTTTCCATAACGTTTCCATAACTTAGGTTAACTTTGTGCAACGGATCCTGGCGTTCGGCAACTCGTTCGTCTAAGTCAGATTAAGTTTGGGACCGCTGCACATAGTAATTACGCTAACCAGCGTTGGCGAAAGTTAACATACGCTGATAAAATATAAGTACAACGCACGCTAACGTTGTTTATCGCTGGTAACCGCTGTCAAACGCTGTGAAGCGCTAAGAAACGTTCCCAACAGTAAGTGTGCGTTAGATGCACAATACAACGTTCGCAGTGTGAACCAGAATATTCCTCATCGCGAGCGTAATTTCACCGTCGTCGGGCTCATTTTTTCAACTTTTGAAACGCTGATCAATGCTGGTACAAACGTTCCGAGGATGGAGCCCCCTTTATACTTATTTGGGTCAAACTGACGCATTAGTATCTATTCAATTTCATATTTGTTTCTTGTTCAGTGAATAAGTATGCTCTTTATTGTGCCTTTCCTATCCTGCTGTTCCTGTTAAATGCTGCCTGGCATGAGCGATTTGGTAAATATACTTTTTAATTATTTGATTTCGCCATGGGTTTCTAGATACTAATGGACATGTAACATATGACGCACTATCAACTAATAATTGTGTAAACACAATTAACTGATACAATGGGTAAAACGCATTTAACAATCTGCATTATAAAACTTATGATAAACAAATTATATCTAGTGATTAGAAATTATCAATGTTTGGTCATATTTATTACATGCCTAATGTATTTATTTACTAGAATTTGATAAGTGTTTGTATATTTGCACGTGAATTTAATATTTGGGTTCCTCGATCACGAATTCATCATTTCGCGAAATAAGTTCAAAACCAAAACTCGCGAAATAAAACTCACGTGAATATAAAGAGATTTACAGTATTGAAAATTAAACAATTCGATACATACGTATTTTCGTACGCAACCAGTTTTTAAAAAATTATCTTGCAGGAATATACGTCAAAGTTCCGTAATGAATGCACCTTTTCCATTATTTATTGGTACATGTATACTATTGTAACATAAATGTTAATTATTATTAGTCGTTTTGTCATGAAAAATATCAGGTTAATATATTAAAAGTCAGGAGGTTACACTTCAAATGTCACAAAATTGGCAAAATTGTGACTTGTACCCACCAAAACTTTTAGTTGGATTTTAAAATAATTGTTAACCACTATGTGACGAAGCGTCCTGCGCACAAGTGTTGTCTATATTTGTGTCGTCTTTTATTAGATTTTTGAACTACTGGGTATAGTTGTTCCCAGGAACACCATATTATGATGCGTTGTGTCGGGCACAAAATATCTTGTCAATATCTCCAAAGGTCCAATTTGTTCATCACCACGCGGCGATGTATTGATTACTCGAACCATGCCGCCAATATCTGGAACGGGTTGGTTCTCTGCAAATCCTATTTAGTTTCTACTAATTTATTTTAAGTCGATTGTGAAACAAGTTTTTTCAACTTAATAGATTAATCGCTCTCGACACTCGTGATGTTATCCATTGCCGCAAGAAAATTTGAGAATAGAAGCCAGTTTCCCTTTTTTGCTGAGCGTCTAGCAAGGGAATTTCTTGTACCATTTTATTTCGTCTTTGTTATGACGCGGCCTGGGATCCGATCAAACCTGAGACCTCTCGCACTCGAAGCCAACGCTCAACCACTAGGCTATCGAGGGCAAATCCAATGCACGTTGTAATGTAAAATGTATTTCTATTGTTTAATGAATTGTTATTAATTATGGGAAATATCCCTATTTGACGAACGTTATTATGTGAAGTTTTACATACTTTCTTTCACAAGACACGTCTGTAATTATACAAACCCATATTTTAAAGACGCAACTTTTCCACGCGATTCCGAACATCCGGTCGTTATTTTGTTTAAGCATATATTTTATTATGTAAAGTTGTCAATTATCCATATTTGAATATCTCATGTTTTAAATAATAATTTACACTGATTATTGGGGATCAGCTAGACTAGTAAATTGAACAAGGTGGTATTATATGTTATGCGGATATGACATCCACACGCTATTTTGTCCACTCTTGACTGGTCATTTAATATAAGCTAATGGAAGTTGGACGTTATATCAAACTGAGTTTAAACATTTCGTCAGTTGATTTTTACCTATTCGTTGTTAAGAAATGATATGTGCGTATAGTCGGACTTTTCCCAACTTGTCGCAGGTCCTTGTATACATCTGTTTGCATACATCTGCATGCTTGCATATTGTAATGAAATTAAACATTGGAATGACTCAGTGTACGCCTTATAAATACGCTGTATCTTTTTTGACGTTTGAAATTATGTTTAGCAAATAACAAATAAGAACCTAGGAAAGTGTTTATTTACACGGGTACAGTACAATACGTGTCATTAAAACAACCAATCAGTGGCCGAATAATTGCATTTTATATATATTTTTTTTGTATCAATGGATGTATACGATTTCTCATTTATTTTCACATACACGCACGCACACACACACACCAACACTCATTTGCATTGTACCTACATTTGCTAATATACCACATCCTCACATACATGTGCGCGCGCACACACAAAAACGCACTTTCACGCGCAGACATGCACGGAACACTTCAATTTCGATAGGGAATCATTTTAGGTTAAAATAGGCATGAGAAGTGTGTTTCTGTCGTCAGTGCGAAATTAGATATTTCCCGGTTCTCGGTGGTTCCCCACTTAATTGGTGTGTATTCTCGTGAAGTTCCGCATTTGGCAGCAACACGTACGCACACACTTGCACGCACGCACGCACACATAGTATTTGTATTTCACCCCCACACACTTTATTGTCCTTACATTAGTAATATCCCGGTAACGTAGGAGTTGGCTTGAACCGGAACGTCAGAATACCTAATCGTAGTGTTTGAAGTGCATTTCAAGTACTAGAGTACCGGTAATTTTTTTCGGCCATCACCGAAGGTTTTTCTTATGCTCAAGTACACTAGGCGTCACTGAAAAGTCCTTGCTTATATAGGTCATAAACCACTAAATGCATACGCGGACCAAAATCGGATACACTCAAATAGTCCTCACAGAAACTTCTGGATATGGTGATATGCATTGACATATTGAGTTTAAAGGTAGTGTGTACATGTAGTTGAATGAGTGAATGTGTTTCATCTTGAATATTTTGAGATTTTGGCATATTTGTCAAAGCGAAAGTAGACTAGGGTAAAACCCACATTGGGTCAGTCCGCGCGTCAGTAAAAATTTGTCGACCGCCTTTGACGAACAAATTCTTTGTTATATTAAACATGGACCCCTGTTTGTTGGTCTTATTTTGTAGCTGAAACATACTGCTTTTCAATGATACAGGTCTGTCAACTGGCCATATACTTTAACATGACATAATCTGGGGCTGACAATTGTTACTTTACATTGAGCTAAAGAACAATTTTGTCGGTACAATTTAAAAGCCTTATAGTGTGTGCATTTGAATATTGTTACATATGATAGCTGTGACAACACAGTTAGGTCAAAACAGAGTAACACAATGTAACGTGAATTTTAAAATATAAGAGTCAATGGGATGGTAACTTTCATTGACGCCGAGTATAATTTAGCTTTACTTAAATGCCCACAGTACTCTAGAGGCGGCTGTCAGAAATCCTCATGAATATTCCAAGTATATTGACTTTTAACTAAATTAAATTAATATTGTTTGTTGTTATTATTATTGTTGGTATTGTTGTTGTTGTTATTTAAATACAATGTTTAGCAAATATTGCATAGAAGATAATGGTATTTATTTGATAAAAAGCAGGTCTCCATGAAAACGTGTTATTTTTATTTTAAATAAAAATATTGATTTTAAGTTTTTCCGTAATTTTAAAGAGTTATCAAATCAGGTACTAATTAAAATAATAACAAGAGTACCGGTAATTTTAGCATACCGAAGAGGCAAACCGAAAAAGGAATTCCGCTAATATCCATATATATCCATATTTTTAAAGAAGTCGTCGTTTTGTTATTATGTATTGGGACCTTTTTGCGCCAAGTCGCAAACGTCATTCTGACGTCATTTTACGTAACTTATTGAAATGAATATGTACTTTTCAAAGTAGTATCAAATTTCAGAATGGTGTTTTGTGTATAAGCTTACCTGTGCCAATTGAGCGTTTGTAATCAACTTAGCTCGTCATGCGTGCATACGTGCGTCTACACATTTCTTCTCCGCTGAATTTGGATGTAGCAGGTTTTGCTGGAGACTGGCTTATATCTTGCATTATTCTTTCACGTGCATTTTGTATTTCTGTTTTGTCATTTATTAAAAAAAGTCAGCTTCGGACATGAGTGTTAATGATTGTCAAGAGAAGTGTACAAGTTTTCAAGTTTATTCCTACACTAAGCACATATACAGCACACGTATATTATCAAAAGGAATAGTCCAGGCAGCACGCAATACAAGCAACAGAACACGACTATTTAAGTTCGATATTTATTATTGCTGATGGCTTTAGAGCTTAAAATCATATCTCGCAGAAACATCAGGACACGAAAGGCACTAAAATACCACATGGAAAAGATAATAACACAGACCACACATACTAATAGGAACAAGCAAAAATGAAACCGAATGCTTACAAACATCTTGTTCAAACACAACGAGTCACATTTTAGTAAACCTGTATCACCTGGTGACACTGTTTGATGCTGTAAAGGTTAGGCCAAGGTTGCAACTAGGTCATCTAGGATAAAGGACATACTGTATGATAAATAAAAACTGTAGCGCACAGACAATCCAAAACCACACAGAAACGACGACAGCGCCTAGCCATCCACGCAAGAGTCAGACATATTATTTATTCTGCTAAGTCTTCAGGTGAGCACTTGATGACCAATGCCCCTTTTTCAAAATTTCGTTTTCATTATTATTCGTAGGCAAAGACACAAATAGGCAACCGAAACAAACACAAAAATGACACTCGTAAAATAAGACCACACCACAGTCGAAGAAAAGTAACTTATATAGTTGCTAAAGAATGCTTTTATAATAGGGAATATCCAAATGGTGGTATTCTCAAAGCATCTTAGGGAAAAACCTAAATATGTTAACTTAAGTTTAAGTTTAGCTGCACATATTTCTGAAGAAACGAAGAATAACCAACATGCTTTCTTTGCGATTATTGTAGCTCTTTGCGTAATGCTTTTAAACTATGTAAAAATTATAAGCATGATGTCTACACTTCAGGAATGTTTAAGATTTTAAGAAAGTTTTCCCTGAAGATACTTTGTGAATACCACCCCTGATGACTAAACGGTGCCTGTTTTTTATATTCTTTTTATATAATATCTTTACGTTGTCTTGTATAAATGTTGTCTGTCTTTGTCATACACTTTGTAAATGGACGAAGGCATTTATTATGCTGATTGTTAATAAATTTGGATTATTATTTTTGTTGTATTTTCGGCTTTGTCATTCTATATTACATGAATGGTGTTCTATGTCTAATAATGACAATGAGTTAGAGGAGAATCTAGTTACTCACGGGTAGTTTGCATTTATAGTAGAATTCAAACCTTAACTGAAAATTCAACTGCCAGCTGTACATAAGTTGCGGAATGACCCAGCCTTAGCCATAAAAAGCCGAATCACTGGCGGTCCCTGCTTCAGCAACAAAAAAGCCGAATGACACAGTCTGACCCGCAAAAAACTGAACTACCCAGCTTTAGCTATCAAAAATATCATAAAGCTGAATGCCCTAGTTCCAGAAACAAAAACATTGAATTGCCTAGTTTCATCTGTGACAGGGTGATGCTGTTTCCGGTAGCATATATATTTATAGGCAGGTCCGGTAACTTTTGACGGTGTATACACGTATAATTTATCTTACACACGACGACACCTCGATGACATCACTTTAAAATGCCGCAATTGGAATAAGTATACATGTAATGCACAAAACGGATATATGGAGTGGCTGAAGCAGTATATCCTGGCTGAATTAATGTTACATAATTATATGTTACACATGGCAGTAAAGGTTGCTAGAATATTGAAATCCTGAGACACTGAATAAAGCATTGAGCTGAATTAATGGGATGAAGTGAGAAAAAAACTGATTGGTAAATGTTAATTATCACTGTAACAACTCATAAAAGATAAGCAGTAGCACAGACCGGCATCGAACCGGAAGTCTCTCGAAACAAAGGCTTGCGCCCTTCCTCAAGGTCACTGTTCCAAACAAATTGTGCAAATAACAATTTATTCTGTTTTATTCTATTATAATTATATGGCTTGAAGGAAGTATAATTTTACATTCTAACACGATCCGCGGATTAATCCATATAAACATAGAGCAAACAAGAGAATGTATTATTACCCCAATAAAACATACCTTTCGAATTGGCTGTTACTATTTACGCCCCGTATCACGTGAATATATTTATGAATGAATGAATGAATGAATGAATGAATGAATGAATGAATGAATGAATGAATGAATGAATGAATGAATGAATGAATGAATGAATGAATGAATGAATGAATGAATGAATGAATGAATGAATGAATGAATGAATGAATGAATGAATGAATGAATGAATGAATGAATGAATGAATGAATGAACGTAAAATTTATATTAAAACTTCTGATAATCAATTCATTTATATTTTTCATTTCATGAAATAGATACCCTATACTCGTGTTATTAAAATTGTTTCAATGTTTAAAATGAATCATTAGCTTCAGAAAATTACGAAGGTCGTTTTCATTAACAAGGGAAGTAATTGTACCAGCTAATAAGCCACTCAATTTCAGCGTGGAATTATTTTCAATGTCAAATGGGTGAAAATGGAACGCTACGCACTCGTGATTTAATTTTTCTGCATCCGAACTCCTGTCCGTGTTTTATTCACCGACAATATACAAGAACATATTTTTATTTCTTAAATAACATACAAGTGCAGAAACTGTTTTATCCATGTACTGTACAACTTCTGTTGAGAACAACCCTTCGGGAGCTGCAGCAATTGGCCATGTTATAGAGGTAGTTGCTCTACAGAGGTTAAAGTTATAGTAAATATCAGCTCTACATATAGCCGCTCTGGAGAGGTTGTACTGTACATTATGTTTGAGTAGAACTATACCTCGTCCCTTTTTTCTACCAACCTTCATAACGAACCTTTCCAAATCTTCAATATATAATTATTGTTATATCAGGGTAGCAATACCACGTGGTTTTGACTACAGTTACAAGAAGAAATTTGTAAACATTGGAACACAAATATAGCGATAAGTATTTTATTTCTTCATCGATTTCTATAAAATATACGCCACGCTAAGGGGAAAAGTATATGCTTTCCGTGAAATATAATATCTTTTTCAGCAGTTTTACCGATTTTTCCATACCCTGTGAAACCTACACATTCAACGGTTTCACAAGGTAATGGACAATACGGCACAGCCGCTGAAAAAGATTTTATATTTCATGGAAAGCTAACAATTGTCCCCTTAGCATGGCGTATATTTCATAGAAATCGATGAAGAAATAAAATACTTTATTTTATTTTCCAATGTTTACAAATTTCTTCTTGTAACTGTAGTCAAAAGTCACGTGGTATTGCTACACTGTATATACCGGTAATGAAATTAAATATTCAACCAAAAATGGTGCCAATGTGCTAGTTTCACAGATGAGATGTTTTGACACCTGATTGACTGAATATGTATAATTATGCAGAAGCTAGACACGAATGTTATTGACCTTTTTTAAAAACGACATGTACTTGTTAAAATTGAAATCAGACAATAAAATAAGTTGATATTGCAAAAGTTGAGAAAAAAATCTTCCCATGCGGGGAATCGAACCCCGGCCGCCGCGGTGAGAGCGCGGAATCCTAACCACTAGACCACATGGGAGTTGCCTGTCATCATATTCGTTGCGATATTTAGAGCTACCCACGCTCACAGAGATTACACAGCCGATTACCTAAAGCATTTCGTATTTAGTCTTTATCACCTCGTTAATGCAATATGTATTCCTCGATAGTATAGTGGTAAGTATCCCCGCCTGTCACGCGGGAGACCGGGGTTCGATTCCCCGTCGGGGAGCAGTAATTTTACAGTTATCAGGTTATGCATGCCGAGTGATATTTTGATCAGTTTTAAATAGACAAAAAGACTAGATTTCATTTTAGCAGAAATTAAATACATCTAACGAATTTACGTTCCATGATAATTACATTATAGCTCATGCTGATTACTAGTAAACTACATGTATTATTGTTTATTTTTTGCGTTTAATGGATTATGGAGATTCTATGTGAAAATAACAGTGAAAATAACAGTGAAAATAACAGTAGTGAAAATAACAGTGAAAATAACAGTGAAAATAACAGTGAAAATAACAGTGAAATTACCACTTCGTTATTTTCACTTTTCTAGAAGCTGTTGCCATTATCATGCAGAAAAAGAAACGTTAGGTCAACGGCACCGTGCTTTAAAATATGCGTTACGTCACCATGGACGTCATAATTCTCATGTCGGGACGTTCCAATTTCGACGTGACTTATTCCAATTAAGCCAATTATAATGGCACATATTTAAGAGAAATTGAGGCACATAATGAACAGAACATTTGTTGATTTTTGGTGTAAGATCAATTTTATTTCACTCGTGATCACAGAAATTAAATTTTCACTCGTGAAAACATTGATTATATGTAAGCACTCGGTGAAATAAAATTCGATCTTACACCTAAATCAACAAATATCCTCTATTTCTTTTAAGTTAAGTTACCAGTTTTCCAGGGCCGCTTTCAATCGTTCAGCCACTCTTTGATATTTAACTATCCCTGAACATTGGGCTTCCTAAAGAAACCTGCGTTTGAGTTTCCCTGGGAAGACTATTTCTCTCTAATTTGTGTGCAGCCAACATCGAGATACAACGTCCAGGAATATCGAACATGTCAGTACAGACATCGCTCTCACAGGTACCGATTCACATCTTGGTCGAGTGAAGCATTGCGAGTTATTCTTGCTCAGAATAACTAAGCAGTAGCGCAGACGGGGTTCAAACCCGGAACCTGTCACATATTAAGATATAATATTGTGTTTAGAAAATTAATTAGTTTAACTATGATATGGACACGTTTATGTACTGTTCATAATTACAATCGGTACTTACACTCAGCACTCAAATATTCAAATTCCCTCTTTTGAGATTCATAACAAGCAGCATTTTTGAAAGCTAAAATATGTTATAATGTTTGGATTCACTATTATTATTTTCTTATTTCCATGTTTAATTCGGTGTATTTGTAAGCGTGAGCTTATGTGCAATACTACGTACAGTATACTATGGAAGCCCTGGAGGGCACTTTTGACTTAGGTGTTGTGACTTGTAACTTATGACTTGTGACTTAGAACTTGTGACTAATGACTTGAGACTTACGACTTGTGACTTACATTTTATAAATAAATCTGCGCGCACTTCTTTGGACAGCGTGGATGGTAAAGGATGATGTCTAAATCGGAATTACCTGATAATAGTCTATAGTGAGTCAGGTAAGTCGGTATTAGTTTTGTTTGATTGAAATCATCATTGTTGAAGGCCCCGACCCGTTATTCTGAATTGTTAACACAATTAACTCGAATACCCTTCATGTAATACCATAATTTCCCCTGGCATAGCTGTGTCTTATACGAGTACATGTGCATACATAAGTATTATGGTTTGCTTCCTTTTCGTTATCATTTGTGCTGGATAGTTCGGATCATACATATGGTATAATGAATTAGACTTTAAGTTTTGTTGATGTACATGTATTAATAATTATATGTTCATCTACATTTTTCCAGGTGAAGAAAATGGAATGTCTGTGTTATGTGTGTGTGTTCGGTGCGTTTGGTTCGACAAATGATGTGGCGGTGCAAACCTAATTACCTGTATGTCTTAAAACCCAGCAAAGCAACCGGCTCAAATGTAAACTTGGCAATTGTGTGACACTATGGGCTAGAATAGATTTTGAATATGTTACATGTATGTACCATAATTTAGAAGTAGAACATTATAAGGTTTTGCGGACAATTCCAAGTTGTGGATATCAATACATTAACATTTATGGCGCCTACGAACTAAGCTTTTCAAGATGGCTTTATATTATTCGCATAAGTTTAATTTCATAGATGTAATGTCGGTCAGACATGTTTAGAAATAATACGCCATTTTGTCATGTTTTGAAATACATGTGACCTAAACAATCTTATATTGATTTATGTGGAATTTATTTTGAATAAACTTTGTAATGCAACAGACTCAAAGTTGTCATTTGCAAATGTGTTTTTGTTTACCGTTCATCTTTTACAACATAATACTGCATTTCAGTTAACTTTGTATACAATATAAAGCAAAGACCAAAAACACTGTCAATTACATGATTAAATATCATTCCAAGATTTTGGCTTTAATGGATACTGATAACAAACGAAGGATAACTAACTCATATTAAATTACAACATTTATAATAATAACTCTTATAATGATACATTTTGCTGTCTATAATTTTATCAAAGGTAGTGTGTATGTCACATTTTACACATCATAAGTCTCAAGTCTTAAGTCACAAGTCACAAGTCATAAGTCACAAGTCACAAGTCACAAGTCACAAGTCATAAGTTACAAGTCACAAGTCATAAGTTATAAGTCACAAGTCAAAAGTGCACCCTGGGGCCTACGCAAGTCACAAGCCATAAGTCATTAGTCATAAGTCAAAAGTGCCCTCCAGGGCTTCCATAGTATACAGCAATACAGATATACATCGTCCAAGAATATCGAACATGTCAGTACAGACATCGCTCTCACAGGTACCAATTCACATCTTGGTCGAGTGAAGCATTGTGGGTTATTCTTGCTCAGCATAACTAAGCAGTACTTACCGCAAACGTGGTTCAATCCGGAACCTGTCGAAACCAAAGTGCGCGCCCTACCTCAAGGCCACTGCTCCCCACAAATTGTGCAAATAACAATTCTGTTTTATTCTATTATAAGTATACGGCTTGAAGGAAGTATAATTTTACAATAACACCCAACTGCAAAAACTGTTCTATTTATGTACTGTACACCATCTGTAGAGCAACACCTTTTCGGAGCTGCAACTATTGGCCATTGTATAGAGGTTTTTGGTATACAGAGGTTAAATGTATAGTTAATATCAGCTCTACATGTAGCCGCTCTGGGGAGGTTGGGGTGGAAAATAGTAATTGAGTTGACTTCGACCTCGTCCTGATTTGATACCAACCTTCATAATGACATTGATCCCGTATCACGTGACATATTTATGAATGAATGAACGTAAACTTTATAGTAAAACCTTCTACGAGTCGCGTTGGCAAGGCGTGTTGCACGAGTATCCAGTGTTACAGCTATGACGCATCTATTTTTATAAACTCCAATATAGTCTTGCAACTAAGTTTTATTAAAACTTCTGATAATCAATTCATTCATATTTTTCATTTCATGAAATGGATATTCTATACTCGTGTTATTAAAATTGTTTCAATGTTTAAAATGTGTTATTTCCTTCAGAAAATTACGTAGGTCGTTTTCATTAACGAGGGAGGTAATTGTACCAGCTAATAAGCCACTCAATTTCATCGTGGAATTATGTTCAATGTCAAATAGGTGAAAATGGAATGCGCGCAGTTAAATAGTACGGGATATTATCGTATTAAGAATCGAAATAAAAACTCTGTTCTTGTATATTGTCGGTGAATAAAACACGGGCACTCGTTCGAATGCGGAAAATTAAATTACTCGTGCTACGCACTCGCGATTTAATTTTTCCGCATCCGAACTCCTGCCCGTGTTTTATTCACCGACAATATACGCGAACAGATTTTTATTTCTTAAACAATGGTGCAATTGTGATAAATCACTGGAGAGATATGTTGGTTTGCCTGATTGACTAAATGTCGATATAATTATGCAGTCGGTTGAAACAAATGTTATTGACTTCATCAATTTTCACCGTGATCACCTATTATCATGGAACATACGAGGGTTGTCCGCAAAAGTCGCGAACTTTGTCTCCCATTTCAACACTAAGCATATTTTTCCAGAAAATCTTTCACATATTTTTCATTAGTAATTTCTTTACATATGTGTGATATTGAAAACTAATTTCCTTCTTAGTTTTGGTAAGTATACTTGATTAACAAATGCGAGTTGGGTAGAGTCGTACATGTATTTAAAAATGAAACAAGAAAGAAAAAGCCTTCCCATGCGGGGAATCGAACCCCGGCCGCCGCGGTGAGAGCGCGGAATCCTAACCACTAGACCACATGGGACTTGAATTTCTATATATACTCGTTGCGATATTTAGATTTACCAACGTTTACATAGATTACTCAACCGATTATACAAGCCGTTTCGTATTTAGTCCTTATCACATTTATTCCTCGATAGTATAGCGGTAAGAATCCCCGCCTGTCGCACGGGAGGCCGGGGTTAGGTTCCCCGTCGGTTAGCACAGGTTTTACACTTTTACGTGTGCAGGCCGACTAATATTTTTATTGGGTTTAGACAAAGTGTCTAGGGTTCATATAATATAGCCTTGGCAAAATTAATAACGAATTAACGTTCCATGATCATGCTGATGATCAATTATGAATTATTTATGCTATGTGAAATATGTCCTTTTCGCTAATTATGCAAATAACAATCTATTCTATTTTATTCTATGAAAAGTATGCGGCTCGTGGAAGTATTATTTTACGATAAAGTTCAACATGAAAACTGCATCCTATGAACTACTAGTATATAATTCTTGAGTTTATTTTGACCTCTTCATGATGTGCTACCAGCGCTTGATAAGGACACTTTGCAACCCTCATTATATAAAGACTTTAAGAGGAGTTCTGGCACCTGGTTGACCAAATACTTATAAATGTAGAAAGTAGCCATGAAGGTAATTATCAGTTTTACGACAAACATTCATATGTTATCCCAATCGGTAAGAAACTTTTCATGCTTTACACCACGGATGATAATCGATAAGACAGTGTTATTTTATGAATGGGTCAGAAAGCCAGAAAGAAAAGGACAAAGTCTCAAGCTTCGCCAGACTCAGTTACTATCCTACCAGAGAAACGTCCTGCAAATCACCAACAGCAACCAACAATGGCTCAACAACCTCTGCAGTCACCAGCAACACCTGTGGCTCAAGGCTTCTTGGCATCGATACCACCATACCCCGGTCATTATCCACAACAACTGTTTACACCTTGTAATACTCAACAGTCCCCGACAGCACCGAACAATAACTTTCAGCAAATAATATTAGACAAATTAGATTATATGGACAAGAGGCTAAATAAACTAGACAATATTGAGCAACAGCTGGTATCAATGTCCCAGAAAATGACCCTATTAGACAACCGCGTATCAACCATTGAATCTACGCTATCAGTTACAAACACAAAAATCAGTGATCTGGAAATCAGCCGAACTATGGACGCTAAAACCTGTGACGAAATTTCTATAAAACAAATATCCATGGACAAACAATTGAAACAAGAATCCAAAAAAATGGAAGGAATGGAACGTGACTTAAAAACTATTCAATCAGAAAAGTCCGATATGGCGGAACAAATCATCGACCTGCAATCCAGGTCAATGCGGGATAATCTCCTATTCCATGGGATAACAGAATTGAACCTACCTGAAGAACGCAAGTCCGAGAATTGTACGTTACGTATATTAGACTTTTGTGAGAATGATCCCAAGCTAGAAAATGCCAAATCTTTAATCAAAATTGATAGGGCCCACCGAATTGGCAAATTCCAACCTGGAAAAACCCGTCCAATAGTTGTGAAGTTTAATTTTCATCAGGATAAGCTAGCCGTGAAACATCGGGCATATGAAACATTTAATAGAGAATCTCAATACGGCGTATCGGACCAATTCCCCAAGGCTATCCAAGACCGTAGAAAAAAACTAATTCCAGCCTATGTGGAGGCTAAAAGGCAGAACAAACCTGCAACACTTGCCTACGATAAACTTTATGTCAATAATCAGGCATTCACGGTAGAAAATGTGCACCTCCTGCCCCAGGGCGGTCCGCAATAGGGTTCGAACACAGAACAGTTATCGTTTTTGCTTTGGAATGTCCAAGGACTTAAATCGAAGCTCAATGATTGTGACTTCTTGAACTTTGTAAGTGATTTTGATGTGTTACTATTCACCGAGACCTGGAGCTCTGACATTTCGAATCTGTCGATTGATGGTTTTGATTATTTATCTTGTCCCCGTCCGAAGACAAACCGTTCTGCGAAACGGTTTAGTGGCGGTTTAGCAGTATATTTCAAAAGTAAATACCGTAATTATATTACTCTTTCAAGCCACAATAGTAACGGTATGTTGTGGTTTAAAATCAGTAAAGAACTCACCTTGCATGACTCTGATGTATTTATATGTTTATGTTACATACCTCCAGAAAACTCACCTGTTTATACCAATCCCAGGTCAAATTTGCATAATTTTGACTTCTTTGATACATTGAATAACGATATACGTCGTTATAGTGAGTTAGGCACAATTTACCTAACTGGAGATCTCAATTCTCGCACTGGTATTCTACCCGATCACGTGATTGATCTTAATCTTGGTAGATTTGTTGACTTACCTTGTGATGACAAGCTACCAGCTAATTTACCTGATCGTAAAAACTGCGATAGTGTCGTAAATTCTTTCGGATTAAAACTACTAAATTTGTGTAAAAGCAATGATATTTTTATTACAAATGGCAGATTAGAGGAGGGATCATTTACTTATAATTCTGTGTGCAGAAATAAAACTATTTCTAGTACTGTTGATTATTTAATCTCACAATACGATAATTTTCAATATATATCCAGCATGTGTGTTATGGATATGACCGAGTTTTCAGACCACTGTCCGTTGATATTTTCTTTAGCATGTAATCATAATGTTTTACCAAATAATGTTAATAATACTACTGACAGAATTGTATGGGATAGTTCCCGTAGAGAAGAATTTCTTACCAACCTTGAATCCCAGCGTCATATATTTGATGATATTTTTAATAACCTTTCATCCAATGAAATTGATATTAATCAATGTATTGATCAATTTACAAATACCATTTCCAACATATCATTCACCCACTTCGGCAAAACTTGTTCTAACACACGTAAGCCTCTCAAAAATAAGGCGGACTGGTTTAATGATGAATGTCGAATTTCTAAATCTAGTTTTCTAAACGCAAAAAGAAAATTTAAATCTAACCCCACAGATCTTAATAAAATTTCATTTTTAAACTGCCGAGCAAATTATGCGAAAGTGAAACGTAAATGTAAGAACAGACATTTCTGTAAAGAATCGAATAAATTGGAGAACATGAGTAAAACCTCACCAAGGAAATTCTGGAAATATATCAATAAATTTAAAAATAAGAAAAAACAAGATGTTACAAACGTAGGAATGGAAGAATTCTTACAACATTTTGAAAATATCTCAAATACACCCCATTGCGATTTTAATAAAAACGAATATACAAATGAGCGTGACTCTACGCTTTATATCGATCAACTTGATTCTCCGTTGTCTATCGAAGAAGTAAGAAAAACAATCCATCAGCTGAAGCGCAATAAAAGTTGCGATATCAATAATAATGTTGCTGATTTTTTCATAGACTCCTGTGACTTTATTTCTCCTTATCTATGTATGTTTTTAATCATATATTTGACTCCGGTGTTTACCCAGAAAACTGGTCAAAGGGGGCAATAGTACCAATTTTTAAGAAAGGTGATGTAAGGTGTCCTGCGAACTATCGTGGTATTACACTCATTAATGTAATTGCCAAAATTTTCTCATTATTATTAAGAAACAGGATTAATACGTGGTGTGAAAATGAGCATTTATTTAATGACTCTCAATTTGGTTTTCGGGATAAAAAATCTACTACAGACGCAGTTTTTATTTTACACAGTATTATTCAAAAAATATTATCGAAAAATAAAAAACTATGGTGTGTTTTCATTGACTATGAACGTGCTTTCGATACGGTAATTCGTGATGGTTTGTGGGTAAAATTGTTGGAATCTGGAATCAGCTGTAAAATTTTAAATATTCTTAAAGCTATGTACACATCGGTTAAATCATGCGTAAAGTTGTCTTCTCACATGAACATATCTGATTTTTTCGATGTCACCGTAGGCCTGAGACAAGGTGAGCCCTTATCTCCGTTATTATTCATCCTTTTTATAAATGACATTACAAATTGTATAAACATTGACTCATTAACAGAGAACGACATAAGTCTACTCTCAAGGTATTTAATCCTTTTCGCGGATGACATTGTTTTGTTTACGACCGACCCTCAAAGCTTACAAGCTCAAATTAATCATATTAATACCTATTCGATTAAATGGGGATTGAAAATAAATGTAAATAAAACTAAAATTTGTGTTTTTGAAAAAAGAAAACAATTACATAACGAACAATTTTTCATCAATAATGATGCGCTTGAGATTGTTGATCACTTTACTTACCTTGGTATCCATTTCACTAGCAATGGGAATTTAAAGCATGCAGTAAAAACGTTGTGCGATCAAGCATTAAAAGCGTACCATAATTTGCTATCACTATTTGACAGAATAAATTTAAATATAAAAACTAAATTGCATCTATTTGACACAATGGTTGTACCAATATTACTATACGGCTCAGAAGTTTGGGGGGTATATCAGTATAAAGAAATTGATAAATTACATATCAAATTTTGCAAAAAGATATTAGGTGTGCGTGCGAATACACCAAATTGTGCTGTTCTTGGGGAGCTGGGGAGATATCCCTTATACGTTTTAGCTAAAGAGAGGTCATTAAAATTCTTGTTTAAAATTATGTCAGATAATGAATCTTTTATTCGACAGGTTTTTGATGAACAACGCCAAACAAATAATACGAACTGTTGGGCTAATAAAATGAAAATAATCTTTGATGATTTAGGATGTACAAATATCTTTGGAAACTTTGATACGAATTATCTCCCTTTGCTTAAAAGACGACTTCGTGATCAATTTATTCAGGAATGGCAATCAACTGTACACGATATGTCCAGACTAGAATATTTCAAAAAAGTTAAGAGCGTCTTTGAGTGTTCTGATTACATTCGATTAATTGATAATGATAATTTGCGAAAACATATGACATCTATTAGACTTTCTTCACATTCCCTTAATATAGAAACGGGTAGAGCAAACAATATTCCAAGAGAAAATCGTATATGTAAATTGTGTCCGCTTAATCAGGTTGAATCTGAATTCCACTTTGTAATGTGTTGTCCTCTATACAGTAATATTCGAAATAAATATCTAGGAAATTCATCATGGCCCACTTTGAACAAGTTTATTAATATAATGTCCTCAAAGAATAAAAAACATTTATATAAAATTGCTACTTTTTTAAGAGAAGCCTTTTCTATCAGAAATGACCAGTTGAAAAATCTAAATTAGATAACTAAAATTTCTTCTTTTAAAGTCTTAATAACCAACCACGGTATTTAATTGTATTTACCGACCACCATTTAATCATGTCTGTTTCCATGTATTTTTGTTTGTATGTATTTATATGAATGTTCTTGCATGTATGAGAGTATGTATGTATTGAATGTCTTTGTGCTGTTTTGTGTTATATTACCAAAGGCACGTATGTGCCGAGTTTGTAAATAAAGATATATATATGTTATATGATAACATATCATCTGGAAGCAGAAAGCAAAATTGAAGCAGAAACAGACATGAATTGGTACTATAAAAGTCGAAATAAAAAAGCTCATTTCCCATGCGGGGAATCGAACCCCGGCCGCCGCGGTGAGAGCGCGGAATCCTAACCACTAGACCACATGGGACTTGATTTTTGGTAAAATCATTCCGATATTTAGAGTTACCCACGTTTACATAGATTAACCTTAACACATGTAGTAACGTGTTATCTTAGTCATATCGCATAAATTTACATGTTTAGTCTTTATCACTTCGATAGTATAGTGGTAAGTATCCCCGCCTGTCACGCCGGCCACCGGGGTTCAATTCCCGATGGGGGTATATTTTTTGCAACACACTTTTTTAACCTGTAACTGACTTCAAAATGTATCGCAACTAATTCAAATAGACCGATGACTGAGGAAACGCGATGACTGAAACCTGTCAGTTTAAATTGCCTGCATCAAGTTCTGCATGCGACTTTGTGAGCCTTTATTTTATACATAAGTATGTATATATTAAAGACCTGTATCATGTACAAATCTGATATTCCTATCCGATAAGACGTTTTTAGAGCTTTAATTGAAATGTTCATACTATATGCAACATTATTGCTGAGCGGAAGATTGGGGGAAATTTGGTCACCAAGAAGATAGATGTGAATTAACTGCAATATTATTCTTTCTTACTTGCATGCATTTTTGACGAATGAAATTAGTCCGATATTCAAGGATATTTGTTTATCAATTAAAAAAGAAAAGATACAAAGGTACAAAATATGATATAGAACATGTAATAATGTAATTTATGCATGTAATTATTGTGATTACGTAACAGAACAGCATGTTATCTGCACATATTTTTCAATTACCAATAACGATTTATAACAAACATGGCCAATCATGGACTAAGGGAAACAACTCATCCAGGCTTGTTGGCCTAATCCTAACAGAACATATTAGCTCGTAACGAATATTTATATTATTATTCTTTTATCGGACACTGTTGACGTTTTGAAAGTTTTTAGCAATAATAATTCTGATAATTCAACAATTTAAATCTTAAAATTCTAGGAAATGCCCCTTACTCTAACACAAAGTCACCATCAGTAATATATTATAGAATGTACTTATACTCGAAATACACATGATACTGACCAATCGAATACTAGAACACGTAGTTAACTGCTTCAGCGGACATATCAACTAGTGAACTAAAGTCCAGTTTTCGTAGATATCGCTGTTATGAGTTTAATTATAACAATTCTAATTGTGTAATCATTCGGAACATTTTTAAATTCCACTAGTACCCAGTGTGATGGACATGTCGCCTAAGAGATACGCATTTACTCTCCTATCGGCGGCTCGCTGGGTGTTGTTTCCTTTTAATTCTAGATGTAATAAAATGGATATGTGACTTTACTTTTAATAATTTGTTTATATATTTAAAGTGGAGGTAATGGTATTAATAATCAAAGCCAATCAAAAGTCATCAAAACTGAAAAGCTAGCTATGGTGTTGCTGTGGAGGTTGTAGTCTGGTTCCCGTTCCCCAATCTCACATTACATTAGATTTTTACTGCGTAGATTGTAAAGGTCGGGAACCAGACTATGAGGTTGTCCTCGTGACGTATGGTCGTTATACTGATTCGTTGACGTCTGCTGAATCTTACTCCGGTTACATTTGACTAACTGATACGGCAGGTTGTCGAAGTATTGTGGTGTGTTTCTGTTGCTGTTAAGTTTCATTGTTTCTTGTTTATTTTATGTGTTTCATTGAGACTGTTGCTTTTGACCAGTAGACATTCTATTGTGTGTGTTCTCTTGTGTTGTTTGTGCTATGATGTTTCTGTTGAGAGCTGTCTTAAAATACAATGTATTGCCGAGCATAGCCTTTATTTGCCAGTCAGCTTTCCGCTGAAATATGACAGTCATATACATGTATATGTGTGCCTCCACCCGGTTTTGAACCCCGATCGCCAGATTAGACGGCAAGTTCGCTAACCATTGAGCTACGGAGGCACTGAGGCTGTCTAATTTGTTACTGTTTGTTTTTAAAGTTTACGAGTAAAACCATATGTGATGATAGCAAGACCGTCTGTTTCATAAACTACTCATACTAGACCACCATATTACACCTGAGGACTTTAAAAACACACCACTTTACTTGAAGTCTAGTATCGCTTTAATTAAATATTTAATTACAATGTTATTTTGCGCGTGTGTTAATCAATATTTCCTGTATATTATAATTCAATTTAGTTAGTCAATAACTGAGACTCAACAAGCACACTCACAAGGGTCACGTGTATGAGCTTATCACAAGGCTCTGTGCTGGGACCTCTCCTATTCATTATTTGTATTAATGTAATGTAATGTCCTTACACCTAATCAATTCTGTCTCCGATATGTTTGCCGATGATACCACTATTTCGTCTTTTGGAAGCACTCTAAATTCGACTCAGTTAAAGACATTGGTTCAATACAAAACTGGTTAAAATGAAACTCAATGATAGTAAATGCAGAAAACAAACTATGCTCATTTCACCTTCAAATCGCATAATCAATACCATGATAAAACGTAAATTAAAGTATTTCATTCAATGAAAAAACTATTCAATTTTCTCACACAGAAAAACTTTTGGGAGTTCATATTGATGAAACACTAAATTGGTTAAACAATATCTAAATTTGCATTATAGAAAAATATTTGTCAATGCCTATATTCTTCTCCATTTAGACTACCGTTATTCTATTTGGGGAAACTGTACCACTGAGCTTTCAAATGATATGTACAAATTTCAAAACTTGTGACGTGCTGTGCGAATTATTTTAGACAAACATTTTGATTTACCGAAAGATTAATTATTTTTGCAATTAAATTGGATGAAATTCGCAGAAATTAACTAACTATAAAAAGTCAATTCTAGTATACAAATCTTTAAATGGTTTTCTCCCAAAGTACATGGAACAACTAGTTACTTAACATGAAAACATATCATTGAGATCATTTGAACAAACACTATACTCGCAGTTCCAAAACCTAGACTTGAATTTTGCAGAAACTCATTGGCATATTCTGGTGCAAAATTATGGAACTGTCTTCCTTACGAAATGAAATCATCTGCAAATGTTAACTTATTTAAAAGTACTTGAAGTGGTGGTTCCCTGGTGGTCAAACACACTTTTCTCTTTTTTGAGAAATACATTAATTAATTATCAGGCCCCACCCATGAACCATGTTTTATGCAATGTATGTCACCATTTTGTGTGTATATATAGCAGGTTAGATCTTCTGCTTTAAATTACATTTTATGGTTTGACTTTCTTTCAGCGGTATGTATATGTGTTTATGTATATACTATGTATATAGTTATTACTTTGCTTTTCACAGTAACTTTTGTACATGTACCTATATTATGACAATGTTATTTGAGGCTCACAGGGAAGACTGGGTATACCCACCTGTGTTGCCTCTTTAAATAAATTTGTTATCATTATTATTATTATTATCAATTCCTGTTAGGCTTTGGTTTCTCTTACTTTCTCGAGAATGGACAGTTACATGGGTGCTGTTTTATCAAAGCACTTACGACAATCGTAAACTTACGTTCAACTTTAAAATCTTTATAGCTCTTTAACAGCTACCAATTGTGACTAAGGATTGCTTAATACTAATTAATATTCGGGCAATGAACTCGTACAAACAATACCTGACACCAATATGTAGGTTTTAAAGAATAATTAAGAATTCAAATTTGGACGTAAGTTAAATTTTTCCGTAAGTGCTCTGATAAAACAGTGCCCTGGACTTTCTCTCTAACTTAAAATAGTTTGTGTCTGATGGTTTTAGATGATCAGGAAACATTGTATATCCAAACTGGAATAAATCGTTAATCCGCAAACATAACACACCGATAGTATGTTCGTTTTTAATCCTTTGAGAAGTCAACTGAAGAATTAATTTATAATTTGTGTAAATCCTTATGTTTATTTTAGCATTTTATAACTCTCCAAGCAATTGAGTTATGTAATTTAGACTAATAGAATGGGTTGACCCATGGTTTAAAGCACAATATTTAGGACTGACCTAAAATGTGGACCCGAGTGACGCGTAATGTTTAAATAACGAACAATGGTTAAGGAGTTCATGTAGGTTAATCGTACAGTGCTCCAACAATAAGACAAACACAAGTAATTATTCAGAAAACACAATTAATAAAGTGCATGCACTGTTTTATTTATACATGTACATCAAGTACATAGGAGTATAATAAAAAAATAAACCCGATTTATATAGCGCCTTTTTCATGCGAACACAGTCATGTTCAAATGCACTTTACATTATATGGGCGCAGGTACATCCTCTACAAGTGCAGATACAGCATGATCTAACCAGAGGGACAGACTGAGAGAAAGCCCCTGTAGGGAGAGAGAGAGACATTAGCTACAGGCATGTTCGGCGCTGCAGAAGTTGGCCAAGCTCTTATTTCGAATAGACAGTCTGGTACTTTGATGTGTCCGGAGTATACACCGATACACAGGAGTACATGTAAGAATAGCTTTATTCGACGGTCACGCAGAACAATGAGTTTGGTGAGCGTGCTTTGATTCTTAACACATTTACGTTGTTACTTTGGACTATTTCAAAACTTTAACTTTTCAGCCAAGAATTCTAGGAAGAAATAAAATTATTGCTGAATGCATTATAACCTGGAAAATGCTATCTGAACAACTTGAGTTCAAGACCTTCAGATGCAAATCACATGTGAAAACAGTTTCGGAACTAAAGTAGGGAGATACCTGAGAACAAGTAGACACAAAACTGACTGATATTTGTAATACAGGAAGAAATGGCAGACTGACCAAATCGACCGATTTAACATGTAACTCTATGGAGAAAATGTAACGAGTGCGTTTCTTTATGTACTCAGTAACAAAAGCTGTATTAATATGGCATGTTTAACTTGAGACAAATCAATATTCGCCAAATTCGTCGCATGTTTCAGTGAGTTATCAAAATCGGGACGCATATTTATTCTCTATTTACATATAATTTGTAAGGTGTGTACTGGGATGCCCTGGACCCAGGCACACCTATTGACGATGGTATTAAACTATCACCTTAAATCTTGAAAAAACATCTCTTTTATGTTTGTGTTGTTGATGTGAAAGTATTTTCTAAGAGTATTACGTCGTATTCTAATGCTCGTCCTTGGCTCGGAAATTAAAGGCTGGTCAACGAGGTACATCAAATAACGTTAATGCACATAAAAGAAGCGGCGGCAGCGTCTAGATACGCACGTAGGACACATACACACGCAGGACACATACACACGTAGGACACATACATACGTAGGACACATACACACGCAGGACACATACGCACGTAGGACACATACACACGTAGGACACATACACACGTAGGACACATACACACGTAGGACACATACGCACGTAGGACACATACACACGTAGGACACATACACACGCAGGACACATACGCACGCAGGACACATACGCACGTAGGACACATACGCACGTAGGACACATACACACGTAGGACACATACACACGTAGGACACATACGCACGTAGGACACATACACACGTAGGACACATACACACGTAGGACACATACACACGTAGGACACATACACACGTAGGACACATACACACGTAGGACATATATGCACGTAGGACACATACGCACGTAGGACACATACACACGCAGGACACATACACACGTAGGACACATACGCACGCAGGACACATACGAACGTAGGACACATACACACGTAGGACACATACGCACGCAGGACACATACGCACGTAGGACACATACGTACGTAGGACACATACGCACGTAGGACACATACACACGTAGGACACATACGCACGTAGGACATATACGTACGCAGGACACATACACACATAGGACACATACACACGTAGGACACATACGCACGTAGGACACATACACACGTAGGACACATACACACGCAGGACACATACGCACGCAGGACACATACGCACGTAGGACACATACGCACGTAGGACACATACACACGTAGGACACATACACACGTAGGACACATACGCACGTAGGACACATACACACGTAGGACACATACACACGTAGGACACATACACACGTAGGACACATACACACGTAGGACACATACACACGTAGGACATATATGCACGTAGGACACATACGCACGTAGGACACATACACACGCAGGACACATACACACGTAGGACACATACGCACGCAGGACACATACGCTCGTAGGACACATACACACGTAGGACACATACGCACGCAGGACACATACGCACGTAGGACACATACGTACGTAGGACACATACGCACGTAGGACACATACACACGTAGGACACATACGCACGTAGGACATATACGTACGTAGGACACATACACACATAGGACACATACGTACGTAGGACACATACACACGTAGGACACATACACACGTAGGACATATACGCACGTAGGACACACACGCACGTAGGACACATACACACGTAGGACACATACACACGTAGGACACATACACACGTAGTACACATACACACGTAGGACACATACACACGTAGGACACATACACACGTAGGACATATACGCACGTAGGACACATACACACGTAGGACACATACACACGTAGAACACATACACACGTAGGACACATACGCACGTAGGACACATACGCACGTAGGACACATACACACGTAGGACACATACACACGTAGGACACATACACACGTAGGACAAATACACACGTAGTACACATACACACGTAGGACACATACACACGTAGGACACATACACACGTAGGACACATACACACGTAGGACACATACACACGTAGGACACATACACACGTAGGACACATACGCACGTATGACACATACACACGTAGGACACATACACACGTAGGACACATACACACGTAGAACACATACACACGTAGGACACATACGCACGTAGGACACATACGCACGTAGGACACATACACACGTAGGACACATACACACGTAGGACACATACACACGTAGGACACATACACACGTAGGACACATACACACGTAGGACACATACACACGTAGGACACATACACACGTAGGACACATACACACGTAGGACACATACACACGTAGGACACATACACACGTAGGACACATACACACGTAGGACACATACACACGTAGGACACATACGCACGTAGGACACATACACACGTAGGACACATACACACGTAGTACACATACACACGTAGGACACACACACACGTAGGACACATACACACGTAGGACACATACGCACGTAGGACACATACACACGTAGGACACATACACACGTAGGACACATACTCACGTAGTACACATACACACGTAGGACACATACGCACGTAGGACACATACGCACGTAGGACACATACACACGTAGGACACATACACACGTAGTACACATACGCACATAGGACACATACACACGTAGGACACATACACACGTAGGACAAATACACACGTAGGACACATACACACGTAGGACACATACGCACGTAGGACACATACGCACGTAGGACATATACACACGTAGGACACATACACACGTAGTACACATACGCACATAGGACACATACACACGTAGGATGTGAATTATTTTTTGCTAAGAAATATTTTCCTGACAAGTTTTGGGCAATTACGTTAACCGATAATCACATCAGTGACGTCACTTAGGACGATTTCCTTGATTCTTGCATCAATAAATTGCCTTGGCGTGTGTAAACGTAGGAATAGAGGCAAGATTTTTCCAATTAAGTTTGCAGCGAGAGTAAAGGGAGATGACTGTGTAGGGTATGGATACAATTCGCGTACTCATTTACTCCAGGATATGTAACACTTCTGTCTTCAACTCTGATTGATTAACTGATGGTAATGAATAAACAAATAGAGTGATTGCATTTATAATAAATGTAAATAGATCTACAGTATGCGCACTAATAACGTTCGCGTATACGTCGATCAAACGAACATTTTCTAACGGACCAGCAACTAAAACTATTCATTATGTATAAGATAGTTATAGATTATGCAGGGTCGTCTGCTTTCTTCTATGCATATTTAACTATAACCCATGAACAAATCATGCATGAGCATTAGAAATAATGAGAAACAATAAGGAATAATTACACAGATACAATCGAACATTCAAAACTATGTGTTTTTTGCTTACTCGTGTACTAATAGCATGACGGGTGCACGTTCAGAGTAGTGTGTGTATTATATAAAACTATAATTGCACGTTTGTTAACAATCAATGGATCTACGGTATTGAATGACATACGGTTTAAAATTAAGCTCACTAAAATCAAATAACAGGCTAGGTTTAAACAACTTGACGACAATGTCTACTGTTTATCATTGAATTACCTAATGTTACGATACAAACACTCCAGCAGTGTTCTATTCTCATTTGTGGTGGACGCGCGTTAAAACGACGTATACACGGATACGCCGGACGATGTCTGTGTATCCGATGCCGGAGAAATTAAAAGAGCCTTACAATTATTCAGGCAGTCGTCCGGCCCGATCAAACTATCGTTCGCCGTCCTACCATCACGGTGGTTATCATATTGGGTTTGTGACCCGGGTAGAAGAGTTATAATCTCTGAATTTTTTTTTTTACATTTTGGTTACATAATGTCCTTGAAACCTTAATATACAATCTCATCCATTCCATGACAAATCAACTAAATACGTTATAAAAACAACTTTAAGTCATACTAACTAACCTGTCATAAAGGTTGATAATAGAATGACATGTAAATTTCCAAATTTAATATCTCTGAACATTTTAACACTGTAGTGTTTACGGCGACCGATAAACCTGACCAATTATCTGGACTGTTCCCTACAGAGTATTAACTTACCCTTTAAAAGGAACCAGTGAAGTCTCCACGTGTGGAGGAAAATCGACATTGTTGTCAAATTGTCATGGATGCCGCGGCCGGGAAACGAAGGCGGATAGCCGGATTACAAAAGTGAAATCCAGCTCACTAGCCAATGGACCACGGCCCGGTCGAAAACACCGTCAATTGTGTTTTCACCCAAGTCCTTACTTATGCTGCAGAAACTTTATCATCGACAGCGAGGATCATGATAAATCAAGCAAAATAAGATCATCATAAAATTGTCAAATTTGTTAGTTGGTATATTCAAACTCGTCAGATATTTCGGACATTTACAACTCTACATTTTTGTATTTCAAAATCTACCCGAATTTAAAAATCGATACAGGCAAAATGTATTGTAAAATACTACAAAAGCGCGGGCGATAATTCTATATTTAGCTTTAGTTATCACAGTGTACTTTAGTTGGTTCAACTTTTGGTTCCTCTGTAATATGTGACACCGGGTGATATACGTGACTGTATGTACTATTACCATTAACTTACTGAGTCGTTTGTTTGACATAATTCGGAGACAACAAAGGAACGTACTGTACAATATACATAATTAATATTCGGTTCAGTTTAGACTTGTTCTAGATTGACTATATTGATGAAAATTGGAGTTCAATACATTTAGTTGTATTATAACACTAATTGTGTGAACAATCGATTAAACTATACCGGTGTGCCGATATATGCATTGATTTTAGTAAGTGGCTGTTGAAACGTTTAAAATACGCGGAATGGTGTACACTCTCTGGTAGATCTAAAATCTACAAATTACGAAATCTAACTTGGATTTAAATATCTTTATCACTAACATGAGCTACAGACAAAAACAGAAAGCGTTTTGTGTCATCACGTTGATTTCTGCGTGCATGTTATACATATTTGGTAAGAATAAAGTTATTTTTTTTATCGCTAAGTTGCTATTTCATTCGGATTTTTTTTATCACTTATTAAAATTTTATTTATAATTTCCAGAAAGCGTTTAGCGTTATCACCTTGATTGTCATACATACTTGTTATACATGTTGCTACTTTATTCATTTATGAAATAAGTATCATAATATGTTATTTGCAGAAATTTTGATATTATGTATACGTACTGCTTGTTTATTTGCTGTTGACTTTCAATAGTTACTGTTTATTATTATTGTGTCTACTCAGAGAAATATTAATTATATTTTTAAGGAATGTTTAATTCATACCCTGTTGTTTCGGTTATTTTTAGTACGTGGGGTGATCAAAAAGAAATGAGACAAATGCTATAATTTGTAATGTTTACGTGTTTTAACCATAAAAATGTCGTATTCGTTTGGTAGCATTTAATACCGATTTGACAATGAAAAGTCTGGAACACAGTATAACATAATTATAAAGTATATTTGTCATAAAATTGTATTATCGGTCTAAGGCTATATCCTGACGATATTCCGATAAATATAAAATAATAGTTTTAAAAGTATTACATCTGATAACCTTACTTGCAATTGTGTATTCAATATTAAACTGGACTCTCTTATAGCACGGATAATTTAACGTGATTCTGACCTTTATGCTTGAATATATTACATGGCTACTGCGTCGAATATATAAATTTCCGCGAGCAAATCGTGCAACATCGATTCTTTAGATTTGTGTTGGTATTTCATCTCGAGCGTCTTCGAAATCTTATGAAATCATACAACCGGGATTATAAATATAGACACTATATCAGCTGTTAAATTATGCTGACGGAAGGTCGAGATTGTGCCAATTTATCCGCACTTTACGCCTGAAAACCGATCTGAACGAACAAAAGCTAGGCGTGCCAGTTTAATGTGGTCACATAATATCATCATACGATCAGTCGTTTATTTTCAATAGAAAGCTTTATGGGTGCATACGTTGTTGTTATATCTAGTGTGGAATGTAGATTTAAATTGTTAATGTAAGGGTCAAGGATAAAGCACATCATGTACGTATGTGGTAATTTATACCATACCATTTAAACAATTTATTTAAAGCAAATCGGCATATTAACATACCTTTAGCCGTTTATATAAATTGGAAAAATTGGCTTAGGTAGGCTAAACATAGACACATACAGTATGTATAGCATAAGTATAATCGGACACAGATAAATTGGCCGGGCTATAAAAAGTACCAGGATATAAACATTCTTGTTTTCCTTTTGCACATGAAGTAAACTAATAAGGTGTATTAACTTGAACACTATAGTTCAATTTTGAACCCTGAGCCAGGACCTTTCTGACTAGTCCATTTTGGTGGGTAGACCATGGTTTATAACGTTCGGGTGTCATTATTTAATGCTATTGAACTTACAGATATCTGTTTGTTATCGAATTAAAGTTTAGTGCAATCGCCAACGTTCAGAATTGCTAACCCAAAATCCGGTGGTTCAAATTCCCAATTCGCTAAAAAAATTAAATCGTTATTTTATGTTATTTAAAGAGACTATAAGTTAAATTTTAAAAAAAAAATATTGATCCATAAGAAGATGTCGATTCAAAATATTTTTCATTTTTACTTAAATCGATCGTTTGTGTATTCCGAGCTTATGACTACCTATATGACGTTGATTAGCCTTCATATCGTTTTACAATATACATGTAACAAATAAGGTTTGTCACATATACTAGTATTACACGGATTTTGCAAGTTATGAGCATTTAAAAATATAAAATAAAAAATGAAAAAGAATATTAGGTGGGATTCGAACACTGGTCTGACAAATGTTAGTTTACAATGTATCTACCGCTTAACCGTCTCGACCATTTCGACACATGAAACGTTGGCCTTAATTGTAATACTTACCTTTAGTAGCTAAACCTATACCAACCTTAATCGAAGAATGGTTGAAACCTTAAAGGTGCAGTCACGGCTCAATGCTCGAAATCGAACTATAAAGCAGACGAGAAAATAGCTCAGGTGGACAAGTGGTCTAGTGGTATGGGCTACTGACTGCTGATCTGAAGGTTGTGGGTTCGATCCCTACTCCAGACGGTCAAAATAGAAATGCTTTTCAGTGTTTCCCACCTAACATAACTAAACTTACTAACAGTCTTTCGGACGAGACGTTAAGCGAGGTCCCGTGTATGATGCTTTACATCGGCACGTAAAAGAACCAGGGATGATTCTGGAACTGGAGCATCTTCTGTATCATGCACTATCCCCCAAACACTAAAGTGACTAACCTCTTCTGGGGGCCTCGCCCATATGGACTATCCGGTGGCGAGGATAAATAAAAGCAAATAAACAAATCAGGCAGTACAGAGCAAGGTCGAGTCACAACAATGTCATGTTTTTATTCCGCATGAGTTCGAATCTCACTTTATGACTTTCATTTTTTAAATCAGTTCTATTTACATGTATTTACTGTTGATGTTTTCGTTCTATTTCGTTTCATCTTTATTATACTTTGTAATTGAAAATTGATAAGAGAACAAAAAAACAATTATGATAAAAAGACACAACGAGTATTCGAACCTGCATACAAAATATAATGTCAGGTACATCATCTATTGGAGGATGCGTTACCACTGAGCCACTGGTGCTTTACGAAAAATGGTTGCAACATTACACTGTCTACAAATTGTTTCGATTAATAAGATGTGAAGGTCACTGTTGTGTTTATTTACTTGTGCTGAATTGAGCCCGGTCAATTTATATAACATACATATGAACCAAAATCAAAATAATAAATATAGCCCGTTTGCAGCGAAAAAATCGTCTAAATTTCAAATTTCTGTAAATCTATTCATTAGATTTGATAAAAATTTACATAGAGTCATACCTACTCCAATATCAAATTTCATAATTTTCAATTAATTATTTAAACAAGTTTATTCTTAATTGTATATTGATATTACATGAATGTGGACACTTTAACGCAGGGAGGTAATCTGGTATTCCATTGATGTTTTACTGTCATTTATTTAACTGTTATAATCCGTGATCAGCGAAATTGACATTGCTGTGATGAAAGCGAAATGTTTGAGGCCCGTATAAATCGATTTGTTTAGGTATGTCGCGGTTGTGTGTTTATACATGTGTATACAGATAATGCATACTAATATCACGAAACAGCAGTGAAAACCAAAGCCTTATTCACTCAGACACATAAGCTATATATTTACTCATATACTCATACAAGTACATATTTAATCATGTTAAATTAAGAGTTATTGGAGCATTGTAATGTACATGTAGTCATATGACTGGACCACTCCTATATAATTGGGTTATATTCATGTACCCAAACCTTAAGTAATGGTCTGAAATCGACCTTCATAAGTTTGAAGCCCTAATATTAAGCAGTCAAAATCGTTCAAAGACGCTGTAAAATCCGGGTTTTTTATAGTTCGAGAAGGGGGCTGCAAGACGCAAACCATTTTTACGTATAGACCCGAAAATATGATACAGACAAACAGTACAGATGCACAGACGGGCCTCGTATATGCTATATTAAATGTGTTACAAACACGTAAATCTACCGTTAGACGTGTCATGTGACCATAAAATTGGCTGTTGTGTGTATCGAGTCTTCTAACATGAAGTTTCATTGTAAACTACAAATATTTTACATAGAACTTATGAACAAAATATTTTTCACACATGCCCGATGCTGCTTAAATTTAATTGGATATTAGGTACATACATTTCATTCACCCGTGCAAAAACTCATCCTAGTAGGTGCAGTAAATACTGCGAAATCTTCATTTTAGACGATTTTTTTCGCCGCAAACGGACTATAGCAGTGTTTAGATCTTACGAAGCCGCGACCATTGACAGCCTTTCCTGTCTCAGTTTCCTAGAATGTGGTATTATTTAAATCAAACAAAGGTGAAACATAACAGCTTTGTCTTACTTAGATTACCCTATCCTGTAGAGTAATTGTTTTCTTTCAGGTGTACAAATGTTCGCGATGTTGCGCTTCAATCACATTAATCGATTCTGTCGTCGCGATATTATCTTCGATCATGATTAAACATTTCGCTTGATATTTTCTGAAAACCCATAGAACGTACAATGCAGTTGTATGTGTATGCATTGACTGGCCAAACGAATGACATAGTCTGTTTATTAGCGTTCTTTACAATTTCAAATCACCTGACCTCATACAGAAACTAGATATTAAAACAACATCAAACATTTTTGTGGCAACGTGAATATATACTACCGGTATAATTATGTACATGTATTATAAAATGGCTGTAAAATGAATTCAGTTTCCAGTGTCAAACTTCGAAGTTATGCCGAGCCGAGCATAGCCTTTATTTGCCAGTCAGCTTTCTGCTGAAATATGGCAGGCATATATGTGTGCCTCCACCCGGTTTTGATACCGGGTCGCCAGATTAGAAGGCAAGCGCGCTAACCATTGAGCTACGGAGCTGCTGTACTTAAACCTGACAAATGGTACGGTTGCATTCTGAGAAGGGACTCTTTCTCTCTCTCGATCTGTTTAAAGCTTCTGGTCATGCTCAGTGCACAGGTAACTGTATCATTGATAAAGAGTAAACAGAAAAAAATATTTGATTTTGTAAAATGTACATTTTAATAGTATTGCTATTCATTTTTTAACTCTTAATCAATGTGGTACAGTGGTCTAGATTTCTAAATACATGTCTACTGTTGAGTTATTATCGATGTTTTGCACAAAATCGTCGATATTTCACATGTCTCCGGTCCCAATTTAAGGTCCAGTGCTTTAGATCACCGTTCTCCTGCGTCATTGCTGTTTCAATGAAGGCTGTAGTAACGTTTTCAGATTAATATTCAACTGACTAAGCAAAGGTATAAAGCACTTAATTTTTTTAAGGGACTTTCATTATGTTCAAAATATGCTAAAACTGTCATATCGATTCTTTAACCAAGCAAACAGTCCAACTGCTAACGTACATAAAAGCTATATATAATCGTGCATTTTAGTATTATTGAATTACGAGATAGTCGGCATTTTTGAACCCTTATCGTATTTTATTATCGATTCTTCCACGTGAGTGTGGTCTGAAACTGTCGATAGTGTGTTACTGTTTACCTTAAAGCGTAAATAGAAAAAGAATAATTATACTAATGTTATTTACGGGGTCACGTTAGAGCCATCGCTGCATAACTATAAAAGGTCGATAGTACGAAAGTGAAAAGTCGATAGTTCGATAGTGAAAACGCGATAGCACGATAATAAAAAATCGATACTACAATAGTGATAACACGACAGTACGATAGTGAAAACGCGAAATAATATCGACTTTTCACTATCGTACGTTCGTTGTTTCGTGTTTTCATTATCGTACTATCGTGTTATCAATATCGTAGTATCGACATTTCACTATCGTATTATCGTTGTTTTGTGTTTCGACTTACTTCTATACAGCGATGGCCCTAACGGGACACCGTAGTTATTTCAAACAGCATGGTTAATTGTGCAGAATGGAAATTTGAACCATTTATGAATTACACTAAGTAATTAATACCGTCGAGAATTTCGCCATTTAGCCGGCCATTATAACAGAAATGTAACACCATTAAAACTTACATTATTGACGTAGCCCTGAGGGACTACGTGACATAATGTAAAGTAACATGAATGATTAAGCTTAATTCAGTACAGTAGACATGACATAGTGCAAATTGTCCAAGATTACAACTTAACAAAATACTGTAACGTGCCGGACGGACATACACCAACAAGTCCAGTCAGTGAAATGCTAAATCACCACTAAGGGAGATTTGTTGTACTTATATATGCCATTTTGCTCTAATGACAAACTACAAGGTTTACAATTTGTGCATAATTATCCAATTACCTCCATTTATGCACACAAGAACCGTTACACTACGGTTGCTATGTAAAACAAGTCATCACCTTGTGGTTGCAGATGCTCATCAGACATGTACCACTGTAAAAAGGTTCATATCCCTTGGATAAAGTAGGACAGAGTTATGTGTCTTGTTTTACAGAGCCAGCAACTGGTGGGGAACAATGGTTGAAAGTTTTAAAGCAATAGCTCGGATAGTTTAAGAGAAAAGTTGACCTAAATATATTGCACTTTACCAAGGTACTTTCTGGGTCTAAAAAGGGCAAGGTCTGTTGTAAAATGTAGAACGGAGTTATGTGTCTTGCTTTACAGTGTCATGCACTGGTGGTGAACAAGTATTAAAGTTTCAAAGCAATAACGCTTTGAATTCTCGTGTCTCGTTTTAACTATCGTGTCTCGCCCTTGGAAGTCGAGACACGAGATTAAGACGCGATATTTGAAACGAGGCGCGAGGATCAACAGCGAGGCACGACACGATACGCGAGAATTACACGATGTTAGATATTAACTTGCAAAAGTGGTGGGTCTAGAGCGAGATTAATCAAAGCAATGAGAGTTCTGATGAGAGGCGATCTGGTTGCTGCTACTAAAGCTTAAACCGACTTTACACGTTTAGTGTTCCCTTTCTTACTGCCGATCTTGTCTTGAATGTCAAAATAGGCATATGTGACTATATAGGTATCTTGGGTATCTAAATAATTGTAAATAGGGGCATATTAATTAATATCTAATACGTGTATTGAATGCGTATATCAAAAGTGGCTTAAAAATAATACTACGCGTCTATTTATCAGATTCTACAGTACCGCCTTGTAATCACTTCCCTCACAGCGTGAGACATCTATAGAAAGCGGATAGTAAACAAATGTTGCTGATTGAATTAAATCAGTTTAAAAATTTGGAGACACATATGAAGCAGTATTGGGAATGTTGACAGTTTCTGGAACTACTTGCATGCGGATTCACATAGCAGCCTAATGGCGGTTCAGATTGTATTAAGAAATGGGCAAAGGTAGTATAGATAGGCTATCGCCTCTCAAAAACGCGAGAATTCAATTTTTAATTCTCGTTTCAGGCCTTGCGCAATTTTCGTGTCTCGTTTCAAATATCGCATCTAATTCTCGTGTCTCGTTTCTTGCCTCGCGCAATTCTCGCGTCTCGCCCTTGAAAGGCGGTACACGATATTTATAATGGCACTAACAGGATTCCGTACAACAGATCAAAATCTCCACACGATCTTTATCGTCATGGAAGTAAGCAAATGCCTTGCATGGTCCGATGACAAAGTACTTTTAATTTTAATCCTAAGTCAGTAGCGTGTTGTTTGTTTTTATATCGTAAGTTTTCCGTCGGGCTTATAATAATCCGTTAATCCATATTTATGAACAACAAAGGACCTGAAAATAGCACAACAAAACAGAGTCAGTATATATGACATTCTTTGTACATTCATTAACAAATTGCAATTTGTTAAGTTGACACAATACATGTATGTAACCGTCTTTGAAATTATAAAAAAGTAAGTTTGCTTCAAGCACATGACTACGAGGGATGATCAATATACACTTATTCACTTTTCTAATTGGTCACTTTTCTAACCCCAAATACTTCTTAGTTATGATCATAATATTTGATGATATTTTGGACACAAACTATTTATGACATTGTCCTTACACTTAATTCATTAAAATTCAAAAGCACGTATGCATGATCAGTCATGCGATCAATGTTGAGTATACGTGTGCAAAATATCATCAAATAATAGTATCACAGTTAAGATAATTCGGGTTTGAAAAGTGACCAATTAGAAAAGTGATTGAGTGTATAACAAGAACATAACTGATGTTATACATGATTTTTAAATATAGTTTGTGTAGGTTAGTACATGTATTTAAAGAAACCGTACGAAATACTTTTCTAATATATCTAAAAATAAATTATTTGGAACATTTTTGTTGACGTTTGAAACCGGTAGGCGAGGCAACGTCATTTTTGCACCTTTTAACGTAATTTAGAATTTAACTATGATCAATTTGAGGATCATATTCCTTAGGCCCTACTGTATTATCTTTTTAAAAAGGTTTCAGATTATCCTCCTTCAATATTTATAGTTTTTACGTCTTTGCCAATGCCATACTATTTTGTTAAAAGTCTCACGATAGTCATTCAAAGGAATTTCGTTCAAAACATCCAACATTTTCGTGCGTAGTTCTGACGTCGACGTCACGTTACGCGTTCTTTGTCTTTTCCCAGTCCATTTTCAATATGTTATCTTGTACATAAATCAAACTTTTGACATGGCATGATCACAAAATAATTACTGAATATCGTGCACAATTTTACTGTTACTTTTTTCTTCAAAACATTTTATTGATAATCTTTTTTTCGTCCATCATTTTTGCTATCACGGAACGATAACATGTGCGTGACATAGCGCATGACAACCAGTGTATGACGTCACAATCAGTAAGGCGAGTCTTAGGTGACACCAAAAGTACCAATTTTTATCACATTGCTTTTGCTTGCATGAAAACGATGAGGGTTTGAACTTGTGTTACCTTAGCAACCATAGATTTTTGCTTGATGCCGCTGTGATCATGAATATTCAGGGAACATTGCTGATGTATGTTATTATTTCCAGCTAAAGTGGTGTGATTCAAGCTCCGAATAGACACCTTGGTTCTTCAACGTATCCCATTTATAGTACCGATACACGCGAGACTACCTCAGGGTTTCACACCAGTTCTCTAGTTGGTTTGGAAACGATGAACAGTGTTTCTAAAATTTCCCTGACCTAGATTCGAACCAGGGACCTCCGAATTGGTAGTCGAGAGCGCGAATCACTCGGCCACCGTTCCATCCATATGTCAAAAAATCCTTGTTGATTTTGGACCAGTTGCAACTGTGTCAAATATAATATGATACATGTATATCAATTGTCATTGCATCCAGACTCAGCCCATTTTCGCCTCTTGTCTCTCTAATCATATTGTTAATTATTACAACACTTTGTCTTTTCAGTCGCGTATACTCATCAAAACTCGGTTGCTGTACATTACTGGATGGCAATGAACAACGATGTAAGATCAGCAATGTACCATTTACAGGATAAAGTCACAAATAAAACCGGTAATTTTATTGATATTATAGATTCATACCCAATTTTATCACAGGTAAATGTATCATTGATGAAGGTCTTCTTTTATGGACATTGATATATAGTTTATTAGATACCACGTTATATAAATTTCACAAAAAGGTTGTTTTCATTTTTTTATTCTTTTTCAATGATACAGTTACCTGTGAAATTGATCTGTAAGTTTCAACAATATGAATAACGTATAGGGCTCTTGTTATTAGTCTAAACGTTGCCATGAATGCACCGGTGACAGTATATAATTAAACACATTTCCTGGCAGCAAGCCCCCGGACCGAATTAGATTGACACCAAGCTACGCACATGGAACTGTGTTTATAATATTATGAGGTTCAGGTAAAAACAGTTATGAGAGATTCGCATCCACTCTTTACTGCAGCATAATTATATCAATACTATAAATCAAAATGTGATATTATATTTTAATGACAAAACGGTTCTCGTTAATCGTTGTTTGCTCTTTACCGTTGAATTCTCTTTAATAGCACTCGTACACGAGTATTATTTCAAATCCATATACAACATTAGGAAGTTGAATTTTCGTTGATTTCGTTCTTGCACTCGACAACGTACTCTTATCCCCACAATGAATTGACTTCTCAAGCACAGAACATGGGTTTATCATGTCATGTTTTGTAATCCACGAATTTACGACCCCCCCCCCCCCCAACAATGCATTTTTATCTGTCGGACAAAAGCTATACATAGCTTATGTTATTTTGTTTACCAAATTTTCCGACAATAAATAAATTTTGACTTTTGACTTTTTTTCTTTTTTTTTATCAAAATCCACGAAATTTATGACCCACGAAAATATGTTGTTTTACAGTATAAGTTATGTAGCTCTCATAGCATTTAAATGTAGATGATGACTCTCGTGGCAGTTATAAACTATACAATAATTGTTGTAAAGAGGTGTGCAATATTTACAATGATTATGTCAATTAACTTCTACAAATCCGTCGTACATAACCCCTATTTGTGGTTGTAATTTAAGCGATATAAGGCATTTAAATTCGAGCGTAAGATTTTAAGATTTCCGTTTACAATGCTTGGATAAAACATTGGATGTCTGTTTTATAGTCTAAATGTGTTGGCTATATTATGTAAATGCAATGAACTGATCAATGATTAAGTTAATATTGAAATAATTACGGAAGGTTCAGAAACTTTAGCTACAAATATTGGTATACAATGTACACTTAAGCTAAGACGACAAAATAATTGGCCCTAGGATAAGGAACTAAACTAAGATATGTACTTATTCTCCGGGGGTACTCCTAGTACTCACCAGTCCTCACAGAGACAGTATTATTGATAGGTAGTAACAAAACCACACTATACAATTATAACTTATACAGTGCTAGTTTCCCCCTGCAATTATCCCCTGTGTTATTTGTTAGTGATTAGATATGATAAATAACAGAACTAGTATATTTCTAAGAATTTATCTCAATGTGTTGTGAACCTTTAGCGCCTTACTACATATACAATTCATGTTTACTGTTTTAGTAAAGATGGCTATAGCAAGGAATTACAAAATGTACCATATATGGCAAACGTCCTCTCACGTATACCTCAGAGAGAAATCTGAAAATGTCGATAGACAATCTGATGTCCATGTGTTAAATGGTCATGCGATTACTAGTGAAAGTCCGTTAACCAAGCTGTTAATTATCAGATTCATTAAGGGGGGTGTATAAACTAAGACTAAGACAATACTGTAGTTGACTTGTATGACTAGGGCATTGCAATTAGGTCATTGTTGATAGTTGGGACTTGGGCTTAGCAGTAAAGTTCATCTTCTCTTTCAGTTATGTGTTGGGCATTGTGTGATGTAATTGTGGTATGTGATGTTTTTATGTTTTCTGTGATCAGCTGGTTAAGTTCAATGCTTCCTTTCCTATCCGAGTTTCTATTAATGTTTGGATGAAATTTGAACCAACCCATACCATAATATATTGGTACTCAGTATCACACACACGAGCTTGTGTACCATATCTATACACTTCAATCTCATCACTGATCAAAGGTTAACTACATGTTTTATTTATTAGCAACTAAGTAACGCTTAAATAGTGATTATTTAATTATTCATAAATTCTTGTTTTCTAAATGGTATCGACAGAACGATCACAGCAAACAGGTAATCATCGTGTGCATAAAAATATAGATTTGTGTAGGGAATTACAAACCTTACGTATGTTTTATCAAAGATCAAAAACACATTTTTAGATCTTTGGTTTTATGGTGGCAAACATATTTTGTTAAAGTTGAAATAAGTTTACTGGCAATGCATCTATTACGCCCAATTTAAGCATCAGCATCTTCCAAAAGAATAATTGTTACCAATTCAACGACACTTAAGTTAAAGCCTCTCGGAGAATGTTTACATGAGATATTTACAAGAAGAATGCAGTATAATATTATAATATCTTCAGCCAATCCTCAAGTCTTAGAAAAGTATACTAGCAGCTTAAAGATCAATACTTTGTTATGCATGTGTTGTAAATGACTATTTAATGTATCGGTGTCACTAAGCCTGAGTGTTTACCTTTCTAATGTCGATGGTTATTGACTCATGGAAATAATGGTGAAGTTGGATTGCAGGAAAGTTTTATAATATTTACCCAACAGGGTACCTGTATCATGTCGACTATGTCCAATATTCCAATTGTAAATATAATATTGATTCCATTGAGTGTATTTGTCCGTCCAGCTACACGTACCGTATAATGGATCGGTTGATAGACTTGTGCTCTACTCATACCTAGGGCACAAATAACTCCGATCAACGTCCGACACTCTAAGTATACGTGATATGAACCATCAAATTTCCAATTAACTTTTGACTGATGTAACACGACATAAGTAGGGTCTGTCGTAAGAAGTTACTAACAGTATCTGACTGAGTTTCAAGACAATGCAGCCTCTATTGCAAGTACAACGTTTTCATGGTGTTTTAATCTTACACTTGTTATCAAATGACCCATATTGAAACTTGGCTGATCTAGATACCATCTAGACAAACATTTACGGATATCCATTGACAATTAAAGTCTATATAGCATAGATAAGTTTTTTTCTCCATTATTAGACCTAGTGACCTAGTTTTTGACAGACCAATAATCAGATGGCTAAATATCGACATTGACCTAGATTGTGTTGTCATGCTCATTGTGACCAAGTTCCATAAAGATTGGACAAAAATTGTTCCCTAAAGTGACTACACAATGTTGTTTCTAAGACTTGATCTAGTGCCTTTTTAATTTTTGTTGAAGTGATTATTGTGACTAAGTAATTAAAGATTAGGCCAGATACCCAGATAACCCAATATCGAACTTTACCTAGATTTTGTTGAAATGACCATTGTGTAGATAAGGTCAATATGTGACCTACTGTAACTTACAATGTTTTTCTATGATTTGACCTAGTGATCTTGCTTTAACCCCATATGGCTAATATCGAAGTTGACCTAGATTTTGTTGACCAAGTTTCTTACAAATGACCTCCAGTGACTACACATGCAACTTGTGGACAGACGACGACGGACAGGCGACAAATGGACGGACGACGAGTGATCACAAACGCTCACCCTGCCAATTTGCCTATTGCTAGTATTTGACTGCGAATATCGTTATGTTATGTTCAGTCATGTTGAACGCATTCACCTGATAAATATATAAACAAATCCTACTTAAAGTGTCAGGTATCGTTCCCACGTGTCCGTATTTGTTCTGGTTACACGCTTGTTTTTATCAACTGGTTACGATGTTGAGTTATTAATTTTTAAAATATTGAACTGTTCGCAGGTTTTTTATCAATATTATCACAGTTTTGTTGACACGTATTATGTTACTAGAGTATCTATAGCGAATAAATTCGTTCGTACGAGCAGTTTTTGCGTTCGACTGAGACAGCCGTAGTGCGTGTCTATTAGATTTTATCCCAACCTAATTAGCCGAGCACTGACTTCGAGGTAGTACGTGCATTAAACGTACCAATATGAAACATAAAATAACTCTTGAAACCAATCATACAGGGTGATCCATTAATTCCGCACATAAGTAAATGCTTATAACTTCAACATTTATAAAGCTATCATTTTAAAGAAAACATTTAATTGCAGAGTATATGTGTAAGTTTTGGTCTGATCTAAAACAAATATGCAACAATTGAATCCGTATCTAAAGCAGACGTTCAATGTGACCATCCATTTACTCTGAAACGAGTTTCAAACGTCGTTTTCAATTCAGTACAATCATGACGCTGTTGCATGCAGCTAGGTAACCAGTCTCTTTTCCCGACGAATCGAATGTTTCATTTCATTGGACATATCCAACAATATTCCCTCTTGGAGGCCCATGTGTATTTGGACAGGTTTTCAATTTTTCTTTTCACTTAAATCACAGATATTCCAAATACAGATAAAAGTTTTATGATTCGAGTTTGGAAATACTCAAATTTATGACATCATTGATGACGTCGTAACGTAACATTGACGGCACAATCCCAAATACTTTTTCATTTCAGAAGAAAATTGTATACATTACCGTCCCAACAATACCAAACCTATATGTGTAAGTAAAGACATAGTGAAGTTAGGGGCATTTACTAATGTGCGGAACTATTGGATCACCTTGTATGGTCTAAAACTTTTAAATTGTGATTTCTCCACAAACGCCATACGATCTACTGTAACTCAGAGTCATGTACTATGAATGCATCGCATGTGTCATAATAGGTATGTTCAAATCGCTTTCCATTAAAAGGCATCGCCTTCAGTCGGCGTAAATAATTCATACCGTATAATTACAGGAGGCAATGTTGTAGACATTGACAGTAAATGATATGTTAATGGAACCTGTTTTTAATGGTGTAGTATTGTTACTATATAACCAAGTCAATGACAGATCTAAATGTTGATGTGTAATAATAACTACATGTGCTTAACTTATATGATAGATTGATTCTTGACATAGACCTCTGTACAAGGTGGCTCGGTTTGTACTTTTTAACATGAGAGCTGTGTCTTACATCTACATGGTACGTCGACGCGGTCACATTTGACCATTTAGCGACATGAACAGAACAATGGACATGGTTGCTTACCCAATTATGTCAGTGATTTTGGTTTAACGCCGTTTCTGAACAATTTATCAGTTACATTATGGTTTCGATAAATTTTGGTATAAAACATTCCATAACAAAGTTCGTACATATAGTAAGCCATTTTAAATGTCTTCACTATAACTTACATGTATATTTCTAAAATTATTTCGTCGAACATAATAATAAAATTTAGATAATCATGACATTTTTGTCTCTCTTATACTATGGAATTATGCAGTGTCCACATAAGTTTGGAGTTTGGATTTTGAAAACATAAACACGGATTTAAATGGGTCGTATTAGGACTGTTGTTCGGACACCGCAATATATGTAACACAATTTATTATTAATTAATAATTACGTGAACAATGTATCCTTGTGTTCTTAATAATTATTATAATTATGTGTGTACAATTTTAAGACATGCTCGACTATTAACTTAATGTTTATCCTCGTTCCACTCTGTGATAGTTGTTTCTGAATGGCCATCCGGGTCTGTTTTCCCTTCCAGATTGGACAATGACCTCCGATGTCGTGGGCATTGACAAAATAATGCTTGCGTGTACATTAATCATTCGTCTCCCATAATGGCCTTACATACATACAGAAAATAGACGGATATACCAAGTCGAAGACACCATACTTTTAAAAGAGATTATACACATAAGAACATACAAGACACAATGCCCAACACATAGCCGATTGAGAAAATGAACTGTCCAAGTACCAGTTGTCAAAAAGCTGAATGAACTAGTTTCAGCAATCAAAACGCTGAATGTCCGAGCTGAATGATCTAGTTTCAACAGTAAAACGGCTGAAATACATGTTTGAAGTACCTGTTTAGTAATATAAACGTACCTTAAAACCTGTTCCGAAGTATTACATTCAAAACTTGAATGTGCAGAATAACGTTTAAATTTCAGCTGCAAGTAGTCCAGGTTCAAAGGTCATCGTCGCTTCAAAACCACAACAACCAGGACAAAAGTACGACGTTCTCATCAACTCGTACATGAACAGCGGTTCAAGATTCACCGGACAATTGTTCGGATTTAGGTAACTAAATGTTAAATCAGTATATTTAATGTTGAAATCTGACATGGAACGTAATCATGTAAATTGGTGCTCTAGGTTAAGAGATTTGTTATGTACATTAGGTTTTCATGATGTATGGTTATTTCAAAATGTGGGTAATGATAAATTATTTCTCTCATTAATCAAACAAAGGCTAAACGATCAGTTTATTCAAAAATGGAATGGTAGGCTACAAGAGTCAAGTAGAGCTAGTTTATATAAATACTTAAACGTTTCTTTCTCTTTTCAACAATATCTTGATATCCTTGATTTGTCTAAATATCGCATTGTTCTGTCAAAACTTAGAGTAGCTTCCCATAGACTGTATGTTGAAACTGGTAGATGGGCTAACCCAAATATCGTTCCATTTGATGAGAGAAAATGTATCAGATGTAATTCTTTAGAAGATGAAATGCATTTTGTTTTACAGTGTCCGTTATATAACGAATTTCGTAACAGATATATACCTGCTTATTTTAGAGTACGACCAAACATGTTTAAATTTATTGAATTGTTAAACACAAACAATAAAACATTGTTAAAGAATTTAGGTTTGTTTGTATATAAAGCATTCAATAAACGCAACACTGTATACTATAATGATTAACTAGACTATTCTTTTAAACACTTTCTTAATGCTTATACAGTTACATTGACTTTATCAGTTTCAGTTTCAGTTTATTAGCAATCGGCAAAACATTTGCCTTTGGCTATTATCTATACAAAACATTTGCATTGTTTTTGTTGTCATGTATTATGTTCCATATTTATTATCCAGTAGTCATATATCATCATTTTCATTAGCAGTGTAAAAAATGGTGTGTTAGAAGTATTTATGCGTGTGGGCGTTCGTGTGAGTGTGTGTGCGTGAGTGTGTGCGTGTAAGGGTACATTTATGCATGTATATATGTTTTGTATTGATAACTGTACATTTGCCACTATGATCTTAGTATGTAAATATGTTGTCCTCATAGGTCTACGACCTTCTGGATTTGGAAATAAACTATACAGTGTTAACACTGAATTCCAGTCATATTTCTGCCAAGTATTTTCTTCTGTTTGGTTAAGTGCAATATTGTTGTTGTTTTTTGTTTCGTAAAAACGGTTTTCGTCAACTGACTGAGAGTTAATGCATTTACGAGTCATTAGTATGTGTTGAAAATTTAGTAATAATGTACTACACAAAATATTGTATACACAATGTGCATATTAATTATATTGAGTATATTTTTCAAAATCTATTAAAAAATTTAATAATATTAATGAAAACAACTTGTTCTTAATCTTTGCTGTTCGATATATTCAGCAATGTGTAGATATTCATTCCAACAGAAACATAGTCCAAACACCGGTCTAAAGTTACATAGCAATTTAGTAAATACCGGCTCGTGTAACCCCCTTATATTTCTGTTTTAGAAAGGATGCATTCTACATTTACGAACCATTATGGAAGTTCAGTGTATTTGATTATTTCCGTCCACCGGATCTCATATGTAGCACCACACAGGGATCTACTAACTGCAGGTAATGTTGTCTTTGCCAAATGAGTGTGTTGTATTGTACTATGAGTGTTCCATAAGGGATGTCAGATTTATGTCGCCTTTAACAACATGCTCTTGGCATAACACATTTGTCAACTTTAGAAGCCAAGCTAGCCAGGTGACATTGTATCAGTTTTTCCAACTGATCTAGCTAAGTGACATTCTATCAGTTTTTCCAACCGATCTAGCTAAGTGACATTCTATCAGTTTTTCCAACCGAGCTAGCTAAGTGCCAAATGAGTGTGTTGTATTGGACTATGAGTGTTCCATAAGGGATGTCAGATTTATGTCGCCTTTAACAACATGCTCTTGGCATAACACATTTGTCAACTTTAGAAGCCAAGCTAGCCAGGTGACATTCTATCAGTTTTTCCAACTGATCTAGCTAAGTGACATTCTATCAGTTTTTCCAACCGATCTAGCTAAGTGACATTCTATCAGTTTTTCCAACCGAGCTAGCTTAGTGACATTTTATCAGTTTTTCCAACCGAGCTAGCTAAGTGACATTCTATCAGTTTTACCAACCGAGCTAGCTAAGTGACATTCTATCAGTTTTTCCAACCGATCTAGCTAAGTGACATTCTATCAGTTTTTCCAACCGAGCTAGCTAAGTGACATTCTATCAGTTTTACCAACCGAGCTAGCTAAGTGACATTCTATCAGCTTTACCATATACACATGTACAGTTTATTGGTCGGCGTTGCCAGTCGAACTCTCTGTTGAATGCTTCCTTCCACGTCCGCTTTGTTAGTATGTTTATATACCATTGTACCATTGTTCATATGACTGTTAACAAACTACTAACTATCTGCTATAATTATTATTTAACCATGTAGTGAATTATTATATGTTATGCATGTCACCCTGTGCGACGTTTGAAATACAATTGAGTTTGAAGACCTGTCTCAAATTGCGCCTTTCACATTAAATAGATTTAAGACTTGGCTGGTAACTAACAAACTAACACACCACATTGTTCTAATTCTACAATTTTACAATTGATCTCAGTTTACTATTTACATATACAGTCAAACGGTTCTTTCAAACATAGTTTTGGATTGGTATTCAATATTGATATTATTTAAGTGGAGAATAAGAACAGCCAATCAAATCGCCTGTTACTGACCAAATATATAATATAGTGTGATCTAATTGGTTGTCCTTATCCTTAAGCAAAGTAAGATAAATATTATATTGAGTACCACTCCTGAACAAGATAGGTACATTAGAACTATGATCAATACGACGTTAATAATTATTCACTGGCCTATTGAGTTACTTTGACAACTGTTACTGATGTGTTGTCTCTACAATAGCGAGATCGGCAATATAAACATTATCGCCATGACGGAAGTCTTGAATTTCATCCTGCATTTACTTTATTTACGGTTAAGTCATTTCCATTCGTATTACGAGAGTTTCGTGAGTTTCATGGACGAACTAGATTCTATACCACAGAAGTTCAATTATCAAAAACAAGAGTTTCTTAATTTTCATAAAATTCTAAATCAACGAATTATGGCCCACCTCAAAGTTGCATTTTAGTTTTTTTTATGAATGTTTATGTTGACGAATATAAATTGGTTTGTAGTACATGTAATAACGTTATTAAGTATGTATGTGGTAGTTTACGGACTTGATGTGAGTGACATACTTGAAATAGAAAGGGAAAGGTCAGATAGAAGTGAATGTACCAGTATCGATTCCTACCATTTAACCAGTGTTTGACACCCATACATTACATGTATATCAATATTTTAAATATTGAAACCCCACCGAACGTCTACGGTACCTATTGTATAATTGTAAAGACATGTCATTATTTTTTAAACACAGTTTGTGTATTTTGCTAAAGTTGTACGAGTAAATTGACACACGGGCGTCAATCAAATGTTGCATTGGACCATACTGGTGTTATGTTATATTAGGGACATTGGTGATGATATGAATTCATGTTAACTTCTCTCCACCCGCCACACACTCTGCAACATATTTATATTACTTCTATTTCATTGTTTTTACTTCCAGGAAAGGTACTGCCCAATCATTGAGCAAACATACAGTCCGTGGACGAACAGCAATGACTCTTGTTAAAAATCTCAAACCGTGAGTGTCAACAAACTAAGTATACAAATGTTCAATATATAGGTCTTGCCGACTGAGCTGTTTCATGGTTCAGGCTATAGTCTGGTTTCCGTCCCCAGCATACAGTACTACTATAGTACTAGTTCTGTAGTATTGGGGACGGGAAACCAGACTATAACATGCTCCACGAAACAGTCCAGTCGAAAAGGCCCACTTTTATTGAAATGCTCCGAATTATATTTTGATATTGTTGTTATAATTAACTCGAAGTCTCAGTATTAGTGTAAAATTATTCTTCAGTGACAATACATGTGTATTATATAGAGGATATTACATGAGTTTCGTTCCATATTGAATTAATTAAACGATTTGAATAAAATAAATAAATTCGAGGCTCGAGTCGAGTTTAATAAATTATATGTGGAAAGTCACAAATATAATGTTCTTTTTTTTCACATGTTAGTTTTTGCCTGCCGAAAAATAAAATAGCTATTTATTTTTCACTATAATTAACTTGCAACTTTGACGACGTCGCCTATCCTTTGAATGACGTCGCGTGATAGCTTTATTACACTAGTGTATTATCAAAAATAAATAATGGCTTTATTACGCTACCGCGACGTCAAACATGTGATAAAATCATACAGTACAACCCTGACACTGGGCTGATAACAATGCTGCTCTAAAAAGGGACTGCAATGTGAGGGTACACACATACGTTTGTCAAAAATCTAATCCAATCGACGTCCGACAATCGGACTTTTTGTCTTAATGGGCGAAGGTCATACGGACATCGACCAGTCATTGGGGGTATTGTAGAGCGTCGGGCGGCGGCAGTAGTATGTTTAAGTCTCGTATGAAGTATTCATTGATGCTCATCGGCCGGCATCTGCACGATGCCTAGACACCATTAACACACCGGGCATATAGAAATTGTATTATCTTTACTGAGCACAATAACTACAATTATATTATATCTTGTTTCAATTAGCGACATTATGTAAATGACTAAACAGTTCGTTGGCTTAGAATTAAAGGGTCGTAAGTACAAAAATCAATATTTTGAGAAAACAATAAAACACTGTCTGAAAACTACTCTTTACTTATGGAATACAAGCTTTGGTCAACATGAACAATTCCGATTTGCATGTAAATATGCTCATAAGAAGCGCCTTGAGATGCAGATTTCATGAAATAAGTATACATGAGTCTGATAAGGTCGAAGTAGTACTCACGACCTTCTAAGTGTAAGCCAGCGAGTTATGTAACACACTGTGGATAACATTGTAATTATCTTGTATTATAGGAATCTTACAATGACGGATATGCTGATTGACGTACTGAATTCTATGTATAGTTGTGACTTCTCTAAGATAGACAATTTGTTTGTACCAAATGTTCACGACCAACCGGATCTAGCTGGTAAGTACAAGTCCAACTACAACACATGTAAGATAAAAAGTAATAGTAGTTTCCTAATACCGAACTCTTGTGTACTCCGAACAAACCAGACAGTCCGAAAGGTGTTCCAATTTTATCAGATTACACTGTACAAACAAATAAATTAGATATTCTATCTTTTTGTGTAAGCTCGTTTAGGAAGACTCTTCTGTTATCATCCGGGGGAATAGGTTCGAATTACGACAGTACAGGCCACACAAAATACAAATACAAAATATGTCCCGGTGCCACGTCGTATGTTGAGCATGTTCATTTACATGGATATTGACCATAAGTTCTGAACGTGCGATGTACGTTTCCCAGTACATTTTTGCACTTTGTACAATGATTCCACTTACTAATATTTCCGTATCAAGTCTATATTAAGTTTACGATAAGCATAATTATGTATGTATGTTTTACGCAATAAAATTTTTGATATATTTATGACGACGTCTGTTTGCTTTCCTTTCAATCGTTCTTCGTTTTTTTAAAAAAAACATTTCGAAACAAAACTTTAAATCTATGGCATTAGACTATTGCTTGGAAGATGCTTAAGTTTGTAATTTGTTGTAACACTGTATTTTCTCAAATTAAGCCTATGTCCCACTGAGGAATTCAACATCGGCGATGTTCTCCCAATTCAGTCATTAATCACCTTCCGATATCACAAACTGTCTCATGACTTCCCCGAAGCTTCCACAAGACCACTAAGTACCTGTTCCCGATGTTCTGATAGCTCATTAATTTCAATCGGGAGTACAACGCCGAGGCAAAAAAATGCTCAGTGGGACCTAGGCTTTAGATAAATACAATATAACCCGTATTATTATATATTCTAGGACCAGCGTGGAAACCTTACACAATGTGTATTCGTTCACGTACACCTAAAATGACGTGTCTCAAACGGGAGGAACAACGGTGTAAAAATGCTTCTCATGTAGTAACCAAAGTGCTTCGACTGACCAATAGTGCTTACGATACTCTTTTAGAACACCGACCAAATCTAAAACTTATCCAACTGTTTAGAAACCCATTTGCTATTATAAACAGTCGGACCGAATCAAAAGGGTATCCAGTAAAGGACTTTACCTCAAACGCAGCAGTGTTGTGTAAGAAAATGGAATTAGATTATGAAGAAGGGATGGTACTGTTCAAGAAATACCCAAATCGAGTAAAGTTTGTTTTCTATGAAGATATTAAATCAAACGTTCAAGATAAAATGGAAGCATTGTACGAATATATAGGAATGGATGAAGAACACAGCGTGGTTAACTTGTATAATAAGGTAAAGACCAACAAAGGTAACACCAATACACCGACAATGGCTAAAACACGTGTTGCAGACAATGCTCATTGGTGGAGGTCTCATATGTCATTCGTGCGGTATCAACAGGTTAGAGATAAATGCAGGAAGGTAGTCGAACTTTTCCAGTTAACGGACTTCCGGGACAAGAATCAATTAACCAATATGACTTTACAAGAAATGAAACTACCTCCAGGGTTGACGATTAAAGTATAACTAAGGTTCAGTGTACAAAATGTATAAATGTTTTATTGATACAAAACATCATATAAATGTTTAGAACTAACTAGAATTTACTGGTAAATCTACCCAAGCAATACGTATTTTATACTGGTATTACAATGAAATAAATGACAACACTCATTTATCAACGTTTGCCTTGAATAATCTTTATCAATATTAGACATTACATTATATCATAGCTAAACCATGCTAACTAACCTAGGCCCTTCACCTCTCCCAGGGTAATGGTCGCCAACAGTTGATGTCAAGAGTGATCTGTCCTGGGCTATTATTTCATGTGTGCCTCCGTAGCTCCTATGGTTAAGGTGCTTGCCGTCTTATCTGGCGACCCGGGTTCAAATACGGGTGGAGGCACTCTTATGCCTGTCATATTTCAGCAGAAAGCTGACTGGCGAATAAAGGCTATGCTCGGCATTTTTTCCAACTCATAATAACCTGTTCATTAGTGAGTTATATATCATGTGATCAGAAGTTATTTTCTAATCTTGAAAAGGACTTTTTAGTCGAAATCATAGTATTGATTGCGGGCGTTTATTTCATTGTTTATACTTGTGATTCAATTCAGGCCGTTTTTATAGCCTATTACATGTATACATTCCCTGCATGTCATTTTACATTAATTCAATTTTAGCCAGAACAGTCATTACAGCATTACTGTCTTACGTTCTCACCATGACGACCAGTTTACATTGATCCTATTAGTCACATACACGTGTCTTATACATGTAACATGTCACTATATGTTTTAAGCGCTTGTCTACATAATTATTCATGATTTGGCATTCAGCACATATATCAAAACACGTGTCTTATTTTTGTGACACTATAACATACTAGTATTCTAAAACATATTATCCATGGACATTTCGTACATGATCATGACATTATAAAACACGTTTATAATCCATGTAACTTCTCATTATACAAACTGTATGTTTAAATTTTTTTGTTTCGCTTTAATGTGGCTTAATCATGCCTCGTACACATAGTATTTTATTAAATCATATAAAACACATGTCTAAATCTAATAACGTTCAGTATATATTCGTAAACACGTGTCTAAGTCATGTGCCATTTCACATATTTTTAAAACATCTGTCTAAGTCATGTAACATTAGTATGTACTGTATCTTTTATTCGTATGACACCTAAAATGTCTTATGTTTGTGATATTTTAGATAGAGCTCAAGGTGAGTTATTCATGTGACATTCTAAGTACACATTACAAGGTGGTTTTGATCACGTGACATTTCGGGTACGTATTCCATTGTGCCTTGCAAGATGAAGCCTTATTCGTGTGGCATTATGGTTATAAATTACTAGAGGCCTGATTCATGTGCCATTTACAAAATGTAGGTACAGGTATCTGAGGATTAATTTTCGCTCAATTCGGGAATTCGATTTAAGTTCACGAACATGTATATAAGTTTAAAAGTTGCAAATATTTTACCAGGCGAAACTATTTCAGAATAGCAAAATCGTGAAATTTCGATCTCGCGAAAATAAATGATTTTACAGCAACAAACAATAGTTCTTTAGATGTGTTTTCTTATAACATGGGTACGTATGTGATATATAAGTGTCGTATTCAAATGACAGGGTACTGTTTTATCAAAGCACTTACGGAAATCGTAAACTTACGTTCAAATTCAAGTTCTTTATAATTCTTCAACAACTGCACATTTAGAGGCAGATTTGATTTGTATGAGTTCTTCATTGACTGATTATTAGTATTTCAAATCCATTTACCGCACATTGTAGCCGTAAACTATCTTTTAAGAATTTAAATTTGAACGTAACTTTACAATTTCCGTAAGTGCTTTGATAAAACAGTACCCAGATGACTTAAATTATTGCGAATATATGAGGAGCTGTATGTGATATTAGTATAATACTAACATTTAATTTATATTATTAGTTATTCTTATAATTTCATGTCAAGGTATGACAATAGCTGTTGTTGCACATAATGATATAAAATATTGAACTGTTTGAATGTTTTATTGATGTGGTTGATATGTCTATGTGTCTAGTATATAAGTCGACTTTTTCAACCTGTCGCAGGTACTTTGACATTGATTATTCATAAGATGGGTCGATGCAATAGAACAGATAGATTTGTTAAATGTATAATGGTACATTTCGTACGATTTAAAAACAATCAAAGTGTTTATGTACTGTACGGGCGCATACCCGTATGTGAAATAGGCTGTACACATTACTATAAGCACGGAGCATTTGACGTGATCCTGACCTTTACATGTTAAAACTAGGTCATACAGCTTGGGCATTTAACTTTTGATTGCTGAAACTACTGTTCATTTAGCTTTTTGACAGGCAGATCATTTATCGTTCGGTTATGTGTTAGGTATTGTGCCTTGTATTTGTTTTTGTATTCTGTGCTCGCCTGGTTAAGTTGAGTGCCCCCTTTCCTGTCCAACTTATTATTATCTTTTGTATATAGTCGAGTCACATTGTCTGCTTTAGCAGTAATTGTAAATATCGACCGACTGATATTAGTTCCGACATAGATTGATGCCTAGATAGAACCTCTGAACTTCTATAAGCCAGCAAGAAATATCCCCCCCCTTATACTAATCAATATATAGCGTTAAATAAATATGTCAATGATTTTAAGTCGTTGATTGTTACTACAGGTGGCCGTATCATTGAAAAGGAATCATGATGATTTTTGGGAGGTAAAATTTATACAACAAAGTAGAATATATCAATTTCTGTAAAAAATCTTTACCTATGATACATTTACTTGCGAATACAATCAGTCACCCACCAAAAAGAGATGCCAGGCCGATATGCATGTAAATATGTGGAAGATATAAGAGCTGTGTATATAAGTTGGCTGTAATGAACATGTTGATTGTATGCCATTTTTTCAATATGATTTAGTTATGTTATATTTATTGTAACAATTTACAAATTTATGATGCGATCTGTTTATGTGATATTGCATTCTGTGTGATTTATCCATGTTGTTTTTGGCTATAATAATTATTTTATCATTGAAGTTTTTCATTTTATTTTCTTAAAATTAAAATACTTTTACTGACATCGAAATACAGTGTTTGTTCTTACAATAGCGCATTGTCATTCTTAAGGTGCGTCTAGACGGTACATTTTGGTGTATAAGTCTACGATGTACATTGTGGCGTATAAGTCTACGATGTACATTTTGGTGTATAAGTCTACGATGTACATTTTGGTGTATAAGTCTACGATGTACATTGTGGTGTTTAAGTCTACGATGTACATTGTGGTGTATAAGTCTACGATGTACATTGTGGTGTATAAGTCTACGATGTACATTGTGGTGTATAAGTCTACGATGTACATTTTGGTGTATAAGTCTACGATGTACATTGTGGTGTATAAGTCTACGATGTACATTGTGGTGTATAAGTCTACGATGTACATTGTGGTGTATAAGTCTACGATGTACATTGTGGTGTATAAGTCTACGATGTACATTGTGGTGTATAAGTCTACGATGTACATAGTGGTGTATAAAGTCTATGATGTACATTGTGGTGTATAAGTCTACGATGTACAGTTTGGTGTATTAGTCTACGATGTACATTGTGGTGTATAAGTCTACGATGTACATTTTGGTGTATAAGTGTACGATGTACATTTTGGTGTATAAGTCTACGATGTACATTGTGGTGTTTAAGTCTACGATGTACATTGTGGTGTATAAAGTCTATGATGTACATTGTGGTGTATAAGTCTACGATGTACAGTTTGGTGTATAAGTCTACGATGTACATTGTGGTGTATAAGTCTACGATGTACATTGTGTAGTATAAGTCTACGATGTACATTGTGGTGTATTGTATAAGTCTACGATGTACATTGTGGTGTATTGTATAAGTCTACGATGTACATTGTGGTGTATTGTATAAGTCTACGATGTACATTGTGGTGTATAAGTCTACGATGTACATTGTGGTGTATAAGTCTACGATGTACATTGTGGTGTATAAGTCTACGATGTACATTTTGGTGTATAAGTCTACGATGTACATTGTGGTGTATAAGTCTACGATGTACATTTTGGTGTATAAGTCTACGATGTACATTGTGGTGTATAAGTCTACGATGTACATTTTGGTGTATAAGTCTACGATGTACATTGTGGTATATAAGTCTACGATGTACATTGTGGTGTATAAGTCTACGATGTACATTGTGGTGTATAAGTCTACGATGTACATTGTGGTGTATAAGTCTACGATGTACATTTTGGTGTATAAGTCTACGATGTACATTGTGGTGTATAAGTCTACGATGTACATTTTGGTGTATAAGTCTACGATGTACATTGTGGTATATAAGTCTACGATGTACATTGTGGTGTATAAGTCTACGATGTACATTGTGGTGTATAAGTCTACGATGTACATTGTGGTGTATAAGTCTACGATGTACATTTTGGTGTATAAGTCTACGATGTACATTGTGGTGTATAAGTCTACGATGTACATTTTGGTGTATAAGTCTACGATGTACATTGTGGTATATAAGTCTACGATGTACATTGTGGTGTATAAGTCTACGATGTACATTGTGGTGTATAAGTCTACGATGTACATTGTGGTGTATAAGTCTACGATGTACATTGTGGTGTATAAGTCTACGATGTACATTGTGGTGTATAAGTCTACGATGTACATTGTGGTGTATAAGTCTACGATGTACATTGTGGTGTATAAGTCTACGATGTACATTGTGGTGTATAAGTCTACGATGTACATTTCACAAGATGTACATCAAGCCTAACAAGACTTACGAAGCACACGATATTTCCCTCCAAACACTAGTAACCAATGTAGTTGTACATCTCCAGAAAATGTATGGAAGAAGTGTACTACAGTAACACGTAACTGCAGTCGGTTTGACTGATCGATGGGACTCTAAACACATTTACTCCCAATTTCCTACATCTTTTTGTTCAACGATTCTAACTGTCGCAGTTTATAAACCTATCCACTGTTTATTTGGTGAAGGCGGACAAAGAGTGACCAATGTGTATAGCTACAAAGCTCCTAATATACTAACAAACTAGATGACTGATTAAGATAAATTTAATGTTAAGTTTGGCAATGTTTGGCCACGGCTTACAAATTCGGGCTGCCGACAATACAAAGGGCTAGCCCTAACAACAACAACAACAACAACTTCAATAAATCAAGATGTTCACAATGAACATATAGAATTAGTATTTAAGCCAACTCTGGATAACAGGTGTTGGGCTCACCTTATTTTATTATTATATATAATAAATGGATTAAGCTGTCAGCAACCAAGTTTTACAAACAACCAATACAAAATGTGCATTTAAAACATGTTATCACAATTAATGTCAAAATGGGTTTTAGACCCTACACAATATGTATAATTAATGATCTGTGACGAACGATTCTACGACGAAGATCTACAACGGTCATACAAGTACCTGAGTATATTGTTTCAATAACAACAAAGTCAATGATATATCAATAAAACATGCATGTGTGAAATTCGCCAGAATGAACACATGTACTCTATTAGTTAATAAGGGTGCGGAGGGTGGGTATTAAAGAAATGAAAGACCAGTCTCAGAAAATCTAGAGAGGGGGCAAAGCTAGTTTTGGGGGTATGAAGATGGGGTAGGTACGGGAGGGCGAAGATTGTTTAACCTTTCGAACATCGAACACAAATGGTGCAATTTCATGCACTTTATTCGGCGTGGGATGCAAAAAAAAATGTTGACAAATCTTAAATGTTTACAATATGCGCAAATGTCGTGTACATACAGTATATAACATTTTCCCTTTCAGTTATACTCTACTAAACATAGTCAATAAAACTATGAATTTGTCCTACAAACTACGCAATTGCCTTGTGCCCTCGTGTCGCTTTTATTTGTTGTAATACGGTAAGCATATCAAAGAAGCAGGTATCCGACCAACTCACCCCCCTACCAACTCACCCCCCTACCAACTCATCCTGGATTTGGACAACTCGCCCGATGTCAATTTCCAAATGTCCAACCCCCCCCCATCAATTTTATATGTAATATATTATATTTATTTTTAAACTTAGTGTTAATTCATGATAATTAAGTGTATTTATACACCAATAAATTAACAGATCACTGCTTTCTCGAATACTTGCGAGTTTGTTAGTTATTTACCTTCGTTATTTTCAAAACTCGATCGTTCGGAAACTATGATTTTCTATGCAAGTTATCTAATTTTCCAATGATTTTAAATAAGGTATTTGACTATTGACAATTGATATCATAGATCTAATTAAAGTCCTAATTTGTCAATCATAATGTTTTTGACAAATGGTTTTATCTTTTTTCTTTGTTTTTAACTTTTTCGCTTTTTTCACTGTCATTACAGCGTTTTCAAAATGGCCACTGTTTGAAAATACTGTCAATTTTACAAAAAAAACGCCTCCAATATCGCATAATTGAACATATTAATAATTTCATATTGAAATATTACCAATTAAAAGTGATTTCTTTCAACAAATCTATTATATTTAATAAAAATATTTTTAGGGGGGTGAGTTGGTATGTTATTTTTTAAGGGGGGATGAGTTGGTCATTGCGTAGGGCGAGTTATCCAAATCCAGGGCGAGTTGGTAGGGGGTGAGTTGGTAGGGGGGTGAGTTGACTGTAAATCAAGAAGCATGGTATTTCCAATGAAAATCGCGTTTTTAAGGTCGTAGGATAGGGTATGTAATATTGTTCGAACTAAAACGCCCTTAGAGTAACACCTCAGGTAGTTCCAATATTGTTTATAAACCGTTGTTTCATTTTCTGTACCAACTTTTTCCATTCCCGTTTGAATAAAGTTCCTGTTGCAAAGTAGAAAATGACGTTTAACGAATAGTTGCTGTACAGTAAAACATATACAACTGCTTTAGTAAGCTACCATCGAGCTAACGATCTGCCCTCAATGTTAGCAACCGTTCCTTTTACTACTAGGTAAACACAATAAGGCGTTGTTGTGACCAGAAAAAATGTGCAAAGTATAAACAAAAGCAGTGTTGAAGATCTCCTCTTTGAGTGGGTCGCAAGTTTCTGTTGGTTTGACGGGTGACCTTTCGCAAGTCGTTTACGTCTAATGATCAAAGTGGCTGCTAGGTTAATATTTCCGATACAGATGATGCAAGTTGGTAGTAATGTGTACGATACCAACATTAACACATTCCATGTCCTTTCGGTAAAATGTTTATATTCTTCTGATATATAAACACATCGTTTACGTGTTTGAGACGTGCTATTGTCCGAGATATCTTGCATGGTCAAACCAATAAGTTTATGACCATTCAACAAAGCCAATACTAACAATGTGATTCCGGTGCAGATTAGACAATTCCTAGGAGTAAGTTTTCTTCTTGAGAACACGGGTGCTTTAATGAGTAGAAGCCTTTCAATAGTCAGTAGAACAAGTATCCAGACAGAGAATGCACCTGTTGTATATAAAAGCCAATGTCTCAAACGACATATTATGTCTCCTAAATAGTCTTGAGATGTCGCAGATATTACCTGAATTGTACTGTTGACAGCCTCTACTCACAAAAACAGAAGATCTGTTATAGCCAACGATATTAGGAATACGCTCGTGGAATATGTTCTTAATCTTGAATAGTATTATAATGTTTAGTATATTTCCACACGTACCAATGGCAACAAGGACAACTGGTATGGTTCTCCAAATCCACAGAGCTATCAAACATTCTGTGTAAAAATCCGGAACACAGTCGTTCATATCCAACCACGAAACCTCTACACTAGAATTACGAATTTCCATGGTGGGTATATATTTATATGTCTTCGTATCAACTCTCAGCTAATGATAGACTCCCGCCGAATATCTGCGGCGACTGGTGGTTGCTTTCAGTCTGACAACGTTGCACCCCAACCAATACCGTATGACTGTTCTCACATACTGACTTCAAATATATACGCGTTTTCCAAAGCCTGAATGTATTATACGTTATCCAAAAATACCAATGGATTTTCTGTCAGATGAGGTAAATGGAATTGAAATTCTGGTCATCTGCTCATAGACTGATAACCGTTATAATAACCGAGTCTACCGATCATTCCTAGAAAATGTCTAGGTTCCAGATTGACATTTAAATAAAGCTAAAATAATTTATTAATACTAATAACCAAACCATTGCTGGAACTGCCTAGGTTCCAGATTTGCATTTAATAAAGCTTAATTAATCCAACCATTCTGGTTATGAATTTGCATTTATGCTCAATGGGTTTGAATATTAATTGTCGAATTAATCAATTCCCAGGCTAAATAAAAGCATACATGTATAAACAAATGTTGGGAAAAGCAAAATCAAGCATGTTTTCTATTGGGTCACTTACCGGCCATACTAACTCAGATCCTTACATGAGTTCGAGCTTTTCACGTCATACTTGATCCCATTGCGACGGTTGAATCAACTACTCAGTGATAATGTTAAATAAGAGAATACCGCACTATAAATATAAATATTATGTAATAGCAGGTGTAAAATTATCAATTTAAATATGATCAACTAATGTATGTTTATGTTGAAATGTTATCGTTATTATCAAAACAAATTTTGATATGTCTAGTTATAGTGCGCCCACGATAAGAGAAAGTCGGGAAATTTTATATATTCCACAAAGGTGGGTTAATCAGTGATGTTAAATCAATATATAACTGGCCAAATTTGTTTACTTTAGTAGTTGTTGAAACCAATAACATAACATTTCCTAGGCGCACTATAGCGAATCGCCGTTCTGAAGGTTTCCTTGTTTTGCATGCGAAAAAAGACACAAAACCACGTGTGTATATATGACATACACCATTGGGTGGAATGGTGGCCCAGTGGTTATCGCTCTCGACTACCACTTCAGAGGTCCCAGAAATACTTTCTGTATCTTCTCTCGAAACCGGAGGTCAGGAATCATTGCTAACCGAATAGCCACGCACAACGACTGTCTCAGTCGAACGCAAAAAAACATACACTAGCCTGTGTTCTGTTTTATCAAGGTATTTTTGCTAGCGAAGAGTATTCCGTACGTCGATAATATTCGCGCAAATGTTAACGCAAAAGAAAAATTCACTAGAAATTTTGTCATCCGTCATGAATTTATAATTTTCGCCTTAATATATAATTCTTTTGGCTTGATTAAAATCATCACCTGTGTAATTCCACATTCTATTGAATTCAAATCACTATTTTCTAGAATAATTATTATTTATGGTCTGTGTACTTGGAACATTCGACAAATGTAGACGAGTCAAAGAATTTTGCACATTTTGACACGATCCGATCTGGTAGGACACACGAAGTATCATGCATGCTTACAGTGATACTTGTATACTTGTATATTTGAGGGAAATGTTTTTGCGATCGCAAAGTGACACTAACTTTCACATTCCTAGACAGCGAACAAAATTAGCCGACAGTGCTATGGCCGTCACTGGCTCAAGATGGTGGAATGACCTACCCAGCTACATGAAAGACATGTTGAGATCACAATGGAAAACACATTGTATAGTCGGTTTCATGGACAATGAGTGTGCTCTTGCTAATAGTCAATTCAGTGTTTTATGACTAAATTTAATCTCTAGAATCCTAGTGCGTCATGTAATTGTGAAAACGACCTAGAATATGTTTTAATAAAGTTTTCGCTATATAGATGACATGTATTTGTATTTTTATTAGTAAACCGAATTAAACAGGGACTCATCAAGCTTGAACAAACATAAGCTCGCAGTCTCAATTGAATGTGGTCAGATAATACTGTTACTCATAGTGAACCTTCACAATGTTATTTGTAAATAAATTGATAGCATTTAAGTCAGCTAAATATTACGAAATTCCTTTACAAATTCTGTCAGTTAGGCCATGCTCGACACTAAACAGATAAGGACGACAGGTGTCTGGTAGGTTCATATCTTGAAGATATATTCTAGCATCGTTCAACTTCAATAAGCCCAAAATTGCAATTAGAATTTAGCATTGCACTTGTTCAAAGAGGCGGTATAATTAATGAATAAATATATTCTACATATTTTAAGTGAAACCATGAGAATTAACGTTATTTTATCTTTGATAACAATTACAGCAGGTAAGTGGATGAACAGTGTTTTTATTTTAATGACACACTTCGGACTTGAGTTTTCTATATTTGTAGTTTTCTATTAAGCAATACTTGCTTCAGCTGAAACTTATGGCATTCAGCCTTTAAAAACTGTTTTGCTGTTGAAACTATGTCATTCAGCCAGAGCATTTAGCTTTTTGATTGCTAAAATTAGATTGTTCAGCTTTATGACAGCTGGGACTTGGGCGGATCACTTTGTCGTTCTGTTGTGTGTTGGGCATTGTACCTTGCATGTTTTTATGTTTTCTGTGTTCGGCTGGTTAAGTGGAGTGTTGCCTTCCCTGTCCGACTTAATATTATCATTTTCTTAAGGGTTTTATTGATGATGATGAAGTTGAAAATACTTATATCAATTATTAGGGAGATAATAATGAGGGAATATTAAGAAAATCACACTCTCATAACGTGAACATGTTAGTCTATCAGATGTTTGCCAGGTTGAAATATTTGTTTCCATAAATTTGATCACAAACAGTATCAAATAAATTTGAAACAAAACAAAATGTTCAGATGTGTAAAAAATATCTGTTAACCTCTAGTATTGCTAAGATAATAATAATAACTTTATTTAAAGAGGCAACACAGTTGGGCAAGCCCAGTCTTTCATATGACGAATGATTTGTATGTCAAGTGATTGTAGTCTTTTGTAACAAACTATTGAGCTTTGTAGGGTATATTGAAACATGTACTGTAGATGCGTTTGTGTGACTTGTAACAAAGTTTTGTGGTGCACTTTTGTCCATTTGTGTAATGTTGCAGCATTCGGTGGGAGCCATTTCGAAGATGTTAGTAAAAACGGTTTTTTGTCCTATTTTCTCTAGGTTTTACTATGGATGACTGTCCACCGGCTGATCCTAACTGTCACCCATCTTGTATTGTATATACAGCTCAACATTGTCGACTGTGTCGATGTGCACAAGGTAAGTGTATAACACTATAGTCATTTCTATTGATACTTGCACATACTAGTATTCAATTATAAATGTAAATAATTATAATTACAAGACTTATAGTAGTATATCTACCTCCATAATTTGCCCTCACATATATTATATGTGGTGAATGGTCCACGGTATCAGTATGTGGAAGCCCCGATATAGTAATCCCGATACACCGCTTCTCAGTTCCGTCAGATAATTGTACTCTACCCACGTACGCGTTCTGTTCGCCGTCTCACTATCATTTTACTTCTAACGGAGATTGCTGTATCTCGTGCTTATACTTTCCATAAATAGACAACCCAGTCACATGATCCAAGAGTTATTAGCATCAGCAACCTGTTGTTCCTTAGCCACCGAGCAACGGAAACTCCAACCACGATATATTCATGGTCGCCTTAATTGTTATTGCATGTTATACTAGTAAAATGAGTTACATTCATTGTACAATGAATAAAACACAAATGCAATGACATTTCTTTAACAACAAATAATTTACAGGGTCAGCAGATTCACGAAAACAGTCCAATTCTGGCTTCGGATCATCAGTTGACTCATCATGGGATAAGGATTTCAATGGAGATTGGAGTAGCAATGGCGGTGGGGATACTGATTCATGGAGAGCATCAGGAAGCGATAATACAAACAATGTTTACAGTGATACAAGTAGTGGAAACAAAGAGGTTGTTAAATATATTTTTGTTGACAAAGAATCAGACGATAGACACGGTGGGGATTCTTATGCATCGCCTATGAGTTTTATTGACAATGTACCAAACAGAGGACCAACGGGTGGTTCTCCTTTCAATCCAAGGATGTCATCGTCATCATTACCTGGATCACAATCAGCCTTGGAGCACGTCAGTGGCCCTGATGTTATACATGTCCCTCTAATTGCACCAGGACAGCCTAAATATTGTGTACGGTGTCGTATTTTAAGTTGCCCAAGTACTTGTGAAAGAATGGATGAATACGGTTGTAGAAGTTGTCCATGTGCTCCGTCCAGATATCAGACTATGCCGGTTCTAAGAGATTGTTCGGATGACCGAGATCATAACACCCAACCTGAATGTTCAGCAACCAAGTTATGTATGGAATCGTGCAAAGGTGATATCCATCTAGGCGACACCGGTCGAGATGGGTGCAGGTCCTGTATATGCACCAAAAGAGGTAAACAGTATTAAAATGTAGCACTTATTTGTTTTAACGAACCAACCCTTTACATAATTATTCTATATCATTATGCCTGGTAAGCCCGTTCAGATAATTGATTGCACTTTGTAGTGCTGTCTTTCTCGTGTACTGTAGTTGATTTGGACAATGAAAGCATGATCAGTGATCAATGTTGGCAATTCACTGATAAAATAGTCTTGCTATACCAGTATCATTTAAGTGGTGAAACGTCGGTAGGTATGCATTGGTTTGGAATGAACCCTGCATGCCAAGAACACATTCGTAACACTACTGAGGCATTATGATTTTGCATTATATCATAAATGTTTTTGTTTACCATTGATAAGATCATTGGTTTGTACGTACTAATTTGTTTTAGGTCGAGTATGAAATTAGTTTTTCCAACTTATATTAATCACTTTCGACATCTCATTTCCGATGTTATCCATCACCACAAGGGTATGACAGAAGAGAACCAGTTTCCTGTTAATGCTCTTCTTTTATTTCGTCTTTGGTATGACGCGGTCTGGGATTGAACCCGCGATCGCCCGCACTTGTAGTGGACGCTATTATAAGATCAGTTACGAACCATTTGTACAGCTGTAATAATGATATATTTTGCTGTTTATTCCATTTTTTAAATTACACAGAGCCCAAAAATGATGGATGCCCAGCGACATTATCGTGCATGTTGAAATGTAAAGATGGATACATACTGGGAGATAAGCAAGCCAATGGTTGTCCATCTTGCAAATGCCTAGGTAAAGGACATCACGCCAACAGCAACAACACAAGCAGCACAAATCATAACAACAATTTCGATAACAATAAATCCAGTAACAGTGGCACGGATTGGAGTGGTGGTGGCATGAACGGAGGCGGGAATAGCGGAAATGGATTTGGTTCAGGAAATAGCGCAATGAAAGGCGATGGTAGTGGGAATAAAGGAAGTGGATGCAAGGGATCTAATTCATTGATGACAAGTATAGTTATTATAATAAATTATAATATATGAACACCACTACAAGTGTAATATTTTTATAAAAAATGAAGTACTTATGAAGTTTAATTTTTTAATTTTACATAACTATACATTCCTATGCATTAACACAAATTATAAACCTTTTTTGAAAACTCAAGTTAAGGAAATTGATAATACCAATTGCAATTAAGTACCAAATAAACATAAATGTCGGTAGTTGTGTGTTTAAGATAACTGCTTATAATCTACATCATTTGAACAAACGTGTAGTGCAAAGGACAAAGCATTGCATAGAAGAGCAGATCAAGAAAATAGAACATGCTGCAGTAAACGTATTGAGTTGACCGGTGTACTCTAATGTTTAATAGTGAATATATAATATTATTTGCTGTATTTCAAGGTACAAATGGGATAGGTAGTGGAAAATGTGAGCCACCAATGTGTTTTGACGCACACATGTCAAGTAAGTTATAAACATACTAGTATAGTGAGATCCCGATAATGAGAAAGGCGAAACATTTTGGCTTATCCAAAAAGGTGGATTAATCAGATGTGCTCAATTTATCAGTGATGGTTTTAGTACAAAACTGATCTTATCGCTCCTGTGTAAAACCAATTTTGCAACAGTTGACAGTTGATTCGTGTTTGTAAACATCACATTATCTTGAGCGCACTATAACAATAGCTGTTTTCATTTATCAGTTGAATAAGCGAATACTGTTCTGTATCGCATCTGTCACTTAACTCTCCTTGCTATAATTGTTGCATATACATATACCATAATATGTGTCCCCTTGTTGAACACTTATAAAATCTAAATGACATAGGGAACTAACTTAATAAATACATTTTATTGAAGGACATACAAACAAAATTGTATTAGCAAAAACACACCGTCTATAGTATGTTCTCACAACGACAACATATATATGAATTGTATGACTCATATATCTCATGTGCAGACAAGAACATTTGACTAATATATATGCTTATCGCTTCACGCATTGAATTGAATCATCCATATGTATTCATGCATTTTTATCATTGCCTTCTAGCTCGTTCCGACACGGTGAGTTGTGTAATAGAAGCAATTAAGATTCCAAGATACGTACTCTTATAAGTCTTTATTTCCCTCTATGCAGAGGATATTGAACACAATATGTGCCTTCTCAACTTTGTTTATATCTGCGATAATCGTAGTACGCACTTAAAATCATTCACGAACATGCTTTAGACAGTTTCCCTGGAGAACGCCTTTAAAATGCAATTTGTTCCACTACTTAGAAGAAACAATGTTGTTTTACTCATGCTAATGTAGGTTTGTTTAAATTCCTGACCCATGAATCTTAGTTTATATAAAAGGGTATATCACTATCGTCTAGCTATTTATTGCAATAATGTGATATGTTGATTCCTGAATGCGATCAACTGAGACAGTTATAAGTGATAAGACAGTTCGGGGTTTTCCCTATCAGAATGTCCAGTAACCTCCAGCTTCGAGGGAAGACATAATTGTGTGATACAAGGATTCCGGAAGCACCACGCCTGCTCTTTCAGAATAGACTCATTGGTTCGTTAACGTGCCCGATGTACAGCACTGAAACTCACGAGACTACCTCTGGGTTACCATCCAGTTCATCTCTATTTAGGTGGGAATTATATACTGAATTTTTAAGCGTTTATGAAATCTCCAGTGCCGCCCGGCCGAGATGGGTACCAGGGACTTCCGGATTGCTAGTAGAGCGTTTACCACTTGGTCACCGTGCAACCCGATTTTGGCTTGATCAAATCCCCTTACGGACTTAATATATTATAATTTTATGTCATATGCAGATATCCAAATTGGAAACAACTATTCCCGAAGAGAAGGAGCAATATTTGGATACAAATATGTTTATAAAATGTTTACAAACATTTCTTCAACCATATGTTGGTACATTATACATTATAAAAATGCTTGGTTAACCCAAAAAATGCACTCCGCGTAAAGTCAACAAACAACGTCATTTGACGCAACGTTTAACAGTGGTTCCAGTTCCGTGCGTTACGTCACAAGTGACGAGAACTATGCTCTTATTACAGTTGATGAAGCGATGCATATTGGTTCAGCAAGTGTTGGAGGAGCAGGTGGCGATGGATGCAATGATGGTAATTCTATATAATTCTATAACATATTTTCACAAATCATAATCAAACTTGATCACACTTGAAAACGTCTGAGTTGCAATGTATTTAAATTAAATACTTGACCCATAAAGACCAATAGTATTTGCGCCAAATATTCAGAGATAATGTGCTTTTTGCAACGAACAGAGCTTACATCTTTTTTGTCGGATATTCCCAGATAAGTGAAATGGATTTAGTTTTTATCCCAAAACGCTTTTTTATTAAGTTTGAGGATTGCTCAAATACAATATACGTAACATTAAAGATCATATAACATATAACAAATAATTCTACGGTCACATGTCGAACGTTTTCGCTTTTTTCGAAGCTTTCGAACGCTTGGCAAAGGGACCCCCCCCCCCCCCGAAGAGTATACCCTGTAGCGATGCATATCTTGAAAGTAGAAAACATTGTTATTATTGTATGTGTCATTTGACTGACTGAGTGAGATTATTCAGAACATGTAAATAACGTATAGGCAGTAACATTGCGCCCCGAACATGTTTAATTCGCGAGTCTTATAGACGCTACCGGAAATCAATTAATGTAGTCGGATATTCTTGTTTCTTTATAACCATCGTCTTTATACGTACATATACTCTCAACAACTTTTCTAATTGGTCACTTTTCAAACCCTAAAAACGTTTAACTGTGATCATATTTTTGACGATATGTTGCAGACAAACATGTTATGCAATAGTCCTAACACTCAAATAATTAAAAATCAAAATCACGTGCCAAAGTATGCGTGGTCATTCATGCGATAAATTTTGCATCTCCGCCATAAACAATATGATCACAGTTAAAGGTAGTTCGGGTTTGAAAAGTGATCAATTAGAAAAGTGGTTGAGTGTACTCTCTTATGTAATAAATACCGTAATTAATTGTGTTTAGGGGGACAAGCAAGTCATGCAGGAAATGGACCATTTTCAAGTTCCCTGCAGACAACATCTGGCGGCACTGGCTCAAGTCATACAGGAAATGGACCATTTGCAAGTTCCATGCAGACAACATCTGGCGGCTCAAGTTCATCCTTTGGACCAAACATGAACTTTGGTAAGTCAAAAACTTATACTACATGTAGTTATTTCGTAACAAGTTCTGTAACTTATATTTATTACTTTCGACATCTCATTCCTGGTGGTATATATCGCTACGTGGCTCATCCTCTCATTCCTGGTGGTATATATCGCTACGTGGCTCATCCTCTCATTCCTGGTGGTATATACCGCTACGTGGCTCATCCTCTCATTCCTGGTGGTATATACCGCTACGTGGCTCATCCTCTCATTCCTGGTGGTATATATCGCTACATGGCTCATCCTCTCATTCCTGGTGGTATATATCGCTACGTGGCTCGACCTCTCATTCCTGGTGGTATATATCTCTACGTGGCTCATCCTCTCATTCCCGGTGGTATATATCGCTACATGGCTCATCCTCTCATTCCTGGTGGTATATATCGCTACGTGGCTCATCCTCTCATTCCTGGTGATATATATCGCTACGTGGCTCATCCTCTCATTCCTGGTGGTATATATCGCTACATGGCTCATCCTCTCATTCCTGGTGGTATATATCGCTACGTGGCTCGACCTCTCATTCCTGGTGGTATATATCGCTACATGGCTCGACCTCTCATTCCTGGTGGTATATATCGCTACGTGGCTCATCCTCTCATTCCTGGTGGTATATATCGCTACGTGGCTCGACCTCTCATTCCTGGTGGTATATATCGCTACATGGCTCATCCTCTCATTCCTGGTGGTATATATCGCTACGTGGCTCGACCTCTCATTCCTGGTGGTATATATCGCTACGTGGCTCATCCTCTCATTCCTGGTGGTATATATCGCTACGTGGCTCATCCTCTCATTCCTGGTGATATATATTGCTACATGGCTCATCCTCTCATTCCTGGTGGTATATATCGCTACGTGGCTCATCCTCTCATTCCTGGTGGTATATATCGCTACGTGGCTCATCCTCTCATTCCTGGTGGTATATATCGCTACGTGGCTCATCCTCTCATTCCTGGTGGTATATATTGCTACGTGGCTCATCCTCTCATTCCTGGTGATATATATCGCTACGTGGCTCATCCTCTCATTCCTGGTGATATATATCGCTACGTGGCTCATCCTCTCATTCCTGGTGGTATATATCTCTACGTGGCTCATCCTCTCATTCCTGGTGGTATATATCGCTACGTGGCTCGACCTCTCATTCCTGGTGGTATATATCGCTACGTGGCTCATCCTCTCATTCCTGGTGGTATATATCGCTACGTGGCTCGACCTCTCATTCCTGGTGGTATATATCGCTACGTGGCTTATCCTCTCATTCCTGGTGGTATATATCGCTACGTGGCTTTGAGAGAAGAGAGGCCACGGTTTCTCTTTTTATGCTAAGGTTCAAGCAATGGAAAAACTGCATGACGCGTCCTCGTAGAGTACTACATACCCCCTTAAACTACAAGTTGACGCTATACCACTGCGCTATTGAGGTGGTTAGTCGATAAGTATTATGAAAATGTGATATCTAAACAATGAATAGTATGCCTCTATGAAATTGGAAATACTCCACAAATATTTTATCGTTGACACTTTTCCATTAAGTTAGGAATGCGGGTTTTCTATTATTTAAAAGCAATTATCAACTTATTATATTGACAGATTCACTTAAAATTCTACAATATATATACAACTTCTGACAAACGCGCCCTGTTAATTAGGTAAAAGCTCTCTCATGTAGTGTACCCAAAAGTATAGAATGGTAGGCAACTATTTCTCAGAACATACATATTGGACTGCTCTTGAATTATTTTTAGTTATTCAAGCCTTTAAGTCTGTTAACAAGACCAGAACCTAAATAGTATGCGTAATTGATAAATTTGCATGTAAGAGGAAGATCAAATATTCAATTTATCATGTATGTGCTTCAATAGGCCACCCTAAGTTTGTTCGCGTCACCGCTGCAATCGGCACAAAAGCCGCTTAGAATATAGTAAGTGTAAAATCCGACATGAGTATTAAATTTCTTGGATTCCGTAGGGTGGTAAATTCGAGGTTTACAAAACATGGAAGAGTAAAAAATGTTATGTAATTGGGAGTTCGATCAATCGTATTTGTATTTCGTCGTCGCGTTTAACAACGAATCATCAAACCTTCAAATACCTTGAAAATTAATGATTTTACAGTATTGTAATATATTATTTATGTATACGAACGATGTTCGAAAAGAAATGCAATTTACTCTATAACTTTTTATTGAAATTATCATTTACAATGAAATTTCTAGAAAACTTTCAATAAACTCTCCTTTACACATTACACACTAATGTAACTTTTAAATTGAAGATTAAAGTTACGCTTTGTCGTCTGCAAAAGGTACAACACTCATGCACTGTAATATGGCTGAACACATGTGTTTCATGGAAACGTACCTATGGTCTACTGAATGCGATTTCAGTCCCCATGCGCCTTCGTTCAAAAATGTCTTTACAGTAGAAGGCCTTTGCGAAGAGGCAATTTCATGAGAAAGTACATGTGGTCTGTCCCATCAATACTTATGAATACGATTTATGAAATATTTCTGTTATTCCTGCACAAAACATCTATGGTTAAAGTACATAAACATGCATGACCTAGAAATACACCTATAATGATCATCGCCCTTTCATGTTTATAGTCCAGTCAGGGTCAGAATGTGGTCGGGTCCACTATTACGGTGATTATAATTATAAAGGCTTAAACAGACAACCACAACTTCAATGCTAAACTATATGTGTGTTTCTAGGTTATGCATGTTAATGTACTTTAACCAGAGTTTATACAGTTAATCCCCCCGTTTAGCTACTCAAGTTGGAAATTTACCTATAACAAACTGTTTTCGCACTGCCTATTCAGAAAATAATTGTAATCTGCTGTGTACACATAAACGAGTACGTCACTGTCACCAGATCCTAACTGGATAATACATCAATGTGTATACTCATGGTACTAATACCAAGAACATGTGATACACACACACATGTGTGACGGGACGTATATATCCATGTTGACTATTCTGTCAGTTTATCACAAAGAATGATACGGTACGGTGCATTGATCGCTGCCTTCCCTCACCGACTTTGTATTATCTTTTTACCGTATTCAGCCAGTCAACGGGTAATATCTTTAAATTTGATAACATTGTTCAAACCAGCAAATGACAGATAATTACTCGTTGTTGTAACTATACCAGTATGAGATGTGCGAGACATTAGGAATAGTGTGAAACTAACGTGTATGAGTGCCTGTACGTGTACCATGTAGGGTAACAACCGGAATATACGAACATTGGGGGAAAATACGAACGCAGCATATTTTAATAGCCATACCCCGTCGTTTGTAACCGTAATCTATATTAATATTGTTGCTCAATTTTTTGTTTGGTTCTACTTTCTTAGGGTGATAATGTCATACACGTTGCAATTCAAATTGGCTTGCGAAATATAACGTATGCGTGTACAATCATGTGGCAGTTGAAATATATTTTCAAGAAATATATTAATCGATATAAGTGTTTATATAAACTCAATGAGTCTATGAGTGATAAAATCTTGATTCCCGTGCATACACATACATGCGTTACCTAATACACATTAATGTCGTCAGTCTGAATGCCCGTTACCTGTAGAAAATGCACACACATGAATGACGAACTGCTCTAAAGTAGTATTCACGTCGTAATAGTCAAAGTTTGCATTGCGCAACCACTCTAATGTACTCAATGTAACAAGGTAAACAAGATAATAAATTATCGAGCAGGGAAGGCAACACTTGACTTAAACAGCCGAGCACAGAACACAGAAACAACACAGACCACAATCACAAGGTACAATGCCCATCACACAAATGAAATGTAAAATGAAACCGAACCTTCGAAAATCCAAGCATCAGCCGCAAAAAAAGACGTAAAACACGTTTTCATCTATTAAAAGGCTTACAGACCTAGTTCAAGATAAGGAATAACAGTAAATGGAAAACCCCACAGCAAGATAAATAGGTTCTAATGGTATTAAACAAACGAATTGTGAATTGTAAAACAGCGAGAAGAACATAATAATTTTATCGTGTCCAATCAATTAGTTTTTACTAATTTATTTAAAGCCGATAGTGAAAAAAGTTTTTCCAACTTATATTATTCACTCGCGACACCTCATCCTAAGGTTTTCCATCGCCACGAGGGTATGAGAGAAAAGAAGCCAGTTTTCCTTTTTTGCTGAGCGTATAGCAAGGGAATAGCTGGTACCATTTTTATTTCGTCTTTTTGGTATGACGGGGCCAGGGATCGAACCAGAGACCTCCCGCACTCGAAGCAAACGCTCAACCATTAGGCTATCGAGGAGGCGGTCCAATCAATTATACAAGATGTACCAATACACTGATACGATGAACAATATTTAATTACATGTAAACATATTAATGTATCAAATAAAAATATTATCGATTAGGTAACTTGGTCATCAAATAATGAATGAATTTGTGATACTTGGTCAATAAATGTTATGTACCAAATATACGAGCTTGGCATACATTTTGAAACCGTGGATAATTTATTCTATTTGAACTCTGTATCAACAGATCGTTGTTACATGACCCGTTCCAATAACTGGAATAGTCGTGAGTGAGTGATACTGGTATCAATTTAAACAGTTCATTTACCTTACAGAATTATTTAAAATTCTAATATTATATTTTGCTAACAACCTCTACAAATATTGGACTGGTTTCAAGTTATCACCTGGATGCTAACATACATTTAGTCTCGTATTGCTAAATATACTGACGGACCTATACTGCTCGACTTACCTAACGATCGTACACAATTTAAATTTGCTGCTATAAACATAAATTTAGTAAACATAGTGGCAACTCACACGCACGAATCCAAGAAACGAGGAAGAATTATCGCAATTTTGTTTCTGCTCATGCATATTTCATTCAGGAACAAATCTCGCACGCGTTCGAGTCTATGATTTAACATGCACTGTGTCTACTAAGGAGGTAAGGAGGCTTTCATACTAGTAGGGGATGTAGCATATTATTTGTTTTTCAGGTTCTATGGGACCCTCTAACAGCATGCATGGAGGAGGCGGGGGCGGTGGCGATGGCGGAGGCGGTGGCGGTGGCGGTGGCGGAGGCGGGGGTATGGGGGCATACAGTGCAAGTGGTTCCGGCATGCCTAGTCCATTCTCGGTACCAGCCAGCAGTGGAGATAAAAGCAGTGGTGGTGCTAATCGTAAGAATTGATTTATGTTAAACAGTGCCTCATATTATATTGGACCAAACTGAAACTAAATTTATTTTTATATGACGTCGGATCAATCAAATTCCTCATGCAACACGTTGGTATGGCTAATGCGGTAAACAGTGTTAAATCATGCATCCGTACACTTTAGATATCGCTGGCTTAGAATAAGAAGGTCGTTAGTACAAAATCAATATTTTGGGAAAACAAGAAAAAACTGTCTGAAAACTTCTCTTTACCACGCATGTTAATTAACGCGCGTGTCTTTACTTATAGAAAAACTTTTTTTAACATTCAGTTTGGTTAACATGCCTACTTCTAAGCCATTTGATAAGTAATAGTGTGTCAGAAAGACAAAATGCTTTCAGAAAAACTAATGATTCAAGAACTGTTATAATTCTGATACACTGAAGTGTTTGAATTAAAATATTTAGAAAATTTCAATGGTATCTAGCAATACGGAAGACGCAGACTGTCCATGAGAAACATATATAATCACCATGAAAGCACTACAACCAAACACAAGCAATTGTGTGAAGTAACATTACCTATCACACCCTTGTTACCCTGATAAAACAACATGATTGGATATTCCCAACATGATTGAAAAATGGCCGACATGAAAAATGTGATAAGTGCATTGTTTTTGCAATATTTGCCATATAAACTATCAAGATTGTTTATTTCAATATTACATAATCAACATATGAAGACAATGTACTATTTGCACTAAACAATTTGCATATAGGTAATATTTTTCACTATGTAAAGCCTTAAAGAATATGTGGATTTTGCATTTGAGAATGAGTTTTGTACTTAAAAACGTTGTAAAACTCATTTATTGGACTCTATGTAATGAATATCATTTGGGAAGTATCGGCAGTTGTATAAACTATGATTTTGACGTTTCAATTTTTTAAAATCTTAGATAAATTAACGCTCACCAACAATAATTCAAACATGTGTAGTATTTTTTGGATACTGACCGACGTGATTGTTAAATTTATTAGGATACTGGCCAACATGATTGTGGATAAAAACCAACATTACAAATTGAAATCTTGCTAATGGGATTCTCAAGGTACAAATAATTGTACATTAAAGAAGTGTGCTCATGAATTGTGGTAGCAGGTTTATGAGCATACCCGATGTAAGGCATTTCACACCCAGTCTATAGCACGTGCTTTTAGGACATTTAATAATCAAAGCACTAAGAGTGCTGATGGGAGGCGATCTGGTTGCTGCTACTAAAGCTTAAACGACTTTACACGTTTAATGTTCGTTTTCTTACTGCCGATCTTGTCTTGAATGTCAAAATAGGCATATGTGACTATATAGGCATCTAGGGTATCTTAATAATTGTAAAAAGTGGCATATTGATTTATATGTAATACGTGTATTGAATGCGTATATCAAAAGTGGCTTTAAAATAATACTGCGCGCGCCTATTTATCAGATTCTACAGTACCGTCTTGTAATCACTTCCATCACAGCGTTAGAAATCTCTAGAAAGCGGCTAGTATAGCCACACCATATGATTGCATAACATAACGATATACGATTAATTGATAAAACCATCACGTGACCCTGGTCTGAAGTTTCTAAAAATAGCTATACGACTGGGACTTTTGATGAACACTTCATTTTCATATTACGAAACAAGTTCGATATCTCCCCGACCGAGTGATTATCTGCAAAAATATCGATTCAATGAACAGTTTCACAATAATTATTGGGAATGTTGACAGTTTCTGGAACTACTTGAATGCGGATTCACATAGCAGCCTAAAGGCGGTCCAGGTTGCATTAAGAAATGGGCAATGGTAGTATAGAGAGGCTTACGCCTACCAAAAATGGGTACAAATGTTCACCACATCAAGACGATGTGTCATGCACAAAACCCAGGTCCCTAGCTTAAAGGTCAAGGTCACACTTAGAGGTCAAAGGTTAAAAAGCTCAAATAGGCATGTGATTCGTGTCCGCTCTGTAATTTTGTCATCTCCTATTGGATATTTTATAATATTTGGTACAAATGTTCACCATATCAAGGTGGTGTGCCATGTGCAAGACCCAGGTCCCTAACTTAAAGGGCAAGGTCACACTTAGAGATCAAAAGTTAAAATTCTCAAATAGGCATGTGATTCATGTCCGCTCTGTTACTATGTCATTTCTTATTGGATATTTATAAGACTTGGTACAAATGTTCACCACATCGAGACGGCGTGTTATGCGCAAGACCTAGGTCCCTTGCTCAAAGGTAAAGGTCACACTTAGAGATCGAAGGTAAAAAGGCTCAAATAGGCATGTGATTCATGTCAGCTCTGTAACTATGTCATTTCTTATTTTATATTAATATTACTTGCCACAAATGTTCACATCATCAAGACGAGGTGTCATGCGCAAGACCCAGGTCCCTAACTCAAAGGTCAAGGTCACACTTAGAGATCAACAGTTAAAATTCTCAAATAGGCATGGATTCATGTCAGATCTGTAACTATGTCATTTCTTATTTTATATTTATATTACTTGCCACAAATGTTCACATCATCAAGACGAGGTGACATGCGCAAAACCCAGGTCCCTAACGCAAAGGTCAAGGTCATACTAAGAGATTAAAAGTTAAAAGGCACAAGTATACGCTTCTGGTCTGCTTTGTTTTTTTTGTTATTTCGTTCTGGATTTTAAAATTACTTGGTTACATTCGCATTTACACCCTGACTTAAATGTAAAGGTCACATTTACAGACCTAGCTCTTGTCTGCTGTTCAATGTCACATTTAAGCAATTACAAACTTGTTTCAAGTTATTCCATTTGCATAGCTTTATACTTAGATGTCTGATGACAGCTTTTAGCGGGGGCATCCGTGTCCTGTGGGCATATTTTTAGTTAAATACTTTTTTCTGCTATATGTTGGTAAAATTCATAATAAGTCAAGACAGGTAAATTTAACACATGTATCTAAATGTGCAAAATTCACCGGGAATAGGAACAGTGAATTATGGGGACCAGGCTAAACGCTGTGAGAATGTCTTGAATGGTGCCAAATTGTATTTCTAATTTAAAAAAGGGGACATAATTTCAACATATACTTAGTACATCTAGAAACGCAACGGTTTTTCCCAATTTTTTTCTTACTTGCATTATACATGTATATTTGAATTTTGTGTAGTAATATTGTATAATCTTGTAGAAACTTAGCCATCATCCAACTTTTATCGATCGTGTTACGTAAATCCTGTGCACCGACATAATCACAAAAAGCATGATTTCCACGTGCACCAATTACGCATGATAAATCTTGGTATAAATTGAATCGAAATTTTTGTAAAGTTTGCTAATAAAAAGAAAATCACAAAAGAAATGGCATATGTTCAGGAATAAAAATGCCATGATTGTCCGAATATGAGCAAAATCAGGCCATCCGGATGCTTATGGCAGAGATGTTTAACAGGAGTTTGCACGACGGTTAAATTGTCATACACCGAACATTTCTCATCTAGAGACACGCTACCAACACACTGGCACCATTTGCGACAGCCTAAGTTCAGGTCATGCATGCGTAACAAGTCTCCCACAGGATGAATAAGACAGCGTGAAACAGCTCCAGATCAGGCTCACAGCTGCTGCCGACAGTGTTCAACAACTTGTTGCTCATCATGAATAAGTAATCAATCAATATTAGGTCAATACTTTACATATTGACATAAAAAAATAGCTAATTTATAAAAAAAAATCGTTATTTTTCGCCTGCACTATATTTATGTTCCGTTATTTTTCGGCCGCACTATACACCAAAACACTGCTCTGCACCTTAATGTAGCTCTATGTGATAAAATGTTACAGATGTATTGATAATGGAATAAAACTGCATCAAGTAAAATTAATGTAGTTTGATTGTCCATCATCAGATTGAACACATATTGACAGTAGAACCCAGTGTTGCGTTTCTAGATGTACTCAGTATATATTTGATAGAGGTGCCTATTCATGTGGAGGTCATGGCGTCATGATAGTGATAAAGTATGCAAAGTATCAAAGATACATGTCTTAGAGGTTAAAATTGTGTACATAAACTGTAAACTTTTGTATTTCTAAGTACATTAGTCCAAATGGGGCATAACATTCAACAACATGCCTGATAGAGTGCAGATGTTGTGGTCAAGACGGTTGACAAGTATGCAAAGTATCACAGCAATATGAACATGCACTTAGATATAATAGGTTAATACCTTGAACGTAAACTTACAAATTTGCACGAAGTTGAAAAAAGGGACATATTTTCCGATAAATACTTCATAGAGTTATCTACTCCTACGTACGTGTTGGGGTCATCCCATTATTCTTCCAATAGTGAAGCTACATATTAAATTCGCACTGCAGTGCATCAATGAAAATTCAATGTTGGTCAGTATCCACTTTAAAAGATAAATCATGTTGATCTCTATCCTCAATCATGTTGGTTTTTATCCATTTTTCACACATGGGTTACTTTAAATAGTTATCACGTAGAAACGGCAAATGTAAATAACTTACTCTAAACTAAGTCTGATAGTGAAATGAATGAGCTGTATAAACAAAAGATCTTAACCCAAAATAAACAACAATATATATGTTTTATAGACTGTCAAATAAATCCAACACAGATTTTTCTAACTTTTTATCGTATTGTGTATCACATTCACAAACATACGGATAAATAGTTTTAGTTTCATGGAAGGAATGTACAAGTTTATCTTCATACAGCATCAGAAGGTGGTTAAACCCGTAGATTTTGAAGAATTGGCCGAAAATGCGATGAATATGTAAACATACATCCGCCTTTTTTCAATCATGTTGGGAATATCCAATCATGTTGTTTTATCAGGGTAACAAGGGTGTATCATACAATCTATGAAACAAATTTCTTTAATCAGTAATGTATTAACCGTTCTCCATGAAAATCAGGCTTAGTGACATGAAATAGTAATTTTGAAATAAGGTTTAGCTCGGACTTGGGCAGATCTTTGCTTGTTTGGTTGGGCATTGTGACTTGTGTGTGTTTTATGTTTCCTTTGCTCGGTTGGTTCAGTTGGGTATTGTGCTTTGTGTTTTTTAATGATTTCTGTGCTCGGCTGATTAAGTTGAGTGCTGCCTTCCCTGTCTAACTTAATATAATATTTTTAGAAAAAGCTCTGGAATGAGAAAAAAGTGATTTTCTTTTATTTAATTTTAAGTTATTGAATAATGTAATACTACATCTTAGATTTAATTTTTCTCATGTATTATGGTAAAATAACTTCTGTCGTTACTATGGTGACCAAATTCTGAAAAGTACCCATATTGAGAAAAACAAAGGGTTAGTTATTAATTGAACAGTAGCTTCTTATTTCTAAAAGCAAACACTCACGATTTTGATAGGTTTTAGAAAACTAAGAATATAATTCTACAATGTGATACGTTTTTGGAAAGTTTACGTCAAGAATTCATCAAATACTGGATTTAAGAGTTGCTTGTTAACGGTAACATCAAATAACGTTTCAATAGCGTTTTAGACACCACTCAAATGGTAGGCGGTAGTGATTAGTTTTAATTGTACGTGACTTTGCAAATTAATGTTATATTTTGCTGAAACTTTTAGAAACTTTTTATATTAGTCTTGTCTTTCTAATGCTATTTCCTCATGATTTTCAGAATCTTTTCACTTAGCCCGGTTTTAATGGAGAAAGGTTCATATAATAGTAAACATATCAACAAAAGCTCCTAGTCCTGTTACTATGTCCCTACCTACAATATTTATTAAATCAATGCAATTGTCAATATGTTCATCATTCATCTTTCAACAGCTTTCAGCCCATTTGCAGCAGCAATGTCCGGTAAACAATCTGACGAGGAACACGGTATGACGTCATATGATGGACCAGTCGTGGCTACGAGAGGTTTGTTGATATTTACATACTACAAGTCAGAAACAATTTTCTTTTGTTACTATTCGCATAGACAGGTTTTGTAAGTTGCAAACTATATTCCTAATCTAATCATGTCTACATAAGTAATACGCTGTCATTAAGCCAATGTTTCACTTTCCTAATAATCTAAATACTGCCTTTTTTCTTCTTCTTCTAGTTCGCTATTACTTAATTAAACAAACTCTAAATACAAGATGGGCGATCCAATTGCTCCTGTAATTTGTATTTGTTGTTTCGTTGTCTTTCAATTGTTAAGGAAACTTATATAAGTTTTGTGATGTATTGTCTTTGCAGAGCACACGTCGTGTCCAGAATTGCTCAGTTGTTTGGTAACTTGTGGCAGTAGCTATATTCTTGGAGGGATAGATGAAACAGGCTGCCAAGTGTGTACATGTTCCTAATCGTTATACTTCATGTTACTATCAACTAGTTATTTGTTGAAATGTTGTAAAACATACGCACTTTCCGACATTATCTTTACCATAATATGTAACATTATTCAGCCGATGGTACCAACAATTAACCCGCCGATATTGGGACTCATTGACAGCTTATTTGCTTTTTTCCAATGCACGAACCTATTCCAGACTACAATATCTACAATCATGTCTACCAAAACATAACCAATCCACACATTGTGGACAGAATCAGCACTATTCTTGTGCTGAAATATTGCAAGCAGTGTCAAGGCTGTTCCAGTATGCAACTATTAACCAGCCTCAATACGCAGACTTGGTACATAGCTCTAACACAAGAAATAAACAAATACCAACTACAATATTGTTTTTTTTTCTTGAAGATATCCATCAAGCAATCGTTCCTATCACAATATAAATACAACAATACACAATTAAACATTTCAGTATCTTTAATTATATCCAAAACTATACAAAAACGAGTATCTTCCATCAAAGTCATGTAATTCTTATAAGAATATACCAATATGTACATAATTATTGTAATTGTTGTAAACATCATCCATGGACATATGTCTTAATTTCTGAAATAAACTGTTAAACATATCAAGTTATGCTCTATTAGATGGGTAAATGGTCACCGAACAAACATATGAATATTTGACCAGAAATTATGTTAACATACGCGCATAACGACATTGGCCTACAGTATATATTCAGATGCATTAACCATGGATGTTCAAAAGCAGAAAAAAGAAGTCATTTATTCAGAAATCGGTGCTGTTTCTATTTACAGTGTTGTGTGTGTAATTCATGCTTTGGTGTATAACGTATTCAATAATGGTAATAAGGATGATTTACATAAAGATGTATGACTTTACAACAGTTTGCTTTTTCTTGTTCGGCAGGTGGGACACAAAATAATTACCACTAACATAATTGTACTTAGGTATATCCTTGGGCGAATTCGGATGGAAACTCTAGAGTAGGGTATGCTATTACAGAAATGATCTTTACTCCCACCAATACAGGTTAATCAATCAAACCCTTGGCCTTAGTATTATCTTAAACAGCTTTTGCCTCGCTCAATTTGCGTATAGTACATAAACAGGGAATCATTAAACCTGCCAGGAGTTGGTGTTACTGCGAAGGCACAAAAAGAAACCAAGTGCGTTTGAATGGAACCCGAGTCTACCTATATCGAACTCGCGTTCCATCCGAACTCGCCCCTAATGAACATTGATGATATAGTACCTTATTATGCCGTGCTATAAATGAAATGATTGAAAATAGGATTTATTTGAACAAACACACGTATGGAACATACAACAATATAAACAGTAACAGAAATATCCAGTAAAATTGCACATTTAAAATGTATGGAAGCATATATGTCAGCTATGATATGTACGAGAGGTGTTCAACTTATATTTGAACAAAAATTGAACATCGAATTTGTCATACTAACACAAAAAAATCGATTTATCTGTATTGAACCATGTAAGAAAATGTGTTAAGTAGTATATACACTCATTTTGTATCTTATTTGCATTATTTTTCTAACGAAAAAAATATTTGATGTTCAATTTTGTTCAAATATAAGTTGAAGACCTCTCGTATAGACTATAAAATAATATAAATGAGTATAAAAATGGTCCTATGAATCACAGAGTTCGCTATATGGGTATTTAAATCTTTAAGAACTGATGGCGAATAGCACATGCAGTTTATGCATACATATACAACTATGTATACTAATGTTTATGATATGTTGCGAAAATATAGTATGAATTGTTTTCTTTCTGTTATTAATGCTTTTAGTGAGAAGTTTCACATTCTGTGCTTTGAATAGCTCAACCTATCGGGACGCGGTCTTTTGAGACAAGTTCAAAACTCACTAAAAACTCTAATGATGGGCTGGTTTCACTTCGGTGTTCGCTGGTAACATGGTCAAGTAATATGGCTCAGATCGGATGCTGTCATACAGATGTGGATCGTCCATAGTACTGCTTCTAGCCACACTGCTACCGTTCACTGGCTGTGGAGCTCCTAGTATTCTATCACCGCGGTGCTGTAATCCAGAATAACCTGGGTTTCCAAGCGCCGCTTGGACATTGTTATCCTTATCACTCGGGTTAGCACGTGGTCTTTCAGGTGTTTGTTGGAGAGGATTAGATATGTGAACACTTCCATCGCCCTCTCGTCGCACTATGAAGTCATCAAACGGCATTCCTTCAGCCCGTTTTCGCTTGTGATTTCTCCATACATAGAATATAATGATGAACAACAGTATGACACACACAGCCACTATAACACCTATGATGATAGGTAATGGGTCGAACTGTTTCTCCGGCTCCTCCGTAACTGGTTCTGAAATGGAAGACGAGAATAGAACAATTTGGCAGATAATTACTCGCATTCTATTAGGAATTCATTCTTCAGGCATTGCGGACATGGGATATTCCTGGGGTAAAACTCAAAACATAGCTAAATACATTAGAAAATGGAGATGAATTGTTATAGCCTTATGTCCCATGGTGAATGAAATGAATAAGAAGGAAAGTAATCAAGGGAAATGATTCCGTTGAATTAAATAATAATCGTAAATTAAATAATTAAAAAAAAAAAATTCGCTGTGCTTGGTTTTTTAATACTTTGTAGTAGATCTATGTCTTATTTTACAAATACACATAGAACTTTATTTATTAAGTGAGGCATGGAATTCAACAACAGTGAAAATTCAAGAAAATGGCAATATGCATTTTTCTTACACATAAAAAGGGTTGTTGCGCAATATGAAGCAATCAAACCATATCCACCTCTGCAAATCTGGACTGGTATACACAAAACATCTTAATCAAAAGCTTACATATTTTGAAAAAAGTTAATTAATTTGTGCTGCTCATATTTCCGCATATTGACGAATACCCCATCTTTACTTAGAGATGATAGTGGCCATTTACACAATGCTTCAAAACTATGTAAAATTAATCCTCCTGATTTTCTTAAACTTTGAACTAGTCAAATATCCATTTTAAGTTGCAATAAAATGTAAAGATTTTCTACCTTCCGTCACTACTTTGAATTCATAACAAACTACGGACGCATAGTCCGACACGTCACAATAGCTTTCAGAAAGACACTCATATGTGTCTGTTTCGTCACCTGTACACGTCATCTGTAGATAAACAAAAAACGTATATGAGCTGAGCAAAGGGGGATGCGAATTGCGAATGTCAGGAATTGAGTAACGATACAAAATTATATCAATTTAATACTGAAATGCACAGACCAATCGACACCATACAGCCACCCATGCACGAATGATGAGATGGCAAAAGTATAGGCCCCCTGAGCTTTTTTTGCCTCGGCGATGTACTCCCGATAGAAATTAGGCGCTTCCGATGCATTGGGGAAGGATTCTGCAAAAAACATCGAGGGCCATCGGGAGAAACTATGTCGCTAATGAGTAATTCCTCAATGGGACATAGAGGCGTAACATGTATATTAGAAAACGATAATGTCAGTAACTATTCTGCACCATCGAGATGTCATTGTGATTATATCATACCTTATGTGTTCCCAGCCTGGGATATTCCAGTAAAGGTCCATATTTGGACCCTGTTTGTACTTGACCGTCTCGGAACCCTAACTCCTGACATACCACACTAGCCGATTGTTGTGTGAAACCGTCCGCACATACAGTGTACCAGACATCATCTCTGTACAACAACACAGCGCCTTGATCGGTCTCCCGACCCACACCAGTTGACAGTTTGACTATGGAAACAAAGGTTGCATTAGTACAGAAGTGTTATCTTGCAGAATAGTTTGACTGTCTGCGGTGGCAGATTGTCGTGGTAGAATGTCGTGTTTTTGTAGTTATTAAGTTTCATTATTTCTTGTTCATTTTTAAGGTTGTCCTTGTGACATGCACTTGTGATTTATGATATTTGTCTTGAAGTACTTTGCATGCTCTGATGTTTCTGTTGAGTCCTGCCTGTCTTTAAGTACTTTGCATGCTCTGATGTTTCTGTTGAGTACTGTCTGTCTTTAAGTACTTTGCATGCTCTGATGTTTCTGTTGAGTACTGCCTTCTTTGTCCGATTGGTTATGATCGTTTAAGTATGTTGAATGGATAAACATGTACAAATCTCATAAGAGCATTTAACACCCTAAATACAGAAAGTGTTCATTTATTCTAAAACATCACATATGCATAGAAAATCTAGATGATATTCAAGTATGTTCTAAACACGAAACATCCAATACGTAGCATTCAATCAGTCGGGAATAGAGCTTGTAATTTTACAGATTCATGGCTCAAATTATAAAATGACTTCAAACTTTTGGAATAGGTTTTCAGCTAGATCTACTTACTTGTGTGCAAGTAATAAAAATACATGAACAACTTAAATTTAAAACGGATGGCATAATGGTCAGTATTATGATCTGTTTTAAAATAATATTGTAATTTTGAACCATTATATGTATTATTAGAGTGTTCTTCAATACGTTTGTTTGTGTCAAGTAAGATTTTGACCTGGTCTTTGAAAAGCATGATAATAACACATCATGGACGAGTTCAAAGATATAAAAAACAAATCGGACAGGGAATGCAACATGCATCACAAATAGCAGAGCACGAAAGGCACACAAAGAACACGTGTACAAATTGCTGAGTCTGCTGGAAAGTGGCCTGGTACGAAATGAAGAATCTTTAGGTATGATGGTGTTATGTAATGATCAAGGAATAGCTAATTATATAATATTAATTTCAGTGAACCATCATATTGACTTTGAATAAATATAGGTTACACTATAACTGACAGTTATAAGTGAATATAGACTAACACCAGACAGGTTGTCAGTATCATAAGGAAGTGTGAATTTAATATATGTCTGGTTGGTCAATACCATGTTAGTGGGGAGTTCAGTCAGTCAGTAAGAGTCGGAGTTAAGTTAGAGAGTTGAGAAGTAGAGTCGAGAGAGACCAGATGGTGTGGGCCGTCAACAAGCGAGTAGCTTGGGCCATAAGCCTGGAGAGTATGTTTATGAGTATGAAAAGTTGACTTATGCTGTGAACCTGAGAAGTACTATACATGTACTATGTTTATGAACTATGTGACAAACTAAATGAATAAAAGCTACTATACGAACACGAGCGTTACTGTCTTTACCAAATCATAAGGACTACGTAACAATGGTTAAGTTTATCATTCAAGTTTGAGAATGATTATTGTTAACAAGGATTTAATGAAGTTTTATCTGACAACATTAAACTGAGACTGATTATTGTTAACAAGGATTTAACGAAGTTTTATCTGACAACATTAAACTGAGACTGATTATTGTTAACAAGGATTTAACGAAGTATTATCTGACAACATTAAACTGAGACTGATTATTGTTAACAAGGATTTAACGAAGTTTTATCTGACAACATTAAACTGAGACCGATTATTGTTAACATGGATTTATCGAAGTAATATCTGTCGACATTAAACTGAGACTGATTATTGTTAACATGGATTTAACAAAGTATTATCTGACAACTTTAAACTGAGACTGATTATCGTTAACAACGATTTAATGAAGTATTATCTGACAACATTAAACTGAGACTTATGCTCCCTCAGGTCTAATGAGTCAGTATTTATTGCTTACCTGATGTATAACAAAATGATGCGGCATCATTTTCATGGCCAGCACATGTTACAGACGTAGATGCACGCCACCCAGAAGACATACATTTGGTGAGTGATGTTTCAACACCTGTACACATGAAGTTTATATCCCATACTGGACCAGTTGTACCTTCCGTGATGTCACCATTGTAAACCTCACCAGTTCGGTAGTTCAACATCTTACATACCACGTGGCTTTCCTCATGGTCCCAATGTGTGTTACATACAGATTGCCACTGTCCATCTAGGGCTATTTCAACACGACCAGACCTGCTTTCCTCAGTACCGGACAGTCTTGCGAAAACTCCTTAAAACGTACGTGTAGGTATAACTACTCATAAATATTGTATCAAATGAATGTATTGAACAGTTCTATATAGCGTTAAGAATTGACCAGAGGCTAATAAAGAGGTCCCGTACATTTGTTTGCAAAAGGTGTTTGTCGAAGGTCGTCAGGCGAATCCATTGAAATATTGAAACATGTGCAAATATGTCCAATGTTTTTACACCCAAAACACTGTCTATTGTACAGTGGAACCGGTATTATCATTTATTCTATATGAAGTATAAAGGACAGATTACCATGCCCATGAAAGGAAATATTTATTTAATAAGAAATTGGGGTGTATGTACATATTATAAAAATATCAATTGACAACTCGTGATATATCCTCTATATATGAATTAACTATGCCAATAACAGGTTAACATACCTTCGTACTGGTAGCATAAAACTCCAGCATGGCTGTGTATACTGGAACATGATTGTACATCACCGAAACTTGTCATTCCGCAGTCTGACAGTTTGTCCTCGTTCCCCTGACACTGTACATCACTAATCCAGAAAGGTGCGTTATCTACCCTAAAATATAACATATTGGACTTTTATGTCAAATGTAACATTTAAATATCATACTAGCACTTTCGACTGGTAGAGTTACTGGATATATAAAATTGCAACTTACTGAGTAAGGCCTATAATTTGGAAGAATAATAATAATAGCGTCTGTATTTTCTGTGGATAACGAAATTAATTATGCTCCACTTAATTTGTAGACCATAAATGTGTGTAAACAAATAATTCAAAAATATGATCAGTCACAACTCTTGAAATGTATTTATATTATATCACAGACGTGTTTCGGAAAACTCATTGCCTTCTCCAGTGTCAAACAGACGTCCCTTCTTCAGTGTAAACAAAGAAAACCTTTCTGTTGTTAATTTTTTATTCCACGTCACAGTTTCTGTTGTTATCAATATTTTGGCGTAACATCGCTACACAAAAATGCCATATTATTATAGTAACTAACCTAGCAGCATTGTAAGCGATACCAGTGGGATATCCAAGTTCTTTACAAGCCACGTGAGCATCAGCATCGTCCCAGCCATCCATACATATACTTCCATTCACTCCCATGTATGTTACAATCACATTACCGCTATACATCTCCGGTGTTTCCAAGTTTACCACATAATCTACAAAACCAGATATAAGTTACCACTATACATATCCGATGTTTCCAAGTTATAACCAGATATTCTACAAAATTAGATGTAAATGCGTTATTTATTATTAAATGGATTAACATTCGATCCGGTGTTAGCGGAGCAGCTGTTGAACAACATACACCTAATTATTAACTGTTTTGCAATCAAAGAACAAGCAACTTCGACTCCAGCAATATTTTTATTGATGTAACTGACATCTGCAACTAAATTTAAAAAGACTCAATTAAAATACATTAAATGATCTTAATACTATGATCTACATGTTCTTATATCATACCTGTTGGTTTCTGTCCATTGTAACAAACCACAGCGGCATAATTACGTCCACAATCCCTTCCTGTGGCCAGATCAAAGGAACATTGGGTAAAAGTACTTGTAGACGCTGTAATACACAGTAATACACAGGTATACATGTGTTTGTTACAAAACAAACTTTCTAAACCCTTGCACCTCGAAACAGTGGATATCAATGAGGTAACATTAAGGTAAAATTTGTGGGTTCGAACTACATGTACGTGCATGTTGTTTATTATGTTTCGCCGACATCTGGGTACTGTTTTATTAACGCACTTACGAACATTGTCAACTTACGTTCAAATTTAAATTCTATATAGTTCTTTAACAACTGCAAACTGGGAGAGGATATGGTTTGTAGGAGTTCATTAAATTAATCTTTATTGCTGTTGTATCTCCAATTACCACACTTTTTAGTTGTAAAACTAGTATAAAGAATATAAAACAGTATCCTGGCCCCGATCTCCCGAAGCATCTCAAGTAGAAATCTCAACTCAAATTGAGATTTTGCTCAAGTCAAGAGTATAAATTTGAGATCATTCTTAAGTTTGTGCTCAATGTTTTTACTGTAATAAACTCAGAATAATGTTTCTATTTTGTGGTGCCAACTTTAAGTCTGGCCTCCCGCATGGAAATTATCTCAAAGACACATGACAGTATTTGAGAATAATCTCCACTCAGATTGAGATGCTTGGGGAGATCGGGGCCAGGAGGCTGGAATACGGTTTTGAGTAAATACTGATTGAAAACACATTAGCAATGAGTACTAACTGAAAAACGTGTATAACTAAAATACTGTCCAAACACGGCATCAAAACCCAAAGGTATTAAAAGAGTTTGCTCATGTGTGTGATATATTATATACCAAACTATTGTGTAACATTCATCATACCTGCACATGCTATGTTTGTCTTTAATGCGGGTTCATCAATAGTTCCAAATGGAGCACAACATAATACAAGTCCTTTCTCTAACCCTAGTGATCGACAAACCGCGCCTGAAATGTTATATATATTTACATAGACCCATACAATTATCTAAACTATACAATATGTTCTGAATATGTACGCTGATGTTGTCTTGTCGAACAGAAATGAAACCTATCCTTCAAGAGACAGACACTGAACGTACCATCCCTATCCCCAACAATTATATCTTATGTACGCCTTAATACTGCCTCTCACAATGAATGACACACTGCGTAGTTTCTTAAATAAGCATTTTACCATAAAGGGAGGCAATTGCAACATGTTCAAACTTGCACACAACAATATATTACGATAAACTGTATTGCACATTTGGCAATTTAACTCCTTTACTGATTATACAACAACATTACCAAATTAGAAGCCCTAGTATCTGATATTCAAAACAGAAATATCAAAGAAAAAGCACGTTATAAAACAGTTTCAGGACAATAACAACAAACATAAACGGGCATATATACAGTAAACCATGGACAAACCTGCGTCTGTGGAATCAAAGTTATCGGCACATACTAAACCAGAGTCAACACCAGTAGTCGTTAAAACAGCTCCATAAAACGTTGGATCACCATTCAATAACCGTACAGCTGTAAAACACCTCAAACCAGCCAGGTTGCCCGTTAGGTCCTTTGTCTTCTCTGGGTCCCAAGATGCTGGACAGTGCAGAATAGTGTCTTCATCTCCACTACATGTTAGGTCACTGATACCAAACGCACCAAAACCATTCTGATAAGCTTCTCCTCCGGCATAACCAAGAGAGCTACAATACACTGCAGCGTCTATATCCGTAAATTTCTCCAAGGATACAAACAAACTGCCTCCATTGGCTTTTACTTCTACTCTAGTTGCCATGACTCCCGTCTCGTGGTCTAGATCACCTGATGCAAATGTAACATCTGTGGTGTCGTAACATATGATACCTGCAACTGTATCTACTTGGTAGCAACCTAGATCCTCAGCAAATAAACCACGTGTACATTTGTCGAAACCATCTTCGTCACCTGCACACTGTACCTTTCCTGTCAGTAGAATAACAGTTAAAGAATGGTTAAGTAAACAATGACAGTGACAAAGGTATAACAAGTAATGACACTAGCTCAACACAGTGTCTACCACTAACATATATTTCAAGAAACCACAAGTTTATGAGGGTTTCGAGTATGTGAATGAGAAAAAACAAGTTTCATTATATAAAACGGGAAATAAGGAAATTTCTTAACAATTGAATATTAGTCGATCCATGATGACATCATATAAATTATATCACTCATATTCGAAGTAAATCAGTCATTCAGTCATTCAGTTTATGTTTAGCGCTTTATGTAAAGTATCAATATATAATCAAAGCACTGAGAGTACTATTAGGAGGCGATCTGGTTGCTGCTACTTAAGCTTAGACCGACTTTTCACGTTTAATGTTCGTTTTCTTACTGCCGATCTTGTCTTGAATGTCAAAATAGGCATATGTGACTATATAGGCATGTTTGGTATCTAAATAATTGTTAAAAGGTGCATATTAATTTATATGAAATACGTGTATTGAATGCGTATATCAAAAGTGGCTTTAAAATAATACTACGCGCCTATTTATCAGATTCTACAGTACCGTCTTGTAATCACTTCCCTCACAGCGTGAGGCAGTCTATAGAAAGCGCCAGCTAGTACAGCAACACCATATGATTGCATAACAGTACTTTGCAGACCGTATACGATTCATTGATAAAACCATCACTTGACCGTAGTCTGAAGTTTCTAAAAATAGCTTTACAGCCGGGACATTTGATGAACACGTCATTTTTCGTATTATGAAACAAGTTCGGTATCGGCCGGTGTAGTGATTTTTTTGCAAAAATATCGATTTAACGAACAGTTTCACAATAATTTTTGATCTTAGAATAAACAAATGTTGCTGATTGGCTTAAATCAGTTAAAAAATTTGGAGAAACATATGTAGCAGTATTGGGAATGTTGACAGTTTCTGGAACTACTTGAATGCGGATTCACATAGCAGCCTAAAGGCGGTTAATTTTGTATTAAGAAATGGGCAATGGTAGTAATGAGAGGCTTAAACGCCTCCCAAAAACGGACTATCAACAGTATGTCCTACCTTGTATGACTGGATGTCCAATTGTACCATATGTTTGGACCGCTACACCAAAACTGTATCCCAACTCTGAACATACAACCTGCGCAGCATTGTCATCAAAGCCAACGCTACATATATGTCCCCATAGTCCAAAACGTTGTACAGATACAGGTCCGTAGTATGAACTAAGTGGAAGCTCTAGATCGAGATCTAAAGAAGATAAATAAAGTGCATTCGTTAGTGTAAGCAAAGAGTACCCTATTATATAAATCTTTACATGATCTTTGGTGTAAGCATTTGATGTACATAGCTGATTTCATCGAATGTCACCCCAAGCATATTTCTTCCACCTTAGCAATAATGTTGATCTGATTGACTTGACTAACAAATGATGTATGAGGAAGTATTTCGTAAATTGAATAAACGAACTAATGTGCCAACACACAAGCTTGTCTATCAGCCTTGAAATGTACGTATTTAAACCTTAAAAGTCGATAATGAGACACTCAAATTCTATTCTATTAATCAACAAATTTCCAACAAATGAGATGCGTCCCTTTTGAATATACATTAAACTTACCAGTAATGCTTTATAAATGTTCATTCTATATGATAGAATAGTGCTTATTACAAGATCACCCACGATAAAATAATGATTGAAACAAACATTAAAGCAACAATGAATACATAAATCAAATTATTTTTATTTTAGTACTAGATATCTACCCCAAATAACGCAATGTGGAGATTTATCAAGACCATGCTCACAAAACGAAGTCAAATATATTCTATAGCACTCACGTTCATTGGTCAAAGGCTGATCATTACAGTACAGTGCAATGTACTTCCCAGAGAAACATGAGCCAGTGGTGAATGTACATTCAGACGATTGGCTACAATCAATGTCAACGATATTAATTGGAGATGACGAGGGACCTAATGGTGAGCCTTTCTGGAACATTCCACTGGCATACCCCATCTGTTGACATATTATTTGTGCATTGTTGAAGTTCGTGTTTCCGTCACATACCGCGTACCAAATATCCTTGCCACTGTCATACATTTCAAGTCTTCCATACTCCATAATAGTTGAACCAACTAATCGTGCTGGTAATGATAATAAATCAAAGATAGTCAGTAATACATGTTATGGAATTCCTTTGTTGTTTGTCTGTGCTAGTATGATAAATCATTTATATGTATAATATTATGGACTAATATATCGAGTATGTAGAATATCAAAAAGAGAGAATTTATAATAGCACATAACAATGTATTGAAAAGGATGATAATGTATATTGACACGTTTTGTTCAAGGGACCAAAAGACTGACATTATTACATGCAAAGACAATACATATAATCAAACAGCATTGTAATTAAATTAATAGCAGTCGTTATGTATGAACTATGTATTTTGCATAAAATCGTTATGAAACAACATCAACTGAAATAGCGTTGAAACAGTCTTATAAACACCACATACATAAGGCGGTCAGCGTGAAAGATAAGTCAATGTCGTTCAATCGATTACGTTGGTTATAGGTGTAGTACCCACTCGTTCTAGCATAGAAGCAGCATGTGCATACATACTATTATAGAAACAGCTGACAGCAGCATCCTTAGTGTGATCCTGTAGTGGGTTGTCCTCATCATAGCCAGACCATATACAGTCTGCAAAACTGGTCTCGTTGCCTACAACATTCAGGGTAAACATAATATGTAAATAGAGTCATCAAAAAGGGAAATATGTTACTGTATGTTGATTTGTTTGTTTGCGTTCGGAAGTGTGTGATTATCCAGCTTTCCCTGCCTTATTGGTCGATGACATCAGGCATCGAGGGAAAGAGAAATAATATAATGTGTATTCCTTGGAGAACACTTGAGGTGATTCATTAAACCAATATAAACTTATTTACTAATGAATACTGTTGTCACAATAGCATCTTGTGTGGTATGTCAATGGAAGAGGCATCTTCAACTACAATTTTAAAAATGTAAATACATGTAGTAAAATGGCTTAGGTGGATAATTTTCTCGTTTGGTTGCGTGTTGGGTATTGTGCCTTGTATGTTTTTTATGTTTTCTGTCTGACTTAATATTATCATTTTGCCATGGTTTATTTGTAGTTTTTTTCAGAACTTTTTTAAACATTAACAACTGGTTCCGTGTTGATACATTATCTGCATGGGAAATTCCAGGTGATGACATACCTGAACAAGAGATACTGGCCAATTTAACATCTCCCGTCCCACTTCCATGACTACCGGATGCTAGATTTATACCACCATGGAAACCAATCTCTCTACAGATAACTAGGGCTTCTTGTCTGGTTAGATCTGTACCGCGCATGGTTCCCCAGGTCCCTTTGATCTTGATCTCAACACGGCCTGATGTCTGCGACCCATTCGCAATACGTATATCATAATCCAAGTTTCCTAAAATGTTTCACGTACAAATAGACATGCTTTGCTGAGTAGTGATTAACATAGCCAAACCATAATTACAATGTTTAATGTTATTACATGTAGACGATAGGTTTTGTCTGCATAATTTTGCTCTAATTAAGATAAACGAATCGTTGGGGTATAAGACCAAAAGACTTATTTATTCTAATAATCAATGGCCATGCAGCTTAGTATCATGTGTCCATGGCCTAAAACAAAATGGTGTACATTTGGTGTACAATGGTAACCATAACAAACTATCTATTGCGTAAAACATAAATACATACGCTTATAGCAAGCAATATTATAAACAAACAGACAGTAGGCAGAAGTGACATAATAAATAACTTCATGAAAAATTAACATTTTTTGCACAAGCTACGCGACCATGACCAGGATATAACAACAGCTCCTTTGATTTCCATTAAGTATGTTCTAGACATGCATTATAACTCTGAAAGTATAATTGGTAGCGTCTTTGATATTTTTTGTATACACGTCAACTCAGCGAAAGTATAGATAATTGCTGGTACCTTCGTTGGTGGAACAAATTACAGCAGCTACCGAGTCCCAGGAACATGTTCCAATCTGTCCCCAATCAAGAGGTCCACAGTTATCTATCAATGTTTCGCTGCCATCACAGTACAATCCATTCAACCAACGAATATTATTTTTGTGAACTGAAGTACATGTAGTTATAATAATAATAAAATATCGCTTATTCAACACCCACACAAAATAAGTCTTACTTTAAAAACACTTTAAAGAACAGCGAGTTTCAGTCATTAAGCTCACGTAATGTGCCATTATATTTCCTTAAACACACATAAAGCTAGGTTCTGTCGGCGGCTTTTTTACAGCTGGAAAGAGGTATTTCAGCTTTTTATAACTGAAACTAAGTCAATCACTTTTGTCTGTATCCACTGTGTCTTTCAGCTTTTTAAAAAGTTGGAATTTCAGCGGTTTGGTTTCGTTTTCTTGCTCAGTTATTTGTGTCATGTATGTGTGACATGTGATGTTTGTTTATTGTATCTGTGCTCAGCTGTATCAGTAGATTTCTGCCTTCAATTTCCAAGGTTTTATTATATTTTCTACCGTATTCCATCCAAGCTATTAAACGATATATCAACGTAAGTTAATCATTTCATATCAGTTAAAAGGTACACACTTTAATGTTAGTACGTGGGGAGATCCAAAAGTAATGTCACTGGTGCTGTAAAATCGTGCATACTGTAAATAAAACAACCCAATTTTTCACGTATCTACATTAATCTATTGTCCGTGATAAGAACATTGCATATAAAACCTAAAAGTATCTGGCTAGTCAGGGACAGTTCGTTTTGGTACATAAAGCCAATACGATCCAGCTGGTGATCACTAAGGGGTACGTACGTTTAGCCGATGCTTTAAAAGCCTTCCCATAATACGATGCACTGTTGTAGACTTGTCTGCAGACTACCTGTGCATCAGCATGTGTAAATTTATCTGAACAGACCATTCCGTCATGACTGTTGTAGTTGACCTTAATGGTTGGATTAGCACGCAATGCTGCAAAATGTAAAGTGTTCATATGCAGGTACGTTTCTAAGGCAATATACAAAATGTCATGTTGTACGAATGGTAAGGCATATTAAAGACATACAAAGCTTTTTAAATGAACAGATAGACAATATTACCTTTCCATGAAAGAATTAGCCTACGCACAAAACCACAAATCAATGCCATATTAATTTTCCCGTTGTAAACATTGACTCATATTTTAAAGTTACCTAGAGCAACAACCGCTCCGAACAACAAAATGCATCTCTGAACGGGCATCCCTTGAAAGGGGTTGCACTGAATTTAGCTAATGTTTCCTGTTTATACACAAATCCTTCCACAATGATCTACCATTTAAAAGAAAGTTTGAATAAGAATTCGTATCTTACTAGTACAGTACTTTGATGTGATTTTAAATTACGATGTACATGCATCACAGGATGTGCAACTATGATATCAAATTCTGCATGGATTGAAGTCACGAATTTATGAATATACCCGACTATGATATCAATATTCCTTCCATGCATTATAATGTCTCTTTTCAAAACAACAAACACGGAAATATATTAAGCTTTCTTATTTTTGCTTTCATGAAATTGTACAAAGGTTACACTGACAGTCTGTCGCCCCTACAAACGACTATATACTTGTATGATATCAAATAGTATTCTTCATACTACTTACATGAATATGTATGGGTAAAATAGTAGCCACAGACTACTGAAGCATATTGACCACTCGGACAGGTACTTCCTTCATTGTATGAACAATCAGTGAGAGAGGTCTCAGTGCCGACACATGCAACATCTCGCATTGAATACTCCATATCAAGTGGTCCAAATGCTGAACCGCTCAGTAACATTCCAATTTCTAAGCCCATTTCCCTACAAACCACAGTGGCCGCTTTTGCATCGAACCCATCAGCACAAACTAGACCATATTCTTCACCGGTATGATATTGGACGGCTCCGTAATTAACTCCGGGAGTGAGACTCACTGAAAATGAATGCCATAATTATACTGGGCGTCACTGAAAAGTTACCACTTATATATACCTCTGTATTTTGTATACAATATGACCTTCGGTACAACAGCTTTATAGTGTGTGCATTTGAATACTTTTTTAAATGGATAGCTACGACTACACAGTAAGGTAAAAATATAGTCGTGTTCGGCTTTTAACAGAGTGTAACGTGAATTTTAAAATATAAGAGTCAATGCGGTGGTAATTTTTCAGCGATGCTGAGTATTTTGTTCTGTATAGGTTCTTCCAACGACAGGTCATATATACATATTGCTTGAATTTCAATGTCACTCATTCACACTTAAAACAATGAACGCACACAATAATAGAAATAAAATAAAATAACATAAAACACTCGTATTGTATCATAATGAGAGCATTAAATGTGACCGCACGTACGACAGAACCATTTGGTAACTATTGTTATACAGTTATGAAGTGTAATCGTAGTATTGCTGGATATGAAAGCAGGAACAGCAGCAATCGCGCCGTCACATAAATTGTTTTGCTGACATAAATGTAATTGCAGTTAGCTCGATCAGTCAATAGAACACCCAAATGTTGATATAGATGTCATGTTTTGTCCAAACCTGGCAGCATCTTAGAACAGTGATATGTAAGTTCAGTTAGCTCAGTAAATAGAACATCCAAATGATGATCTAGATTTCGTGTTTTGTCCAAACATGGCAAGTCAGCATCTTAGAACAGTGATATATTAGTGTAGAGGAGAGCTCCCCAGTTGCAGCTTATCCGCTTTGATTTTTGTTATTTCATTTTTCCTTTTGACTTTCAACTGAGACATTTTGCTAATTAAAACTAGGTCATCCGACCGGGGCGTCCACTGTAGTCATGTGGCGTGGTTGTTCACTTAGGCGTATCTTGACTTGTTGCGGCTGAGTCATTCAGCTGGGACACTTTACATATTGAAACTAGGCCATTCAGCTGAATCCATGCCTATCAGCTTTTTAATACTTTTATTTAACTTTTAGGGCTTAAAAACTATGTATTTCAGCAGATTTACTGTTGTAACTAGGTCATTCAGCGTGGGCATTTCGTATTTTGTTTGCTGAAACTATTCCATTCATCTTTTTAACAGCTGGGACTAGGGCGGATCATTTTCCTTGTTCGGCACTTCTTCTTTTCAGGATTTTTGACAGCTAAAACTAGGCCTTATATAGTTGTTCTACTGTGGAAACTGGGTAATTCAGCGAGGGCATTCATTTTTTTGTTACTGAAACTAATTCATTATACTTTTTGCCACCTTGGACTTGGGTGGATCTTTATTTGTTTAGTTGGGCATTGTACCCTGTATGTGTTTTTAATGTTTTCTGTGGTCGGCTGGTTAAGTTGAGTGCTGCCTTCCCTGTCTGACTTAATATTATCTTTTTGTACTTTTAATATGTGATTTTCCTTGTTTGTGTTTTGTGCCGTTCTTGTTCTGCTGTTTCCTGACTGAGTGCTGTCTTCCCTGTCTGATTTTGTATTGTCTGGTATATGTTGGAGTATTTTGGTACTAGTATGGTTGATTTTTTTTTTGATAGTCGTATATGGCTGAAAAGCTATTGAAAACGACGTACGTATAGCCAAAAACAAGCAAAGAAAAAACAAAAGAATAGCAGGAAATTGATATTAACCATATGAATAACAATAGACGCCAGCATCAGTGGTATGGTCAGCACATGGTGATGAGTATAGCCAGCCGTAGTTACCACATTGAAATATAGATGTCTCTGTACCGTCACATGTTACTCTTGATAATACCACCAGTACATCATCCCGTGCTGCTGTTCTCCAGGCGGATCTAGAAGACCATAGTAGAATAGGTTAATAAAACAAAGCCATGTCATATAATTAATTTAAGGTCGATTGTGAAACAAGTTTTTCCAACTTATATTAGGTAATTATCGACACCTCATGCCTGATGTTATCAATCGCCATGAACCCCCATGAGAGAAGAGAAGCCAGTTTGAGTGTCTAGCTTTTCAAGCTTTTCACACTGCTTAGTTAATCTTCAAACATGGGGTATGTTTATACGTACGTTGGACATCGTCCCATTTATACATACACGAATTAAAATCAAACTTAAAGATATAGATGTTTGAAAACTGAAAAGATATATATATATTTTTTCGAATAGTTACTACTGGTCCGTGCTTTCAGTTGCAAAGGCTAAAATTGTAAACCGTTCTTTTACGATCATATTATTGAGTATAACCCTTCCAAAGTGTGCTAGTTTATGACATACTGTGTATTTTTGAAACATGTATTTGTTAATGGCCGCAAACAAACAAGGACCATTATACTTAACAATTTAGAACTATACCAATTGTCGTACTACGTACTTCAATAAGATGTCTTGATAAAACAAAATGCTTCCCGCCAAACGGTTATATATTTTGGGAAAAAAACCCACATTTATTTTAGCATTTACCAGTATAAACTTACGAATGCGTCTGTCCATCAGCATAGCCAGCATGTCTGCAGAAAACAGCAGCATCCGTGTTACCCCATCTACTGTTACATATAGTACCCCAACCTGTGACGTCATTATAGACTTCAGCACGACCATGTCCCGCTGATCTACCGTCAGCAAGACGCACCAATATGTCTGAAAACATATGTGCACGATCAATTACAGTTACTTTCTGTTCTTCGTGAACTTTCCCACAGTTAAGATCGTGGCACTCTCTGAAGACACTTCAGCCAAGATAGACAAAGCCATTTATTCAATAATACATGCATAATGAATAAACCGGTTTTTTTAAACATTCACGTTTTTACATATACGTACACAGCACATATCAATTTAGCGTTTGTGTAAATCTAGTCAGTATAATTACATTCTTGAATAATTTTTTTTCATTCCAGACTGTCAATCAATGTTTATTGTTTTAGTACATTAATAAGTCATATAGGCCTTCACTCACCAATGCCAGAGTTGCATTAGACGGCAGACTTTCGGGACGGGTTGCCGTGTTTTCAGTACTTTGTGTGTTTTTAGTGTTTTATGTGCTCGGCTGGTTAGGTTGAGTGCTGCCTTCCCTGTCTGACTTAATATAATCTTTTTGCCACATAAACTAGGAAAATGGTTTCCACAGCAGATTATATGACACGAGGTTCGTCGTGTCTTACCTACAGGATATAAAGATTTATTGAGTTTTATTTGTTTTGAATTAGTAAGAAACAAGCCAGGCTCATTTTAGAAACTTGCCGAAATCAGCCCATACATAAACGTAGTCGTATTTGTGTTAAACCTACCAGGAGGCTCGTTGAGAAAGCAGAGAACGCCAGCTGTAAAACTGTTGTCAGCACATTCCCAGTCTGACGCCATGTTTGTATCATACGTACAGTCAGCTAGCGTACTCTCGGTGCCGTCACATGTTACACGTGCAGCCCAGGTAGGTTCAAATCTGGAAATATTTGCAAACACCATTGACATGAACAAATGCATCTAACGGGCAGGGCACATTGGCATATTTCTTTCAAAAGACGGTTTGAAGGTACATTTGTATTCTTAAATTTATTAAATATAGTGCATAATTCTTTTAATCATAGCTAAATGGTTAGCGCGTTTGCCGTCTAATCTGGCGACCCAGGTTTAATTACAGGTGTAGGCACTCATATGCCTGCCATATTTCAGCAGAAAGCTGACTGGCAAATAAAGGCTATGCTTGGCAAACAAAGACTATGCTCGTTCAACTACAGGACATAGCCAACATTTGTCATAGGCAATCTCAGACATAGTTCTTATTGTTAAGGCCATGATGTCGGTGATACATACGGTGCTTCCACCCTCACGGTGAATACATACAATGATACCTACACGGCAACTGGTGCTCTGGAAGATATTGCAATCCCTGAATGATGTCCATGTCCAACCTGTCGACATAATACAGAGGCTGCTACATCGTTCCAACCATTCATGCATACACGTCCTACCAGTCCGTATCGTTCTATGGTCACCAGTCCGTAATAGTTTTCATCCATAGGTAACACCGTCAGACCTAATATGAACCAATCGACCAATCAATTAATCAATCAATCAATCAATAAGTACATTATTAAATCACTTAATCAATCAATCAAAGAGATATACTAGTAATAGGACAGATGGTAGCATTCAACAGAAATGTATAAATGAGCACGAAATGTATAAACATAATACACAGACCACAATTACAAGTCACAGCGACAAACATAACAAAAAAAACACGCATGCCCCCTCTCCCTGGCAGCCCAATAGTCAGAAATGGTAAAGGTCACAAAGACCTTGATCTTTGACCAACTGATCAAATTCTTAAGAGGTCAACTGCTGACCAACCTCCGTGTAAAGTTTGAGGATCCTAGGGATACGCGTTCTTGAGTTATTGAACGGAAACCATTTGGTCAACCGACCAACCGACCAACAAATAGACCGACCGACGTGCAAAGCAATATACCCCACATCAAAGATGGGTGGGCATATAAATGAACAAGTAAAATATAAACTGGATAGTAAGTCCTCCTTCATGGGTAAATTTTGCCCAACAAAGTGTAAGTGAGTGTTAGTATTTAATTTGCAGGTGTAGGAATGGTGTAAACATCAAATCATGATATCAACTCACACTCTTCGTCGATTGAGCTAACTTGTTTGCGTGTATCTTTTATTTCATTAGCACTGGCAACGGGATTCCATTTTGTGGAGGGGGATCGCGTTCCCTTCTTCTAGTATAATAAATGCATAGAGCGATTTGAATGGATCGACCGCTATGGTATTTTATGGATAGAATTTCAAAATCCTGTGCTCGGACTCCTATGTCTTACCTTGATCAGTTGTTGTGTGTTTACAGGCTAGAGAAGCATGATATCGCTGTGTGGAACAACGATCTATAGTGTATGAACAATCAGATAGACTGGATTCTGTTCCCGTACATGTTACACTTGATATACTAGCGTACGTACTACTGAAAGTACACAATAATGTCACATATATAGGCTATTCAGTATTGATCAATCCATAGAATATCACTAACAATATGTGATTGTGTCACTATATACTCTGAAACCGTTATCACTGGCTATAAGTAAAAAAAAAACTAGAAATATGCTAAACACATCTACTGACCCACATTAATTGGATGGAGGAGTACAAGGCGTGAAACTTTTTTTTACACTTTCCTGTTTCATAAAATTGTCTGTGGTACATGTATGTCTTCCAAACACGTTTTGAATTGGTCTTGCTGTAAAAGCATTGTTCTTAATCACGTTGAATCCACTTACTTTAAAGGACATGCGTAAACGGCGTGATGAAAATGGTACGAATAAACGTTAACAAATAATTTAAAATACTAATTTGAATAAACTCTCATTTGGTACGGACTATTTGTGTGATGATAATATTTAGTAATTTTATTAAAACAACAATGTGGTGCATTTTTGAGGTTAATATATCCAAGCACGGATGTTAGGAAAAGACACGTAAATATGAGGCTGAGGTATACTTTCCATTGTCAATTTTACCTGTAACCGAAGCTGCCAGGAAGTAATATTTCCGCTTCCGTAAAACCGAATTCTCGACAAGTTATGACGGCGATATCTTGTGTGATGACGTCAGCACACAGTCCATACCATCGTGTGTCGTTGTATATATCCACACGACCAATTAACAGGTCTTCAGTTTCTGCTTTGGAACTTCCTGTCAGTCGTACTGTCGATATGAAAACAAAGACAAATCTGAGTATTAAAATAATATTAACTAATATTACTATCTTCTTATCTATTCATTCATAGTAAACCAATACCTTAATTTCTACATAGTAGATTCCTATAGATTATAGGGTGAACATGCAAAAGGTGAACTACGGCTTTCCATAATAGACAGAAAACCAGTAACTATTCAATATGAAAGAACCATCATACCCAAGTGTTGATGGAAGCATGCAGGAATGAGATGTCGCGAGTGATTGATATAAGTTAAAAAACTTGTTTCACAATCGAATATATTACAAATATTTTCCATTGGTGTAACAATACACATATTTACCATTGGTGAAATACTACACATATATTTACCATTGGTGAAATAATACACATATATTTACCATTGGAGAAATACTACACATATATAAACCATTGGTGAAATAATACACATATATTTACCATTGGTGAAATACTACACATATTTACCATTGGTGAAATACTACACATATATTTACCATTGGTGAAATACTACACATATATTTACCATTGGTGAAATACTACACAGATATTTACCATTGGTGAAATACTACACATACATTTACCATTGGTGAAATACTACACATATATTTACCATTGGTGAAATAATACACATATTTACCATTGGTGAAATACTACACATATTTACCATTGGTGAAATACTACACATATATTTACCATTGGTGATATAATACACATATATTTACCATTGGTGAAATACTACACATATATTTACCATTGGTGAAATACTACACATACATTTACCATTGGTGAAATACTACACATATATTTACCATTGGTGAAATAATACACATATTTACCATTGGTGAAATACTACACATATATTTACCATTGGTGAAATAATACACATATATTTACCATTAGTGAAATAATACACATATATTTACCATTGGTGAAATACTACACATATATTTACCATTGGTGAAATAATACATATATTTACCATTGGTGAAATACTACACACATATTTACCATTGGTGTAACAGTACACAGATACTCCCATGTTTGGACTTTGACAATCTGTTGAAACATTTTTCCAACCATTATGTTCACACTGGAAGAGACTATCCTCATTGTCTGTATCACATGTGACACCATCTAGTAATACCTCCGTGACGTCACCAGAATCAAAACTTTCACTGAAATATAACATACATTTGTAGTAATATTAACTTTGTCAAATGCTATTCCACTTATATTGTCAAATACAAAGGCAGTCAGCATATCATATCCTTTGCGTTATTATTTTTTTTTATTATTTAGACAAATGCAACGTTACGGGTACCCGCAATTGTCTCATCCATTTTACTTTCATGATATATTAACAAGTCCGTCCGTAAATACACACCCTCTCCAAACAGGAATAAATATAGCACACATTATCCCATACAGCAGTATGATACCAAAGGCTTTTAGTGTTTATTGGGATACTGTCGCAATATGTCAAGCTGGCATATGCTTATAAATGTTCGTACTATAATTGTCGTATACATGTAAAACTATCCAATTCCTAATTAAACATTAAAACGTCACACATGGTATGTCAACTTTCTAATTACAAAATCACTATTGATACTACATTGTACTTCTGTGTGTTTAATGAACTTAATTTGATACTCAAAGAACCAAAAACATTGCCTTATTATGTGTAGCGATATTCAGTTTCTTATGTTGACAATATTCATGTTTCTCTTACAGTCATTTAATATTTATTTTATCATACGAAACATTTGGGGATGCCATAATTTTGAGTGTTACCCTCATGCCTAGAGAACATTTCATTAGGAGGGTAATATTCTGAGCATAGCACATGGTGTGCTCTCGACCAATCAAAACGTCTGAATTTTCTTATGAATAATCATGAGTGTGATATTGCACATTCAGAAGTCACACATCACACATTGTTCTCTCGACCAATCAAAGCGCCTGAATTGCTCGTGAATAATAATGAGGTATAATAAACCTAATACATACTAGAGCACATATCCTCCATTATATCCAAGATTTCTACAAACAGCATATGCTTCTTTATACGACCACGTTGGTGAACTTTCATAATTACTGGAAGTGCAGATAAGTCCACTTTTTCCATCCACAGTTAGTATTACTTTACCATAATGGGGCTTACCACCAACCAGGGAGAAGGTAGGACCTAAAATTAAAGGATTCAAAGACATAGTGCAGAACTTTTGGCAGGGTTTCATCCGAACAGCAGCAAAGGCCGGGCAGACAATCGATTCTTGAAGATAGTTGCATTCGGATACGTTTCGCTGTAATATTCGTCTATCAATTTGATCAAATAGCACAATTAATTTATTGGACACATGCTATATATGCTACACCCCCAGGAGCATAACAACTGCTGATCAAACTAAACGTGGATATACGTGGATACCGGCGTACGTCAATATAAGAATAAAACTACAATGTAGCTTCCAGTTACCAAATGGTGCATGAAATCCGCTTCAAATACATTGCTCATCATGGGTTACATGTTGTTTTGGAGTGACAATGAGTGTTTAATGCAAATGTGAACCTACCTTGGTTTACATTTTCATGGCAGAATACAGATCCAATTAAACCATTGTAGCAGAATGTATCGTTTTTAGCACACTCCTCCCATTTTGTCTCATCTCCGACACATTTAATATCAGTAACAAGTATAGGTACTGTCAAATCAGCAGTCGCGTATGCTGCCACACCTCCAGAAAACCCAAGCTGTCTGCAGACAATACCGGCATCGATGTCGTCCCAATATTCTGCACACACGTGACCCCAGGTTTTGTGTGAATATAGACGTATAGGACTTAAATACCCGGATTCTGGAAATGCTTTCGTGCTGTCAAGGTCCACTGTACTTCCTGAAAAGGTATTTGAAAATGATTTACATAATTATGATGGAATGTCTCGTTTGTTCGTATCACTGTCATTGTGTACAATGTGCACGTGGGTACTGTTTTATCAAAGCACTTACGGAAATTGTAAAGTTACGTTCAAATTTAAATTCTTAATAGATAGTTTACGGCTACAATGTGCGGTAAATGGATTTGCAATACTAATAATCAGTCAATGAAGAACTCATACAAATCAAACCTGCCTCTAAATGTGCAGTTGTTGAAGAATTATAAAGAACTTGAATTTGAACGTAAGTTTATGGTTTGCGTAAGTGCTTTAAAACAGTACCTGTTGTTGAGCAACTGCTGTTGTGCAGGGGTCATTAATTGCCTTACATTATGTAATTGATTGAAACATAGAGAGTTGTAATTGTACGAGCACTCTCAAGAATCATTGCAAATTCAATTAAAAAACTGTTGTCTTTTCTAAACAAAATTCATATTTACCTGGAATGGGTGAGGTATCATACAAACATTTGACGTTCGCGTACGCCAGTCTGTGGGGTGTACATTTATTAATGCCACTATCACTGAAGTTACAGTCCAGCAGTCTCTCCTCATTGCCCGTGGAACAACCCTCGAACGGTTGGGGATATGGTACCATCTCAAAGAACTCTCCGTATGCACCTTGCGGTAAGACTTCACCAGAGGTGAACCCTAGCTGGGAGCATACTACATCGGCAGCCACCGAGTCAAAGCCATACCCGCACATTGTATACCATGTGTTATCCTTGTAGAGTTGTACGATACCCGTAGACTGTCCGTCTCCTCGGAACAATCGAACATCACCTGTTGATGACAAATACTATTGTAAATGACAATGCAACCATCTAACGCCGGTACTTGGTTAACAATATACAGTGCCAACCAAAAATAAGTATACAGTTGCAAAATTAAACTTGATTAAATATAAAAAAAACTTGAACTTAAATTATTCAATATATGTTTATCGGACAGTCATAATTATACTAGTTCCTGAAACTACAGTTACTAAATAAGTCAAAAAAGAGATAGGAGTAAAGATGAAGACGTTCTAAAACAAATATATGCCTTGTATTCGCTGTTCTGCAAATAGTGTTAAATTACAGTTGAGTAAGTGGGGAAATGACATCTGTATACCTATTTTTAGTGGACAGTGTATACCTGGCGATTATGAGGCGGACCTACATACTCGCATGTGTGCACCATATTACATTGGTAAGAATCACGGACGTTCATCCTCATACATCAGTGGTTACTCAAGTTCCGGGTGAAGAATACTCTGGTGAACGAGAATGCGGACTTTGGGTTTGTCCGTAAATTGTTACGTTTATTTAAGTTTGGCATAATAGCCATTGTGCGAAAACGGGTACACTTTGCGTCAAGTGTTTTTTTTTTGATAATGTTAATAATATCAGAGAAAATATTCGCGGTTTTGTAACATTGTTTTAATAAAAATTGTAGACATAAGGGTATTATTTTATCAAAGTAGTTACGTAAATCGTTAAACTTATGTTCAAATTTAAATTTTTAATAGTATTTACAACTGCAAAATTGCGGTCTGGAATGGATCTGCAATATTAATAATGATTCAGTAAATGAACTCCTGCTACCCATTTACATGCATGTCCCCAATAGTCGTTAAATAATGATAAAGAATTTAAATTTGAGCGTAAGATTAACAAGTTTACAAGTGCTTTGATAAAATAGTACCTATTTGTCTAGATACGCGTTACGAGAACAACAGTTACTATCATTATAATTCTACGGCATGCAGTTATTATAATTTTCTTATACTCCGACACGCCCACTGATTCCATTAAAAAAGTGTACATTATTTTCGTAAGCGGACACTTTTGTTAGCTGTAAGAAAACTGTTTCACTCATAAAATAATTGCCATAAATGGTCAATTAGACGAAAACTGACCAATCTGTAACAGTTAAATAAACGACATAGTAACTGATTGCCTAAAGCATAAAACTTGGAGCTAGGAAATTGTATAAACACACAGCATGGATTAATATGCTGCATTACTGTAAAAAACATCAAGTTTGTGGTGTTAAATTATATTCAATGTCTTGGTTGAACTATATCATAAAATGCAATCCTCACAATTTATCTACACCCAAACAACTATACAACAATGGCTTATTTTTTATAATCCCCAGAGTAAAACTTCTCTAAATTAAATGATTTTACAGTATTATAATACTGTATTATTATCGGTAGCAATTGAAACAGAACTACAAACCATTTGTAAGCTTGAAACATGTATTGTGCAAATTAACAATCAAGTGCACGAAACCGGAATTATATACTAGTACCTTCGCCTCGGACAATTATGTTCTTTGTCCTCACAAAACTGTACAATAACCTTTGTAAGAAGACACTTTTGACGAATAACTAGTACTGTATCTATTACATAATTCGTCATGCTTATAGATATTAATAATTCATTGATTATGAACGAATTTATGAATCACTGAAAACAACCAAGTATAAAAGTTTGAACAAGTTTATTTACAAATGATCAAGGACATTATGACATTTAGTCAGTACAGGCTAAGCATGATGTGTCAATAAAAAAATGCACGACGATGTTCGCCGGGAAAATCAGGTGTTAAAATGGAGAAGTATAATTTATCTAAGTTACTGCTGACATACCTGCAGCTAAAGATCTGTTTATACCGGGTACATGTTTAGACAGAAAACATTAAATGATTATAAATAATAGCATGTGCAAGGTTTCACGGTCATAGTCGTTGACATAATAATTAAAAGTAAAGTGAAGACAAGTATATAATAGGGCGGGTAAAGAATTTATTGAATCAGACCCACGTGACTCAATGGTGAAACACCCAAACTTTGTATAGAACAAACATATCCGGTTCACCCGTAAATGTATTTCAAAAAACTAATCTACATTGTACCTAAGTTTGGTTCTTGGTTTTCAGACGAATATAAAATAATTTATTATTCTATTGATAGATATACCACGAAATATGATGAGTCAGAATCGGTTATCAGATCGTATTGTAATGTCCATCAGAACCAGTTTTCTATAGCCTACCCTGTTCAGATCATGGTTTTCAAACTTCCTAGTTAAAGCCACAGGTAACAGTATCATTGATAAAAAGTTTCTTTTACAAAATTTATGTTCTCTAAGATATTATAAATTTCATATTTTTTTATTTACTCTTTATTAATGATACAGTTACCTGTGGTTAAAGCTATATACTATACTATGCCTTTGATATTATAACGATGATGTTGAGCTGAACAGAACATTGAACAGGACAATGCATCGGTAATTTGTTCTCTGAGACTCATGTACTTCAATATGCAATACTATTATCGCATATTTTCGTGGGTATTAAATTTTGTGGATTTGATAAAAATCCATTTTCGCGGGGTTGTATATTCGTTGAATACGAAACATGGCAGGGTAAAACCATGTTATGTATTTGGGAGTTCGATAAGTCGTGAGCATTAGATTTCGTGGTCAGGTTTAACAACGAAATCAACGGAAATTCAAGAGCTCCCTCGAAGTTAGAGTACCTAATGCATGTCGTCAATGACTCACAATTTTACCAGTCACACGCAGGACAATCGTGACTGAACTAAAGGTTCGATTTAAGCAACTGCGATAGTATCGTTATAATGAGTAAATATCCGTGTGTGTTTTTAAAACTTATCGTACAGGGTGTTGAAGGAAGTTCGTTTTCAAATTTTAAATTTCAATACTAGTAGTTAAATTTTCTGATGTCAGAAATATTTAGGTAAATATTCAGAGGGTTCAACCATTGTTCTAATCTTTATGGCATTATATGCAGCTATTAGAGTAAGAAATTATAAGTGTGCACTGCGTACATAGCTCAGATAAATTTTAGAATGAATTTAAATTAGGAGAACAAACTTTTTAACACCCTGTACATGTTCTACATGTTTACTGTCTTCAGCCTCAAGGTAAGATATACCTTTGTACTTTTAAATCCCATTTTAAACCTGCTATGGGTACAGTTTGTATAACCATGTCATGCATATGTTGCAGGGGAATAACCTTAAGTGTAGACAATAACCAAGCAGTCATTGAACTTTATAAAGTGTGCTCCTGTGTATAAACATGAACAGAACAGAACTGTTCTGTATAAACAGTTTAAAAGCGTCTATATATATAGGTAAATTTCCAACTTGGGTAGCTAAACGGGGGGATTAACTGTATTAACTCTATGGTTAAAGTACATAAACATGCATAACCTACAAATACACCTATAGTTGGAATTATAGGTACAATAACCAAAAGTTCATATCGCTGGCGTACAATGAGAAGGTCGTCAGTACAAAATCGATATTTTGAGAAAACAAGAAAAAACTGTCTAAAACAACTACTTGTTCAACTTCAATTGGACCACATGACTTGTTTCGATTTTCATATAATTAGGCTCATAAGAAGCGCCTTGTGATGTGTGTGCATCGTATAAGGTACGACATTCTCATTCTAAGTCAGCAATATCATGTACAGTATTGTGCGGAACTATTGAATTGATTCTCATTCATCTTCGGCTGTTTTCGTTTTTGTAACGTAAAGGTCTTATAAATGACTGAATGTAGACTTGTTGAAATAACAAACTTGGTGTAGTACGACGGATAGGCACAGATTATTCACGGAGTTACATGTACATAATTTCTATCTATAATAAAAACTGTATGTTGACAAATCACTCTGTTTCTCAATAGTTTTTTACTATTATGTATGTTTTCATGGGCGTAGGAGCGTCTTCAACATTGGGGGGGCCAAATATTTGGGAGAGGGGGGGGGGCGAAAAAAATATTTTTAGATATGTGGGTGTCACATTAAGTGTTAATAAGCTATGGTGAAAGTTGGTGTTTATATTCACTAAGGTTAGGTGTATCTACCAAGGTGTTTGCTTGTCAAAATACCGGGTAAAAAAATGAACCCTATCATAAACTAGTATAGTAAGTAGGGGGGTCCGGGGGCATGCTCCCCGGGGAATTTTTTTAAAACATTGGACCAATCTGGTGCGTTCTGAGATAAGTTTTTGGTAAGATCAATCAAAATTATATATATAAGTCCTTATTTTGTAAACATTTTTACGAATTATTGAACAGATGTCGGAATTCTAGTGGGTTTGTAAGGGGATTTAACATAGCAATGACAAAGTTTAAAAGCAATATAGGAGTTGGTGCAAACTTTATTTTACAATGTATTTCTGTAGTCCTTGTAGTTCTTTTCAACAGTTACGTGATCGGGTAATAACATATTACATAGATTAAAATGATTTTGCGAGCGCAGCGAGCACGAAAATTCACATTTATACCTTTTAACAAAGGATAAAAGGCAAATTACCTATTACAAGACTATTTTAGGCGGAAAATTATCAATATGTTCTGAATTATTGGGGGGGGGCAAACGATATGTTGGCCCCCCCTGTCCTAACATTGGGGGGCCTGGCCCCCCTGGCCCCCCCCCCCCCCCCCCCTTCTCCTACGCCCATGGTTTTATAACAAGAAATAATTGTTAACGATCGTGTACATTTATATTTAACGCTTCATACGACACGTAATTGGTAATAATGGCTGTTGCATGTACGAGTATTAGGTATATTGAATAACTCGATGGTTGACAAACTGAATCTTCCTCCTCTACATAATGTATTGATTCCGTCTTATCAAAGAAGGTTCAATATTACAGCAATACTATAGTCAATCCTGTCAGGTATGACCTCTCATCGGAATAGCAAACATAAGACAGGCGGTCTCTCTATAACAGGTGAGATATCATTGCGGAAGGTCTGATGTGTGATAGAGTTAGTGGTCTGCGCAGACAGGTTTAGCAATACAAATGTAGTGGTATTTGTTCACAGGTGGTCGTGAAAACATGATTTTAGATATCATTGCGAAAGGTCTGGTGGGAGATATATTGAGTGGCCTGTGAAGACATGTTTAGCACTAGTGGTATTTGTTCACTGGTGGTCGTGAACTCAGGATTAACCATATTGTATGGACTCTACAGCATGTCTGTTTTGTGCGATTTATAAATATTGGATGACTTGTTTACAGAAATACGCTGCTGCTTTCTTTTTAACAGGTTAACACTATATATGAACTGCAATGGTTTTAAAAAAAACATTTGACCAGGAACTAATTAATCCTCTTGTGTTTTCGTTATTGTACTCTAAGATTTGTTAAAATAACACATCTGATTTGGCCATGGATGAGCTCGTATGTTCACGGATTCCATGTTAAATGTTACACGCTATACAAGTGACATAACATGATAAATGGACTATACATGATTATGCGAATAGTCCGAATGTGAACTGTCTAACGCTATATGGCGATTTTGTATTAACACTTTACCGTAACAGTAATGTTACATAATTTATACTGTACGTAATATCAACATATTCACTTACAAAGTAACTTCGTGAAGCAAACATGCAAATGTCAATTCTAGAAATTAAGTACAACTTAATTCTACAAATAAAGTATCATGAGTTATATAAACGTCCTACCTGTTGTCTGACAGCTACCGATCTTTACTACGGACATAATCACCATAAGATACAGCAACTGTTTATGTTCATGACCCATCATTACTGATAGGCCCAGTGACAATCCAACATAAGATTTACAAAACACTTCTCAAAATATAGTACACCTTTCATAACCATACCCAGCTAAATTATAAACTTTTAACTCCAGTTATTCAGTTGTAAAATTTTATTTTAAGCATACAAAACATACTATATTCTCATTCAATACAGAAGCTTGATGTCAACACGGCGTATAGAATGGTGTGTGCCTTAAATCGATGTAAGTTATACGGTTGGCTGCCTCAGAATATAAACACACAGAAAACTTAACCAGTGCATATCACACAGGTATTTACGGGTTTAATGTCATTTTACACCTGCTTTGAAAAATCAAAGCCATGGCAGTACCGTTTTAAATGGCTACTTGATATTTAAGTAAAACTATTAATGAAAATAAAGTATAGTCTCGTCACCTGGGCTAGTCGATTATGCACATGAGGACTTCTATAAGTGCGCCCAGGATAATGTGAAAGGCGGGAAAATTTGGTATATTCCACACAGGTGTATTACAATTATGTGCACGATTTATCTATAATGTTTTGAGTACATTACTGTCCTTATCTGTTTATATAAGTGATTTGTAAAACCAATTTTGCCGAAGTTGACCAAACCGATTCATGTTTGTAAATATCACATTATCCTGGACGGACTATACCTAAGAAACTTAGTTTCTCAGCTCCATAGGTAAAGGAATCATTGATAAAGATTTCATTACAGAATTGGATATACCAAAAGATGTCTAAATTTTTTTGGAAACACGTTTCAATGATACAGTTACCTGTGCTTAGCTCCCGATCCATGAGTATCCTAATCCTAAACAATCGATTAAAATCCAATTAGCAATATTTGATGAATCTCTCATCTGACTGTGTGAGATAACATTGTATTTTGTTTCTCGTTACTCTGATGTATTGCTGGGTTACACTACAAACACAAGTTAAAAAGTGTTCTAAAATGTGTTGCAGTGTACTTTCTCCCTAACTTAAAATCACCCCGTGTACCCCGATAAGACGTGCTAGCCTGAATACTGCTGTGTTAGCCTGCCGCAAAAAAATCAACATTCAAGAGATTAGGTATTTTGTGCCTGTTTCATTTATTTCGTGACTACACCAGTAAAACGAAGAACGTGTACATGTGCAGTGGTTCTTCCTCGACACGAAGATGTGTTTTTTTCAATCCCAAACGTCACATTATATTTTAAACTTAATAAATGTTTCAAAAAGTCAGCAGTTCGGTCTTTAAAAAATAATTAAAAATACTTATAGACAGCGGAGAACGCTCAAATTTCATGAACATGTAGTCAAATAATAGTAGCATATTTCATCATATTGATGTATGCACTGGCATCGGTATCTTTCTAAAAAATGACAGGTTTTCCGCGCTTGGTGGCATAAAATGGATAGTGCACGAGTTATACCGTAGATACTGCACATGTCCACTGTAAAACAATTATTATACTGCCTGTGTTGTCTGTTTTAATACTTGTTTCATGGATAAATGCAGGCCTGGAATAGATAATTTAACATTTTCATGGGATGAAATCTACATAGTTCTTACTAGAGATAATAATATAATAATATTGTTCGGCATCATTGTTACCTGTAAAATCACAGGTGTCAGTATCGTACTGTAAGTCTGTCTACTTACGAGTAGAATCTACGAGTAGAATCTACAAGCAATTACATAAATCGAGTAAAGAGCGCATTGAGCTACATGTTATCACCATGAGGGTTGAATACATGAGAAGCCAGATTGTTCATTCTATACAGAGCGTCTGCTTGATCCGCTCATGCGAACCCAATATATCACTTTTCGTTAATTACTTTCCAGTGTTTCCACGTCACTTTACTTGCGAGTAGGTCTATATGTGCATTTTGAAACCACTAGTCCCCTAGACATAATAACCCCTACTAACAATGCTCTCCCAAAATGTAAAAGAGAAGCCCCGCTGTATGGTGTCTTGAAGTACTAACAAGTCCGCTCGTGATTGAACGATGCCTATCGGCCTACCATCTACACATTTATTTGCATGAATATTGATAATATTATATATAAAAAAAACATTGAATACATGTGTCCGGCCTATTCCGTCAACAAGAATGCGGAAACACTGCGGTATACAGTACACCGGCTATTGCTAGTAAGGTGAGTAATGTTATCCATTTTCGCAACCTTCAAGTGCACAACAGGGTAAGTTCAGAGACGCTGTTTTGTCTTTCTGTGTGTGTTGAATGTGAATTATATACAAAAGTATCTACCGGAAAACGACCAGGGACTGCTTAAAAGGGCATTTAAAAGACCAAACTCGTATCGTTCCTCACGCAAAACATATGCTCGGTCTGTTAAATAAAGATGTTTTTGTTTATATTCCTCGTTAAGCTACACAATTTGAATCGAGCAAAAGAACACCCCAGTGACCAAGCATAATATGTTGTTAATGTTTTACCAGGAACGGAGTCATAAATAACGGTGCATTTTGAGAATTTTAGTATTGCATTAGTATTGCTCACTGTTGTACAGAGTATTGCTGTTCAGTGTACGGAGTATTGCTCAAGGAAATTTAGTAAATGCTAGGTATAACCAGATATATTTAACCTGCGGCCTTGAGCCGCAGGTTATATTGGATTGCCAAAAGTAAAATGACCATGGAGGGGCACGTGACATGTTCTCGATGGTTTACGATTTCAAAAAAATATATCCAAAAAAGAAGCATTTTGTAAGAATGTCGTGAACCAGACTATTCCATTATTCCATGCGGATAACATCGGTCTTTATCGCATTACAATAGTTTATTTACCAAAGAAATCAGAACTATTCCGAAATTTCACTGTGAACGCGAGACCACGAATCTAAACAGCAGGTGCCTGCAGCTGCATTATCATCCCGGTCATTAATAAATATAGTGGGCGATGGACTACATCCCGTAGAGAACACATCGCAAGATTAACAGAAGCATGGTATTGATACATGATAAATGTTTTTTTCTAATTATTTTTAATTTGTTCATTCGTTCGGCACATACATTTAACACAACCAAATAATTGGAGGATATTTGTTTGTTTAAACTGAATACGATTTATATCTCATCATGGCATTTGTTGTTAGATTGATCGGTATTGTTATCCTCGGTCTAGAGGCCGAGGGTATATTGGAATGCCAAAAGAAAATTGACTATGGAGGAGCATGTGACCACATGTCAATGCCTGATTGGCTAATGTGTCAGTCTAACTTAAGGTGAGTCTAGACGGTACATTTTGGTTTAAAGATGTACTGTGTAGTTATATGTAGTATACTTCTACCACACAGTTTCTGGAGATGTATCGTCTAGACACATCTGCTGTAAATGGTCTCAATGTTTGAATCACGACAGGGGGTCTGCTTTGTTACTTTTGAAAGTGGTTAGGCCAAAAGAATTTATGGAGTGTTTCCACGTTGATTAGGTAGGATTAACCGGTACTCTAACCAACAAGCAGTTTCAGCCATATACACATAGAGGAAATCGTGGTGTGCACGAATTATCGATAAAATACAGCTACGAGTGCCAACTGCAAATAAGCCGTTCGATGAAGAACGTAGTGCTATTGTTACTACGTCTATTTGTAATATCCAATGCGGAATATTGGCTATATTAGAATCGAATTAATAAACATGTACCAGTGTTTTATCTAAAATAAAGCTTGTTCAGGTGCGCATCCAAACTAGTGACTGTGCTTTATTCTACGATAAAGCACATGTACACATTCATTATTTCTTAAGTAAAGTTACTGTTGTAAATACTGGTCTGGCCGAGGAAAACTATTGGCTTGTTACATGTATTGGAATTATTTTGACAGAAACATAAATTTAAACTTACACCGGAATAAATTCGAATTGCATCCAAACTGCAAAAAAACACATCATAAACAATACAACTAAGTTATCAGCCGCAGGAAACTTTTTGACTTGTATTTATTGGTAACTAACTCAATGTTGTATTTTGTGTATTTGTAATTTCATTAGTGTAAAACCATATTTATGAGCCTTGATAATGTCGTTACATTTTGTTAACCTCATTTTTTTCATGTTATCATGAAATGAGAGAATAAAAGGTATTTGATTTGACAAAACTTCTAAATATTGGTCGGATTCTGAACGGTTAGTCATATAACCAACATGAACTGAACCATTGCATCCAGATTAAATAAATTGTGGAAAAATCTTAAAATATTAATTTTCAATTACTTCATCTTCCGATCAGGTATAAAACTAGTTTACGGTCCCACGCGTAAATAAAGTATTCGCATGTTAAAGAAGTCGTACAGGAAATAAAATGGATATGGTCTCGTTTCATCTTCTTTTGTTAATTGTTCTAATGAAGGGGTCAAAATTATTTTTTAGATTATATCTACAAACGAGGAAGGCGGAAACTATATGTGCTAATAAATATTTCAATCAACCTTTGTTGACAAACTTGTTCTTTTAAGATATATCGTAAACCGCCTGGGACATCTTACTTATATTGTACTTTTAAGTAATAGTATACTTGAAACTTCCTGGTTGCGTGCACCCATCCCATTGGTCAATCAGTTGTAAAACATATCTTCATTGACTGGCAACCTCAATTTTTATTTAGAATATTTTCATATCAATTTAGTGAATTATTTACTCTTGAGCCTTTATGAACACAAAGATGTAGGTGAGCCTTCTTGCAGTTGAATGGCAACCACCGACCGGCTCTAGCGGGCATCATATATAATGCAACATAAAGGATCTGCAAACTTGTACTAATTTTGTCTACATAATTAAGTTAAAAATTGGAGAGTGTAAAAACTACATGTACATAACACATGCTGGAATGACGAATTCTGAGGTGGGTCCCTCGAGATTTTAAATGTAATACTGTATGTGTACACAAGTTTGAGATATACTTATTTTAACTATGATATGGACGCTTTTTTGTATTGTTCAAAATTACAATCAATACTTACACTCAGCACTCAAATATTCGAATTCACTCTTCTGAGGTTCATAAAAATAGTTATAATGTTAAATTGGTACTAAGTATTATTTTTGGTTGATTTCCTAGTTTAATAAGAGTGAGCTAATGTGCAATACTCTGTATGTAGTAAATATCAATATGCTGTACAAGCACTTATCTACATTTGTATTTTGGTGTGTATCTTTGTTGAAGTTCAATCATTTTTTTCTGAAATTTGGACTTAAGACATTAAAGTTCAGTATAACTAGAATGTCCAGTTCAAACGCATTTAAAGTGTTGTGGGCAAAGTTTGCGAGTGAGCAGCGGACAATAACTGAGTAATTTGAACACTTCTTTGAAAATACCTGTTATAATATGGCGTACTATAACGTTATAAAAATATCCGAATACATTAAAACCTAGTTGAGATGAAGAAAGTAGTCGTCCCTGAACTAATCCCAGTGAACATTATAATGTCGCGAAAATCGATAACATTACTCCCATTCACTAGCAATATCCGGTTTACGGTATACCGCAGTGGAAATACATGATGTATAATTATATAATAGCACTTACGTTACATTTGTCTCATAATCAGACATTTTTGCAAATGGCAGAATTCATACAAACGGAGATGACATGAGGTGTTCAACAAGAGGATAATTGATAGGATAAATCCCGTTTGTTGCGTGTTTTGTTGTTGTCTGTTATGTTACGTTTAGTTACCAGTTTTCGAGGGCCTCCTTCAGCAATCAAGCTACCCTTCGACATTTAACTTCCCCTAGGCATTGGGCTACCTAAGGAAACCTGCGCTCGAGTCCTGATATGGAGACTACTTCTCTCCTGGTTTGTGTGAAGACAACATCGAGATGCGACGACCAAGACTATCGAACATGAACAAAAACCACCCTCACAGGTACCAATTCACAGCTTGGTCGAGTTGAACATTATTGGTTAATTTTGCTCCGAGAAAATGAGCAGTGGCGCAGACGGAAATTGAACCCGGACCTATATATCTCCAAGCGCGTGTCCTACCTGTAGGCACCACAGTGAGTTTCGTACCCAGCTGTTTCCGTTTAGTCCTGCATTCCCTGTCCGATTTGTCATTATCATATCGAAAATCCGCTGAATAGCTGCAGTACACTGAAAGTAGCATTGCGGCATTTGTTTTCTGGATTCCAGTTTGATGTCTAGTGGAAGACAAACATTAAATAATTTTGGGAATGGAAAAAACGTCACTAGCGAGTTGTTAAATTGAGTGTCAGTGAATTCACTGTGAAATATCTAAAAGCGTTTACGAGTTTCTCATAAACGCTTGAACTGATAAGCTGCGATCTAACCCACGATAATGGTTTCTTTATATTTGTTAATTCAGAGTACTGAAACCTCATGGTACTTATTGGATACTAATTCGTGAAACGGGGCGTTTATGTGATTTTAAAATGTAAGGTTCAAACTGCAAACCACTTGTGATCAAGCGACGTACTAACTTATTAGACCGCTCAGCCATTGCAACAACCCCTAAAAAGGTTTCGTAACCAGGATCAATGTGACTGCATTACACCACACCGATAATTGGTTGATACAGACAAGATCTTTATACTCGTATTGACAATTTTGCTATATGTATGTGTACGTCTATATTATCTAGGCCATATTTTTCTGATTTATAAGAATGGTTAAAGGTATCTTTACATGTCGATTTGCTTTAAATAAATGGTAAATTGATAAAAATAACACTCGTTACATAAACGGAAAATGCACAAATAGCGCTTCTGTGAAATAAAAAGCAAAGAACGAACGCATTTGATATATACGTCCATGCGAAGATACCTTGGTATATGCGTGGTGTAACTAAGAAAATGGTACACGGGATTTAGACAGTATATTATATGGGGATTTATATTAAATTCAGCAGATCAATGCAATTAAAACTAAATACATGTTTAATATAGATAGACAAGAATTGTTGTATGAAAATTGTGTCGTGAAAATGTTGTTTTCGGTCCTAAAACATTAAAACTGTGAGCAACAAGGGCAGTATTCATCTACGACTCGGGCAGTATCTAGACAATTTCACCATATAACTCGTGCACTATCCATTTTATGCCACCAAGCGCGGAAAACCTGTCATTTTCAAGAAAGATAATGATACCAGTGCATACATCAATGCGAATAAATATGCTACTATTATTTCACTACATATTCATGAAATTTGAACTTTCTCCGCGGTCTATAAGTATTTTTAATTATTTTTTAAAGACCAAACTTCTGACTTTTTGACAAATTTATTAAGTTTAAAATATAATGTGACGTTTGAGATCGAAAAAAACACATCTTCATGTCGAGGAAGAACCACTGCACATGTACACGTTCTTCGTTTTACTGGTGTAGACACGAAATAAATGAAACACGCACAAAATACCTAACCTCTTGAATGTTGAAATTTTTGCGGTAGGCTAACACAGCAGTATTTAGGCTAGCACGTCTTATCGGGGTACACGGGGTGAAAATACACCTAAGGGATTAAGCCATTCAATAAGTCTCCATTATTTTTCAGGAATGGAGACTTTATTAACAATAACTCTCCATTACTTTGTTTACACATTTGAATGAATGTGTAACAAAATAATGGAGAGGTATCCACTCTGTGTATACACACACATATGTAGTACTAAATGTACTTGTTGTGCAATATAACACAACATATTCGTACTGTACAGTACAAGATAAAAACAGAAAAAACAAGGTTTCATGAATTCATCGATCTTGCATTACACATATTTTTATGCAAAAGAATATAAAGTTCTGTTAGATCATGCAGCGCCTTTGAATTTGATTATCTGTAATGAGACACAAGAACATACATGTATATGATGACGAAAACGCAAGCAGGATGGCGAAAGCACGAACGTGACGGTGTGATGACGAAAACGCGAGCAATAAGTATGATAATATGTTATAATAATACCGTACTTGAAATGATCGTGTTTTCGTCATCGTACATTTGCGTTTTCGTCATCATATTCATGAAAATGCAGCGTATTTATGATAAACATAATATATGTCTACCATGTTTCATCAAATTTTAAATATCCAGTTATTGTTTATTCACGGAAATATATTCACTGACACTGAACTATTAGAACACTAGTTTCATCATAAACATTTTAATAAGTCCATCATGTTATTTCATCCAGTGACACTGAATAAGTGACCACATCGTCATGGCTTGATCATGTGACACACAAATAACTACACAATCATGCTTCATGGACCACACTCCATTACTAGAGTAATGGAGAGTTATTGTATTATTCCACTGGTTTCACGAAAAAGCATGATCTACTCGGTCTGGCATGGTCAAGTTTGTGTTTTGATTATCTTAAAGAGGTACATGAAGGACGACTTGTTTCAGTAAACATATATTTTATAACAATTTTGAAATTTACTCTAAATTTACATAAAATTAAATAAACATTTGACAACATGGTGTATTTTAAGTCAGAGAAAGTCCGCGTATCTGTCCATTCCTGAGAAATAATGGAAACTCGGCCCCTTCGGGGCCTCGTCTCCATTATTTCTCAGGAATGGACAGATACTTGTACTTTCTCCCTAACATAAAGATTTCATTACAGAATTGGATATACCAAAAGATGTCTAAATTTTTTTGGAAACACGTTTCAATGATACAGTTACCTGTGCTTAGCTCCCGATCCATGAGTATCCTAATCCTAAACAATCGATTAAAATCCAATTAGCAATATTTGATGAATCTCTCATCTGACTGCGTGAGATAACATTGTATTTTGTTTCTCGTTACTCTGATGTATTGCTGGGTTACACTACAAACACAAGTTAAAAAGTGTTCTAAAATGTGTTGCAGTGTAATTTACGTTAGGGAGAAAGTACAAGTATCTGTCCATTCCTGAGAAATAATGGAGACGAGGCCCCGAAGGGGCCGAGTTTCCATTATTTCTCAGGAATGGACAGATACGCGGACTTTCTCTGACTTAAAATACACCATGTTGTCAAATGTTTATTTAATTTTATGTAAATTTAGAGTAAATTTCAAAATTGTTATAAAATATATGTTTACTGAAACAAGTCGTCCTTCATGTACCTCTTTAAGATAATCAAAACACAAACTTGACCATGCCAGACCGAGCAGATCATGCTTTTTCGTGAAACCAGTGGAATAATACAATAACTCTCCATTACTCTAGTAATGGAGTGTGGTCCATGAAGCATGATTGTGTAGTTATTTGTGTGTCACATGATCAAGCCATGACGATGTGGTCACTTATTCAGTGTCACTGGATGAAATAACATGATGGACTTATTAAAATGTTTATGATGAAACTAGTGTTCTAATAGTTCAGTGTCAGTGAATATATTTCCGTGAATAAACAATAACTGGATATTTAAAATTTGATGAAACATGGTAGACATATATTATGTTTATCATAAATACGCTGCATTTTCATGAATATGATGACGAAAACGCAAATGTACGATGACGAAAACACGATCATTTCAAGTACGGTATTATTATAACATATTATCATACTTATTGCTCGCGTTTTCGTCATCACACCGTCACGTTCGTGCTTTCGCCATCCTGCTTGCGTTTTCGTCATCATATACATGTATGTTCTTGTGTCTCATTACAGATAATCAAATTCAAAGGCGCTGCATGATCTAACAGAACTTTATATTCTTTTGCATAAAAATATGTGTAATGCAAGATCGATGAATTCATGAAACCTTGTTTTTTCTGTTTTTATCTTGTACTGTACAGTACGAATATGTTGTGTTATATTGCACAACAAGTACATTTAGTACTACATATGTGTGTGTATACACAGAGTGGATACCTCTCCATTATTTTGTTACACATTCATTCAAATGTGTAAACAAAGTAATGGAGAGTTATTGTTAATAAAGTCTCCATTCCTGAAAAATAATGGAGACTTATTGAATGGCTTAATCCCTTAGGTGTATTTTAATTTTTGGTATTACCGAATGTAGCAACTGACAAAAACGCTGTCCATGTTTCCTGACGTCATTGACGTTGGCATAATTTCGGCATAGTTATAATACATTGTACATGCATGATATGGATTCAGAAAACCGATCATGCATGCTACAGAAAATGTAATCCGGCGTGCTGTATTCCACTGCGAGATTTGTTCTGTATTTGTAACAATACATTGATAGGTATAATATATATATAATTATATAATAAACAGTGTTGTAAAGTGTATAAACTAAAAAGTGTTACCCATTGTATCTACATAAGGGTGTTGCAAAAGGTGTTGCCAAGTGTATCTCGATAAAAGTTTGACTCTTAAAATGTGTTACAACTCCTATTCCCTATTTAGGATGTTGCCAAGTGTATCTCCATAAGAGTGTTGCAAAACATATATATTGATGGTGTTGCCAAGTGTATCTCCATTAGAGTGTTGCAAAACACATATCTTGATGGTGTTGCCAAGTGTATCTCCATTAGAGTGTTGCAAAACATATATCTTGATGGTGTTGCCAAGTGTATCTCCATTAGAGTGTTGCAAAACATATATCTTGATGGTGTTGCCAAGTGTATCTCCATTAGAGTGTTGCAAAACATATATCTTGAGGGGTGTTGCCAAGTGTATCTCCATTAGTGTTGCAAAACATATATCTTGAAGGGTGTTGCCAAGTGTATCTCCATTAGTGTTGCAAAACATATATCTTGAAGGGTGTTGCCAAGTGTATCTCCATTAGAGTGTTGCAAAACATATATCTTGATGGTGTTGCCAAGTGTATCTCCATTAGAGTGTTGCAAAACATATTTCCTGAAGGGTGTTGCCAAGTGTATCTCCATTAGAGTTTTGCCAAATGTATCTCCTAAAAGATGTTGCAAAACATGTCTCTAAAATGGTGATGCCAAGTGCATCTCTATAAGGGTAACCCAAAACATAATATAATCTCCTAAAGGGTGTTGCAAAACATATCACCAAACAATGTTGCTTAGTGTATCTTCTAAAATGTGTTTTCAAGTGTATCTCCTGAAAAGAAGTATTGCTAAAGGTGTCCCAAAATAATGCATCCCCTAAAAGGCGTAGCCAAATGCATCTTTTGGTATCTTGAGGTTTTGGTCTGCAAGGTTTTTATAGTACATGTACATGAAAAGAACAAAAAAACTATGTTATCAATGATTTATTCATTTCTGTGTAACAATAAATAAGAATACATTTACAGACAATAAAATAAACAAGCAGATATATTCACAATATATACACAACAACATAATCAGAATGGCTTCATATAAACTGTACATGAAACAAGCATGTACAATTATGATGCGAAATGAAACAAAGAGATAATTGTAAAGATGTATGCACCAATGACAGCCCAAAAATCAGAAATGGTAAAGGTCACAGTGACCTTGACCATTGACCTCAAATCAATAGTGGTCATTTACTGTTGATGACCAACCTCCATGTAAAATTTGAGTATTCTTAGGCAAAGCGTTCTTGAGTTATTGAACGGAAACTATTTCGTCTAAGCAATATACCCCCTCATCAAAGATGGGGGGCATGGCAAATACAAAGTCTACTCCAGTATATGAATACTCTGTATTTAAATGCAACAGGTGCAAATAGCAAAGCAACTATTGTTCAATTTCTATAAACAGTGACCATTAGGTGAGCTATAAGCAAAAACTTTAACATGGCTGTACAGCCTCTAAAATATGTATCCAATCTGATTTGTCAGCAACATGTCATGGTATACTCTAGTACCATGTTTGGTTTGGAGACCCTATAACACTTTAATGATTTACTTTGGTTTAATCTACATGATACAATAGAACGACAATATTCAATATATGATACTGTTAACCATGGAACATACTTATATAATACAGCAACAGAAACTCATGTAATGATAGTGGCGCTGATGCGGCATACTTCTGTCCCTTAGTATGCAAATAATTCGGGAGAGCATATACCCATAATCTGCAAATTTTTTGACAGCTGAAACGTGAACTTACAGCTTTTGTACGGTTGAAACGTCAGTGGACTTTCAGCTTTTTTACAACTGAAACTTGGATGTACACTAAAATCTAGTGAAAAGCCTTAGCACAAAAATTAGTTAAACAATAAATAAACATTCATGATTAATATACAAGTAAAGTCAGAAAATATTAACCTAGTGGCTGATGTTTATAAATGCGAATATTACATTATTTTCACGGTTTTGTTTTTGATCCTTACTTGTATTTTTTGTGACAGATGTATCTACGAAGCAACATTTTAATACAATCAAGCAGTCAACTATGTAATTAGGCTAAGGTTACGAGTATCAGTCTCAGGTTACAGGACTTCCATTTGAAATGGCATTTTGACTCTTGAATTTGACAAAATTATGTGCCAGTTTTAACTATTTAACCTTACACCTGAAGAGTCAAATTTACTATACCAGTACATTTTAACCCAAATCTTCTAGCAATATTTTGACAACTAGAAAATTAACTCCTTATTTTTGGAGGCCAGTGAAAGCACTGTGTTAATACATTCACAGTATATAGCTTGAATGATAGCTAAGTGCAGCAAGTCCAGTATATTATAGGTTACACTAAACATGTATAGAATGCATTGTCATTCACTCTCTTCTGTATGGTGACTGTTTATGTCCATTACCATTAGATCCATTGGTGTATTCTAACTTTGATATTTTATCAAATAAATATTGTACCATTTTGAGTCCAACAAAATGTATAGAAAACTGTAGAACGAAAGCACCGAATCCGCGGTAAAGTCCCGTAAATCCCTCTTCAGCTATCACAGAACGTATACAGTCTATAACTCCGGAATATTGTGTAGATATAGCAGATACACCATTCCCTGTGTCTGTATTGTCTATCAGTACTCTAGTTCCCTGGATGTAGAGTCTATGTAAGACCGTCTCAAATGGAAACATTAAAAAGTCACTGAGAAATGCTCCGGCGAATGAACCGAGCAGGACAGGGAATTGTTGATCGTAGAATGAAACTGTTGATACATTGCTGTCCACAGGTGAGGAATGATCCTGTATAAATATACATACAATATAGTAAGTGACATTACAGCAATAGGAATATCAGTAAAACATACTGCTGTACTTTAATTTATTTAAAGTCGATTGTGCAACAAGTTTTTCTAACTTTACGTATAATAATCACTCTTGACACTTCATTCCTGATATTATCCAACGCCACGAGGGTAAGAGAGAAGAGAAGCCAGTTTCCCTTTTTATGCTAAGTTTCTATCAAGGGAATTGGTGGTACTATTTTAATTTAGTCATTGGTATGAAGCGGCCTGGGATCGAACCAGGGACCTCCCGCACTCAAAGCGAACACTCTACCACTAGGCTCATTATCGAGGAGGCGGTTTCTATTAAAGCAGGTGAAAACTGATTCAGCTAGAACATCCTATCAAGATTCCTGTCAGTACTTGCAGAGAAATAGTGTAGACATATATTGCGACTTTCATGTATTGTGAGTACCAGTGAGGCTCAATGCATGTCTGTACACTCTTCTTGCTGATATATCATTAATTACCCTTCATTTTGGATGAGGAGACCACCTCACCAACAAGCAGGGAGGTGCTATTTTCCTTTTTGTTTTGTATTAGGAATGATCTTGATCACTTAGCCTGTGCATTATATGCATTTAATGGGTGATTAAATTTTGCAGGGCCCTAATAATTATGCCAGACATACATTATACAGACATACAAAAGCTACAGCTGTCAATAGCATACTTACACTCTGTTCAAGCTGTTTCTCTGTGGTTGCCCTCAGGACAGCGTACGATGCTAGAGAATATATACAATAGTGTGAGAGTTTGAAGATAACGGTAGGTATCATAAGTTTCCACATGGGTAGAAGCCAGGTTGATTGATGTCCACCGAGGCATAGAAGACGGTTACATCCTTCCACAACAAACTCATACAATGCTGGAGGTTCATTGGCACCAAAACTCTAACAAAATAAAACATTTTAAATCCTGTATTTTTTTAGTTGAGGTTTGTGTATATTTTATTTGGTTTAGCTCATTTTCATATTTACATACAAGCTCAATGGCTTTTCAAAGACTACACTAATAAAGTTTCAACTACCTACTTCTCTATTTACAAATTATAAGCAATCATACTGATTACATTTATCTAATACAATATATAAAAATAACCTCATATAAATCCTGTAAAATATATTTGTTGTTGTTTTAATAATTTGTAATATTAGGGAAGTTGCGATGGGAGCGGGTCCCATTACTTGTAAGTGTAGCTACCCGTACATGTATACATACACGTTGCAATTAACATTAGCTTGCGATATGTGTAGGTGTAAAGTCATATGACAGTTGAAACATGATTTCTTCATGAATCGATATGAGTAGTTTATATTACATGTAACACAAATTAGTTCATTGGCAATAAAATCTAGATTTCCCCATGCATATGCATACCTGTGTGACAAAATACACAAATTCATTTTGTCTGTCACACTTCCATTACCTGTAGAAACTTCACAAACATAGACGATAAAATACTCAAAACTTAGTCCTGCACATTGATTTTTGCAAACTCTTTAATGTTAAAGTACATGTAAAACAAGAGGGCCCAAAGGGCCCTAGGTCGCTCACCTGTCAAACATGACCTAGATTTTGTTGAGATGATCATCGTGACCAAGTTTTTTACAGATTAGGTCAATATTGTGACCTCTAGTGACTTCAAAAGTTTTTATATGATTTGACCTTGTAACCTAGTTTTTGACCCCAGATAAACCAATATCGAACTTGACCTACATTTTGTTGAGATGATCATTGTGACCAAGTTTCGTAAAGATCAGACCAAAACCGTGACCTATAATGACTACACAAGGTTTTTCTATTATTTGACCTTGTGACCTAGTTTTTGACCCCGGATGAACTCATATCGAACTTGATCAAGATTCTGTTGAGATGATCATTGTGACCGAGTTTCATTAAGATTAGGCCAAAATTGTGACCTCTAGTGACTACGCAAGGTTTTTCTATGAATTGACCTTGTGACCTAGTTTTTGACCCCGGATGACCCAATATCGAACTTGACCTAGATTTTGTTCAGATGACTATTGTGACAAAGTTTCATACAGATAAGGTCGAAATTGTGACCTCTAGTGACTACACAAGGTTTTTCTATGATTTGACCTTGTGACCTAGTTTTTGACCCCAGATGACCCAATATCGAACTTGATCTAGATTTTATAGAGATGATCATTATGATTAAGTTTCATAAAGATTAGGCTCAAATTGCGACCTCTAGTGTGTTCACAAGCTTTTTCAATGATTTGGCCTCGTGACCTAGTTTTTAACCCCGGATGACCCAATATCGAACTTGACCTAGATTTTATAGAGATGATCATTGTCATCAAGTTTCATAAAGATTAGGCTCAAATTGTGACCTCTAATGTGTTCACAAGGTTTTCCTTTGATTTGGCCTAGTGACCTAGTTTTTGACCCCAGATGACCCAATATCGAACTTGACCTAGATTGTATGAAGATGATCATTGTGATCAAGTTTCATATTGATCAGGCTAAATTTGTGACCTATAGTGTGTTCACAAGCAATTGTGAACGGACGGACGGACGACGGACGAAGAGCGATCACAAAAGCTCACCTTGTCACTTTGTGACAGGTGAGCTAAAAATGTACATAGTAATTAACTTAGTGGACCATATTGAAAATTGATATTATTCATTATTTCTTTTATTTATTATTAATTATTTTTCATTGTTATTAACAGGAGAGAGCCAAGTATATAATTTTATTTATTGAGAGTTTCTTGTACTACTGTTATGTTACCATTATATTGGAAACCAATGATTCATCCAACAGAGGTAGAATATTTCAATTGACTTTTTTTTTTTTTTTTTTTTTTTTTTTTTTTTAAATGCCGAGCATAGCCTTTATTTGCCAGTCAGCTTTGTGCTGAAATATGGCAGGCATATATATGTGTGCCTCCTCCGGGATTGATCCCGGGTCGCCAGATTAGACGGCAAGCGCGCTAACCGTTGAGCTACGGAGGCCACATATAGAGATGTTGCTGGTTCCTTGTGGAACATTAAGTCAGTACTGGTTAGGTTATAGTCAGGGAAAACTGGTTAGGTGATTAGGTTATCAAATATAACTGAAAAATTGCTAAGAAAAGGTGCTAAATATAGAATAGATTAAGTTTATTAATGAATCATCAATCTAAGTATTTTAAATTGTGACATTCTTTTTAACGATAACCACATTCTTACCTGTACGGTCTCTACGAAACCACTGATATAAAACGGTGCAGTTATCATGAATCCCGTCCTGAAATGTATGACATAATATGGTAAAAAGGGCCATAACTCCCGCAATAAACATCCTGACAATATGCACAACTAGGCTTGAAATTTCATTGAATTAAGGAGAACAAGCACAGGCAAACTTTGTGATACCCATCCAGGCATCAATCAATTCTGACAGACTGACATCCAGCACAATGACAGCATCTCTCCCCCCACTCAATAATCTGCTTATTGGAGTCAGATTTTAAATGTCTTGTTTGATCTCAGGGCTCTGATTTCACCATTTTTCCTAAATGAATATACATTTTTCCCCTATTTTCTGAAAAAAATCCCTTTTTTTTAAAAACAATGAAGAGCCTCTGTAAATGCTGTTCACGATTGTTGTAGCTGTTGTTTTAGCTTGAAATTGGCTTTTTGTTCAGTTAATATGTATTACTTTTATAATAGTATTGATATTTAAAAAAGAAAAAATTCCCCTTTTTCTTCAAAACGACGCGAAATTCCCCTACCTGGGGGCCCCTGGTCCCAGTCCCAAAAGTGTAGTGAGAGCCCTGGAACTTATTATTTTACCTACAGTAGTTTAAGCACGCATATGGACAAAAGAAAGAAAAAAACCAATGGTTGGCTTCATTTATAAACTTTGAATGACAATGGCTTTTGGTTAATGGTTCTGAGTAAATCATTATTGCAGCACAGGGTGTGGAGACAGTAAATATTGAGTAACTGACTGACTCAAAGGCTAGAGTATTGATGGGACTAATAGTTTTTTTTAGTTTTTTTTTAGGTGGAGTGATTGTTTATTATCCTTATCAATAGGTGTGCCTGGGTCGAGGGTATCCCAGTACACCTTACAAATTCTGAATTAGTACATATATAAATGTGTATTAGTGAACAAGGTAATACATAATATACTTATATACACAGAATTAGCATAATATTTGTCTTATACTTACGCCTTTAAAGCTAGATGTAAGCAGTGCTTCTTCAAAGTACTATATGAAGACACTTCTCTGAAATATTAAATATAAGTATTATACTAATATTTATACATTGTATCATACACCAGCAGAAACTACATCAGTTTTGGTACAGGTTTAACTAGAGTTATAATAGAGGTGATGAATACTCCCACACTACTGCTTTGAAACAGGAAAATTCAAACACAATAACAAATGTTCAATGGCCAGGTGCAACTGAGGAGTTTTTATTTCACCAACTTTTAGCAGAGTTATGTCCCTTGCTCAAAGAGCTGGTTTCCATGGAATATATGGGGAGCGGTGGCCTAGAGGTAGGGTAAGCGCTTCACGATCGAGAGGTCTGGGTTCTAAACTTCTCTGAGCAAGAATAACTCACATGCTCCACTCGACCAAGGTGTGAATTGGTACCTGTGAGGGCGGTGTCTGTATATGTTCGATATTCATGGGGGCCGCAGATCGATGTTGGCTGCACACCAAACAGGAGAGAAATAGTCTCCACAGGAAGAGTCAAACACAGGTTTCCTTAGTTAGCCCAATGATCAGGGGAAGTTAAAATGTCAAAGGGTGGCTGAACGGCTGAACTGCTGAAAGTAGCCCTCGAAAATTGGTACCTTAACTTAACTTATAAAAATCTATGAAATTTGAGCACTTTTATCTCGTTTTAAATACTATATTAAATACAGAAACTATAAAATACAGCTGAAGTTTACCATAATATTAGACAAGATAGCTATGATGTGATACTTACACAGGCCAGTTAGTAAACTCATTGATGAAGTTTTCTACAATCATGTTGAATCCACGACATAACAAGCTACTCACAAATCCTTTATACATGGCTACTGGAGGCTGTCAATGGTAAACATATGAACATTTGTGAGTTAATTATATACACTTACAAAACTAAACGGATTTTACACAAAAATGTATGTCTCCAACAAAGGGAAGTAACTCCGGCAACAATCATCTGACCTTAAACTGCTGACAATAGGCACAACTAGGCTTTGTACTAAGTATTTATGTATAGTTTACATGAAATCCAACCAATGGTTAAGGAGAACAAGAGCAAGAGTATAATAAAAAAAATTGCGAAGTAATTTGTGACCTTGAAAATTACAGTGATACATTGATATATCGATTTGTGGTTGTAGCTTTGGTTTGAGTTTAGATTGGACAATTTTTAAACTTCCTTTTAACCAAGAAAAGTGCTTTGTGCTGGAAAAATTTGGATTTGGGTGGTTCCATTCATTTTCCAATGTACTGATATTTCAAATAGTGAAATGTGAATGGATAATTGATCGGCTAAAATATACTGTCTGTCCAAAAATCTGAAGTTACACCTACTTTTTTGTTTCCCAAAACAGGAAATACACGATATTTTTTCTCAAAATTAACAGACTAAGGCCCTTTCCAAAATGAACAGTAAAAGCCCTGCAATCACAGCTCTACTTCGACTAGCAAGATTAGATTATTAACAAATTTTACCTTATTTGAGTTGATTTTCATCATTACTGGTACAGTAGTGAAAGGTGTCAGATGTGAGTAATGGGAAGGATAGAATATCTGAAATGAAAAATAAAATAGTAATTATGCATTTATTTTGATTTTTTTACTGTAAAATCACATATTTTCGTGGATACAACATTTTGTGGATTTTGATAAAACTGCATTTTCGTGGGATGGGACATTAATGGATTACAAAATATGGAAAAGTCAACCAATGTCCTGTATATGAGAGGTCTATTAATCATGGGCAGTATATTTCGTTGTCTAGTTAAACAACAAAATCAACAGTATTATTCACTAGCGTAATTGTTACTGGGTATCTAAATATTTTTTAACTAAACATCAATGGAGAGAAACTAAACAATAAAGTTAATATACAATTGTAGTCCGCTAGACGATAACACTAACCTTTGTTTACAAATAAAAATTACCATTAAATGCATTTCTGGTGTCCATATTTGTTTGATCTTGTGCATAATCACAAAAACATGAATATTTTCTACTACATCTGAAACGAGTATTCAGTTAACCATGCAGTGTTGATATTGTCATTTTCATTTGCAAACAAAGGCTGATGCTATCGTCCGCCATATATACAGGCCTCAACAATATTTTTAAAAGCACTCGTCCTTCAATATAGACAAAGAAGAAAACACTAAAATCTAACTTGTCCTGCTATATGAATAAATAAGGAAAAAGTTTGCAGGAAGAACAGACGAGTAGATTTTTTGAGGCCTGCATAAACAAGCAAATTGTGGATGGACAGACAAGGACGGACGAAGAGTGATCACAAAAGCTCACTCTGTTACTTCGTGACAGGTGAGCTAAAAAGTTATGAAATCAAAATATTGATTAAAACCATACAATATTGCTATAACCTCTTGATAAGCTAGCAGGGGTTTCTATTGACCCGTTAAATGAAATTTAACCAGTGCTGTGACAGAAAAGTCCATTTTTCTTGATTTGGTTACAAAATGATAAAATCCAGAACAAAAGAAAAGGTGAATCCACTTACCTGGCATGACCTCCTCATAACAATGAAAGGATGTGATATGATCTCGAAACCACATGTACTGAAATATAGTAAATACATTCTTTATCAAATGTTACCACACTTTATATTCACATGCATATAAGTTTTCAATTTATTACTATATACATGTTGTATGTATAAACTAGAGCTGTCGCCATTCTGCAGACTAATGTCCCCCGCCGGCAAAGGGCCATAATTCTGCCAAAATTCATCGCAGCACAAATTCCTTTCTTCATGCACATCTATATGTTGAGGTTGTTCATCTGTAAAATGTTGAGCGAAATCCTGCCAAAACTGTAGGAGTTGCGTCCACAAGAATGCGTCTACGGACAGACAGACGGACGGAAGGACGGACGGACAAGCTGAATCCAGTATAACCCCCTTACAACTTGTTGTGCGGGGGTATAATTAGGTATATATTTTACATGTTTCCAAGAGTAAGACATTATGAAGGCATACATGTCAAGTTTGGTAGCAAGCACTACTGTGAACTGAAAGTACAAGTACCATATGGGTCTGCATTATTTTTATAAACTTCCTTTTATTTAAATGTACAATACCTGACTATTAGTTGTTAATGTGCCATGGAACAACACTTAATCTGAAGCTTTGATAAGATGGTTTAAATTTGAGCTGAAAACATGACATTATATAAGAAAACATTATAATTACCTTCCCGAAACCAGAGCCACTCCAGCCAGTTTTGTAACTTGTTCTATAATATAGAACAGTTATAGTGAATATACAGGGTGACAATTAATATATGTCCGGATAACAAAATTAATTAACTATGTCCATGTTTGTCTTAGTGAGCTGCTTTTGGTCTTATTTAAGAGATAAACAATTGAAAATTTGTACTCGATTAGTGAATGCCTCCATGTGATGCCATGGTTACATTCACGGTGTCATTAGTGACGTCATACATTCATACACATTTCAAACAAAATAATGAAATAATTATTGAAATCCTCCATTCGTCAAGAAATGCGAAGAGTTGATTTTGCAGTGTGCAACGACGTGATTAGGATTTTTTGGCGTCGCTTTCATTTTTTTTTCAAAAATAATAGGTGTCATGTAAAACACCTACTTCAGACAATTTAAGTGATAAAGATTAAAACTGAATTTGCACATGTGCTTTTAATGAATATGCATTGATAAGCTTAATATCGTTAACTATTTTGAACATATTATATTTTGTTATCCGGACATATATTAGTTGTCACCCTGTATATGATATAGAATAGACATGGTTGGGTAATGCTTCTGCATGCAAAATAGCACCCTTGCCCACACATGACTGTACGTAATATTGTGAGAAAAATATGCAGCCGGACTTGAACTCAACCTAGGAGCCTTCACATACAGGTTGTAGCTCTCCCGCCTGAGCTAGCCGAATGCCTTCAAGTTTCTCCCTTATTTGTAATCAGATCCTATACACACTAAGCATCACAAACACCCCTTGGTTCAAAGAATTTATCCTCAAATCCTCAAGTTTTCTGACATTCTATGTGTGTATCATGGGTTATTTACATAGGGCACCAAATGTTACAGGCTGAGAAAAATGTGCAGAACGACCAGGGTTCAAACCTGGGACACTTTGCTTACAGGGTGAAGCGGTCCTGACTGAGCTAGCCAGTCGCATGCACAAGTTTCTCACCTACACATCCTATACACACTTAGTGCTATAAAGATTTCATCCTTGAATTCCTGAAATTAACCGAAGTTGGGCACCAAATGTACATGCAATAGGGTGAGAAAAATATGCTGCCAGACTGGGGCTCAAACTTGAAACCAATCGTTTACAGGGTGAATCCTCTTCTGACTGAGATAACTGGCCAACATCACTAATTTCTCCCTTATTAGTAATTAGTTGAACAGGTTCTATATTAAAACCGTAGAACCATATCAAAATCTTTAGGACCTGGCCATCATGCAACCCCGCAAATTTTAGGTTGTTTCATTACCTGCTATATCATTGGGTATCATATCCACATGATATCAGAACAGTGTTAGCCATAACAAAGCTAAATGTTCACTATTTAGCAAGTGCATGAAGATACAAATTATTGTGGCACAGTGGTTGAGTGGATAACGCTCTTGACTACTGACCCAAATGTCCCTCTTTCAATCCTCAGTTGGGGCACTTGATCATTTCTGAAATGTTTTTCAGTGTCTCCCAACCAAGTAGAGATGAACTGGTTGGTAACACAGAAGTCGCGTGTATCAGTGCTACACAAGTTGTGAATGTTAAAGAACGGAGGAATCTATTCAGAATAAGCTACATGTAGGGTAACAGAACGAGATTCCTAGCTTGTATCACACCTCTGTCTCTTCATTGATTAATGTCTGCTCTTGTCAGTCACACTTTTCAAAATTCAATAAATTATAATAATCATAAAGAGGCGTTAGGCAGTATAAATAGATAGATAGATAGATTGATAAAACGCTAAAAAACATAAAATTATTAAACCTCTGTCTCATAATTTCGTGCCTTCTCCTGAAATTCGTGCTTGGTTTATTTCAGCTCTAATACATGCGCTTGTTGTATTTTTACTAAAATAACTCCAAATAATTTTCACACAAATGGTCTGTGTCAATTTGGGCAGTCATTTTGGAAGACTCGTCATAGTTGTCACCTTGACGACAAGGAACAATACGGGTAGTACTTATTCCAATTGGGATTCTTCAACTGGTGTTAATTGTTTTGCATATCATTTTTATTACGCTTTTTATTTATCACCAGTTTATTACATTCACAATGAAAACAGATTATGATGAGTACTACTCCCAATTTATTTATTTTAAACACAAATACAAAATTTTACTCCATGGGACCCGAATATAGACAAGTTTTTAAGGAGGCACGGATTTCATGGTTACCAGTCAACAGGATTCAGAGCACCGACCTAGACATACAGAAGTAATATTTTTACGTATTTTCATAATCATTTTGTCATTGTTTTTGTTTTTATTAGTTAAGTTAACAATTTTTCTTCCGAAATGGTACAGATAATTTTTGAACTTGTATGCGCAAGTGCGCATGCGCCGATGAAACTGTTAAGAGGCTCGGATATACGAGACAACAGGATACTGACCTAGTCCCAACAGAGACCAAACGTATCATTTCATTACATTACGTTAGGTCTCACCGGGTCCCAAGTACATGTATGTATTACTTTGCGACACGATTCTTTGTCGCTGTTTGGTGACCGATTATGAGCCCTAAAAAGCATTACAAAGTAAAGGCACGCCACACATGGCTTCATTAATGTCTTTTCTATCATTGAAAACGATTGATTGCGAGAACACTAACCTCGTTGATACATAAGTTAATCCTGTTTCATTTCACTTCCAAATTTACTGAAATGTCCTTATTTACGCCATTGAAGCCGTGGAACAGAGCCGATGTATTCCGAATGTAGTTGTTCTGACATTTGTACGAATTTCGATTGGACGAAAAGTGGCTATGACTAAAACCCGGTATCCGGACTAAAAATAGGCCTACATTATAGTCGGTCAAAAACGACTACTCCATACCGAATCATTATTTCGTCTAAGACGAATTTGTCAACTGTAGGTAACTTTCGTTTTTAAAACGGAAGTGAATCGCGACAGATGTCAAACAAACATTTCATCTAATATTGGTTGTGTAAAGATGTGAAATAAGCTTTACTGCGGTCGATTCAACTGTTTAATCCCGAATAAGTCGTTCAATTCGGAAATAAAATTTTGCTAAAGACAGCTTAGTTAAAAACTATAAGACTCTAAGAGTCACTTAAACCCTCTTGCAAAAACAGATCCTTCTATGAAGAATTCATGGAAAATTCCTCCCAATATAATCTTGAACAAATAGTAAAGATTCCAACTAGACAATCAAACACCCTTGACCTCTTCTTCACAAACCACCCATCCCATGTCCACCAGGTTAAATCTCTACCAAGCCTAGCCACCTCTGATCACGATATCATCTTCCACGAATTAAAACTAAACAGGGGCCGTCCTATCCAGCCCAGACGTCCTATCAAGCTGTACAAAAAAGCTAACTGGGATGGAATGAAGTCAGACATGACTAAATTCAAATACGAATTTCTTGCTAAAAATCACACAGACCCAGAGGTAGCCTGGAACTCCTTCAAGGACTGCCTAACTGAGTCCCAGACCAAACATATCCCCACTAAAATATCTAAACCTCGTGCAGACCTACCTTGGTTAACGCCCAGTATCACCAGGCTCATACGCAAGCGTGATAAGCTTTACTAGAAGCTGCGCAAATGTCCCAAACCATCCCTTAAACAAAGATTTAAATCTCTCAAGTCCTCAATTCAAAATAAAATCAGATCACAATACTGGTCATACATGGAGAGTGTAATTTTCGAACACGACTCACAACCAGGAAAGAATAAGAAATTTTAAAGCTTCATTAAGCATAATAAAAAAGAAAATGTTGGCGTAGCCCCCCTCAAATCAAATGGTATAACACATACAGACCCAGTCATTAAGGCTAATATCCTAAACAAACAATTTGAATCTGTGTTTTCCCCACCCCAGCCCTTCAGTCTAAAGCAGCTGTGTTCCAGAATTATCTCTCCCCCTGCCCCAGCAATGGACAAAATACAGGTCACCACAGAAGGTGTGAAAAAACTACTTCTTGGACTATCCCCTCATAAAGCCTCAGGTCCTGATGAGATATCTCCTCGTATCCTGAAAGAGCTCCATCATGAAATCGCCCCGGTGCTTGCCCACATATTCAGCTTATCTCTTGAAAGCGGCCTTGTACCAAGCGATTGGAAAAAAGCCACAGTAGCCCCTGTTTTCAAAAAGGGTCTCAAATCAAAACCTAGTAATTACCGCCCAATTTCCCTTACCTGCATAGCCTCTAAACTCCTTGAACATATTGTTGTCTCCAACCTCATGACCTACTTTGACGAACATAAACTCCTCAGTGAGTTTCAGCATGGTTTCAGATCAGGTCACAGCTGTGAGACCCAACTAATTAACTTTACTAAGGACTTGTTCAATAACACCGAACAGGGCAAACAGACAGATGTTGCCGTCATGGACTTCTCCAAGGCATTCGATAAAGTCGATCACAGTAAACTAATACACAAACTGGAATGCCTTGGAGTTAATCCCCAAATCACCGGCTGGGTCAAATCCTTTCTATCAAATAGATCCCAGAAAATTGCCGTCGACGGTCAACTTTCCAGCGAGCTCCCGGTACTATCCGGAGTACCGCAGGGATCCGTCCTGGGACCTTGCCTATTCTTGGCCTACATTAATGACCTGCCCGACTCTGTCAAGTCCAATGCAAGAATGTTTGCAGACGACACTATTATATATCTCACAATAAACTCCATGTCAGACAGCCTATCCCTTCAGCAAGACCTTGCCAGCCTTGAAGCCTGGGAAAAAACCTGGTCCATGGAGTTTAACCCGGACAAATGTGAGATACTACGCATCTCCAGAAAGAAACATCCGACGACTTTCCCTTACAAACTCCACAACACTGAACTAAAAACTTGTGACGAAGCAAAATATTTAGGTGTAACAATATCAAAAGATTTAAATTGGTCTAAACACATTAATAATGTAACATCTAAAGCAACCTCCTCTCTCCGCTTCATACAACGTAACGTAAAAACTGCCAACCAAAAAGTAAAAATTGCTGCTTACAACACATACGTCCGACCACAACTTGAATACTGTTCTAGTATCTGGCATCCCTGGCAAAAAAATCTTTCTAACAAAATCGAAAAAGTCCAAAGGTCCGCAGCCAGGTATGTAATGAATGACTACCACTACACCAGCAGTGTAACGCAGATGTTAAATTCTCTTGAATGGAAAACCCTCCAACATAGACGATCCATCAACTCTCTCCTAATGTTTTATAAAATAAGGGCCCAAACAGTTGCAGTCGATTCATCTCATCTTATTCCAACCAGAAATCTCAATTACCTAATCCCTCAATCTCACACCCAATACTTCTCTAACTCCTTCTTCCCTAGGACTATCCGACTTTGGAACTCCCTCCCAACCTTGGTCAAATCCAGCCCCAGCCTAGATGTCTTTAGAGACCGGCTGGCGGCTGTAGAACTGTAAATGAACTGTCTATTTTAACTGTAACATACTGTCTTTTATCTTTTACACTTTTAACACTTGTAACATACATATTTCTTTAATAACTGTTTTTCTCTGACAGCGCCACCCTGTAATAGTCGGCAATCGACGGTTGGGTGTATGATGTAGATGTAGATGTGGAACGTACGTAGAGTCTTATTTATGTGACTAGATACTGACCTTGAAGATTGTTCAATGTAAACAAACTGCTTACACTGTTTCCTTTAGACTCACTATCATATGTCGAGTAGGAATACAAATTATTAAAGAAGAAAAGTACAATTTACAGGACTTCATTGAAATAAAGTTAATAAATTAACATAAATCCTTGTGATGATGACACTGACAGATGTGTTATTGAGATTCAGCAGATTTTTGGGCAGAGAATTCGATGAAATATTACATAAATACCCGATTGTGAGCTTTGCTGTGGTCTTGAAGGTGGAACATATTGATGTCCACCAGTATATAACATACTGTCACTACCACTGACGTACGGCATACGCCGTGGGCTCCTGTAACTTGCATCCATACCCGGCAACCTGTCACCCATCTTCCATAACCGGTGTCCGTAGAATAATAACACGCGCGTGAAAATTACTTCTGTTGCGGGTTCCCTAATGATTATTATGGGTATTTTGACCGATTAACCAAAATTTCCAATGTCTTCTTTATTTGTATCAAACAAATTATAAACATATAACTTAATCCGAAATGTTTAAATCCGAACGAAGCTGGTTTCCAACGAGTAGTAACATTTAAAATGTTCCGTAAATTATTTGGGGTTGCGGCCATTTTGTTGTAAATCACGTGATCTCAGTCAGCTGTTCAGTAAAGCTACACTTTGATAGTAGACTCACATCTAAGTTTAATAGTAGTGTTAAGTGCAATTATGACGGATAAAAATTTGACTGCAATACTTTATAAACAAGGAGATATCCGCCTGGTATGTGATTATATAATTCATAATTGATGTCAAGCAAAATATATCTTAATACAATCAATTACTAAATTAAGCACTTGACAAACTGTATTGTAACAATAGAGGCATCTAATGCTGAATCTGCTTGCTGTTTGAAGTGTTGTGCTACATAATTTTATCAGTTGTCATGTATACACATAATATAAGTTGTAAACTTAGTGACCTGTCCCTGATTAAATGAAGTCTAAAACACACCTCTTAAAATTTTTAATATACAATTACAGAGACTCTACAGGCGCGTAGCTACCTGTACGCAGAATACGCAGCGCTGCGTACACATGCTTCTCAAAAAGTGAAAAATTAAATGATCGAAAAATGAAATAAAAACTGATGCCTAAGCTCTAAAGGGGGTAATCCTTTAGTATTTTCAGCATTTCTTACAAATACTTTTAAAAAGCTCTATACACAAAAAACCTGGTTTTATCAGTAAAAATAATGTTAAAGATAATGCAAAAAACACCCCAAAACGCACCAGAGACTTTCTAGCGAACAAAATTTTTCAGGGGGAGCATGCCCCCAAACCCCCTAGCCTTCTTGCATACACATTCAAATAACTCTAGCTACGCCCCTGATCTACTAAAAGTATTTTTATGTTAATTTTGCATTAATATAATGATGATTTTTCATAATAATATAAGCTAGTTTGTACTTCATTTCTTCTGCTTTGCATGCCTTTGCATTGAACTAAAGTTGGCTAAATACCTTTGCGTTTGACTCACATACCTACCTTTGCAATTGATTCACCATTGCAATTAGCTGTCTTGGCTAAACTTAACCCACCTTTGCAGTTGACTGGTCTAGGCTAAAATTGACCCACCTTTGCAGTTGGCATGTCTTGGCTTTTGTAATTGGCTGAAATAAATCCACCTATGCAAATGACTGGCTCACAGTGGCTGAAATTGACCCACCTTTGCAATTGAGTGAATGGACTTGCCTTGGCTGAAGTTAAAACCCGACTATTTATGCAGCTGATATTGACTCACATTTGCAATTGACTGAAATAAACCCACATACCTTTCAGTTGGCTGGCCTTGGCTTTAGCAATTGGCTGAATTTAACCCACATTTGCAGTTGACTGGCCTTAACTGAACTTGACCTGCTTTTGCAGTTGGTTAGCCTTGACTGAAGCGGACTCACCTTTGCAATTGTCTGAAATTAACCTACAGTTTCTGTCGGCTGAAATTAATCCACATTTGCAATTGGCTAGTCTTAGCTGAAATAACCCTGGCCACCTTTGTAGTTGACTGACCTTTGCTGAATTGACCAACATTTGCAGTTGACTGGCATTGGCTGAAATTGACTCACATTTGCAATTGTCTAAAATTAGCCCACAGTTCCTGTCGGCTGAAATTAATCCACATTTGCAATTGGATGGCCTTGGCTGAAACTAACCCACCTTTGTAGTTGATTGACCTTTGCTGAAATTGACCAACATTTGCAGTTGACTGACATTAGCTGAACTTAATTTACCTGCGTAGTTGATTGACCTTTGCTGAAATAGATCCACATAAATTTGCAGTTGCCTAGCATTAGCTTAATATGGCACACATCTCTATTTGACTTAACTTTTGACTCACCTTAAATGCTATTGGCTGAAAAAAAAATTTGTAATTATTTATTGGCTGAAATTGACTTGACATTGCAATTGGCTGAAATTGACCCATTTTTGTATATGGCTAGAATTTAATTAACTTAGCAATTGGCTGAAATTGACTTACTTTGCTATTGGCTAAAATTGACCCACTTTTGTATTTGGCTAACATTTAATTTACTTCGCAATTGGCTTGAATTATTTTGACTTACATGTACAATTGCAATTGGCTGAAATTGACTCATCTTTGCAGTTGACTGGCCTAGGTTAAAATTGACCCATTTTTAATCCCCCGCCACGAAGTGGGAGGGGATTATAGGAATGGTGTCCGTGCGTCCGTCCGTAACAAATCGTGACCGCTCTCTAACTTTTTAAGGCATTGGCGGAATTACATGAAACTCATACCAAATGTGTAACTAATAAAGACGACCTGCAGAACCCACATTCCAACCATGCAGGTTCAAGGTCAAGGTCACATTTCAAGGTCAAAGGTTTGAATCTTGAATTTCGTGTCCATTCCATAACATTTTAATGCCTAGGCCAAATTGCATGAAACTCATACCAAATGTGTAACTAATAAAGAAGACATGCAGAACCCATATTCTAACCATGCTGGTTCAAGGTCATGGTCAAAATTCAAGGCAAAAGGTTTGAATCTTACATTTGTGTCCGTTCCATAACTTTTAAATGCCTGGGCTGAATTGCATGAAACTCATACCAATGTGTAACTAATAAAGATGACATACAGAACCCACATTCCAACCATGCCAGTTCAAGGGCAAGGTCACAGTGAAAAGGTGAAAGGTTTGAACCCATCTGCTCCTTAATTTTTTAATGCCATGAACTCATAGCAAATGTGTAACTTATTGGACAATTTCACTGTTCATTAATGCGGCGGGGGATTATAGCTGTCTTTTTGACTGCCTTATTGTATTTGACTTGGATTGACTTACTTTTGCAATTGGCTGAAATTTTTTCGACTTACTGTTGAAATGGGCTGAAATGGACTCTCCTTTGCAGTTGACTGGTCACTTGGTTAAAATTGACCCACTTTTGTAATTGGCTTAAATTCGCTTACTTTTGCAATGGCTGAAATCAACTTACCATTGCAATTGGCTACAATTGATCCACATTTACATTCGGCTGAAATTGGCTCACCTTTTCATTTGGCTGAAGTCAACTCAACTTTTCTATAGGCTGAAATCGACTCATCTTTTCTATTGGCTGAAATTGACTCACCTTGCAGTTGACTAATAATTGACTCACATTTGTAATTGACTGGAATTGACTTAAGTAACTTTTGACTTGCATTTGGCTGAAATTGACTCTGAGCTTTGACTGTGCTAGCATTTGCTTTAGCCTTTGTATGGCAGTTGACTGATTTTGAAAATCACTTGCATCGTTATACTTAATTGCTGATGCTTGTCCGGTTCTCAAGACATTGGCAGAATCTGATATACTACAACTGGTGGAAAATAGATAACTTCAAACCCACAACTTCAAACCCACAACTTCAAACCCACAACTTCAAACCAACAACTTCAAACCCATCATTATTAGAAACAATTAAATGAACCACATCTGTCTTTTACCTTAATAAGACTGGTTAAGATTAACAAAACTGAAGTGCTATTTGATTTGAAACTTATGAAACTGTCATATTGTTACATACTGATTAGTTTTCAAGTTAAGTTGTACAAATAGAACAAACTTAAGATAAAATGTTGTCTCAGTTATCTTATTGTTGCCACTATCTGCTAGACAACGTGTCTATTTATGATGAGGCAGGTCAGCAAAGGTCATCAGTGACAGTGATGGGAAATATAAGTTTGAATACAACAATGAGAGGATTGATTTCTGTGTCACTCCATTATATGACATGATATTTGATTTTTTGTTGAATGATTGATGAAATATTTATTATTTTTTATATAAATGCATGTAGACAACATACCTGGTTGAGTCATAATTTAAGAAATGTGTCATTGTAGGTAATGTTTAACACCTGTAATTGCAATGAGCAGATTGATACAGAATTCTCACAAATCAGTTCACCATTCATGTTTTTCTGTCAGTTTCCTTCTGTCAGTTTCCTTTTCATAGTGTTATTTGTTGTTTGAATCAATGTTAACCTGAGTGACATCCATTTATCACCTTGGAAACCAGCAGTAAAATGGAGCCATTATTCCTGTAAGAAATCAGCTCATCTAGTAGTTTGTCCTGGTAAATTTTAGCTGTTAGTGCAGTTTATCACTTGAGCAGTCTAGCTGTTAGAGCAGTTTATCACATGAGAAATCTAGCTGTTAGTGCAGTTTATCACCTGAGAATTATAGCTGTTAAAGCTGATTATCACCTGAGAATATAGCTGTTAAAGCAGATTATCACCTGAGAATTATAGCTGGTAAAGCAGTATATCATCACCTTATCAATCTACCTCTTAGTGCAGTTTATCACCTGAGAAATCTAACTGTTAGAGCACTTTATCGCCTAAGAAATATAGCTGGTAAAGCAGTATATCATCACCTTATCAATCTACCTCTTAGTGCACTTTATCACCTGAGAAATCTAACTGTTAGAGCAGTTTATCACCTAAGAAATCTAGCTGTTAGTGCACTTTATCACCTGAGAAATCTAACTGTTAGAGCAGTTTATCACCTAAGAAATCTAGCTGTTAGTGCACTTTATCACCTGAGAAATCTAACTGTTAGAGCAGTTTATCACCTAAGAAATCTAGCTGTTAGAGCACTTTATCACCTAAGAAATCTAACTGTTAGAGCAGTGTATCACCTAAGATTTCTAGCTGTTAGTGCACTTTATCACCTGAGAAATCTAGATGTTAGTGCACTTTATCGCCTAAGAAATATAGCTGTTAGAGCAGTCAGTTTATCACCTGAGAATTATAGCTGTTAGTGCAGTTTATCACCTGAGAATTATAGTAATTACAGCAGTTTATCAACTTAGCAGGTTATAATTGTTACAGCAGTTTATCAACTTAGCAGATTATAGCTGTAACAGCAGTTTATCAACTTGGCAGTATAAAGCTGTAAGAACAGTTTATCACCAGGAAAAATCTAGCTGTTAGAGCTGTTCATCACTTGAAAAACATCGAGCTGTTTATCACATGGGAAAATGTAGCTGTTAGTGATGTTTATCACCTGGAGAAATCTAGCTGTTAGTGATGTTTATCACCTGGAGAAATCTAGCTGTTAGTGCTGTTTATCACCTAGAGAAATCTAGCTGTTAGTGATGTTTATCACCTGGAGAAATCTAGCTGTTAGTGCTGTTTATCACCTGGAGAAATCTAGCTGTTAATGCTGTTTATCACCTGGAGAAATCTAGCTGTTATTGCTGTTTATCACCTGGAGAAATCTAGCTGTTAGTGCTGTCTATCACCTGGAGAAATCTAGCTGTTAGTGCTGTTTATCACCTTGAGAAATCTAGCTGTTATTGCTGTTTATCACCTGGAGAAATCTAGCTGTTAATGCTGTTTATCACCTGGAGAAATGTAGCTGTTAATGTTGTTTATCACCTGGAGAAATCTAGCTGTTAATGCTGTTTATCACCCTCAGATACCTAATAGTTGGAGTAGCTTTCTTTTTGGGCATTATTTGGCCTCTGTGAGTTCCAAATTCTATTCTTCATAATTATTTATATGCAATAACTTCATATTTCATTAACAGAATTATCTAGAGTTATTGCAGCTAGCCTTTAATATTGTATGTTTAAACAGTGTGTGATTATGTTATAAACCTTAAGATACTCATGAGGTCAGTAGAATTGTCTAAAGATACGCTAGGGAAACTGTTTAAATATTGAAGGTAAACTTTTCTTGATTATCTCATTTGTATTAAATAAGCGATGTGATGTTCTTCACAGCAGGTCATAGCATTCTTACTAAAATTTGACAACAATTAATGTTGCTTTCCTTCACATGTGGAGAAGTTGCTTGCGTTCCTTGCATGCAGTCAAGAAAACATGTTAGGTGAATCAGCCTCTGTATATAACTAAAACATTGTTGAGAAATGGTGTTCTATCTGAACAAACCATGTTGTTTTTCAGGAGGATACAGAAGTACCTGAGCCTGGTCCAGGACGTAAGTATATACATGTTCATGCAAGTGTTTAACCTTGCCTGGTTATACAGCTCATCAATATTGTCATTTGAACCATAAAAATACTGCTGCATAATAAAAAATACAGTTCAACCTCTGTAGAGCAACACCCTTTGGAGCTGCAAATATTGGCCGTTGTACAGAGGTTGTTATTCTACAGAGTTTGTTGCTCTACAGTGGTTAAATTATTGTAGATATCAGCTTAGGGAAATTTTAAATGTGTTGTTATAGAGAGATTATTGCTCTAAAGAGGTCAGCCATCGAGAGGTTGTACTGTACTGGTTTGCCTATTTGTGGAGCCAACTGGTTCCAAAGGAGTTTGTCCTGTGTTAACTATCTCTCTTTATATTGATATCATTTGTTAGTAATATCAGCAAGTGTTTAAGGTACATTTTATTGGTCATCCTATTGCCAAAATATTAAACAGTTTGTTTGTACATCTACATGATACTCCCAAGCAACTCAACACAATTACAGCTGGGAAGTTTCTACAAGAATTGTATACATTGTCTTCATTTTTGCATATTGTATTGCTATACTTGCTGTGGTCTGTATTCCAGAGGTACAATTATGTATGCAGCATGTGGGTATTTGTGGATCAGATGTACATTACTGGCAACATGGGGCCATTGGTGACTTTATTGTGAAAGCTCCCATGATACTGGGACATGAGGCTGCAGGTGTTGTTAGTAAACTAGGGGCTGGTGTGAACAGCCTAAAAGTGGGTAAGTATTTTGTGAAACAATACGCAAAATTGAATAGTTTTCTTAAAAACTCCTATATACATGTACTCTATACATAATTACTGCAAAAGTTAAATCAACAATTACTTGTCCCGGACAAGTGTTAATTTCACAGACTGTAATTCTTAGTGCGTTTTCGTTACTGATCAATAAGAAGGTTTTGCCTTTCGAAAATGGCTATTAAAATCTGATAGGACTATATAAAAGCCAGAATATTCATGCGGTCCCGTTAAATATTGTCACACTATAATGGTGGACTGTAGGTTTTCATTGATTTAGATTTTGCATCATTTTGATACTTGGGTAAAATTAAAGAAATGTGTGACTTATGTTGCTTTATATTCACATCTTTCTCTAATTTTATAAATAAAACCATGCCTAACTTGTCATGAACGACTCCTCTATGTAGCCAATAGAGACTCAAGGTGGTTTAAATATTGCTTAGAAAAGTGACACAAAGTTATGTTGTTAAGTCTATTGACTTAAATGTTGCTAACAAAGTCTTCAAAACACATGTAGTTGGTATGATCAGTCTGACAAAAAATACTGACAATTGAATTTATTTAGTTGCAATTCAGCTGTTTAATTGTTTGCATACTATAGTTCAGTTTTGAACCCTGAGCCATGACCTTTCCGACTAGTCCATTTTGGCGGGTATTACGTCCGGAGGTCATTATTTATTGATATGGTTCTTTTAGATATCTGATTGTAATCGAATTACAGTTTAGTGCAGTCGGCAACGATCAGAATTTCTAACCCAGAAATCGTTGGTTCCAATCCCCACTTCGCTCATTTTTTTAAATTCATTGTTTTATGTTCTTTAAAGAGATCATAAGTTAAGGTATTTTTTAGTTTTTAAATATAATTTATCCATGAAAATGTGTCGATTCAATTTTTTTCATTTTAATTTATTTCGATTATTTGTGTATTACGAGCTTACTGGCAATATAATATCATATTATGCTGATTAGCCGTCATAATGTTCTACAATATACATGTAACACATATGGTTTGTCAAATAGATCTATACTAGTAGTTCACGAATTTTTAAAGTTGTGTGCATTAAAAAAATATAAAATAAAAAACATGTTGGTGGGATTCAAACCTGGTCTGACAAAAAGTTATTTTACAATGTACCAAGCGCTTTACCGTCACGACCATTCAGACATATGAAATATTTGGCCTTAATTGTATCACTTATCTTATTGATCAAACCTATACCAACCTATATGGATTAATGGTTAAAATCTTAAAAGTGCAGTCACAGCTCAAAGCTCGAAAATGAACTATATAAAGTATGTTATGTATACATAGTCTGCCAATGATAACACTAGCCTTTGTTTACAAATAAAATTGGAAAAATAAATGTATTTTCTATGTCCATTTTTGTTCAAACTTGTGTATAATTACTTTTAATGCATATAAACTTTCAATCTATGCTGATAACAAGTGGTCAGTCGACGGTGCAGTGTTTATATAATCAATGTTTGTTTACTGATAAAGCTAGAGTTATCCCCGGCAAGCTGTATGTATGGCTGATTTTATGTGCATGTTGCCATATCTATTCATTATAGGTGACAGAGTAGCCATTGAACCCGGTGTACCATGCCGATCATGTTCAGATTGTAAGAAGGGACGTTACAACTTGTGTCCTGATATGAAGTTTTGTGCGACACCACCAATACATGGAAACCTCGCCAGATTCTACGTACATGATGCAGACTTCTGTTACAAGTTGGTCTTATATTGATTTAAATAAGGTTGTTGTTTGTTTGATATTCAACAACAAGATTAAATTGTAAAATGTATATTTAGAAATCATTTTGACTATTCCCGTCCCTAGATTTGCAACTCATTGCCACCCATTTCAGTAGTGGAGCATTTAGAAAATTTTCCTCAAAAAATGCCACCATACAACAGATAAATAGGTAGCTTTTGTGGGTCTCATGTAAACATTCTCGTGCATTACAATACCATTTGTAAAATGTTCATATATTTTGAAATGCTATATAACTTGTTTGTAATGAATAACTTGTTTGTAATTAGCTATATATGTGGTTCATGGGCCAAGGGCAACTGTATAAAATGTCATAAAAAATATTAGGAAGGGTGGCAGTAAGTGGAGTATTAACGCAAATTTATACCTAATGCCACTCATATGGTGGCAATTTGGTTTTCTACTAGTTTCCACCTTATGCCGCTAGAATGGTGACTGTATCCGATATATAACCCTGTCACGATCATGACGTCTTTGATGATACAGTTTTCAGTGATGAAATCTAGATCTACATTCCATTCTACTTACATGTATTTAATGTAACCTTCAAATGATGTACATGTATATTAAATAGTTTTCTCCATTATTTCTTTTTCATACTTTTTTATCACATAAATACCGTGATATTCCATGTGAGAACAAATGACGGAACAATGTTCTCCAACACGTGTGATAACAAATGTGTGACGTCACCAGAATTTCGGCGCGAAAACGTAACGTCGCCGGCTTAAATACGTTTTTATTGACATTGTATTGATTCGGTAACTATAGTAATGTGATAAAAAGAATCTGTCATGAGTTGTCTTTGATATCAACATTTCTTAAACTCATCGTGAAAACACATTATTAAGCTCGCCTAAGGCTCGCTTAATAACATGTGTTTTTCTAGACTTGTTTAAAAAATGTTGATCTCCAAAGACAACTCATGACGGATTCTATATGTACGCAATGTCAAATATACATTTATCACATGACTTTCGTTGTATTCGGGTTAGTATAACAAGTATGTATATTCTTATGCTACACTAATATAGTATCTCTAAGTGTAGCATAACATTCATATGACATCACTTTATCACATGAATGACGTCATTTTATCCTGTAAATGACGTTATTTTTGGCATCGTGTATATAACAGGCTACGCTTTTAAACAGAAAGATGTGTATTTTCGTGTTGTTAGTGTCATATAATCAAAAGAATATAACACTCATTGCCATTTGATGCAAACTTTATATTGAACTTGTTCAGCTAATATTATTAAATTCGCCAGAGGTTTGCTTAATAAAATGTCAAGAACTCATTTAATATAAGTTTATATCAATTGACAACAGGTGATAGATCCACTATGTATGACTTTTTATTCCATCATCTTTTATTGTAATGACATAATTATACATGTACTATACTATGACATTATATTGTAGATTACCTGATCATGTGAGTACAGAAGAAGGTGCCTTGTTGGAACCTCTATCTGTAGGTGTACATGCATGTCGTCGTGCTGGGGTCACACTGGGTAGTAAGGTGCTGATCTGTGGAGCAGGTATGTCAGGCCCGTAGCCACACCGAGGCGCTAGTCTCAGTGAAAATTTGAGAAATTACCAAAAATAAGCATGTTTTTAGAATAAATTGCCTCAAATAGACCCTAGAAAATATTTGCCTTGGTTCTTATTTTGTCTCTTGATACGATCCTGTATGTATTGTGGTGATTTCATTTGCTTTCACACAAGTCTGGTGTAATTACAGTAAAACAAGCTCTCTACAACAACACCTTCAAAATTTACCTTAGGTGATAGTTACTATAAATTTAAACTCTGTTGAGTACCAACCACTACATAACAGCCAATAATAGCAGCTCCCAAAGGATGTTACTCTACTGAGTTTGTACTGTAATTAAGAAAACTATATGTGCGGTTGACCTTTGATCAGTTAGAATTTGAAGAAATTTCAATTGTTTAATTTCGACTTATTTTACAGAAATGTGAATATAGGATTGAAATTTAAGTTAAATTTTATGTGAAGTACTAGTATGTAAGGTCACCGCATGTATCGTGGTTGATTTCATTTCACACAAATCCAATTATTCAATTAAGAAAAAACAACTTCATGGTCCCTTAAAAAATGATCAAATGGAGAAAGAGCAATTTAATGTTTTAGATCCGAAAATGACGTAAGGTCACAATATTTTGATGTCAACTTGGAGGGGCTTATGTTACATGTACTTATTAAAACACTGATATTATGTGAACCTTTCGTCGTAGCAAGTTGAAATTTTATATGTGGATAGAGGAATGATGAGAATGTATTTAGTGTGCGTTTTCATTAATAACATTGCATTAGTTTTACAGCAAATTCTATCGTCCGGGTATTAAATGAACATCCCTCATACATGTACAATGTAATGATTAAATATTGATAAAAATGAACTATATATGATTTTAGGACCCATTGGATTGGTGAATCTTCTCACTGCCAAGGCTTGCGGTGCATCACAAGTGTGTTTGACAGGTTAGAATGTTACATAATCAGGGGTTCTACTAGCTTCTGAATCTGAACGGTCATTTTGATACTTTTGACTAAACTTTACAAATTTATAGGCAAAATATTCATGATTTTAAGAGAAATTGACCCTTCAAACCAAGATCCTTAGGGTCCAAATGTGGCTTTTTAGAATTTTCAAGGGTCAAAACCTCTACTCCCGAGTCAAATGGGACCCCTGATAATACGTAAAAAAAGACCGTCAGTAATATTTTGTCCCCTGTTTTGTCCATCCTTCAAAGGATTAAAATGATAATTATACAGCTGAAGTTACTAATTACAAGTAACTGTGTTCTGTTTCATAATCTGTACACAAACAGATAAATATACTGAAGAAACTATGAATAATTGTCTCCTGTTTCGTGCTTCCCTGGGAAACAGTATATTAATATTGCATTAGGTCAAGGGATATAAGCGATGTGAACGCAAATATTCATATTTCGAAATAGTAAAGTTCGTGAAATAAAATGCTGTTAATCGAAATTTCTAGACTGAATTTATTAATTACTCAATTCTTAAAGAAGATAGCTTTACATTTATGACAAAATGAATTGCCATCTTATTCTCAAGAGTGTTGTTATTTATAGGTTTTTGTAGTAGTATTCGGACGCCTTTGATTCTACTCTAAAGACAACCTTCAAGGTTTTACTTTGTGCATAATTATCCAATTACCTCCCTTTATGCTCCCAACAACCGTTACAATATTATGTTACAGATTTGGATGACAAAAGATTAGAAATGGCTAAAGTACTGGGAGCAGATAATGTTGTAAAAGTCACATCAAGTGATCCCAGAGATATGGCAGATATTATTGAAAAATGTTTCGGTGAAAAACCTGCGATAACAATAGAATGTAGTGGTGCCCCAGCCAGTATCAGAACAGCCATTTATGTGAGTTATATTTATAACACAATAATTATTTAAGATATAATCATAAATGAATACAGTGGAACTCACTCATAGCAAATTCGCTTATAACGAGAACTCGGTTATAGCGAAAGAAACAAACAATCCCCGTTTGCATCATTCTTTATTTCAATGTACAACCACCCGCTTATAAGAAAATCGGATATAATGAAAAATCTGTTATAACGTAATGATTTCTAGGTCCCGTTGAAGTATTTTGTGTGCATTTCTGCTCGGTTATAACAAAGGTGGTAATTGTGTGAAATAAGTTTGTGCAAACAATCTTAATAAGGTGTTAAGTGGTTGCGCCTCGGGCATTCAACAATACAAAATCACTGACCAAACTAATAATTATACCCTTAAACTTCGTTAAATTTACTAGATTATTATTTTTTTGTAAAATGGAAATGAAAGTAAAAACGGGTGATGAGATACATGTGCTTACCATGTCACCTAGTCAAAATCGTCATGGGTACTCACATTAGGATAATAATTGCATTGTTTGAATGATTCAAAGTGGCTCATCCTCAGAACCTTCCAATTAGTGGACACGTTATGTAAAAATATTGTTTTAACATTATAAAAGCAATATTACATTGCTGTTGTCAGTCCTTCAAATGATAGTTATAGCTGCATCCGTGGTCCAGTGGTTAATGCTCGACTCCCAGTTATGGCAGGTCATACCCTTACATATACTATGTAGTAGAGGAGACATACAATGATTTTGTGACGGACATTATTCTGACTGTCTGGATTGATGTCACAAAGTTTGTCCAAGGATTTCAATAAAAGTTCAGATTACTTGGAACCAGCCTAGTTGTACATAATTCAGGAATTTTTAGGTCAGATGAATATTGCCAGAGTTATGGCTCTTTGTGGGAGACATACTTATTTGTGTCAAAAACCCTTCTAGTTGGAAAGTGATTGTTGACTGAACTATATATACTTTTGTTACTGCTGTAAACCTAGAAATTTCACACAATTTAGTTTAGGGGAGTTCGCAAGTGGTAGAATTTCGCGAAATTTAATCACCGCAACAGGGCTAAAAGCATTAATATCGACATTGTGGAAAACTTTAAAAAATTTGTAGTCGCTAATATGCCAAAGTAAATTGGTTAAAAGTATCAATAAATAAATGTATTTTATGATACAGAGTACAAGATCGGGAGGTTGTGTTGTATTGGTAGGTTTAGGACCAGCTGATGTCACCTTACCTATAGTAGATGCTGCCGTACGAGAGGTGGATATCCGTGGTATATTCAGATATGTCAACTGTTACCCTACAGCATTAGCTATGGTTGCATCAGGTGGGTGATGTTGCATGTTTAACATAGAGTTGTATAGTGTGAACATATTAACCTGGTCCTCAAACCTCCTATCAGCATAATTTAACAGTTGATTTCTTGTTTATAAATGAATTTCAGCCTTTATTTTCATAAGCAGAGAGTATTAAGAATACAAGTAATAAAGTAAACTTATCTAAATGGCCAGTAAGGCATGACTTTCTGGTGAAAATGAATGTATTCCACACCAGAAGCTTGTAATATATTCATGCATGAAGGTCAAGCATTGGGTTAATTTGTTGAAACTATACCTGTCATCACTTCATTTAGGTAATTCAGACTATCATCAGGAAGAAATCAATATTTTATAAGCACTGATGTGTTTTCCAATTCATCGTATAGTGATGTATTGCAAGTTTATGTATCAACATTACCAGAAGTTTAAACCAAACCTTGGATCTACTCTGTTGTATTGGTTGGTATCTTCAAAGATCATTATATCAAAGACATTGAAATAAATATAAGCGGCTTAAAGCCTAAATGAAATACAGGAAGTGTAATGTCCCATATGTGTACCATCTAGCTACCAGGTCTTGGCAGTTCTACTGTTGTAGTATATGCGGTATTATTATAATGATTCAAAGCAGATGTGAGCTGAGAAAACTGGCAACTGGGAAATATGGCTGGAATTGCTTGTGAGGTAGTTTTTGGTGCTTTGGCTCTGTCATGATTTTGTCAAAAAATGTCCATGATTGCACTGTTCCTCCATGTTGCCTTCAAATTAACATTGATTGTTTAGATATACGTTATGTTATATTACAGGGAAGGTTGATGTGCGCCCTCTGATTACACACAGGTATCAGTTAGAGGAGACATTGGAAGCGTTTGAGACAACACGTCGTGGAGAGGGCATCAAAGTGATGATAACCTGTGCCCGATCGTAGTGCGCTAACACGTAGTGGTGCTCTTAACTGACTTATTACCTGTAATATGTACTGTACGGGTGGGGGGGATGAAGATTTTCATATGATTATGACAACAGTAATTTTAGTCATAGATTATATGTCTAATGCTTTAGATTGGGGTAAAAGTATATTTAGATTTTATATAGCATCAGATCATTTTGTATTATTCCAGTGTATACATATGTGCTGATACATGTATATGTAAGTTGTAAATAATTGTGCGTATCAGTCATTTGATAGACTTTATGTTTCATACATCAATAAATGATTGTATCACACTATACTGCAGTATTTTGTCACTCTCTCTGTTACCTTCATTTTGATCTGTTGAATATGCATGGGGCTAATAAACAGAAGCCATCGTTAGACTTTACTTACCATCTTTGTTTGCCAGTGATAGATTTAAATTATGGCATAATTATGATTGTAAAGCTAAGAGATAGCTTCTCTATATTCACCATATGGACATTACAGGTTAAAACCTGTTTTCTGGGATGACGGAATTTATTGAGCGGCAATGTGCAAGATATTCCGAATATACGTGAGGGTGGTTGTTGCATATTGCGTATAGAGCAACCAGGTACAATAATCACAATTATTTTAGCCGAATGATAAGAATTTGTAAAAAGTCTTGCTTGAACACAATGACAACACTATTTGTTGACCTCACTGACAATATTTTTGCCAAAATTATATGTTTAACTTGATAAATGCCTATATACATATGTATATTTAGATCTTTGCCTCAAGCGTCTTCGTGATACTCACCGCTTACCAGGCTTATAAATATAGACAAGATATCAGCTGTTTAATATATTAGGCTGATAGAAGGCCAAGGATCATGTAAAAATCTCCATAATAGAACTACCTGCTAGAGGGGTTAAAATGTACTTTCTAAAGGGAGACCACTGCATTAGATATTAATCTTGAGAATTGTTAATTATCTCCCTTGGTGAGAAATTTCCTGAAGATTTGGCATCAATTATAATATTGATGATATTTGTCCTTTAGGGAGTTAAAGATGTTTGTGTGATTTTGTTAGCATTGGTGTGTAATCCAGAAACACTGGAAAGATCAACAAACTGCTATACATAGTTATACTCACCTAACATAGAAACACAACTCAATACTTTGTAACTGTCATTTTATTAACAACATTTTTAAAGAAGAAAAAAACGTATTTAAAAAGTTAACGTGGTTGGATTATAGATTAATTAAGTGCTGATATCACATTTAAAATGTTTACATCTTGAAACATTGCCAACTTTCCTAGGTTAATGCATCCTATTGATATGCAGGTCCATAGTTGTTTGGTCGCATATCAATATATGCACATCTTTCTAGGGGCGAAATCAATCCCTCCAGCATTGCTTAAGAAACTCTATATTAATTGTTGTTGCTTCAAACAAATTGATTCTAAATCATTATGAAAAATGAAGTTGTGCTATATTGTTGTCTTATAATGTTCCCCTTTTGTCAAGCTTTTTTCACTTTTCCGTTTCCACTGCTAGATATCTTTAGCTGTGCCCATATTAGAGTGTTCATAATTCGGAAAAGAGATTTACTGATGTCGTTCCTGCTTGTTTAGATCTATGACGTAAAAGGGGAGAATAGCAAAATGGCGTATATTATACATCTATCTCGTTTTCACTCAGTTGTACATTTTCACTCAGTTGTACATAACTACATGTAGTAGCATTTTGGCAGACGATACTAAGAACTGGTGGGAAGTCCGTTACAAGCGACATAGTCATGGACTGTGGTTGGGATACATTGGTTGGTGACGTCAGCACGCATTTATAATTCTTTGGATAAAGAGAGTGCAAATTGGCAACATCCAAAAATAAATATTTGAATGTGCTTGATAAACATCTGCTAATGTTATGCATTGTATGTAGAACAACTAGAGTAAGAAATATGCATATAATTATCGGTACAATGTATGTAGATGAACGACAACGTCCGTAAACAGTGTGATTTTGTCATAGATTAATGCGACATGAATATCACAATGTAGTTCATTGCAATACAGTATGGGTGTACATAATGGCTTGCAAAAGACAACTGGCCATGTGGTTCCTTCAGTTGACTATGTCAGACGTTTCTACAGATGATTAGCCCAGTCACTCTACAACGTATTATAGCAACGTTTGTTTTATTTAGATATTTTAACTGGGCGCGCTGTGGCATTGAGTGATATTATCCCCGGAATGACGATAATGGCTCGAAGGCGTCAGCGTCATGCAATGCCACAGCGCGCCCATATATTGAACTGTTTAATACACATGTTCCAGCGAAGTGTAGACATGAAAACATTTAATTTCAACAACTTTGATTTCATATATAGAATAAAGTTTACTGATCATCAAGCCAACTACGTTGTAGTGTGGTTGGGCCATAATACGCATTATGCATGTCAGGTTGGCTGTACGCAATTATCTAACGTCGAAGCATGTACATTTATATACGAGTATGCGCATTGTTAAATACATTTCCTGATAGAATGGTTATAGATATGTTTTTCAAACGTATACAATTCTTACACATGTGCTGGCCTAGCAATGAAATATTTTATAAATTATAATATTTGGAGACAAAGTATTCCGTACACTTGATTCATACATAAATACCACGTACGTCTAGAAATCGCTGGCTTAGAATAAGAAGGTCGTAAACCTTATAGGACTCGTGCATATTTGAAATCGGCATCTCAAGGCGCTTCTTATGAGCCTATTTATTTTCGTGAAAATCGTAAGTGGTCATGTTGACCTAACTGAAATTGAAAAGGCTTGTTTTTTCCCATAAGTAAAGAGTAGTTTTCAGACAGGGTTTTCTTGTTTTCTCAAAATAGTGTTTTTGTACTTATGACCTTCTAATTCTAAGCAAGCGACATTACCTTGAAGGGAGTCATTCCCCGTTATGCTTTTGAAACAAATATGATGCATGTAATTACATTGAAAAGCTGATACTGAGAATACATGTACTAATATCATATCTATATAAATCAACAGTGTAAGTGAAGTATTTTGGTTTCTAAGCTTGAAGACTTTCAATTTATGTATGACGTAAATTTTATAACATAATTATTATAGATAAGAAGTATTTTAAAATTTGAAAGCATTCATCCAACTACATACATACAGTGTAAAATACGTCAACTGTTTCAGCATGTCAAATAAGAACAATATACAGTTGTGTAACATTCTAGTAGTAATTAAACGCTTCACGGATATTTTACAAACAAACATCTAACCAAGCAGGAGTCACGTAAATTGCTTAGATATAAATAATGTAATAAGTTGCCATTTCATCAAACACAAACTCGCACTATATTCACGGACATGCTTCATAGTCAATGCAAAACGTTGGATATGTTTTGCTTACATGTTCCAGAATATTTTCAACGCCTCTTATCAAAGTTTTTTGCAACAAGATAAGTTGACATATACAGTAATTTTCACAAGCTAACTGATAATCTTCCTCACTCGCCAATGCTGTAAGGAAACATTCAGCAGCTTCTTCGAAAAGACATAATTCCATCATTGCATAACCGAGCAGGGAGTGCATCAGTGGTATATCATAGTCCAGCACATCCTCCATTAAACAAACCAGATTTATTTCTGCTTCTTCCATCTCATGCATGGCTTTGTGACAGAGAACTAACAGATACCTGGCTAAACATGAGGCTGGTAAGCAGATCTCTTCCTGTGTATCGACCTCGTCTTGTAGTAGTTCTGGCAGTGTGACCTTCTCTAAACCTCTATACACTATGTGAGAGTTAATATTGTCATTCGTGAGCGCATTCCAAAGATGAACAGTTGCAGTTTCAAAATGACATTGACTGTACAAGAAATTACCATATTTTATACTGACTTCAACGTTGTTTTCAAGCTTAAGAGCTTCTTGGAAATACGCGTCACTGGCATCGTACATTTCTGTCTCATCAGCGAAACTATCCGATAAACATGCTTTTACATACGAAATAGCAGCCAGATTGCCTAGAGTTGTGCACATTTCTGGACCGAGTTCACCTTTGTGAATCTCTCTAAACACTTCCAAACATTCTTTATACGACTCAATCGCTTTATCAACATCACCAGCGGACGAATGCATATGACCTAGTTGATGTAGCGTGTGAATCAAATCGCCCTTGATATCCTCCCCCATTACCTCTTGCATGTCATGTGCTTGTTCTAGATAGTGTACGGCGTTCTGGTATTGTTGCATACTAAGATGAGCTTCAGCAGATTTACTCACCAGGTGGTTGTGGATAGTCATTTCATCAGATGCACAGTTTGGATCAAATACTTCATCGAACGAAATAGAACTTTCACATTCTCCATATTCCAACGCTTCATTGTAGAACTGCAAAGCCGCTTTGTAATCGTATTGGGCAAAGTAGCAATCTCCAAGAATCTGAAGTACTCTCATAAACTGTCGCCTTTCTCTGCTTTTTGATGATTTCATCAATGATCGAGCGATCGATAGGTATTTCATAGCTTTATGTTGAAGACTGAGTACGTTGTATGAATTTCCCATCACATACAATGTCTGACAAACTAACCAAAATTTCTGTTTGTCCAAACGAGGCATGCTGTCATTGAAAAGTTCGCAATATGTCTCGTACCCTTGATAACACATTGATACACATTTATGATAGTTTTTCATCTTATAGTACGTGATACCACACAGCGATTGCAACATGCCGTTCAGGAATGTTCTCTTAAATCCGTATGCACATCGAACCATATGAAGAGCGGTCTCGAACACTGAGGCTGCTCTTGGGTACACATGAAGCATGAAGCTAGACACACCCAACATACATAGCACGTGAGCATTTTCCATTAGAGAATCTTTCCCGAACACATTGTATGTTCTAAACATACCAAGTGCTTTCTCATAACATTCGAGTGCTTTATCATAATCTTTCTGCATGAAGTGACAGTCTCCTAGTCTCATCACAGCTTTGGCAAACATGTCGATCTGCTTCTCATCAGCTTCGTAACAATCTAACAGAGATATAGCTTCAGAATAGCACGTGACCGCCTCCTCAACGTTCCTGTCTTCATTGTTTGACGAAAGTGATGACGTCATCTGTGATATATGTGACTGCACGGAACTTGATGTGGAGGTAGAATGGGAATCACTTGCGTCTTTCTCAAAGAAGTCGCAGATTGCAATGATGACGTCATCGAAAACCGAGTCCTCGTGGTTTTTACCAACTATGTAACCGTTTCCCAATTCAATTAACGCCACGGCGATTTCGAAATTAGCTTCCTCGTCTTGTAAGTCGCGGTACGTATTCAAAGCCTTGTTAAGTAATACAAGACCTGAAGACGACTTACCCTGCTTAGATTTGACAGTACCCAAATTTTTCATTATTCGAGCACTGAATCTCAACATACCAGCAGTACCGTCTTGAATTGCATCAATAATGTCTAAAATCTTTTCATAAACAATTTCAGCTTTTTTATACTCTTCTTCTTGTACAAGTTTATCAGCTAATCGACAGAATGACCTAGCTAATGTCAGACTAATACTATGAGCATGTAATGGTGATACAATGTCTCTTGGTTCGTGATGTTTCCTTCTAGTTTTCTCTGATTTCTCTTGTTGATAGATATCGGTCGTTTCCTTTTCCATCTCAGACGTTTCTACGTCACTATCATCTGTCTTTTCTTTATTAGACACTACCTGCACAACACTCTGAAAATCACAATTTCTACGCTCGTGTAAGAAAAAGTCCCAACCTTCATTGTCAGAAGACGCAAGTTCGAATTCTAAGGAATAATCAGAAATTGGAGATTCTTGTTCTTGTTCTGTAACTACCGTGGTTTCATCTGCTCCGATTTCGTCAATACCATGTAGATCACTGTGATCCCAGTCCAGAGAGTCATGAGAGCCACCGCTCAGAATACTTTCTGTTTCGTCCGTTTCTGCACTTTTGTTTGATTTTAGGACCTTTTCTGTACAGCCTTTGGAGTCTTTTGTTTGTAGACGATCTTTGCAATAGAACTGGAACTTTGCTAACCAGTCAACCGCGACATCAGAGTCATCTGAACTTTGTTTGCGTAATCCTTGGTCAGTAACTCTATAACTCATGCCTGGTACCAGCAAATATTGTGGCATGGTGGAGCTTAACGGAAATAGATTCTGTTTCCGTTGTTGTGTCGGTGTATTTGGCAGGGAAAATGACTGGAATGGGTCGAAGAAGTTTGCGTCATGCTTTAAGCAATTGTATAATGCCCGAGTAAAAGCATCTTCAAGCGGACGACATTTTAGTTCAGACGCTTGCCGCTGTTCCTGGTACCAGTCTGATGCCTCGTTATCAAGTTGGTTCTCTAATTCGGAGTCACAAAACTCAACCGTATACTGAAGTAAAGCGATAGCATGCATACACAACCATTGCCATTCCAGTGGATTGGATCGACACATTCGACTGCGTCTGATGCAAATATCCGCCAGACCCGTGAGCGTTTCTACTAGCAGACGACCACTGTCTTCTGGCTTTTCCTGAAATCGTAATGTTACATTAAATTCGCATCTTGTGAACGGAAGTAATCAGTTTTCATTACATAGGAAACTGCTTAGCTTGGAACTATTCAGGAACTGACATGACGAGTTTTGTATTGTGTTTGCCCGTCTAATGAATTATTTTCTTAATGTGAAATAAAAACAATTTGTGAAGCAATCTTGGGATTGAAGGAAAAGAAACATTATTAATATTTTTGTATCAATATTCCCGTGTAGTTCGGCAATTCTAACCAATGGATGGCGTTATTTACGACCCGGAGCGACAATTAAATTCTCTAAAAGCTCTATCTTCAAAAATTATCTCGCGACAAAATGCAACTAAAGCACATTCTAATCTTTCAATTTAATGTTCTAAGGAGGTTCGATTTGGGAATTTGAGATATGTTAAGGTTACTGGCATTAACGTTTATATCGATTTGCCAATGTACTGTGAACGGTTTTGCAATCAAATTGGTTCACAAAATGTAGAACTTTATTGTGTGGAAAGTTCTGTTGGTCGGATTGATTCAAACGATGACATTTGATACATCCCTGGTTAATAACAGATCCGCCGTTTGCAGTGTGATATATGACATATTCCTATAGGGTAATATCGACTGGTTATTGAGACATTCAATTATCTCCAACAAAATCAAAACTTTCAGATGTAAAGATGCGGTTAGAATAGAAATGTGTAGGCGTTACTAGTAGCCAGGTTGGCTGAATGTTTCCATTCCTGCATAGGTTTTGATTAAAAGTTTGAAATATAATATTTTAGAATAAATATCGGAATGATTAACTATAGCGATGTCCTAGAGATAAACATTTTACAAACTAAGCATTTAAGCAAATTAGGAAATTACTGTCAAATTACAAATATTCACGATGGATTATTTTCGTTAATTTCCAGGATGAAATAGCAATTAAATCCCCTCGAATAATAGACCTAAAATATACTTGACAACATATTTTTTAATTAATATTATTAAAATCCACGAATTTGAATTTAATAAATCACAAAATTACCATTTTACCAAAATCCGCGAAAACTATTGATTTTACAGTAACCTACCTGTATCTCCTTGTAGAGTTTAATGAAGGCTGTTTCTGCTTCATCAAACCTTGAAGAATTCAGGAAGTCACGTGCTTCCGCCAACATCTCTGTCAGATCAGAGGAACATGAATCACTTGTACTATCATCTTTCTCATCAATGGCCATGCTTTTACTCATCTGGAAAAGTAAACAATAAACATGTTGATTTTACCACGATATTGAGCATGTGCCTCACTGCACACGGTCCCTCCCTCCTAGGTTACCTAACCTCTCCAGCTCTGCCACAATGCTAGCCTCCCGTTATTGTTACAATGACTCCCCCCCCCCCGCTATGGTCACCGTGACCCCTCCCTCCCAGGTACCATTGTCTCTCTAGCTCTGTCACTATACCTTCCAACCTCTAAAACCACCGTGACCCCCTCTCATGGCCTCGTTAGTTACATTGCCTCTCCAACTCTGTCACCATAGTTGCCTCTCCTAGGTCAGCATTACTCTCTCCCTCTAAAGTCAAAGTGACTCCCTCCCTCCCATGTCACCATGACTGCCTCCCGTGTCACATAGACTCCCTCCCAGTTCACCGAGATTCACTCCCTTTCATGTCAGGCTGACTCCCTCCCTCTCACGCCAGCTTGACCCCCTCCCTCTAACGTCATCCGCAGACTCCCTCCCAGTTCACCAGGACCCCTCCCTCTCCTCCTATGTAACATAGCCTCTCCAGCTAAGTCACAAATCTTGTCTCCCTGGTAAACTAATCACGGATTTTGGTTGCCGACAGACATTAATCGTTTGTACACCATAAATAATGTACATTAATTTAATTTGTTGTAAAATACGAGAAATTGGGTACATTTCATTAAACTGGAAGAGGCGTAAAATTAACTTTTATCGACTAAAGTGGAAACCACACTCAATTATCGGATATCGTATTTCTCCACAAGTTGCTGTTTGCGACACAGATAGGAAAATTGTGAGCTACATTAGGCAGTAGAACTTAATTTAATTCTCCTGACAGCGCTGAACAAAAGGCCCGAGTTCATTGCCCCATATACATTGTATGTTTCATTCGTATTGTTCTGGCAGGCGACCCTCTTCTTGACGTGTACGCATAACCAATGTCAAAATCATTACAGCTCGATATCAACCTTTTATTCCGGACTATCAAAATACATGTTTTGCTTCCCCCATCGGAAATTTAAAAATCCATATTTATCCTCAATCGGAAAGCATTTATGGTAATAACTGGATCGTCCGTTCATGAAGCGTACTCTGGGTTGCGTAACTGGGTTACTTTGTTAAATTTGCTGTCATTTCCACAATCGGATAATCTCAGCTACTTTTTCCCCCCGAAAAGTCGTGCAGATACAATAGTTATGTTGCGATATTGCCGCACAGCAGAGGGATATGACGTAATATAACGCCGTCCAAATGCAAGCGCTCAGCTTAAACCGAGTAGAATTGGTTTGTTTGTCTGAACTCAATGCTGTTTCTCACCTAACCAGTTTTCCTGGACTGCATTGTAACCAGTACAAACTTACCCTTCCACAAGGAACTGGTAACTTCACCACATGTACAGTAGAGTATAATCGAAATTGTTGTCAAATTTTGATGAAAAGGGGCATGAATGATCTGCTGTGACCGGGAAACAAACCCGGATTGCCAGATTACATATCCAGGACACAAAGCACTTGGCCACGGCCGCGACTGTTTCAATTCAAGATGGTACGAATATTAACTTACCGTTACATGTTTGAATTCTTGCCTTGGACTGGTAGGTGAAAGTTGAGTGGCTAGACGATTGCAGGCATGAAGTATTTTCCTCGATGACGTGTCACTTGTAATTGTTTGTTTAGGGTACCTGAAGCTGGACATCTTATAGGCATTGTTGATAATGCCAGGTACACCTGAAAATACATGTGCTAAATATAGTAACAGAGGTGGTAATTACGGGTACACCTGAAAATAGATATGCTAAATATAGTAACAGAGGTGGTAATTACGTGTACACCTTAAAACACATGTGCTAAATATAGTAACAAGAGTGATAATTTCGGATACACATGAAAATACATGTGCTAAATAAAGTAACAAACGTGATAATTGCAAGTAAATCTGAAATTGCATGTGCTAAATATAGTAACAAACGTGGTTTTATCAAGTACACCTGAAAATGCATGTTCTAAATATAGTAACAAACGTGATAATTGCAAGTAAATCTGAAATTACATGTGCTAAATATAATAACAAACTAGGTTTTATCAAGTACACCTGAAAATACATGTGCTAAACATAGTTACAAGCGTGATAATTGCAAGTAAATCTGAAGATACATGTGCTAAATATAGCAACAAACATAAAACGGGCAACAGAAAGTGTTTTACGTAAAATTAAGTACATTGTATGTACAAATGTACACGGAAAAAAGTATCCATAAGTAAGCTTACATTTCAAGAAACCAGACAACTTCTAACTTTCTATTATCTAAAATAATTGGCGCCAAACAGATCCAGTTGAAGGTAATTCATCAGCCGACATAATTATGCTTCCACGAGAAGCAGAGGGTACGAGCGTGTGCAGGGATTTCCTAAACTGTCTGGTACATTGACTGAGTTACTGATAGCCAACATAATCCATTGAAGAAATTATCAATTCATGTTGACAGAGTACCTAATAGCATTATAGTAAACCGTCGCCTTAGAAGTGCTACAGGCGGATGCATCTCCCTATATTATCTACTATTAAAAATAACAATATGAAAACTGGCAATAGAGACTATTGACAACAATTTTACGCTAATTCAGTTACATTGTAGAAACTGCACATGAGTGCTATTGCATTATTTAATAATGTACATTTTGTATATTGGAAACAAAACATGCATTGTACACTTACTTGTTTATATATAGTAGAATATCATTAACTTTGAAAATATTGACAAATTCCACTACGGTGTATTGTATGATTCAATGCCTTTATTGACAAGTTAAACACCAAGCTGTGGCATAATTATGAATATTGCATATCAGGCTATCTCAATTTACTTTAAAGTTTCCGACCAGGAAAGTTCTTTAGCGACAGTTTGCTTGACGAACATGCATTCAAAGGCTATTTGTCCTTCGCGTTAGAACGGGGGTGTATGCAGAAATGCACCCAAGGCTATTTTCCCTTCATCTTAGAACAGGAATGTATGCAGAAATGCACCCAAAGCCATTTTCCCTTCACCTTAGGACAGGAATGTATGCAGACGTACATTCAAAGCCATTTGTCTTGAAATCACCTTAGAACTGTGATTTATATGGAGTAGTTAACTACTGTATGTTATCCTAGTTACAGGACAAACTCATTGTATATCATCACAAAATTTACGAAACGGTGTTAACACAAAACAAACAAACACACTGTAGTATGCCGTAGGGGCATTATAATACACGTCACTTGTATAGTAACTCTTGTAAATAAAACATGGTGTTTGTTTTATATCGATAGTTCCATCACTGTGCACAACATCAAGCATGTTTGTTCTAACATTTAAATAAAATATGAGCTACCCTCAATTCGCCTGATCTGACATTGACTAGCACGCAAATCAATCGTAGTTGATAGTTCTACAATGTTGAATAAATGATGATTGGAGACGTTTCTAAAACAGGTTTTTGCTACATAAATAATCTGATAGTCATTGTTGCAAGTCAGCACAACATCAGCATGTTATTCTGACCTGATAAAAGTTACCAAGTTTGAACAAGTCAATGCTTATATACATACAAATGTAGTTACAATCAATTCAGCCAGGGCTGTTTTATGTTACAGCGCATGCTTCATTGTTCGGTCGTGCGTGTGGGACTGTCTACGTGCATTTCAATGATACATGGCACAGTGCCATAAATAAGAAATATTGAATGCTTTTATACCGAAATCAATGTTTAGCTAACAGTACTGAAACCTGGGTATATACACTCGTTGAAAAGTAGGGCCAAAATCTACATATTAAGCTCACCACGAATACATCCGGTTACGAGTGTCATCAATTAATGACATTTCTATTGGTATTCATATAGTTCGCCAACTTGATCCCTTAGAGACGGAAAGAGACATTAAGAGTTCTAGAACAGTTCCATTCCTTCATCGATCCCACGCCAAAGCTTCAGTTATGTTGTCTGTTCAGTTATAATTTACCCTCCCAAGATAATTACCTTTATTTATCTATGGATGTTTATGGTGTAATTCAATGTAGGAAATGTCGAAGTCAACAAAATGTTCGAGAAGGGGAACCTATACATGACATCTATAACTTATCTGTAACCGCTAGTTTTCATTGTCCTGTCATTGGATGGAAATATCGAAGTCAACAAAATGTTCGAGAAGGGGAACCTATACATGGCGTCTATAACTTTTCTGAAACCGCTAGTTTTCATTGTCCTGTCATCGATGCCACGCATAACCATATATAACACGAGAACTTCTGCTATATTGACGTCAGAGTGAAAAATCATCAAGGAGTTGGTTAATTTCTCTTCCAAGCGTTTCTAGTGTTAGTGGTTGGGAAAGAATTCTCTTATTCAGGACACGATATTGTTTTATTTATATTCTGGTTGGGTCTACAAAGAGCTATAAGGACAAGAATTTAATAAAACCAAGTGTCTATCATTCTAATTCTTTTCCATAAACTGTTGTCATTGTGTAGCAAATTGTATGTATACAGTTTTTTTATTGGGAAATAAATATGATCAAACTTATAAGCTATTCATCCGAGCCATTATATCAGATTCACCAAATGGTTGATATGAGCACGAAGTATTGCACCACTAGTCGTAAAAGTGGTAGGTGAAGCTGTTGTTGAAACACTAATACATTAGTCAATCTTACAGTGTCTAATTATATACATTATGTACATAATCTCAGCGTAAACATCTTGAAACATTGTTGGCTTTCAGTGAGATGGATCGACTCCTTGGATTAGCGTAAATACGCTCCATGGAAACCGGCTGATGGGGTAACGTACGTTTGGACTGACCAGGCAGCTATTGCCATTGCAACTGGATTTGAACCATACAGTGTTTTAATATCCGTATTCATTTCATATTAATCATATCCAGTCAAAATCGTTTAAATAATGATTTAACTGTGATTGTACAGCACATTTGAGCGTGTAAATACATGATAAAAATGCATATACATACAATGTATTTGGTATAAGTCAACAGACGCGCGTTTTTGTAAGTTGAGATCCAGAATTGCGCCTATAAGTCTGGATGTCTGCGCTGGTATGTGAGAAATACAGGCATGGGTGATTGTAGGATATTGCTGGAAGTGTGAGCTGTTAGATATTACATAGTGTAATTGATTAGATAAGTCTGCACAGGTCTGTAACGTATCTCATGATCTGACAAAACAATGATACAATGGCCATATTATGCTATATTTGTTTGATTCGTCTCTGTGTCAAATCATGCATTGATATAATAACTCTAAGAACTTCTTATTTGTGTAAATAATGGTGTTTCTTTGAATCTGTCTCTCTCCCATTGCATAATAGCGACAGTGTGGCTACATAATTTCTATCGTGCCAAATGCACAAAATAAGCCATACTTTTTATGGTACAACATTACATTTAAGACCAAAAAACAAATCATTTCGGTTTTCGCTACATACCGAAAACTGTAGGTAGGTATGTGCAGAATGAGACATATGGTACAACAGTACATATAAGGACACAGCAGATTAATATTTCAGTTCTAGCAAAATACGGAAAAAGGGTAGAGAGGTAGGAAAAATATTTTACTTCTTAAAATTGGTTTTATTTATTTTTGCCAAGAACTAGAAAATCTACGATCCGCGGTGACTTTCAACAAAATGCCGTAAAGTACTTCAGTGTAGTAGGTACAAAATATGTTATATAGGGTTGGTCAGTTAGTCAATCCTGGAACAAGAGGTTGTTTCATAGATCTTGCGCCGTGCAATATCAAACAACGTGGGTTACTTAAACATAACGTAACATTTACTACCCAAAATAGGATAAGGATCACCAACTCCTTATTCCTGCCCGTCTTATATAAGCTAGACATATCCGATAAAGAAAACGATGTGCAAATATTAAATTGTATCTACATGTAATCTAGTGCTAAATTTCGAAACGTTAGTGCATTATATTTGCAATACATTGGCACAATGTCTTTGATTTCCAGATAACAGATAAGCCAATCGATTGTGGCTCAAGTGGCAAGAATAACAAGGATTTGTTCAGTTAAGTTTTAATTCACATAATTATTATGTAAGACACACATTTTTAAAGTTTGGTCCAAATTCTACAAACACATATGCTCGAAATTGGTAGCACACTATCTGCAAGGAAAACTGATTGTCTATTATCAAATTTTGAGTAGTACATGTATACGAGACGTGTTCAACCTATATTTAAACAGAAATTAATATCCAGTGATTTCAAGACTTTCACAACGAAAGTCGAATTGTTTCTATTCAATCATGCGAGGTAATGTATCAAGTAAACAATCATTGTAAAATGTATTCTAGTATGCCAACTCGTCGGAACAAAATCAACAATTGACAATAGGGTGTTGTTCTTCGCCCTTTTTAAGGACAAAAACTCTTACTTATGACGTGTACAATCCTTCAGATTTCAAAGTATATCGGATGCGTCATCAGGAGACTTCGGTATCAACTATTTGAACAGTATATACTTCCCAATCGTTTTCATAACGTACTGCATGGGGTGTAGTGTCACGGGTGAGTTTTGGTGAAACACCATTTCTTTGACACCATCACCAGACAAGAGACGTGGTACATTTTTGTCGAAAATTTGTTTCTAACATTTTGCACACATTTTTGTGACCTTTTCACTAATTTTGAGTTCCGTTTTTCCATTATATCAAAGACAAGACTATGCCATAAAAGCGGCCGCTAATACACCAAACTGAATAAACCTTATACTGCCTATAATCATGACCTATATAAAGAAATACCAATTATACTGTTTCTATTCAGTTCACATACGTTCTATTTATTCTATACTACCAATACCATTTTAGAAAACAAAAGTGTCACACATTATTGTAGAAATGGAAATGATTTGTAGCAGAGTAGATAAACAACATACACTTACGGCGATCAATTAAGAAAATAGTCTCTTGGTAGAATTATTGTCTCTGCCAACTCCCTAAAGTACGCCTGGATACAGTAATTTTACGCGTACAATTTTCTGGATAATATTTATGGTGATCATTTTACGAGAAAATTGCAATAAAATTAAAACTAAGTTCGGAAATGAGTCTAGTACAAGTCTGTTTCCAATGTTTCATGCCCGTTCATTATACCGTCTTTATAGTGCCAACTTATTGTGGTAACTCTAGGCGGAGATTGGAGGAATGGAGCGGGGGCTAATTCTTGAGAAATGTCATGATAGGTCTGAAGGGAGGCTATGTTTGGTCTGCAATAAGATGAGGTTAACACAGGATACTAAGTCTAAAGGAATGAAATATTAGGAAATATGAGGCGAAGTCTAGGGGAAGGCAGTGCTAATTTAGAAGAAAGTAGGGTCACGTGTCCAGGAGTGTTAGTATGAGTTTTGGAGAAAGGCGCTGCCTAGTCAGAAATAAGATGAGTCTAGAAGAAGGTGGTGTTATAAACGTCATTGAAGATGTGGCTAAGAAATCTGGAAAAGGCCATTCTAACTCTGAAGGAACTTGAGGTTAAGGCAATGGTAAATCAGGAGAAAGTCAATGAGAAGTATTGAGGAAGACAATGGTAAGTCTCGATAAATGCAAGGAAACGTCTAGGAAAGGCAATGATTAATCTTGGGGAAGATGAAGTTAAGTAGATCTATGTAAGGGTAAGCCTGGAGCAACGCAAGGACAGGTATGTGGGAAGGCAATGAAACTTTGAAAAGTCATATAAATGAAAATCTTATAAAAAATAATACAGATGTAGAGATATTTAAACAATCCATGCTTAGTTAAAATCATTTACGCTTGCCAAACAATCTACAGGGAGTGGTATTTCAGCACTGACAAGTGTAATGTCCGTTGTATAAACGATCATTATGATGTTTACTAATAGGTAACACAATACACACGTTCGTACGCTTGATGTATGGTTGGCACAGAAATGACATCCAACTATTTTACATGAAATAGTATGTATTATGTGACAATCTATTAATCTTCGGCAGTACGGTCGGGTGTTTCCGGAAGTATGTCTGGGTGTTTCCTCCATTGTTCGTGTCGGAGGTTATTAATAAAATAATGATGCACTATGACGCTTCGTCACGCAATTTAACAATTGCTTGGAATATTTATGAGTTCCAAACAAACCATAGAAAATTATAAAATAACCGTTGTAGTTAGAGTGCGATACAGACACAAACAAAAACAAACGTAACCATCGTTTATGAACCATATTTGCATGTTATGTATTTCATGTATCGACAGAACGGTCTTTGTTTATGATTTTAGTTTTAGTTAATTCGCGCTAGACTTATACCGCACAATAAAGATTACAATACTTTGCCTACATGAACTGAACAGCACACATGTTTGCTATTGATTTTAAGCGTTGGAATATTCGCATTAAATAAGAAGAAGAATAAAATACACACTCTTTGTAAGTTCAGTGCATGTATCCATTTAGATTTGAAATAAAGAATCAACCGAACTACTAGCACCCCTACAGATAATAACGCATACTTTACTGCAGATACAAATACATTTTGTACCATTATTATTTCCAATCCCTAAAGTACGTCATATAACTTTTATCTCGCAGCGTTATTCATTTTGTTACTTTTCATAGACAAGTGCAGCATAATTATTACAAGCAATATGTCTCTACATGTACATTGTTAATTCTTAAACAATGCTTGCTAATTCTTAAACAATGCTTGAATATCAGCATAATGTATTCGTATTATCACACAATTTAGCATTACTACATATAGTATAATTTAAATATACATTTTACTGGCATAACCAAAAACACCAACGTTACTTACTGATATCGAAAGTGTGTGCTAATATATCCATGAAAATATTTCATATTTAACCATATGCACAACCGTATACCATTGACTGACTGGTCACAATAATGAAGCTAAGCTCATTTTCAAATAAATGTGTATTTGTAAAATGAGACTATCTTAGGGTGCACACACGCATTACATACAACGAATGCTATGTCCTAGGACGACTTGCGTTCATCATTTATCTAAGGTATAACTCATTAGTCAAGTGACAACGATACAATGGTGACTCTTGATTGCGTGTGTAAGTGACTCAAATGAACGCACAGTTTATACAGATTTGGTAGATGAAAATTATTTCAATCGAGTTGCAGAATGCTTGAGAGCAGGGAATATATACATTTACATTTTCGACTTGGACCATACAATGTTGGATGTCATTTTTGTCTGCTTGATATTCAATCGTCTCTCAATGATAAAATATATTGACTAAACTACACACAAGTACAAATATTCAAAAATATTCAGGGATAAATTCATAAAAATCCATTTTTCTACGTTACGACAAATGATTAAATTTGTTTATTCATGAAGTAAATAAATAGTTCTGAAGTAAACATCGCCATGGATACATAACTGGAATCATAGAAGACGTACAAACATGAACAATATGAAAATTTAACAATAACTGAAAACAGAGTATCTGCAACTGTCATAGAGTTTTTTAACATGCATTCAGTTATAACCGAATAGTTTGAAATATATATGTAGGCGAAATAGTAAAGTGGGCAACAATAATTGTTTTAACAATCTCTTATTTAGATGCTGAAGCGAAAGTTGGTAAATCTATACATGTACTATATCAAATATTGAGTCTAAGTCTGAGAGTTGCTGCCTTTAAGATAGTTTGAAATAGATCTGAAGGCGAAACGGTAATGTAGGCACCCACAGTTGCTTTAACAAAATACATGTAACACTTATTTAGATGTTAAAACGAAAGCTGTTAAGTCCATACATGTACGATATTGTTAAAACGTTAGCAAATATTGAGTCTAAGCCTGAATCTCTGTCTTTAAAACAGTAAGCACTGAGGTACTCACCTATTTGCACCATTATGCCAATAATTTCTTTATCCTCGAAATGAAAACATTTTAAGGTTCAGAACCACGTGACCAACCCCTTCTGTTGAATCAACTTCACTTTCGTATTTGCAAATCATTTAGTAAACTGTTTATGTATTAGTTCCATTGTTGTAAACGTTGATATAGTATGACGTTTGTTATCTGAAGCATTCACTTATTTTGCAACAACTTATTGACATTCTGTTGGCTATGAAAACGTATTTCAAATTAAAAGTATCACAATGTTTTGCAATTAGTGCCAATGTTTCTATACAGCATCACTGCCACGCTGGTCAACAAAAACTAATAACAACTGTTTTGTTCGTCTAAATAAAGCCTCTACTTCTCAGGTATTTGTAACTATCAACAGTTAATACTTATTATAACGTCTATATAGATCGCTTTTAAATAAAATCCTCTTCTAACGTATTTACAAGAACGTCCATCGCGAGTCAAGTAGAAAGTTTGCCTTCAGTAAGGTTAAGTTACGTCAAGTACACACATACTGGTATTGACCAGCGACATAATTCACCTTGTCATTAAAATGCTGCCTACATCCATAAATTCTACGACTAACGGTGTTTTGTGAAGCTACAAGTCATGTGTTTATCGAGGGAACGCTCAGCCAATCAGAGAGAGGAGAGAGATCGATAGGAACGCGCTTCCCTTCCAAACATCCGTTGGCACAGCGTATTATGATCGATAGTACGCTATAATCTAGGCTCTAGCAGGACAAAAAGCGGAGGGAAATCATTTCAAATCTATAGGACGGTATGTCATCACTGTGACCTATTCCCAGAACAACATTTAACACTATTAGTCAGTGACCATTAGTCAGTATGGGTATAATTAGTTCATGGGTTGTTTAATTCCCCTAGTCTCGAAGAAGGAACAATGATTAACCGTAAATAGTGCCAAAATCGCTATAAAAACGAAGCTCAATCAATCTAAAAGCAATTCTGGACCTCAGGTAAAAAATGTGTTTGCAATGTCTGGATTTCGTCTAATGGGGACGCATATATCTATCTAACTCCGCACAGCAGTTACATCACTACTCAGGTTGGGTTTTGGCGCTAACTATAGTCTAGTCTGGTTCATGTATCGGCGCATGTCTGGTTTCTTCAGGCGCCATAACCTATATTTGTGTTTGGGTAGTTTCAATATGGCACAGATGAAACAAGAATAAAAGCGAACTAGCGATAGTTCGACCATAGTTTAACCACAGAATGTTTTCGCGGTCTCTAGTTGAACTATGGTAGACATAGTTAGCGCCAAAACTCAAGCTGTATGGACTGCAAATAACTATTGCGAGGAGTAAACAAGTCAAATAGTTCCTGCGGGCAAATGATGTACCGACTTCATTTGACAGAGAATTGACAGGATCCTCGACCTTCTTTCTGCATAATTCAACAGCTGATGTGTATAAAATTAAGCATGAAAATCTCAAAATTGTGAGAAAAAAATAAGCGCGATAGGCCGGTAGCTTTCAAATTGGGAAAACTATATGCACGATAATTTGACATACGAAATTTATCAACAAATTGTTAAATAATTTCATGTATAACAAACCAATTTTCAAGACACTTAATTGCATATTATGACTCCCTTGTTCCATATAATATTTATATGCTTATAAATAAAACCTCGTATCAGTTCATTAAAAGGTATTATCATAAGACATGTTTTCAGTGTTCAACAATATCAAAGATCATAAACCAATTCCGATAATGCCATGACAATTGACTGGGAAGCGCTGTGCTTATGCAGCTGCAGTCACCTGCTGTTTAGATCCGTGGTCTCAATATTGCCTAGCGCTCACTGAAATTTCGGACAGTTCTGATTTCTTCGGTAAATAAACTATTGCAATGCGACAAAGACCGATGTTATCCGCATGGAATGAATGGAATTAGTCTGGTTCACGACATTCTTACAAAATGCATCTTTTTGGATTTTTTTTTGAAATCTTAAACCATCGAGAACAGGTCACGTGCCCCTCCGTGGCCTTTTTACTTTATGCTATCCAATATACCTGCTCGCTCAAGGCTCGCAGGTAATATATTGTGGCGTTCGTTTGAAATGGTTATACGGCGGCAAAGATGCAAAATGGATATTTTTGTCATCAAATTGATAATTTACTAGAATCTATTCAGAGTTGTGAGAAATATATGTCAGATTTTGGAGATAAATTATAATTTTTTATTTATTGTTCATGACAATTATTTCATTAGACAAGTTAGTAATAAAGTAATATAGATACATTTTTGTATATGATCTATTTCTTGAAACTATTATTGGTACACATATGTTTAACTAGAAGTTTAAGAATATGTTTAAATCGCTGTTTACTTCGTCCTACTCGGAAATCACAAAATTGTATGTTATATGTTTCCCATTCTGTCCATTGTCTGGAGTTGGCCATAAAATAAAAATAAGGATAGGATCTTAACTTACTACAATGTAATTATGTAAATCACTATATAATTAAGTGTACGTTTTAGCAAAAAAAACATTCTTGGAATAACGTGTAGGCGTTTTTAGAATTGTGGGTAATGTCAACGGATCGTTTGGTACAATATATGTGATAAAACAATAAGTTACAACTACAACCCTCTTCTCCGACTTTTAATATATTGAATAAATGCGTGTTGGAATAGCGAGTAATATTCTTGCGATTATCTTGGCTGTGTGTTGATGCTAACTGTAGTGTTGTCTCTTTCGATTATCTGCGCATGTATGGTTTCTCCAGGCGCCAAAAACCGAAGTTTTCGTTTGGGTAGTTTCAATAAACGAGAATAAAAGCGAACTAGCGATAGTTTGACCATAGTTTAATCACTGAATGTGTTGGCGGTCTCTAGTTGAACTATGATGACCATGATTAGCGCCAAAACCCAGCCCTTACATATATGTAAGATTTTACTGTGCTTTTGTTGGTTCCTAACACAGTATACCACGTGACTTTAGCTTGGGTATATATTTATGATCGTGATTTGCCTTTAAGTTAGCTTTTTTTCATGTATAGTTATACGTCTCTTATAAAGCCTGTTTGTGTTGCCATACTCTCTTGGTAATTCTCAGTCTGAGCTAAATTCCCACTCAATAATATTGTGCCATATACGGGTGAGATTATCCTCACGCCAGATCGGAATAAACACCCCCCCCCCCACCATAAACAGAAAACAGTTTATGTATGTGAAGTTTATTACAGCAAAGTTTCGAGGGGTCCAACTTTAAATTTCTTGCAAACTCAAACTTAGATGTAATCAAAATATAAAGAACGTACAGAAAACCGTAACTCGACAGAAACAGTAACTCGCCACTTACGTTTTTGTTATCTCCTAATGACGACATCAGAAAGTTTGAAGGCGGACATTTTTTGAAAGGTACGTATTGTTTATGTCATTTGAGTTTAAGTCTACGTCACTTTATCGTGGCTAGACACACACAGCTAGAAGATGAGTATACAACTAAAATAGGACATCTTCACCTAACAACAACCTCTCATTAACAACAAAATCGTACTTTCCTCCACACATACCAAATGATATGGATGGTAGGATGATTATTTTACAATTTATCATGTTTCGAGAAGATGTTACACTTATAACAAGTTTGCATTAATAATCAACCTAAGGAAGCTGAGAGCGTGGCGACCGTGGTTACATGTAGTTATTCACGAAAAACATGTGAAAACAAACCAGGGTTCTACATGTATCTAAATATAACGAACATATTATATCTGCGCCTGATACGTGTATATTAAATTGTAAAATACATTCTAGACTAAAAATTTGTGAACAATAGTTGCGCTGATGAAAATCATAGTAGGCTAGAATGTGAATTAAAGAAACAGACAGTATGCGGATACGGTCGTCAAATAATAGACACATTACTACCAATATGAGACAGCCAAATTCTAGAACCAGCCAGTCCAGTGGTTATCAACATTCGGCTTCCATTTGTATCAGAGTAACGTGACGTGTATAAGAGTAACGTGACAGCAGTTCTTCCTCTAACGTTCCTGAGTTTTACCAGCCTTATCGGCAATGTGGATGGCTTGTTTAAGTAGATCTACTTTTAAGAATAATGTGTAATTGGGTCATTACAAAAGAATCAAGTACAATAGTATTTATACTAGGCATATTTTATAATCTACCGGTACAACACTATTAGAAGTGAGCAATTAGAAAATCACATGAGCATATAGAAGTACAATATGTTATTCTGACCACAGTAGCTTTTGTCTTTGCACAAAAAAATTACGAGTATACATGTATATTTGAATAATACATGCTTGGCGTATGTGCGTTTTAATTTAGATGAATTATTTCAACAGTTTTTAATATAACAAAATGAAACGTGTGTACAGTATTGATGACATGTCTTGGTTGCATTACTCGTCCATCATCAGACCTACATTTGACCTACAATCAAACTTAGCATCACCTCAATTTGCACGTTTACATGTTCAGATCATACATACATGTATAATGTCGTGGGTACTGGTTAACTACATGTACGTGTACATGAAGAAAACATGACCGAAACTGACAAACGTACAATGTGTAAGCACGTTCATACATTTAACCATGTGTACTTGCATATTGCATATACAATAAAACCTCCCCAAAGTGGCCTTCTGAAAAGCAACCTTTCTATAACAACACCTTCAAAATTTCCCTAAACTGATATTTACTCCGTAGAGCAATAACCTCTAAACGATAATCAATAATTGCAGCTCCCAAAGGGTGTTGTTCTCTAGAGGTTGTAATGTATGTTAAACGATCCTACGCTTAATCGTTGATTGTTATTCAACAATATCAGGCTAGTTCCAGGATTGGTTGGTGCACTGTCCGGAACGTGTCCGTATTACTGACATACTTGTCAGTGTTTAATCCAACAAAAACTAAATATCGATAAAACTGTAACACAAGCCAACAAGTACACAGCAACAGGCAGTACTGTTGTTTTAATAGAAGCAACAGAACGAATAATCTGTAGTTGGATGCAAATCTACCGTATGTACTTTGATAAATCAACAGATACCGTTGTTTTACGTCGATGTCTCCCAATAATATACGATAATCACGCGAGATTTCATCAATCAACAATCAATTAACAACACAATTACAAAGTAATTCAGACGACATTTAGTACATATCTCAGCAAGCATACCTGTTTGCCTTCACCAGTTCTACCAGATGTCTAGTTTTTCTTGGCAATAATGCGCGAACCATTGGAATGGACAAAACAATGGCAAACTTAACACAAATCATCGGCCAGACATCCACGAATCGATGAGAACATTGCAGACGATATTATGTCACTTAAAGTCTCATCAAAACCGACACTACACATATGCCAATGTTCCATCTTGAAGCATCTATTTTGGTAATGTTGCTGTATCCCGGCACATTTACACCAATTAAACATATCATATCATATCAACGTTCCATACAATCTAAGAAAACAGTTAAGTCATTTACTCATTCCTGTTTTATATCAGTACACTGTAATGTCGCGATCTAGACAGAACTATCGACCAGCAAAGCATATCAAGACTGGCTTCCAATCGATGACGGTATTTAATAAACGCAGAAACTATGGAGATAGATTAATGCAGGACAAGCTATCCGCAGTTTTATCTGGTTTTATGAAGCGAACAAGTCGTGACAAATTTTGGAAACAATTCATTTAACGACCCTGATGCTAAAATTAGATCAATGAAATCATTAATTATCGCGTCAAGTGTTTTATAGAGTTCAGAATAAGTTACCAGTATATGAAGTACTACAGGGTGTCCAAAACGAAAGTGAAATCTTAAACCATCGAGAACAGGTCACGTGCCCCTCCGTGGCCTTTTTACTTTATGCTATCCAATATACCTGCTCGCTCAAGGCTCGCAGGTAATATATTGTCGCTGTTTACTTCGTCCTACTCGGAAATCACAAAATTGTATGTTATATGTTTCCCATTCTGTCCATTGTCTGGAGTTGGCCATAAAATAAAAATAAGGATAGGATCTTAACTTACTACAATGTAATTATGTAAATCACTATATAATTAAGTGTACGTTTTAGCAAAAAAAACATTCTTGGAATAACGTGTAGGCGTTTTTAGAATTGTGGGTAATGTCAACGGATCGTTTGGTACAATATATGTGATAAAACAATAAGTTACAACTACAACCCTCTTCTCCGACTTTTAATATATTGAATAAATGCGTGTTGGAATAGCGAGTAATATTCTTGCGATTATCTTGGCTGTGTGTTGATGCTAACTGTAGTGTTGTCTCTTTCGATTATCTGCGCATGTATGGTTTCTCCAGGCGCCAAAAACCGAAGTTTTCGTTTGGGTAGTTTCAATAAACGAGAATAAAAGCGAACTAGCGATAGTTTGACCATAGTTTAATCACTGAATGTGTTGGCGGTCTCTAGTTGAACTATGATGACCATGATTAGCGCCAAAACCCAGCCCTTACATATATGTAAGATTTTACTGTGCTTTTGTTGGTTCCTAACACAGTATACCACGTGACTTTAGCTTGGGTATATATTTATGATCGTGATTTGCCTTTAAGTTAGCTTTTTTTCATGTATAGTTATACGTCTCTTATAAAGCCTGTTTGTGTTGCCATACTCTCTTGGTAATTCTCAGTCTGAGCTAAATTCCCACTCAATAATATTGTGCCATATACGGGTGAGATTATCCTCACGCCAGATCGGAATAAACACCCCCCCCCCCCACCATAAACAGAAAACAGTTTATGTATGTGAAGTTTATTACAGCAAAGTTTCGAGGGGTCCAACTTTAAATTTCTTGCAAACTCAAACTTAGATGTAATCAAAATATAAAGAACGTACAGAAAACCGTAACTCGACAGAAACAGTAACTCGCCACTTACGTTTTTGTTATCTCCTAATGACGACATCAGAAAGTTTGAAGGCGGACATTTTTTGAAAGGTACGTATTGTTTATGTCATTTGAGTTTAAGTCTACGTCACTTTATCGTGGCTAGACACACACAGCTAGAAGATGAGTATACAACTAAAATAGGACATCTTCACCTAACAACAACCTCTCATTAACAACAAAATCGTACTTTCCTCCACACATACCAAATGATATGGATGGTAGGATGATTATTTTACAATTTATCATGTTTCGAGAAGATGTTACACTTATAACAAGTTTGCATTAATAATCAACCTAAGGAAGCTGAGAGCGTGGCGACCGTGGTTACATGTAGTTATTCACGAAAAACATGTGAAAACAAACCAGGGTTCTACATGTATCTAAATATAACGAACATATTATATCTGCGCCTGATACGTGTATATTAAATTGTAAAATACATTCTAGACTAAAAATTTGTGAACAATAGTTGCGCTGATGAAAATCATAGTAGGCTAGAATGTGAATTAAAGAAACAGACAGTATGCGGATACGGTCGTCAAATAATAGACACATTACTACCAATATGAGACAGCCAAATTCTAGAACCAGCCAGTCCAGTGGTTATCAACATTCGGCTTCCATTTGTATCAGAGTAACGTGACGTGTATAAGAGTAACGTGACAGCAGTTCTTCCTCTAACGTTCCTGAGTTTTACCAGCCTTATCGGCAATGTGGATGGCTTGTTTAAGTAGATCTACTTTTAAGAATAATGTGTAATTGGGTCATTACAAAAGAATCAAGTACAATAGTATTTATACTAGGCATATTTTATAATCTACCGGTACAACACTATTAGAAGTGAGCAATTAGAAAATCACATGAGCATATAGAAGTACAATATGTTATTCTGACCACAGTAGCTTTTGTCTTTGCACAAAAAAATTACGAGTATACATGTATATTTGAATAATACATGCTTGGCGTATGTGCGTTTTAATTTAGATGAATTATTTCAACAGTTTTTAATATAACAAAATGAAACGTGTGTACAGTATTGATGACATGTCTTGGTTGCATTACTCGTCCATCATCAGACCTACATTTGACCTACAATCAAACTTAGCATCACCTCAATTTGCACGTTTACATGTTCAGATCATACATACATGTATAATGTCGTGGGTACTGGTTAACTACATGTACGTGTACATGAAGAAAACATGACCGAAACTGACAAACGTACAATGTGTAAGCACGTTCATACATTTAACCATGTGTACTTGCATATTGCATATACAATAAAACCTCCCCAAAGTGGCCTTCTGAAAAGCAACCTTTCTATAACAACACCTTCAAAATTTCCCTAAACTGATATTTACTCCGTAGAGCAATAACCTCTAAACGATAATCAATAATTGCAGCTCCCAAAGGGTGTTGTTCTCTAGAGGTTGTAATGTATGTTAAACGATCCTACGCTTAATCGTTGATTGTTATTCAACAATATCAGGCTAGTTCCAGGATTGGTTGGTGCACTGTCCGGAACGTGTCCGTATTACTGACATACTTGTCAGTGTTTAATCCAACAAAAACTAAATATCGATAAAACTGTAACACAAGCCAACAAGTACACAGCAACAGGCAGTACTGTTGTTTTAATAGAAGCAACAGAACGAATAATCTGTAGTTGGATGCAAATCTACCGTATGTACTTTGATAAATCAACAGATACCGTTGTTTTACGTCGATGTCTCCCAATAATATACGATAATCACGCGAGATTTCATCAATCAACAATCAATTAACAACACAATTACAAAGTAATTCAGACGACATTTAGTACATATCTCAGCAAGCATACCTGTTTGCCTTCACCAGTTCTACCAGATGTCTAGTTTTTCTTGGCAATAATGCGCGAACCATTGGAATGGACAAAACAATGGCAAACTTAACACAAATCATCGGCCAGACATCCACGAATCGATGAGAACATTGCAGACGATATTATGTCACTTAAAGTCTCATCAAAACCGACACTACACATATGCCAATGTTCCATCTTGAAGCATCTATTTTGGTAATGTTGCTGTATCCCGGCACATTTACACCAATTAAACATATCATATCATATCAACGTTCCATACAATCTAAGAAAACAGTTAAGTCATTTACTCATTCCTGTTTTATATCAGTACACTGTAATGTCGCGATCTAGACAGAACTATCGACCAGCAAAGCATATCAAGACTGGCTTCCAATCGATGACGGTATTTAATAAACGCAGAAACTATGGAGATAGATTAATGCAGGACAAGCTATCCGCAGTTTTATCTGGTTTTATGAAGCGAACAAGTCGTGACAAATTTTGGAAACAATTCATTTAACGACCCTGATGCTAAAATTAGATCAATGAAATCATTAATTATCGCGTCAAGTGTTTTATAGAGTTCAGAATAAGTTACCAGTATATGAAGTACTACAGGGTGTCCAAAACGAAAGTATACAGTTTCAGTGTCTATCTATCAAACCACTTCATTTTACTATCGCAACGCAAACTTGCACATGTATAGACAAAAGATGTAAGTTTTCTGTGACCAATTTTAAGATTATAACCGGATATCTTTTAGAAAAATGTAAATTTTCTAAAATTACCTTATTTTGTCCGTGACGTCATTTTGTAGTAATTAACGACGTTTTCACGATGCATGTCGCCTTCTGACATGTCCCTTCTTGCACTCGTTCTTTGAAACTATCAATTACATTTGCACACGTGTATTACCTGATATTCTAACCTTCTCTTATGATGTTCATCAGCAACATAGATGTATCCGTTGGCTTTATATTGTACACTAGCGACTCAACCCGTTACTTGTCTTTGTTAAACCAGCGCATTCCTAATTACAGCAGGTGATTTATTGTTTTGAATGATGCATAGCTCATGCAAGGGCCACACATTGTACATAAGGGATTGGATGAATTCCTATAAACAGTTGGATCCAAAGTAATTTCCAGGAAATACCACTGTGGTGTGACATGGCCCGCCCACAGCCCGGATCAAAATCATTGCGAATTCTTGTGTGGGGCTATGTGAAATCGCTAGCGTACAGCAAAAGCCAACAAACACGTCTATGCTCACGAGAAACATCAAAACAGAAGGTATAGTAAGAAGATCAGTTTAGACACATATGCAAATGTTATCAATAGTTTAAAAGAAGTGCAAGAAGGAAAACGTAAGAAGGGTGGACATCTTGAGAACGTCATAAATTACTGAATAGACGTCACGGGCAAATTAAGGTAATTTCAGTAAATTTACATTTTTATAAAAAATATCCAAGTTATAATCTTAAAACTGGTCCCAGAAAAAGCTTACATCTTTTGTCTAAACATGTGTAAATTTTCTTTACGATAGCAGAATTAAGAGATTTTATAAATACTAGTATACACTCAAACTGTATACTTTCTTTTTGGACACCCTGTATATAAACATTAGTGAATAAATTGTAGCCAGAGTGTGTATATAGTTGTGTATGCGTTGATTGTGTTGTTTTGTGTATGTGATGATTGTGTTGTTTTGTGTATGCCTTGATTGTGTTGTTTTGTGTATGCCTTGATTGTGTTGTTTTGTGTATGTGTTGATTGTGTTGTTTTGTGTATGCCTTGATTGTGTTGTTTTGTGTATGCGTTGATTGTGTTGTTTTGTGTATGCGTTGATTGTGTTGTTTTGTGTATGCGTTGATTGTGTTGTTTTGTGTATGCGTTGATTGTGTTGTTTTGTGTATGTGTTGATTGTGTTGTTTTGTGTATGCCTTGATTGTGTTGTTTTGTGTATGCCTTGATCGTGTTGTTTTGTGTATGCGTAGATTGTGTTGTTTTGTGTATGTGTTGATTGTGTTGTTTTGTGTATGCCTTGATTGTGTTGTTTTGTGTATGCCTTGATTGTGTTGTTTTGTGTATGCGTAGACTGTGTTGTTTTGTGTATGCCTTGATTGTGTTGTTTTGAGTTTGTGTTGATTGTGTTGTGTTGTGTAAGCCTTGATTGTGTTGTTTTGTGTATGCGCTGATTGTGTTGTTTTGAGTTTGTGTTGATTGTGTTGTGTTGTGTAAGCCTTGAATGCGTAGTGTCGTGTTGTGTTGTGATGTGATGTGTTTATGGCGTTGTGCTGTTTTTGTGTATGCTTATATTGATATCAACATCGAAATTGTAGTTGTACTGCTTTAGTATAGTATGCACATTTAATGTACTAGTTTTGTTAATATTATGTTTTAGTGTTCATGGTGTCGTGGTGTTGTGTTCATAGTGTCGTGGTGTTGTGTTCATGGTGTCGTGGTATGGTGTTCATGGTGTCGTGGTGTTGTGTTCATGGTGTCGTGGTATGGTGTTCATGGTGTCGTGGTGTTGTGTTCATGGTGTCGTGGTGTGGTGTTCATGGTGACGTGGTGTTGTGTTCATGGTGTCGTGGTGTGGTGTTCATGGTGACGTGGTGTTGTGTTCATGGTGTCGTGGTACGGTGTTCATGGTGACGTGGTGTTGTGTTCATGGTGTCGTGGTACGGTGTTCATGGTGTCGTGGTGTTGTGTTCATGGTGTCGTGGTGTTGTGTTCATGGTGTCGTGGTACGGTGTTCATGGTGTCGTGGTGTGGTGTTCATGGTGACGTGGAGTTGTGTTCATGGTGTCGTGGTACGGTGTTCATGGTGTCGTTGTGTTGTGTTAATGGTGTCGTGGTGTTGTGTTCATGGTGTCGTGGTATGGTGTTCATGGTGTCGTGGTATGGTGTTCATGGTGTCGTGGTATGGTGTTCATGGTGTCGTGGTGTTGTGTTCATGGTGTCGTGGTATGGTGTTCATGGTGTCGTGGTGTAGTATTCATGGTATCGTTGTGCTGTGTTCATGGTATCGTTGTGTTGTGTTCATGGTATCGTTGTGCTGTGTTCATGGTGTCGTTGTGTTGTGTTCATGGTATCGTTGTGCTGTGTTCATGGTGTCGTTGTGCTGTGTTCATGGTGTCGATGTGTGGTGTTAATGGTGTCGTGGTGTTGTGTTCATGGTGTCGTGGTATGGTGTTCATGGTGTCGTGGTATGGTGTTCATGGTGTCGTTGTGTTGTGTTCATGGTGTCTTGGTATGGTGTTCATGGTATCGTTGTGCTGTGTTCATGGTGACGTGGTGTTGTGTTCATGGTGTCGTGGTATGGTGTTCATGGTGTCGTTGTGTTGTGTCCATGGTGTCGTGGTATGGTGTTCATGGTGTCGTGGTGTTGTGTTCATGATGTCGTGGTATGGTGTTCATGGTGTCGTGGTGTAGTATTCATGGTATCGTTGTGCTGTGTTCATGGTATCGTTGTGTTGTGTTCATGGTATCGTTGTGCTGTGTTCATGGTGTCGTTGTGTTGTGTTCATGGTGTCGTGGTGTGGTGTTCATGGTGACGTGGTGTTGTGTTCATGGTGTCGTGGTATGGTGTTCATGGTGTCGTTGTGTTGTGTTCATGGTGTCGTGGTAAGGTGTTCATGGTGTCGTGGTGCTGTGTTCATGATGTCGTGGTATGGTGTTCATGGTGTCGTGGTGTTGTGTTCATGATGTCGTGGTGTTGTGTTCATGATGTCGTGGTATGGTGTTCATGGTGTCGTGGTGTAGTATTCATGGTATCGTTGTGTTGTGTTCATGGTGCCGTTGTGCTGTGTTCATGGTGCCGTTGTGCTGTGTTCATGGTGTCGTTGTGCTGTGTTCATGGTATCGTTGTGTTGTGTTCATGGTATCGTTGTGTTGTGTTCATGGTATCGTTGTGCTGTGTTCATGGTATCGTTGTGCTGTGTTCATGGTGTCGTTGTGTTGTGTTCATGGTGTCGTTGTGCTGTGTTCATGGTGTCGTGGTGCTGTGTTCATGGTGTCGTGGTGCTGTGTTCATGGTGTCGTGGTGCTGTGTTCATGGTGTCGTTGTGTTGTGTTCATGGTGTCGTGGTGCTGTGTTTATGGTGTCGTGGTGTTGTGTTCATGGTGTCGTGGTGCTGTGTTCATGGTGTCGTTGTTCTGTGTTCATGGTATCGATGTGTTGTGTTCATGGTGTCGTTGTGTTGTGTTCATGGTGTCGATGTGTTGTGTTCATGGTATCGTTGTGCTGTGTTCATGGTGTCGTTGTGCTGTGTTCATGGTGTCGTTGTGCTGTGTTCATGGTGTCGTTGTGTTGTGTTCATGGTGTCGATGTGTTGTGTTCATGGTATCGTTGTGCTGTGTTCATGGTGTCGTTGTGCTGTGTTCATGGTGTCGATGTGTGGTGTTAATGGTGTCGTTGTGTTGTGTTCATGGTGTCGTGGTGTGGTGTTCATGGTGACGTGGTGTTGTGTTCATGGTGTCGTGGTATGGTGTTCATGGTGTCGTTGTGTTGTGTTCATGGTGTCGTGGTAAGGTGTTCATGGTGTCGTGGTGCTGTGTTCATGATGTCGTGGTATGGTGTTCATGGTGTCGTGGTGTTGTGTTCATGATGTCGTGGTGTTGTGTTCATGATGTCGTGGTATGGTGTTCATGGTGTCGTGGTGTAGTATTCATGGTATCGTTGTGTTGTGTTCATGGTGCCGTTGTGCTGTGTTCATGGTGCCGTTGTGCTGTGTTCATGGTGTCGTTGTGCTGTGTTCATGGTATCGTTGTGTTGTGTTCATGGTATCGTTGTGCTGTGTTCATGGTGTCGTTGTGTTGTGTTCATGGTATCGTTGTGTTGTGTTCATGGTATCGTTGTGCTGTGTTCATGGTATCGTTGTGCTGTGTTCATGGTGTCGTTGTGTTGTGTTCATGGTGTCGTTGTGCTGTGTTCATGGTGTCGTGGTGCTGTGTTCATGGTGTCGTGGTGCTGTGTTCATGGTGTCGTGGTGCTGTGTTCATGGTGTCGTTGTGTTGTGTTCATGGTGTCGTGGTGCTGTGTTTATGGTGTCGTGGTGTTGTGTTCATGGTGTCGTGGTGCTGTGTTCATGGTGTCGTTGTTCTGTGTTCATGGTATCGATGTGTTGTGTTCATGGTGTCGTTGTGTTGTGTTCATGGTGTCGATGTGTTGTGTTCATGGTATCGTTGTGCTGTGTTCATGGTGTCGTTGTGCTGTGTTCATGGTGTCGTTGTGCTGTGTTCATGGTGTCGTTGTGTTGTGTTCATGGTGTCGATGTGTTGTGTTCATGGTATCGTTGTGCTGTGTTCATGGTGTCGTTGTGCTGTGTTCATGGTGTCGATGTGTGGTGTTAATGGTGTCGTGGTGTTGTGTTCATGGTGTCGTGGTATGGTGTTCATGGTGTCGTGGTATGGTGTTCATGGTGTCGTGGCATGGTGTTCATGGTGTCGTTGTGTTGTGTTCATGGTGTCGTGGTATGGTGTTCATGGTATCGTTGTGCTGTGTTAATGGTGACGTGGTGTTGTGTTCATGGTGTCGTGGTATGGTGTTCATGGTGTCGTTGTGTTGTGTTCATGGTGTCGTGGTATGGTGTTCATGGTGTCGTGGTGTTGTGTTCATGATGTCGTGGTATGGTGTTCATGGTGTCGTGGTGTTGTGTTCATGGTGTCGTGGTATGGTGTTCATGGTGACGTGGTGTTGTGTTCATGGTGTCGTGGTATGGTGTTCATGGTGTCGTTGTGTTGTGTTCATGGTGTCGTGGTATGGTGTTCATGGTGTCGTGGTGTTGTGTTCATGATGTCGTGGTATGGTGTTCATGGTGTCGTGGTGTAGTATTCATGGTATCGTTGTGCTGTGTTCATGGTATCGTTGTGTTGTGTTCATGGTATCGTTGTGCTGTGTTCATGGTGTCGTTGTGTTGTGTTCATGGTGTCGTGGTGTGGTGTTCATGGTGACGTGGTGTTGTGTTCATGGTTTCGTGGTATGGTGTTCATGGTGTCGTTGTGTTGTGTTCATGGTGTCGTGGTAAGGTGTTCATGGTGTCGTGGTGTTGTGTTCATGATGTCGTGGTATGGTGTTCATGGTGTCGTGGTGTTGTGTTCATGATGTCGTGGTGTTGTGTTCATGATGTCGTGGTATGGTGTTCATGGTGTCGTGGTGTAGTATTCATGGTATCGTTGTGCTGTGTTCATGGTATCGTTGTGTTGTGTTCATGGTATCGTTGTGTTGTGTTCATGGTGCCGTTGTGCTGTGTTCATGGTGCCGTTGTGCTGTGTTCATGATATCGTTGTGTTGTGTTTATGGTGTCGTGGAGTTGTGTTCATGGTGCCGTTGTGCTGTGTTCATGGTGTCGTTGTGCTGTGTTCATGGTATCGTTGTGCTGTGTTCATGGTATCGTTGTGTTGTGTTCATGGTATCGTTGTGCTGTGTTCATGGTGTCGTTGTGCTGTGTTCATGATGTCGTTGTGTTGTGTTCATGGTATCGTTGTGCTGTGTTCATGGTGTCGTGGTGCTGTGCTCATGGTATCGTTGTGCTGTGTTCATGGTGTCGTTGTGTTGTGTTCATGGTGTCGTTGTGCTGTGTTCATGATGTCGTTGTGTTGTGTTCATGGTATCGTTGTGCTGTGTTCATGGTGACGTGGTGTTGTGTTCATGGTGTCGTGGTATGGTGTTCATGGTGTCGTTGTGTTGTGTTCATGATGTCGTGGTGCTGTGTTCATGGTGTCGTTGTGCTGTGTTCATGGTGTCGTGGTATGGTGTTCATGGTGTCGTTGTGTCGTGTTCATGGTGTCGTGTTGCTGTGTTCATGGTGACGGGGTGTTAAGTTCATGGTGTCGTGGTATGGTGTTCATGGTGTCGTTGTGTTGTGTTCATGGTGTCGTTGTGCTGTGTTCATGGTGTCGTGGTGCTGTGTTCATGGTGTCGTTGTGTTGTGTTCATGGTGTCGCACTTATCATGGAATATATGTTGATGTGTACATTGGTGTTGTCTTACCAAACAATGATATTAATGAGATTTTATTGATACATGTAATTACAATCAATTTTCTCCTGACTCACAGAATGTATGACGTAGTAAACGTTGAAGGTGTAACAAATGCATTCATGGTCAAAGACAATTTGGCAACCAATCCCATCATTATATACTTGTAAATAAGTGCAATATAAGACAGATAGACGCGTTGGTATCCATGTAAATAGACAGTAATATCTCACCTCGGAAATATATTGACCGTTGCGAACTGTTAGCGTCTGTTATGATGTCACGTTTCGTCTTCAGTTTTGGTCCTAAGGGAAGATCTAATTTTTCACCAGTGCCAAATATGTAATAGCCTGCTCCAAGTTTCATTAATTCACCAGGTCTCCCAGTGCTTCTTATAGGTTTGTCTAATCCATAGTCCGCTTTCTTTATAAATATATCTTCAATCTTCACTTCGGGTACCACATCCGACTCCTTTTCCTCGTCCATATTCTGATATGCAGTACAAGAATCAACTTCATCCAAATCAAATTCGCCAAGTTGAAATTTTCGCAGAAGACAAATTCGTTTGAATACATTAACTTTGCTGGCAGCTAACTGTGTATATTTTGTCTCAATTATATACGGTGTCATATAGTAAATTGTGCGTACTGATGGCTGTTTCATTGGTACTTCAGATTCTGTAAATGTGCTTTCAATATCACTCCATTCTGAACGGTAACTGTTTGTAGTAGATGGGCTCACGCAGAAATATTTTGTTCTATCTACATCAGGGAGAGAATTACTATCTAATTCCTCAGCATCACCTGTGTCTTCCGCGAATGTACCGGTAGCAGACATTTGAATAGGACTTTCCGAACCCAAGTCTTTACTAAAGTCATTGTTCAAGTCACTCGTGCGTTCCACAACTACTTCGGCAACGCCTTCGTCAGGACAGTCTTCTGTATGTATCTGCTCATCGTCAGACAAATAATCTCTAGTCAAAGACGCATCTTCTGACGAGGATAAAGACGCCACTCGTCCATGTCCAGTATCTTTATCACATTCTTCTGATGTACTGCTCGAATCGGAGAATATTGAAACACAGGACACATTATCTTTTGGATCAGGAATTATATTTGCGGGACATTCATTGTCAGTTGTAACAGTTAGTGGCGAAATTAGAGATTCGATATTCAAACAGTCTGAATCGGTATCGGCACCGCTAATAATTGTATCAACTAAGGTGTCACTGAGACTTTGCTCATTCTGTTTGTCAGTAGTACCGAGGTCGGTCACTGCATTGACTCGGTTGTCTCTAACAAGCCAATTGTTCTGCTGGTCAGTAGAACCCACGTAGCATATCTCTGAATCAGAAAGAGATAGTTCACATTCCTCGACTTGTTCATCACTGAAACAGTTTACCATTTCAGTCTCGGACACACAAGTCATATAATCAGACCCAGCGCATTCAGAAATGTCACTTATTTCTTCAATGATTTGAAATGTGCAATCTAGACCACTTACAATTTCACTATAGTCCAAAATTTCAAACACTTCAGTATCCTCGGGCGAGTAACTAGCTGTGCTTGCTGTTGACAAAGTTTCACTGAATCCCGTATCGTTTAGTACAGGAATAGACATACCGTTATTAATTCCCAAAAATGTACATGCACCTCCAGCATCTGTCATATCACTAGTGTCCGTATGTTGATTATTTCTATCAGTAGAGCCACCATTCCTTCTATCATTGTCCCGTTCATTTGTTTCACCTTTGCGTTCTCCATTCTTACTGTTTCTATCGGTGACATTATTTCCACTGTTATTACTACCATCTGCACTATCATCATCGTCTTTCTTGAAATCAGAAAAGTAAGCATCAGAGTCGCTGTCTTCATCTTCTTCGTCGTCACTCTCGCTATCATCACTACTCTCCACAATTTTCAGCTCAATATTCTTCTTCCTCTTGCGTGCATCTTTGTCGGTTTTCTTTGAGGCATTCTTAGTTGGCGTATGGCATTTTTGTTTGATATTTGACTGCTCATGACTATTATTGGATTCATGTTTAATTCCTGTGCTGTTTTCGCCTTTCTTTGGTCGCACAAGTGAATTAAAATCAAACTCTAAGAGGCTGTTGTCTTCATTATCACTCGATATACTTGGAAATGTTTCTATTTTACTAGATTTTGTCTTATTTGTTTCTGGTTCAGCAAACATTGTTGCACTTACTTCGAAAATAGGAACTAGTTCATCGGTCTTGTTGATGTTCATGGAAATGTCACAAGTGGCTCCATCTAGTGGCTCCTCGACAATATAGTCATGTAATGTCTCAGATTCTTCGTATTCATCATGATCGGGTTCTCCTCTTAATTGCTTTAAATATTCCATGAAATCTTCACCTTCGTCATTAGAATCAGCTGTAGAATCGATAACAATGGGCGTTTTGTGAATAGGAGACACTAGAGAATTTCTTTCTGACTGACGAAGTGTGTCTGTGTTATGTTCAGTAATCGGTGCGCGTGAAAGGGTTTCGTTTACGTCCTGTCCGCGAATATATCGCGTTTTTAGTATTTTCGGTCTAACAACAATTTCGGTGTCTGCTGTAGGCGGTTCAACGAATTGTTCATAATCGTCATATAGACTGTTTTGGACACTTGTTCTATCGTCGGCATCATTCGATGAGGTGCTATGTCGCTCTCTGTTACGTACTAAAGGTGTATCAGATGGTATCTTTTTGTCAACAGGCGAGAGCACTTCTTGACTTTTGTCTACGTCGTTAAATGATCCGCGTGTTGGGCTTTCTGTCGATAACCTTCTGCCTCTTGTGGGGGACATAACATTATTCTTTTTCCGGGTACCAAACAGTTCTCTCCTGGAATCACTCTGTGATTTTGCTGTTTCTGTTACAACACCATCCAGGGCAGGTGAGAACTTTATAGTCACCGTCACATTGTCGGAAGGACTATTAGACTCAAATGTAGAATCGTCATAATCAGAGAAGTTTCCTTCATCATCCGCCGTGTCACAAACTGTGATCAATGGTCTATCATGTGTGTTTAAGTTTCGATCAAAACCATTTGGAAACAACACTTCCATAGTGTTCACCGGTTCCGCGCGTGCCACAGTTCCAACCTTATTATACTGATTCGGATCCATAGTTAAGCCTTTATTATTAATGAGTTACGTTATTAAGTCCATCTTAGCTTAAACACCAAAACACACATCCGAATACCAGTAGTCCAGTAGGCGAGGTCAATACACATATAAACATCATTACGAAATATAACTAGAAGAGTATCCGTATAGTACAATACTAGTAGTCCAATAAGCTCAAATAGTGTTACTGCAAGCGTTAACGACGTTTTTCATATGAATATTTAAGACAAACTTAGTTTTCAGGTGTTAATGTACAAGTAGTCAACATGACAAAGTATTTAACGAGTAAGGCTAATTTCTAGTTGATGAATCATTCAGCACAATACGTTGACATGTGTAAAGCTGGTTACTAAGACGTGAATGTCCAGGGTGGGTTAAAATTACTGACACTAGGATTAATGACAATTTATACGTTATTTCGCGAAAACAACTATGTACAACATACGTGTATAACCCTCGGGCAACCTCATTTTTTATTTGGAAAAAAAACATTGTTAGTCAAGTTCAATCTCACGGATGGTGGGGCAGATAACGTTTTTCTTTCATATTATAGATACCGTAATATATATGCAGAGATATGATGATAGCATTTAACGTTATACTACACTGAGCCAAAATGATAATTTTACACTTTAGCTTTTCAAATATCTAATTTCCTATCGTACGTGTTGTTATAAATCGTGTACATGCTTATTAGAGTATCGACAGAGAGACCTTCTACGTTTGTATCCACTATAACACGTCGATACAACGTTACGTTAGCTCAATTGCATTTTTAGTTCTGCATTCTTGGCATACTCTTATAATAGTTTTATAATAGGTGTGAGCTAATTTCTTATCTTCCAGATTTTTTATTTCGACCCCTCTCACAGTAGTTCTCACTAATTAAAACATACATAAGCTTAGGTTTATATTTGGAATTTTTACCAAAAATTCGGAATTGAATGGTATTGAAGTATTTATATCCACAATTTCACCAATGAATAGTATTTGTATCGCAAAAATAAATACATTTGAAGTGGATGTTACGTTTTCATGTTGGCGTAGTATATTCCAGCATGATTTAACAATAGTATGCCAGGGGAGATCACTGCGTTAAATACGATTTAATTGTCAAACAGGTCCATTTGTATGTGTACATGTGTAATTCTTCTCTGTATGTAAATCTCTTTATAAGTAGCTGACAGTATTTAAATCATTTATTTTGTTCAATTATACAAAACTATTTCAAATATTTCTCGATGATAGCATGGTATACCAGCGATTATGCATTTTTCTCGATCCAGTAATGCTAAGTAAGATTATAGCAATTTATTGTACCAGCTATATAATATATTTCCTATCACAATTAACCAACCTATGTTATGGTTCTTGTATTCTTACCGTTTTCCCAGAAATAAGAAGATCATGAAGCAACTTTCTCAACGTAAAGTTCGCGGACCAATGGAATACAACTTAATTCAGAAACTTTAATTCGATTGGCTTGAATTTAACTGCTGATGAGAGTGGACCTAATTGAAAAGAATAGCTATATAAAAAGGTGTATATAGCAAAATATATGCTCCTCGACGATTTGGTTAAATTTAACGGCTGGTGTGAGAGGACCTAATTGAAAAGAATAGCCAACGTTTTCCAATCGAATACGCCTAATGATTCCATGTTTAATGGGAGACAACACATGTAGCTACTTACAGATTTAAGAAATTATCTCCCTTTGTAGTCGACTAGGTATAAAATATCCCATAATTATGTTGTTGATAAAATTATTATTCTGTCTATACTCAGAATAATAACTCATAGTTCGGTGGATAAAACCAGACTGATAGATCATAGAGTAGTACAGTATATCTGAGTGATAATTCATGGACAATTATGTCCGCTAGTAACTTCAAAGTTAAACCGGCAGCCGCACACACGGGTGTTGGTTCATGCAAGTGCAATGTTTATTAGCCGTCATGCATGTCACACTATATGGTTTACAATGCATAACATACCTCAGTCTCAGCGTGATATGTAATCAGTTAGATCTCAAATACCTGAATGAAGGGAAACACTGAGGGAGCTGTGTTTGAAACTGTAACTATATAATAAATACCTAAAATATATTTATATTGCTAGCCTACACTTTACGTATAATAGTATATGCCCAATCGGTTGTTTTTTCTTTGAAATATGACAGCATCAATTTTAGGCCTTTTCGTATAGTTTTCAAGGTATAGTCATTTTAACAAGTTAAATTGAAATAATAGTTTCTACGTTTGGCCGATATTTGTTAGGCCAAATGAAAAATATGTGTGATTCAGGAAAAAATAGTATTAGCATTAATAGCCTCGAAATTGTTATTTGAATTTTGTCAATTATCCACACACTGTTTAACTATGCAATGATGAACAAAATATGTTCTATTCTGTGTAGATTAATACCCATTTAGGCAAAACATATCTTGTTCTTCAGAAATTATTTTTAAAAATAGAATAAACCAAATAATCTAGGGTAAATCGTTTTACCCGAACAATGTATATTTTTATGGAAACTGGCAATAATAACCTTGCTCCCCGACGGGGAATCGAACTGCGGTCTCCCGCGTGACAGGCGGGGATACTTACCACTATACTATCGAGGAATACATATTATAGTTCCTAGCGATTTAACTAGTACATTTTGAATGCTATTTAAACATGTATTGTAATAGGTTAATCACCTATGTTTTTACGGTATTCAAATATGCATAGTAAATCCACTATTGTCTCTACGACGTATGCACCCATCTTTTCAAATAGCACATTCTGTATGGTATTTAACATGAATAGAATAGTAATTAAATTATATGTTTCTACAACATATGCTCCTAGCATTTTAACTAGCACTTGTTGCATGATGTTTAAACATGTGTGGTAAATCAATTATACGTTTCTACAACGTATGCTCCAAGCATGCTAGCTAGTACATTTTGTATGATATTTAAACATGTGTGGTAAATCAATTATAAGTTTCTACAACGTATGCTCCTAGCATGTTAACTAGCACATTTTGTATGATATTTAAACATGCATAGTAAATCAACTATATGTTTGTACAATGTATGCTGCTAGCATGTCAACTGTTACATTTTGTAAGGTATATAAACATGCGTACACATCAACTATATGTTTCTACAACGTATGCTCCTAGCATTTCAACTAGAACATTTTGTATGATATTTAAACATGTACAGTAAATTAACTATATGCTTTTACAACGTATGCTCCTATCATGTTTACTAGCACGTGCGTATGAAATTTAAACAACTACCTGTTTCGACACGGTATGCTCCTAGCATGTACAACGTATGCTCCTAGCATGTCAGCTGGTACATTTTGTATGATAATCAAACATGCATAATAAATCAACTATTTGTTTCTACAACGTATGATCTTAGCATGTCAACTGTTACATTTTGTAAGGTATTTAAACGTGCATAGTAATTAAACTATATGTTTTACAACGTATGCTCCTAGCATGTCGACTAGCACATTTAGTATGATATACAAATATGTACAGTAAATCAATTTTTTGTTTATACATTGTATGCTACTAGCATGTCAACTGTAACATTTTGTATGGTATTTAAAAATGCATAGTATCTAAAATATATGTTTTTACAACTAGCATGTCGACTAGCACATTAATTTTAGTATGATATACAAACATATACACTAAACCAATTGTTTGTTTATAAAGATGCTCCAAGCATGTCAACTGTTACATTTTGTATAGTATTTTAACATGCATAGTAACTAAAATACATGTCTTTACAACGTATGCTCCTATTTATGTTAACTATCAAAATTTGTATGCTATTTAAACATATGTAGCAAATCAAAAAAATGTTTTACAACGTATGCTCTAATCATGTTAACTAATTAAAATTGTATTGAATTTAAACATGTACAGTAAATCAACTATTTGTTTCTACAACGTACGCTCTAAGGATATTAGCTATACATTTTGTATGTTTTTTAAACATGTATAGTTTAACAACACATGCTCCTAGCAAGTTAACTAGTATATTTTGTATGAAATTGAAGTTAATCAATTATATGTACTCCCACAATTTAATTGATACGCAATAGATATAAATGTAGTTTCTTTTCAATATTGTATATCACACACTGTGTGAGACTTCTCTTTTTTCTCTCACCAACATAAGCTATACATGTAACACGCTATAAAGATAGTTAAATCCTATCAAATCATTTCTTATTTACAAAGCAATGGCTATTTACCATTTTGATATTATGTGTTTGAGTTTAAAAAACAACAACATTTAATTATCCAACCTAGACCCTTTGATATCATTTCATATAAATGATTTCAAACAGAAACCTTACATATTCTTTGGTCCGTGAGGGCTTAAGTCTTCTAACTCCTTTCTATGCTGCTCTTTCTTACGGGGTATACCGAACAATATGTATTCTTGCAGTTAAACCACATGTGTTAAGTAATGGATGCGCATCTACTGATTTTGTTTTTCAAATATACTTCGTTGTGTAAATAATGAGTCTCAAGTTTTGCACATTTAATGTCAAGGGTATTGCATCAAAAACAAAAAGAGTCGAATTGTTTGAATGGTTAAAACTGAATAAATATTCAATAAGTTTTTTACAAGAAATACACTGCACACCAAATAACTATAATGAGTGGAAAAGGGAATGGAAGGGTGAAATGTTTATTAGTGGAAACCAGTCAAATAGCGCAGGGATCGGCATATTCGTCAACGAAGATGTTAACTTCGTATTTAAGTCTTATAAAGAATACAGAGAGGGTCGACTTCAAACTTTAAATATAGAGATTGATGGAAATAGTTTACTTTTATTGAATATATACGGACCTAATAGAGATGATGAAGAATTGTTAAATGTTTTAGAAAATATACTTATAGAAAACAGTAATGAAACATTCATTATTGGGGGCGATTTTAACACGATAATTGATGTAAATATTGATAAACAAAATGGTAATAAAAATACACATAAAAAATGTTCAAAGCGAATTCAAGAAATTATGGAAAACAATGATATACATGATGTTTGGAGACTAAAACATCCTAATTCAAAACAATTCACATGGCACTCTAATCATAAACCGCCTATTTTTTGCAGATTAGATTATTTCTTAGTGTCCTCAAATATATGAAACCATGTAAACATTTGTAAAATTAAACACGGCTTCAAATCTGACCATTCAATTGTTACATTCGATCTGGACCTCTTCTCAGCAGAACGTGGAAAAGGTTTTTTCAAAATAAACAACGCAATACTACTGAATAAAGACTTCCAAACAAACATCAAACAAGCAATAAACGAAATAGCCAACATAAATAAGGAGTCTAACCCAAATACTTTATGGGAACTAGTTAAAGGCACAGTTCGAAACGAATCGATTAAATTCTCAAGTAAATTACAAAAATCAAAAATGGAAAAAGAATTAAGTATACAAAAACAAATTGAAAAACTAGAGCGTGACATTATTTCTAATCCTAATAACGAAAGCCTCCAAACTGAACTGAAACAACAAATAAATCTATTAAATGATATAACTGAAGAAAAGATCAAAGGCATTATATTAAGGTCGCGTGCGGAGTGGGTAGAAGGGGCTGAAAAAAACACGAAATACTTTGCAAACCTAGAACGCAAGAGAGCCGAAGGTAAAACTATTCATCAACTTAAAACTGAAAATGATGTAGTGATAAAAAATTCGAAAGACATTCTATCATATTGTAAAAACTTTTATGCAGACTTATTCAAAGTAAATGAAAACTTAACCCTAGATAATAGTTTTTTTACAAATGAACATACGGTACTTTCTGAGGATGATAAAAACACAACCAGTGGAATAATTTCAGAATATGAAGGATCTATTGCATTGAAAGAAATGAATAATAACAAAAGTCCTGGTTCAGATGGCCTGTCTGTCGAATTCTATAAGATCTTCTGGAACGATATTAAAACACTCTTAATAAATTCATTAAACTACTCATATGACAGAGGTAAATTAACAGAGCTTCAAACTCAGAGTATTATTACATTAATACCAAAAAAGAACAAGGATCCTTTCTCTATCAATAACTGGAGACCAATATCATTACTAAACGTTGACTACAAAATTGCTACTAAAGTTATCGCTAACAGAATAAAAAAAGTTATAGATGGTATAGTAAATAGACAACAAACTGGATTCATTAAGGGAAGATATATAGGTGAGAATGTGCGAACTGTTATAGAAACTATAGAACAAATGCAACAAAAACAAGAACCTGGTTTAATTTTCTTTTCCGATTTCCAGAAAGCATTTGATAGTTTAGATCATACATTTATGTTCAAATGTCTAAAAGAATTAAATTTTAGCGACTCACTTATACAATGGGTTAAGGTCTTTTACGATAATGCAAAAGGATGTATAACTAATAATGGTCATTTTTCTGATTTCTTTGATATTAAGAATGGAGTACGACAAGGTTGTCCTTTATCACCTTACCTATTTATACTATGTATTGAATTTCTGTCCACATCGATAGAAAAGAACGAAGATATCCAAGGTATTTCTTTAAACAACAACTGTACCAAACAAACCTTATTCGCTGATGATGCTAGCTTTCTACTAAATGGAACTCAAAAATCATTTGAAACTCTAATAACAACCCTTGATGATTTTGGGAATACTTCGGGACTTAAACTTAACAGAAACAAATGTTCAGTAATGCGCATCGGAAACATGAAAAACACAGACACATCCTATGATAACGAATTCAAATGGACTTCATCAGATACCACAACTTTAGGAATTACTTTTAGCAACCAATTAAATACAATGTTTGACTCAAATTTAGCAAACAAGATAACAGAATGTAAACACGTTTTGAAACAATGGAAAAAATGGAACTTAACACTTATAGGAAAAATAACGGTTCTAAAAACTTTTGTCCTTCCAAAATTAATTTATCCTTTAACTGTTCTTCCAAATCCACCGCCAGATTTTGTAAAATCAATTAAAGATATATTCTTTGATTTTTTATGGAATTCCAAACCTGACAAAATAGCACGTAAATTAATAATTCAAGAATACATAGACGGTGGTCTAAAAATGATTGATATTGAATGCTTTTTAGACTCACTAAAGATAAGTTGGATAAAAAGAATAACTGATTCCAATGCTAATTGGAGTTCTCAGTATAAGAATGAACTAGAAAAATATGGAGGACTATTATTATTTAAATGTAATATAACAGAACAAGACTGCAAATGTCTTGATATAAAATCTAAATTTTTAAAAGATATATTAATTTCATGGTCTAAGGTTAATACATTAAACACGGAAATCCAAATATCAAAACAAATCATTTGGAACAATTCGAATATAAAAAAATTAAGTAATAACAAATTATTCTATTACAAACATTGGTACAGAAAAGGCATTCTCTTTCTTGAACACATTTTTGACTTCAGACATAAAACATTCTATAGCTTCGAGCAAATTAAATTTTTATATGAGATTCCAAATGGCGATTATTTGAAATACTACACTCTCATTAAAAATGTACCAAAGGAATGGAAAACACAATTGGATAATTGTAATATGTCATACGATGCACCTAACTACTTGATTGATAAAGTAAATGGGAAAACAAAAATGAATAGATTATCATATAAAACATTAATCAAACAAAAAATACCAACTAAACCAAAATACAAAATAAAATGGAGTACTAATCACCCAATTGAAGATATAGAATGGGAAAAAATTCTCACACAATCCTATAACATTACAATAGACACGAAACTAAGAGAATTCCAGTACAAATATCTCATGAACATAATACCAGACAACTCATTCCTACATAAATGTCATCTTGTCCAGTCAAGTCTTTGTGATTTTTGCACCATGCATCCAGATTCAATATATCATATGTTCTGGGAATGTCATATTGTACAAGGTTTTTGGTCGGAAGTAAAGTTATTTTTAGAAGACAAATTTTCAAAAATTATAAATCTTACATTTCAAAATATCTCATTTTGCAACATTATCAACATTAAAGATGAAGATGGACCTATTGCTAACTACATTGTTCTACTTTCCAAATATTTTATATTTAAAAACAAATGCAATAAAAGTGTTCCGCTAATCCGGCAATTTAAAGAATATATTAACTATAGGAAGAAGCTTGAACACACAATAGCTATTTTCAAAGATAAAGTAGAAGTCTGTAATAGAAAATGGCAAAAGATAACTTAATTATATATTTCAAATATGTTGGTATTACCCCACCTATAATTTCTTTCCTTCTCTCTTCATCACTATCCTGCTCTCTTTCTTACTCTTTATACACTATAAATTCTCAAAAAATCATAACGACATACACAGAATATTACGTTATACTACGTAACCAATCTATATAGTTGTATGTGAATGTAATATTGTATGTATATAATATGTATTACTATGTATATGTCTTATGGAAATAAAAACGTTAAAGACAAAAAAAATATTATAGTGACGAAATGATAAAGAATAAAATATAATAATTATTGGTTACTTTTGTGTTCATCTATAAACGTGGTAAACTGAAAATATTGCAAAGGTTGTAGCAGAAATCAAGTCCCATGTGGTCTAGTGGTTAGGATTCCGCGCTCTCACCGCGGCGGCCGGGGTTCGATTCCCCGCATGGGAATTATCTTTTCTTTCAACTTTTTTAACTGATAGAGAACATATCCTTGAATATCGGACTAATTTCATTTCACAAACATATATGCACAGTGAATTCAACTGAATCTTCTTGGTGCCAAACTTTCATCTTCCCAAACTTCTGCCAGCAATAAAATTTATGTTGAAAATAGAATGAAAATTTCGTTTAAACGCGCATATCGGATTGGAATATCAAATGTGTACACATAACACAAAAGAATATGTTAATGAGCCCACAGGTATTTAATGTAAACACATGCCTTTAGTAAAATTTCACTAAGTCAGAAGTAGAACTTGATGCAGGTAGATTAAACGAATTTCAGTCCGCGTTTTTTTCTGTTATCAGTCTATTTAAATAAAAGAAAGAATTTTAGTCAAATACTTTTTGAAGCCAGTTATAGTTAACAATAAATTTACGTTTTCATTTAAAAAGTGTATGTAGCAAAAATAATACTCCCCGACGGGGAATTGAACCCCGGTCTCCTGCGTGACAGGCGGGGATACTTACCACTATACTATCGAGGAATACATTGTAATAACGAAATTATAAAGACTTAATATCGTACGACGGAGATTACAGGTTACCTGTGTATGTCTAGGTTAATCTCTGTCAACACGGGTAACTCTTAATCACTTAATATTGTAATGAATGTATAGAAAAGCAAGTCCCATGTGGTCTAGTGGTTAGGATTCCGCGCTCTCACCGCGGCGGCCGGGGTTCGATTCCCCGCATGGGAAGGATTTTTTTCCGATTTGTAACAATGGAATCTCATTAATAACATTATGAATCGAAATTTACGTGAATCACGTAACTGGTCTGGAGCTAGTGTTAAGATAGTTTAGTACCGTTACATGTTTCGTTAGGTCTTATACGGGACAAGGAGTGCTATTACATGTATAGATAAACCACAATCGTTCGGGCGTAACTGTACTTTTAATAATGAAATAATCCAGGTAAAGGGGGTGTATTCGGAATATACACAATTATTTAAAATCGTATCTTACATCGTCCTCCATGACGCAGTAGGCTAAGCTACTGCTTATGGATCTAAATATATTTTTGCTCGGGTTCGAATCCCACCCATTTTGAATATTTTTTTAAATTTTGCTAGATAAAACATGCGCGTGCACGTCTATTTTACTTATACTTCTAAAATATATACATTTCCTTTGTATTTTAATCCTTAAAAACATTCCCACGTCACGACTGTTGAACCGTGAGAAATATCGGTCAACGGTTACCTAAACTGTGCTCCTTATATTACCAGAGAAAACGCTTATTGATTTAGACGTTTCTACAGAATATTCTTAGAATGGTGATTCCAGCGAAACCAATGATGAAAATAGTTTGTAATTCAACCCGATTGTCATCTGAGCAATAAATACAATATCCAGGGCGGACTAAAATCATAAAATAAACTAAACAAAGCAAATTTGTATTAAACCTAAAACATAATTTTATTCTTCATTAAGTAATAAAATATATTTTAAAAAAATCATGTATTATGATAATACAATTATTGAAAAATAGTTTAGCAGGGGACTCGAACCCGCAACCCATATAAAAAGTATGCGAAAGTTCCAAGTATAGATCATCTTAACCACTAGGCCACGCTGTCAACTTGATTTTTTAATATATATCCATACTCTTTCAGAAAAATAACGGTAAATATCGTTTCAACCTTAGCAAATGAACTCGTCCTAGGGTCATATTTCGAAGGTCGTTGTACATCTATACTTCAGTCCATGATATAATTATCATGCCGAAACATACATTTGTTGTCGTTTCAATATTTGCTTCAAAAATCAAACCTTCACTTTTTAACAAAACATTACGCTCCCCAACGGGGAATCGAATCCCGGTCTCCTGCGTGACAGGCGGGGATACTTACAACTATACTATCGAGGAAAACATATCATAGTAACGAAGTGATAAAGACTAAGAACAAAATGTCTTAGTATAGATAATCGGATGAGTAATCTCTGTAAACGCGGGTAGGTCTAAATATTGCAACGGGTATATCGACAGTCAAGTCCCATGTGGTCTAGTGGTTAGGATTCCGCGCTCTCACCGCGGCGGCCGGGGTTCGATTCCCCGCATGGGAAATTCTTTTTCTTTAAACTTCTTCAATTTTGCGGAAAATTAGCTATAAATATAGAACGAAAACCCGAGATAGCCTTTTTTGTCTTTGAGGACGTATCCTGAGACAAAATAAGACACCCGAGTGTGAGATCGTTAATTTCATCCCTCAAAAATCCATGCATTAACAAAAGAATAATACTCAATATTGGAGTGAAATCAACCCAATCTTCTTGGGGACCAACTTTTATTTTTGTCCCCCATATCCTGCTCAGCAATAACAGTTGTGTTGAAAATAGAATGGAATTTCACTTCAACGCGCTTAACTCCTTAACGGATTGGAATATCAAATTAGTACACATAAAACAAAATAATATTTAAAAATCCCACAGGTCTTTTATGTGTACAGATACATTTAGTAAAAGCTCACCAAGTCACATATATACAGAACTTGATGCAGGCAGTTTAAACAAATTTCCGTCCACGCGTTACCTCAATTATCTGTCTATTAAAATAAAAGACAGAACTTTGTCCAATACTTTTTGAAGCTATTTAACAATAAATTTGCGTTTTCATTTACAGGTTCGAAAAAAAGTGTACGTAGCAAAAATAATACTCCCCGACGGGGAATTGAACCCCGGTCTCCCGCGTGACAGGCGGGGATACTTACCACTATACTATCGAGGAATACATATACCAAACGAAGTGATAAAGACATAATATCATACGCCTAATATAAGTTAACCGGTTACTTGAGTGTGTATGTTTATCTCTGTAAACGCGGATAGTTCTAAATATCGGAATGATTGTTTCAGACAGCATGTCCCATGTGGTCTAGTGGTTAGGATTCCGCGCTCTCACCGCGGCGGCCGGGGTACGATTCCCCGCATCATTCTTTTTGTTTTTTCCAATATCAACTTAAGTTGGTACCTAGTTTCTATTTTTCTTTCCGTTTCAAGTTAATCTTTAACCAAATACTTTTGGCCCTTACATATATGATTTATTTCATTCCCCAAAATACATGCAAGAAATAATATAGTATCATAGTATTAATTAAGATACATGTTATCACGAATGACGTTTTGAAATCAAGAATCAAATGCATTTTTTAGTTTCAAATTAGGTAGCCAAAAAATACATCCTGACGGGGAATCGAACGACTGTCTTCCACGTGACAGGTGGGGATACTTACCATTATACTATCGAGGAATAAATATTATAATAACGAAGAGATAAAGACTAAGTACAAAATATCTTAGACAATCGTCTGAGTAATCTCTGTAAACGTGGATAGCTCTAAATATTGCAACGAGTATAACGACAGTCAAGTTCCATCTTTGCAATATTATCAACTCATTATAGAGTCTAATTAGTTATAGATAGTGAACGAATATGCGAGGTTACTTTATCATTATTATTATTATTATTATTATTATTATTATTATTATTATTATTATTATTATTATTAGTGTATATACATGGAAAAGAAGAGCCAAACAAAACAGAATTGATCCGAAACTAACTTCTGTCATTTACCTGGATAACGAAAACCGAACTATTTTATAACCCTTGTCTACTATTCGATTACTGTGCTTATAGGTAATTCATTTGTCGAAACTTAATACTTTGTTATATACGGTAATAAAGAAACATTCCCGGTCATAAGCAAGTCATAAAATATGTAATCGGTGTTGTGGTCACGATTAACTTTCATTGATACAGAGGAATAAAATACACCACGGTGTTTTATGCATGCAGTATTGTACATTTGTACATTGTATCACAACAGGTCAATGCTACATAAAATTATAATATACATTTAAGGCATGTGCTTGCACTACTTCTACTGTTTAACCTGTTTTAAGCGGTCATTCAATGATTTTATCCAATAAATGTGACATTTTATAAAGTTTGTTTAATACAAAAAATATGCATACACTTAAGACGGTTGCTTACGTCAGGTGACCTGACTGTGTCCAGAACGTTGCGGAGCGATCACCACAAGACAGGTGTTGGACCGTGAGTGATATGTGGTCACATACACAAGACTAACAACTTAATATCTGATTATGATTGTCACCTTCTACCGTTAATCTAGTTGTATCTGACCTGTAATTATATCAGCCTAACCTTCTACTTATAAAATCTGTAAATTTATTCAATAACATGGCGTTGAAGTAACGCATTACATGTATGTAAGCCTGTCAGATGTTTGTACATGTATTTTAAGACACATACCACATCAATATAACGATAGTTGTCTTATTAACCTGACACTGTACACTGCTGTCATCTCTCTAATCTTTTACCTAAATATCAGACTGGTTTATACATACACTCAAACCTCAGAGTGGAACAGGAACCTCAACCTTACACTCAAATCTCAGAGTGGAACAGGAACCTCAACCTAACACTCAAACCTCAGAGTGGAACAGGAACATCAACCTAACACTCAAACCTCAGAGTGGAACAGGAACCTCAACCTAACACTCAAATCTCAGAGTGGAACAGGAACATCAACCTAACACTCAAATCTCAGAGTGGAACAGGAACATCAACCTAACACTCAAATCTCAGAGTGGAACAGGAACATCAACCTAACACTCAAATCTCAGACGCACCTTCGAATCTCAGGCCCTCACTCGTTATCTCTCTATTATTCTTCCTAAATATCACTCTGGCGTATACACTAACTCAAACCCCAGAGTGGCACACTAGCCTCAGAATACCAGACTCACGTTCGAATCTCCTACTGACAATCGAATATCAGCCTTACACTCGAATCTCTGACACACTCGAATTACAGACTCAGACTAGAATCTCAGACTCAGACCCGAATCTCAGACTCACACTTCAATATCAGACTCACACTCTTATATCAGACCCACACTCCAATATCAGACTCACACTCCAATATCAGACCCACACTCCAATATCAGACACACACTCCAATATCAGACTTACAATCGAATCTCAGACTCATACTCCAATCTCAGACCATATTCTCAGACTCACACTCAAATCTCAGACTCAGATGTCAAATAATAGTCACATCTCTGTACTTTGTAATGGTTTATCAGACGAATGTATATATACTTACAAGTTTGTTTACACCGTGTACTACTAACTATAGTATACATGTATGCTACTCTATATCAAGTTTCAGATGTTTATATATTGGGTAAATATATAATGTTGCCATTAACTATATTTGCTACAAGTGTTTATACTATTAGTATGACAGATGACACATACTTTCAGGTTTAGTCAGCGCTGAGATTTGAAATATGGTCTGATGTCTGAGTACGTATTAAACAATGAAAGTTCTATAACTGATAATATACATGTATAATACTCACGTCGTCCATTTGTCAGTGGTGTATGTCCGGAATATGTGGGTAGAACCTTGTGTTCTGTTCTCACGTCCCCTAGTGGTGTGTACGGTGTATAGTATAACCTCTCTCTAACTCCATATTCCATGTTTTATTCTGTTCACAGCACACAACTTTAATATCCACAACTGGCTAACAAATTAATTGTTCACTACCACTTGACCACTAGTATCGTTCACTACCACTTAACAGTTCACAACCGGCACACAATTGTATTATTCACTACCGGAAGAAAAACTGGTAATGGTCAAAGCCGCAACAAAATTATATTGTTCACGACCGGCACAAAAACTTGTATTGTTCACTTCCGTGTGATCACCGTACCGTTCACAGCCGGAACAAAATTGTATAATTTGCTACTGGCACAAATCGTATTGTTCACTACCGGCACAAAAACTTGTATTGTTCACTTCCGTGTGATCACCGTACCGTTCACAGCCGGCACAAAATTGTATTGTTCACTACTGGCACAAAAACTTGTATTTTCACTACCGGTACAAGATCGTATTGTTCACTACTGGCACAAAAACTTGTATTTTCACTACCGGTACAAGATCGTATTGTTCACTACTGGCACAAAAACTTGTATTTTCACTACCGGTACAAAATCGTATTGTTCACTACTGGCACAAAAACTTATATTATTCACTCCCGGCACAGATAATTCACTACCAGCAATAATTTTGGATCAATCACTACCGGCACACACTCTTATTGTTCACTACCGACTGATCACAATATTGTCCACTACCAATAAATAAATGCTGTGTTCACGACTGGTGTACCACTGCAGGTGCTGGAAATTATAAGCACACCTTTAAAGTTAATTCCTCAGTATATGAAGTAAAATATTTGCAACATAAATAACTCTCATTGCGATTTAAAGCAGGATATTTAAATAAAGAATTCTTTCAGTGGTTAAACGTAACTTATAGATTATACATGGATAAAGGAGAGCCTACAATAACTGCCTACACTTCAACCTATCCTTATTAAAATCTGTGTAAATAAAAAAGTTTGTCATGCAACTTTGAACATCTGAGGGAGTAGTGTGACTAGATATACTCAATCAAAAGATGCATTGCATGCATTACACGGTGTGAGGTGTACAGGGTGTTAAAAAGTTCGTTCTCAATGATTAAGTTTCAGTAGTTTATTTTTCTGGCGTCTGAAGAATGTAAACTTCACAGGTTAAATTCAAGATGGTTCTACAATTATTCTAATCTTTCTGGCATTAAATGTAGATATTACAGTAAGAAATTAAAAGTGGACACTGGGTACATAACTTTAAACAAATTAGTACAAAATTAATTTTTGAGAAAAAACTTTTTTAACACCCTGTAAATTTCCTAGTTGAATGAAATCATTGACGTGTTTAAAGTTAGATTTTTTTTTCACTTTGCCCGGTTTATATAACATCAAGGAGTGATTTTAATACGTGCAAGTATGCATAGACACCTAGATATGAAGTGTTAAACTGAAAGTTTGAGATATTACCATGCCCTAATTATATTAAAGACATAGAGACACATGCACTAAGTAAAGTTAAATGCACGTATCTTATGTTAACGAGATGTTTCAAATATATGTTAAGTATTTGGTATTTACTGTAATTTGATAGATATCGGTTGCACATATGAGACTAATATTGTCATATTGTATATAAACGAGTCAACTCGGTGATCGCAATAATTCATACACGTTGAATTGTATATGCCTCCAATAAGTCATACAGTGATCGGAAATCTCATATGATTTCCCTCGCAATAAGCCATACACGATGAATTGTATAGTCTCTCAATAAGTCTTAAAGTTATGAGATTTATACGATGTGATTGTTGACGTTGAGACACCCAAACTCCAAACACTATTTGGGTAGGTTTGATAGAGGTTCGGGGGGTAAATGTTTGGTAAATGTGGTGTCATCAATAAAACACACACAACATAATCTCAGTAAGCATGCAGTCAATGTAACTACATGATTGTATAAAATTATTTTCTATGTTTTCAAAGTTTGCTAAAACAGCAATGAATTGGATTTTTAACATTTTCTGATGCACATTATTTTATTATGATAATCCACACACACTTTGGGTCTTGACCACGCCCCCTCCCGCTACGCGCACGGAAATATTTTTATTTAATTGATATATATCCGGACCCATTCAGTTACCACACAAACATTTGTTGGATGCATTTGATATTAATAGCAAAATCTACGTAATTCCTCCACTGCTTAAATACCACATTTAAGCTAGAGAGGCATTTACGAATATTTTTTGTTTGTCCCAGACTGTACGTGTAATATAGTTTTTGTGAATAATGTATGGGTCTAGGTATACAATGTGGATGATAAATACATATCCAGGTGCGTAGCTGGGGGCGGGTCAAGACCCCAAGTGTCTGTGTGATAATCTAATCTGTTAACCGACCTGCACTACATTGATCTTCGACCAGCAGATTTGAACGTATCGAGAACACACAATCTTATTCGTTGTTTCATAATTTCGTAATATAGAAGGGACAGGATATGCTCTACACTGCCCAAGAATTAACTCCCTGAGGACAGTCGAACACCCTACAAAGAGAGCTAACAGGGTTGTAATTGGCGAAATACGTCGAACATTATTTCAATATTCACTTGTATATTAAAATAATATGCGTGTGCATGTTTTATAGCATGAATGGTTACATAAACTGTTATAGCTTCAGTAGTAAACGGTGATCAAGCGACTGTCTGGGGTAATACTTCATGCGAAACAATCATTTCATATGATTATCGTTGCTGTTGAAATGTGTATCATATATCTGATTCATGAGATAGGACAGGATGGTTTGGGCGGTGATGTGAGGAAATATTAATGTAATTTACAAGTCAATAACATCTTGTTTACCATAACTAATGTAAACGTAATCACATCAAGTAGTATTTCAGTACAATTATGACACCACCGACATAAGATGACACGAACTACATACGATAGCAATGGACATAAGATGACACCACCAACATAAGATGACACAAACTACATACTATGACACGACCGATAGATAATAAAACAACCGACTAAATTAAATGGGAACCATCGTCAGAAATAAGCATCACCGACGTAAGAAGTCAACATCAACATAAGAAGACGTCAACGACATAATCATGACGAGTTCACTGACATATGACCACGGGCATTGTGGATTAGTTACGTCAATTAACATTGATGTTAAGCGAAGATGTGTGGCTAATTACAAGGGTAATTGATGGGTTGTGTATTAATTTTTAATGGAATGCTTGCAATAACTTTGTTGCATTATAATAATATCATGAACTGCAGTACATGTAATTGCACTCATTTTTGTCCCATCCAAGATCTAACGAAACATGTCACGGCACTAAACTATCTAAACACTAGCTACAGACCGATATGTTTTCCTCCATAGTATAGTGGTAAGTATCCCCGCCTGTCACACGGGAGACCGGGGAACATATTGTTTAGTTATAATAATAATAATAAAGACTTTATTTTACGAGGAAACTCATTTGACAATTAAATTAAATGGCAATCTTCCATGAGATCCTCAACAATAAACAGTTGAACAAGAACACTAGTACATAAAATGAAAAAAGCATAATGGCAATTTGGCCCATATGACGTCCACAATATTATAATTTTATATATAATTGGGGAATTTCATAAAAGAGTTTCAGTGAAAGGATGTGCGAAACCGATATGTATGGAATCTACAATAAAAGGAAGGTATAATTCAAAATGCTAATCAATTAAATTTATAATTAATCACTATAAAGCTTAATTAGATATAGGGACATCATAAGAGCCAGCATATCATAGAACAACATGTAAATTAAAACAATGACATTTATAAAAGCATGATACGGAATTGAAACATAAAACACACTGCATGCCATTCTGCAGACATATTTATATATATGGCTATACATGTGTATTGAAGTAATGATTATGACTAGTCAGTCATTAGACATTTAAGTAGCAGAAACATGGGGTGTTTCAAAATAAGACGGCTTCACCCAGCGTAGATATAATGTTTTAAACTGTTGAATAGATGAAGAATTTTTGATATTATGAGGAATAGAATTCCATATTGAGGTACCAGAGAAAGCAAAAGTGTGGCGAAATAACTCGGAATTGGGTTTAGGACTATATAATTGGTATGTAGAAGATGAGCGTAACAGTCGTGAATGAATATCTGCAGTAAATTTAAATGCAGATTTAAGATAGTCTGGTGCATCACCTCTAAGAGTTTTGTACATTTGAATAGCTTTCTGATAAATAACACGTTCATGAAATGTCATCCATTTGTGTTTTGTAAATAGAATACTTGAAGGAGTTGAATAATCACAACCAAGAATTACTCTAGCTGCTCTTTTCTGAAATTTTATAAGTTTATCTTCAAGACTGCTGGTACAATTTCCCCATACAACACAGCAAAAGTCAAAATGTGGAAGAATATATGCGCTATAAAAGCGCATCCGAGTTTCAATGGAAAGAAAATATTTAATTCTAGATAAGAGGTGCAAATAGGAATTACATTTCTTTATCACATTATTGATATGGTCTGCCCAAGATAGGCTGTTATTAATTGTGATACCTAATAACTTTGCTGTTGAAGTAACTTCAATAGAATTATCATGAAAAGGAATGTTGAGATTGGATCCAACAATGTAATGTTTATTACGTTTACTTGTTATAAATAAAGACTTGGATTTTTCAGAATTAATAGCCATTTGATTTAGTTTACACCATTGATCAGCATGCAATAAATCTCTTGTAAGTGAAAAAACAACATCATCTAATGTCTTGCTGTGGGTTGATAATGTGGTATCGTCAGCAAATATGTCAGCAATGGAATGTGAAAGAGAAAGAGGCAAGTCATTAATAAATATTATACATAATAATGGACCGAGAACTAAGCCCTGTGGAACACCTGCTAGAACTTTGCCAGGACAAGAATATTTGCCAGATATAAATGTTTTTTGAGTTCTTGAATTGAGATAGGACTTAAAGCAATTTAGTGTTGTAAAATGCATACCATATAGTGACAGCTTTTGTAATAAAATATCATGGTTTACCAAGTCAAATGCTTTACTTAAATCAATGAACAATGTACCAACTATTTCATTATTATCAACAGCTGATATCCAGTCATCAAGAGGGTTTGATTTTTGTACCAGATATTGAAACGACAACAAATTTATATTTCCGCGTAATTACATCATGAACTGAAGTACATGTAATTGCACTCGCTTTTGTCGCATACAAGACCTAACGAAACATGTCACAACACTAAACTATCTTAACACTAGCTACACACCGGTTACGTGATTCACGTAAATTTCGATACATAATTTTATTAAAGACATTCCATTGTTGATCTATTGGAAGATTGCCATTTAGTTTAATTGTCAAATGAGTTTCCTCGTAAAATAAAGTCTTTATTATGTTACAAATATCTTGTGTAAGTCAATCCATTGGTTAAACTGTGCTGGGTGTTCATTTAAGGACATGGGGTATGATCTGTAGTGGGTGGGTGCATGCTTTTTTCAAATGCATTTTATTCTTCAAATTGATATTTGATGGGTACAGTAAGCATAGCATTATGATGCACTGCATATACCCTTGAAGTTAAACACAAAATAAATATTAATAAAGTGAATTTATTGAAGTATGACAGCATTTTCATTGTAAATCTTGCTCGTTAGCAAACACAAAAACTGCCCAACGGTACTTGCTAAAATATATATCATTCTTACAATATAACTCTAGGGAACAAACTCTTACTTAGTTTAAGACTGAAAAATGTATACTTTGAAAGATATTCAAGAAACACTGACATATTTCTACTTTCGGTTTGCAAGGTCATTGCTGATCATTGATTTTTTGCATGATATAAGTTAATGAATTTGTTTCATTATTATTTCTTTGTAAGAGTTTGTTTATTATACTATTGGCTATGTCCCCGACAACAAACGTTGACTCTTAATGCCATGTTGACTTTGTTTACAAACGAGTAAGATTTGCAATAAAAATGATGTCATGCTTCAATAAATTCACTTTATCAATATTTATTTTTTGTTTAACTTCATGAGTACATGTAGTACATCATAATACTATGCTTACTGTACCCAACACTTTTCAATTTTAAGAATAAAATGATTTTTAAAAAAACATGCTCAATCTCACTATAAATTATCCTCTGATACCTTAAACCAGTTAACTGTATAGCCCGTTTGCGCTGAAAAAAATCGTCTAAAATGAAGATTTCTCAGTATTTACTGCACCTACAAGTATGAGATTTTGCACGAGTTAATGACATGTATCTACCTAATATACAATTAAATCTAAGCAACATCGGACATGTGTAAAAAAAGTTTTGTTCATAAGTTCTATGTAAAATATTTGTAGTTTACAATGAAACTTCATGTTAGAAGACTCGATACACGCAACAGCCAATTTTATGGTCACGTGACACGCCTAACGGTAGATTTACGTGTTTGTAATCTATTTAATATAACATATACGAGGCCCGTCTGTGCATCTGACATAGAACTGTTTGTTTGCATAATATTTCCGGGTCTATTGGCTTAAAAATATGAAAATACATGCAACTAACCCCCTGGCTGGTAATACTCAAATAGATTTACCGAATACGTAAAATATTACACAAGTAATATATAAATATATAATAGTGAACATATCTAATACTTAAATTATAATTTTATATGTACATATTAAAATATACTTCTACTACTGAATGACCGTCTATCAGTCATGGCCTGGCGGATTCGATCCATACAGCTGTCGGTCGTACTGGTTGTACTATAACTTTTTTAGGTATTTAGGATAAGGTAATGATCGTTTAGTTTTGTTTGTTTGTTTTATACATGTTTATTGTTCAGTGTCATAGTAAAATAGTTTAAGTATGAACATAGACAGTGACATGAAGAAAAAACATACACGTACATATCATAAGTTTATTTCATAATAATTTTCATATTGCCTAGCCAAACAACAGTATTGCACAGTACAGTTCGACTTTATATTATGCTATGTATTATTCATACATCTATGCTTCAACATCGCTATCATACAGATCATCAAAATGAATTACTATTTTCTCAATTCCCTCCTTTACATTGTCTTTTTTCCAATATGTCTTGGACATGTTTGCATGCATTCTCCCACTTCTTTTGGGTGATATAATCAAACTTTTCTTAATGAGTAATTGCATATTTTTAACTGATTCCGAATGCATGTTCTGTCCGCAGGTACACTTTCCTCAACGAAAAAACGGCTTGCCTCTTGCAGCCTCCTTCTCGAAATATAAAAAACTGATCTTACAGCGTCTTCAAACGATTTTGACTGCTTAATATTAGGCATTCTTTAAACCATTACACAAGGTTTGTGTAGGTGTATATATAACTCACTTTTTAGACCTGGTTCAGTCATAAGACAACTGTCATTGTGTACATTAACATTGTAATGCTTTTATTAAGTTGTTTTAAAATTAAAATTAGGATATACATTTGTATATACATGTATGAGTATGTACATAGCTTAGTGAACAAGGTTTTGGTTTTCACTGTTTTTTCATGATATTATTATACATTATCTGTATACTAGCGATATACCTAACTTATCCGACTGATACGGGCCTAAAAAATTTCGCCTTCGTCACATCAATGTCAATCCCGTTGATCACTGATTATAACGGTTAAAAAAATACCGTAAAACATCAATGGAATACCAGATTACCTCCCTGCGTTAAAGTGTCCAAATACATGTAATTTCAATATACAATAAAGAACAAAGTAGTTTTAATAAGCAATCAAAAATTATGAAATTTAAAATGGGAGTAGGTAGGATGTAATTATGGTTGTACGTAAATTTTTACACACATCTGATGAATAGATTTTCAGAAATTTAAATTTTAGACGATTTTTTTCAGCGCAAACGGGCTATAACTCATTACATTTTGTAGACGCAAAAATTAGTAGATATTATTGCAAAAGTTGAAAAAAAATCCTTCCCATGCGGGGAATCGAACCCCGGCCGCCGCGGTGAGAGCGCGGAATCCTAACCACTAGACCACATGGGACTTGCTTCTGATACACTCATACCGATATTTAGAGTTAACCATGTTTTACAGAGATTAACGTACGGTTATCTTAGTCATATCACATTTATTATTTATCACTTTGTTATTATGATATGTATTCCTCGATAGTATAGTGTTAAGTATCCCCGCCTGTCACGCGGGAAACCGGGTTCAATTCCCCGTCGGGGAGCATATTTTTTAGTTAAAAAGTGAAGGTTTGATTATGTTTCCGCGTGATAATAAGTAAATGTAATTGAAATCTCTTTTATTCCACCAAAGACCTACTAGTATCGAAACATGTCACGCTACTAAACTATCTAAACACTAGCTACAGACCGGTTACGTGATTCACGTAAGTTTCGATTCATAATGTTATTCCATTGTTACAAATATCTTGGATAAATCAATTCATTGATTGAATTATGCTGGGTATTCTTTTAAAATCAACTGGCAGTGTTAGTATTGGAAATGTTAACTGTACGCACAATAGATTCGTCCTATAGACCTTGAGATTGGACAACAAAAATACAAGCCAGATAACGAACTCACTCTGGTGTCTCATTTTGTCTCAGGATACGTCCTCAAAGACAAAAAAAGGCTATCTCGGGTTTTAGTTCTATATTTATAGCTAATTATCCGCAAAATTGAAAAAGTTTAAAGAAAAAGAATTTCCCATGCGGGGAATCGAACCCCGGCCGCCGCGGTGAGAGCGCGGAATCCTAACCACTAGACCACATGGGACTTGTCTGACGATATACTCGTTGCAATATTAAGAGCTACCCGCGTTGACAGAGATTACCCAACCGATTAGCTAAGCGGTTTCGTATTTAGTCTTAACACTTTGTTACTCTAATATGCTTTCCTCGATAGTGGTAAGTATCTCCGCCTGTCACGCGGGAGGCCGGGGTTCGATTACCCGTCGGGGAGCATATTTTTGAGTCAAAAGTGAAGGTTTGTCTTTTGTACCAGATATTGAAACGTCAACAATTTTATGTTTCCGCGTGATAATAATATCATGAACTGAAGTACATGTAATTGCACTCTCTTTTGTCCCATCCAAGACCTAACGAAACATGTCACGGCACTAAACTATCAAAACATTAGCTACAGACCAGTTACGAGATTCACGTAAATGTCGATTGATAATTTTATGAATGACATTCCTTCCTATGTTACAAATATCTTGTATAAGTCAATTGCATTGATTGAATTGTGCTGGGTGGTCATTTTAAAATCAACATGCAGTGTAAGTATTTGAAATGTTAATTGTGAGCACGATAGACACGTCCTATATGCCTTGAGATTGGACAGCTATAATTCTTGAAAGCCAGGTAACAAACTCACAACCGGGTGTCTTATTTTGCATAATGGCACGTCCTCAATGTCAAATAAGGCAATCTCACGTTTTCGTTATCTATATTTAACTAATGAGACGCAAAATAAGTTTATACCGGTATTAATGCAACAGTTGAAAGAAAAAAATCCTTCCCATGCGGGGAATCGAACCCCGGCCGCCGCGGTGAGAGCGCGGAATCCTAACCACTAGACCACATGGGACTTGACTTTCGATATACTCGTTGCAATATTTAGAGCTACCAACGTTTACAGAGATTACCCAACCGATTAGCTAAGCCGTTTCGTATTTAGTCTTTATCACTTTGTTACTATAATATGTTTTCCTCGATAGTATAGTGGTAAGTATCCCCGCCTGTCACGCGGGAGACCGGGGTTCGATTCCCCGTCGGGGAGCATATTTTTTATTCAAACAGTGAAGATTTGATTTGTGTTATTATAACTACATCAAAATTAATTTATGTTTTAACATGATGATAATATCATGAACTGAAGTACAGGTAATTGCAGTCTCGTTTGTCCCATCCAAGACCTAACGAAACATGTCACGGCACTAAACTATCAAAACATTAGCTACATACCAGTTACGAGATTCACGTATATTTCGATTCATAATTTACGAATGACGCTCCAATATTACAAATATCTTGTATAAGTCAATTTCATTGGTTGAATTGTCCTGGGTGGTTATTTTAAAATCAACATGCAGTGTAAGTATTAGAAATGTTAATTGTGAGCACAATAGACACGTACTATATGCCTTGAGATTGGACAGCTATAATTCTTGAAAGCCAGGTAACAAACTCACAATCGGGTGTCTTATTTTGCCTCATGGTACGTCCTCAATGTCAAATAAGGCAATCTCACGTTTTCGTTATCTATATTAACTAAAGAGACGCAAAATAATTTTATATTAATGCAAAAGTTGAAAGAAAAAAACCATTCCCATGCGGGGAATCGAACCCCGGCCGCCGCGGTGAGAGCGCGGAATCCTAACCACTAGACCACATGGGACTTGACTGTCGATATACTCGTTGCAATATTTAGAGCTACCAACGTTTACAGAGATTACCCAACCGATTAGCTAAGCCGTTTCGTATTTAGTCTTTATCACTTTGTTACTATAATATGTTTTCCTCGATAGTATAGTGGTAAGTATCCCCGCCTGTCACGCGGGAGACCGGGGTTCGATTCCCCGTCGGGGAGCATATTTTTTATTCAAACAGTGAAGATTTGATTTGTGTTATTATAACTACATCAAAATTAATTTATGTTTTAAAATGATGATAATATCATGAACTGAAGTACAGGTAATTGCAGTCTCGTTTGTCCCATCCAAGACCTTACGAAACATGTCACGGCACTAAACTATCTAAACATAGCTACATACCAGTTACGAGATTCAAGTAAATTTCGATTCATAATTTATGAATGACGCTCCAATATTACAAATATCTTGTATAAGTCAATTTCAATGGTTGAATTGTCCTGGGTGGTTATTTTAAAATCAACATGCAGTGTAAGTATTAGAAATGTTAATTCTGAGCACAATAGACACGTCCTATAAGCCTTGAGATTGGACAGCTATAATTCTTGAAAGCCATGTAACAAACTCACAATCGGGTGTCTTATTTTGCATCATGGTACGTCCTCAATGCCAAATAAGACAATCTCACGTTTTCGTTATCTATATTTAACTAAAGAGACGCAAAATAATTTTATATTAATGCAAAAGTTGAAAGAAAAAAACCATTCCCATGCGGGGAATCGAACCCCGGCCGCCGCGGTGAGCGCGGAATCCTAACCACTAGACCACATGGGACTTGACTTTCGATATACTCGTTGCAATATTTAGAGCTACCAACGTTTACAGAGATTACCCAACCGATTAGCTAAGCCGTTTCGTATTTAGTCTTTATCACTTTGTTACTATAAAATGTTTTCCTCGATAGTATAGTGGTAAGTATCCCCGCCTGTCACGCGGGAGACCGGGGTTCGATTCCCCGTCGGGGAGCATATTTTTGATTCAAAAAGTGAAGGTTTGATTTTTGTACCAGATATTGAAACGACAATGTTTCCGCATGGTAATAATATCATGAACTGAAGTACATGTATATAATAGCACCCTCTTACAAATATCTTGTAATTCGAGTAGATATTATTTCAAAAGTTGAAAGAAAAAATCCTTTCCATGCAGGGAATCGAACCCCGGCCGCCGCGGTGAGAGCTAGACCACAATTTGTAGTTAAAAAGTGAAGGTTTGATTTTTGTAGCAAATTTGAAACGACAACAAATTTATGTTTCCGCATGATAATTTGAAAGAAAAAATTCCTTCCCATGCGGGGAATCGAACCCCGGCCGCCGCGGTGAGAGCGCGGAATCCTAACCACTAGACCACATGGGACTTGAGTGTCGATGTACTCGTTGCAATATTAAGAGCTATCCGCGTTTACAGAGATTACCCAACCAATTACCTAAGCCGTTTCGTATTTAGTCTTTATCACGTTGTTATTATAATATGTTTTCCTCGATAGTATAATGTTAAGTACCCCCCCCCCTGTCACGCGGGAGACCGGGGTTCGATTCCCCACCGGGAGCATATTTTTGAGTCAAAAAGTGAAGGTTTGATTTGTGTACCAAATCTCGAAACAATAACAAATTTATGTTTCCTTATGAAAATTTAATAATACCAATATGATGATCAATGATTTTCACGAAGATCTTGATTTTTCTTCTTCTGTATTAAAGACAATCATCGACATATGATATCAAAACAGTTTTATTGAGTTTAAAGGAATATGTTCCTGATTTATTCTAGTTCTAAAAGTGTGTACTTAGAACATTCGTCAAGTGTATGGCTTACTGAAATTTGAAATAAACTATCTATCTATCTTATACTTACCTCAATAATGGTCATGTGGTTAAAACTACAATATAAACAAGCCAGCTCAAGACGGTAAATCGTATTTTATAAAATTTATACAATAAGGGAGACGACTCTAACAGTCATGTGAAATCCGTTAATGATTAGGTATCACAATTAATGATAGCCTATCTTGGGCAGACCATATCAATAATGTGATAAAGAAATGTAATTCCTATTTGCACCTCTTATCTAGAATTAAATATTTTCTTTCCATTGAAACTCGGAAACGCTTTTATAACGCATATATTCTTCCACATTTTGACTTTTGCTGTGTTGTATGGGGAAATTGTACCAGCAGTCTTGAAGATAAACTTATAAAATTTCAGAAAAGAGCAGCTAGAGTAATTCTTGATTGTGATTATTCAACTCCTTCAAGTATTCTATTTACAAAACTCAAATGGATGACATTTCATGAACGTGTTATTTATCAGAAAGCTATTCAAATGTACAAAACTCTTAGAGGTGATGCATCAGACTATCTTAAATCTGCATTTAAATTTACTGCAGATATTCATTCACGACTGTTACGCTCATCTTCTACATACCAATTATATACATGTAGTCCTAAACCCAATTCCGAGTTATTTCGCAACACTTTTGCTTTCTCTGGTAACTCAATATGGAATCCTATACCTCTTAATATCAAAAGTTCTTCTTCTATTCAACAGTTTAAAACTTTATATCTACGCTGGGTTTTCTTATTTTGAAACGCCCCATGTTTCTGCTACTTAAATATCTAATGACTGACTAATGTATGAACAGTCAGACTCTCGTGGGATACAGTTGTTTCCAGATATTACGGAAGTATTGTGTCTCCTGTTTGCGGACGACTTAGCGTTGGCTGCCGATACCATTATCGGTCTCCAACGACACCTCAATCTTTTAGAAACTTTCTGTGACAATATGCTAGTCAAGGTTAACATTGACAAAACCAAAGTAATGGTTTTTAAACCAGGTGGATGTTTATCTAGGCATGAAAGGTGGACATATAATGGACATGTGCTAGAAACAGTTAACAATTTCTCATATGTTGGAACAACATTTACAAACCAGTTATCTTTCTTCAGAATGGCGAGTGATCAGGCTTGTAAGGCTTAACGTGTTCTTGTATCCATTTTATCCAAAATGTATAAATATGGCCACTTACCACGTAGCACCTATTTTAACATTTTTGACACTAAAATAGTGCCTGTTTTATTATATTGTGCTGAAATATGGGGTGTTCAAAGACATGCATCTGTTGAAATAATCCATAACTATGCCTGTAAACGTTACATGTGTGTAAATAAGCGTACCACAAACGCTGCTGTTTTAGGAGACTGTGGTCGACATCCCATGTACATTTTGTCTGCAAAACGTGTTATCAAATACTGGTGCCGAATAATCAAATTATCTGATGATAGACTAGTAAAGAAATGTTACAATATGTTATATTATCTGTCAGAGCACGGTAAAAGAAATTGGGTAACCAGCGTAAAAAACTTGTTGTTTTCAAATGGTATGGGGTATGTATGGGAAAACCAGTATGTAGTAAATGAAAATGTATTTGTTAAACAATTTGTTACTAGATTGACTGACCAGTATTTACAGGAATGGGCCACAACTATTCACGATTGTGCTCAACTGTATTCATATCATATGTACAAAAGTTCTATTGTTCATGAAACATATCTAGATATTTTAGATGTACGTAAATTTCGAAGTGCATTAGCTCGTTTACGTACTTCATCACATGATCTTCGTATTGAAAGAGGGCGTTACGAAAATACCCAAAGAGATGAACGTATATGTAAGCTCTGCGGTTCCGGTGTGGAAAATGAAATACATTTTGTATTAGTCTGTCCAAACCTATCACAATTAAGAGCTCAATATATTCCACCAAAGTATTACAACAGAGTATGCATGCAATCATTCAATATATTAATGAGCAACAGAAATGAGCATACCATAAAAAACCTTGCTATGTAGGTTTATTATGGGTTTATTGAAAGAAAACGCATGTTGGCGTCTGCTGTTTGACATTGTATGTTTGTGTCGCTCTGTTGTGCGGTAATATAAATCAAAATGTAATTGTATTTCAAATGCGTTGAATTATGTTGTCTTGTTTTCAAATGTATGTGATATATATGTGTGTATGCATGTAATTGTGTTACATTTATGCTTGTGTACAATATAGATGTATGTACATGTATATGTAAAATAATGTATGTTGATTCTGGGCCGGTGGCCGCCATGTCAAATAAAATATTGTCATTGTCATTGACTGACTAGTCATAATCATTACTTCACTATGCATGTATAGCCATATATATATGTCTGCAGAATGGCATGCAGTGTGTTTTATGTTTCAATTCCGTATCATGCTTTTAAAAATGTCATTGTTTTAATTTACATGTTGTTATATATGCTGGCTCTTATGATGTCCCTATATCTAATTAAGCTTTGTATTGAATAATTATGAATTTAATTGATTAGCATTTTGATTTATACCTTCCTTTTATTGTAGATTTCATACATATCGGTTTCGCACATCCTTTCACTGAAACTCTTTTATGAAATTCCCCAATTATATATAAAATTATGATACTGTGGACGTCATATGGGCCAAATTGCCATTATGTTTTTTTCATTTTATGTACTAGTGTTCTTGTTCAAATGTTTATTGTTGAGGATCTCATGGAAGATTGCCATTTAATTTAATTGTGAAATGAGTTGCCTCGTTAAATAAAGTCTTTATTATTATTATTATTATTATTATTATTGTTTCAATCTTGTTCTCTTGCATTCATTCTAAATTGTTTGTCACTTAAAACCGTCAAAGTACCATAGGTTGTTATACTTAAATTCCATATTATAAAGACTGAAGCTAATATCTTAATAATAAAGATTATCTAAGTACGTTGTGTATTAACGCTATCGAATTCGTCAGCAATGTTTGTCTTACGTACTAGAATCAGTCATGAAAACTAGGAACCATGTTGTGGAGTCCTTGGTCCACTAATATTATTCACTAAACATATCTTCCAAATAACTTTTTTATATTTTCTGTGCTTAGCTGTTTAAGATGAATGCTGCCCTGCACTGTTATTATCGTTTTGCTTGTGTTGCGTCGTTACTGTTATAGCTATACCCTGACACAATCAATTGCAAGGGGTATAATGGAATTCAGCTTCTCTGTCCGTCCGTAGACGCATTCTGGTGGCCGTAATTCATTCTATAGTTTAGCAGGATTTCCTTAAAGGTTTCACAAATGACCAACCTTGACATGTAGGTGAGCATGAAAGAGATAATGTGTACTCCGATCATTTATTTCAGAAGTAGGATCCTTTACAGGCGGAGTGTATAAGTCTACCGAATGGCAACAGCTCTAGTTTCATCAGAGATCTAACAGAACGCTGTGTAACTTATATGTCGTTTTCGTGTACTATTATCCATATACAAGTTTTGTAATTGTATCGTCATTTGCGTAAAACTGTGCAAATTATTGTTCTGCTTTGGTAGGTGTGCATTGGCTGTCTCCACAAAGGTCAATGCGAGTGCCAAGGTCATTCGTATGTATGTACTAATAAAACGCTAATAGCAAATCTGCCATGAAATGGAGCATTCAATAGAAACAGCATAGTACGAACGGCACATACAAGAACAACATTCAAATTGTTTACTCTGCTTGAAAGTGGCCCCGGCCAAATGACAAACGATGAGATTTGATGCATTTTGGTTGTCTATTTAAGTTTGATATTTATTATTGTTGACAGTTTTGAGGGCTTAAACCAGATCAAGTGTCATTTTCTAGTAATTTATGTTGAAATGCGAACCTATGGGAGTAGGAGGGAAGGAGCACTCAACAGATACTACAGGGGGGCGAGAAAGGCACAAACATACCACACGAAAATGAAAAAGACAGATATTACAAGTATATGATGACATAAGAAGTAAATAATAAATATATTCCGAAGATGTATAGTACAAACAAGTCAAATCTTAGTTTCTATAGATTGTTATCCGATAATAATACTGATACAATAAGACAGCTTGCAATATTATGCTTCTCAGAGACGAGAGGAGTTTTTGAAATCATCATTTGTATAGTAAATGTTTTTGTTTATTAGAGATGACAACGAGTCGCTAGTTGAAATAAACTGTAAGTATAAGTCACAAAGACAAAGGTACACAAGAACAAATAAAAATATCACCTACTAACAACTAACTCCGACAGCCTGCCATCTAAGTCAATCAAACATAACCGGAGCAAGGAGCAAGAAGAACAATCACATGGAAGACAATACACCACACACCACAACACACACACAAAGCAATACCCAATAGAAAATGTATGCATGTATTTTTAAAAGAAATACTCGGTGATAGTTTCGTGATGTTTTTACTATATTTGTAACTAATATGTGGAAAATGCATACATAATAGAATGTTATCGTTTGTACCTTGACCTTGGTACGGACAATGCCGAACGAGGGCTTAACCGTGTTACAGTGCATCAACGACACACTTACCCAACAGCCAACCTTATGGAACAGGACTGTGTAAATGAACGTTTCCCGCCATGCAATGCCCCATAAACAACCGACCACAGTGACAGGTAATAAAATAGTGCAAAACATGTAACTTTATACAGTTTACAGTTTATTTCGAACAACCAGAAGGTCATAGACCCATGTGACAATATATACAATATAATGCAATATAGTACAAATCTATACGTACATATACATATTCAAATTGTGTTGTGATCATGATTCAAGTTCTAAAACCAGAGTTAATAGTCTTAAACTAGACTTGTATGCCGTTGGCTAAGATTAATGCTGACCTCAAACAATTAATGTACGGGACCCGATCCCTATGTAACAATAGTGTCATGTTAGTTTGCTCCGTGTAAATCTCAGTGATATAGATTATAGAACAACAAGCAACGTTTCATACATTACATATTATGTTCCTGTATGTAAGTATGTAATTAATGTTTGTTTGATGCTGGGATCGACTAATCAGTTTGACGGCATGCTCAGCACAAAGGGAGATACTATTTACTATTGACATCCATATAATATTTCTGCTCGCGATAGTCCTACACATTGATAGAACTTTTATTAGAGATGTGCTCGAAATCAGTTACAGTTAAGATCAAAGCTGAGGTTGCGGCTCTGTGATTCACGTACTTGTTTGTACATGGCTTTGATACATATCGATAATTAAACATGTACCAGTACCATTAAACATGTATCGTTACCATAAAGCGAGCATGTTTTATATGCTCCGTTTAATTGATAAGCATTGACAAGGACAGTTAACTGGCCATTCATTGTCTTCTGTAAATTGGTTGCACACATCGTGAAAGTCCTCCCTAGAGAACGTGAAACCTTGATTGAATATTAGACAGCAACGTACTACATGTATGTTTATGGTCAGTCCTGCAAAATGTGTATTTCCGCCGTACATAATTCGTTCAAATATTGGTTTTATTATGAAAGCACATGAATGGGTATGTTTGAGTTTCATCAAACACCTGTTGATTAACCGTCCCCTTACCTTGCCATTGTCAGTCTGGCTGTCTATCATTATTTTACACACATACAAATACATACTTAGTACGTTCACATATCTAAACACTGACCAGCTGAATGATGTCATCATGAAGCTTTCTACTAAAAAAGGTTAAGTTACCAGTTTCGAGGGTCGCTTTCAGCAATTCAGCTGTTCAGCCAACCTTTGACGTTTAACTTCCCCTGGTCATTGGTTTACCTAAGGAAACTATTTATCTCCTGCAGCCAACACCCAGAAACGGCGCCCATGAAAATCAAATATGTACAGACACCGCCCTCACAGGTACCAATTCACACCTTGGTCGAGTGGAGCATTGTGGGTTATCCTTGCTCGGACTAATTAAGTTTTGGCGCAGACGGGTATTGAACCTGGGACCTCTGGATCCAAAAGCGAGCACACTACCTCTAGACCACCGCTATCCTACTAGAGATATTCAACCACCTTGTTGTAGGTCGGGGCACATTTCGTTAAGTTACTTGTAGTTAAGTAGATTCCCACAGCGCACTTTGTCAATTGTGCTAATTGTTGCGTTTTTGGTACACTCACATGCTAGTTTATATTTACATCGGCCATTTTGTAGCCGGAGCATTTGTGTCAGAGTAGCCGGAATCGTCAGCATTTTGGCAGAAAAGTGTTGGTAAGTTGCCTGTCCACTTTCGAACTCGGGACCTCCCGCACTCGAAGCGGTCGCTCGTTATTGAAGTTTGTTGTATTACTATTGAGGTGTTGTATTGCTAATGAAGTTTTATCCAGTTGAGAACAACTGAAACTTTACTAGGTAATATTTTGTGAACGATTGACCATGGATTAGTTCACGGTTGTTGCGTACGACACATTAATGACACGCTGTCAGCAGCCTGTGATGTAGAATGGTGAAAAGTTGATTAATATTTCAGCAGCATACATCAGTACAGACTGGACATATGGATGTCTCTATCAGCTAGTTTCTCTATGATTTATCCTGTCCGTTTTGACAGTGGTCAATAATCCATTAATACTCCGAACTTAATATCAAATTAGCCGACAATCTATTCCGGCAAACCGCCGAAACATTTCGCAGAAAATCATTAAAGTAAATAAGGGATCTTATTCAGATTGTTTTTCATCTGTCTCTATGGGGCCATTTTATGGTTTCCTTAGTGTATCTCATTTTCTTCCCCCATCCATAGACTATCAACGGACAAATAAAATACAACAGATGCTCCGAACGCGAATAATTATCCCCAATCATATTGGCTTACGAGAGAGAAAATAGTGGGAAGAAATAAACGACGAATTGTTACAGACGATTGTCGGTGGTGACTTCTTGATTCCGAATATTATAATTCTCACATCTCACTTTATACGGTCCATGTCATGTTTTAGCCTCCCCAACTTTATACCCGCCACATCGTACCAAAGATGAAATAAAATGGTGCATGTATTGCAGTTTGCCGTTGCTTGGTGCTCTGCCATTCTGATCGGTCTTTATGCATTGCAATAGACATATATTTTCCGGAGATAAACGGGAATGTCCAATTAGTCACGATTGTCTTTTCAGCATCATCAGCATTAAAAGGAGAAGCGATTGACTGTTTTTCTCTGGTACCCTTCTTAAACTTCCTGTATACGACCCACGGGCAATGTTTTATATCCCAAACATAAGAATCGTATAGTACTAACATGCTGAGGATTCATGAATTCAAATTACCAAGTTGACAATTTTCTGTTGGCAGTCTTGGATAATTAAAATCTTCATCGTTAAAGCACGAAGTCAAAATCCTCAACCCTTCCATTCATGTGACAGCATGCAGAGTTGAAACTGACATATTTTGCTTTAATTAATTCGAGTGCACTGTAGAAATACAATTGGCTCCAATCGAATTTTGTATATTTATGAAATAATCACTACTTATCTAAAACAATTGTATTATGAACAGCGAACATCTCCGGTATGTAAATGTCTGATGCGTAACATATCCGATACATGCATGTATACAGGGTGCTAAAAAGTAAGTTCACAAAGTTGAAGATTGATACCAAATTTATTATTGTTATTATCAGACGATGCTGTAGAACGTACAGGTTTATATTCCACCGCAGTTTTTACCTATTCGAATTGGAAAACTTTAATTGTATAGTGTGTGCTTAGCTTAGATACAAATAAACAATTCGTGACCGAACACCATGTACGTGTGATAGAATTTATCCAGTATATGATGTGTGTTTCTCCGGAAGATACATGTGTGATTGAACTTCTCCGGTATATGATGTGTGATTTTCCGGTAGATACATGTGTGATAGAACTACTCCGGTATATAATATGTGTGAAAGAAACACTCCGGTATATGTGTGATTCTCAGATAGATATATGTGTAATTCTCCGGTATATGATGTGTGATTCTCCGGTAGATACATGTGTGATAGAACTACTCCGGTATATAATATGTGTGAAAGAAACACTCCGGTATATGTGTGATTCTCGGATAGATATATGTGTAATTCTCCGGTATATGATGTGTAATTCTCCGGAAGATATATGTGTAATTCTCCGTTAGATACATGTGTGATAGAACTTCACCGGTATATATGTGTGTGATAGAACATCTCCGGTATACAATATGTGTGATAGAACATCTCCGGTTTACAGTATGTGTGATAGAACATCTCCGGTATACAATATGTGTGATAGAACATCTCCAGTATACAATATGTGTGATAGAACATCTCCGGTGTACAATATGTGTGATAGAACATCTCCGGTATATAATATGTGTGATAGAATGTCTCCGGTATATAATTATAGTCGGTGGAATGCCTTACGACGTTTTTACTAAATTATAAGATTCTTTAGTTTGGCCCGTCATTAGCTATGGGGCTGCGATTTGGGGGACCAAATCTTTTTCCTGTATAAATAATGTACACAATCGTGTCATGAGATATTTCTTGGGAGTTGGACGATATACACCAAACGCAGCATTGGCGGGTGAAATGGCTTGGATACCTCCTTTAGTCCGCCAATGAAAGGCTGTGGCAAGTAAGCCGTTTAGTTAATATGATCCGATTTTGGTTAAAAATTGTCAATAGTTCTGAAAATAGGTATATAAAATGTATTTATAATATGATGCTAAATGATATGGAAATACATCCTGACAAAACCAACTGGGCCTCAAATGTAAAAATAATCTTAGAAAGGCTTGGTTTTAACAATGTATGGCTCTTTCAAGGAGTTGGAAACTCCAAATACTTCTTTAAAATATTTAAACTTAGAGTTAAGGATAATTTTATACAACTATGGAACGAACAACTACGTGATTCTTCCAGAGCATGTTCCTATGTATTGTTTGCAAATTTTGGTTTCAAACCATATTTAAATAGTGTTAATATTAGAAAAATTAATACTGCACTATGCAGACTTAGAACATCTAGTCATCGTCTAGAAATTGAAACAGGCCGATGGCACAAACCATTGAAAATCCCTAAATCAGAAAGAAAATGTCAATTATGTAACAAATTAGAGGATGAGTTTCACTTTATACTTGAATGCCCTTTATATTATGAAATACGAAAACAACATATCAAACATTACTATTGGAAACGACCTAATATCCCTAAATTTGTAGAACTTATGTCATCTGAAAATAGAAATACTATTATTAATCTTTCTCAATATATTTACAAAAGTCTGAAACGAAGAGATGCAGAATGTTATGTACGTTAGCACTCTTCTCCCTACTGTACGAAAAACAAACTACGCTTACACATTAATTACGTACTTTAATTTTTTTTAGACTACATAGTAGAATGACTAATGTCATGCAAATAACTATATTTAAAGTTACAGTGATGTTGGAATATAACTCATTATTGCCGATAATTTCCACTACTCCACATATACTTGGTACCGGAATCGAAAATAATACTATGTATACATGCATGATTTGTTTATATTATAATGTGTATATTTGTGTTAATAATTATGTCAATGCATGTACTTATTATATGTGAAATCATGGGCATATTGCCCTATTTTCGAAATAAACTATCTATCTGTATGTGTGTGATAGAACTTCTCCGGTATACAATATGTGTGATAGAACATCTCTGGTATATAATATGTGTGATAGAACATCTCCGGTATACAATATGTGTGATATAACTTCCCCGGTATACAATATGTGTGACAGAACATCGCCGGTGTACAATATGTGTGATAGAACATCTCCGATATAATAGTGTGATAAAACATCTCCGGTGTATAATATATGTGATAGAACATCTCCGGTATACAATAAGTGTTATAGACCTTCTCCGGTATACAATATGTGTGATAGAACTTCTCCGGTATACAACATGTGTGATATAACTTCTCCGGCATACAAAATGCGTGATAGAACGTCTATGGTATAATATGTGTGATAGAACGTCTCCGGTATACAAAATGTTTGATAGAACGTCTATGGTATATATCATGTGTGGTAGAACATCTCCGGTATACAATATGTGTGATAGAACGTCTATGGTTTATATTGTGTGTGATAAAACGTCTCCGGTATACAATAAGTGTGATAGAACGTCTATGGTATATATTATGTGTGATAGAACGTCTCCCGTATACAAAATGTGTGATAGAACGTCTCCCGTATACACAATGTGTGATAGAACGTCTCCGGTATACAATATGTGTGATAGATATTCTCCGGTATATAATACGTGTGATAGAATGTCTCCGGTATATAATATCTGTGATAGAACTTTTACGGTATATATTATGTGTGATAGAACTTCTTCGGTATACAAGGTGTAATAGAACATCTCTGGTATATAATATGTGTGATAGAACTTCTCCGGTATGATATGTGTGATAGAACGTCTCCGGTATGATATGTGTGATAGAACGTCTCCGGTATACAATATGTGTGATAGAATGTCTCCGGTATACAATATGTGTGATAGAACGTCTCCGGTATACAATATGTATGATAGAACGTCTCCAGTGTACAAAGAGTGTGATAGAACGTCTCTGTTATACAATGTGTGTGATAGAACGTCTCTGGTATACAATATGTGTGATAGAACGTCTCTGGTATACAATATGTGTGATAGAACGTCTCTGGTATACAATGTGTGTGATAGAACGTCTCTGGTATACAATGTGTGATAGAACGTCTCTGGTATACAATGTGTGTGATAGAACGTCTCTGGTATACAATGTTTGATAGAATGTCTCTGGTATACAATGTGTGTGATAGAACGTCTCTGGTAAACAATGTGTGTGATAGAACGTCTCTGGTATACAATGTGTGTGATAGAACGTCTCTGGTATACAATATGTGTGATAGAACGTCTCTGGTATACAATGTGTGATAGAACATCTCCGGTATACAATGTGTGTGATAGAACGTCTCTGGTATACAATGTGTGATAGAACGTCTCCGGTATACAATGTGTGATAGAACATCTCCGGTATACAATGTGTATGATAGAACGTCTCTGGTATACAATGTGTGATAGAACATCTCCGGTATACAATGTGTGTGACAGAACGTCTCCGGTATACAATGTGTGATAGAACATCTCCGGTATACAATATGTGTGATAGAACGTCTCTGGTATATAAAGTGTGATAGAACATATCCGGTATACAATGTGTGTGATAGAACGTCTCTGGTATACAATGTGTGATAGAACGTCTCTGGTATACAATGTGTGATAGAACGTCTCTGGTATACAATGTGTGTGATAGAACGTCTCTGGTATACAATGTGTGTGATAGAACGTCTCTGGTATACAATGTGTGTGATAGAACGTCTCTGGTATACAATATGTGTGATAGAACGTCTCCGGTATACAATGTGTGATAGAACGTCTCTGGTATACAATGTGTGTGATAGAACTTCTCCGGTATACAATGTGTGTGATAGAACGTCTCCGGTATACAATGTGTGATAGAACGTCTCTGGTATACAATGTGTGTGATAGAACGTCTCTGGTATACAATATGTGTGATAGAACGTCTCTGGTATACAATGTGTGATAGAACTTCTCCGGTATACAATGTGTGTGATAGAACGTCTCCGGTATACAATGTGTGATAGAACGTCTCTGGTATACAATATGTGTGATAGAACGTCTCTGGTATACAATATGTGTGATAGAACATCTCCGGTATACAATGTGTGTGATAGAACGTCTCCGGTATACAATGTGTGATAGAACGTCTCTGGTATACAATATGTGTGATAGAACGTCTCTGGTATACAATATGTGTGATAGAACATCTCCGGTATACAATGTGTGTGATAGAACGTCTCCGGTATACAATGTGTGATAGAACGTCTCCGGTATACAATATGTGTGATAGAACGTCTCCGGTATACAATGTGTGTGATAGAACATCTCCGGTATACAATGTGTGTGATAGAACCTCTCCGGTATACAATGTGTGTGATAGAACCTCTCCGGTATATAATATGTGTGATAGAAACTTCTCCGATACATATATGTTTGTGATAGAACGTCTCCGGTATACAATATGTGTGATAGAACATCTCCGATATAATAGTGTGATAAAACATCTCCGGTGTATAATGTGTGTGATAAAACTTCTCCGGTATACAGTATATATGATAGAACGTCTAATATAAGCATGTTTGTGATAGAACGTCTCCGGTATATAATATGTATGATAGAACTTCTAATATAAGCATGTTTGTGATAGAACGTCTCCGATTCATGTGTGACAAAACTAATCTGGTGCATATGTATTGCAGAAGTCATCCGGTACAAATGTGATAGAAATCCATAGGTGTACGTGTAGAACTTATCAAACACCAGGGTACTGTTTTATCAAAGCACTTATGAAAATATTTCGTCCATTAAAATTCCTCTTTTACAGCTACAAATTGTGGCTAAGGAATATGCAATATTAATAATGATGCAGGTGTTTTAACCAAACAGTACCCCGTGGTATATTCCAGACGTCGTGATAGAATGGACAGGCACACTTACGTCCTTGTGACCTCTTTGTGATTAAGCTGCTGGTTCTTTATTGCGCATCAAATTATGAAATATTACACTTTGTTTGACCGAACTATGGAAAGCAGAAACAACACTTGTATAGATGTTTTACTTTATTTTTGCATTTATGACATAATGGCGAAAAAAATGAATAATACAATAATAAACATAATGTAACATAATTATACAAATGACAGATATATACATATACAATGAACCAGTAAACAATAACAAGATTTAAACGGCTTATAAGCATGGTAGTAACAATTTATTTTCCTTAAAAACTAGTTCCATTAAACGCCTCTTTTCTAACATAACGGATGAATTCCAATAGGTTAAATATTTGATATACAAACTGTATAAGTAAGCAATTTGCGTAGTGATTTAATGACTATGCGCGCATTTCCCGTATGCTTGATAATAATGTAAATAATTTAATCCCATTGATGTTCATTCTTTTAAAAAAGAAGTACGTAAGTTATTTAGTTCAAATGAATAAATATGACAAAATGAAACGGAATTATGTTTATAATGTTAATAAACAAAACATTCATATCGCCGTCTGCAAATTGGTAGTATGATACAACGTGAGACCGCTATCTTCCTGTAAAACTGTTGATTTAATTCAATGCATTAAATTTATCTTAGAAGTTATTTTAATATTTCTGCTCGTACCCAGCGAGACTTTACTATCCTTGTAAATTAATTACGAAGTCTGAGGGCCGCAGATAACAGTCGGACGAGCCGTTATATTAACATTGTATGCTTTGGATTTTATTGTTTGTTTCTTGACAAAATAATATCAGTATAACTATTTTGATGCTATAAAGGCCGCTGATAATATACAGACGGTAACGTATTCTGACTGGGGTAGTGTGAGGAGAGCATTGTACTTGTGTATGGTTAAGTTATTTTTTCAGCTGTTTGCGAAAAAATGAGTGTTATTTACTTAGAAAACACGTTGTTGAAAAGTGATACTGTTTTCCCCCATGGCAGTTTATTTACTTGGTTAAATATACCACAAGTGTTAAATTACATTTAAGTGCTAACACTAAAAAAACAGTAAATGAAAGCAACCACTTGTAATTGTGAATATTTAATCAATAATGTAGACAGTCCAGAAAAAAGGTGTTTGCTTGATATACCCTAACTTGCAACTTTGACCGCCAGTGCTATAGCAAATATTCCCAACGTTCGTACACGATTATTTCAGTGCTTTAAAAATCTAAACAAAACATACAAACTTTATTTCCATAATCATTTTAGTACACAAGTGCCCAAACTAGCATGTTTAATAGAAACTAACATTACTAAGTTTGGCCTGAGCGTATAACGAATTATTGGAATGCAGGCTACGACTTTAGTTTCGCCTTCTGAATACAGACAAAATTAATATTATCTCTACTATGACTATTTGAACTTTCATTACACGTAAAATAGAATTATTCAATAAAAGAATGATTCGGAGTATTGTTATAAAACTGTTTATTTTGACAATTTGACATGAGGTTACAAAATGTGATTCTCCATATTCAATATTTATAATTTTATATTTTAATAACATTTCTAAATTCTGGTACAAGTAATGAACATCGTATAAATTAATTATTATGAAACATCTAATATGTATGTGATTTAAATTAAGTTACTAAGACATATAAAACAACAATTATCAACCAATATACTAGAGTAAGAAACACTTATGTATGGGTATACATGTACGGCTAAAGGTTCACAGACTTACATATGTGCAAGGCTATGTACTGACCAATATATATTTAATTGAAGTTTGAATGTACATGCTTATTGAAGTATATATATATATATATATACTGAAAAGCACTATTATGTCGACGGTCTTTAAAATAGTTTATCTGATTATGTAACAACAGTATGCGTCACCCATGCTTGCGTATATGGTAAACATAATGACGTATCTATTCATATTAAAAATGTACAATATAATGAAACTAACACACTGTAAATGCAGTTCAATGTCATTTAAATGAACTTTACATTTCACATTAGCACTACTGAATAATTAAACAACATCAATTTAACCGCATTTCCCTACAACGAAATGCGACAATTACAAGTAACCTATAATTTGTCGTCCATGTTAGCAAGCTAACTACCGCTTGTTACCGGGCAAGCATATCATGATTGTCCCCTGATTAACACTGAGTCACCCTTAAAACAAGTGTCACACGCGTGTCATTGGAGTCGAAACATCAGTTTTCTTGTACAAACTGTACGTATATAATACATGGTATAAATTTCTACAATTTCTATACGCCCGTCATCGACCTAGATGAGCAACGTTTATATCGTTATAATATATTTGCTATAAGTTTTACCCGTTTTCACTCAACAATTATAGACAAAGAAATGCATGACGTCACAAACACTTCCAGAATAAATTTCAAATATCACATATGGAAGAATATACAACTATTTGTGTTATGGTACAGAAGCACATTAGGTGTACGAAAATTCACCGCGTTGTCCACACTTTGTCCGTGAAACACACACTTCCCGTGCACAACAGCCGTAAGTTCAATTCACGTTTGTTTCAGTTGCAAATAAATGTGGAACACCGCTTGGTGATTTTTCTTCTAATTACAATAATGTAATTCCTTCACATGCCGGCACTTTTTACACTCTACGCGACAACACCAGAAGAATTTACAGTCACAGTCCTCAGTGAATTCCTTCACAATCGTATAATAGCCCCGCCCACAACACATCAGGTTACATCCATCTAGTCCGTAACTGTCCTTCTTACACTCACGTCCCTTGGTACCCAGTGATCCTAACACTGGATTCGGTTCACAGAAATCAGGAGAATCTTCCAAGTATACAAGATCTTTCCTAGTTGGACGTTTCATATCTTTGCTGATAGGTCGGAGTTTCGATCGTCGTTTGTTGATCTTCATTAAACTTGCGCCATCGAACTTGTCCTTCAGAGCTGATCCAATCTGACGAAATGAACGTAACCTTCTCCAGCAGATCTTGACCGAACACGAGCCCGACACACCGTGACATTTACACACAAGGTCAACTTGCTTCCTGGTAATCTGAAATATACAAAAGTACAAAAAATAAGACAAAGTGTAAAAAAAACAATTCAAATTAACCATTCAGATTAAAAACTTTTTTTCACAATCGATTTTCATTTTAAAATCAGTCTGCAGTCTTCCTGTAATATGTTTTGCTAACGAACACATTCAAATTAACCAATAAGGACTAGTGTGCAGTTAAATGTTAGAACAAAATGTAGTGGTGTAACTGTTGTTGGTGAAACGATCTCGACAGTAAGGTGATGACTTTGTCCCAATGTTTTTGTACAAAGCCCTCATGTTTCAAAGTCTGAACACATTTTGAGATTCTAGAGACCTAGCTGCGGACAAGGAGTTATATATACGACGGTGTGTAGATTTTAAAATGTCGGAATAAAGTAAAACTTGCATACGGCATGTACCAGTCACTAGATGAATGAGAAGAGTCATGCATGAATGAAATAATTAACATGCATTTATCATGATAACATGCCAATCCCTTTCCACACAACCATTATTTGTCAGCCAACATTTCATCACAGCTTATATTTATTTCCGTTAGAAATGACAGTTCATGAACGTACATGTTATAATAAATCATAAAATTCATAAATACAAAAATTATTGCAATCAAATCAAAATATAGATTGTTGGTTCCTTGAGTTAATACTAGTAAACTATTTTTAGAAACAAAAACCTTAACGTGTTTCATGTCGAGAATTTATACAGGAAATAGTGGTTGACATTGACAGTTGCATTAATGTTGCAAGAGCAAGATGATTCTGCAATATGCCGAGCTTCACCTAATGAAACCGTGAAGTATGACATTGAAACAAAACGTTGTGATTGCTTTTAGCGTACGCTCAAGGGAGTTTGTGGTGTGTTACTTGATATAACATACGAAACATGCATGATTCTCTTTGGCATGATATTTAATTATTAATATTATCGTGGACACTGATTACTTACATTTGGATAAACACACAACACCCGAGTCATGGCAGAACTCGTTTGGCATAATAATAGTACATTTGTATTTGTATACGTGTATTTTCCAGCTTATTACGAGCAGTTTCTACTGTACAGTGACGAAAGGAGTACCCAGACTTCCTGGAACAGCCAGTACTTATGTATTAAGAGGAGAGTTGCCATTGACATTATTCGACTAAGACAACGGCCACGACATTACCCGTAGCAATGGTGGAAAATAATGGCAAATACTCACCAAGCGACCAGCTTTGTTGTTCCACAAGTTCATGAGTCCTACTTCATTCACATCTTGTTCCTTGACGTCCACAAACTCTTCAGAGAACTTGGATCCATACACGAGATTCTCAGAACATCCTCCCCACTCAAACTTTCCGTTCGTATCCTTCTTACGTACGCTGTCGTCACAACCACATCCAACCAAGGTACCTTGTGCGCATGCGCGGGTAACACTGTACATCACACCGGCGGAGGAGATGGCGTAGATATAAGCTGTTTCTCGACTCTCTGCAAAAAAGAACAAACATTGATTAGTGATTTAAAAACATTTGAACTTTGAAATAATGAATACATGTATAATATACATGTTCATGTAACTGCGGCGGTTACAACATGTCCCCATATGTACGGCCTTCCTAAAATGCCAGTTTCATGTTATAGATATAATCAAAGGTGATCCACCAATACAAATTTAGAAGAAAGTCTAATATACCAACTCAATAATAAGCCACAGACAAACGATTTGTTAAAAAGGTTCCCCAAATATCAATTACTAAGTATTATGATTGGACAACAATGTGTATTTCTAACTTAACTGAAATATGTTTGACCATGGGCATAACTATTTTATAACAATGATAATAATGGCAGCCAATATAATACGTAGTCCCCGTTTTCATGAACGAGAAAGTCAGATCAATCAACATACTAAGTACAAACCAGACGGTCATACACTGCAGTTTAATTGGCCTGTCTTAAGTTTCTATCTAATTCACATAGACAGTACCTTCCTTTTATTCCTAAAGTTTCAAATTTCAGGGGATACCATCAATTTGATATATTTGTCTTTCAAATGCCGAACGAGGATAGGGAACTCAACACTAATATAGACGTAAATTCATTAACAATTTGTCAATCAAACGACTCTCTCTATCAATGAACGTATTTTTCTAACCCAATGTAAATGACGAGTGGAACAAAGAATTCAGGGACTAGCTGTAGGCTAACATAGAAGACACAAAACATATAATACAATCTGTCCATTTCTACGTCTTCTAGTTATAATGATGTACATTATAAAAGATTTTAAGGTCAAAGTACGCAAAATCTTACAACATTCGGTATTCTAACACATATACATTTTTATTATCTAAACAATTGTAGAACTCTATCATTGTATACATCATTGTATTATATGTCTGTTTCAAATAAATATGGAATCTTATATAACAAATGCTGACAAAACAATCACATATGTGATATATACTGAATCGCATTTCAAGTGGTTTAAGGCAGAATGAGCTCGTCAAATATGTACTGAATGTTGGTCGACATTAGAACACACACGAAACATGTTCAGATCACTTACATGGTATATTAGTACAATGTCAAACATTATCATTTCATTGAGATCAAAGGGAAATTTAAGGGCTTCGTTATTTTAAAACACCTTTCTAACGTGTGATCCTTGGTCTGTACAGCCTTGGACATTGTTGTGAGATATAATGAGGTAGCAAGTCGTAAATCAGTGGGACCTTTTACCTGGATAATAGCATGTTAATGTTTTTATGAGGGCAATTAGTTCTCAGCCATAGTTTATTTCAGATAAATGAGGGATTTAATTCCGCATGCTTGCATTTTGTGTTGGGTACAAAATTGAATACCATGGTCATATATAGTACACGTTGCAATAACACTGTAAATGCACGTACACGGGTACAAGTTTGAAATTCTGAAAAAAACTTAAATTCTGAAAAAGTGTCACTTTATACCGGGTATAGAGGAAACAAAGAAATACAGACGTTTGACACACTCAAAAAACTGAAATCAGGTATATACTTGAAAACTTAATTGCACCCATGCATTTAACAGAATGAAACGTTCGATATGAAAGGTATAGACACGTTCAAAATCTCGTACTTTCGACGTTACGAGAAGCTAAGCTCTAAATTACTATGATAATCATCAGTCAGGACATCGGTGTTGTCTTCTTATAAACTTGATGTGACCCTACTTTGAATATTGGACATTATCCTAATAACACAGCAGGACAGAGATCAGGAAATAACCCACACAGTTGTAAGACTTGAGGCCAGAATGGATCTGTAATTAGTGTCCCTGTTTGAAACATACCCACAAGGCAGACCAAACAACAAATGCCAATATTATTTTAATAACTATACCATCTGTCTTAGCATTAAAAGATACATAAAAAAGTACTCAATTATTAAATTATTAGTTGAAAACTGTATCGGGCCATATGTTTTAAAAATCATTTCAAAGTTGCCTTCTATTAAATCGTCGAAACTGTTATCCTTCGATATCACTTAACTTAGCCCGCATTCGGACCAACCTCACATTGAGTTTAACATCCCTCTGGTCACCGATAGGTTCCGATGATCGATATTAAGTTTTTTATCAAGGGATCAATAAGAGAGTATTAATACAAGGGTGAAGTATCGCCGAGGTGTCGAAAGGTTATCAGAAAATAATCATAGGTCTAATTCCATTAGAGATCAGCCACTGTGCTCGTGCGTGTGGTTTTACTTTTTTTCTATCTTGAGTGGTCTGATCCAGCAACATGTTTATTTTAACGACGCCCAGTCTGATTTGATCTTTATGATCCTTACACTATGTTTATATTGCATAAAAGTCATAAACCCTCCTGGTTCATTATTGACTTGTTCTAAAATATAATTATCTATATAATCGAATCTTGATAAACAAACGTTACTTCTCCTTGCATTAATCTGACAACAATTCTCCACATTTCACCGACATTATGTCTAAATCTAATAACAATAAAACTAAGGACGGGTTGGTTTCAATTTTTAAAATTCAAGCCTTTCTTATAAATGTTGTGTATAAGAGTATGACTCAGGAACCATGAATGAGAAGCTACAAACGTCGCAGATAATATCTGGTGGGGTTTTATTTGAGAAATACGGTAAGAAGGCAGTTTTATGGTTAACCCCCCACAAAAAGAGCAATTTTACCGATGGATGGTAATTAAAATCTTTTCGAGGCGTCTTCTGAATTTATGAGTAGCATGTTGTTAAATTACAAATAAATGCACACTTACTTATTTTGATAACGTTGCCAAATACGTCGGTTCGGTTGAAGGTTGTACAATTCCATCTTCGACCACTGAACTGATGTTTACACTCGTCTATCCCCATGGAAGCCCCAGCACCGATGACATCAATGAGTTTCTTCTCCTTCGAGCACAGCTCTCGTTGTCGTGGTTCCAAGTAAGGGGATTCGTCACATTTCTCATTCTCGTCTACTGATGAGATCTGGCGAGTGTCACGTGATAAACTACCGGAAGTTCCGAGGACTCCCAAATACCTGAAAACAGAAATGTTGAGAATATAGTAAAAAAACTAAATATAGATATACAGATATTTTCAAACAGTAAGTATACATGGTTCAGACCTACGCGAGGAGTGTTATTACGCTGTACGCTAAAGCACTTTAGTTTTCATGAGATACCGGCATTCAGAATAGTTTTTGCGAATGTATAGATGGTTTAAATGTTTACGTCTTTCAATGTCATAGAAAAACATGCTTTAGATATTTAGAATAAACTCTCCTCTTTCTAAAAACAAATTCAGTCGTCGCAATCAAGTTATACCGTGATATAGAGATATAAAGAAAACTTTAAACCACAGAATGGCAAATTTGATAAGAGGCTGCGGGTTAATTATGAAGAAAATTGAAGTCAGCATCAATTACCGACCGTTTCTATCTTAAGGAAGTAGGAATATCTGCAATACCATTGGTAAAAAACTGAATGGATGTTTTCGGAAGTAATTTAAAAACAATTTTATCTCTCTCGATGGGTCTGAGATGTTTTCTTCATAAAACGTTTCTTCTTTGCCATGTTAATTGGCTATTAGTGAAGCAAAGATTAGAATTAAAGCGAAACCAAGTAAAGATAAGATTTCAGGCAGAATCGAAGGAATTCTTCACTAAGCAATTTATATTGATGTTTTTGTCACAAACGTAACAATTTCTACAATATTCGGTTTTGCCACACGCCTCTGCCACGGTTCCATGGTTATCACATATTTTAATCTTGACGAATATCTTTTTTAAAGCCTGTATTTTAAAATAGACAACGGTGGCGCCTTAATCGATCTACACATTTCATATTTCGAATATAAAACGTAACGGTAAATCATGAACTATGAATTCTGATGTTTATGATTAGGTTTTAGATAATTTTCAAGAATAAAATACGCCATGGTACGAATGTCGAGACTGCTCGACACTTAATTTTCTGTGAAATTCTAGGGTTTCAATTTTAAATAGCAAATAAAAAAATGGATCGTGGGGTTCGATTAAACTGAACTCATCCACTAAACTTTCAACGTTTCGCAGCTTTTATCTTTAAGAATTATGCATTTAATTTACTCAGATATGACGTAATGAAATTACTAATGTAATCATTAACCTACACCAACGGTGGTACGTAGGTTGTATTAATAATTCATTAGGCAAATATCCAACCATTGAGCAATATACGTAGTACGTTTTTGTAATACGAAAACTGTACAATTATGTGCACTTGGGGAGTTTCGTCAATGTATAGATAAAGACATTACTGTTACTTATCTTAGAATTCAAAATAAATGGATCCGTATTCATAATTCTATTAGAAGCTATACCGTCATATTGATCAAAATTTCGATATAGTAAATTTATTTTCAACCGTTCACTCTTCTTTATTTATTGAGAGAAGTTTTAGCATTGTGATAGCTCTATTAATACACACAATACGTTATATCTAGTCCTATTTTGATCTTCCTTTCCATTCATAAAAACTGCTACCTAAGTTCATATATTACCAATAATTATACCATTCAGGTAATATGTTCTTGAAATAGGCGTTTTATCTGATATATTCGGTGCGTATGTATCTATTTAGAAATGATTGAGTGAATCAACACGGCTACAATAAAAAACGACCAATGCGGAAGGCTGTATGAAATAACTTAATATATACCACGTGTCGCCTTAAACAACACCATCCAGAAGATACAACTCAATAAATAAAAATGTCATTGACTTGTTGTAAAAGCATGTTCACTGACTTGTTGTTAAAGCATGTTCACTGACTTGTTGTTAAAGCATGTTCACTGACTTGTTGTAAAAGCATGTCCATTGACTTGTTGTTAAAGCATGTTCACTGACTTGTTGTTAAAGCATGTTCACTGACTTGTTGTAAAAGCATGTCCATTGACTTGTTGTTAAAGCATGTTCACTGACTTGTTGTAAAAGCATGTCCATTGACTTGTTGTTAAAGCATGTTCATTGACTTGTTGTTAAAGCATGTTCATTGACTTGTTGTTAAAGCATGTTCATTGACTTGTTGTTAAAGCATGTTCACTGACTTGTTGTTAAAGCATGTTCATTGACGTGTTGTTAAAGCATGTTCATTGACGTGTTGTTAAAGCATGTTCATTGACGTGTTGTTAAAGCATGTTCAACATGGAGTAATTCGTTTTGTAGTGATATTGTGAGTATGCAGCATGACTAATTGATTCTGTCTAACCCACTAAACGCCACCAGACTCGTGTTTTTATTGTGTTACCAACGTTATGCGGGCCTGTCGTACAATATCAGCTGAAGTCCTACAATACAGTATTCAACCAAAGCGTTTGTTTGTATCTTAACACTTTACCCAAGACTTTACCTTGAAACTTGTTCAGCTTTTTTGTTTGTTATAAAATCAAATGTGCTTGAAAGTGATCCATTTCGCGATCGTGTTTCTCCAATACCGACCAAATAAACATATTTGCACAATGCCAACTTTAAAATAACTGTCTTTTGATTCGAGTACAGCTTGACTTGTTGTATTTGGATGGTAGTCGTGATAATTCTATTACTTTATGATAAATTTTACAAATTTACTTAACATACAAAAACCCAAGTCAGTCAACCAGAAAAATATAATTCTATAAGAACATGTACTCGAAATAGTTCTTCTACTGTTATTATCGTTTCTACAAATATACTTAACGTTTTAAGTGTTCCAATTATTCAGTCATAAATATCTAAATCTACGTTCCATTTGGTTTCTCTATGTTACCTTATTGTTTGTCGCCACGAAATAAAAGGAAATAAACGCACTTGACAAATGAAGAAATCCCATTGCATGTTATTTATAAATGAGAGCAGAATTATGAAAAGCTGAACCAGTATATTTACGATGCACATAATTGTCCGAGGGTTACATGTATCTGCAACGGTTTGACACTCACAAACGTCTTACAGGAGGTCTACTATTTGTTCCTAAAGCAAACATGACCTAGACTGTGAGAATTTCGTTTTCATAAGTTATTATGGTTTTGATCATTCAATATGACTTAGTAGATCAAAAGACATGTAATCAACTTAATCGAATGAAAGAAATACAGTTTGTGATAAGTCCGAATGATCTCTTGTCGTTCGACTTAATACGATTACTCGTCGTTGAAGTATGTATGACTAGCTGAAGATAAGGGCCCGGTAAATTGGACGTTTCTAGAGAAATAACGAACGCTATCGGGTATCATTTACAGTAAACAAACACCGTTTGTACTAAATTGATACAAGAATAAGCAGCTTTTGTCAGTCCTATTCACTTCTATGTCACCAGCTTTTGATTATCTCAAATAAACAAAGTGTAACTTTCTTTTCGTGATATTGGAAGCGAACTTGTCAAGTACTCGAGTAACTAGATTGGTAAACACATCACCGTAGTGTTAATCCGTTTTCGAATCTACGCTATCAGTGTTTCTTTCATTAAGGACTTGAAAATATGGCATTTAAATCAGCGGCGTTATTGACTCTTTTGAAACATTGACCTGTGACCATTGTGCTACCTGTTATAGTGAAACCTGCACGGATTAGGGGAATAAAGCGGCAATGTCATGTTAATCCAGTGGCTGATTGGGGGTTGCCAGATATGTCACATACTTTTACACATGCCACACGAAATTCTCACGGAGTTTACGCGAACAAAACAGAAACATTTTAAGTAAAAGTCAATTTATCATCCATTTATATAATATGCTTGTCATTTGGTTAAATACTCTATACTCACCTTACAGCAACGTCCGATAAGTCATGTTTGTTCACGAAACTTTTTTCATAGCAAACAATGAACCCTAAATGGTTGACGTGAATTGCATTTACGATCACCGCGAAAGTTAGACTAAAATACTTAATTAAATGTGAATTAAGAAGTTGTTATAAGATAAAATTTGGACATTTATTGTCAATAAAACGGTGTGTTATCTAGGGATGATGTCTGCAGCTTTTCAAACCTACGAAAGTCGACCAATAAACAATTATATAGCTCTCATACAACAGCAAAAACAACAGCACATATTTGTTCACTTAGTACATCACTGGCTGAACGTATACAACAGTAACAACAAGTTTTGTTAGATAGAATCTTAAAAGAAATGCATCATCACTGTCCAAGTAAAAGATTGAAAGCTTATAAAAAGCGATTATAAAAATAATGTATTAATATATTAATGGTTGCACGTGTTGTGTCTACTTTTTAAAGCACATTTTATATCAACATTGGCTAGACGTCTATTTAACAACAATTACTGTAATTGTAACACACTTTTTGGCATTACAATTACATTTTGATTGGTGGCTCTTAAGAAATATCCGTCGTGTTGAAGGCTTTTATTTTGCAGACATTGTTGTTATAGTTGAATTAAGTTCCAAAAGGAGGGAAATGTCGATATAATGGAAACACAAGCGGGGCATTGTCACCTGTTCAACAAACAATAAATGTGCAAAATGGTCACCTTTCCAAGTTTCCGGCAGTTTGGCTAATTAGCCACCCACATGTTAAACGTACCGGCATATGTTTGTTACAAATTCAATTATAAAGTTTTACAAACATTTCAATTATACGGGACTTGAAAGGTGAACTACTCTCGCTTTGATCTATAGACTATATTGATTAGTTAATTATCGATTCTTTACACAACATTTAGGTTTGTTTCCGCTATGTAACAACTGTAATACAATTATGACAAACTTAAGGAAAGGTGCTAACATACGCCGCAAACATTCTGTCCATTGAAAAACGTGTTTCGTTATAAATTTATATTTTTTACAATGCATGTATTTTCAAGTGACAAAAAAGTCGTTTATTTAAATACATATTTGCCCTATACTCCATTTTGACGAGAAAGTTAGCATAGCCTTGTTAATTTTGCACATATTTGTGAAATTCATATTAATTGCATTTGACAGTTTCTGAATGATATGTTCTTAGTAACCAGTACTCTTCTACGTCAGACTTAAACCCAGTAGACAGACCACAAACTAATACAAAATACGGAACGTAACAGATGAACATATGCTTAAATAACTATGTTTTAAACAAAATGTTAAATTATGTCTTTGCATACTAGTATATCAGAGGCGTATGCATTCTTCATATCTAATAGATATGTCAATATCAATTTCAATCACAAATTACTAGTTTCATTCAGATAACACCTTCGCTCGGAAGATACAGCATAAAAAAGGATGAGAGGGCAACGCAGATAGTATAATTATAACAAGGGTGTGCAATAAGGTGATACATAAAATTGATAAAATAACATAATATTGCATACTAGTAAAAATAAATTCAAGTTCAAACTGCCAGACAGGCGTCCGTTCAACCGACTGCAAATTCACCCTAATTAATCGCAATGTTATATATATATATGTAATAGCAAGTTAAGTATACAATATAAGTATAATATAATTTATAACAGAATACATCGGTTTATACATAGGTGTAAAATAAAGAAAGGGTCCATTATGTTAGAGACAAGCAAGTAATTGTTCAGATATTCAGACATGTATCCACAAATGTAACTATGTAGTATCACCAGTATGCCTGCATACAAATACTGACACCACCAATTCACTCACTTAATGAACAATTTAACTCTAATTACAGGCATGTAGGACTTTCTATTCTAGCACACAAGACAGCTCAGGTTTTATTTTCATTAGAAATCAGAAGCAATTTAACACCACAAAAATTGTTTAGGGATGCCTCGGATGGAATCAACGACATTGAAAGCCAAATACTAATAACTATTTATTGCATCAATTTTAAATTACTAGACCAATATACTAGAAATAAAGCCATTATAGTGATACATCAAGTAATATAAAATAATAATAATAAACATTTTAATATATTAATAAATATAAATAACGATATGTATAATGTAATATACATAATGATAATAATACTGAAAGTCATATTAAAATCCAGCAGTCCATTTATGTACATATATAATGATAATAAAGTTATATAATTTAATAATTTGCAATATAAATGTTTGTAAGGTTTATACGTACCACCACGATGCAGCCGACATCTCTATCAAACACAGTACTACCAAAACAGACACTAAACGTAACTCCATTTTGAAGAATCACAAAATATAATATCCGTCAACCACTTAAAGGTCTACTCAGTAAGTGAAGTAGTGTCGACGCTTTCTCTATTCACGTTTTGTCTCTAAATTAATTTTCTGAATCAGTATTTGAACAAGCGTATTGGTAAAGCTCAATTAGAAGAGCGCTTAATTTTTATTTTAAACTCGCATGTAAGTCCTCAAACTATTACGTTTCAATACACTATGTCCTCGTGTTTAACTTATTTATAAATTATTAATTCAATAAGTCAATCACAAAATTTGAATGAAATAGTAATAGTCACTATCCAAAATGAGCTTATAGTAATATTGCACTGATATAGATCATAAGAGCGCAGTAGAAATATTGTAAGGTCTGTCAGAAACCATAGGGTATTATTTGGTCCGCATTTACTCAATTGCGCGCCGCGATGCGTAACGACCCGATTTGATTGGCTAACAGAAATTGAGGTGTGACGTTTGTTAGCCAATGGCTATTTTCTTTACGGATAAGCTTTTTCGTTTGTCAAAAAGTAATGGGTACTTTTATGCTTCAATTGTTTTTCGTAATCGCGCGAAAATTCAAAGAAACAGTTGACCGAGGTTAATAAAACAAAATAAATGGATTTGGTTAAAAAGTTTATTTTTCAGATGATAACTCTATTGTTGCAGCATTTAATACCCACATAACAGTCTGATCAAATGCTTATCGGATCAAAATGTCCCAAATACACTATGAATCAACACAAATACACATAAAAATGCCACACTACGGTACATACTTGTGTAAAATAATTTCTGTAGTTAATACTTTAAGTATTTATTGAAACAACTGTGTCAGATCGTTAAACGAACATTGCGCACATTTTGCTACTTTGAAACATGGCCGAATATTATCTATAGTAACAGGTGAACACCCCTGAGTTGAAGCAGTCTGATTTCAATAAAGATTAAGATATTTGTAAATTACGTCAAATAGCAAAAATGTATTTCAAATATAGTTATAGGCATTGCACTGGTCAATATATAAAAGTACGTATATCCAGAATAAATGGTAAATTTGTGAAGAAATGCACATGCAGAAAACTAATAATCATCATATACTCATTTGTCCCTATTCTATCATTTATGTTTAACCATATTACGTTATTTCTCCATGTTTTATGTTGATGCATCTGGGTGGAAATAAAAGAAATATGTTCTGTTCGGTTCTGTAATACACTGCCCTCTTTTTCTAATAATCAAAATATAATATTTATAAATTTATAGAGGGTGACGTTAAAGATGCATTTACAAGTATATTATATGGCCCGGAGTCTCTCTCTCTCTCTCTCTCTTACATACTCTTTCTCTTCTTGAAAGCATTCCTCCATGTAAGTCTGTGCAAAACCTGTTTTAGCTTTAGCATATTGACAGATGTGAAGTTATGGACTTGAGAGCAATAATCAAGCCAACATATTTTGTGTTTACGAGTTTGACCACCTGTCCGTATGTTTCTTTATTGTGCAAAACAATTATATACACATTTCTGTATACTTCAGAATTTTGTAACAACTGTATAAAATGGAGATTATGTTGAAGGAAACATGTTACGAATTTATGGAATCTGTGTCTATCTGATTCCGTGATGACATTTACAGTTGGGGTATTTATAATTCAGAGTTAATAAAATGTTACAGTTGCAAATCAACGTTACATCTGCATTAATGTCAAGAACATGCAGTTTAAACATATCTGCAGATCAGAATGAAATTCCCTAACGATGAATACTTCACGAGTCACCTATCAGTCCCTGAAAATATTAGACAATCTTGTGACGGGCCCTGTGTTTTAAGCGTGTCCCCGGAACTGCAGGGGCATAGGAGATCCTTCCCAGTTCACGACATACCAAAGGCGTTCAAATAGACATTGTATGACTTATAGCTTTCTCGAGTGGCTCCAAGACTGTCTGGTCCACTATCAAGACAAAGTAGCCTACCTAAGACTCTGACGGTTGACGGAACTTTTAATACATAAAATAACCTTATATGCTTCTTGACAATAATTTATTGTTGACAATAAACATTTTAGTTCTTTCTAATGATTACACAGAGCCCTAGTTTCCATGATATCATATTGATCATGAGTTAACATAATGTAATGAATTTATGTGTATGTCTACAATAAGCCTCAACTTTCATAAAGTACAATCAAATGTGTTTATATAAAACTTGAAACTTGAAACTATATTCGTTTTGTGAAATATTTGAAGCATTTGTTTTCAGCAGCAAATGTTGTTCGTTGGGTTCCACTTTTACATTTTTAAAGACAATGTCTTTTCCAGTTCACAAGGAACATTAAGAAAAACTTTTACATCAATTATTTACACAGTGCAATCCAAAACATATACTACAATTACATGTTTAACGTATATTAATTGATAACTAGATAATTGGATGGATATACCAATTAATGAAATTAAAAAATTGTATGTTAATTTAGTTCTTCCGCAATCCATTACGGTCTTTTTGCCAGTTAAAAATAATAGTCAATCACTTGAAAATTGCTACCCGATACTGCACAATTTCCCATCTTTGTACAAGTTTCGGTTTATTTTCTGTCCGGGGTATGATTAATTATAGTAATTAAGACTTCAAGAACTAATTATAGAAGTCAATCCATCAATTGTACACTATTGTATTTGTATAGTTTACGCCGTCGGCAGAGATACATGTCAAGAGAAATGGTTATTGTTGAAATGTATGGCGTTTGTTTTTACACCATTCTGTTGAAAATGTACACCTTGTCGAAGTAAATATGTCATAGAGTTGGCAAATTCTGTCATAACAAACATACCGAAGTCAACATTTTCACAATTTATGTTCGTCAAATCTTGACCAGTATCACACACACAAAGTACACTAAGTACAATATTGTTCATTCAGAACTCAGACAATGCGGACCGGGGATAAGTTATCAAGGCCATCGTACAATTTGTACATGTTCGTAGCCATGCTGAGCCATATAGGTACAAACGTCGTTCATTTCCGTAAAATACTCAATTTGCCACAGCATCATGTTTTCTAACGAGAATGCCTACAAACCCAAGACCACGGTTTGAAATGGCAGCAGTTGTAGCATTAGATACAAGCCAACAATAATGTCATTAAAGTAGGTATCAATGTACATGCAATATGAAAGCAACTTAGTATAGTAATACTGTTCCCGAAACAATTTATTAATATAACCATATAACTCTTCATAGACGTGAACAAGAAAGACAGTAGGCCAGGTCATGTCCCTTCATACTTGGAGTTTTATGGTTGTTTAAATAAAAAATCACAAAAAAAACACATTTACTAGTCATAGTAATGACTACGATTGCACTAATCAAATTTTGAGAAAGTTTCTTAAATAATGTTCATACGAGTATTCCTGTTTGATACAGACTCTAGTCCATGGCAATATGAGCTGCGGTGGCACATATAACTCTCGGAGAACCCGGGTGTGGACTTTCTATGAGAAATGATAAACATTTGTAAAACAATGACGTTAGAATTACACTGTCTAGAATACATATGTACGTATATAAGTCTGTCACAGAGCTCGGGTGCTTTTGTTTTTTATGAAATGTAATTTCAGAAGTCTTGTGTATTGCAAGGCACCAATAATGTTCTGTATGGACAGGGAGGGACAGGATGTACTGTTGATATTATACATCGTATCTACCTATACATATGTTATGGGTGGCGTTATTCATGCAGATATCAACAACTCTGTCAATCAGCGAGCACATAAATCATTGTATAATCAAAATCTAGGAAAAAATCTAACAAAATCTGAGACAATCGAACCGATATTGAGGTATACAGTATAAGGAAGATGTCCCTGTGGCGATGTTTTAGTTTACATCTTATGCTCCCACCACCTGTATCTTCCCACCGATTATTTCAACAAACAACACAAAACTTGCCCGATCAATGACCAGATAAAATACACAGCAATAAAGTTAAAATCAAAAGAACATTTAAAAATTAGAGATTGACTGATACATGTATAGATATGACATCATTTGCGACAATTTTGATAGATTTTATTGCAAGTTATTCTTGGCGCATTGTTGCAGATTTTTATCTTCACGATCTGCAGACGGCAGACTTCAGGCGATTTATACAGGGAAATGGACCGGGCACGAATAAAAAAACGTTTTAAGTACACGAACGTCTCTTTTTATTGCGATTGCATATGGTATTAAACTCATTGAAGTATATAATTTTATTACTGTTTTCAGTTTTTATATACTAGTATAACATAAAATATAAATAAATAAAAGTTGATTATGTAACATGTTGTAATGTCCAGTGTGCCAACACTTCCTGGTATAGATTAGTGTTTTAAGGGAATATGTTGGCTACTGTTCCATCAATACCATTAACCACGCATGTTAATTAAACATGCGTGCATTAACTACATTTGTATAATATTATAACCAAGCGTGTATCACATTTTTCTGTAGCGTCTTTTTTATAAACACATCCAAAAGAACCTTGTAAGCACAATTATGATATGGCTAAAAATTGAGAATAAAATAATGGACATTTGTGCCAATAAATCTCCCTCCATCGTCCTCTAAAAGTACTTAATAGGATTAGGGATTTTGGTGGTGGTGCACTCCATTCACCATTCTAACACTCGGTGTATAGGGATGCAGTAAAGTACATTTTAATGATGTGGCTGAAATGTAATATATAGAACATTTTAAAACCCATTAGCATGTATAAACCACACCAATGAGACCCAAATCACATGTCTGATAACACTGGTACCACAAAGCTGATGTTTAACATCGTCTCTATACAATACAGACAGTCGTTTAATCTTCCCAAACGGAGCCATGATCTGATCATGACCCATTATTATTTTCAAGGAATCAATCCGGTCAATTACATTAATAATTTAACATTACTTTTTAAGATAGAAATGTCCTATATACTATGTGATGTCGTAAGACAGCCACGTCCCTACATACGGAAAATGCAACATATTAACATTACTACATACGGGCAATGTAGCATATCAACGTCCCTATATACGGGTTATACAACTCATTAACGTCCCTACATGCGGGCAATGCAACACAGCAACGTCCCTACATACGGGGCAATGTAACACAGCAACGACCCTACATGCGGGCAATGTAACACAGCAACGTCCCTACATGCGGGCAATGTAACACAGCAACGTCCCTACATGCGGGCAATGTAACACAGCAACGTCCCTACATGCGGGCAATGTAACACAGCAACGTCTCTACATACGGGCAATGTAACACAGCAACGTCCCTACATACGGGCAATGTAACACAGCAACGTCCCTACATACGGGCAATGTAACACAGCAACGTCCCTACATGCGGGCAATGTAACACAGCAACGTCTCTACATGCGGGCAATGTAACACAGCAACGTCCCTACATACGGGCAATGTAACACAGCAACGTCCCTACATACTGGCAATGTAACACAGCAACGTCCCTTCATACGGGCAATGTAACACAGCAACGTCCCTACATACTGGCAATGTAACACAGCAACGTCCCTACATACGGGCAATGTAACACAGCAACGTCCCTACATACTGGCAATGTAACACAGCAACGTCCCTACATACGGGCAATGTAATACAGCAACGTCCCTACATACGGGCAATGTAACACAGCAACGTCCCTACATACGGGCAATGTAACACAGCAACGTCCCTACATACGGGCAATGTAACACAGCAACGTCCCTACATACTGGCAATGTAACACAGCAACGTCCCTACATGCGGGCAATGTAACACAGCAACGTCCCTACATACTGGCAATGTAACACAGCAACGTCCCTACATACTGGCAATGTAACACAGCAACGTCCCTACATACTGGCAATGTAACACAGCAACGTCCCTACATACTGGCAATGTAATACAGCAACGTCCCTACATACTGGCAATGCAACACAGTAACGTCTCTACATACGGGCAATGTAACATAGCAACGTCCCTACATACGGGCAATGTAACACAGTAACGTCTCTACATACGGGCAATGTAACACAGTAACGTCTCTACATACGGGCAATGTAACATAGCAACGTCCCTACATACGGGCAATGTAACACAGTAACGTCTCTACATACGGGCAATGTAACACAGTAACGTCTCTACATACGGGCAATGTAACATAGCAACGTCCCTACATACTGGCAATGCAACACAGTAACGTCCCTACATACTGGCAATGTAACCATTATACCATGCAGTATGCGAGTAGATTCTAATAGCAACCTCCTTATAGTTCTGTAAACTTGCGTAAGGTAATTTGAAAATCCTAAAAGCAAAATCACAAAGTTGTCTTATACGATGCACGTAATTTAAGGAATCGACTTTCAGTCATGTTTCGGATCAAGTATATCTTGGGGGGGTACATATTACTATAACACATTAATATGGAACAAACTTCTATGATGAAATTTAATTTTACATGATTTGAAAATGTTTTCTTTGTGGAAAGGGCGAGAATATATGATGACATGTGGTATTTCTAGAAAAATGACTGACGTTTGTTTGAATTGTTAACTTCATTCGGATCATAAATGATCCAGCTGGTTGCTGTCATGCTTCATACATTCCACCTTCTCGTCAGCAATTTGAACCAGTGTGTTTTTTATGTTGTTATACGTACCATAGCGGTTATGTACATATTTTTACTATATACTGTTTTGTAACTGTTTACCTAGAAACAACATTATTGTTGGGTTATCTATCTTGGTTTATAGAAAGTACAATATTTTAACAGGGAGGTGGTAACACTTGTATGTAGATGTCAGTCAGGATTGTGCGTATCATATATTGAATGTGGTATTCTGGACCCGGGGGCAATGGTTTACATTGTTTCACAATTTGTTCAAAATCAACCCGTCAAATTTAACCATTTTGAAAGGTATAAAGATTATTCAAATTCCCTTATTGTACTTGTTAAGTCTTGGTAAAGTTGAGATTTTTATCAGTAACGTCAAACATCGAAGATGACACTTTCAGTGTGTAAATGCCGGCGGCAGTTTTCACAACAGTATCATCACAATGCGACATGTAAACTTGTTATTTCGCGTCCCAAATAGATCAAGGTTGTAAGCCGACCAATTATTTAATTAGTAAATATCCTTTCCGCTATTGTAAACCAATTAAAACATTTTATAACGAATGCAATTATACAATCATCCTTGCTTTAAAGAACGCCGCTGATCCAATTATCTAATTATTTAATTATTAGAGGGACACTTCCTTTAATCAAATTATATCACCATGTAAAATAGGTGAAAAATACTAAGTTTGATAATTTAATATAATTGATAATATTATCGCTTCCTATTGTTCTGGATGCAAACTGTGTCTGATTGTGATAATTAAAATTTTATTGCATACAATATTGCGTATTGTTTAAATTTCTGAATTGTAAAGAGTTTATAGCAATAAAATCAAACTATCATGGATCTAACGACCGAAATCAGTCCAATTACGTCTGAAGAAGATATACTAATTAGCAATAAAACTAATTAATTTGAAAACTCACAATTTAGTTTTACCGATATGAATAATGTTTATATTGTAATACTTTACCGTATACTTGTAAATATATACATTTCTAATTCTCATTTTATATTGTAATACCGACCATATACCGATTTTTTTATATTATATTATCATGTTGTCCTGACTATTAGATACTTAAATACAAATGTATATGATACCTGAATGTTTATTCAATATCCATTGAATTATGAATTTACGATTGTTGTAAGAGTATATTGTACCAACGTTGTACTATAATGTACCTGTGATTAAACAAAGTTATTTTGTTTTGTTCAGTTCTTTTGTTCTGTTAAATACATGGGTGAAATAAGGATACACTTTGTTCTGTTCAATTACTATCATGATTTACACGTCAAAGTAAATTTGTGTATCCTTTTGATAAGTCTAAGGTACCAACGAGAAATAAACAGAACTTTATTACAGTTTTATTTTAAGAAATCAACATAATGATGACCTACAAACATTTATGTGCACAAAGTTACCATTATATATCTCATCATTATCTACCCCTCAACCTCCCTGAAATCATGCCGTGGCCTCACTCCCTGGACAAGCTAATAAACAACCTCTGTAGAAAAACAACCCCTCAACCTCCGTGAAATCATGCCGTGGCCTCACTCCCTGGACAAGCTATTAAACAACCTTTATAGAAAAACAACCCCTCAACCTCCCTGAAATCATGCCATGGCCTCACCCTCTGGACAAGCTATTAAACAACCTTTATAGAAAAACAACCCCTCAACCTCCGTGAAATCATGCCATGGCCTCATCCCTGGACAAGCTAATAAACAACCTCTGTAGAAAAACAACCCCTCAACCTCCCTGAAATCATGCCGTGATCTCACTCCCTGGACCAGCTATTAAACAACCTTTATAGAAAAGAACCCCTCAACCTCCGTGAAATCATGCCATAACCTCTCTCTATGGACCAGCTAATAAACAACCTTTGTAGAAGAACAACCCCACAACCTTCGTGAAATCGTGCCGTGGTCTAAATCCATGGACCAGACAGTAAACAACTTCTGTAGAAAAATAACCCCACAACCTTTCCTGAAATCATGTCATAACCTCACTCCCCGTACCAGCCACCAAACAACCTCTGTAGAAGAGCAACCCCACAACCTTCGTGAAATCATGCCATAGCCTCAAACCCGTAAAAGCTATTAAACAACCTCTGTAGAAGAACAACCCCAAAACCTTCGTGAAATCATGCCATAGCCCCACTCCCCGTAAAAGCTATTAAACAACCTCTGTAGAAGAACAACCCCACAACCTTCGTGAAATCATGCCATAGCCTCACTCCCCGTACCAGCCACCAAACAACCTCTGTAGAAGAGCAACCCCACAACCTTCGTGAAATCATGCCGTAGCCTCACTCCCCGTACCAGCCACCAAACAACCTCTGTAGAAGAGCAACCCCACAACCTTCGTGAAATCATGCCATAGCCTCACTCCCCGTAAAAGCTATTAAACAACCTCTGTAGAAGAACAACCCCAAAACCTTCGTGAAATCATGCCATAGCCTCACTCCCCGTAAAAGCTATTAAACAACCTCTGTAGAAGAACAACCCCAAAACCTTCGTGAAATCATGCCATAGCCTCACTCCCCGTAAAAGCTATTAAACAACGTCTGTAGAAGAACAACCCCACAACCTTCGTGAAATCATGCCGTAGCCTCACTCCCCGTAAAGGCTATTAAATAACCTCTGTAGAAAAACAACCCCACAACCTTCGTGAAATCATGCCGTAGCCTCACTCCCCGTAAAAGCTATTAAACAACCTCTGTAGAAGAACAACCCCAAAACCTTCGTGAAATCATGCCATAGCCTCACTCCCCGTAAAAGCTATTAAACAACCTCTGTAGAAGAACAACCCCACAACCTTCGTGAAATCATGCCATAGCCTCACTCCCCGTAACAGCCACCAAACAACCTCTGTAGAAGAGCAACCCCACAACCTTCGTGAAATCATGCCGTAGCCTCACTCCCCGTACCAGCCACCAAACAACCTCTGTAGAAGAGCAACCCCACAACCGTCGTCAAATCATGCCATAGCCTCACTCCCCGTAAAAGCTATTAAACAACCTCTGTAGAAGAACAACCCCAAAACCTTCGTGAAATCATGCCATAGCCTCACTCCCCGTAAAAGCTATTAAACAACCTCTGAAGAAGAACAACCCCACAACCTTCGTGAAATCATGCCGTAGCCTCACTCCCCGTAAAAGCTATTAAACAACCTCTGTAGAAGAACAACCCCACAACCTTCGTGAAAGCATGCCGTAGCCTCACTCCCCGTAAAAGCTATTAAACAACCTCTGTAGAAGAACAACCCCACAACCTTCGTGAAATCATGCCGTAGCCTCACTCCCCGTAAAGGCTATTAAATAACCTCTGTAGAAGAACAACCCCACAACCTTCGTGAAATCATGCCGTAGCCTCACTCCCCGTAAAAGCTATTAAACAACCTCTGTAGAAGAACAACCCCAAAACCTTCGTGAAATCATGCCATAGCCTCACTCCCCGTAAAAGCTATTAAACAACCTCTGTAGAAGAACAACCCCAAGACCTTCGTGAAATCATGCCATAGCCTCACTCCCCGTACCAGCCACCAAACAACCTCTGTAGAAGAGCAACCCCACAACCTTCGTGAAATCATGCCGTAGCCTCACTCCCCGTACCAGCCACCAAACAACCTCTGTAGAAGAGCAACCCCACAACCTTCGTCAAATCATGCCATAGCCTCACTCCCCGTAAAAGCTATTAAACAACCTCTGTAGAAGAACAACCCCACAACCTTCGTGAAATCATGCCGTAGCCTCACTCCCCGTAAAAGCTATTAAACAACCTCTGTAGAAGAACAACCCCACAACCTTCGTGAAATCATGCCGTAGCCTCACTCCCCGTAAAGGCTATTAAATAACCTCTGTAGTAAAACAACCCCACAACCTTCGTGAAATCATGCCGTAGCCTCACTCCCCGTAAAAGCTATTAAACAACCTCTGTAGAAGAACAACCCCAAAACCTTCGTGAAATCATGCCATAGCCTCACTCCCCGTAAAAGCTATTAAACAACCTCTGTAGAAGAACAACCCCACAACCTTCGTGAAATCATGCCATAGCCTCACTCCCCGTAACAGCCACCAAACAACCTCTGTAGAAGAGCAACCCCACAACCTTCGTGAAATCATGCCGTAGCCTCACTCCCCGTACCAGCCACCAAACAACCTCTGTAGAAGAGCAACCCCACAACCGTCGTCAAATCATGCCATAGCCTCACTCCCCGTAAAAGCTATTAAACAACCTCTGTAGAAGAACAACCCCACAACCTTCGTGAAATCATGCCGTAGCCTCACTCCCCGTAAAAGCTATTAAACAACCTCTGTAGAAGAACAACCCCACAACCTTCGTGAAATCATGCCGTAGCCTCACTCCCCGTAAAAGCTATTAAACAACCTCTGTAGAAGAACAACCCCACAACCTTCGTGAAATCATGCCGTAGCCTCACTCCCCGTAAAGGCTATTAAATAACCTCTGTAGAAGAACAACCCCACAACCTTCGTGAAATCATGCCGTAGCCTCACTCCCCGTACCAGCCACCAAACAACCTCTGTAGAAGAGCAACCCCACAACCGTCGTCAAATCATGCCATAGCCTCATTCCCCTTAAAATATATTAAACAACCTCTGTAGAAGAACAACCCCACAACCTTCGTGAAATCATGCCGTAGCCTCACTCCCCGTAAAGGCTATTAAATAACCTCTGTAGAAAAACAACCCCACAACCTTCGTGAAATCATGCCGTAGCCTCACTCCCCGTAAAAGCTATTAAACAACCTCTGTAGAAGAACAACCCCAAAACCTTCGTGAAATCATGCCATAGCCTCACTCCCCGTAAAAGCTATTAAACAACCTCTGTAGAAGAACAACCCCACAACCTTCGTGAAATCATGCCATAGCCTCACTCCCCGTAACAGCCACCAAACAACCTCTGTAGAAGAGCAACCCCACAACCTTCGTGAAATCATGCCGTAGCCTCACTCCCCGTACCAGCCACCAAACAACCTCTGTAGAAGAGCAACCCCACAACCGTCGTCAAATCATGCCATAGCCTCACTCCCCGTAAAAGCTATTAAACAACCTCTGTAGAAGAACAACCCCAAAACCTTCGTGAAATCATGCCATAGCCTCACTCCCCGTAAAAGCTATTAAACAACCTCTGAAGAAGAACAACCCCAAAACCTTCGTGAAATCATGCCGTAGCCTCACTCCCCGTAAAAGCTATTAAACAACCTCTGTAGAAGAACAACCCCACAACCTTCGTGAAATCATGCCGTAGCCTCACTCCCCGTAAAAGCTATTAAACAACCTCTGTAGAAGAACAACCCCACAACCTTCGTGAAATCATGCCGTAGCCTCACTCCCCGTAAAGGCTATTAAATAACCTCTGTAGAAGAACAACCCCACAACCTTCGTGAAATCATGCCGTAGCCTCACTCCCCGTAAAAGCTATTAAACAACCTCTGTAGAAGAACAACCCCAAAACCTTCGTGAAATCATGCCATAGCCTCACTCCCCGTAAAAGCTATTAAACAACCTCTGTAGAAGAACAACCCCACGACCTTCGTGAAATCATGCCATAGCCTCACTCCCCGTACCAGCCACCAAACAACCTCTGTAGAAGAGCAACCCCACAACCTTCGTGAAATCATGCCGTAGCCTCACTCCCCGTACCAGCCACCAAACAACCTCTGTAGAAGAGCAACCCCACAACCTTCGTCAAATCATGCCATAGCCTCACTCCCCGTAAAAGCTATTAAACAACCTCTGTAGAAGAACAACCCCAAAACCTTCGTGAAATCATGCCATAGCCTCACTCCCCGTAAAAGCTATTAAACAACCTCTGTAGAAGAACAACCCCACAACCTTCGTGAAATCATGCCATAGCCTCACTCCCCGTAACAGCCACCAAACAACCTCTGTAGAAGAGCAACCCCACAACCTTCGTGAAATCATGCCGTAGCCTCACTTCCCGTACCAGCCACCAAACAACCTCTGTAGAAGAGCAACCCCACAACCGTCGTCAAATCATGCCATAGCCTCACTCCCCGTAAAAGCTATTAAACAACCTCTGTAGAAGAACAACCCCACAACCTTCGTGAAATCATGCCGTAGCCTCACTCCCCGTAAAAGCTATTAAACAACCTCTGTAGAAGAACAACCCCACAACCTTCGTGAAATCATGCCGTAGCCTCACTCCCCGTAAAAGCTATTAAACAACCTCTGTAGAAGAACAACCCCACAACCTTCGTGAAATCATGCCGTAGCCTCACTCCCCGTAAAGGCTATTAAATAACCTCTGTAGAAGAACAACCCCACAACCTTCGTGAAATCATGCCGTAGCCTCACTCCCCGTACCAGCCACCAAACAACCTCTGTAGAAGAGCAACCCCACAACCGTCGTCAAATCATGCCATAGCCTCACTCCCCGTAAAAGCTATTAAACAACCTCTGTAGAAGAACAACCCCACAACCTTCGTGAAATCATGCCGTAGCCTCACTCCCCGTAAAAGCTATTAAACAACCTCTGTAGAAGAACAACCCCACAACCTTCGTGAAATCATGCCGTAGCCTCACTCCCTGTACCAGCTGATAAACAACCTCTGTAGAAGAACAACCCCAAAACCTTCGTGAAACCATGCCATAGCCTCACTCCCTGGACCAGCTAATAAACAACCTCTGTAGAAGAACAACCCCACAACCTTCGTGAAATCATGCCATAGCCTCACTCCCCGTAAAAGCTATTAAACAACCTCTGTAGAAGAACAACCCCAAAACCTTCGTGAAATCATGCCGTAACCTCACTCCCTGTACCAGCTAGCAGCAACCTCTGTAGAAGAACAACCCCACAACCTTCGTGAAATCATGCCGTAGCCTCACTCCCTGGACCAGCTAGTAAATAACCTCTGTAGAAGAACAACCCCACAACCTTCGTGAAATCATGCCGTAGCCTCACTCCCTGGACCAGCCACCAAACAACCTCTGTAGAAGAACAATCTCGAAACCAAATGCTTCATTATAAAAAGTGTATGGTCCTGTACAAAGGCATACATGCACATACTTGCCCGGACTGGTTTTTTCTATTATGAAATACGAGAAACTGGACTTTGATAAAGTTTCGTGTAATTAGAGTCTGTGCATAGACTGGTGTTGTAATACTTAGTAATGATAGCAAGCGTTTGTTAAACTATTTTCATACACTAATACCGTAATACGAGAGGTGTTCAACTTAGTTATATTTGAACAAAATTGAACATCGAGTATTTTCATAAATTTCATAAATCGAATTGTGTCTATTCTATCGTGTATAGTAATGTATCAAAAGATTTAAACAACCATTGTAGAATGTATATGTAATATCCTTAGAACAGAATCAACTATTGTATCGAGTGTGTTGATTTTGCATTTTTAAGGCCAAAAACCTCCAAGTGCTGATGCTTACAATTCGCTTCTCTAATCTAATTTCGATATTCTCCAGATTTATATTCTATTGATACTTCAACAGGAGACTTCGTTATCCACTGTTTGGGTATAATATACTTCCCAGTCTAATTCATAAGGTACTTAATGACATATTTTGTAGGGTGACAGGAAATTCGGTATTTGGGAAACCCCTGTCTTTGGCATGTTACCAGGAAAAGGGCGTGTCACATTTTTGTCGAAAAAAAACTTTTAAACCTTTTGCATAAATAAGATATGCGTTCACTTTGGTCCCCTTTTCAATCATTTTGAGTTCCGCTTTTCCAAAATATCAAACACAAGACCATGTTATGAAAGCGGCCACAAATTCACCAAGCGTAACTAACCCCAACTTATGTCTATACTCATGACCCTTTCTAAAATAGCAGGCTCTGTCTATGTACTAATTTCCTCTATGATAAAACATTAACTCCACAGGAACGACACATTTTATTCCAATCACTGTTCCGCAGTCGCATATACAGCCTCCAAGACCTTTGTCTGCGCTCTTTGTTTTGCTTGGCATTGAGCTAATGAACATCGCATTTTCTGAAATTCTGCATCTAACATTTTCGAAATTATTCGATTGAAAGTTGCTATTGATACTTACAACTTCGCTGGCATCCAACTTTGGGTTATTGGATTCGTCCTTGATATCACAGAATCAATGGACATGGCGATTGCATGTTTCGACCATTTTTGATGATTTTTAATATTTGGTGCCATTTCGCCAAAAATAAGCAGATGAACGTGTATCGCCCTTCATATGACAAATATTACTGTTTGTTACACTGACATGGGTAATTCATTATATACCAACATTTTTATGCTTCTATAGGGGCAATTTGTCTTAAAAAACCAAAACACAATGTCCTCTACAAGATGGTTGATTTTGGTTAGAAAAATAATGCAAATATGAAACAAATTGAGTGGATTTACTACTTAACACATTTTCTTACATGGCCCAATAGAAATAAATCGATTTTATTGTGTTAGTATGGCAAAATCCGATGTTTAGTTTTGTTCAAATATAAGTTGAACACCTCTGGTACATAGCACCACATGTTCAAATTCATATAACTTATTCTATAACTTTTAAAAAAGTTTTAATACATTGTATATTGTGTATTAGATGTATCAAGCTCGGCTCAAAACATGTAGACCTTGAGCTGACAATTGACCCTGCTCCCCCCCCAGGGGGAATTTTCAACACTATGATTTTCTTAAACCTTATGGTAGGTGGCATTCACAGACAAAAGTTTGCAAGTTTCTGTTGGGGCTTTAACGAGTTACGGAGATTTGAAATACGTGACTTTGCATGAAATTACTAGAATATTAAAAAAACAGTCAACGTATATGAGGTTTTTAAGTTAAGAAATGATTATACTGATTAGTATGCAGCTCAATACTGTATATAGCTATAGTACAACTACACAAATAGTTAATTGATATGAAATGCCATGTAAATTACGTTACCTTTCAAAGATATGGGTTTTTTTTCAACAATATATTTCAGTTAAAATTTCGGTATAACACATATAGTTGGGTGACAATTGGTGATTTTTTGGGCGTAGCTAGGTGACAGCTCATGTAGAACAAGCAATGTTTTATACCAAAATGTTCGCCTATGTATGTACTTTATGGAACTGCCGGCATAAATTGTCAACACGTGGTGTGGACTCGGAAATTCAAAATGGCGTCCAAGATGGCCGTCATAATTTACAAATATACTTAAAATTCTATGTTCTCATGCATTTTTATTTATTTATGTATATAGTCACAAATATTTGCTTAGATTTTACTCATTTGATAACGTACATCATATGGACATACAAGACTGACCACTTTGAAGTCAAGGTCAAGGTCATTTCAAGGTTAAGTTACGAAAAATATGCCTTATGGGATATGCAACAATGCAAAGTTTAGGCATCCCAAGACCATATGGGGTACATAACACTTGTCAAGTACAACCACCCAATGTCACATTCGGTGCTCACCATCACAGAGTACAGCCATTCAATGCCGTATAGGGTGCACTACCACTTATTATAGCCATACTAAGCTATAAGGGGTACTCTCAACCAAACCCTTTGTTATGCTTACCACTACCAATTACACCAGTATCAGGTATAATTTGGTTCTCATCACCATCATATATTAGGCCTGAATGGGGTGTAACCAACATTGAGTACACCTATATCATGTCCTTAGGGGTTCTTAAACCACGTAATAGTCAACCCAGGCCTTATGGGGGACTAACAGCACTGTCTATACAAACATTCCGTAACCAATGGAGTACTTACAACTGCCCAATACAACCATTCCTATTGAATTCGCAATGGCACCAGCTATATCTGAGGCCCTATGGGATACGTAAAACCAAGAAGACAGCCAACCAAGACCATATTGGGTATTCACCACCCTTAATTATAGCCATAGTAGGCCCTAAGGTATACTCACAACACCTGAGTAAAGCCATATACATATAAGTCTCTATATGGTACTCACCATTACTGAGCACAGCTGTACAAGGCCCTATGTGTTACCCACTAGTACAAAACTACAGTCATATAAGACCCAAGAGGGTACTAATCCCAAATAATTACAGATTTCATACCCCATATGGGTGATCATAACCAATGACTTACAGTATCACCATGTTGTATAGGGTACAAAGGAGTCACAACAACATAGTACAGGCATCCGAGGCCCAATCACCACCACCAATTACAGTTTATATTTTTAAGTGGTACACATAACCATTGAGTACGGTCCCACCTGAGTGTGGTACTTACCACCAGCGGTAACAATCATACTATGTCCTAAGGGGTACTCGGACCAACTAAATACTGCCCTACCAGGTGCACTATAGCCAGCATTGGCTCTATTGGGTAATTCCCCACCACCAATTATGGTCATACTAATCCCTACAGGGAGTTGCAAATACTAAATATAGCCATACCAGACCCTATGTGGTACTTACCACAATCAGCCTTCTTAGGGCCTATGTCCTACTCACAACAGTTACTACTGAGTACATCCATACTATGCCTGAGACATACTCATAGTCACTGAGGAAAGCCATTCAATGCCCTATTTGGTACTTAACACTGCCTAGTACAGCCGTCCCAGGTCAGCTTATGTACTCACCTCCACAAGTTCAACCATCTCAGGCCCGATTGGGTACCCACCTATACAGAGAACAGCCATCACAGGTCCTATTGACTATCCTTCACCACTGAGAACAACCAGCTCAGGCCCCATTTGGTACTAACCACCTCTGCGTACAGTAATCCCAGGCCCTGTTGGGTACCCACCACCTAAGTACAGACATCCCGGGCTGTATTGGATGCCCATCACCACAGAAAACAGCCATCACAGGTTCCATTTGGTACCCACAACCTCAGAGTACAGTCATCTTAGGCCCTATTGGGAACCCACAAACACAGATTAAGCCATCCAAAGCCTCATTGGGAACCCACAAACACAGATTTCAGCCCTCTTATGCCATATTGGGAACCCACCAACACAGATTTCAGCCATCCTATGCCAATTTGGGAACCCCCAACACAGATTTCAGCCCTCCTAGGTCATATTGGGAACCCACTAACACATATTACAGCCCTCCTAGGTCATATTTGGAATCCATCAACACAGATTTCAGCCCTCCTAGGCCATATTGGGAACCCACCAATACCAATTTCAGCCCTCCTAGGTCATATTGGGAACCCACCAATACCGATTTCAGCCCTCCTAGGTCATATTTGGAACCCACTAACACAGATCTCAGCCCTCCTAGGTCATATTAGGAACCCACCAATACAGATTTCAGCCCTCCTAGACCATATTGGGAACCCACTTACACAGATTTCAGCCCACCTAGGTCTTATTTGGAACCCACTAACACAAATTTCAGCCCTCCTATGTCATATTGGGAACCCACCAATACAGATTTCAGCCATCCTATGCCATATTGGGAACCCACCAATACAGATTTTAGCCATCCTATGCCATATTGGGAAACAGGGAACCCACCAATACAGATTTCAGCCATCCTATGCCATATTGGGAACCCACCAATACAGATTTCAGCCATCCTATGCCCATTTGGGAACCCATTAATACAGATTTCAGCCATCATATGCCATATTGTGTAACTACCCCACTTATTAAAGCCATACACTGTCATATGATGCAGCAATTCCTGACTACATGTCATATGTAACACATGCAATACTAGCTTTGCTTATATGGAAACAATGAAGAGTAACACAGTTTACACTATTTTACCTTAAATGATCGTGACCTCTCACTGGTCAGTATTGCACAACAATTCAGGTAGTACATTGTATAAGATAATTATGCGCCTATCAATCTTTTCCTCCAGACAGACCAAGAGGGATAAGTCAACATTGTGTTAAAATTACAGCATACATGTGCATATGATATTGTAAAGTTTGTAGGTAAGGTAACGTAAATTGAAACATAAATTGTTTTTTAAATACATGTGTTGAAAGTTCAAATGCAAACTGCGATAAAAGATATTTTTATTTGAAAATCAATTATTTATAGTGGTAAAGTTTATCTTAAGTAACAGAATACAAGGCCAATTAATTGTAATTTTGTTTGATATTTAAATACATGTACGTTATAGTTTACATGTTGTTTAGTTAAATACAATGTATACAGTTTGAACTGCAAACCTATAATAAGTTTTGAGTAGGATTATATTGTTATTTTGAATTGTTTTAAGTACGTTTTTAAGACACTGACGACATGCACTTTAATTTGTATGTTTGGTAACGTAAAGTGCAATATAGAATGCCTTAACATATCTTACAAGTAAGAGACTTGTTAATATATATGATATAAACCATTATAAATATATAAAGTGGTATTATATGTAACTGAAAAGTGTATGATACAATTTGAATACTTGAAATTATTGAAGGAATGAAAAACGCACATGTTTTGGAGAATGGGTGACATTTTAAAAATCGCTACCAAACATCCATCTTTTAACCTATAATGGCAATCTATACATCATATTTTAGGTTGAATGTTGAACTTTGTAATGGTAACTTCATCATTTGATTACCTGGTCATCTAAATTTGCAATAAAAAACTTTATGCCAAAATCATTTTGTTTTTTTAGGGTAACGTATGTTTTCCCATATTTATCTTCTTTATCATTGCATTTTGGCATTGAAATTCAATCAGTTTGCAGCTACTAGTTTACACTCTTGAATAACATATGCAAACTTGGAATTATTCAATAACATAATGGTACAATTTATCTTTAAAAATTACAATTTTTATTTTATATTTTGGGGGTAACGTATTTTAAAGCGTGGTAACGGAGAAAAGCCCCACCCGCCAGTTGCAAACTTTATGCCAAAATGTTCGCCACACCTTGGGGTTTCAAAAAAATATGGTCCACAAAATTCCCCCTGGGGGGGGGAGCAAAACCCCCTCTGGCTCATGGTCTAATGATATTTGCACACTTATACATGATATTAGCATATTTATACATGATATTAGCAAACTTATACATGATATCAGCAGACTTATACATGTCATATGCACACATACCTACATAACCGAGTCACAGATACATAACTGTGTCATAGACACATGACCTTGCACAGACACATGACCTTGACACATGATCTTGGTACACATAAATAACCTTTGCACACAAAGATGATATTGTTAACTACGCATGAACTAAGCACGGACACATGGTCGTGTCATAGACACGTGACATTGTCAAAGACACATGACCTCGGCACATACACATAACTTTAGCACAAACACATGTCCTTGTCACAGACATATGTATTTTGCGTACATAAATGACCTTTGCACATATACATGATCTCGTCATGTGCACACAATTTTGTCACAGACACATGACCATTTCATAGACACGTGTCATTGTCACATACTCATAAACTTGACACAGCCACATGGCATTGGCACACATGCATGACCTTTGTACACATAATAACCTTTGCATAGATATTCTTGTTCTGAGTAAGTTAGCAGTTGTGAACACGAGGATCGAACCCGGACCTCTCGATCCCAAAGCACGCCCTTTATCTAGGCCATCGCATCCCCACATATAGACATACTAGTAAGGGAGAGAAACACAGTAACAGAAATATAGTAAAAATTAAGAATGCATTATGATTTACTTCCCTTTTATTAATTTTATAGCAATAACAATGTTCTAGAACAAAAACGACTACAATACATGTATTATAATGATGCATACTAAATATTACATTAAAGTCAATATGCTTGGAATTCAAGCCTTAAATACAACATTAAACCTGCAAATACAATTGCAAGAATATCTAGTTAAGGCCAATGCTATATTACTAATTCTTGCTTACTAAACACACATCATTTATTGACAAACTATACGGCAATTGTAAATCAAAGCAATGCAATAATTACTTTAATATCTTACACTTATGTTAACTTGACTAGACATTCAGCAGATGGCTTCTTTTCATAATCATACAAAACAACAATACACAGTCATATTGTTATTTCTTGTATTCCAAACATTGCTGTATAAACAGTTTTCAACAAACTGAATGTTCGTTGAATAATGAAAACCTCTCATCTTTTTCACAATAACTTCGAACTCCTATAGCATGCATTCGAGAGAGTCAACATGTACATTCCAAATTCAGCAAGTGTTCCTGACAGTTTTTTCCCAATAAATTTCAATTCAGATCACTGATTTTTATGAAGAATTAAGTTTAAAAATGTTATATTGATATTTCTTGAATGCAATGGATGACACACGATGAGGATCAACACATACTATATCAATAGCACACTGAGGTCATTGAGTTCATAATAAATAACAACCTAAAACACACATTAAATAGGGTGAAGCCCAATAACTACTTTGAAATTCTCTTAATGTGTCAGATTTTATTACTGTGATTTTCGGTTTCAAATATTCCAAAAGTAACTTATTAAGTTTGCATTTGCAATTTTGGTAAAGGAAAATTGTTTAGAGTTAATCATGCATCAATGTACAGTAATAAGTTGGATAACTCTATGTATGTCTATATGCTATTTGTAGAAGATGTGCCATGTACAAATCTAAAACAAATTATAATTTAAGAACTAATTGTAAATCAGCAACAACTGCTGTCAACTAAAATTGAAAACAAATAATCATCTATATTTAAATCATGATGAAGTGGAGTACCATATTGCATTGGTGAACACACCATGAACACACCACTGGTACATTATATTAATGACAAAGTAATTGTTGTCAATAAAATATAACATTTATATAACAGGCTTACATTTGTTTCTAATGCAGACCGAAATATTTGATACATTGGTATATACTGTTTCACCATGAATGAGGCTCTGTCAAGAAACCATCTAAACAATCACACAAGTGCTAGATGCCGTCTTGGTTGGGTCATTTTCTTGCAAACCAATTTAAAGAAACATTTTGTGTTAAGGACATTTTGCTTACAGTAAAATATTATTTCACAAATATATCTGCAAGCGATTATCTGATACTAATCTGATCTCATTATACAACACGCACGAGACTCTTTTTGCACTGGGAGGGTCCGAGTGTGTAAGAAAGCTTTATTGTCCAGCACTGCTGTAAACACTAGGTCTGGTATACAATATATATTCCACAACCACATTTACACTATGTAAATTCATATATGTTCTCTACAGACCAGGATACTGTTTAATCAAAGCACTTACGAAAAACGTAAACTTATGTACACATTTAAAATCTTTAAATTCTTTAACAATTAGAAATTGTGGAAAAATGAATCTGCAATATTTACAATGATTCAGTTAATGAACTCACACAAAATCATACGCACCCCTAATTTGTGGTTGTAAAAGCAAGATAGGGAATTTAAATTCTCATGAATTCACACACAACCAAAACTATCCTCATCTTGTAGTTTTGGTGACAATTTTTACAGTATATTTACCTGATGAAGACTATTGAGAAGTGGAAACGTTGGTTATACAAATGTACTCAATAATAGACACTAACTTGACCTGTCTTGGTTGCGTGTTCAACTTTCCTACTTTTACTTGTCATTTTGTAGTTGTAAAAAAAAGGAATTTAAATTTGTGAGGGCAACTTTAAAATTTCTGTAAGTGCTTTGATAAAACTGTATCCTGATAACTAAAATATCATGATTTATGAGGAAGCATTCTCATTAGAACGACCATCCATAAGAATGTCAGTGTGACGAGCATTAACATAATCCATATCCACCAGCTACATGACTTTGTCTTAGATTCCAATCTCTTACTTTCGGTTTGTAAATTTGTATAGTTTTTGTCTGCCAGTTTATTCGTTTCTGCAATATTCTGAAAAAAAAGAAAACATTTTATGAACATTTTATGAATTAAGAGACAGGTCGTGGAGCTGTTATAATCATGGGCTTAATGAGGATATTAGTCAACAAGAACTGTCACTAATAAACAGCTCACTTGACGTTTCACAGCCATTTGTCAGTGAAAATCTAAGGTCAAAACATGTCATAATTTGCATTAAATTGAAACAAGTTGGGGAGCGGTGGCCTAGAGGTAGGGTGCGCGCTTTGGGATCAAGAGGTCCCGGTGTAGCGGTCCTTATTTTCCCCCGGCCAGTTTTTCCCCGGGGGAAAAAATGGACAGGGGGAAAATTTGGCCTGTACTGTAGCAGTCCTTTTTTTCCCCAGGCCAATTTTTCCCCGGGGGAAAGATCGGGCCCAGGCCTTTTTTTCCCCCTCTGGTCCATTTTTCCCCCCTGATAAACACTATTCTTGATCAAGTCTTATACTTTATTTAGGCCTTTTTCCCCCCCTTGGTTGAAGTTTATAGTATGATGATCAAATGCACAATTAGCCTCTTTTTCCCCCTTGGGCCCATTCCCCACCCACAATACTGCATTTGATCATCATACAAGAAACTTCAACTTCTTGGGGGGGGGGGGGGAACGGGGCCAAGGGGGGAAAAATAGGCCAATGCTGCATTTGATCATCATACTAGCAACTTCAACTTCTAAGTAAGGGGGAAAAAGAGGCCAATGCTGCATTTGATCACCATACTAGCAACTTCAACTTCTAGGGGGGAAAAACGGGGCCAAGGGGGGAAAAAAAGGGGCCAAGGTAATGTTCAAATATCATAATAAATTTGACTTTTTAGGGGGGGGAAATGGACCAGGGGGGAAAGAATGGACCGGCCAACTTTTTCCCCAGGGGAAAAATTGGACAGGGGGAAAATTTGGCCTGTTACACCGGGTTCAACCCCCGTCTGGACCACTGCTTAATTTCTCTGAGCACGAATAACCCACATGCTCCACTCGACCAAGGTGTGAATTGGTACCTGTGAGGGCTGTGTCTGAACATGTTCGATAGTCCTGGGCGCCGAAGATCGATGTTGGCTGCACACCCACCAGGAGAGAAATAGTCTCCCAAGGGAGACTCGAACGTAGGTTTCCATAGGTAGCCCAATGAACAGGGGAAGTTTAAATGTCAAAGGGTGGCTGAACGGCTGAACTGCTAAAAGCAGCCCTAGAAAATTGGTAACTTAATCTTTTTAACTTAACTTAAGTTTGGTACAACTAAGTTGACTACATTTTCAAGCTCCAATTCATGCAGTGGTTGTTGAGATATGGCAATGGTAGCATGCAAAACTGGAACCATTTCCACCACTGAAGCCATCAAGTGACTGTCTAGCCCTCAATAAGAATAGTCAAGTAAGCAAAAAGGCGATTTTCTGGGAATGTAAATTCATGGATTTGAAATTTCACCAGAAACTAGTAAAAAATAAAATAATTATGGGGGAAATGACTCGGTGATAGAGTTTCAACGGAACAACCTTCTCATTCTAAGTCAGCAAAATAATGATTGTCTTAAAGTAAGCTTATAGAACATGCATTACAATAAATGTGTATTCATAAATAGAAACCTAATTATAATGCAAAGTCAAAATCTGAAATGAGAATGACATTTGGCCTTTACAACTGGGCTGTTGCATAGAGCAGGTTATAGCCTGGTTCCCAAACCCTATATTACAGTACTACTACAGTATACTTCTGTAATATTGGGGACGGAAACCAGACTATAACCTGCCCTGGCAAAAAGCCTGATTGTTTACAGGCTATACTCACCTCAATATCTCTTTTAACTAATGAATTAGAAGCATAGGCAAAGTCTTTAAGGTTTAATGTATGATGAAGTAATTCTTCAGCAAGCTGTTCTTGTACTTTACGTTGATGTTTTAATACAGCATCTATATCGCTATCATCATGTTTTCTCTGTCTTACACCATTACTACCCGCATCTGGTAATAAATAAACATCTGTGACTACATATTATGGTATTTCAAAGACAGGTTTCTAATTTTTCATACTGATATATGGTTTAGGGAGCAGTGGTCTAGAGCAGTTGCGCAGCTGCCATGTTTAGCCGCAACGGATATGATGTTACAAGCGCTGTTTTTCAATAATTGTCACAGCAAACACGGACACCAGTTCCTGTAACGTAATATCTGTTGTGGCTAAACATGCACAGCCTTCTCTATACATATATAGGGTGCACACATATAGGGAAACCATGTGCCTATGGTCTAGAGGTAGTGAGAGCACTTTGGAATGAGGAGCTAACCAGGTTTGAACCCCCATCTGTGCCACAGCTTAATCACAATGCTTTACTTAACACGGGCACCGAGTGTCACAGTCAACATTCAGGGATAAATGTACAGTTGGCTAAATATATGTATGTCTGAAAGTAAATTGGTACTTTCTAATATAGGACTAAACTTGTTTTCTATGAATCAGATATTACATTGGGTGTATTTTAAACATAGATTGTCTTATTTTCATAAATTTTTGATTTCATAATTCCAAACATAGTAGTAAAAGAATCACAAATAACAGTCAACTGGTAAAGAGCCTGACATCAAATCACAAGATTGTGAGTACCAATACAACCCCTAACATTGAGCAAGTTTTGATCAAATACAACACATTAAATGAATTCATCACAACTCTTAGGTAATACCCCAGTAAACAGTTATTCAAGGTCATGAGCTGATCCAGCAATTTTGCTCAGGGGGTTCCAACCAGCTCTTTTGCTCAAGGGTCCAACCTGCTATTTTTCTTAGTCAGGTATCCTGATCAGACTCTAAACCCTGACAAACTAGAGTAAATACATTATAATCATATTTGTACCAAATTTCCCACCTCTGGATCTGCGCAAGCGAGTAATTGGTACAGTATGAATTCTTTCAAAATGTCAAATAAGAAAATACTGTAGAGCAGACAGTCCAAAGCCACGCAGAAACGACGGTAGCGTCTAACCATCCACGCAAGAGTCAGACGTAGAACGAACCATCCATATCCCCCAAAATGGGTATTTCAAGCAAGCCTTTATACTCACTCCGCAATTAATGACACACTGTGGACTTCAAACTCCATGCATAACATAAGGTAATTATGAATGATAACAAACTAATCCACCATCATGTTACACCTACCAAGTTGTTTATTGTTATCTTCTCCCAGTAGCTCCGATCTGAGATCACCCTGTAAGCGTGACTTGGCATGAAGATGTACTTCTTTAGGTGCAATCCCGCTACCTTTCTGAGAGGTAGTAGTGACAGGGGCAAGTCTTTCTGTAGCAATAGCTCGTTCACTTGTTGTTTGCTAGAATTATACAAGCAATAAGATGCAAATAGTCAAAACAAAACAATCTTAACATGATGAACTAAACCCTATATACATCATACATGTATACCAGGTAGAGTAAATAAAAACATTTTTTCAATAACCAGAAATAATGGGTAGTCGCAACCAAATTATATTCATAGATGAATGCTTGTAGATGTCCATGTCACTCAGATACTGAATCCAATGACCTTGCAGTAAGGAGCTGAAATACAGAAAGGGGAGACAGGGCACCATAAAATATTAGTGCTTTGGGGTCAGTCTTATCTTAATCCATTAATGACTTCAGTTAGTTACCCTCCACCTTCAAGGATTACAATCACAGTTGGATCATGGTAGTTTTTACCTTCTGTTCAGCTTCTAATAATCCTTTCAAGAAATCAACTCTTCTACTATACTCTATAATAATATCTTGAGCAGGTTTACTGAAAGTAGAAAACAGATGTATTAGGTTATAGAATATAATTAAAGTCACATTCCACCTAAACCATCTACATGTATTGTGACCTAAGTTGCATCATAAGGGTGTGTAACAAACGCTCATCACTCATGGAATTTCTACTTGTATACAGTAGATGCCACAATCAGGTAAATGGCACAGACTTTTTACCCAGTCTGAAAGCAGCTTGAGGCATCATAGTTCTACTGTACACTGATTTCAAGGAAATTAAAAATATTTTCACCAGCAAGAATGGCATTTAATGTGAATTCATGATTTATGTTATGGGTAATTTTGCTTACAAAAATAGCATGCATTTATTTTATGGCATGTCACATTAAAACCTGGTAAAACTTTGAATTTATAAAGGAGACCTGATAGGTTATGGTTAAACTGATTTATTTACCTTGTTGATCTTTTCACATCACCAAGCTGTTGTTGAAGAGCTTCAATATACTGAAAAAATTAATAACTTTTTAATAAATAAGCCTAAAGGATAATGTATACCTAATGAAACATTAACATGCCAAGTTTCCAGAACTAATTCCGTAATTGCAGGAGATTTTCAATACAGTTTTTTTTGAAAGCTTTCAAAACAAGAGCTGTCCACGAACAGCGCACTCCACTATTCGCAGCGTCATGCTAGGATAGTACAATTATTATATATTCAAAACAAAATGCTTCATAACAGCAGCATTACCCGCTGCTGTGTAGAGGTTGGGGCTTCTAAGTCGAAAAAGAGGGATAATTTTGACAAATTATGCAGGACCGTTACCTACTCATGAAGGTAAACAAATAAGCATTTCTTAGTCCAAAAGGGGGCATAATTTCACCAAAATGCTTAATAGAGTTACCCATCCATGTATAGGGGTTGGGGTCATGATGAAGAACAAGTATGCAAAGTATCAAAGCAATATGTCAATGCACTGTAGGGGTTGGGGTCATGATAGAGAACAAGTATGCATAGGAATATGTGAATGCATTTTGAAAATATTAGAGGTGAAAAAACCTGTACCTAAACTTTACCATTTGCACTAAGTTGAAAGAAGGGGGCAGAATTTCACCAAAATGCTTAATAGAAATACCTACCCCTGTGTATGGGTTGGGGTCATGATGGTGAACAAGTATGCAAAGTATCAAAGCAATATGTCAATGCACTTTGAAGATATTAGAGGTTAAACAACATGTACCTAAACTTTAACATTTGCACTATTTGCACTAAGTAAAAAAAGGGGGCATAATTTCAACAAAATGCCTGATAGAGTTACCTACTCCTGGATATGGGTTGGGGTCATGATGGCAAACAAGTATGCAAAGTATGAAAGCAACATCTCAAAGGACTAAGAGAATATAAGAGGTTAAAAAACCTGTACCTAAACTTTAACAAAAGTGTTACGCCGACGCCAACGCTCGGGTGACTGCAATAGTTCCCCTTATTCTACGAATAGTGGAGCTAAAAATATATTGAAAATTAATGTTTTCTGAATACCATGCAAGTTTCAAATTTCAAACCAAAAAATGAGTGATCTTGAAAGCCATCTGTGACTGCAAAGGGAAGTAACTACGGTGTCTATGAGGAGTTTTGTCCGGTCAAAGTCTGGAGTGTGGACTTTAAAGTCAACCCAAAACTTTTTCGATTGAACAATTAGTTTATGACACCCTATCAGTCGCAATTATTGATCGTTTATTGAAGTCACTACTGTCCTGGGTGTAATAAAATATTGTAATGTGATGTCATGTTGATTTCATTATTTGTTAATTCATCACCCAAAACTTACTGATTTTGCAGCATTTTTGGTGATATCTTCCATTAAAAAACATAGATTTGTAAGTTTTAAAAAGGCACATAATTATGTTTTACAATATTTTTTAAATAGTGACTATAGCGAAATATTTAACAGAATTGTATCTAGATCAACACACTGCATCACGTGTTAGGTGCCATTTTGAAAGAAAGCTCATCTCTCTTTGTTACAGCGACTATCTGTAACTATGGTGAACATGACTATGAAGCATCTGCAGAGAGGTCAATTCAGTGATTGATTTTAATTTAAATCATTTATAAATGATTTATCCAGGCTTGTTTAAGTTGTTGCTTGTTATGCACTAGTCAATATTCTGCCGGACGACCCAGGGGAATTAGACATTTCCAATTTTTTTATGTCTAAATCCCCACTGTGGTGCATAGTTTTTCATCCGGGTACTTTAATAAAGACATGAATAAAAGTATCACTGTCGTCTTTCGCGGTGTCAAAATTCCCGGACAAAAGTCTAATCCCCGAGATTCCGAGTCGATAAGGTCTACTAATTCCCGCCTGTCGGGAAGATTCGTCTGTCTTATTCCCCCTGTATCCCCGCCGCACCCCCCCCCTCCTGGCATAATATTGACTGGTGCATTAGACTAGGTTTTATTAATTTTTATACCATTAAACGCTGCTTTAATTAGGGATACTAATGCTTATTCGCGTCCCGAATCTCTAATCAATGAAAGCTGTGATTACCATTCAGGAAAGTAATCACTAGTACTTAGTAAATTTATTATTTAAATATTTCAAGATAATATTATCCGAATATTTTGTCCGGCTTCTATTCAAGTTGGAACATTCCTAGAAAGAAAACTATGAAGACGGTAACTTTAAGACTTTCTTACTTTCTCTAATCTCCAGTCCCAAGACTCTCTATCATTTGCTATAATTTCGCATCGATTTAACAGTCGATTGAAGTTAATTTCTAACTTTGTTGACATGTTGGCATTTTACGGTTCCACCAAACGCTTGATTTTGTCCTACCAAGCGCTTCGACGACGTCGTATAAAGTTACGTCCCTTTGTACTATTAAATTGACGCGGTTGCGTCCCTTGATCTCCGTGGTGATCACACACAAAAGGAGTTACGGTGTGTGCGTCAAAACCAATTGTTCTTCATTAAATCTTTTAAATACTTAATCAATACTCTATAAACAAAGCAAAGGATTGACAATCAAATGGTGTTTTAAAAGTTGTAAAGGATTTTACCATAAATAGGACTTAAAATAAAGGTAAGAATTATTATATACAATTTCATTAATTTGGATAATTAATAAATTAAAGTAATTTTATTATACCTTTGATGACCATGCTCTTTAGCCATTTAGTACAAATTTATTTCTGAATGAATAAAACAATGTGTGAAACTTGGTATAAAAATGCTTCATAAATATGTTAACGTAATAAAGAAATAACGCAATAATTCACTATCTAGAGCGCATCGAACATATTTATTTTCTTCTTCAATTTATTTATGATATATATTTTTTCATTACTGTCTCTATTTAAAAATGTTACAATTTGTTATAGGCCTATATTATCGTCATTTTTTAATTTTAAAATCATACAATTATACTTGAAATCAGTCCCTGGTCTTCCAAAGCATCTCAATATGTCAAAAAGCTGCTAAGCTGCTTCGTCGGAAATATATTTCTATTTGAGATGCTTGGAGCGATCCGGACCTTGGCTGCAAATACACCTAGTCATCACTGACAGTTTCACTGTCAAGTTAAATTATGTACATACATACAATGTACATACATACAATATCTAAAATATATATACATGTCTTCATGATTATAGTATGCATACAGTATATAACAAATATCTCTATATTCTCGAATTCCACCTGACGCCATATACTGTACAATCATTTAATGCAATGGGTCAAACGTTCGTGGTTAGGGTGAACAAGATCATTTCATGGGGACGCAATTTTAAGGATTTCGGATTTCAGGAAAAATGGCGTGGTTAAACTCATAGAAATTATCACAAAGCATTCAAACATATAATAATTGTTGATATAATTATGCAAGTGAACTTCCAAAAAACACTGTCTTATACTGGACTGAGCGTGTAAGCAAGTATGACAGCCACTGTAAATTTGACATATTTATTGGTATAATTATTAGATAGGAGATTCAATTTCGTGGTTGAGGTCATGTTCCGTTTTACTCCATATCTTTGAAATAAATACGTACAATATAAAAAGAGACTGGTACATGCAGCATTTTTTTCAATTAATCACCTTACATGCTTATATATAGAGTTTCCCTAAACCAGTACATGACGGGTGTGAAAGACCGGGTAATTAATTACAAACTCGTGCATAGATTACGTCACTTTTATTACATGCACACTAGTGTAGTACCAAAAACCTTCGTACAATCAATATATGATTGGGCTTAGTTAGGATTATATTACGATTAAGAGTGTGGATTATTTCTGCCCTTATGTTTTTAATCATAGCACTAATGTTTTTAATCATAACCCACGACTCAAATGTACACTGAGTACATAAAGAAACGCAAATGTTACATTTTCTCCATAGTGTTTACTACTGTTACATATTAAACCGGTCATTTTGGTCAGTCTGTCATTTTCTTCCAGTATTACTTATATCAGTGTCAATTTGTTCCCAAGTATATCTGCTTTCATTCTTAAACTGTATTCACACTTGACTTATTTGAAGGTTTTATATGTAATTTGTTAAAAGAGAATTTTCCGGGAAATAACTTATTCAGCAGTGTCTTGCTAAAACTTACGACTGAAAGGTACACCATCAAAGAACACCAAACTCATTGTTCTGTGTGAACTTCAAAGAAAGCTATAGGCTAACATGTAACCCTATGGAGGACATGTAACATGCACGTATTTTATGTACTCGGTGTACTACGTCGAGTGGTGGAGAGTGTGAGTGTACGCCGTCAAAGGACGAAGGTTGTTGGGGAGCGAGAAAGAGAGAGAGGGGGTGGAGAAAGAACGGGATGGTGCTGGGAGTGAGGCAGTGGTGGGAGAGAAGGGGGTTAATGGGGTCTGTAGGGACCGAGAAGGGAGCAAGTTGGATAACATACCGGGTAGAAGAAGAAGAAGTTTATTGCAAGGCAATATTGCCCATGAACATATAATACAAGCAATGTACAAACAAATATGTCATAAGGCATACATAAAATAAAACAAACTTATGGCGAGTGAAGAAGCTGGTAAAAGAGGGGAGTTGGATACAGTTGGTGCTGGTAAGGTAGGTAAGAAAGAGCGAGCGAGCGGTGAAGGTAGAAAGGCGGGAGACCGTGAGGAATAAATTGAGCCAGAAAGGGCCATAGGAAGCAGAGAGGAAGTTTGAATGAATGAACGGACAGACGGATGAACGCCGAAAAAACTCAGATTTACATTTACATGTTTGCTTATTTACGTTTAAAACAAGGTAAGAATCACGTTTGTTGTTCAGCAACTTATCTATATCATTATGTTGAACATGATTACACGTGAGTCGTTCTCACGCTTTGTTACTTTCATGTTCGCATGTTACAAGTCTATTACTTCAGTTGGGTTAATCTCATACGTGGGAGACATTAAATGTTCTTATCGATTGACTTAATTTCAGTAAATTTTATTGTATGAACCACAAATACGAGAAACGAGAAAACATTACCCGTTGTTTATAGCAGCTTTGATAGATATACTATCGATTTATCGAGTTATAAAGCCACTTTTTTCTAGTTTCAAAAGCCAAATTGAATACCAAACTTGTCGAACCAACTGTACAACAATACCCTTCTACCATTTCACTTCGTACGTCTTACAACTCGAATAATGACACGAAATAATGCCAATAAAACCATGTGAGTTAGTTTTCTTTAGAAAATGACAGATATAGTGTTCTCGTATAAAACACTCGTATATCAAAACTAAAACATGCTGATTAAACAACTGGGGATAATCATTTATTCATATGAATGACTTATTCTACACGTATGATAGTTTAAACATATTTTATTACCCATACAATGACATACAAATAGATCTATAAATACATATATATACATACATGGGTAAAAGGGTCGAGCCACAAGTTCTACAACTTAGTTACGGCTCTCCCCTCTCTACACGTATGAAAGACACATTATGTAAGGTATCAAGTTTCACGCAATTTAAATCAAGTGAACAAAGTCTGCGAATGATTTCCATCCCGATCCAATGAGCCCAGCCCGGGAAATGCATTTGCTTGCAACGTTATTCCGAATGATTTGCGGTACCGATCGCAAACCAGACGCTAGTTATTTGGTCAAAGCATTTACTAATCAATCCAAGAACAATTTTTCTTTGCTGTTTGTGTAAAAAAAGAAAAAAAGAAGAGCACACCACACACTTCCTAGAGCAACACAAGGCATGATTGTCAGAAATACAATCGCTAGTACAATCTGCCTGCGAAATGGATAATCCTTCAGCCAAAAGCAGTTGCTGATTTTCGACCACTATAAGAGATTTTAGTTTATACCTTGTGAGCGCAATACAGAAAGTTGCGTTTGCCCATCTCGTTTTCGCAAAGTATAACCCCGACCTTTAACAATGCTGTATTAATGTTCCTGGCCGATGTTAGAAATATACCAGGCAAAAACGAATTGTCTACATTGAAACATACTCGTACATGTATAAAGCGTTAATGTTGCAGCTACTAGAACCCTTCTGGAGACGACGTTTCTATAGTGAACCGTGGTGATATACCGTGAAGTTATGTAATTTCTGACAGATCAAAAAACTCCATACATGCACTTCTTCATTCATAAGGTTTCCTTTACGTTGATGGGTCCCATAATTGTCAAAGTACGCATGATTAACCTCATATGAATTTTATTTGAACATATTCTCTTTCAGAAAAAATCAAGATGACAGCAGAAGTTGCGGCTCCGATAATTCGGCCAAAGACTGGTCAAGCTTTTCTAGAATCGACCAGCTTCAAAATCAATCAAGATGACCTGCTGACCAATAACAGAATGAACAGTATCTTCAAGTCAGATTATCCCCCGTACGGAGCACAAGGCCGAACACAGGGGGCAAAACCCCCACCACTGTCTGAGGTCATGCATAGAGATCAAAACTTCTTCAATGAGCGAGAATCAGAAACCAACAAATCATTTGAATACAGACATTTAGCTAAACCGGAAATACAGGGTGCTAGTGGAAAACTTAGGGTAACAAATTTTAAAATGGATCGAGATGTGAGCAAGTTTAATGTATTTGAGACTGTGCATAATTCATACTTTACACCTAAAATGGCGGATAATCATAAATTATACAAAGCCCCGACAAAGTGGGAAAGTTTTATACCACAAGGGGACAAGGAAAAGGAGCCACTGCCACTAACTGATTACCGAGATAGATTCGGGGGACACGACACCTCGGTACATAAAACTATCAGGGCACCATCAATGCATGAAGGTAAGTTTTATCACAGGCATAATAATTTATATCACAAAATACAGAGTTTTGTCATCCCCGATTTTTTTAGTCTATTTACTTTAAACGGGGATGTCAAAACTCTTTATTCTATGACATAATTTCTTATGCCTGTGGTTTTGTTGTCAATTCTAACAACCTGTAACTTCCAATGAAAGTTAGATAGATTGATCGCGCATTTTTTTACATTTCCCGTGATTTTGTATAAAGTCACTTGTTCTTAACTGCAGCTCTGTGCATATCTTGACTGGTCACCAATCCAAATTACTAGTATAAACAACAACTACTTTTATTTAGCATTATGCAATTATACATGCTTTCAGCCTACTAATAAACAGATGTAGTGAATAAGACATGAACATTTTAAAGAAATATTCTGATGAGAAGCTAAAACAAGAAAGATATGAAATATGAATTGATATAAATGTGTTTGCAATTCATTTTTATAATTATAACGTTATATATAATAAATAGAAACACTAGCTGTCGAAATCGAGTGTACTAGTACATGTTTATTAGTTCCCTACCGGTTTTTGACCGGATGGGACTATAGGTTTGCCCTCCGTCCGTCTGTCCGTCCGTCCGTCCGTCCGTCCGTTCGTCAGTCCGTCCGTCAAACATTCTGGATCCTGACATAACTCAAACAGTTTCCAAGCTAGGTTTATGAAACTTGATATGTCGACAGGGGGCAATAAGGGGATTATGCACGTTTAAAAATATTTTGATTCTGACAAAATTTGTGGTTGCTATGGCAACAGAAACATAAAAATGGCTTCAAACCGGTGGGGACTTCTGTACTGCTTGCAATTCTTAATTACTTGTTCCTATATTTATAAGTGCCTATATCACATATTACACGACAGCACCAAGGAAGCAATAGCTTGCGGTTGTATTCATGCCCATGTAATATAAAATAATTTATTGATATAAAGAGTCAACGCCTGTTTGTCGGACCCTGGCGGCTGACAAGAAATCGATGGTCCAAGTGTCCCTGTATGCTTCAATGTAGCTACATACAGGTCTGCTATCAAAAGCAATACAGTTCCACAATATCATGTACATCATCTTCTTCTTCTTCCTCCGCTTCTTCTTTTTCTGTCTCTCCTTCTACCTCCGCTTCTTCTTCTGTCTCTTCTTATTCTTCCTCCACTTCTTCTTCTGTCTCTTCTTCTTCTTCCTCCACTTATTCTTCTGTCTCTTCTTCTTCTTCCTCCACTTCTTCTTCTGTCTCTTCTTCTTCCTCCTCCTTCTTCTTCTTCTTCTGTCTCTTCTTATTCTTCCTCATTCTTCTTCTTCTTATGTCTCTTCTTCTTTTTCTGTCATTATGAGTAGGTCCCTCTCTGGGGAATTGTAGCTCAAGAACTGACAATGACAATACTACCAATTTACATGTTTGTTATCTTTTAATCGATAATCTGTGATAATGTTGTACGAATTTAAATGTTAAAACTAAATCTTTATCCATGGAAATGGTTGTCATCACGTGGACATCCAAAAAATTTTTTCTCTGAATCATTGCAAGACATTGATTGAAATAAGTGGTTTTAAAACGTTCCACTGTCTGCTTATTTATTCTCTTCTAACTTTACGAGGACATAAAAAGGTGCTAATCTGGTTGTGTAATCAGGTGAATGATATATATAGTATCGTCCTCTCATCCTTTATTCATGTAATGTTCGATCACCATCCATGTACTGTACGTATTGCATGAGAGAAACATTCTCATCACATCGGCCTTTACTATGTATTGTAATAGATATATATTGACCGCTGGAGAAAAACGGAAATAGCCGAACTTTCACGATTGGAAAAAGAACACCGTACGACTAAACGATGCAGTGCCTAGTGAGTTAAACACCAATCGTGAAACATCGGCTATTTCCGTTTTCTAATGCATAACGCCGAGGTGATCAGAATGTCATTGACCCGTGCTGTGAATATCCGTACTTTAGTAGCAGAATACGTCTGTTATATACCGCTCCATTCTAATACTAGTAGTAAACCCACTTCATGATATGGCTACCCTGCCAACAACCCGTGGGCCCTAATATCCTTTTGTATACAATTTTATTACGACGCTTAATTATACAAATGCAAATAAAGCATGAGAACACCGTGGAACTGGTTGGTAAACCAGAAACACTTGTCCGAGCAATTTGCTACTATGTCTAACAGGCATACTGCCTACTAACGGCGTAAACCCGGAAACAACACCCTGTACTTGCCAAAACGCCCCTGTTCGACTCCTTCCCTGCTATATAACTATACACATTTCATATGTTTGTTGTATCCCCAGGACCATGATCTACTCAACGGACAGATTCTTCATGTCTGTCATTGCTTCATTTGGTAATTTAGTGATTCTTTCATGACCATTTACTGTATAGCTCCGCCATACATTTAAATTATTTAAACATGCGACACAGAACCTAACTGGGGTTGATGTTATCTTATGTAACAGTAAATACTGCATATTTATACTTTAAATGGCCTATTACATGGCACGGTTCGTGTAGTTAATCGTAAATAATCTTTTTGGTCATAGATTGATAGATTAAAACGTTTGTAAACAATAAGTCGGGTAAGATTATCGGCGGCATTAAGAATGCCATACAGCAAAGCCGATATACTAAGTCTATGCTAGATTAACCAACATTGTTATAGGATTAGCATAAACATGGAATCAAAGACGGAAAGATTTCCCAATGTTGACAATCATTATAGTTCCAAACCCTATAAAACAGTCTGTATAAACACTGCCCCCCCCCCCCCCCCCCAACCAAAGGTGAGGCTAATGGCTACAACAAATTAGATCTACAAGGTAGTACTAGTTATGTGCGTTAATACCATTGTACAACTCAGTACAATCTCGTTTTCATAAGCAGTACGTTTTTTTAAACATTCAAACGAAGACACCGTTCCTGAATAATTTACGTGTATGTGGTATTGCATTAGTTTCCTAACTATAGCATACTTACCTAATGTTACTTAAAGTTCCATTATGCCTTAAATAGTTATTTTCAAAAAGCAATAAATTGGCAACCTATCTGCAAATGGATGCATTTTGAGCACTTTAGTTGAGTCCCGAAGGTGGAAAACACCATTAGATGGAAGAAAAATTAGAAAACGAAATAAAGCCTTCAGAAATAACGAAATGTAAACAATAAATGCATAATATAAAGTCTGAGGGCCGGGGGAGCAAATTTGCAAAATTAGGATTTTGTCACCCATACATTTTACTAAATATGAGGTTTGGCATACTATTTCGACAGATATGGCTGATATTCTGTCGTCAATTATAGGTCATTTGTGAAAAACATCCTAATTCTTTGTATTTAGTCTATTGACTGGATGATCGGGAAAAAAGTTTTGGGATAATTAATGTTACTTTAAGGCGCTTAGTGTGTCGCTCAGAGTACTAGTTATTAATATTTCTTACATGTATGTTTGTTAATGTCTGGTTTTTCCAATGTCCAGCATATACGTACAATCTACACGTACAGTATGTATCTAACGGACTATACTTATTTCCTGGAATTCTGGGTCCGAGCATTGAAAAAGAAGCAGAAAATGCAGACACTCAACATTAAAAATGGCGAGCAAACCTTCATAAGACAGTCACGTACAAGAAGTTTACAATGTATTTTAATAAAGTTGAAGCTAGATGTGGATATACCACCTCTCACACCTTCATGAATCAGTGACGTGAAGTTACAACCACGAAATCATGAAGATCAAGTTACCTCGTGCTGACTTGCATGATGTTACGTTACTGACGTACATGACGTTATAATTTTATTATGACGTTACGGTGCTGACGTGTCAGACGTTACGGTGCTGACGTGTCTGACGTTATGGTGCTGACGTGTCTGACGTGACTGACGTTACGGTGTTGACGTGTCTGACGTTACGGTGCTGACGTGTCTGACGTTATGGTGCTGACGTGTCTGACGTGACTGGCGTTACGGTGTTGACGTGTCTGACGTTACGGTGCTGACGTGCTAGATGCTTTTAAATGTTGGCGTCCCTTATGTTACGGTGTTGACTTGCCCGATGTTAGAGTCCTTTTGTGCCTGGTAGTAGGGTGCTGATGTGACCGATGCCTTTGTTACCGTGATCGAATGGCTGTTTGTCCACTATTCTTGTTCCATGTTCTATCTCAGTTTTATAGCAACGTCATTCATGACGCCAGCATCATATAAGATGTACCATTGAATTTCAAATAGATTCTAGCTTCGGACAGTACCAACTATTACATGGATATGTACCTTTTGTTAAAAGCACCCTTCCACCTTAATTAAATGTACATTTTGTATATATTTACCAGGTGGTCCACCAACAATTAAAGGAGATGGTAGAAACAGTAATTTCTATACAACACACAATGATACGTTCACAGGCACGTACGAGAAACCTGTCCAGATATTACCTGTGGTAAGTATGTGTAGAGTGCCAACAAATTAACTTGGTCCTTCAACCTTTTATTATAGTACGGATAATTTGACACGATCAACGACCTTCTATTAGCATAATTTAACAGCTTATTTCTTGTCTATATTTATAACCCCAGTTATGTTTTCATAAGCGGGAATGAGAGCTACTGCACGATTTGCTCGCGGAAATTGATACATTCAACGCAAGAATATTGTACAAATGTAATATTATTCTCTTGTAATATTATTCATGCATAAAGGTTAAGATCGTGTCAATATCTCCATACTATAGCACAATTTAGTAGTTGATTTCTTGTATATAATTAAAAATTAATTTTAGTTACGCCTTTGTTTTCGTAAGTGGAGAGTGTTTGGAATTGGTACGATGTATAGTACAATACATGCTAATCTAGATGACGGACAATGCACGACTTTCTCTCGGAAAATTGAAATATTCAGCACAAGAAGCTTGTAATATATGTATATTCATTCCTACAGGTCGAGGACCAGGTTAATTTGTTCGAGCCAAACCCAAGGTCACCTTGTTGGGGGGGGGGGGGCAGATAAGACATTCATACATTTCAGAATTTAGATTAATGTATCCCATTTCAATGACAAAATCATGAACATTATGTATAAAGTGAACTGTCCAATCATGTAGGTGCCGATTTTGTCATTATAGTGTGAAGTAATTAATCCAAAATTTATGAAAAGATAATCGTTATAAGCCTGTCGTTCCTCAGTCTGAGTGATTGTTGTACGTTTTACTGAACTCTTGGAGCGACAGTTTATTGTAGAATATTTCATTTTCTTTTGGTGTACATGTATATTATACGTGATCGACGTGTATTTCACACAAAATTACACGAGAAGGTTTATTACAATGTTTTGCGTGATCATATACCTTATAAATGTACATTGTATATGTATTATACATTTTACATTGACTTACTTTTGGTTTAGAAGCTGTAGAAATGATATACATGTATATTGGAATGAAACGAAATGTTTGCATAAGTAAATGCATTGTATAACACATTTCTTTCCTGAAATTGTCATCAAAGCGCTGGATTGTCAACCGCTAGATCTGGTTCCAGGTGGTCCGGCTATGTTTTCAATGACAACAGTAACGGTCATTTCCTTCACATTGGGAGAATGTCTCAGTTGTTGACTACTAATTCCATGAAAATACGGTCAAGTAAAATATGGCCGCCTTATATAAGAGACTATTATATTCATGTCCAACTGTGTTTGCCATACTGATAATCTAATTTTCTTAAATGTAACAGTACATTAAGAGTTATGCTCCTTTGGTTAATACGGATGAAAGGCGACGCAGTACCTGATGAAAGCACAGAAAGTCGGCGTCTGCTAAAGAAGAGAAAAATCATTGTCACTAAGTGTGCATGTAGATAGATAGATGTATATATACCTTTGTAATATAATGTATGGTGGTAATAAAGGGAGATAATTCTGAAATCATACGACGATTGTCTGTGGTTGAAAGTAGAACATGTTTTCTTACAGCCACCAAGTTACAATGTACCCGTGGGTGATCCCAAGAAAGTGGTTGAGCGTGAAACAACAATGAATGCTTCCTACAAAGATGTAGCTAACCAGAACCAACGTACACCATACAGTATAGACGATGTCAGCAGGGTCCTGAACCAAACAAACTTCAAACAACAAGACGGTCATTTCAAGTGGAATGATTATAAAAGTACAGCAACGTCATCATACCCAGCAGCATGTATTCCAGGTGCGTGTTTCCATTCCAGTGTAGTCATCATTTTTAATACCCTCCCTTTATGGTTAATCAAGACAACGACAAAATACCAGCACGGGAATGGCGTTACCTCGTATGAACTTACATAATCATACAGTTGAATTTTATCGAAATAAAGTTCGTTGCCGTCAAATTCGCGTGTCCAGGTATTGCGTTATATCGGTGAGAGTTGTCTATCAATACTTAGAATATAACCTACATTATGAGCCAATGAAAACGCCGAAGTTTGGCGGTTAAATGAAAATTTAATCATTAAAATTTTCTCTTCATAGACTTGACGTCATGCGTTGGCGTTACTTTCTATCGGCCAATCAGAATGCAGAATGTTATATTCTAAGTTAGTTAGAACATATTAAGTAAATTTTAATGACTAAAAAGGACTCGCTTCGCTTCGCTCGCTCCGCCCTTTTTAATCATTAAAATTTACTTAATATGTTCTAACTATAACTTATAACGTGACGCTGATTATTTCCATTAGACAACTGTCACCAATTTGATAGGCTCATTGGTATGTTTTATATTTCATGTATATTTCTTGATTTTCAGTTGAACGATTTCACCCAGGAAAGCATCGTAACCACAGTGACTTTCCAGAGGGAGACATGGATGCACACAGAGTTGTCGACCGTGTTAATCTCACTACAAATAGGTTCTATCACGGAAATGTGAGTACAATTCAGTATATTTTGTAATCTAAAAATGTTGATAATGAAAATGTATATGCAAGAACATGTACAGAACACACATGATCTATCATATTGATTAAAATACATTTAGGACATTTATGCCAATCTACGGCCATACAGCACTTTGATTTCGTCGTGTATGCCGCATTGAAAGCAATCAAGTTCAAGCGTGCAAGTCAAACGACTTTTGGAAGTATAAGTCAAAATGATTTTCACAACCGTTTTCTCCGGTAATTTACATTACAAGTGCAAAGAATCAAGGTCGAGGTGATCAAAACAATCTTAGACTGCACACAAAGGCACTAGACGTCAAAATGATGCCTTAAAGCTTTCTCATTACTAGCCTATTCGGACCCCTGTGACTTCTGTCTGTACCCGCCTCTAAAAATGCTGCTTCTTATAAAGAGGTGTTCCATCGAACCCAGAGTAACGATAGGCCATGCATGTACACAGACTGACATAATGAAGTGCATATATTGAAATATATTTGCGTCAATTACGTTCGACCACTGTGAACAGGCGCATTAAAGCTTCGCTACGTACGTATCAGAATATGGCTTTCACACATTGTACACATTATGGTAATAAATATATCCATTTTCAGCCTCCAAAAGGACTCCATAATAACATAATATCCGGGGCCAATCTGCGTACAAAGAGCAATGTTTGGTTTGGAGAACCTCCGCTAGGTGGCACTTTCTATGGAACCACACACGCCAGCACTTTTCCCGCTAAATCAGTTCCGTATTCATACAATAGGCATAGTTTCTACAAAGAAAGTGATATTCCAGTGAAATATTATTCAGGTATGTATATATTATTTTCTGTAGACCGTAATGACAGCGGCCATATCCTCAATCAATAGGATGACCGTGTGCTTGCTTCTGTCCGATCATTATCTGTATTGTACATGTACTTGCATTTAAGTCAAGCTATTTATTCAATCAAAGTGTATTTTACACATAAATGTATAAGGAAAGTATTTACTTTATCATTCTTAAATTAAAGCTTGTGTGAATGATCTACATAGTTGGCGTGCAAACACTTGGACGTAACGCACAAAATTGGAATCACTTTAAACGATGCGTCAACTGACGTCGTTTATGTTGACTACGCGGGTATATTATTGTACACTTGTTGAAGTAACATACGGTTACATTTTCAGATCATGGACGGAACCATACAACAGCGTACACTGATTACAAAGATCCACGACAAGTTAGAACTGCACCAGATGCAGACGCTTTAGAAAATGTAAGATATATTTATTAAATAAGTGAATACAGTTCGTGTAACTTATTTTACCAAGTTAGATGAATTTCAGACATAAATTTCCTAACTTTTGAGTCCATCCATACACATTTTGTACAGTTTGTTAATTTATTATCAATTCCCATTCTTAATACCGGTACCGTTTGCTAGGCTGCCATATTTTTCCATAGTTGTCTTGTCTTTCCAAATTCATGTAATTTAATATCTCGTAAAGTTTTCTCCATATTTCATAGTTCGCTGTATAGTCCTTTGTCATATCTCTTTTAACCTTCATCTATTTCTTGTGTCGACTGATGTTGTCCATTTTAGTGATTTTGTTTCTGCACAAAACAATTATATTATATAATCAAAGATCATACACCGTATTCTTTGATATAATACGAGGGTTGTTCAAATTGGAATGCAAGTGATGCTATATCTTTCTTGTATCAATGATTTTTTAAGAACAGTTAGCTGTATATCGAAGAACATTGAATTAGCTTTAAATTGATACATCATATTTTAAAATCCGTTCAGTGTAGCTGTAACAATAGGTCAATTAACACTGTCTACTCGTGTATACTAATGCTTAAATTATTTGAAAAATGTCACTTTTTCTGGCCAAATTCGGTCCTATCTAAGAATCGTTGTTTCTTTAATGCGGGAGCAAATACAATATTTTACATAACATGTTTGGTGAAATGGTGGCATGTTATGTCTTTTTCATCAACTACTTGATAGTTTACGCAATTTAAAAGTGGTGTAATTTTATTTGGAAAGGAACCCCATGAACGCCACCCGAATACCGCAATATACTATAAAAGGGTTGCGAAAATCATATTTGTTTTGGAAACTGGTGGAATGTTTACAATTAGGCAAGTAGCTCAATGTGTTGACACATCATTAGGAGCTATTCGTACAATTATCAAACATATTACAAAAATTAGGACGATAAGTATACTTTGGATATCCCTATCTGCTTAGAGACGCCAGCACACATGCCCTTGCAAACTGTCCACAAAATAGTTGAAACCAGTTTCTAGATAAAAAAAGTCGACCGTTTGCAAATGTAATGACCATAAACGAGACACGGGTTCAATTTTTCACCCATGCGACAGATCCTTAAACGAATATGGGCCAGCAAAGACAGAACAAAAGTATGCATTGGAAAACGGACCACGTGCGCCAGTAGAAATGTACACCTTTTTCTATATAAATCAAAATTCTACCATTAAACTTGATGTATAAAATAGACAATGGGTAAATGCCAAGCTTGAAAAAGGAAAATTCCTTCAGAAATTGAGGAAATACTCCAACAATCGCTCTCAAACCACATGTTTGAAGGATGACATGCTATTGCAGAGCAATGGGCCTCCACCTGCAGCAGCCTTTAACGCGACTTTCTGAGAAGCGTGAAGGTTCTTGAGCTTTCCGACCATCCTGATTTGTCAAGCAATGTCCATTGTGATCTGTATTTGTTTCAAACGACTCTAAAATTGCAATGTCGGAAGAAATATCAGATACGTTAAGATCTCGGTTTGGCACGTGTCCAGTTTATGCACAGTAACCCTATGAATGATAATAAAATCGCACTTTAAAAATGGAATATCTGAATGAAACTTCGCGTATATACCCGAGATGAATACTGCAACAGGATCAAAGGCTAGTTTCAATAGAATCTATTAAGGAAAAAATGTATGGGCTTAGTTGCATTCCAATTTGAACAGCCCTCGTATATATAATATTATCCATCCACTTGGCTCCTAATAAATTAAAGTGCTATATATATGTTTATTGTCAATGAAAACGATATATTTTGTCAGCAGCCCATGTGGGCATTACATGTACTACCAAATAAAACTTGCTAACCCATCACGCGCTTCAGAGCGTAGTTTGAAAAAAATGAGTACATTGTTACCTCCCCTGCTTTGTTTAAGTACGATGTAATTCAAAACACTCGCAATGAGCTGTTTGTCATGTTTGTGTGCTTGTTATATTACAGTTGAAGAAATCTCACATCCTACCACCTATCAGCAATTCGCAATTCTTCAGTACCACACATAATGATACATTCACTCCAAAACGAACAGAGAAATATACGTATGATGCCGGTAGACTACAGAAAAGTTCCGTACCTCTAGGTACCATGCCTATGTCGGGAAACCAACCAACTATAGACATATAATACGATATAGACATTAATTTGTTATTATTTCAAATTGTTTTCGCATAACGATATGACGTATTGTTATAAAAATAGGTGAAAACCGTGTACATGTTTGCCAGCTGTTCATATTTTGTTTGACATGTACATGTTGAAGTATACCCGTACATGTTTAGTTGTATGTAAGTGACAATATATGAGTGTGTACATGTATGTACATGTATTTATATTAAATTTTGAATAAAAACAAGTTTTACAGTAACTTTATAAGAAAGACTGGTTCATTGAGGAGAGTTCATTTTGAAGACAGTACCAGTGAAAGCACATTGTATATGTGTATACAATTGTGTGTTAGTCAAATTTATACCCGTCACTTGTATACTGTACATAATGTACAAAAATACCCTCGTTTGTATCATGAAGCATTTAGTTTCTATTACAAATAAGCTGTGATTATTTGTGATACTTAATACTGGTATATTTTGTTTAAAATCGTCATCAATGATTGTTGTCGGACTATAGTATCAATATAGTTCAAAATTATTGCATCAATGTTTGTTGGCAAGCCCCTATTAATAAATATGGACAAACGTGAGACAAAGTGCAGATCTTTGGAAATCACAAAGACTGTCCATACATGTTGATTGTCTTTGAGTCATGTTTACGTCTGGTTATAGTCGCTTCAGTTTGCGTATTTTCAACTATTTAGACAGTACCTATTGCGAGTGTATATGGCATTCTATCATGGTTGCGCATGTGTATATCGAAAGCTCCATAGTTTATGTATTATATACTAGTAGTAGATCTAGTGACTAGGTGATGTTCCCTAACCCCTGTACATAATTAATTGTTTGCTGTGGTGTGCAATATTTTTACTTTTGTTCGAATTTGTCAGTATTATATTTATGTTTTACATTGTTGTTTAATACCGTTATACATTGTATTGTTGAACTTTGATAAATACTTTATATGTAACATTGTTAACTAAATATTTGATAAACTGTAACATACATGTACATGTATTACTATGGTAGTCATGATATTGATGTTACGGAGGTGACTTTTAAATTTAAGAATATTCATTAAAATTTTACCATTAAGCAGTTCGTTATTTCTTAGTAAAAATATATTGCTAATTCCCGATATTTCGTCCGGTTTTCAGAGTAGAGGGGTTCCGGATTGGAGGGGTAAAATTACATTAAAACATGAAAGAAAATATTCCGGAACACCAGATTTGCCACAATTGGAGGAATTTCCGGATTAGTGAGGTCCGGGTTAGCGGGGTCCACTGTACATGTACATCTATAGTAATATTTTCATAAAGTGGAGTACATGCTGTTTATAGGTTAAGTGTAAGGCTTGAGACCGTAGGGTTCCGGGCTCGAATCTATCAACAACCATGCATTGTGTCCAAGGACAAGACACTTTATCCACACTGCTCGTCGTGAACAGGTACCGACTAATTGTTGGTAGCTGAAGTATGCGTGATTTTAAACAGCTGTAAAAATAAGTATGTCGAGAATAAATAATAAAGCTTACCTGATTTTGTCAAAAATGTTAGCGTTAAAGGGGCATGTCCTGTAACTGAAGTGTCTCGAATAGCAATCAAATTGGTATCATTTTAAGACCTAAGTCAAATAATGAAAACCCTGTAAAAAGTTACGAAATATCCCGCTAGTTTTAAAAAAATTGAATGGATTAATGCGCCTACATCTATTCGTATCATTTTCAAATAATAAAGTTTTGCATTTTTGTTTTATCGTTATTCAGCAGCATTTCCAGTCAAACACGATTAGGTGTTACTAGTGAGTTAAGATATCCAGTCAGCTACACGAACACAGGAAGAACCCACACAAACGAGTGCTCCTCCTGAAAGTTATTGTCAACCATGCAGTACTAGCTTGACAACTTCTCTACATGTGGAGGAATGGGACTTGACTGAAGCAAGCGTTGCGGAAAAATATAACCTGTTAATAAGATTTGGTTAAAGACGTCGTTCACCACAATGTCGATTGTCAAACCTAAACTAGTCAGGCCTACATTTGTATTCATATTGTGTTTCTGTGCCATCATGCTACCTGTTAATTAACTAAGACGAAATATACCACACCTTCAAATGTCAAACCCGGAAGGCGCGTGATATCTGTACAGTCATGCGCCACATATTACAGATGAAAGATACAAATTGCCAGTCAAAGGTTTTTCAAGAAGTATGTTTGACAAGACGAACAACTCCATGACATACATAAGTGTATTTTTCAACTAGCATTGTGGCGGCTGTTTTTGTTGTTATTTGCGTTCAACAGAGACAGTCGTAAGTGCGTGGTATAATGGTTTTTATTACCTAATTGTCCAATGACCTCCGGTTTCCAGGAAATGCTGTAGTAAATGCTGATCATGAACATTAGAAATGTGATTCAAATCATTCTTAAAATGATTTTACATTTACACCGTCAACAACTAATATCACAATTGCAATTTGAAACAATACCACACAACATAGTTCTCATGTATCTATTTCCGTGTCCCTATGAAAACATATCAAAGTGTACATTATACACATCTTCCAGAAAACCGGACTTTTGGTCCGGTCCGAACAGGGTCCGGTTTTGAGGGAGTTTCCAGTATCTGTATCAGAATGAAACCACTGGGAGAGTATGTTGGATGTACCACGTGTCCGGTATGTTGGTTCCACAGGAACTTGACTGCCATCAAATGGTGTACGTGTTCATAGGTACAGATGCTCGTCCAGAAGCTCTCTAGGTAGTGCTGTGTACCATTGTAAGCATAGAATTTTAAAAACTACCATGTTGCTTTTATAAATGGCAGTGGCTAGCCGTCCGGCACCGGACGACTAGACAGCGAAATTAGTCGTCCGGCGCCGGACGACTAGACAGCGAAATTAGTCGTCCGTCAGTGGACTACTAGCAAACGCTACGTGCATTGGCTAGATAACCGTCATTCTATTTCTACGCATTTTGCATCTACCTTATAATAAAGGTTATAATAAACTACGAATATAGGACAAGACATGTCAATGCCTTATCTGCAACTATTTTGTGATCTCGGATCGAAGGGTGCATTAAGGGAGATATTTTTTGATGGACTACACTACTTTTCACGGACAAATTACTATTGTGTCCGTGGCATTTTAAAGTAATTTTCCAAAAGTCAGCTTTGGTCTTACTTTGTTGGACCAGTTGATATATTTTGAATACCCCTCGTAGATAAATTATTACGGTGAAAAAAAGATACATTTTTTGCATAATTTATACAAAGTAGAAGCGAGATAACTCTTACTGTACTGTCCGATATAAATTAGTCAGAGTTGTTCCCCTTAGTTATTTTTTACCACTATGAATCTGGGACTAATTCTATGAAACATGAACTACATTTGTTGAGGAATAATTTATAACAACAATCGTATCAAGATCAGGTGTTAGTTGATTTATTGTTGTTCTGCCACCAGATCAACATTATGTGGAACAGTTGAGGCCATTGTAAAATTAATACATGCTGTATTTAAATTGATTGTAGTGTATACGTAATTAAATTATATGAATGCCCTAAATCTAAATGTGTACCATTAATCCACTGGTTTCCAGTACAGTACATCTTTAAAATTACATGTATATTCAAGAACGATTCAAATAAAGATCAAAATTTTGCATTTTGTCGGACTATAGGTTTAGCATTACATTTGTATCTAAAAACCTACATTTTCAACATCAGAGATAACTAGTTGGTTAACTAGATCATAGTTTACTATGGTGTTTCTACATTAAACCACTTCAACAACAAATCCTACTCTTCCATTGCAAATTTCTCAATGAAGCTTGATGTAGGTCAATCAGCTAGTGCTGTTTTAGTTAAAAGTCACATGGACACGCGTGGATCCAGAATGTTTTCTCCTAGAGGGCCCAACCGGCATTTTCTCTCAGGAAGGGGTACAACCAGCTGTTTGTCTGAGATGGGGTCCAACCAGCCATATTTCGCAGAGGACTTCTGATCAGACTCATAGCGCCTTGTCAATTCAGAGTAAATACAAACGTATATGAAATAACCACATTTGTGCCAAAATTCCAGAGGGGCCCGGATTCCTTCACGGTCCTTTTCTGGACCCATGCATGCATGAATGATCAGTGTTCATCTCTGGTCATATCCTTCACTTGTTGAGAGTTTGCCAATCGCTACGAGCCTGATCAACCACAAATATACATGATTTTACAGGTAATGTGTATGACCACAAATTTAGATAATTTTATAGTAATGTATATAATCAAATCTACATTTAGTTTAAATTGCGTATAAGCACAAATATACGGAACTTTACAGTAATTTGTATGACCTCAAATATATACATGCTTTCATAGCAATATGTCTTGTCAAGTAGCAACAAAAATATAGTTGTTCAACAAACAAACAAAATCCGTATAATCACAGACAATTTGGAATGTTTTACTACATGCGTATACAGCAATAACATGAGAAATCAAAAAGTCTTACATGTGGTGGACCTTTTCATGCTTGAGATGTTAAATAATTAAAATGTTTATGTGAAACAATCATGAGCATACGTTGCGTAATTTCTTTGACATGAGCATGCAGACATGAGTGTATACATGTATGATCAAAAGAACACAACATGTTACATGTGTCATTTTATTGTACTGAACTTGACCTACTGACTTACAGAGGATTGAACTCCTGTTTCACAGAACATCACAGAACATCACAGAACATTACAGAACATCAACATAGAAATCACAACACTTTGAACTCACGTTCACAGACACACGGTTTCATTGAACAGCATATGAAAAACGTTTGTTCGACTATCTACGGTGTTTTAGTAGATAGTCTAAAAAATGTTTCATAAAAGTTGCTAAAATCGGTGAAACTGTGTGCCTGTCCCACATTTACAAATTGTTAAAACAGTGTCGATCTTTCTGTTACCAGTGCGAACACATACTCCTTAGTGACGTTCTTTAGTTGCTTGGCAACTATATTCAAAAGCCTATAGCCGACATCTGAATTCATCAGAAGATCAGCAGAGAATTAGGCCTGTATTTGAAATACCACTGCAAGTATATTTTGAAGCCTGTAATTACTTAACAACTCTCAGTTAATTTTTGACTGACCCTCGTATACCGTTGAAGTTGGTTTGGTGCTAACCCATTGTAGGAGCCTGTAGCTAATCGTTATACAACCCTCAGAGAAACGGTCGCACGCACGTGCGTAACATTAATTTGAAAAGTAAAAATATAAATATGGCCAAAATGGCATTTAAGTCCAAAATTCCCACAATTTTGAGGACACAAACCATAACCACCAAATTCAAGGCTTGTTTGCGTAACATCAAATCAAGCCTGGCTACGCCCTGTCTGGATGCACGTATATGTGAACTATTTCCACACTAACCTATATTCCACATGTAGACTTGTAGAACATAATTATTCACTCATGTTGAATATAACTAAATACATCTTGGAGCAATTTAACAATTTAACTATAATTATATTTAACAAACTCTTAAAGTACACGCAATGTAGGTTATATAAATACAGCAGGAAAATGGATCAGTAATTTAGGTTTGAAATAATAATCTCAGTTACATACATAAAACTTTGGTACAATTTACATGACATAAATTAAAATGACATAACTTTATGTTAATTGTGTCTCGACAGCTAATGAAGACTACAAGTGCTCTGGAAATTAACTGAATTGTCAGCATGTTCATAATCATCCATCATTAACAGTGCTTTAGAGTAAACTATGATATAAATATTAAGTGGCGACCATATTATATATTTTATATCAAGTGCGGATAATTTGACACGACTCTCGACCTTCTATTAGCATGATTTAATAACTGATATATTTCTATATTTATTATACCGGTTGCACGTTTTCATAAGTGGGAAGGAAGTATCGCGAAGACGCTAGAGGTGTAATGCCAACACAAATCTAAAGGACTGATATTGCACGATTTGCTCGCAGAAATTTATATATTCAACGCAAGAACCGGGTAATATATTCATGCATAAAGGTCAGGATCACGTCAAATTCTGTGCACGATACAAAGGTTATGCAGTAAACCATGTATACTCAGTGGGAACAAATAAAATGTACTTAATTGTTGTAAGTACTTTCACATGAAACTTTATCAAAAGGTGAACAACTGTATTAAGAATTTACCAGCTTTCCAGAAATCACTTTTGTAAACTCGGTACAAGTTGTCAGTGTTATTGTGCAATAAATGGTGCATGACATTTAATTGTCAGGAACGTAAAATATATAAGTAATTAAAACCAACAAGCTGCTGATTAGCTGTTTCTGTGAACTTTCAAATGATTTCACAGCAATACCCAGTAATTACTAACTAATGACTGAAAATACAGTTGGAAGCATATGGTTAAATAGTTAAAATACATGTGTAATATAATACACCATAATGATGATTTAACCGTATGAAGAAGTGTGTATAGTTCAATTTGGCACAGCTGTAATATATTCAACATACATTGAGGAACAACCCCTCCTTCCCAAAAAAACAACATTATAGCGTCAGCTTAGAATGAAAAGGGCGTATATGTCATTAAAAGAGAGGGAGATTTTCCCTGTTCATTCTAAGGTGACACATTAGAAATGTTTGTAGTAGGGTAACTCTGTATGTCAATACCAACCTTCCTTCTTCCAAGTTTGAGAAATGTTCAAAGTGTTCTCTACTGTTGCCAATCACGCAGTTATATTCAAACTTCTTCAAACAGGTCATCATTACATTTTAATTAAGTTATTATACACAAAAAAAATCTTACACGTGCGCATGGACATATTTATCAATAGATCGTTCAAGACGTGCTTCATCATGCTGGAAATTTCCACTTACGTAGCTAAGATATGAGGACTGAATTATTTTATTACAATCCCAAAAAGAATAATTAAATGATGACATCAACTAAGCGTTGCCTCAATTCCAGAATGTTCTAACTCATTTTTGAAAAAAAAAAATTTTGGTATCGTTGGAAAGCGCTTTTCAAGATCTATACATTGAAAAAACTTAGAACATTGTGACATTAAAGATAAGCAATAAATTTACTGAGCAATTTTGTTCTATCTCTAGTTACTGAGATCGAGAGGTCAAATATTTAAAGTCGATTTTCTCAAAATGAACGTTTGTAGACTGAGAACATTTAGGAATTGAGGTTACGAACGGCTACTGTTGCAAATTTTATGACAGGTGTCCATCGGGTGTTTGTAAAACAGTATCATTTTGGTGGATTTGGTGGGGACTGAAAAACAAACAATATATTTGTAAGGTTCTCTTCATAGATTTAACATGGAGAATGATGTAATAAAACAGTCAGTTTATGATGTACCGTGTGATGTGATTTATGACAAAGTCGCATGATGTAAACCATTTCATAATTCCACTTTATTTCAATTAACTCAACAGTATACTGTTATTTATTACTCCCAGTATAAGTGGCGGTATTATTTTTAAATGTTGGAATTAATACTTAAATGGATGAAATAACAAACACATGGTACTAATTCGTAAAACAACCAAATTCCCACTACACCCTTATCCACTGTATTAAGTTATAGTTAGAACATATTAAGTAAATTTTAATTTTCATTTAACCGCGAAAATGCGGCGTTTTCATTGGCTCATAATGTAGGTTATATTCTAAAATAATGGTAAAGACATAAGTTGCAATATCTCCTTTGTTCATAGCGGACATGTTTTTCGACACATCATGAACTAATAACAGGTTCCATGCGCCTCGATTGGTCCCAAAATATGTCAATAAGCAACAAATTCAATTCCAAGAATATGTTCAACAGTAATAGAAAGAATGTTTTGTTTCCCTATCATGGGGCCTTCATCCTTTTTAAAATTTAATATACATGTATTGTGTCTAAAGCCAAAGCCTCATATCGAAAACACAGGTACCTGTATCATTGATTAAGGGTAAAAAAGAAAATTTGTTTTGTTTAATTTATTAATCCAATACTAGTACATGTAGATATACAGGGTGTCCAAAAAGAAAGTATACAGTTTCAGTGTATATTTATAAAATCTCTTCATTCTGCTATCGTAAAGAAAATTGACACATGTGTAGATAAAAGATGTAAGTTTTTTCTGTGACCAGTTTTAAGATTATAACTTAAATAATTTTTAGAAAAATGTAAATTTACTAAGACACATGTGCAAAACTAATTGATAGTTTCAAAGAACGAGTGCAAGAAGGGAAATGATAGAAGGCAACATACATCGTGAAAACGTCGTTAATTACTACAAAATGACGTCACGGACAAAATAAGGTTATTTGAGAAAATTGACATTTTTCTAAAAAATATCCGGGTTATAATCTGAAAAATGGTCACAGAAAAAACTTACATCTTTTATCTATACATGTGCAAATTTTCGTTGCCATAGTAGAATGGAGAGGTTTGATACATGTGATAGATTGACACTGAAACTGATTAATACATTTTTAAAACATTTTTTTTGTGGGACTGTCGTGACAATCCGTGTCTATATTGGACTTAAGTTGATCAACATAATTATATTAAGTTTTCTCACATATTCCATATAAACCCACAGCTAGGACAGTGAACATTTTGTATTTTGGAATATCTGATTCACATATGTTTCTTATTTGGTAAACAGATACACCATGTCTTTTTGTTCTACTAAACACAGAACCAGTAAATAACATGTCATATGAGCATTAAACAAGAGGTTCATTGGCCCTAAAGCGTTCACCTGATGACTTGCAGTTTAGGCAGAATCAGTATTTGTTGTATCACCTTAATATTTAACCCCAGAGAACCCAGTTTTCTTGATTTATCCTCGCCATCTGGTGACCAAGTTTTTGAGTGTTATCAAGGTTTTTCTTCTATGAGACATGTAGACCTAGTTTTTGACCCCTTACAATGTGGCCAAGTTTCATTAAGATCATAAAGATTAGCACTATAGCAATGTTTTGAACACAGATACAGTGACATTCATTCAAGCAAATTCATGGGAGCATGTGCTTTTAATGATTAATACTCATCTTAAGGGAGGGCTGACAAGATGATAGAGGGGATGTAGACATAGTTAGTCTTTCTGAGCCTAGAACCAAGCAGTAGGCCTACACTTACACTCCCAGCGCAACATCTACATTGTTCATAATTTCTCAACTATTGTTCCATGGATATACAAAATGTAGTTCAAACTTGGCATGTTAATGGGTACATATTTTGTTGCATGTCTCCTAGAATTTATATGAAAATCGGTTTATTGAAAGATAAAAATTAAACCAAATAATGAGCATCACTGCAAAACTAAAAGTAACAAAAATGACACCATGTAAAAATACTGCATGACGTAGCCCTAGCTCACAAAGCACGTGCACATCAAGCATTTCTGCATAATCACAACATACACGGTTGCCAATATCATCAAAGTCTTCGGATTTCAAGATTATTTGGAATTTGTCGGGACCAGCTGTGTAAGCGACAAACGAGAAGACCACCAACCCCACAAAAACGGGCCGGTTTTCAAGAAATGGGGACCATTCCCCAGATATTGATACGAATTTTGTGCTTTCGATGGGACAGAAGAAAAAATATATTATCATTAAATACATGGATGGACAATACTAGATCCTAATTAACAAGAAACATAACGTGTTTCATTTATTAATTTATTGTTATAAAACTGTTTAGTAAAATTTACATTTTTTTAATATAGTTTTTATGGTGTATTTTTGTGACTTTTCAATTTGTAGTGATGGTCGTCACTTGAAATTATTTTCATCTTACAATCAATCGATTTTGATAAAATAATCATATCAAAATCAGTTAAATATATCTGTATAAATATGCCAATTTTTTAATCAAATCGCATTATAAATAGTTGAGAAATGATGAAAATTGTAGGTGTTGCGTTGGAAGTGTGCGCAAGTGTATATATTATACTTCCATTTGGAATAAAACGATATATATATATATTGTTTTATTCCAAATAGAAGTTTCATGAATTATGACTTCGAGGGCCTGTAACAAATCGGCCAATGACTAGTATGGAGTCAAGAATTGTCAGCGTTTGTTTGTTTGTGTTTGCCTGACAGTCGTAACTGCCTAGTAATCAAAATTTGCCCTGCCTATTTGGCTGATGTCCTCTGGCTGAACCTTGTGTGACACAAGGAATACATGTACTCTACCCTAGCTCTTTTTGAAAAGACTCCTTGGTTCTTGCTGCGTGTTGGCAATTATGTTTGTATCATTTATACACTCCATGTTGTTCTGATTTGAAGAATTGTGCTCGATGTAATATTTGCACTGATACACAAGTGCCCTGGCTGAGATTTGAACCTTAAACCCTTTGATATGTAGTACTTGACCACCATGTCACTCAACATTGTCAGTAATTGCTGCATTGTGAAGCCATGTGTGCCCTCTCAGTCCGGGTGGCAAAGTTGATAAGTGATATTACACAAGGATATAAAGACAAACTAGAATATCACACAATCACTTTTATATTGTATCACAAGTTTTAAAAATATGTACAAAACATTCAGCAAAATAATAATATCATTTTCATTGTTTTAAAAACATACACATAATAACCAGGGTCGTAGCCAGGATGGAATTGATGTTCATTTATGTATATTTCGTATCACTAAGTTAAAGATTTGAATGCCACAACAGGGTCCTTATTTGTGGTAATGTTCGGGTAGGTTGGGGAGGGGTTCCCCACCTATAGATTTTTTCAAGTTTTGAATGAAAATGGAGCTTTTTTGTGAAAAGAATCAAGCTTTAAGAAATTGGATTAAGCTTTTGATTTTAATGCAATTTTGGCCATATTTACATTTTGCTTTTCAAATTGATTTTATGCACATGTATACGACTGTATCGCTGGCTACGCCTTAATTATACAAGAAGGTATGTGTAGAATATATGGATGCTCAATTCCAGGAGGAGCATACATATAATATTTATAAATTTGTCATTGAAGTAAATGTTTTATAACAATACATGTAAAATAATGCCCAGAACGTGTGAGAAATATAAATTTTAAACTAGAAGGGGTTTTGACAACAAACTGTATGTCTCTAACAAGGGGACATAACAAAAACTCATCTGAATGACTTAAAGTTCCTGACAATATGTACAACTAGACTTGGTACAAAACATTCATGATTGTGAAGTTTCATAATTGAGATCAGACCATTAAGGAGAACAATCGCAGACAAACTTTGTTACATCCAGACAGACGTCCAGCACAAAACCAGTATGTCTCCCCCCCCCCCCCCGCTGCTATATGTGGAAGACAAGTATATCTCAGAACGTGTTCAAAATTCTACTACACCACTATGAGTCAGGCAAGTAATCAAAGGCCATGACCAGGAAAATATCATCCAATTACATTGGAATTTTTATCATTCTAAATTATTGAGTCAGCAATTTTATTAAAGAAATAATGCATTAAATGCAAGACTACGAATATGTGATTTCAGTGCGATTCCCATGATCCAAAATGTATACATAAATATATATATTAGTACAAAATATAGAGGGAAAAGATCTGGAAACTGTGTTATCAAAGCACTTACAAAAAACTTAAATTGGCGTTCAAATCAAATACCTGATAAAACTTTACAAAAATAGGGTTGAAGGAGTTCATTAACCCAATCATTATTGATATTATTGCAGACCCCTTTACCACCATCAAGAATTTAAGTTTGAACGTAACTTTAAAATTTAGGTAAGTGCTTTGATAAAACGGTAACTGGGTATGGAGCTTTATTTCGAAAAAGAAGTCTGTTAAGTAAACAAGGTTCGACAGTAATTGTATCTACTTGAAGCAGTGATTATATTCATAGATTTATTTGAAATGCTTAAATATATACTAGTAAGTGCATCCCAACTTATATGTTTTCAAATAGACAGACCACCATAAAAATTATTTGAGATTAACCTACTGACCGTACCGATGTCAGAAAATCTTGCCAGACAACCATGCCTATATAGTGGGTAGATCCAAAAGTAATGTCACTGTTCCGCTGGTAAGTTTATTTGTTGGCGTACGTCAATGAAATTTATATCAAAATGTAAAGTAATTCAATTCTGATTAATATCATTTGTGTCATATTGTTTGAATATTAAAATAGCATTATATAGACATTCAAAATATACCACTGACGTCATGTCGCCGCACACAAAATGACGTTATTTTTCCAGCGTATAATTACAGTTGATGAGACATGGGTGTATTTCTATGACTCTGAAACAAGACAGGCCTGTAACAATGTGTTTTCCTCACTACATAAAGACTCTAGTATGTAAATGTGTTTAAAAAATGGGTGAACAGACATGATCAATGTATAGAATATCAATGATGACACTTTGAAAAGGAATGATGTAAGTAAAATCAAATTTTGTTTACGACGTCGTTGACGTCATTGGCTTGCGGCGATTTCCGTTAGTAGGCTTCCTATGTACGCATATATCTCAATAACAAATAATTGCACTACCATGAAATTTGGTCATTACATTGGAAATGGATTAATGTAGCTACGTGTAAAATTGTGATGTTTTATTTACAGTATACACGATTTTACAGCACCAGTGACATTACTTTTGGATCTCCCCACGTATATATCCACTATCAACCTTTTTTTGAGAGGTTAAACTCAGACAATCTAGCCAGACAACCATGCCTTTATATATCCACCATCTACGTGTGTTTGAGAGGTTAAACTAACAAGTATAACTATGGCATGGTCACCTGTGGTCACTTGTCACCAATCCTGACACGTGAAGTACAATTATACAATAAGCATATGATATACTAATCCAAATAATAATCCTCGCACACTGCCAAAAACTAACATAAAACTTCTTGAGGTTCATGAAAATGGTTCGTGAAATAATCTGTCCTATTACATAAAACAATTTAAGTCTCCCTTAAGAAAAGTGTCCATATAATAGAAATAAGGACAACTCTTTTTAAAATTTTGAAGCTCATGCACTTGTCAAGAATTTTGATTAGAATTTTCTGTATTCAAAAACTTGTTTAAACTATGAATGTTTTGTCTTTTACGTGCCAGATATTTTCAAGTTTTAACAGATCTAGACTTTGGTCAATCTTTTGATAGTTATAAATGATGTACACAGTATTTTCTTGTGACAAAAAACTTTGAGCAGAATAGTTATTAACATATTTATCAAGAACATTGCCAAAGACTTTTAGGTTTCCATGGATGGAATAATCATGTTTACGAATACGAAAGTTAATACATGAAATATGCATGAGTTTAATAAATTGTACAAAGGGAATTGAATATAGTAATTTAATATTATTATTTCAAATGAGTCATATCATTAAACTTTTATGGCCATTTATTTTCTCTTTGAACTGAATGTCACAACAAATGGATTAGAATTTAATGCACATAAAATGCATTTTGATTTGCTTTGTAAACAAGTCTAGGCCAATAGTTATACAGACAGAACGCAGTGAGCGTGAAGTTGTTTCTCTGTTTTATTGTATCACATTGCACCTAATGTGGCATTGGTTCAATCTGTGTCAAGTTTCCTAATTGTGTCACATTGTTACTAACTGTGTCAAGTTTCCTACCTGTGTCATGTTTCACAACTGTGTCAAGTTTGACAACTGTGTTGTGTATCCTGTGTCAAGTTTCTTACCTGTGTCACATTGTTCCTGACTGTGTCACTTTTCCTAATTGTATATTATGTCTTTTGTACCTGCAAGACATTGTTCCTAAATGTGACACTCTTCCTAACAATATGTCAAGTTTTCTGTATGTCATTGTTCCTGACTACGTCAAGTTTCCTACTTGTGTATTAGCGACATTAGCAAAGTTTCATCAAATTTCATCATTTCAAGGGCAATAACTCTCCTAATAGTGGTTGGATCTGAACAAAATAAATATGTGCATATTAAACACAAGAGCCGTCAGAGATGGGTTATGCTCCCCGTGGGGTGTTTGTCACAAAAAAAATACTCAAAAAATATGTAAAAGAGAGTTATTGTTCTTTGCCATGAAGTTCCAAATTGACTTCTCTAATACTGTTTGAATTATGGCCCGAACAAGAATTTAGTGCGAAAAATTACTAAGGGGAATAGCTCGAAAAATATGCATATAAGAGTTATGGTGCAGATGATATGCACATCTCCACTTGGTAGTGAAGCTATCCATTAAGTGTTCTTAAAATCTGAGCAGTGGTTCTTGAGAAATAGTGCGGACAAGATTTTATGCCACATGCCTGGACGGACACTTCGGCGACTATATGCTCCCCCGAATTTCTTCGGGGAGCATAAAAACATGCTGACTAGCATTCCTATGAAATATGATGACTGTAGCACAATTACTTTCCAAGTTACAGACGACACAACACTGGGGCAGACAGACAAGAGCTAAACCTATATATAAATAAATATAAATAATATATAAAAACGATGCTTCTATTGCATACTAGCAAACAAGTTTTTTCCATTATTTGACCCAGTGATCTAGTTTTTTGAAGCCAAGTAACCCGAGATCGAATTTGAGCTGGCTTTTTTAGAGATGATCATTTTTTCTCATCATCTTTCACAAAGAGTATGTCAAGTGTGACCTGTAGTGTCCACACAAGGGTTTTCTATGATTTTTCCAAGAGAACTAGTTTTTAACCCCAATCTAACTTTATCTAAATTTAGTAGGGATTATCATTGTGACCAAGACTTTTTTAGTGTCAATTAAAGTTTAAACTAAAGTGCCACTAGTGTCAACACAAGGTCAATCTATGGTAGGTTCTAATGACATAAGAGGACCCAATATTGAACTTGACCTATATTTTGTTGTAATGATCATAGTGACCAAGTTTCATGAAGAGTAAATCAAAATGGTGACAGTTATTGCATATATAAGCAATTGTGGACGGACAAAGAGTGATCACAAATTTAACTTTGTGACATGTAAGTGACATGTGAGCAATACCACAGATTGTGGAATACTAAGTATGTTCACTGGTAGAAGTATTACTTATGCTTGAATATGTATAGTGTATGTTTGGTCTGAAACATATGTTTGCTGAGGGGATAAGTATTAAACACTTGGAGGAATAGATGGTTCATAGTTTGTCTGTATTTAATATATATGCTTGACAGCAATATTATTGGAACATTGGTGTAAGTGACTATGACTTGATGTATGATATATGACACTATGTGGTACGATACATTACACTATGTGGTATGATACATGACATTATGGTATGATACATGACATTATGGTATGATACATGACAATATGTGGTATGATATATGACAATATGTGGTATGATACATGACAATATGTGGTACATGTATGATACATGACAATATGTGGAATGATACATGACACTATGTGGTATGATACGTGACACTATGTGGTATGATACATAACACTATGTGGTATGATACAGTCATGACAATATGTGGTATGATCCATGACAATATGTGGAATGATACATGACACTATGTGGTATGATACGTGACACTATGTGGTATGATACATGACAATATGTGGTATGATATATGACACTATGTGGTATGATACATTACACTATGTGGTATGATACATGACAATATGTGGTATGATACATGACAATATGTGGAATGATACATGACACTATGTGGTATGATACTCGACACTATGTGGTATGATATATGACACTATGTGGTATGATACATGACAATAGGTGGTATGATACATGACACTTTGTGGTATGATACATGGCAATGCAGTATGATACATGACACTGAGGTATGATACATGACACTATGGTATGATACATGACACTGTAATATGATACATGACACCATGGTATGATACATGACACTATGTGGCATGATACATGACACTATGGTATGATACATGACACTGTAATATGATACATGACACTGTGTTATGATACATGACACTATGGTATGATACATGACACTATGTGGTATGATACATGACACTGAGGTATGATACATGACACTATGGTATGATATATGACACTGTGATATAATACATGACACTATGTTATGATACATGACACTGCAGTATGACACATGACACTGTGGTATGATACAGGACACTGCAGTATTATACATGACACTGTGGTATAATACATGGCACTGTGGTATGATACATGACACTGTGTGGTATGATACATGACACTGTGGTATGATACATCAAAATGTACCTGGTAAGGCCAAAAATAAAATATTGTTTGTTTCCCCTTCTTGACCCTGGCCATTTAGGGTTGGTAGGTAAAATATTATTTTTTTTTAAATATTCTGTCAATAGTTTTTGTTATGCCTATGCACATTACTTGTTCAGTAGTTCTACTTTTTTAATTGATATAAATTGTGAATGTATGGCGAGCTGTGGGGGTAATTGCCAGTATAACTATAAAGGTCCCAACAGACATTGTATTATAGTGACTAGTGAGAATGGGGCTCATTTTTTATAAAACAAGAGGGCCTAAAGGGCCCTAGGTCGCTCACTTGTCGTTATAGTTCATGAAGGCCCACATGGCAACGTAAGAAATCATTTACAACTTCAAAGAATCAAGTTAGTGCAGCCTCAGTTGCATGTACAAGGTTATCATATAGTCCTATCCCCCGACCTTGTTATTTACATCAGATAACCCGTATTGATAGATTGGACAAAAATTGTGACATATAGTGCCTGTACAAATATTTGATTTGACCTAGTGATCTATTTTTGACCCAATATCGCACTTGACCTATATTTCGAGACAACCACGGACCAAGTTTAATGAAGATTGGGCCATTACTGTTGATTCAAATGCGTTCACAAGCTCTTTCTAAGATTTGACCAAATGACCTATTTTTTTACCCCATATGACCCAGTATAGCTATTGACCTAGATTTCATAGAGACAAACATTCTGACCAAGTGTCAGGAAGATTGGGTCATAAATGTGTCAGCTAATGCGTTCACAAGCTTTTTCTAAGATTAGACCAAGTGACTTTGTTTTTGACCCCACATGACCCAGTTTCTAACTTATCCTAGATTTCACAGGGACAAACATTCTGACCATGTTTAACATTCTGACCATGTTTCATGAAGATTGTGCCATAATTGTGTCCTCTAATATGTTTACAAGCTTTTTCTAAGATTTGACTTAGTGACCTAGTTTTGGACCCCTATATGACCCAGTTTCTACTTTGGCCTAGATTTCATAGAGACAAACATTTTGACCAAGTTATATGAATATTGGGTCATAACTGTGACCTCTAGTGTGTTCACAAGCAATTGTGGACGAACGGACTACAGATAAAGAGTGATCACAAAAGCTCACCCCGTCACTATGTGACAGGACGGTGACAAAATAAAATAATTTATTTCAGATGGTCTATAAAATATTTTGGGTAGGGGACCTGTTACTAGGGTAGGTAGGGAAAGGGAAACAAACAATATTTTATTTTTAGCCTTATGGATGATAAATATACTCAAAGAGTTGTTTTAATATTATAGTATACATGACATTGTATATCATAAATAATAAAACTCTGGTGATTAAATCACAAGATTTAATAGTTTATATTATAAAACATACAATTTACAGAAAAATAAAACTTGAAACACACAATAAATGGCTATGTTACGCCTCAAATTTAAAACCGAGACAAAAATTAAAGATAATGACCCCCAATCTACACACACATATAACACACAGACGCAGGCAATAAACCAGACATAGATAACTCACATCCATACTTTCAAGCCATAAAGTTAAAAACTCAATGAGACCAGGGATGTCAACAGAGTCAAATTAAAAAACCCGAAAATCATACGATGTGGACCATTTTTGCCAAACTAGAGGCCTTCAACCTCAATGTCTCCATATAGATTCTTTATAGCTCAGTTTTTAAAACTTTTTATTAAAGAAAATAAAAAAAATCCTTCGGAGCAGATATAATTTCACCATAACTTTGCCATTTCTTGAGATATTTTCATCAAATAACTTTTATTGAGAATGAACAAGACTGCATTCAATAAACGCTTATGCCCATAGCATAGTCCATAAATAAAGCTAAGTCAATCAGGGGCCATAATTCTGTAAAATGTTGGATAGGGTTACATGGCTTTGACAATGTAAGGGGCTAATGTTGGTAAACAAGTATGTCAAGTTTGAAGACAACACCTTGATGAAGGACGAAAATTTGGGTTAACAAGATTAGGTCAATGTGAAGGTCAAAACAAGGTTAGGTGATATAGGTGTGTGGAGAATGTTCAAATACAACATCCATGCAAGTATGAAAGCTTTGTAGCAATCCATAATAATGCTAGAAGAAACGGTCAATTTGGGTTAACCAAGAATTTGGCCTTTCATTAAGTCTAAGTAAAAAATTAGGTCAAGGTGAAGGTCAAAATGAGGTTAGGTGATACAGGCGTGTGAAGAGTATTCATATACAACATCCATGCAAGTATAAACGCTTTGTAGCAAGCCATATTAATGCTAGAAGAAACGGTCAATTTGGGTTAAGCAAGAATTTGGCCCTTCAATAAGTCTTAAGTTCAAAATTAGGTCAAGGTGAAGGTCAAAATGGGGTTAGGTGATACAGACGTGTGAAGAGTGTTCATATACAACATCCATACAAGTATGGAAGCTTTGTAGCAAGCCATATTAATGCTAGAAGAAACGGTCAATTTGGGTTAAGCAAGAATTTGGCCCTTCAATAAGTCTTAAGTTCAAAATTAGGTCAAGGTGAAGGTCAAAATGGGGTCAGTTGATACAGGTGTGTGGAGAGTGTCCTTATACAACATCCATGTAAGTATGGAAGCTTTGTAGCTAGCCATAATGATGCTAGAAGAAACGGTCCATTTGGGTTAACCGAACGGACGGATGGACAGGTGAATCACTATATGCCTCCCGATCTATCGATACGGGGGCATAAAAAGCAACCTAAATGACTACAAAGTACAATGGTCAAAGTTTGATATTTGTATTTCTATTCAGAATGTTATCCATTTTAAGTACCATTTCTGCTAACTGATACTGTGAGGCTAAACACGTAGCCTTGGACCCTACACACATTTGGAATTGCGATGGTTCTAAGTTTGAGTCACATTTTACTGGATGGAATGCATGGACCATACCAGAATCGATTGCACGAAATACAGTCAGGTTACTTTGTACAATATTTTCAAACAAAGCAACATCTTCCTTCCCCCAGCCATGAATACTGGTATCGTAACCTCCAACACGTTCAAGGTCACTACGATACATTGCAGCTATCCCGTAGCCAAATTGTCGCCAATATCCCATCCTCGGCGAAAAGTCTAACACATCGATCTTACAGTCTGACTTTGGTGAATTCATGCACAGTACAGCCGGGTCATACTGACTGAATACTATAGGGTAATACACCATTGTACCTTGTATAGTATTTAGACGTATTCGATTTAAAGCCTCGGCTGTCAGAATAATATCAACATCCACACAGAATATCAGGTCATTCATTGAACATTGTTTAGAACCTAAGTCTAATGCCTTAGCTCTTGCAAAATCTCCATCAGCTTCAATCACTTCAAGTAAATGCCCACCATACTTTTTCTGATAAATACCGACTATGTTTAGAATATCCTCCACTTCCTCTACAGAGCTATTATCTGTGAATAATACTATATGAATTTGGCAACTTTCTTTCTTAGCTAAGCAAATTTCCTCAAATATTTTCATGAATCTTTCAAATTCATTAACTTTACCTGCCAAAGGCAGAATAAAATGTACTGTTTCTTTCAACTTGTCGACAATAACGTTTTCATCATTGCCTCGAAAATGGCTAAATATATGTGGAGATTCTGAATGAATGATATTATGCTTCAATGACGTCCATACACTTTCTATGAATTCTGTTTGACTAAAAGCCTGATGTAAATATGCATGTCGTCGCACCGGTACATTCAAATTTTTGCCTTTAAGTTTTCTGTATGTAAATAAGATATCTAATATGTAATTGGCCCCGTTTAAGGGGTCAGTACTTGTATAACCGTACAACACTTCTTTGAAGTCCCCTTTATGTCTGGAATTCTTATTTATTATCTCCATCGCTTGAGTGACAACCTCTTCCACACAATTCTTACGATAAGAATTCAATGCCTTTCGTGGATTTACGTTCAAATGAGACGAGACAGATTTTGAATTGAAGAATTCCCATCCAATCACCTCATTTTCTGATGATGGTACAAATGTTTTTATCGATGGTTTGGTACCATACTTATCAAATGTTGATTTATCATTTAAAACTTGGTTCATTTCATTAATTTCTCGATGAAGTTCTAACTCTTTCTGTCGTAATTCTTTGATTTTTGATGCTGTAAAATGGTTGTTAATACGATACTGATATGTTGGCATTTTGATCGGATGAAGAGTGATGGCTGTTTGGACCTCCTTGTCTAGAAGAGTGTTCACGAACGATCCCTTGTATTCTTTGAAATTTTGGTAGAACAAGCGCTGCATCTGCAAATAGAAAAGAAATAAGGATAAATATCTGTATGGCAGTTTTAAGTTTTTATGTCTCCTTCCAAAGCCAATTTCCATCACTATTCTCTAACAACCTGACAGTTATAAACATTAATTGAACTAAAAACACTAATTGAAATGACTGTAACAGTGGTGATATCTCCATGCTAAATTAAGATAGGCAACACAACTGTAGTATTGTAATGATTAATTAGGAATTGTGTAATCAGGTCACCAGTGTACTGTTTTATGCTTTATGCTCAAATTTTTTTTTTAAATTCTTTCACAACTGCAAAATGGTGATGGATATGGTTTGTAGGAGTTCATTAACTGAATTATAATTATTAGTTTTTTTTTTTTTTTTTTTTTTTTTTTTTTTTGAATTATAATTACATGTATTAGTATTGCAGCTCCATTTACCACACTTTATAATTTTAAACAAACTATAAAGAATTTAAATTTGATTGTTTTTATAAAGTTTCTGTGCTTTGATAAAACAGTAGCCAGGAGATACAGTACGTGATTCCTGATCAGTAGTTTGCTTTACGAGATCCTGTAACAATGAGCAGGATATTCTAGCCAACCTGACAAACACTCCATTACAGGGACGTGACACAATGTCAATTATCAATCATAGCAGTCATCTATGTCGCCAGTGTCAAGTGATGTGAATAGTTCAGTAATACCAGCATACAAAGGTCAGAGCTGGGGACTATATAGAAGTACACATTCCTGTAATTAAACTGAATGTTATATGATACTGTAAGAAACCAAAAGTTCAATTAAAATGGATATCTGATCCATCAGAAATAAAGCTACCTGACTGAGTTTTGGTAGATATATTGCAACATTGCTCAGAGCAACAAATAAGGTTTTAGTCCATTAGGTATGTTACCACCCCCCCCCCCCCCCCCCGAGATTCAATTTTGTTTAAGTTTAGACAGATTTTAATTGGGTACTTAATAAAACTCACTCACTGGGTAATGATCTTTTATGTACTCTTTTTCACTAAAACATCATTTTCTATTTGGGTATTTCATATTGTATTGCGTTTTCTTACTCCCTCCTCTCAAAATCTGTTGGGTTTTAAAAAATTAATTGGGTAATTACCCCAATACGTAGCTAAGTCTGTATCTCTGATTGCTTTAGACGTCACCTGAATGCTTTGAATTGCTCCCTCTTCATGTAGATGTGATTTTTATTTCTCAAAACCCCTCAGAACAACATACTGGACCCCAAGTCCAAAAGAACAGCAACCCTGACCAAATAATGCAACATACTACTATACATGTACCATACTTTATGTGCAGAGAATCACCTACTATCCCACCTACTTGTTACTGCATCATTTTCTTTAACCTTTTGATATACCTTTAAGTGAAAAAAACTTGAGATTGGATCAGATAAGTTTTTGTATTGTAGTAAACAAAGCTACAACCTACACATATTGAAGGCGGCATTGCATTATCCCAGAGGGTATAAAACCTTCGAAATTATCTCATATAGGTGACTGAGTATTTTTTTCATAAACATGATTATGTCAAAAATTATTCATTCAAGCAGTCTATGAAAGTGTAATACCCCCATTACACTGTCACACATAAATAACCAAACCCCAAGGGCAATAACTCTGTATTAAATAACTCTGTATAAAAACAAATGAAACATGCATCTACAAAAGATGGTGACCATTGTGTATGAAGTTTCATTAGAACCATTAGTAACCTACGAAATCAATCAATCAATCAATCAATCAATCAATCAATCAATCAATCAATCAATCAATCAAATCAAATCAAATCAAATCAATTCAATCAATCAACCAATCAATTAAATCAAATCAAATCAACCATCCAACTGACCACCTAACGATTCCTACATATCATCCTTTGTAACAAGTGTCATTGTAACAGTCGGGTCACACGACTGTCTATCTGACTAACACCAAGAGGTGACAAGGACCTCATTATGACAGAGAACAAGATAGACTGCACTTGAAGTAGAGGTGTCACACGTTGAACTGGTTCCAGTAGTGTGAGGTCAGAGTAAAGACATGTGAAGAATGTCAATTAGTTTGATATATCTAAGTCTATAAAAGGTCACAACCATATAGATAAACAATGATAACATTATAAATACATAAACTCATGTAGCAAACATATGATTTCTATATGACAAACTTCACAACTTTCTCACGCACTTATAATTATACTAACGTACAAGTACAAACTACAAACAACAAGTTTAATACATGTTAAATAGTTCTACTGTCCTAATTTGTTTGTCTTCAGCGATTTATGTTTTTATGCCTTAAGAATTCTCATCAATATTAATATTCCAGGGAGCTTCTGCAGCGCTGATGTAATTTTAAATTAAGAGTTATTTAAGTTGATTTCACATCACATTAATCAAGTTTTCCCATGATTCTGTTCACAAGCAACAAGCAAATTTATAGTTTAAAATAAAGAGGAGACAGAATATTATGTACTTGATGTTTTCAGCCCTCAGGATACAGAGTGTAAACATGCTAATCAATGAATATTGAATGAACCAATGAAAATGATGGGGATAATACCAGGGTAGCATTACCACGTGACTTTTGGCTACAGTTACAAGTAGAAATTTGTAAACATTGGAACACAAATATAGCCATAAGTATTATATTCCTTCATCGATTTCTATAAAATATAGGCCACGCAAAGGGGAAAGGTATTTGCTTTCCGTGACATATAATATCTTTTTCAGCAGTTTTACCGATTTGTCCATTACCCTGTGAAACATCCACGTTCCATGGTTTCACAAGGTAATGGACAAAACGGCACAGCCGCTGAAAAAGGTTTTATATTTCATGGAAAGCAAATAATTGTCCCCTTAGCGTGGTGTATATTTCATAGAAATCGATGAAGAAATAAAATACTTATGGCAATTTTATTCTCCAATGTTTACAAATTTCATCTTGTAACTGTTGTCAAAAGTCACGTGGTATTGCTACCCTGAATACCATCTGCAGGCAATCAGAGAAAGACATAAACTAGTTCTTCCTATTGTTCAAACCCTCATGCTTACATTTGAACAAACCATGATATTTTAATACACAAGGAAAGCAAGAAGCTCAAACTGATAATCATAAAACATGGTCACAGGGAAGAATGGAATTGTCCAACTGTGTTGCCTCTTTAAATATAGTTGTTTTTCGCATTGTTATTATAATTGATAAATTATGTGTTGAGATGTCACAATGTCCTGTTTGTTTCATGGGATAGTAATTGTTTCAATTTATTGGGCCAATTTTTTCTGGAATAAAATATTTATCAACCAACATGAACTTGCTGCTTGCGATTATGGCGATTTCTCTGTATGTGGATGCCATGACCTAAGTCAATGCCACAAAAGAGCATAGCCTTCCTAACATTCAGAAATGAACACGGAACAATTATGCAGTGATAGTCCAGCGCTGATTACTGCGAAATCAAAGGAGACCACAAATCTAGGGATAAAACAGGTAAGATTTGCTATATAATTTGCTACTGAATTCAACATATAATAGGGCTGTGTCAGTACATGTTACATTGTATATATTCAAAATCATTTATTTTCTTATCTTGATAATTGTAGTAATGATTATGTACACTCACTCATGACTATGATAATTGTATGGTCAGGCAGAACATTAAGGTCAAGTGTCTTAGTACTGTTATAGTACACATATTTAATTTCAGGTAAAAAGGTCAATTTAGTTAAATGAACGTTTGAACACAGGTCAGGTAGGTCATATGCTGATAGTCATCAGGTCTGAGTTCTGATGAAATATACTTTATAAGGAACTGACTAGTCACTATATGTCAATCAAGGACTCAGGTGACAATCAATTAATGACGTCTGCCGTGTCTCTATTTATAGTCTGCCTTGATGAATTATACCAAATGATTGCATAATGTAATGAGATGATTTGAAAACATACGACATTTGTGACAATCATCTGACCATTAATTACTAAATTACTTAATTAATCAGGCTTTATTATTTTTTTGGCGTTTGACTGAGACATTCGTTCTGCCTGGCCATTCGGTTTTATCCCTGCCTTATTGGCAAATGACCTCAAGCTTCGAGGGAGATTAGGCTGAGGGCTAGTCACTTGTTTGCAATCTGGTGAATTTTGAGCACAAGAGAAAGTTTGGCCCACAGACATGTCCTTGAAGACCAAGCTGTCTGCATGGGGAGATGCCAACAACATACAGACGACGGTGCAGCTCTTCACCACATCCAAACTGAAGATATAAACGGCCTTAAGGTCGGAACACAGAAGAAAAGAAGAAGAAGTCACTTGTCTAATTACAAATTGTGAAATACAAAACCCACTTCACAAACAAGCCAATAAAGGTAAGAAACATTTAAGCAAAGTTCAAACAATCACAAAAGGTTCAATAAAAAGTCACCAACATGATACAATCTCACGACATTTATAGCTGCAGCGATTTAATCAAACAGGCATACAATGATATTGAATGGCCCTCGTATTACAAATTTAGTACTAAATTATGAGACATACACACAGCATATTTCCACATGATTTAGTTTATTCTCATGCACAGTGTCCTCAAGGCAAGTTGTTAAATTATGATTTCATTGTGTGAACAATATAAATTCTGACAAGTGCCAGTTATAAATGTTTGAGGAATCATTTACGTCACTCAGTGACAACCCTCACTAGAACACCTTAACAACTGTAACAATTGTAGTTCAAATGTTAACTGTAAGACTATATACTATACATCAATCAAATTGGACGTAATTCGGTCTCAAATAAATCAGGTACATTAAAAATAGTCAACTCTTCTTACTGTTACACTAGAATGTAAATCAGATGTTATAACAGAACATTATTATTATTATTATATTAACATCATATTAAATCTGTGGGAACAAAGCAATCCATTTAGTCATTAACCGAACAAGAGTCTGTTAAACACATACATGTATGTCCCCATGCGCAGCCCAAATAGTCAGAAATGGGAAATGTCACAGTGACCTTGACCTTTGACCTACTAATCTCAAAATCAATAGGACCCATCTCCTATTGATGACCAAATTCCATGCAAAATTAAAGGATCCTAGGGCAAAGCGTTCTTGAGTTATTGAACAGAAACCATTTGCCATGGTCGTAACCGACCTACATGTACCTACTGACATCAAAGATGGGGAGGGGCATATTATATTTCGAGGGCTCAGTGCAAACTATGGTACATCCCTATATAAATTGAGGTAGTTACCATAGTTTTGCACCGAGCCCTCGATTTAATCTGTGGGAACAAATCATTCCATTTAGTCATTAATCAAATTAAATATGCAGATAACCTTTAAAGGTAAGAAAAATGCACAGTCTTATTGGGGGGCTAATAGACTGGAGCAGCTTCGCATACAGGGCGAAATTAAGCTCTGCCGACTGGTACATGCAGTAGGAAATGTAATAGAGTAGTATTGGACTCTTATTTACATTGATTAAAAAATGTACATTCAAATCATCAGGCACATATATGGGAGTACCAATATTAAGGTATAACAGACCCCTCTATTATACTTGATCTAGATATAATATAAGAGGGAAGGGGGTCGCTGTCCAATAGGTAGTCATGCTATTAAACCAATGAGCTTGTGAATGCAGTAACATTACATAGTTAAATAGTGCACTTTAGAAACAATCAGGCCATTCACACTGTGACACACTCTTAGTTAAATAGTGCACTTTAGAAACAATCAGGCCATTCACACTGTGACACACTCTTAGTTAAATAGTGCACTTTAGAAACAATCAGGCCATTCACACTGTGACACTCTAAGTCTTGTTGTTCCTGGTGTAACTGACTACAATACTGTATTTCTTGAATCAAGTAGAATATTAGGCCTTTTCCACTGGGATCTTTCGTGGAGCAGGATAAGGGGTTAACAGGGTAGAAAGGGGTCAACAGAGTAAAGGGTTAAGAATTAATTGTTCCTACATGCATGGAATCTTCGGGTCAGACATACCAAACATATCCCAGACCCAAGTACAGTATGGCTTATTTGTGCTATTTTTTCTTATGATTCTCCCCTTTATAAATAGTTCTTTCAATATAGTACTAGTGTAAACCAACCATTATTAATATGAACAAATGCACTGCATCCAGCGGGGATTTCCCATCAGGTTTGAGGATAATATAATCGAGGAAAAATTACTAAGGAATTTGTTTGCTCCGAAGAGGCTATAGATCTAGCCTCTGACTGCCAGGCAGCACCACAAAGGAGACCAGGCAAGCACATACTTAGAAAAGAGTGTTTACCGATCTAGGAGACGGGTTGCACAGATATGACCTATTAATAGTTATTATAGTTTTACACTCGTCTTTTATTTGCTATTTATATTTCAATTCAACATAATTATTCACAAGTTGGCGCAAAGCGCTTTGCCTTGCGACGACGTCGCGTTAACGGGCGATGACGTCGCGTCAATTGATGTGATGTCATTTCCGCCGTCGCCATCTTGTTTTATTACGTTGGAATAATTCAGATATGTATTTTTTCAATAATGTTCAGGCTTATATGCCGAGACGTTATTAAAAGAGTGGAACTGTATTGATATTACATATTGGAAAAAATAAATTAAACAAGATTGGTTCTCAAATCTTGAGCAACAACTTGCCTCTACCGGAAGTGGGACGTGAAATTCAGTCTACCGATCATTATTCTGCATCCGGTCTGTCAAAAAAAACAGGCCATAGCCAATGCAACTACAACAACAACAATCACATGATTTTTCGCATGTAATCGTTAATGGGGATAAATCCCCTATAATAAAAGACCCTCCACAAAGGTTATAAAGTTAAAACAAAACCATTATCCTTAACAAGGATAGCCTCAATAAAATACAAATAAATGCAGCCAGAAACAACTGGGTATAAATACATGTGAATCCAGCAATTAACATAGGATTTTACCAGCATATAGCACCAACTCCGACAAAATGTAACAAAAGCCTATAAAAATCTACCCACTAATCATAAAGTACAAACACAGGCCAACTATGTGTAACAGTTTATGATTTTTTACTGCATAATACATATATATCGTAGTAATTAATCATGGCAGTGTATTATACAGTACTGCATTATCAACTCCATCAGCTCAAGGCCATTCTTAATAAATTATTTGTTCACAGAAATTGTATGCCAAACTAATTTTGTTTTTTGCCCCCCCCCCCCCCCCCCCACCAGCAGAAACTGTTCGAAACATTTTTCTCAATATTTACCATATCGTTTGTATCATATTACTTACAAATAATTCACAAACTTGAGAACGGTCATAAACAAACTATAAGTCAGTCAAAGAAGTTATGTTTTACAAACAATTCATCAATAGCTATATTGTATATATACAATTGACATAAAAGACTATGATTAACTACATGTACATTTCATTATATCAGTTCACATAATTATTAACTATAATTACTCCATCATAACAATAATTGTATGGAAGCGAATATTAACAAAATTCAACCTACTGACCTCTAGCCAAAAAATGTAGGTCGAGGGGGGGGGCATAATAAACAGGTATATAATACAAAGTCTGAGTCAGAGACTTTCAACAGTTGTTAGACTGAGTTCATCTACCCTCATTATTCTGTTCAGTAGGCCATTTGAGTACACTGATCAAGGGTTAAAGTTCATAGACCCAAATGAACTTCAAAGTGATATGTTTTATTGCTGTTGTTGGGTCTGGTTTATCAATTATGTATATAAGCAACAAAACCTGAGAGAGGTCAGATCCCAACAGTATCCAGTTACCAGATTCTTCATTCATACGCCTTGAAAAACTATTTCATTAAATGATTAAGCCTTTGCTGCCCATTGTAAAACCTATACTAGAATAGCTGAATCACTACCCAATCTTGAAAAAACCACAATTGCACCATTATCTTTACCATCAGTACTGTGTATGATAAAACAAGGCCATACGAAACTTGATATGCGGTTTTGAACAAGTTTTTTCAAATTATATTTACCACAAATGATTGGCATGTGTAACAAGGCTATAGTCTGTGAATTTAGGATTTTAAACTGCTTGCCCGAATCGGCAAAACTTTTTTTCCAATAATAATTATACTCTGCATAATTACTGCAGAAGTTACTTGCCGGAATCAACAATTACTTGTTCCAACCAACAGGACATTTAGTTCTTATTTTGCAGAATGTGGATATTACTGAATTTGTTTCACAGGCTGCCCAACGTCCCCTCATAAATCATCAGAGTAAAAATATTTTTATCTGATTTGAATGCATGGATGAACCTGTCAGACATTGTTGGGAGCCTGGTAAAATTCTGCTTGATATGCTTGAAACCTGTAAGGTTACTGTCCGGTTGTCTTGCAACCCTCACATCATTCCTAGATTTTTTTGGGTTTTTTTCAATGCCAAGCATACATGTAGCCTTATTTGCCAGTCAGCTTTCTGCTGAAATAAGGCAGGTTTATGAGTGCCTCCACCCGTATTTGAACCAGGGTTGCCAGATTAGACGGCAAGGCCCCGTGCTTTTGAGCTATGGAGGCACACCATAAAAACACTAGTGTAACATTGCATGAACTAAAACCGTCCAATGTGGCCGAATGGTTTAAGAGCACCTGCAGCATGAGAACAAGAGGTTACAGGTTCAATTACAGCAAGGCTGCAATATATAACAGTCCTTTTCAATAGTACACACCAGTATAGCTCACTAAGACCTGCCGTCCATTATTTTAGCCCTAATGCTATGTGGATGGGTTGCTGATAACATTTTGCTAGTTTGGGGAACCTTTTTTAAAATTTGAACGCTGAACATTTTTCGGTCCCAAAGTTCCCAGATGGCTTCAAGAAGTGTATAGGAATGAACAGGGAAGGAGTCCGGAACATCGAAAAGACATGCCAAACTATCATGAATTGGTGAATTTCGGATTCGGAAACCTTTCGGGGTCCTAGTAGACAGCAAATCTAACACTTGCTTGGTGATCGGCACAAAAGGGCAGTTCCAGAATATAATCATTAAATGGGGCTGTGCTGGGTATTTGAGAAAGAAACTTTGAATATTATCAGCAGGACTAAAAAGTACAAGAAAAGCAAATGGCCTTAAACTATAAAGTGGTCAGGCACTTAAAGCAGGCAAACAGACTATTACATAATGCATGTTGGAATATCTCCAACTGTGCAGGCAATTCATTCAGAAAAAGTAGAGAGATTTATTTTCTACAATTTACTCCAGTTTATTGATTGTTGTCTGGTGACAAATGATGAACAGGTGGAAATGTCAGGTGCTAATGTCGTAACATGAAAAGTAAAAAAGTTTTCAACTGAAGGATTAGCTTCACAATAAGCTCTTATCTTCCTATAGTATTCAAACAATGAGTCAGTGAGCTCAAATCAACGTGTCAGCAGAACATGTTAACCAATTTTCGCAGATACTAACTTTCTGGTTTTGCGGATGGTCGGCATATTCGCGTCTATAAATATTCACGTTTTAAAGTTTCCTGCAATGTCCATATTAATGTTTTTAGCAATTTAAACCTTGGTTTACAGTAGTGTCTGTGTACAGGAAACTTACAGTATCCTAGAAACTCGGTGACAAATTAAGCGAACATTATAACCCTGTAGTATAACAATATGAGGAGTTAACAGGTGTATTACATGAACATGCACACGTCAGGCACCCTGTACATACATCATGACAGTCTCTAAATCTCCGATACAATGTCGAGATAACATTATATAGACCATATATATGTCCCAAAGAATCCAGTGAACATAGAATATATCTTTTATCATACAATGTACCATACAATCCATGCTGACATTTGTAGCAGAAACAGATTAGTTAACTACAGGTATTGTAAGCAATCATCAGTCAGGATCAGGCCAGGACTACAGTAAGGGCAACCATGCATGCTACCAGGTGTGTCAATAACTACAGGGAACCAGTCAGGACCAGGCCAGGAATACAGTAAGGGCAACCATGCATGCTACCAGGTGTGTCAATAACTACAGGGAACCAGTCAGGACCAGGCCAGGAATACAGTAAGGGCAACCATGCATGCTACCAGGTGTGTCAATAACTACAGGGAACCAGTCAGGATCAGGCCAGGAATACAGAAAGGGCAACCATGCCTGCTACCAGGTGTGTCAATAACTACAGGGAACCAGTCAGGATCAGGCCAGGAATCCAGTAAGGGCAACCATGCATGCTACCAGGTGTGTCAATAACAGCAGGGAACCAGTCAGGATCAGGCCAGGAATACAGTAAGGGCAACCATGCCTGCTACCAGGTGTGTCAATAACAGCAGGGAACCAGTCAGGATCAGGCCAGGAATCCAGTAAGGGCAACCATGCATGCTACCAGGTGTGTCAATAACTGAAGGGAGCCGGTACATTTACTCACTAACTTAAGCATGACATCATCTGGCTGCCTTGGCACAGTCTTTCCTGTATGAATGATCATTTATATATTTAAAGATTGCTTTCCCAGTGTCCCGCCTATTTTTTGTACTTTTTTCTACTGTACAACTGTCAAGAATAATTAATCATAATCATTTTTCAGATGGTCATAGAATGCATGAATGACGCCGTAACTGAGATGCAAAGTGCAACATGCGTACTTAACAACACAAGAAATATGTAAAAAAAAATCAAAAAAATTTCATGTTCCACTAACAGTAACACTGCAGAGTTGCGTCACCTTGTACCCAAACATGCCACCATACAGCATGAACTTGTAATAATTGCCATTATATTATAAATATCTATCAATTTCAAACAAAGTTTGCACCTAACCTAATGTTTGAAAAGACACAATGTGTCTATCAGACACCTCATCTCCAAAGCATATCTTAAAGAGACTTGTCACAGGCAATAATATGGCATAACAATGGCTTTAACAGGGGTTCCATTTGACTCGTGAGTATGGGTTTTGACCCTTGAAATTTCCAAAAAGCCACATTTTGACCTTCAAGATTTTTGTTTGAAGTGTCATTTTCTCCTAAAATCATGGGTACCGTATGTTGCCTTTAAAATGGTAAAATTTAGTCAAAAGTATCAAAATGACCCTTCATATTCAGAAGCTAGTGGAAGCCCTGCTTTAAATAAACTCCATAGTCCATGCAATCAAAGTACCAAGTGCTGTATAAGAACACTTATACCACCTGTACTGGTCTACTACAACATTCACTGGAAGGTAGGATACCATTATAATTAAACATCATCATCAACATTATATTGTGGAGAGGTTTCAATGAATGGCATTCATAACATTCTCTGCTTTATTATCTTTTTTTTATAACCCTAATAAACAACCACAGACACACTAAGCTATGTGGCTATAGACTAGACTACAGTAATTTTGTCTTAATGTCTGAACAAGTCTCAGCCCTCTGAAGGGTTATGCTCTCCAATAGGGTGTTAAAGATGCCACAGAAAGGTATGAAGTCAAGTTCAAAATGATGAAATATGAGGTTAATATTCGTTATGCATTATCTCTTGTATAATGCTTTATAAGGTTTGCTTCAAGGTTCTAAAGGTTTGCTTCGAGGTTCTGCAGGTTTGCAAAAAATTGACTAGTTAGAAAGGCCATGCAATAACTCCAAAATCAAGCAATGTGCTTCTACCCATAGCAATCTATTTTTTTTCTCGAACCTTTCCATATTTCTGACACCCGCAACATTCAGTGTACCTTGTCTATTGGTTGTTAAACACTCCAGCACTCAGTAGCTGCTTCACAGTACTGAATATACATGTAGTTAATGAAAAGAAAATGCTTATGGATCAATTTTAACTAATACATAATATTTGTTTTCCTCTGATAAGGCACACATTACAAAACACTACTGACATAAATAACTTTTATAAGACCAAACAAATACCGGTACATAAAAACACATACAGCTTGATAATGCATTAGTCAATCTTTGCAATCAGTTCAGTCACTACTATAGTCTATAGAGTACTCCCAGCACCTGTATAAACAATTAATAAGACAAATTACCAATGAGGAAAATTAATTAAGAGTTCCCATGTAAAGATTCATTCATGAATTCACCAAAAACATTAATACATCAGCCCAATTTCACAGCACAGACTAGATCAAGTGTAAGTAATAAATCGCTCTTATCATTGGACCTGTTCACCTTCTGTCACATTAAGTTAACTTTAACAAACAATAATCTGTCAGTGTATTAATAATATTCAGAGATCAATCAAGTGCTAGGAGGGAGAGCAGGGTGGTAGATAACCCATATATTTTTTCCAGTAAAATAGTACTTAGTAGTTACACCATTGCAACGTCGCAGAACACCAAAAATAAAATATCCTTATTTAGCGTCTTGTTTAAGTCCATACACACCTTATTTCTCTATTTCTAAAGTGACAACCTTTAAATTTGAAGGAATCATGAGTCCTAAGATCCTTGAAAGATGCAAACGCTACATCTAGGAGCAATATGTGAAGTGGACTCAAGACACAACCCTTCACCAAAGGTTTTACTGAGACGTTAATGACATGAGACGGACCGCATCATTCACAGATACAGGCGTGGTTGTGTAGAGTGAACGCCAGTAAATAAGTATGAGTCGTTTTTCTTTTTTTTCTTGTTAGTATGATACAATTGTAGATGCAGGCAGCAACTGAAGGTCAGTTTCAATTAAACAGTAAGATAAAAATATCAGGTGCCATGCAGTCTTAATAGAGCTGGGTATGAATCTAGGTCCAGAGTGTTATATAGCCATGCAGTTGTAATAGGGAGCTGGGTATGAATCTAGGTCCAGAGTGTTATATAGCCATGCAGTTATAATAGGGAGCTGGGGATGAATCTAGGTCCAAAGTGTTATATGGCCATGCAGTTGTAATAGGGAGCTGGGTATAATTCTGGGACCTGCATTGAGTATTACATGATTCAGTCTGTTCAGGTACTCAGGATGAACTGAGTTCTGGAGCAGGATCATTATTAGGAAGGAGAGACATTTTTATTCTGACCGAGATGTTTAACTGACTACTTTAAAGGTGTAAGTGACCTTATGGCTTATCAGTAAATGTGTGAAAATTAGAATATAAATTGTATGTAGATACATTATAAACATATACTGTGATAATGTATTCATTCTGGGTTTGTATAGTTCTCATTACACTCACAGTAATAAAATACAGCAGTCGAGATCGATAACCTAGAAAACATTGGGGGTTCACCTCAAATGACCCAGCTGAAAACCTACATTAAATTTTGTGTCTGAATTCAGCAGGACTACAATCTGACGAAGCTTATGTCAGTCATGCTGGCAACAAGTTGTTCAGGTATAGAATGAACAGATGTCGGCTAACAAAGGTTACAGAAATATTGCCTTAACAGTTGTTCATTCTGTGAGTTGACCAATGACCAGCTGTCTTTGAAAATTGATCACTGGCGAAAGATTATGTAACCTCTCTTAAAAACACCTCAAGTACAAAGTTTTATGATGATCTGGCAATAAATGAAGGCATGTAGCTTGAACTTTAACTTAGGTATCCAAAATGACTACAATGTAATTATTATACAATAATTGTGATACCATGACAACCAGAATCCTTAGACTCAATGCTTCAACTTGGGATCAAAATAATTATCATGCTTTGGCTTAATTGAATGGTGCCATAATGAAGAAATTAGAAAATAATAACTTTCTACTTAAATGACCATAATGTTATATTCTGTAATGTTAATCTGCTTTATCCTACTTGTATAATATATAATCTTATTACAATTAAAGTGTATACCACAAATACCAGACCTAATCATTAATCCATAGTAGGACTAAAGTTGAAATTCACAATGGCAGTCTTGATAAATTGTACGTTTATTATGAAACATGTATATAACCTTTTTAAAAAACATTTTTCAGGCAGGGAAGGGGAGATAGGTTCTCATTTTTAATACCAGACCAGAGAACATTATACATGTAGTACAACCTGTCCTTAAATGAACACAGTGAAAGTGGTCAGACCAGGACATGCAGCATAAGCGCAGACATATCAAGCAGGAGGTGTTTAGTTTTAAGATTACTCACACAAACATACGTCAACGGAAGCCGACAACAATGATATTGACGCACATCAGACAATAAAACACATGTTGAATTGTAAAACATGGAGTGCATGTTTACATTAAGTTAATCCTAATCCCCATTCAACAATTTCCTTTATTTATATATCTACTTTAAAGTTAAACCAATTAATCCCCAATAATGAAACACATACGGACGTGATTCAATAGAACAAGATGTCAGAACTGGAGCAGATTTCAAACATCTTATTTTAATTAGTTTCTGTGCTGATCGGTATGAAGATACATGTACGTATGTTTTCCACTAAGGAAGCATATAATGTGAAAACCATACAACCAGACACAATACCAGGCCTCATCAACTCATCCAATTAATCCACTCTCGATCTTCACACACTCAACACTCAAAATCTTCCCTTTCAATCTGTGATAAATAAAATGTGTATTTAGCATCTTTTTTCCAGTCACATTTACAATGTAACAGTCCAAACTTCCTGTATTGTTTACAGAATGTCATTATTCCGAAAAACCGAATTTATTAATTCTTGAACAAAAATTATGATGATTATATATGATTTATAAAGTAATATGTTTGAGATATTATATGAGATACCTGGAGTAGTAGGTTCTATTCATTCACCAAAAAATAATCAGAGTGAAAAAACATTAACTTCAGAAGAATAATAATGAAGTAAAAGTGTAAGGACAGAAATAATCTGAATCTAAATAGGTCATCATGCCTTTAAATGTCACCGTCATTCCTATTTTCATGTTTGACTGACCCTTTTATCGGAAGAAAGTTAATTAGTCAAAAAATATTTTTTTATTAAAAAGTATAGTTTTTGAAAATTGAAAATCCTCCTCCCTTCCTCTTTTCAAAACAAAAATCTGATGAAATTATGATAATCCATGAATTAACTTATAATGGCCAGACAGAAATAAATCATTAAATAATAAGGTGTGTACAGGCTGCTGTATTCCAGCAATTTGAACATTCTACAAGTGAATGTGGATGCTTTCTCTCTTTCAATCAGGTTCACACCAAGTTTTTTTTCGAGTTTTTCTCCCAACATTGAAGTCTAAAAGCATTATTTTATTACCATCATAACATTTACCTACATCAGACCATGTGGTCCGATACAAACATTAAAACAGTTAATATAGTACTTGTTTCGTTTGATGCTTGCAGTTTGTTAGTGTAGTAACAGGCGGGCTAGCTGAGCTGATTAACAGGGGTACAAATCGTATGATTGGGTATGATTGGTTGGGTGGATATCACACCATATCGTACGCTTCACTGAACGTAATCCCCCCTATTATTGTGGCTAGCCGATACCGATACTACACTAAGCAATTATAATGCACATGTAGGCTTAACAATTGAACTATAAATTAACCTTTCATCGTACATGTGAAACGTTCACATTGTAAATCATGGAGGCGGTGAAAAGAATGTTGGTTATTTGGCAAGCAAGGATAGAGTTCTTGAATGGATATCATATTCAATTATTAAAGCAAGTTTTTCAGCTTTTCACAGTATTGAGATAATACAGAAAAACCTCGATAAAAAGACCACCCATAAAATAACAAATAACAAAACAGTCTGAGTGAACTTAAATATTGACTCAATCTTTGAGATCTATGGTCTTTTTTAAATTGAGGCAGTCTCTAAATGAAGTTTTCTCTACATAGTATTAAGTCAGTATACTTTCGAAAGTAAAATTACCGAAGGCATCTTATTATATATTTATGCACCAGGGGGGGGATACAGGGGGAATTAGACAGACGAATCTTCCCAACAGATGGGAATTAAACGGCTTTATCGGCTAGACTTTCGTCCGAGAATTTCAACACTGTGAAAGACGACAGTGATACTTTTATTCAATTTTTTATTAAATTACCCAGATGAAAAACTATGCCCCACGGTGGGGATTTAGACAGTTAGCATTGTCTCCTGGGTGGGGATTTAGACATAAAAAATTGAAAATGTCTAATTCCACCACGGTCCTCCCCCCCCCCCCCCCCCCGGCAGGCAAAATCTTCACAGTTGCATAACCTTTGACCTTACAGGCTAAGTGGAGTCTATCTTGGGGGTAGGACATGTCAAGTCATAATAAATCCAGTAAATTTACCCAATTACTAGGGCATCATCACCTGGCTGCATTTCCTGTATGAAGGATGATATACTCAGGGTAGGTGCCTGCCAGGTCCCAACCTACTCCTGTCAGGTCCCCACCTACTTCTGGCAAGATAATGGTTACATCAAGACTCAGTGACAACCCTGCTATAATATTGACTTACTGATCTCTATCAGGTGCTAACGGTAACCATGGAGAGGAGGGGGAGGTGCCCAATCTTCATCAACCATCAACCAGGAAATAACAATACTGTAAACCAAAAAATTATATCGCGCGATCCAATTTCACAAAGTTTGCGAGTGGTAGAATTTCGAGAAATTAAGTCACTGAGAAAGTGCTAAAAACATTACTATGGACAATGCAGGAAACTTAAAAACGCTAAAATTTGTAGTCACAAATGTACCAACGATCAGTATTAGTATTCGCGAAAGTAAATTGGTTTACAGTACCAATATAAGATTTGGTAATCAGATTACACCACTTGGAAGATACAGTTTGTCCATTAACAGCCAAAAGGGCCTATTGGTAAATTAAACATAAAGGCTGATAGCTCTTTTTGGCTGTCAATGGAATTTACTCCAAGTATAAGTACAGTAAGTTATTTGAATGAAATACCAATACTGAAGTCAATGTCTTACAGGTTATAAAGGTGGACTTCCTACTGACATCTGCTTTTAACAATTTGTTTTTCTCAGAAAATCGGTTAATCATAATAATGGTTTTCATTCACTGACTCCCTACTACTTTAAAGCGTCTAATCAACTCTAAAATCCAAATACAAAATATGAGACTTATTGATCATGAAAAGTGTACTATTTTCTAGCTCATAAATTTCAAACATCCGAAATTAAAATTTCAAATGCATATCATGCATGCATGCAATAGTAATTCAACTATCTACATGTATATGACCCTTACATAGATCTGAATGATTCAAGGAGGTAGTGACTTTAGTCAATTTAAATCGGTGAAGCCTCGAGTAAGATGAAATAATTATGTCATCTTGTATAGAGTGCATGATTATGATGAGAATTCTGAACCCTTATAAAAATTAACACCTACACTTTTAACAGCATGATTTACTATTTCTGCACTTAGCAGTTCGCCTTCCTAGTAAACATTGCGTACATATTAATCATAGGCAGCATTCCAATGTTATTGTCGGTAGCAACCACAGTCTGAGTGTGGTACAACTTTATCATGGCAACTCAATGGGAAATTGTATTGTTTAAAAATTATTTTTCGACCTAACAATAATGTGGCCGCTCCTGTGTTATCAAAAATTATCATAAATATAAAGTACAACCTCTATGGAGCAAAACACTTTCAAAGTTTGGAGCTGCATACATTGGCTGTTGATTACAGGATGTTGCTCAGCTGTGGTAACATAAATAGTCAATTTTGGCTTAGGGAAATTTTGCATGTTGAGCGGCTGTTGCTTTTCAAAGGGCCATTCTGGAGAGGATGCGCTATGATAATGTCATCAGTAAACGTATGGAAACATAGATCTTATGCACCGAGCAAAGAATTTCTTAGGGAGTCCGACCAATACTAATTTTTCTCAGGAAAGCCTGTATGACCAACTATTTTGCTCACAGGACTTGAAGCCCTGTTAAACTTGTGTAAATATATAAGATAACCTCATTTTTGCCAAAAAATCAAAGATGGTCCGAACCCTGCCCCCCCCCCCCCCACCCCACCCCCTGGATATGCACATTGGAACATGGAAGATGGGGCGTATAACAAACATTCTGCATTTAGGATGTGAGTTCAGAAATCAGGTACTACAAGTGAGAGTAGAAGAGATAAGTGTATGTGGTACAGACAAACAAGTTGTTGTACATGGCCTAGTGTACAAATGTACAAGATAACTGTAGACATAAAAGACAACTGTCTGTTTGTTGATTGTCTAGCTATGTGATAAGGAAAGGATTATCAAACATGTCATAATATCACATACAACATGGTAATTGTTTAACATATGTAACAAACATAATATCAGTTTGTACATCATCATCATTTATCAATGTAAGACCCCTCCCCAGCATGACCAGGCCAACCATTACATATATTTGTTCCATGTACTCCAACCACAGAGATGACCTGTGGATTTTTTTGTCAGATTTTTGAGAAGAATAAAATATCTTGCAATTACAAATTTGAGCCAATTGTAGCCATGTGTTTAGTTATTTTAAGATTTATGCGGCAGCAAACAGACAATATTGTCTAATGCGGATGATGCAAGGCAGATTTCAAGCTATTAAAGCATAAAAAAATATAATGAACAATAAATGAACTTAGGCCAAAAAATTAAAATTTCGCTTTGGATGGTATGGAAGAAAAAGAGAAAAAGGACTGGTAGTCGAACGATAGCTGTTATTTAGACGTCTTGTTTTTTTATTGTTGAAAGCCAAGTTTTATTGTTTCTTCTGCAATCTCTGAAAAACAACAATATTCCAATCATCAGGAAATTTATGAGGCACTCACATTATTCTGTCATCTCCGGCTGACCAGCATTCCTAGCTGAAACTACCCTCATAATTCATGCTGAGCTTCATGCACCAATTGGTAACTTTGATATGCTGCGATCTGATATTCCAAACACCCCCCCCCCATCCCAACCCCGCCTCCTTCCATCAAGACAATGGCTCTTACCACTTGGCCAGTGAGTATAGCTAGGTCAACGTCTGAAAACATGCTATTATCAAGTCTTAAGAATCATAGCAAAAGCACAATAGCCCTGTTTTGGGTCTGTCCTTGACATGATTAGATTTGTTTGGCCTTCATCCTGTTGGGTAGGACTGGAGCATGACTATATATTTGCTTGGCCTTGGTCCTGTTGGGTCAGACCGGAGCATGAAAACATATTTGTTCGGCCTTGGTCGTATTGTGTCTGACTGGCACAAAAGAAAATATATGATTATATTTGTTTGGTCTTGTAAATATAAATTCAAACAGATTAAAGTGTTCAGGTTTATATATATATATACATACATTGTATAAACTGGGTATACAACACAACATGTTATATAATAAATCCACCAATGTTTTATCTTTTATGTCAAATCTCAAAAGGCGTCTGATTAAAAATAATGTTTTCATTTGCTAAAAAGATAAAAACTCCAGAGCAACCCCTGAGACTGCAGCCATTGAAATGTTTGTCTTATCATGTCTAAAAAAACTTTGTAAGAAGTGTTACTAATTTAATATTTGCTCCCACTATTGTATTCGTAAAAGAAGTATTTGCTTGTATACTCTCAAACTATTAATATTATTTAATTATTGCTCAATGTGGCAAAATTATCAACTTCACAGTGATTTCCACATTTTAATATGTAAATTGTAATGTTATCAAAATCAGACCATTTATTTAACTAATGTTCACTAAAGTTAAAGTTATATTCTTTGACACACCCATTTGCTTGACATAAGCAGACGTCAATTAAAACATTTTTTACCAGAAAACCCGAGACTAATTATATTAAATGTACAAAATGCACGAGACTAATTATACTTAATTTACAAAATGCACGATCTGGATTCTGACTTCCTCCATTAATGATTGCAGTGAATATAATGTGAAAGTTCTGGCAAATTTACTATCTAAATATTATGGTTAGAAACCAGAGAAAACAAGTTAACCTAGAGGAAGTACCAGTCAGTACAGAGGAACTATAAATCTATTATATTATACGAGAATCATTAATTTATCATAATTTATTAATTATCATGATGATATTAGAATGCAGGAAGGATGAATACAGTCAGCTTTAAGATATAAAAAATATGTTGTAAGTTCTCAACCAATGTTTCATGCCAGTATGCACACCCAGCTTGTATTTTGTTGTAAATACTCATTGTTTTCTTTTTCAGGCCCTTCAGGCGACCCTGTTTATTATACTCAATTAAAATAATATCTTAGTATTGTGAACAACCTTTCTAGCGCAGAAAACATGGTAGTAGAATGCAATCATATGGCACCAGAGCCAAAATTTCTCATTACAGAATATATAGTTTGGTGTGCAAGAATGCAACCACACAGAGCCCGCGAGCAAACCAAAATTGGTGCAGATTCATGTTTTATCAGATAAAGTATCCAACTTTTCAAGCCTAGAACATTCTACCAAATAATACTGACATATATCTACTGTTCCAAAACATTTTGAACCTGCATATAAAAAGGGAGATGGATAGGACATGTCATGAGAATGGAAAATACAAGATGATAAAAACAGCTATTAGATGAACACTCCAAGGACAGACAAAAAGAGGAAGACTGAAAGTAACATCGAGAAGAACTGTAGTCAGAGATTAAAGTTATGGGAACAATCTGAACCACAACAGAGAGGAAGGCCCAGGACAGAGGTAGGTAGACAGAACAGATGTAGGTAGACAGGACAGATGTAGGTAGACAGGACAGATGTAGGTAGGCAGGACAGATGTAGGTAGACAGAACAGATGTAGGTAGACAGGACAGATGTAGGTAGACAGGACAGATGTAGGTAGACAGGACAGATGTAGGTAGACAGGACAGATGTAGGTAGACAGGACAGATGTAGGTAGACAGGACATATGTAGGTAGACAGGACAGATGTAGGTAGACAGGACAGATGTAGGTAGACAGGACAGATGTAGGTAGACAGGACAGATGTAGGTAGACAGGACAGATGTAGGTAGACAGGATAGATGTAGGTAGACAGGACAGATGTAGGTAGACAGGACAGATGTAGGTAGACAGGACAGATGTAGGTAGACAGGACAGATGTAGGTAGACAGGACAGATGTAGGTAGACAGAACAGATGTAGGTAGACAGGACAGATGTAGGTAAACAGGACAGATGTATGTAGACAGGACAGATGTAGGTAGACAGCACAGATGTAGGTAGACAGCACAGATGTAGGTAGACAGAACAGATGTAGGTAGAGAGCAGCTGTGGAAGCCTTATGCCTTAAGGAGCGCGATGAGGACTAAGGATTTTAAAACAAATAATTATGATTATCAACATATGTCCTTATCATAGAGTTTCTTAATAACATTATTCAATTCACACAGATCTTCTTTCATTTGGACTATCAGGTAAGTTATCAAGTATAATATACCTCAAAATTTCAAGTTATAGGTGGTTCCAGTGGCTTCTATAAAAAATATTCAGATAAAGATGCAATTATCTTCTTTTATTGCTATTTTACGACTATTAACAGGAGTTTATCAGACTTAAAAAATGTGAAGAAAATTTCAAATTAACCTATTTCTAGGGAATGAATTAAAACATCTTGAGAAGTTGATTAAAATAATTCAGAAACTAATGATTTAATCATTTTACAAAAAAAATGCGAACTACAAAAGGCTTGTCATGAAATAGGCAGCTGTTTAGTTAAATCGCAAATAAATGAGTTCTGCCTTCATTATAGCCCAAAACCTGCATGTCTCCAGCCAAGTTGGATCAAGATAGAAAACATATAAAGCTATGCCATAAGAAAGTTAAGTCTACATCTTAAAGTTTCTTACAGTTCAAAGTGGTTAGTTTTTGTGGTTGATAGTAAGGTGCATCGACTTGAGTCTGGTAATTAAAGTGCATCATCTGTCTATAGTGTTTGCATTCTTACATGAAACTGTAATTATTAATTGGACATCATACAAGTTATAATTACATGCATCCAAACTAATTTCTAACTTTTCTGTTCCCAGGAATTGGTTCTTTATTGTGGTGATATATTATTACAACATACTACAAAGGTTAATGCCACAACCCTTACAATATAATTTACTAGTATACCAACTGTTTCCAATTCTTTTCTTGACAGCTTGGCAACATGACACAAACTCTAAAGTCAAGTCATTTAGATCATGTGCATGTAATTAATATCAAATAATGAGAAACTTGTCAGCAAATTATGAAAGATCAACATGAGAAACAGTTAATAACATTTAATGTACAGGGCATACCATAACATATCTTTCTAAATTACTATGTCCTATTTTGTTATGTGAATTTCTGGACAAAAGTTTAAATACCTTTTTTCACCGACTTTCAAAAAATACAGCATTTGACACTGTCAATAATATCAGTACTTACAGGGTTATCAAATTATCAATATATATAGGACAATGTCATCTTAGCACTGACCTAGTACTGTAATCAGTATTCATATGACTGTAAGCCAGTGACATCTTAGCACTGATCTAGTTATTAATATATAAGACAGTGTCATCTTAGCACTGACCTAGTTATCCATATGTAAGACAGTGTCATCTTAGCAGTGACCTAGTTATCAACATGTAAGACAGTGTCATATTAGCACTGACCTAGTAATCAACTTGTAAGACAATGTCATCTTAGCACAGACCTAGTTATCAACATGTAAGACAGTGTCATCTTAGCACTGACCTAGTAATCAACTTGTAAGACAGTGTCATCTTAGCACTGACCTAGTTATCAGCTTGTAAGACAGTGTCATCTTAGCACTGACCTAGTTATCAGCTTGTAAGACAGTGTCATCTTAGCACTGACCTAGTAATCAACTTGTAAGACAGTGTTATCTTAGCACTGACCTAGTAATCAGCTTGTAAGACAGTGTCATCTTAGCACAGACCTAGTTATCAACATGTAAGACAGTGTCATCTAAGCACTGACCTAATAATCAACTTGTAAGACAGTGTCATCTTAGCACTAACCTAGTAATCAACATGTAAGACAGTGTCATCTTAGCACTAACCTAGTAATCAACTTGTAAGACAGTGTCATCTTAGCACTGACCTAGTAATCAACTTGTAAGACAGTGTTATCTTAGCAGTGACCTAGTAATCAACTTGTAAGACAGTGTCATCTAAGCACTGACCTAGTAATCAACTTGTAAGACAGTGTCATCTTAGCACTGACCTAGTTATCAGCTTGTAAGACAGTGTCATCTTAGCACAGACCTAGTTATCAACATGTAAGACAGTGTCATCTAAGCACTGACCTAGTAATCAACTTGTAAGACAGTGTCATCTTAGCACTGACCTAGTAATTAACTTGTAAGACAGTGTCATCTTAGCACTGACCTAGTAATCAACATGTAAGACAGTGTCATCTTAGCACTGACCTAGTTATCAATATGTAAGACAGTGTCATCTTAGCACTGACCTAGTAATCAACTTGTAAGACAGTGTCATCTTAGCACTGACCTAGTTATCAGCTTGTAAGACAGTGTCATCTTAGCACTGACCTAGTAATCAACTTGTAAGACAGTGTCATCTTAGCACAGACCTAGTTATCAGCTTGTAAGACAGTGTCATCTTAGTACTGACCTAGTAATCAACATGTAAGACAGTGTCATCTTAGCACTGACCTAGTTATCAGCTTGTAAGACAGTGTCATCTTATCACTGACCTAGTTATCAATATGTAAGACAGTGTCATCTTAGCACTGACCTAGTAATCAACATGTAAGACAGTGTCATCTTAGCACTGACCTAGTTATCAGCTTGTAAGACAGTGTCATCTTAGCACTGACCTAGTAATAAACTTGTAAGACAGTGTCATCTTAGCACTGACCTAGTAATAAACTTGTAAGACAGTGTCATCTTAGCACTGACCTAGTAATCAACATGTAAGACAGTGTCATCTTAGCACTGACCTAGTTATCAGCTTGTAAGACAGTGTCATCTTATCACTGACCTAGTTATCAACATGTAAGACAGTGTCATCTTAGCACTGACCTAGTAATCAACATGTAAGACAGTGTCATCTTAGCACTGACCTAGTTATCAGCTTGTAAGACAGTGTCATCTTATCACTGACCTAGTTATCAACACTTAAGACAGTGTCATCTTAGCAAAGGCATGAATATCAATATATCGTTGGCTTAGATGATATAAGAAGGTTGTAAGTACAAATGTACTACAAAATCAATATTTTGAGAAAAACAAGAAACTAGTCTTTACTTATGGAAAAACAAGCTTTTTAAAATTAAGTTTGGACAACATGACCACTTTCGATTTTCATTAAAACAGACTCAAGGCCTTGAGATGCAGATTACAAATATGCATGAGTCTTATAAGGTTGTAAATAGTACTTAAGGCCTTCTAATTCTAAGCCAGCGATATGTAGGACAACATGACGTCAACAGCTTAATTGCCTAGTTTATAATATAAAATTGTTCTTCATGAAAGTATGTACCGGTCTCAGACATATAATCAATTTGCTTTATACAGTTATATATTCAAACCTTGTTTGATTTACAATTGTACATGGGAAGAAATCTGCAGACTTCAGCCTATTGTAGAAAGTACTGCTAAAGCCAATATTTAGTTCACTGAGAACATTATGGTATTAACAGAGTACCAGAAAACCCCTGGGACACGATATACATACTTCCTACAATAATTGGATAAGTAATTGAAAGACAGTAATTTACACATCAGAAATGGAAATTGATACTAGTAATGCAACAGTGGGGCAATTTTAACAACTTCAAAATGAAGTGTACTAGGAAAGTACAATATGAAGTTTACTACTCATTTGTAACAAACAAATTAAACAATCAAGAAGTTCATCATAGCAAGCAGGGGTTCCACTAGCTTTGGAATCTGAAGGGTCATTTTTATACTTTTTTACTAAATTTTACCATTCATAGGCAAAAGGCCCATCATTTAAAAAAAAAAGACTCTTTAAACCATAATCTTGAGGGTCAAAATGTGGCTTTATGGCAATTTCAAGGGTCAGAACCCCTACTCCCTAGTCAAATGGAATCTCTGTTCAACAATCAAGAATTTCAACATACACATGTAGCACGTGCAGAATCATCTACAAATGTAAAGCAAATTGTCACTTTGAAATTAAGTTTTCCATGATCGGTTCTTTAAATGATTGAATAAACTTGCGTTAGTCTTGTATCTGATACTGGGGGGAAAATGAGGTCATATCAAGTCACGATAAGCTGGAGATTCTGGTAGCGGTAGGATAATTCATGAATTAAACAGACCTAGGTATAATCATACAGTAACAAATTAGGTTAGGCAAGCAAAATAGCTTTCTAGTTGGTAGTGATATACCAATCATAACACCGTTCAAACTTTCAAGACATCGGATCCAGAACACTTATAAACACTACACTATAAATGTAATTGTGCCGCTCAATTAACAATTACTTATAGTACAATACACTCGTGTTGAGTACTAAGAAGCTTGGTTACATTAGAAGTTCAAATAATGGTCGGTTGATAGATTGATATACTTTGTGGTCTACGAGGCCTTTCATAAACAATTATTTGTTTTGGCAAAACCCAACAAAATTTAAGCGGGTATATACTAGATGTTGGGTATAGGCAAGTTCTGGTATTTAAATTTTAGTATTTTTACTATTTCTTGGTCTAGCTAGTGAAAGCCTTTAACATGCCACTGAAAAGATCCCATTCAGAACTTTAAATCATATACATAACTTGAATAGTACCTGGGGCCAATTTCGTTAATAGACAGAGTTACGCAAAATAAATATTTTAACTAGTATAGATGTACCCTGTCTGGACAATTTGATACATTAATAAGATTTTAAACGTGGAGATCTAATGAAGTAACCAGGGTATTCTACAGTACAAGGTGAAATATAATGGGCAATGAATGGTTGTATATATATATATATAATAACTGCATTATATACGACAGATGAACCTATTGCGAAATATAAAAGGTTTTTACAGTGTGACAGTCATAACAATGTAGTACTGAAGTATAATAGCCTCACCACAATTCAAAAAGGGTCATAGCATCAGGTTGAATGATTAGTCTAGGTTATAAACTAGAAAATGACACCTAAATTCCACCAATAAATACCGGCATATTAAAAATTATTAATTTATATTACAGTGGTACCTCTCTTGAGCGACATTTGTGGGAGACAGAAAGAGTGTTTGTTATACAGAGGGAGCCGTTGTGGAGAGGGATTGTACTTCTGACTGGTGCATAAATAGCATGATTTAACCTCCAAAATATGTACATGATGTACACAAACAGCGTGTTATAATTAGTAAAGATGAATACAGTGTATTGAGGTTGCTATCTCCTGACCAGATTATGATCTTATTAATTCTATAAAAGTAAATTATTTCGCCGATTTTGCTATGAAAATAAGTACTGACTACATGTACATTCAAAATTACAGAATGTTCGTGTACACCAATTTACATACATGACGGTCCGGATCGGACGGGCTTTAGACGATACTGTACGCACGACGCCATTTGTTTTAAAATAAACAAACGCTTTCCTTTTTCTTGTTAGAAAAGATGCATTAATTGTCCCTTTATTTTAATCAGAAGTAACAAGTTTTCTCACCTTACCCTGACCAAAGTTATTATACAGACCACCAATGAATGAAAACATTCTAATCGCCGTACTTATCCAATTAGACTAAACCACAATTTGTTAATCGTGTCACAATGCAAGTGTGAAAAATAGCAATTTACAAGCTTCTCAATGATGATTAGTATACGATATTCACACATTTTGGCAGACAGTGTCAATACTTATAAAAACAATCAACAACTGACTAAACCTATGCTGGTCCGGAGAGGTAATTCTTAGTGTCGGTACAACTTTTGGATGACGTTTGTCGTTGAAGGGAGGTGTTGTTTCTTGGGGGGGAATTTAACATTGGAATTGCATGGGAGAAATTTTGAAATTTGAGAGAGGTGACGTTACGAAAGGGAACACTGTATAAAACTTCATGTCAATGAAAATTTCATCAATCATTGAAGTAAGTTGTATGTGACACGTTTGGTGTTAGTAAGCCACCACCAGGTCCAGATGAGGGAGGCAGAATTATGTCAGAACACTTTTGTGACACAAAAAGATTAGTTAAAACAATTCTTTATCTTTTGAATCTTCAGAATGGTCAAAATAAGAATATTAAGCATCATTCAAGTTATTATACCATTAGGCCGAGGAACTGCAAATGAACAATTTCTAATTGAACACCGGCTTCTTAAGACTCTCACTGGCTCATCAATTCACATTTGACTAGGGATTAGGGGTCTTGAGATTCTAGCCCCTTGAAATATTCAAAAAGCATCATTTGACCATTAAGATTTTGGTTTGAAGAGTCATTTTCTCTTATGATAATGGGTATTTTGTCTATAAAATGGTAAAAACTAAAATTTAGTCAAAAGTATCAAAATGCCCCTTCAGATTCAGAAGCTAGTTGAACCCCTGATTCATCTAAGTCAGAAATATCAAAATTTCTTCATCAGCACATCAATATACATGTAACCTGACTGTGACATTATCATATATAAATCTTAATCCCTTTCACAAACAGGAAGTATAGGGAAAGGCATTAAGTAGCCACAGTAGCCAGTATAAATATTTACTGTTCTACTGCCAGACAGCTCGACAGGGTGTGTTATAGACATGTGCATCTAAAGAACAAATTATAAAATAACAGAACTTCATCACTATCAATAATCAACTTGTTTTATTACGGTTTATTATTACCACAAAGTGGCGATAGATGTAAAGATGTAAATTACATCAAATATCTACATGAAACAGGCCCACATCACTTCACTGTTCGACTTTGTACATTGTATTAAGTGTTTAGGGGTGGCAACAACGGCTGTATTATTATATAACCTAACAGATCTGTACAGACTTTAATATGACTGGATGAGTCAAGTATAATTAATTTAGGGGGCTTATTATCAACTAATTTGTTGGCCAATTGATGTTAAAAATGCATACAGTACTTATATATATACCGGTATATCATTATATGTGCTGTGCTACACTAGATATTAAAATCATGGAACCATCCATTGTCAGCACACAGAACATGTATGGAACATGTCAAGGACTGTCATGTTAAACAACCGGACATGTCACTCAATGAAACAGGACCATCACGATTCTTGATAATTAAAATTATAAATTAATCTAACTCATAGGTTATCAAAGCAGTTCTACTCTAATAAAATGAAATTCTCTAGAAATTCACGTTTCGGGTAAATTACTATTTAATTTAATTTTAATTGGTAAATAATAAATGTCATTTTAAGATAGATAAATTCTGATTATTCACAATATAATTCAGAGATTTCTAATAACATTAACAGTAGCGGACTAAGCAGAGCAAACAACCCTGTACTGCAATGTAAGCTGAACTGTAACATCAATTTGTCAAAATTACTCACTCAACAGAATACAAGCCTGAAGGGTATATAAAATATATGAGAAATTATTTCATATTTACCTCAAACGACCATGTACATGGTATTCCAGCAAATTTTCGAACACAACGACCAATTTCTACATCTTCGTGAGTGGTATAGAGGTTGTTGACACAATATTTTAGATGTGGACCAATTAATCTCAACGTCTCTCGACTCAGTACCATTCCTGTTCCTCCCATACAGTAGTTGTCTGTACTGCCAAGACTCAGCAAACCAATCTCTTCTTTTGTTCCAACACCAGCTTGACCAATAAACTGAGGTTTAGAACTATTAATTGACCTCAAAAATGTTTCTAGCTTATCGCCTTTGATAAAAATGTCATCGTCAGCTCGCATGAACCACTCATATTTATCTAAGTAATGATCACTCATGTATTTTAACATCGAAAATGATTTTTTCTGTGGTGGGTAAGAATCATCCACATTTTTTAAGCTTACAATTGGAATGTCATACGAGGACTGTGAGCCCTCACTAGAGAAAAACATCACTTTGCCATTTATGCTTCTGGCCCATGTTCTGTATGCGGCGACCACTCTCGAGTCCAGATACTTCTTTGCGGTCATAATACCGATAAATAAGAATCCTTTCTCATCTGCCTCTTCAATAAAAACATTATTTGGCGCTGTTTCAATCTCCGTACCCTCAGGCACCTTCCCTGCATCATTTAATTCAAGCGTTTCTATGCAACAACCAGACCTTGAAAAGGAAGGTACACATGGAAGAAATTTGTTTCGACACCATGTTGACAATATGACACCAATGCAAAGTCCAAATATGGTTCCAGCGATAAAGTTTATATTCCGTCCTGATTTAAAATGTGATTTACCAACCATCATTTTCATGGATCACCAACAAATTCAGAATTAAATTTTCACTTTAGATCAGTTTCAAAAGCCCTTGCACCAAAATAATTATAGTGTGCATATATTATTGAAATTTTGAAGTGTCACATACGAAATTAAGTTAATGTCCGTTTCATAATCAAGTACCTCCGATCTCCACAATCGCAGAAGTAGTCTTTATTCCTTTTCCTGGGACGATGAAAGTCTAAATCAAATTTGAGCCACATGAGTAAAATCTACAACTTTTACACATAATGTTATAGATGTTCGTTTAATTCACATAACTCCGCCTTTTATGCAAATATTACGTGGCAATGGAGCATGATGTCGTATCAACGTGTGTTTCATTCATGAGAAATTCGGTCAATAAAGTTTACGCAGTTGCATGTCAATCAAGGTAGGTCGCCCATAAAGGTCATTTCCGGAGATTTAAGCGAAATGGTATAATTCACGGAACGTTTCCCAAAATAAAAATTACGCATCGGAATGAATAAAACGCAATCACGCGTTCCAATATAATTTCTGTGTGCCGAATGAAATTAAATGCAATATTTACTATAAAATAGATATATTCGGTGATAATATATTTTATGCCTCGTTTTCTGTAAATGAATTATAATTAGCTTAAAGCAGAAAGTCGTGTACAAATTATCTAGAACGTGATGACGTCATTATGAAGACAGTAAAATCTCCTTACAGTACTGAAGTGTTATAAAGGTTGGAAATAAAAAATATGAAAAAAAGTTTGTGATGATACAATATCTGAAGAACAGGGTTTAAACAGGACATATGTATCATAGAAATATCCAAGAACATACTATAGAAGCGTGTGCACGCTATAACAGAGCAGCATGCAACCCAGACTTTTTAACAGATATTATACTTGATAATATATATTATCAAAGATCAAAGTCAGTCTGTGAGTGTTTCGAGCGCGAAATAGGATATGCAAATACATGTATTTATCATATGTTTTACTTTATCTATGCTGATTGTTCAAATGGATAATTTAGATATAACAAATTAGGCACGGAAGGCAGCATACAACAGAAACGACAAAGAACCATGCACGTTAAATTAAACTTCGTAATGTAACCATTCGATACGTTCAATTTGCACTAAGAAAATAATCATGCATTCTAAATGACAATATTTATTAACACTATTCACACAGATAAAACCAACACACAACTGAATAAGAAAATGAACTTAACCGATGAAAGTGTACGTTTTTGCTGTCCGAATGTCCAAGTCCCAGCTGTCAAAAATGGAAAAACTACTTTTCAGCTATAAAAAAGTCGAATTACTTATAGTTTCAGCTATGAAAAGCTGAATGGCCTAGTTTCAGCAGTAGGAAAATGTAGAAAGCCGTAATAAAAAAACTAGGTCAAAAAGTCCTAAAAAGTTTAAGAATAACACACAACTGTATGAGAAAGTGAAACTATATGGCATAAAAAGTTCAAGTTTCGGCTATCATAAAGCTAAAAGTTCAAACAGATAATAGAAAATCGGACAGCTAAGGAAGCATTCAACTTAACCGAGCACAGAAAACATAGCAATATCACAAAAAGATAATATTAAGTCAGACAGGGAAGGCAGCACTCAACTTAACAAGCCGAGCAAAGAAAACATAAAAAGCACATAATACACAGTGCCCACCTGAACCAGCCGAGCAGAGAAAACATAAAAAAACACACAAGGCACAATGTCCGACTAAACAAGTCAATATCCTGCCATGTCCAAGCCACAAGTACACGGCACAATGCCCAACACTTTACTGAAGGGGGGAACGAACCGCCCAAAGCACAAGTTTCTGCTGTCACAACATCGAAAGCCAAAGCCCAGCTGTCTGGATGGTCTAGTTTCAGATATAAAAAGTTGAATACCCTAGTTTCAGCAATTAAAACGTTGCAGCTATAAATATGCAGATAGTCCGAGATAAAACGATAATATTAAGACAGACAGGGAAAACATAAACAATTATCCACCCAAGTTCAAGCTGTCTATAAGTTGAATGAATTACAATGTAGTTTCAGCAATCAAAAATCGGAATGCCCAACCTGAATGACCCAATTCCAACAGTAAAACGGCTGCAATACAAAGTTTTAGCTGTCCTAAAATTTAGAAAATAATTAACAGTATCAAACAGCTGAATGTCAAGGTTACAGCTGAATGACCTAGTTGCAGCAATAAAAAGGCTGAACGAAGGTGAGTTGTTAAGCATGATTATCAAATTTTCACCCAAATATTTCTACATTTATACTAATTGTTAAAATTATCCATATATTTCAATTTATTAGTACTATTAAAACCGAATTGATGGTTTAATTTGGTACAGGGAAAAATAAGTTCAGCAACCCTTTGTCATTTACTTCCTCTGGTGAAATACCTGCGTTCGAGTCTCCCTGTGGAGACTAATTTATCTCCTTGTTTGTGAGCAGCCAACACCGAGATACGGCGTCAAGGAATATCAAACATGTATAGACATCGTTCTCATAGGTATCAATCAATTCATAACTCGGTGGAGTGGAGCATTGTATTCTTGCTACTTGGCACAGACAAGATCGAACCGGGACCTCTCGGCCAAAGACTGCGGCCTGCATCTAGACCACCGCTCCCTACGCGAGATTCTTAACAAAGTGGTGAATTTTACAATGTATGACATTAAAGTATTTTCGTGGAATTGTGGCACGTCAATGGCGTCCAAGGGTCCGTCCAATGGTTTCCATTGCTTATTCCAATGACATCCATGGGTCATTTCATGTACCCTTCCAACGGTGTCCATTGGCCTTTCCTACACTTCCATTTATGGCCAGGGGTCATTCCAGTTGACTACATGTTTTCAATGCAGACGTTTCTCACTGGTATGTTATGTATATAGTATACACAAAAGACAGTGGTTGGATTAGTTGGTCATGAGGTGTGAATTACTGTTATTGCTATAACGTTATACATCTTTTATGTTTCAAAATCACTACGTGTTCTCACGCACGTTGATTAACCTTCGTGGTGTACTTGACCCAGGGGAATTTAAGTACAATTTTTGTTTGTAAATCAACTGATTTTTGTAATTAAATACTTTTCAATCAATGTTTAGACAATTTTTTTATTTCGTAAAAGTAACATTTTAATTTCAATCTTGAAACTACCTTATATATTATACATTTGAATAGGGTCCCAACAAATTTCTCTGACTGTTGAATTACCTTAAATATTTTGTTACATCGTGTTGTGATACGTTTCGTTTAATAGCCGTTTCGCCTCAAGGACATATTTGACTGCGATCCTGCGATATGGCCGTCTAGCGTGATAGATTCCAAAAAAATTGGATTATAAACATAAAAAGTCCCTACTTGTGTATATTTTGCTTTAAATGCATATAAAGAATATGCATTGTTGTTGTTTGATGCATTGCTTATAACGTTTCGATTGTTGATAGATTTAACTCTGCAATCGTGAAATAGCGAAGTCGACGTCAAAATGGCGGAATCTAGTAAAAAACTAAGCTCCGATGCCATTGAACAAAAACTTGTTCTGTTCAACAGTAGCCAGGAGAGTGTTCAGCAAATGTCTCTGTGGATCATGAAGCATAAAGCTCATCATAAGAAAATAGTTGACACTTGGCTGAAAGTTCTGAAAAAGAGTAAGTCTAGACTGATGTTCGGATATTGGATATTCGACCTCAAACCATTTCGACCCATACATTTGTACCGTAAAAATCATACGTATGCGTAAAACTAAATACAAATCACATATTTTTAATTTTCCAGTGTCATTTACTTATCTTCATGATATAAATTTGAACACTATTTTGTTGTCGTGATAACCAAGGATGCTAAAGTCGTGGTTTCACACAAGAAATAGTCAATGCGACTCACCTTATGCTGTTTTGGTCATGACTCATATTCTTCTTTATATGGCTAACCCCTACATCTAAGTTGATCTGGTCTGTGGTGTTCTTCTTTGATGCCATCATCTGCATTCTCCAGCTGCGCGCTCTGGTCTTCGACTTGACATCACTCTCCCGCCATCATACTGGGGCATGGAAATTGGCCAACTTTTTTCGAAAAGGCCCCTGACAGACGGGACATGAAGGGGGAGTGGTTTTTGAGATCAGGCAAGGATGGCGCTAACAATACAAAGCTGTCTGTCTGCCCTCGGTCTGCAGTTTGGTTTTGAATCAACTATGAATTATTAAACTTTAAAGCATGTATTTTTAAATTATCAGTAATGCTGTCTACATCAATTGTACCTTTTGACAGGCATATTTTGTGACTTTGGGCACTCTTGTTTTTGTACTCTTTCAGGTGAATCGAAGCACAAACTGACCCTGTTGTATTTGTGCAATGACGTTGTTCAGCATGCTAAAAAGAAGAAGGCATTGTATTACTTGGAGAATTTTAAGGATCATTTACGGGAGGCTATACAAGCTGTTAGGTATAGTGGTATATAATTTGTAGTGCTCAGTAAATTAAGCATACATGTACCTTCAGACATTAATTAGTATCGATTGTATGGCATTTAACTAGAGAAATGATATGCAATATACTTTGTATTTACTGTATAAGGATTAAGCTATATTTAGCAAGTCAAAAAGTTAGCGTTTTTGAATTTCACAGTGTGCGGAAAAATTAGCAAATTTTTGAATTTGTTTGTTGTGTTGTTTGTACCAGTACATAGGCAAAAATTTACACTAGGGGAAATGTTTATACATTTTGCAAATTCTCAAAATTTACCAATACAGTACAACCTCTGAAAAGAAACAACTTCTCTGTAACACCACCTTCAAAATTTCCCTTACCCTATATTTACTATAAATTTAACCTCTGTATAGCAACAATCACTAAACAACGGCCAGTAATTGCAGTTCCCAAAAGGTGTTGCTCTATAGAGGTTGCACTGTATTTCTAATGACGCTGACATAACCTCTTTACAGTTGATATTATTATTATACCCCCGGATACATAGTATATGGGGGCTATATTGGAGTCATGCTTGAGGTTGGTTGGTCTGTTGGTTGGTTGGTTGGTCCGTGCAAATTTTGTCTGCACTATTTCTCTGTAACCCTTGGTCGGATTTCAGTGAAACTTTGCATGACTGATCAGTACCAAGTCTAGTTGTGCATATCGTCGGCACACGCCGGTCGGATTAATTTTAAGGGAGTTATGGCCCTTTGTTTTTTTTACACTTATAAATTTTGTCTGCGCTATTTCTCTGTAACCCTTGGTCGGATTTCATCGAAACTTTGCATGACTGATCAGTACCAAGTCTAGTTGTGCATATCCTCATCACATGTTGGTCGGATAAATTTTAAGGGAGTGATGGCCCTTTGTTTTTTACACTTATTAATTTTGTCAGCGCTATTTCTCTGGTACCAATGGTCGGATTTCAACGAAACTTTGCATGAATGATCAATACCAAGTCTAGTTGTGCAAATCTTCGACGCATGTTAATCAAATCAATTTTAAGGTTGTTATGGCCCTTTGTTTTTTCAGTTATAAATTTTGTCCGCGCTATTTCTCTGTAACCAATGGTCGAATTTCAAAGAACCTGTGCATTAATGATTAGTACTAAGTCTATTTTTGCATGTGGTCGACACACGTTGGTCGGATCAATTTAAGGTAGATATGGCCCTTTGTTTTTTTATATTGATAAATTTTGTCTGCACTATTTCTCGGCAACCAATGGTTGGATTTCAACAAAACTTTGCGCGACTGATCAGTACCAAATCTAGTTGTGCCTATCTGACTGTGTCAAGCAGTTTCTGGGGGTATTCATCACATTCAGTGATATTTCTTGTTATAATTAAATAGATAGTGTAATGTTATTTCCTACTAATCCTAGAGCTATTTAATGGCAGCCAATAACTACCAGTTTGTCTACTTTAATCTTGATAAGCTGCAGTTGTTATATTGTTACACTTATAGATTTACATCTATTGTTTATATTTCAGGGAATATGATTCTATCAAGCCTAATATTGGACGTATATTTAAAATATGGGAAGAAAGGAGGACATATGATAGAAAATTTGTTGATGAATTGAGGAATATTTTAGAAGGTAATTTATAGTTTACAGTTTTAAATGCATATTAATTACACAGTTATTAGGGGTGAAACAATACACTTGCCTCGCGATGTATACTGTTAAAATCGGGCAAAATGTAAGATAACTGAGATTCATCATGTTTTTCTTGTATGATGCCTTTATTAAATTATTTTCAATTTTTGTGAAACTGCTATGGCCGGGAAATCTCAGAGGGGATAGCAGTCTTTGATATAACTCGCTTGCCCAAATCCGAGTGTTGACTAGGGCAAGTAAAAATTGACAGCGACATGCCCGATTGGGTAAGTGAAAGACTGGGGTGTGTGTATTGGTGCAAAAGGAGGAAAATTGATAAGTTACTGTCCTTCTGGGAACAAGTGTTCAATTGTACAAATTACATTATAGCACTATATCTAAAATGGCTGGAAAAGTACTGCCGCTTTTGGGAACAATTAAAATTAGTTTCGGGCAAGTGAAGACTGTTAGCAAGGCTTTTTTGCACTATATACGAGGGGCCTATATTAGGCCCCTTCACAATTTGCTATAGGCCCCTTTCACAAACCTAAAAGGCCCCTTAATTCACAATTAGAATTTGCGTTATGGTTTTTGTAAAATCAACTTCACAAAGCACCAAACAAATCACAGATAACAGTCGTATATTCCCATACAGGACTTGATATAAAGTATTATATCATAGATACATGCATGTTTGAGAAAAGTTGACAAAAAATGAACTAACATCTGAAAAATTTTGTATCATAATTTGATGATTTATCGCGTTAAGTTTTTCACAATTTGAAAAGTTTCCGCGCCTACTTTTTCACAATTTTTGAGAATTTTCGCGCTAAATTTTCACAAAACAAAAGGGCTTGGGCCTCTTCACAATTCAGCGTTATTCAGCGAAAAAAAGCCCTGGTTAGACACGGCATGGTAGTTGAAATAGGTGCCATCAACTGTCTACAGTATCTAAATTGGTATAATTTACCATAGCACAAAGATTTTCATAAACTGCTGTTCCTACTAACCTCAAGGGTCTTTTTTTTTTAAATTGTCCTTAATGGAATTATAAAATTATCAAACTGAGCAAAAAGATAATAACAAGTCAGACCGGGAAGGCAGCACTAAACAGAAACGAAAGGCACAAACAAACCCCAGAACAGTGTACAAAATGCTGACTCTGCATTTAAATTCCGAGCTTCACCTTTAGTTGCCAGTCAGCTTTCTGCTGAAACATGGCGAGCATATTTGTGCCTCCACCCGGTTTTGACCCTGGGTCTTTAGATTAGACGGCAAGCATGCTAACCATTGGGCTATGGAGGCAACATGGACATGAAAGTCTATTCATCTTGTATTGTTATCAATGTTAGTAAAACAATGTTGTTGATGTTGTTAGGTGGAACTACCAGTAAGAGCTCCAGTGCTAGTGGTACACCATCAGTTGTCTCCCCTGTCACATACAAGCCAAGCAGTCGATCCAGTAAACAACGTAAAGAAAGATCAAAGAGTGAGAAGGAGAGTGATAAGATTATTGCTGAAGCTGTGGAAAGTACACCAGAAATCTCCGGAGAATTTAAGGTTTTATATATTATTATATCTCCCACTTATATTGCAGTGTTTGTCCTCCCTAGTCCTCCTTATTCACTGGTCAGATTTCAATGAAACTTCACATGAATAGTTGGTACCAAGCCTTGTACATATTGTCAGGATTTTTTCTCAGATAAATATGGTCAGAGTTATGGCCCTTTAGGGGAGACAAACGCTTTTGTGTTGAAACTTTACTTGCTTATCTCTACCAAGTCAATTGATATACCCCTCAATATTTGGCTAGTGTTTGTAATTTTTAAACGTCTCTCATCTGGCTGCTAAAATTTAATTGTTGATTTGTTAATATGTATGACATGTTTTTGGTTATAACACAAATGAGTTGGGAGCTCTTGTTTTCCCTGAAGTATCTGTATTGAGAAGACATGTACTGATCACTTACAGTTACCCAATGAAATACATGGAATGTATTTTGTTTCACTGATACCTCATACTCATACATCGTTGGTTTGTCAAGTTCCCAGACTTTGATTCTGGTGAAGTATGCTGGTTGACGAGAATTGTGGATAACTGTATTTCCAAACTTGGCAAAGTTCTCAGTTTCTGTAAAAATCTAGCCTATATACAATATTCCTGTATTGACCAATATGTTTGTTTGATTTTGCAGTCAACCAGCTTTTTAAATCAGATGTCGTCTTTGAAAAAGTTAGAAGGGGAGGTAACTCTGAAAGCCAAGCAGTTAGCGGCACTTAGAATTGATGCTACAAATATAGAGGCTGTTAAACAACTGAAAGGTTGGTAATATATATTACAATGGACAGGATACTATCTCTGTAGTTCATTTATGGATGATTTATGATAATACCGCATAAATAATATAGCACTTTTCTTCTGCAATCGTTTCCATGGCAACCGAAATCAAGCTTTAGTTTAAATATGGTTTTACTAGATCAAGCGCTGGGTTTGTAATCTGGCAGTCTGGGTTTGATTCGCAGTGTTGGCAGGACATACCGTTACATGAACATTTGACTACAATGTTGATTTTTCTCCATATTTGAAGATGTTACTGGTTCCTTGTAACTCCTCAGTTTGAACTGGTTAAGAAACAGTCCAGTAAAACTGGCTAGGTGCACCAGCCGCCGTATGTTATATAAAATACCGTTGAGAAGTGGCGTAAAACAAACAAGCAAACAGGACTTGATTGAACATTTTTGTGAATTTCTCACCTTTCATGTTATTGTATTTGTATAGATCGTTCCCATGGTAACGAGTTCTGTCGATCGTTTGAGGAATCGTGTGTAAAGATAGAAGACTATGTAGCTATGTTGGAAAAGGAGATAAAACAACGTCAACTAGTTCTGACTGTATGCGATGATGCTGAAGCGTTCTATTGTACACAGTTTGATGAGGCTACAGTTGTTGCTAATGTAAGTAATGCTTACTTATTTCTGCAGTTTTATTAGTAGGTCTCCAACATATAGTGGGGGGGACTTGTTGATTTTGTGCTATTGACGTGACGGATCGTCTGCGTTGGTTAAGTTTATTGCAGTCATTTTCTCAAAGGCTATGAAAGGTATCCAATTGAAACTCAATATAGTTATTCATCAATAAACTGAATTTTCTCAAACACTATTAAAGCTTTCAACTTGAAAGTCAGTACACATGTGGAGTATTTTCGAATGTCACCCATGCATTATAACTTTCTTCTTACAAAACTGAATATTGGGAAAAAATGAATATTGGGAATTAATGATTTCCTTGTATCTTGACGTTGCTTTATTTATCAGTTTACTGGATTCATATTTCGTGAAATCAGGCACCTGGATGTAAAATGTCTCTTCCTTAATAGTAAAATATTAGTATCTTCTTCACTTGTACACAAACTATTTCCTAAAATCTTGGTATGATATAAAAAAAATCTTGGTACGCCATAACCTGATTACCCAGCAAAATGACCCTTAGTCATAAATCTTTTGTGAGGTCTTTGTGACATTTTAAGCCAAATTTTAAGAGGTGAAGTTCGTTTGACTATAGATGGCATAGGAATGATAGCAAACAACCAACACTGCCTTTTCTGGGTAGCGTTATGTTCAATAATGTTTCAATGATGAGAATTTTCTGACATTTTACAGGCTTACAAAAACTTCGGAGCCAGAGTGACCAACATGAAGAAACGAGTTGATGACATGAAAAAGATCATACCTGCTACCCCGAGTCCGGTCCCATCTCCGTCAACTGATGCTCCGTCACCGGGGAATTCCCCTCCATTACTTAACATGGATGATAACGAGACAATAGACATGGAGTTAGACGAGGAAGCTGAGCAATCTAAAGCTGGTGGTAGGTATCCGCTCTCGCTGTAAATTAGGGTTCCTACAATTCGGGAATGATCCGGATTTGCTACAGGAGAAGAAATGAATGTTTCTGCAAAAAATAAAAAAGTTATTTGATGAAAAAATTCAAAGAATTGTCAAAGTTATGGTCATTTTAAATTTCATTAGTTGAATTATAACAATAGAACAATGTTTGAACCGAGTTTTGGTGTAGGGATGTATGCTGATAGCATCCAAAACAGACTTGCCACTCATTTTCAGGATTATTATGCCCCAGTAGAACCCCTGGTTAATGGAAACAATTTGAGCTCTCAATTTGAGGCCATAAAAATGATAAGTAGACCTTATAATTATTTTTCGTGGGGGATAAATGTTGGTTGATAATGTGGTTGAACTGCACCATGAAATCTAATCCCCAGGATTAGTTGACCTCCTAAATACAGACCAAGGGTTTTCCTTTTCATGTTTTCAACAGTTTTGTAATCCGCTCAAGTTACAACACCACGGAATTGCATTTGATCAAAATCCACTAAATTTAATGCCCAAAAAAATTATCAATTTTATAGTACCGGTAATACCTGGCATGAATCTGATGTCTTATGCCAGATATATGTTTGAAGCAAGTATTCAAGTTAGGTGGATGCTTTTGCTTTCTCTAGTGTCTGTTAAATTGAAGGAGGAGATAGAGCTTTATTTATGTTCATGCTCATGTTAGTGGTGGTACAATATAGCCATGCACCAGTGTTTAAGCATTTGTCCTATTTCTCGACAACCACTGTCTTTCTTGGCAAACACTTAATCGAAAGCTTCTCTACCAAAAGGAGATGTATATATTGTCAGCATTTTCTGGTTCACTGATATTTCACATCAGGCTCTGCGAAGCTTTAAAACTTGTCTGTCTGAATTTAAATACAATGGTAGAACATTCCAAAATAGGGCTTCTCCGTTAGTCTGAATCAGTCTGTCACATATTTTGTGGAATATCCTTGTTCTATTGAGTTTCTTTATATTAGCTATGTACATGCCGGGTTTGCTTCAGTTACAAAAATGCTTTGCACAAATAATTTACAAACAAGTGATGTGTCTGTGTTAAGACTGAGATATATCAAACCAAGAATTGCTAAACCTGCTATCAAAGAATGATATCACATAACATAAGACTAATTTGAAAGTTCAACCAAAATAAATCAATTAAGTAGTGAATATAGCTCTAAGCTTACAGCTTCACAGCAGAATATTTGGGAGTAAAATCACATTCATACAATGTGGAAACATTGCTGTATAACAGAGTAGTTGTATTACGTTTAAAGTCTCGGCATCAAGGTTGAGGTCCGTGGTTAATGTTGGTACTGTTTTTAATGAGGAAGCAGACTTAAGGGTGATTGATATACAAGTAGAACTGTGTTTCAGTGATTCATGCACTCTAAAATAACTTGGTATTTAGGCTAAGCTTAAATGATATCTGATTTAGTTAGTTTGAGTATTATTATTGACTGTATGATTTTACTTCTAGATCCTGCCATGCCGGGACGAGCATATACTGCCATGGTTAAGTCCATAGCTCAGCCTATAGCCAGTCTAACTAACATTATCATGCGGCAGACAGGTAGCTGTCCAATTTTCACCTAGCAATTAGTACTTGCTATCTACTACTGCTTTTTGCTATAACTTTGATCCAAGGTTCATACAGAACTTTTTTTGATGCTAGTCTGTAAAATGGTTAACCGTTATAAAAGTAAAATTGCTAGCCACCAATAGCTTAAACTGATAAATAATTGGAATTTTGAAAAAAAGAGGAATTTGTTCAGTTCCAATAAGTTTGCTGTATGAGAAGTGTAAGATATTGAAGTATGTTCTAATAGAAAAAAGGAAATCAGCGGGGGGAGGGGAATTGGTCAACAACTATTGTCTGTTTTCTTTATGTGCTTTGGTTTTGGCTTTAAAGAGAAGATATTTTAACATTTTCAAGAATTAATTACTGGTATCAGCGATAGTCCTTGAAAGCAGGGAAATGACCTTGAGTTTGTCTCTCCAGTGTTCTGTATGAGCCATGTTATCGTACCTATAACCAAACATGCAGTCCATGTCATAGCTTGATTTATATTGTCGTCTGTTTCCATACTTGGTTGGTGTTTCATTGCTTGGCCTGTTTATCAGTTAGTCGCATACTTGTCTATAATAAGTCTCTAATGAGCACAAGAATGAAGATGCTGTGTGAATTAAGGAATAAATATTTGTATATGATTTTGACTCAGCATGCATACTCGGAGTCCATTAGGTTACATACAAGTAAATGTTTATGTTTCGCTCAAAAGCTTGTATTTACCATTATTACCTGTTCCTCAGTTTCTTAAAAAACAACATCTGATGTAGAACAAAGATCATGTTATAATTATAATGAAGTTAATATGTTTGTGGCTTTGTGCCGAATACAATTGTAGGTGTAACTTGACGAGCTAGATTTTGTATTAAAATAAGTAACAGACAAGTGGATACAGACACCTGTTGTGCTCTTGCTAGTGGCTGTATATGTCCTATCTTCCCTCAAATGTAGACAAGTTTGTTGTAAAGTTTTGCATCTCTTGACATGTGTATTTTAAACCTTTTTGTTTTAGCTCACCTGCCACAAAGTGACATGGTGAGCTTTTGTGATTACGAATCGTCCGTCATTGTCAATAATTTGCTTGTGTAGACACTAGAGGTCACTATTTTGGCCTCATCTTTATGAAACTTGGTCACAATGATCATCTCAACAAAATCTAGACAAGTTTACTTTAATATGAGGTCATCTGGGGTAAAAACTAGGTCACAAGGTCAAATCATAGAAAAACCTTGTCTAAATCACCTGAAGTAACAATTTTGGCTTGATCTCTATGAAACTTGGTCTCAATGAACATCTCAACACAATCTAGGTCAAGTTCGAAATTGTGTCATCTGGGGTAAATAAAATATGTCCTGTACCAACCATGACGGCAAATTATACCAATCTGGCCTTGACCCCTGGGGTCACTTGTTATAGTCATACAGAAAAAGCTTTAAAGCAGTGGCCAACTTTTGTATGGTTCATGAATTCCAGATTTAAATGAGCATTTTTCACTCAGGTGAGCGACATGTTGCCGTCAGAAGCCACTTACCTATGTGCAAATTACTTACAACAGTTATTATCCTACAAAACATTGTAACATGATCATCATTTAGTTATCAAGGTATTTCTTTGGAATGCTTATTTCCTTATAGTTTGCTATGTTGAATTAATCAGTAAATCAGTCCCCTTTGGTATTTGGATGGTATATACAAATTACATGTGGTGATTGGTATTGTCCCAACTAGTCTGAAACAAGTGTTTACCGCCTTTATCATTCACTCTTGATGACTGCTTCATCAATTTCTATCTAGTACATGTACATCAGTGACTTCTTGCTGTACAGTTATACATGTATAGCCGCGGCCGTGGTTTGTGTGCTTGATTTGTAAGCTGGTGACCCAGGTTTGATTCCTGGTCGTGGCAGGTCATACCCTTATATGACAATTTGACAACAATGTTGATTTTCCTTCACATGTGGAGAAATTGCTGGTTCCTTGTGAAAGGATAAGTTATTACTGGTTATAATACAGTCCAGTAAAACTGATCAGGTGAGTCAGCCATAATATATATCTGAAAAATGGTTGAGAAACAGGATTAAACTTAAAAAACAAGATCTCAGCAAATATGAAACAAATACTACCGGTAGTACTACTTTAATCACTCACTCTTGATGACGGCTTCCTCAGTTTCTATCTAGTACATAAATGACTGTTTGCTGTACATGTACACATGTATAGCCGCGGCCGTGGTTTGTGTGCTTGATTTAATTCCCGGTTGTGGCAGGCATACAATGTACCCTTCTATGGCAATTTGACAACAATGTGGATTTTCATACTCCTCTATGACAAAATAACAAAAATGTTGATTTTCCTCCACATGTGGAGAAGTTGCTGGTTTCTTCAGGCCTAGACACTAACTATTTTGGCCACTGGTCCGACAGGGCAAAAGCGCCCAATTTGTAAATAGGTCAGTTACTGGTCCTCCAGAATTTTCACTGGTCCGCTGTTAGTGTCGAGCCCTGTTCTTGTGGTAGGGTAAATTTGTAAGTTAGTATTGGTTTGGATAAAGTCCAGAAAACCGGTTAGGTGAATCAGCCACAATATATAACTGAAAACTGGTTGAGAAACAGCATTTAACCTGAATAAACCACTACTTACTACTTTTATCTATCATGCTTGATGATGCTTCCTCAGTTTCTTTCAAGTACATCAATGACTACTTTATATGCTTAAACTTGGAAGGGGTTATATATAGGAGTTATTTTACTGTAAGTCATGTGCTAGGCTAGTGCGTCTTTTTTATTTAAAAAAAAAAATCTGCAGCTTTCAAGACATCACCATCAAATGTGTCAATTTCAGAGTTGTTGCCCCTTAAACTATCTGACTTTAGAGCTAGCTTTAGCTTTGGATAAGTGTACACAGTGGAACAATCATATTGGCTCAATTTAAATCCATAATTTCAGGACAAGGGTCTTACCCATTTTAACGCTTCAATTTTGAAATGTCAAATATTCCTTCTGCTCTCATGTTTTTAAAACTATATTGATCTTAATAAGGAAAATAACATGAGTGATGAATAACAGCACTAATTTAGTCAAATATTTGTATGATTGTGTATTAAATTACTAATAATGTTATGTCATGAAAACCAACATCTTGTAAATATAACTTTTACAAGATAAGTTTTAGTCTGAAATATTATGAGGAAGTAAATTTAATATGCAAATGCCAAAAATCCAGTGAATGTCAGTGAATTATCTTATTCAATTGTGATGAGATTTTAGGACATTAGTCCAATTATTTTTGCTCCATCTGGACTTGTTCACATGAACAAAAGAACTACTTTAAGAAGTAGAATAGTAGTACAGTTTGGTTAGGGATATTTTGATTGCTTATAAATGAGTGGCAATATTGCTAAATACTAAGCCTGTTAAATACTAAACTGACATACTGAACTTGTTCTTACAGTTACACACCATTAATACACAAAATATATATCAATTATGTATTTTGCATTAATTTCAACCAAATAACTGTTTCATGGGGATATAATTTTCAAATATAGATATGCCATGTTAAATTTCACTACATTCAGTTCAACACTTCAGGTTGTCTGTCCGCCCGTCCGTCAGTATAAGCATTCTGGTGGACGCAACTACTCCAGTTAAACATAATTATAATTTTGTATTTTCAACAAGTCTATAAGTTATATCCAGAGCTAAATGGAATATGTGTATTTTGAATTGTTTTATTTTCATAGATGAGAAATAATGGATGAAGATTACAATTGTATTATATGGTGATTGTAAATATTTGTCTGTATAATCTTGATTTTGAAGAGTTGATACTAGGTTGGGTGAGAAATGTAGGTATTATGTTTAGTATTTGTATCTATCTATATATATTGGCCTGTTGTATATTTCAGAACAAGCAAGTAAGAAAGATATGAATGGTGGCAATACAGAGTTTAAAGGTTAGCTTACACAGAAATCACTCAATATCTAGCTTTTAGATCACCTGTCACACTGTGACCAGGAATTAGTGTTGTTTTATGTTGCATCAATATTTAATGGTGACGTAGCTTGTATATAAATAACAGAAAGCAAAACACATCTATAGTGACTGAATGAGCTTCCAATAGGAGTGAGCTTCGGTCAAAAGTTAGGTCACTAAGTCAGATTATTAAAAAACTTTGTGTTTGCTGAGCTTACAGGTGTAGCACCTCAGAGTTTGAATATACCTTTTTACCGGTAATATGGGTCAATGTAGACAGGTGAGCGACATAGGGTCATCTTGGCCTTCTTGTATATTTTGTCATTCATGAATTATTGACATCTGAAATATGCCGGGATCACCCTAAAATAGGCCTCTTCTTCATCCATTGTTTGGATAGGGAATGTTTTAGAGGCACTCTGTAAAACCTCATTTATAAGACCACCATTGAAACTCTTGAAAACATTTGGGATTTAGTCATGTTGAAAAATCATGATCTACTTACTTAAATATTGCTTGATATGGCTATGCTTGACAACAAGTACTGTACAACTCTTGAGAGTAACAACCATTGGGAAACTCCACCAAACTTGTCGAGCATAGCCTTTATTTGCCAGTCAGCTTTCTGCTGAAATATGACAGGCATGTGACTGCCTCCACCCGTATTTGAACCTGGGTCGCCAGATTAGACAGTAAGGGCACTAACAATTGAGCTATGGAGGCACACATACAGAGGTTGTTGCTCTTGGAAGGTAAAATGTATGATTATGTTGCTTCAGAGATTTTGTTGCTCTAATAGTCTATGGAGGGTAACTCATGAGAGGTTGCTCTGTAGTTCATTCCATAGGACTCACTTCTTCAATAGAACCTCTGTATTTATAACTGATTATTGTTAGTTGTTAGTACATGATGTATGATGTGTTAGTACATGATGTATGATGTGTAAGTACATGATGTATGATGTGTTAGTACATGATGTATGATGTGTTAGTACAGGATGTATGATGTGTTAGTACATGATGTATGATGTGTTAGTACATGATGTATGATGTGTTAGTACATGATGTATGATGTGTTAGTACAGGATGTATGATTTGTTAGTACAGGATGTATGATGTGTTAGTACATGATGTATGATGTGTTAGTACATGATGTATGATGTGTTAGTACATGATGTATGATTTGTTAGTACAGGATGTATGATGTGTTAGTACATGATGTATGATGTGTTAGTTCAATCATGATGTATGATGTGTTAGTACAATCATGATGTATGATGTGTTAGTACATGATGTATGATTTGTTAGTACATGATGTATGATGTGTTAGTACATGATGTATGATGTGTTAGTACATGATGTATGATGTGTTAGTACATGATGTATGATTTGTTAGTACAGGATGTATGATGTGTTAGTACATGATGTATGATGTGTTAGTACAATCATGATGTATGATGTGTTAGTACAATCATGATGTATGATGTGTTAGTACAATCATGATGTATGATGTGTTAGTACATCATGATGTATGATGTGTTAGTACATGATGTATGATGTGTTAGTACATCATGATGTATGATGTGTTAGTACATGATGTATGATGTGTTAGTACAGGATGTATGATGTGTTAGTACATGATGTATGATGTGTTAGTACATGATGTATGATGTGTTAGTACATGATGTATGATGTGTTAGTACATGATGTATGATGTGTTAGTACATGATGATGTATGATGTGTTAGTACATGATGTATGATGTGTTAGTACATGATGTATGATGTGTTAGTACATGATGTATGATGTGTTAGTACAGGATGTATGATGTGTAAGTACATGATGTATGATGTGTTAGTACAGGATGTATGATGTGTTAGTACATGCTGTATGATGTGTTAGTACATGATGTATGATGTGTTAGTACAGGATGTATGATGTGTTAGTACATGATGTATGATGTGTTAGTACATGATGTATGATGTGTTAGTACAGGATGTATGATGTGTTAGTACAGGATGTATGATGTGTTAGTACAGGATGTATGATGTGTTAGTACATGATGTATGATGTGTTAGTACATGATGTATGATGTGTTAGTACATGATGTATGATGTGTTAGTACAATCATGATGTATGATGTGTTAGTACAGGATGTATGATGTGTTAGTACAGGATGTATGATGTGTTAGTACATGATGTATGATGTGTTAGTACATGATGTATGATGTGTTAGTACATGATGTATGATGTGTTAGTACATGATGTATGATGTGTTAGTACATGATGTATGATGTGTTAGTACAATCATGATGTATGATGTGTTAGTACATGATGTATGATGTGTTAGTACATCATGATGTATGATGTGTTAGTACATGATGTATGATGTGTTAGTACAGGATGTATGATGTGTTAGTACATGATGTATGATGTGTTAGTACAGGATGTATGATGTGTTAGTACATGATGTATGATGTGTTAGTAAATGATGTATGATGTGTTAGTACAATCATGATGTATGATGTGTTAGTACAGGATGTATGATGTGTTAGTACATCATGATGTATGATGTGTTAGTACATGATGTATGATGTGTTAGTACATGATGTATGATGTGTTAGTACATGATGTATGATGTGTTAGTACAGGATGTATGATGTGTTAGTACATGATGTATGATGTGTTAGTAAATGATGTATGATGTGTTAGTACAATCATGATGTATGATGTGTTAGTACATGATGTATGATGTGTTAGTACAGGATGTATGATGTGTTAGTACAGGATGTATGATGTGTTAGTACAGGATGTATGATGTGTTAGTACATGATGTATGATGTGTTAGTACAGGATGTATGATGTGTTAGTACAGGATGTATGATGTGTTAGTACATGGTGTATGATGTGTTAGTACATGATGTATGATGTGTTAGTACATGGTGTATGATGTGTTAGTACAATCATGATGTATGATGTGTTAGTACAATCATGATGTATGATGTGTTAGTACATGGTGTATGATGTGTTAGTACATCATGATGTATGATGTGTTAGTACAGGATGTATGATGTGTTAGTACATGATGTATGATGTGTTAGTACATGATGTATGATGTGTTAGTACATGATGTACGATGTGTTAGTACATGATGTATGATGTGTTAGTACATGATGTATGATGTGTTAGTACATGGTGTATGATGTGTTAGTACAGGATGTATGATGTGTTAGTACATGGTGTATGATGTGTTAGTACATGATGTATGATGTGTTAGTACATGATGTACGATGTGTTAGTACATGATGTATGATGTGTTAGTACATGATGTATGATGTGTTAGTACATGGTGTATGATGTGTTAGTACAGGATGTATGATGTGTTAGTACAGGATGTATGATGTGTTAGTACAGGATGTATGATGTGTTAGTACATGATGTATGATGTGTTAGTACAGGATGTATGATGTGTAAGTACATGATGTATGATGTGTTAGTACATGATGTATGATGTGTTAGTACATGATGTATGATGTGTTAGTACATGATGTATGATGTGTTAGTACAGGATGTATGATGTGTTAGTACAGGATGTATGATGTGTTAGTACATGATGTATGATGTGTTAGTACATGATGTATGATGTGTTAGTACATGATGTATGATGTGTTAGTACATGATGTATGATGTGTTAGTACATCATGATGTATGATGTGTTAGTACATGATGTACGATGTGTTAGTACATGATGTATGATGTGTTAGTACAGGATGTATGATGTGTTAGTACATGATGTATGATGTGTTAGTACATGATGTATGATGTGTTAGTACATGATGTATGATGTGTTAGTACATGATGTATGATGTGTTAGTACATGATGTATGATGTGTTAGTACATGATGTATGATGTGTTAGTACAGGATGTATGATGTGTAAGTACATGATGTGTAAGTACATGATGTATGATGTGTTAGTACAGGATGTATGATGTGTAAGTACATGATGTATGATGTGTTAGTACATGATGTATGATGTGTAAGTACATGATGTATGATGTGTTAGTACATGATGTATGATGTGTAAGTACATGATGTATGATGTGTTAGTACAGGATGTATGATGTGTTAGTACATGATGTATGATGTGTTAGTACAGGATGTATGATGTGTAAGTACATGATGTATGATGTGTTAGTACAGGATGTATGATGTGTTAGTACATGATGTATGATGTGTTAGTACAGGATGTATGATGTGTTAGTACATGATGATGTATGATGTGTTAGTACATGATGTATGATGTGTTAGTACATGATGTATGATGTGTTAGTACAGGATGTATGATGTGTTAGTGCAGGATGTATGATGTGTTAGTGCAGGATGTATGATGTGTTAGTACATGATGTATGATGTGTTAGTACATGATGTATGATGTGTTAGTACATGATGTATGATGTGTTAGTACATGATGTATGATGTGTTAGTACATGATGTATGATGTGTTAGTACATGATGTATGATGTGTTAGTACATGATGTATGATGTGTTAGTACATGATGATGTATGATGTGTTAGTGCAGGATGTATGATGTGTTAGTGCAGGATGTATGATGTGTTAGTGCAGGATGTATGATGTGTTAGTACATGATGATGTATTATATCTTTACAGGAAGTGATGTGCTTGAGTCAAGAATTGCTACAATGTTGCCTAGTTTAGCAAAAGGTAACAGTTCTATCGGAGGATTGGTTGGTGGACCAAGCGCTAGTCAGCCACCTGACATCTATGCTGCCGCTCCTAAATCTACCATACATGTACCAGACGTGTATACTCCGCCTCCCAGACCCGATGTGTATACTCCACCTTCCAGACCCGAGGTGTATACGCCACCTCCGAGACCTGAGGTGTACACACCACCTCCCAGAGTGGATCCCTCAGTCCCGCCACCTGTGGTAGAACAGAGGACTACATCTGTAGAAGACAACGGATCGTCTACACCAGTAATGGATGAACCAGAAGACAAAGAACCGACTCCTCCTCCAAAACCTGCACCGGAGAAGAAACCTGAAACAAAGACGAAGACCAATCCTATAGACTTTCTAAGTCAGCTACTGACAAAGACGAGTAGTTCATCATCTAGTTCTAACTTCTTACAAACATTGTCACTGTTAACAAACACAGTAAAGACTCAGTATCAGAAGCAGGAGAGTGAGAGTGCAGATGTACCGAAACCTGAAGACGATGCCAAGCCACCATCACCAACGTTTACACCTGGATCCACACAGTCAGTGTCAGCTGAGTTCACTGGTGTACCACCACCTGTACCTAGTACACAAGCTAGTACTGGATGGACTGGATGGAAACAAGCTAACACAGCACAGCCTGATCCCTCCTCACCACCTATAATATCTCAGACTAAACCTACTGAGCTGCCCCATCAACCCCATCAACCTCCCCTACCACAGATTCCCTTACCTCCGGCGGAATCATTAAATCCTCAGCCATATGGTGTACAGCCTCCATCACCTCAGGACTTCTCACTCCCCCCTCCCAACATGAGACCGGGTGTGTCTCAATCCTTCATGAACCCTCCTCCCCCTAGACCTCCTCCTCCCAGTTCATCAACATTTCTCCAGGTATCTAGCACACCGACGTTCTCTAGTCAACCAATGGTATTATCAACAGTGCCTCCTACAAACTTATCTACTCCAGGACCACGTCCAGTGTTTAATCCTGCTGTGCCATATGGCATGGCTCCCCCTGGATCTGATCCGAACATGACTAGACCACCCCCACCTGTTTCAAATCAGAACCAGCCTGGACCAGGTTTCATGCCTAGGGATCCTTCATGGCAACCCCCGAGACCCCCTGGCCTCCCGCCACCAGTTTCTGAGGCTATTCAATTTAACCAATTTGCAGGCCCTCCTCCCCCTCCTGACTCAAGAATACCCCCTCCTTGGCAACCTGACAGACCAGAAAATCAACCCAGAAATAATGGTAATGCTTACAATAATCAAATAACATCAGTTCCGTCTCAGCGACCAGAGTGGAATAGTCAAAGTTCCTCAAGGTTTGAAGAACAGAATTGGGAAGGGGGCAATGAGAACCAGTCGACGGGGTATCATCATCCGTGGGACGAGCCACAGAATTACGATGAAGACGACGATGATGCAGACTTTGCTGATGAAATCCTTGAGACTACTCTCCCGACTACTCCGAAAAGTATTTTACGAAACAACAGGAAATCTTCACTAAGGGAGGTAACCTTGGTTGAAGAAAGCAGTAGTTCTAGTGTAGCAAATGTGACCGCCCCCGTTGTTTCTGAACCCCCAAAATATATGCCCGTAATTCCACAGGCACGCGAACAGAAACCTGTTGGCATTTTGAAAAGGCCACCATCTGAAGCTCCTGCTAGCAATAGTGATAATACGCAGTCTGAATTTATAAACATTCTTAAACAAAAATCTGGTGCTACTAGTAACTTGCCAGAACCTTCTGTAAACAGGAACTTGACAGATATCCCTTCACTGTTAGCTGGACACGGTACACAGATCAGTACTATAGGTGTGTTAGGTAACTCAGGTCGTCCAGCGTCGGTGAAATCTGATGACATGGAGTTAGACAATGAGGACCAGCAAGAACATACTGCAACTAGTGCAAATAATTGGGCCGCTGATGAACGATGGGATGATCATGCACACAATAACCGTCGGGACTTTGATCGTCCTGATGATCGTCCTGATTTCAATAATTCCCAACCTCCTCATTGGCAAGATCATCAGAATAGACCTTGGCGTTCTAGATCCCCTAGCCATGATCGAGGTGGTTTTCATCCACGAGGTGGTTTCCCCCCTCCTCCACCTTTATTCCCGGACAATTTCAGGGGTCCATCTCCTGCTAAGAGACCATATTTTCCACCTCGACCCAGGAACCCTTACTATAGGTATTGATTTGTGTTCTATTTTAAATTAGATATCAAATTTCCACATTGGAAATCTTGTATAGCATTTATATCATGCCACTTTCATTGCTACTTCAACTATGTTAGTGATCAATCATGTTTTCAAATGTCTACAGTCAGTGTCATAATGGCTAGGTTTTATCTGCAACATTATTGTTATCAGTTACATGTTCACTGTTTTTCCTTATCAGTAAAGCAAGTCACATTAAACTTCGATTTTTGAAGCAAAATTTTAATTGAATCTTCTTGTATGTAAAACTGGTACTGATTTGTTTATATCAATACTATGCATTTAGAATGAGGAGCATAATTTCTGTGACCATGATGACACTGTTATCTCAAATATGTCCTTCATATTATGCATGTTCTGGTTAGAGACACAGTTACTCTGGTGGAGTAAACTGGCTACTTCACTTAAGGAATATACTGTTCAAATGAAAAAATTTACTGTCACAAAAATTACGAATTTCCAAACCAGGGTTTTTAGTCCCCTACCGGTGTTTGACCGAGGAGACTATAGGTTTGCCCTCCGCCCGTCAGTCTGTCCGTCAAAATATCTGGATCCTGACATAACTCAAACACTTTCCAAGCTAGGTTTATGAAACTTGGTATATGGATAGGGGGCAATAAGGGGATAATGCATGTCCAAAAATATTGAGATTCCGACCAAAATTGTGGTTACTATGGCAACAGAAACATTGAAAATGGCTTAAAACCGGTAGGGGACTTCTGTATTGCTTGCAATTCTTAGTTACTTGTTGTTTGACGTATGTGAAGAACTCGTGTACATGTACTAATTATTGACATCAGTAATATAGGAGCTTCTGTCATACTTGTGTGTAAATATGTTCAGTCAAACTGTCAAGTGTATGATTTTATACAATAACAAGAAAATCTCTCTCAACAGTCACTTCGTTAACTAGTCAGCCATGTTAAAGTTTTCACTGAGTGATATCCGATATGTGTTGTGTGTTACTTGTTATGAAATCATTATTTTTAACGGAGACATAATACATGTATATAGGGCACCTGATGCAGTTAACTGTTAGTTATGTACGATATAAGGCAGCATGTATGTTGTACAGTTCTTGTATTATTTTACAAGTTTGAAGTAATGTAGACAGAAAATCCCAATCGTCAATGTTGAGGAAATGGTACATTTTGTGTACTCATTTTCCAAAAAATTGTTAAATATTTGCTGGTATTTGAATGCTAGTACATCATCACTTTACATGTCATCTAGTTTGTTCATGTATCTAGATTAAAACTATATTGTGTTTTAAGTCATGAAAGCCTGATACTCAAGTTGTAAGTTATCTCATTGAATGTAGCTAAAGAGTCGGTCAAACAGTATTGTTAGCTTATCATGGTTAATATTGCACTCATTTCTGTATAGAAAAAAAACACTTAACAGTTTCATCTTGCGACAAAACAAACATTACTGGTGACCATTGTTTAATGGTTTAAGTGTTATGATTGTTTTAAGACTCAATATATTCTTTTTGTGCCAGAGTTATTATTGCAAAATAGATTTTTTTACAAATCTGCAAGGAAGTATTTGGTGACAAGTAATTACTGATAGAGAATTATGCTGTAGTCAATCCATTCAAAGAGGAGTAATAAACTATGGCACCAGACCAACAAATGCATTCATATAATTATTGCCTTCTGAAAAATTTCTTACTTTATCTTACATGTGATCGTACCATATCATAAAAGGACAGCAGTGTGTAGTTCATGAGTTACATTACGTAACAACTTAGTGAATACTCGGTGAATACAATTTTTAGATTTTATTGATATTTTGTTGTTGGTAGAAATCAATAAAAAAAACTGTTTTAATATGTTGCATAAAAAATTGCAGATTTGTTATAGATTGTACATTTTGTATGGTGGAGCTCATTCTGCAAATAAAATGTGAATTTGTTGTATTTTTCCTTCCAGTTTCAGTGAATGCAGATAACCAGTACTATGATTTCATGATTCTGATTTTCAGTCACCGGGTGGCAATCAACATCACAATGATAGAAGTATGTTGTAGTGGTTAATTATCACACACTGTTACTCACCTAGAAAGTTTCCAAAACCTCTCCGAGTAATGTTGGGACCCAGCTGATGAACGTAGAGCAAAATTATAGTCCCTCCGGGGAAAACACTTGTAGGGGACTAAAAATCAACATGTTGCAACCTGTTCATGTACCAGCTCTCATGATACATAATGAGGTGGTTCACTACACTGTTGACTGGTGACTGGTTCAGCTCTAAATATCATCGTTTTTCTGGGGATTACAAAAGGAGACAGGTTTTGGTGTTTATATTTCCGATTAAGCTTGCATACTCGGGATTTAGTGCCTAGGCTCCTATCTCTATGTAGTCTGATGGAAAGTAACTGCATTTGTAATATGTTAGGAGCATTAGAATTGATAAGGACAAAAAAAGTTTATGTTTATACTTCATTGCATTTGCCTGCCTTCTGTGAATGTGTGAACTTCAAACTTGACAAAATCAAACAGGAATGGACATACAACAACAACATGACTTCTATAAGAAATAAAATCTTTAATCAATGATAATGGAATGCTTTTTTATCACAAAAATATAAGTGATAGAATAATGTTATATCACAATTGCCAAATTGATATAAAATCTGGATTTGTTAGTGTTACACACTTCAACATGATGCTACAAATAGACGCAAATGATCAACAAATGGACGCAAACAACATGATGTTACAAATGGACGCAAATAAATGTAAAATGGAATCCGGGATATACAGGTAAATAAAAATAACAAAATACACAAAATGTTAGTCTTTGGAGCATTAACTTGATACAAAACCATTTATGAAAAAAGCTAGGCATATAAAGTGCACCAATATAGCTCGATATATAATGAAAAAAAAGAAGATTTTGGTTGCCAAAGTTCAAATACCTGAAAAAATGAGCACATGACAACTACAAATGAGAGCGCCGAGTCACATGGAACCCAAATTGTTCAAACCTATTTTATCATGGTATACAAAGCAAGTTATATAGTCGACGGTGCATGCTAATGGTCTGATTCGAGTTGATTAAGCTGTAAGTCAATGATCAATTGATCATGATTCAATAAGCAGCAAACAAAGAAACAAAACTATTCTTAATACAAAATAAGCCTTTATTTATATAAAATTTGTTGCAAAATGATTGAGCAAAGCCAAGTTTGATAATAATGGTCACTTTTATGAGATTCAGTTTCTTTTCAAATGTTTACTGCGATAGCTAAGAAAGGACTCCAGATTTTCCCTTGCCTGTCGTATTTTAAAGGGATACAGCTCTGGAAGTCATGACTATTTCATTGACTGGGTCGTCGCATCAAACAGTATTAATTTTAGTCATGATAATGTGTTTTATCACCAAACCACTAGTGAATGCCAATGGCTCACTATCAATTTGGTCCTACTAAACTAAAGGAGCTCGCCTAACCACCAAACCATTTATAGAAATACACTACCTCAGCCTCTAAGCTGACATACTAGGCATCAATAAAAATTCATGTTGATGAGAAAAGTTCTATTACAACTCAACGGCTATCAGTGAATAGAATAAATTTAAACTTGAATATAAAAATAACCCCATTCCCAAACATATGTACAACATTTGCTTTAGTATTCATACTTTGGTAAATACAAGGATTAGTAAAATTAACTCATTAGTTAACCTGTCACAGAGTGACAAGACTAGTTTTTGTTTTATTAATGTTTTAGAATAAATATCTTTTGTCAAGTATATTTGTTGAATGTAACACAAAAAGTTTACAACATAGAACAAGTTTACAACACAAGCTTTCTGCAAATTTATATTGAACCACAATGAGGTTCAGCAGAAATTAATGACAGATTTAATAGTAACACCCAGTCATACAACAATACAAAAATGTATGATGAACACAATCTGACAAATGTTGTCCTGCGTAAGTAAACCATTCACATGAAGTGAAATCCTGAAGCATCCCAAAATGTTGGTTCAAAATTGAGATTATGCTGTTTAAACAAATATTAAACTATAGACTGTGACAATTTGTTTATATTTGAGTCAGATCTTAGAAATATTGTTACAATATGTGACAATATTTGAGCTGAATATTACTCGGTAGCCCAAATTGATATTGCAATTAAAATGGCACTACAAGTGTTAACAAGGAAGTTGGGTAAAGGCTTCTTATCTTGTATACTGACTCACACACTGTCTGATTACTTTCAGTTACCAATACATACTGGGTAAATTTTTTCGTGTATCTAATATTGTGATTCATCAAGCAAATCTATGGGAAAGTCCCCGGTTCTAATTAGAGGCCGTCCTTAAAAGAATGTTTGTTTGAGGTAACGCTACCTACCCATCGAAATGCCCCCCCCCCACTCAATTTTTTTCAGCCCATCTTTCTCCTTATATAACTATATCGACCCAAATGTTTTTACATGTTCCCCAAAAAATATTTCTATACAAAAAAATAATAAAATTTGACATACTTACCCACCTTAAAAATCTTGGGTCGCGTTACTGCAAACCACTTTTAAGGACAGCCTGATGCATTGCAGTATTTCAACTACACGTAGAAAGTTTTTGACACAAAAACCGTATATCTTTCAAAAATGGCCATAACTTCGACAAAATTAATCCAACCTAGAATTTCTGACAATAGGCACAACTTGGCTTGGTACCAACTATTTATGTGAAGTTTCATTGAAATCCAACCAGTGGTTAAGGAGAACATGCATGGACAAACTTTTTGACATCCAGACCAGGGCTCCTTAAATTCCAGATTAATTTGGAATTCCGAATTTGCTGCACTTGAAATAATGAACTTGTCGGCAGAAAATAAAAGTTATTTGATGAAAAAAATACCGTATTGACTGAGTTATGGTCTTTGGAAATTTTATATGCTAAATTTTGACAATAGAACAATGTTTGAAACAGAGTTTTGATGTAGGTAGGTGTGCTAATGGCACACGAAACGGACTTGCGTCTTATTTTCAGGATTGGGCATTATGTCTCAATAGAATCCCTGCCAGTCAGACATCCAGCACAAAATCAATCAAATGGGAGACAAAATTCCTTTCAGCATTATAGTTCCATCACAATTCTTCATGCTTTAAATCTTCTTTCGACTTCTCCTTATCTTTTGTGTCATCTTCATTAACAAATACCGGTACTACATTCTCTGTAATGTCTGAATCAAGGTCCTCAGATCTTAACAACTCTTCATAATCTTTTAATAACTCTTCATAATTATCAGATAGAGCTTCAAGGTCATCAGATGCTGTAAGGTGGTCAGATGCCATTAAATCTTCATCATTAAATAGTGTGTCAATAGCATCGTCAATTTCCGCTTCAAAGAGATCCTGCTCACCCACAATGTCAGGAATCCCGGTGTCATCCATCATAAACTCATCTGCTACCTCTTCCTCAAACGTACCATGAAAACATTGAGGGAATTTCTGAACTATATCTTCCATTCTAAAACTGTAAAATTCTTCCCATGTAAGACGTTCATCTTTCTTCCAATTCAGCAGATTCCACATCTACAAGATATACAAACAATTTATAATGAAACTGAAGGGCTTTTGACAATGGGCACTCATTCATGTGAAGTTTCATTGAAATTAGACCAGTGTTTAAGTGCTTATATTGTCAACGCCATGTAACACTATTCAACATTTCTACAGAATTATGGCCCCTGATTGACTTGGCTAGTTATTATAGGCAAGGCTTCCACCGGGACATAAGCAATTACTGAACGCAGTCTTGTTTAAGAATGTTTTGAACCAACCAAAACTGCTTTCTAATTCAGGGAATCCAGTTTATACGCCTGACAACTACACCTTCCCATCATATGACAGACATCAATGCATTAAATAACATGTACCGGTACTTACATTGATAGCATCTTTTTCTTCATCACAACCACAATCTTGTATAAATCTTTCCTGACTTATGTCCTTCATATCGGCAAAAGTTGACAAAAATTCAGACCTGTAATATTATATATTGTTGCTGAGCATGAGGTTGTTAAATGTACCGTATAAAATATTGAAGATTAACATTGATACGGGCAATAACACTTTATTTAGAAGCCAAATGATAAAATAACTACTTCAGTAATAATGTTCTTTACTGATAAAATATATCATAGAATACAGCCAGTATATCTATGGTGTGTTGGAATTCCAAACAAATTATTGTCCCAGGAGTTTCAGTTGGAACAAAACCCTCCCACTTTTTGGACTTGCACATTATTTATCAAAATTATCTGATGTTTTTTTCACAGAGGTATTGTGAGTTAAGTAGTGATTATTGTGGTAGCAAGTCGCAACTCTTCACATGTACATGTACAGTCATACATTTCTGTAACAAAATGTTGTGATGATAGTTATTAATGTAGCCACTAGTAAAGTCCTACCTGAGCTGTTCATTGGGAGAAGCAACTGAGAACTGTGACATTGGCAGACTTTCTTTATTCACTGTTTTACAATCAGTTTGGTTAAACCACCATAGATGTGAGAACCACAGGTTGACAGCAAAGTTTCTACCAGCTGGTGAATATACATGATGGTACCATCTGCAAACAGAAATAACATTGTTAATTTGTATTACGTGGGTCCAATTCCCAGTCATAGCAGGTCAATTTGACAACAATGTTCAATTTCCTCTCCATGAGTAAAGTTGCTGGTTCCTTAGGGAAGGATAATTTAGTACTGGTTAGGACACAGTCTAACCATGATGGCCCCCATATCACTTACATGAGTGTTATTGCTTAAGTTTAATTAATGAAGGTTGAAGCACAAATGTAGTTCTTCGTGTGTCACAAGCCTTTTCTTTGATTTCACCTTGTGATTGAATTTCTGATCCCACATGACCCAGTTCTGAATTGGTCTTAAATTTTTTCGAGACAATCATTCTGACAAGATTCATAAAAATTGGAGTAAACTGGCCTTGATCTTATAATGTGGTGACCCAGTTTCTAATTTATCTAAGATTTCATGCATTAATGATTCTGACCAAGTTTCACAATGGTTGTTCAACAGTCTATTTAGCTTGTGAACTCAACAGGCAACAATGTATTTTTTTAGAGCTACTTCTAATGCTAAGGGCTAGCTATTTCTGGATCAAAGAGAGCATAGTAACTTGCAAATTCCAACCCCTAAATGCCAGGCATCCGGCGAAAAGATGCAAAATAACCATTGCTTAACGTTGTGTTAAAATGATAATAGTCCACCACAAATAAATAAAAATTGACAATCAAGTGCATTTCCAATGTCAATTTTTGTTCTGATACAAAATTACTTTTACTGCATAATTATACTCTTTCAATCTACACTAGAAACAAATGACCCGTCAATCATGCAGTGTTGATATTATCCATTTTTGTTTATATCGTTTCCACGTTATATTTACTTGTAGGGTATGTATACACAGTCTCCTTTCTCCATATTGATCTGATACCATGGTGCTTTCAGTATCCCAGGATACTGGTCCGGGTCTATATTTACCTGTATGGTATGTAAACACAGTCTCCTTTCTCCATATTGATTTGATACCACGGTGCTTTCAGTATCCCAGGATACTGGCCCGGGTCTATATTTACCTGTAGGGTATGTAAACACAGTCTCCATTCTCCATATTGATCTGATACCACGGTGCTTTCAGCATACCAGGATACTGGTCCGGGTCTATATTTACTTGTAGGGTATGTAAACACAGTCTCCTTTCTCCATATTGATTTGATACCACGGTGCTTTCAGTATCCCAGGATACTGGCCCGGGTCTATATTTACCTGTATGGTATGTAAACAGTCTCCTTTCTCCATATTGATCTGATACCACGGTGCTTTCAGCATACCAGGATACAGGTCCGGGTCTATATTTACCTGTATGGTATGTAAACACAGTCTCCTTTCTCAATGTTGATCTGATACCACGGTGCTTTCAGTATCCCAGGATACAGGTCCTGGTCTATATTTACCTGTATGGTATGTAAACACAGTCTCCTTTCTCCATATTGATCTGATACCACGGTGCTTTCAGTATCCCAGGATACAGGTCTGGGTCTACATCATCTACGTCTACCTGACTGTAAGAACCTTCCTCTACCCATCCAGTCTCTTCTATCAATGTACCGTGTTCCTATCAATATAAAATACCAACTTTATTCAGGGTGGCACAGCAGCAGAGTGGTTAGTGCTCTCGACTACCAATCCAGAGGTCCCCAGTTCAAATCTTGGCCGGGACATTGGAAATTTTAGAAAAGCTTTTCAGTGTTTCCCTACAAACTAGAGATGAACTGGTTGGTAACCCAGAGGTAGTCTCACTTGTATTTTCAAGAACCAAGGAGTCTATTCAGAAAGAACTAGGATGGCACACCCAGATTCTTTGAATCACACAAGTGTCACTTCCCACGAAGTTGGAGGACGTTGGCCGATCTGGATTGGAAAAGCTAAATGACCATGCACTTACAATTGTCTCAGTCAACTGCAAATGACAACTTTATCGTTGCTCCATGTTCCTATCAATACAACATTGATTTGATGGTGTTTTAAGGTGCATTAACAGCTAGGTTTTTCCAGCACGTTAACAAACAGTATGATGAGTTAAATTCTCCATTTGTAGTATCAATAGGGCCCAACTTAAAATATTCTTTGTTTCCCCATCCCGACCCTAGCAGATTTAGAATGAGTAGGTAGGTAGGGTAAATATTTTTTTTAATTGTTTCAGTATGATAGTTATTGGTTAAAGCATAAAAATAATGAAATTTAGAATTAACTCAAAGGTGAAAATCAACAATCCTTAATTTAATCGTAAGAAAGAAGCCAGTAAACAAAAAAATAAAATTTTCACTTCCAATTTTTAATAAAAAAAAATATTATTTTAATTTGGGCAATAAAATATTTTGGGTAGGGCCCTTTTTAATCGGGTAGGTAGGGGATGGGGAAATAAACACTATTTTATTTTAGGCCTAGTTACATAAGAAAAATATAAAATGCGGAAATGACGAGTGTAAATATGTTTAGCATACATTATGCAAATATATATTAATGGCTACATTGCCATCCAAACTTTAATTTTAAAGGGATTTTTAACAATTATTGACCCACCCAAGTGGTTAGCTAAAACTGATTGACCGACTGACCTACCTTGTCAATGAGAACAAGTTGTTTTTTACCATCCAACAAACAGTTAATATTATCCACCTGATCATAATGTAGAACTGACTTTGTTTCACCTCCAGAAAACCACAGAACAGCTTCCTGTATGTTGTGCTGGAATCCTCCACAATTCAAAGAATATGGCACCAGTACTTCATCTGTAAACATCATACATGTACATGTATCTAATCCGATGATATTCATTTATTCGTTCAGCAGCCCTGGTATTTTTCAGGTTTGTGCCAGATTTCAGGGTTTTTAATCCTGAATTTTCCTTCTTTGTTCATATTGACAAGTTTAGTTCAGGCTTTGAAAAAGAGATTTTCAGGCTTGAGAGTGATTCCTTATGACCAAGCCTAATATAATTGACTTGAGGACACATATAGTTTGCACATATAGTGGGATTTGTATATATAATGAATTTACAAAACTTGCTTATATTTTTTAATGCTACTGAACGCTAAACGTGTAAAATTCAAAATTTGTTTATTTCTCGACACGTGAAAACACGTGACCTACCTTGCCACATAGAGTGACCTACCTCGCCACACAGAGTGACCTACCTCGCCACACAGAGTGACCTACCTCGCCACACAGAGTGACCTACCTTGCCACACAGAGTGACCTACCTCGCCAGACAGAGTGACCTACCTCGCCACACAGAGTGACCTACCTCGCCACACAGAGTGACCTACCTTGCCACACAGAGTGACCTACCTCGCCACACAGAGTGACCTACCTCGCCACACAGAGTGACCTACCTCGCCACACAGGTGACCTACCTCGCCACACAGAGTGACCTACCTCGCCACACAGAGTGACCTACCTCGCCACACAGGTGAACTACCTCGCCACAGAGAGTGACCTACCTTGCCACACAGAGTGACCTACCTTGCCACACAGAGTGACCTTCCTCGCCTCACAGAGTGACCTACCTTGCAACACAAAGTGACCTACCTCGCCACACAGGTGACCTAACTCGCCACACAGAGTGACCTACCTCACCACACAGAGTGACCTACCTCGCCACACAGTTGACCTACCTGGCCACACAGAGTGACCCACCTCGCCTCACAGAGTGAACTACCTTGCAACACAAAGTGACCTACCTCGCCACACAGGTGACCTACCTCGCCACACAGAGTGACCTACCTCGCCTCACAGAGTGACCTACCTCGCCACACAGTTGACCTACCTCGCCACACAGAGTGACCTACCTCGCCACACAGAGTGACCTACCTCGCCACAGAGTGACCTACCTTGCCACACAGAGTGACCTACCTTGCAACACAGAGTGACCTACCTTGCCACACAGAGTGACCTACCTTGCAACACAGAGTGACCTACCTTGCCACACAGAGTGACCTACTTTGCAACACAGAGTGACCTACCTTGCCACACAGAGTGACCTACCTTGCCACACAGAGTGACCTACCTTGCAACACAGACTGACCTACATCACCACACAGAGTGACCTACCTTGCAACACAGAGTGACCTACCTTGCCACATAGAGTGACCTACCTCGCCACACAGAGTGACCTACCTCGCCACTCAGAGTGAACTACCTTGAGTGACCTACCTCGCCACACAGAGTGACCTACCTTGCCACACAGAGTGACCTACCTTGCAACACAGAGTGACCTACCTTGCAACACAGAGTGACCTACATCACCACACAGAGTGACCTACCTCGACACACAGAGTGACCTACCTAGCCACACAGAGTGACCTACCTTGAGTGACCTACCTTGCCACACAGAGTGACCTACCTTGCCACACAGAGTGACCTACCTTGCAACACAGAGTGACCTACCTTGCAACACAGAGTGACCTACATCACCACACAGAGTGACCTACCTTGCAACACAGAGTGACCTACCTTGCAACACAGAGTGACCTACATCACCACACAGAGTGACCTACCATGACACACAGAGTGACCTACCTAGCCACACAGAGTGACCTACCTTGCCACACAAAGTGACCTACCTTGCAACACAGAGTGACCTACCTTGCCACACAGAGTGACCTACCTTGCCACACAAAGTGACCTACCTTGCAACACAGAGTGACCTACATCACCACACAGAGTGACCTACCTCGCCACACAGAGTGACCTACCTTGCCACACAGAGTGACCTACCTCGACACACAGAGTGACCTACCTTGCCACACAGAGTGACCTACCTTGCCACACAGAGTGACCTACCTTGCAACACAGAGTGACCTACCTTGCCACACAGTGACCTACCTTGCAACACAGAGTGACCTACCTTGCCACATAGAGTGACCTACCTTGCAACACAGAGTGACCTACCTTGCCACACAGAGTGACCTACCTTGCAACACAGAGTGACCTACCTTGCCACACAGTGACCTACCTTGCAACACAGAGTGACCTACCTTGCCACATAGAGTGACCTACCTTGCAACACAGAGTGACCTACCTTGCAACACAGAGTGACCTACCTTGCCACACAGAGTGACCTACTTTGCAACACAGAGTGACCTACCTTGCCACACAGAGTGACCTACCTTGCCACACAGAGTGACCTACCTTGCAACACAGACTGACCTACATCACCACACAGAGTGACCTACCTTGCAACACAGAGTGACCTACCTTGCCACATAGAGTGACCTACCTCGCCACACAGAGTGACCTACCTCGCCACTCAGAGTGAACTACCTTGAGTGACCTACCTCGCCACACAGAGTGACCTACCTTGCCACACAGAGTGACCTACCTTGCAACACAGAGTGACCTACCTTGCAACACAGAGTGACCTACATCACCACACAGAGTGACCTACCTTGCAACACAGAGTGACCTACCTTGCAACACAGAGTGACCTACATCACCACACAGAGTGACCTACCATGACACACAGAGTGACCTACCTAGCCACACAGAGTGACCTACCTTGCCACACAAAGTGACCTACCTTGCAACACAGAGTGACCTACCTTGCCACACAGAGTGACCTACCTTGCCACACAAAGTGACCTACCTTGCAACACAGAGTGACCTACATCACCACACAGAGTGACCTACCTCGCCACACAGAGTGACCTACCTTGCCACACAGAGTGACCTACCTCGACACACAGAGTGACCTACCTTGCCACACAGAGTGACCTACATCACCACACAGAGTGACCTACCTTGCAACACAGAGTGACCTACCTTGCCACACAGTGACCTACCTTGCAACACAGAGTGACCTACCTTGCCACATAGAGTGACCTACCTTGCAACACAGAGTGACCTACCTTGCCACACAGAGTGACCTACCTTGCAACACAGAGTGACCTACCTTGCCACACAGTGACCTACCTTGCAACACAGAGTGACCTACCTTGCCACATAGAGTGACCTACCTTGCAACACAGAGTGACCTACCTTGCCACATAGAGTGACCTACCTCGCCACACAGAGTGACCTACCTTGCCACACAGAGTGACCTACCTTGCAACACAGAGTGACCTACCTTGCCACACAGAGTGACCTACCTTGCAACACAGAGTGACCTACCTTGCTACACAGTGACCTACCTTGCAACACAGAGTGACCTACCTTGCCACATAGAGTGACCTACCTTGCAACACAGAGTGACCTACCTTGCCACATAGAGTGACCTACCTCGCCACACAGAGTGACCTACCTTGCCACACAGAGTGACCTACCTTGCAACACAGAGTGACCTACCTTGCCACACAGAGTGACCTACCTTGCAACACAGAGTGACCTACCTTGCCACACAGAGTGACCTACCTTGCAACACAGAGTGACCTACCTTGCCACACAGAGTGACCTACCTTGCAACACAGAGTGACCTACCTTGCAACACAGAGTGACCTACCTTGCATAGTCTCAGGTACAGTATGAACCATGTAGAGATCACTGTTGTTGTAGATTTTGATGAAGTTTGACAGTGTTAGTTCAAGACTTCCATCTTCCCGATTTTCTTTCTTTCCTTTCTCAATATCCACTACTTCATTTCCATAATTTGACCTGTCAATATATGGACAGTTAGACAACATTTCAGTACTTTTCCCAAACTATACACTTATGATTATGTACATTTCAGCATAACTTGAGCAACTTTTTTGTAGTTGCTTAGGTGGTGCAATAGTTATTGCCGCAATTCCACCAGGTGAGGGCTCATATACAACTAGTATACTATATACAGTATATTTTATGGGGTAATTTTTTTGGCATACACTAATTGCATATTTTTATGGAATTTCCCCTTTAACTCATATAAGCACCAAACTGATGTGATCAAATCAATAATTAATTAAAAGACCACTGTTGATTTTATTTGTTCAGAAATATACTTTCAATTTTGTCCAATAAGGCTTGAACAAGCAGACTCAATATACATGTATGTAAGTCAATATTTCATAGATTACATTTTTCTGCAGTTATGTTACTCAGTTAGTTGTTATGTTGACTTTATTAAAATTTCTACCATCAACATGATGACTTATGTATATTTACCAAAAAACGGGTTTGTAAAAACTTACGTTAAATAGTTGTCTGTCCATTTTACAAATGCAGGATAGTCTGTCTCTCCAAGAACATTTTTCATCAGTAATGGTTTGCCAGGCTGTATAAAATGGTAGAACAATACTCCTGGGGGTGGAAACTTGCCAGCCAATACGGTAGCACTATGTGTGGGAGGTTTATGACTACCTAACTTCTTACAGTCTGTTTCTATGACCACCAGATTCAACACACACACCACAACTAACGAGACCCCATAAACTTTTCTAACGTCTTGCATCGTCAAAGTGTTTCTGTAGAAAAAAAATATTTCTTGTTGTTTTTCTATCACTAAGTTGTTTTAAATGAATTAAATCACACCAATTGTTCAACATTTTGTATAAAACAATGTATTACTGAATTTACTCAGAGATCAAGTTCAATGTCAACTTCTTGAGACAGCCAATCTCTGAACACACTGCAGCCTTTGCCCTCCAATTTGCAGGAAATTGGACTAGAACCCCCCAAGATTCCAAGGGATACAGTGACCAGAATGACCTTTCATCAAACAGTTGTCAGTTGTCAAGGTGTCATACATATATTCAGACTCATGGAGCATGGACTAGACAAGGGTGTCACATTGTCCCTACCATTAGGAAGGGGGCGAGGTGCTTAAGGGAAAGAACATTTTATGAAACCAAAGCGAAAATACAGCTTCTAATCTTCCTGTACTTTTAATATGTAATCTGCCAGATGAAGTATTGGATCGATGTATGTTAGCCATTTTCCATTTCATTATAACCAAATAGTTTGGACATTTAGCTGCCGATTTTTTTAAACAAACATTCTTTTGCTGCCATCATACATTAGAGAAAAATAAAACCAAAGGGTGTATGTGGCCATTTCTAGCTAGGACTACGATTCAAAAGCAATTTAATAATTTCGAGTTTGCCATTCTCTGTCTCCATGGACAAATGGTTAATACTGGTTATCAGACGCCTACCAGTCCAATGCATAGTATTGAATGACAGCAATGAGGTGGTACTGAGGTCATTGAAATGAAAGCAGTTCAAGAGACTTTTAACAAAAAGATCACAAAATAAATTAAAGACATGCAGCTGAACATCTTTATCTACATATTATTCCAATGATTATGAATAGTTAAAAGTACTTTATTTCTTTGTTCAATTAAGAATAAAGACAATTATTTCCTATAAATAAATTATAATAAATACAAGCTACCTGCCTTTAATGAAAATTGCAAAATAAATTAACGAGACTATAGCGTCAATCAGATAATACCACACATTTTCCCACTTGACTGATATAAGTATGTGATATGTGTAACCATCACCTTAGAAACCACTGGGTCTTATTCACTGTTTTGCCACTCTAATTTTTAGCCAATATTCAACTAGAAAATCATGATTGGATGGACGTTAACTTTACATATTTTTACTAAATCTTAATTGCTTTTTAATTGCTTTATAATTTGCTTGCAAAACCATTTGTGCAACAATCACCTCTTTTTTGTGTCCTGAAGGAAAAATGGTGCTCAGATACTAAGGTTTTAAGATAAGTAACCAGTACTTAAAGAGAAACAGGTTTTAAGATAAGTAACCAGTACTTAAAGAGAAACAGACTACGGTAATGAACTTTATCATCCAATTTATTCTATCCGAATATATATACAGTTGTATACAATTTCAGTACATGGCATGTTTCTGTTAATTTACGAATAAAATACTCAGTTAAAATACTTACTTTAACTAATTAAATCTCAAATATGCATCACCACATCACTGACAAGAAGAAAATCACTTTTAACAGCTGAATTAGTCGTGAATCAGAAATTCTTAGTTACTAGGTCAGACACATATAAATGCAAATGGTCAGATGCAAATAAATTTTGGGTATGGTGTAAATCCCAGTCTAACACGGTCTTAAACGGCTAACAGCAGTTACTTCCCCTTACTTTCAGTCACACAAATAGTTTATTAAAGAATAATACTTCTTAATAAAGATTCAATTAATATACATGCAACAGTTTGTATGAGTTTGTTTATTTCTCCCAAAGCATCTTCAGCTCATTCTCGTTCACCAGAGTATTCTTCGTCCGAAAGTCTGGGAACTTGACTAACCACTGATGTATGAGGATGCTTGAGCTGAGCTACAACACATCTCAAATACCTTGTTAGTAAATGCCCGCAAAAGGATTTTAACGAGTAAAGAAGTTGAAGGACAGGAATCCATCAACTGGAGAGTACGTCCCGGCTAGGATTCATATTGAGTCCTTGGTCACAGATGAGGTTTGGAGCAAGACAGCCTTTGCTCGAAAGTTGTTGCATCTAAAATGTTCCGGTATTTACAAATGAAATTAATTCTTTACTCCTGGCAGGCGTAGCTAGAGGTATTTGAATGTGTACGCAAGCAGAATAGGGCGGTTTGGGTGCCTGAAAAATTTTGTTGGCTAAAACGTCTCTGGTGCGTTCTGGCATGTTTTTTGCATTATCTATAAAATTCTTTTACTGATTAAACCAGGTTTTTTTGTTTGTATAGAGCTTTTTAAGTGTTTCTAAGAAATACTGAATATACTAAAGGCTTACCGCCCTTAGGGCTTAGGCATCAGTTTTTGTTGCATTTTTCGATCGTTTATTTTTTCACTTTTTGAGAAGCATGTGTACGCAGCTGTGTATTCTGCATACAAGTAGCTACGCACCTGCCTGGGACGGAGCCTGGACTGCAATGGTGTTGTGGAACACAATCTAGAGTTGAGATGTCTGTGATGGTGGTTGGTAGTCTATTCCTGTCCTGAATAGTTCTCGGGAAGAAAGAATGCTTATATACGGAGGCGTTGGCATGTGGTACTTATATTTTTGGGAGACTGGACTCAAAATCAGCATCATAAGACTGGAACATTATTCTAAGTTTTATTCAGAGCAAAAGACGCAAGTTTTGTCCCTGAATCACCTGTATTCATACTATATAGTAAGGTGTACATTTAATATATATAGTATTACCACAGCCGGTTTAAGTGCCGTGTGGCAGCTGTAGTCTGTTTTTTCATTTAATTACCTCCCTTTATTGGAATAAGCTAACCGCAGTAGCAAGGTTACTTGAAATATCCTGTTCTTGGGCGATACAGTAGACACCTTCTCCTGCGTAGGCAGCTAGACATGGCTGCCATATCTATATGGCTTCAAATTGTCTAAGCATGTACAGTATGTAATTACCATCAATGACAACTACCTCGTTTCCTTGAATGTAATACTTAAATCTGGTCCATATAGGTGGCAAAGTGGTTGAATGGGTAATGCTCTTGACAACAGATCGAGTGATGCATGGTTTAATCTCGGCAAGGGTAGAAATAACCATCAAAAGTAATATCATATGGCATGTCCATACACGGCCTGGACACAATGCTCACATTTATAACAATATAAAATAGAAACAAAGACTCATTCAGTATTACATTATTATTATTATTTCACAAAACATGTAAAACATACAAATATAAAATAAATTACAATCAATATATTGCTGTATAAAGTCATGTAAAAGTGCACACATTACAAAAAGACTACCTGAAAAACACTCATGACCAAAATTCAACAGGTTTTAAAATGTGACTCAAAATTTGGTAGGTTGTTATAGGCCTACATATATATATACCAGTGAGCATTGCAATGACATTGATGCCTTGTTGTCTGTGCTATATGTGATATTTGTTTGTCATATTATAATGTGCAATACATTCCATGTCATAGCCTGAGACTGACGACTATACATATACAAGCAAACTAGGGTTCTGGGGCGTACCAACCAAATTCAATATTTTTCCTATAACATTATCAGTCTAAAGGCACACAAATGTGAATATAGCATTTTTGTATCACCGCCTGAACACCTGCTTTTCCTCCAAAATAAAAACAGTTTAATTGCATTAAGTAACAGGGTTGTCACTAAGAGGCGGCTGTAGACCAAAATCTCTGTTTCAACTGCAACTATGGCTGCCTCAAAGCTAAGACAATCAAGTTAAACATCTTTTAATTGATAATATAATTATCTTGGCTATCTGAAATTTAAAACAAGCCTGGTTAGCAAAATCTTAATGACAACCCTGAAGTTAATATACATGTATATTGTGTTATACTGTATTATCCATAGAATGATGCTTCTTCTTGAAACCTAGGTCCCAGTCAACTGAATCATGGCAGCTACAAGAACTTCTAAGTTCTTTCTACAGATCTTTGCCAGACAAACAGAAATGCATACCTGATATTTGTTGGGTACATCAACCAGTACAAGAAACTAACTAGATTTTGGTAAAAACAAGTAATGTAAAAGGAATTAAGGCTAGGAGACCAAGCAAGTGTTCAGAGAGCACAATTACATACCATGCATGTATTTTGTATACAATGCCTGCAGCTTAACTAGAGGGTTCTTGATTATTATCAGTTATTTACAAAAGTAAAGCAATTAAATTCATCTCAACAATCTGGACAAAAACCTGATCATTCTTATATTTCCTATTATCCCACTTTAATATCGTATTATATGCACAGTGATCAAATAACAATGTGTATTGTGTAGTTGTATTGACAAGTAACAAAATACATAACTACACAGTACATGCACAGTATAGAAAAGTCATATCCAGAAAGGTTAGGATTACTTAAAACATAATTCGAGCATCTATAGCCTTTATTTGCCAGTCAGCTGAAATATGGAAGGCATATGAGTGCCTCCACCTGTATTTGAACTCGGTCGCCATATTAGATGGCAAGCACGCTAACCATTGAGCTATGGAGGCAGACAGACTCATGTATAGTGTCAGATACCGTGTAATTATGTAATTTTTGTCGCTTCAAAAAATCTGCACAATACCAGCACAATTGTCTACTGAAATCAGTTCTACAACATTCATGTTTGTGAATGAAGTCAAGTTTATGAGAATATAAGAATATTCTGACATAAAACTGTGTAAGGAACCGGCCTCAAAGTGCAGCATTGGTCGATTTTACCACTGCTGGAAACCAATCAATCAGCGTTTGACAATTCGCTGGCTTCGAATTATAAAGTTGTACCTTATAAGACTCGTGCATATTTGAAATCTGCATCTCAAGATGCTTCTTATGAGCCTATTTTCATGAAATTCCAATAATGATAATGTTGACCAAACTGAAGTTTAAAAAGCTTGTTTTTCCATAAGTAAAGAGTATTTTTCAGAAAGTTTTTTCTTGTTTACTCAAAAAAATGATTTTGTACTTACAATCTTCTAATTCTAAGCCAGCGAATTGTCTCTAGAAACAATTTTACAACCATAGTAGATTATCACAGGTGGGAACACATAGGCAACTCATAAACAACATGTATATATATTTGCCTGTTTGTCGTAACAAGGTGGTATTTGGCTATAATTATACAATGTAGTAAGATACAACCTCGTTGCGCCAAAGGGACATATTGTCGATAGGATAAATACTCAGTGCAAAGTGTAAGTGTAAAGAGGGGTGTATCACATTGATATGTCAGATTCTCATGTATCAGATCTAACTAGGTATACAGATCTTATACTGTGTCATAACTAGGTCCGTCAAAAACTGTGTCACAATTTGATCCTTGCACTGCGTAACAGCTGAGTCTGTCTTAGACTGTGTCATAGCTCAGTACATCAGGGATGGTATTCACAAAGAATCTCAGTGGAAAATTTAAATATTTTTACTTATGTTAAAAATTTGTACTGCGCATATTTTCCCAAATTGAACAATGTTTTCTTTAATAGTTATTATTGTAGCTCTTTACATAATGCTTCAAACCTATGCCAAAAATCAATAATCTTGACTGTCACGTTTAGCTGATATACTATAGGAATTTTATGTTTTTACTAAAGTTTTTCTACTAAAATGCTTTGTGAATAACAGCCCAGGTCTTATACTGTTTCACAACTCAGTCTGCCTAAAAATAGACTGTGTCACAACGGGGTGCATCTCAGACTGTGTCACAACTCGGTCCATCTCAGACTGTGTCACAACTCTGTCCATCTTAGACTGTGTCACAACTCTGTCCATCTTAGACTCAGTCACAATACAGTCCATATTAGACTATGTCATAACTCGGTCCAAATATCAGATCTACCAAACGCTGGAGTTCTTACACGACTGAAATTATCTCCTGATGTAACTTCTGCTGTTGAACGCGGAGTGTTTTTATTTGGTGAACGAGTAACATTTGAAATAGACAAACTAGTTAGTGAACTAATTGCACTGTCTGGGGATTGAAAACTTCGAATGTTAGAACCACTTTGATTGGCTGACAGGTTTCGTGTGTCCTGTGTTGGTGTCAATTCTATCTGTCGGTTTATTTTTGTCGCTGATTGAGCTGGAGATCGGTTATACGTGGAAGAATTCGGTGTGGACTGAAATAGAGAAAGACACATATGAATACCAATACATATACAGGGCTGTATGACATTTATATAGATGTAATTCGGAATTCACAAGATTTCTGGTTGTGGTACAAATAACGTTGACCTTTAAAACCTTTGCTAATGTAATTGCAATTTGAATAAGTATTGCTTATTTCAATTATTCATAAATGAATATTTATTAAACTAAACCATGGATAACTGTATAAGTTGTTTGTACTGCAGTATCAGTGTGGAAAACCAGATTGCATTGCATTCTGGAGTAAATCTATTTAATAGTCAACATTTACTGTTAATGAGTAAAAAACCATCCAACAAAACTAAAACCTTATATAAATCTTCGGGAAATATAAATACTTGGCCATGGCCATAATTTCCTCACTAGAAATCCGGCTAAAACATAAAACTTATAAATTAATCAAATTGAATCATCGAACATTAATTAAAAGTCAGAAAAATTATGTTTATAGTATCTGATCCTCAAGTTTCCATCATAATAAATAATCATTTTACTTCGAAAATTCAACACAAATGCTAAAGGATTGCAACCTTTAAACCAGTTGAAATCAAAACTCCTTTCGTTTGTATTATACCCTTACTAGTTTCAAGCAAACTTAACGATTCTTTCATGAAATTATTAATAGAAGGGGTATGAGTGTAGGATAAACAGCTGGGTTACTGAAAAAGACCCAACAAACCATAAGTACACAGGAGAGATAAGGGGGTTGATAAATAAATACAGACATATACAAATGTACGCTGTTATACATTGGATGTCCGTGATTGTTCAATATCCTACACGTTATAAGCCATTGAGTGTAACTTTCATACTTTCAAAATTTCATGCTCATAAATTACATATGCATGCTTAAGTGAAAACTATGAAAAAAATATAGAAACAATATGGTTATGACAGACAATTGCAGACAATTTATACAATATAAACAAGAGGGCCCAAAGGGCCCTAGGTCGCTCACCTGTCGAACTTGACCTAGATTTTGTTGAGATGGTCATTGTGACCAAGTTTTATACAGATTAGGCCAATATTGTGACCTCTAGTGACTACACAAGGTTTTTATATGATTGACCTAATGACCTACTTTTTTACCCCAGATGACCCAATATCGAATTTGACCTAGATTTTGTTGAGATGATCATTGTGACTAAGTTTCTTCAAGATCAAGCCAAAACTGTGACCTCTAGTGACTACACAAGGTTTTTCTATTATTTGACCTTGTGACCTAGTTTTTTACCCCGGATCACCCAATATCAAACCTGATCTAGATTTTGTTGAGATGATCATTGTGACCGAGTTTCATAAAGATTAGACCAAAATTGTGACCTCTAGTGACTATGCAAGGTTTTTCTATGATTTGACAATGTGACCTAGTTTTTGACCCAAGATGACCCAATATCGCACTTGACCTAGATTTTGTTGTTATGATCATTGTAAACAAGTTTCGTAACGATCAGGTCAAAATTGTGACCTCTAGTGACTACGCAAGGTTTTTCTATGATTTGACCTTGCGACCTAGTTTTTGACCCCGGATGACCCAATATCAAACTTGACCTAGATTTTGTGACCTCTAGTGCCATACAGTTTCATAAAGATTAATTCAAAATTTTGACCTCTAGTGACTACACAAAGTTTTTCTATTATTTGACCTTGTGACCTAGTTTTTGACCCCGGATGACCCAATATCGAACTTGACCTAGATTTTGTTGAGATGATCATTGTGACCTAGTTTCATAAAGATTAATTCAAAATTTTGACCTCTAGTGACTACACAAAGTTTTTCTATGATTTGACCTTGTGACCTAGTTTTTGACCCCGGATGACCCAATATCGAACTTGACCTAGATTTTGTTAGGATGATCATTGTGACCAAGTTTCATAAATATTAAGTCAAAATTGTGACCTCTAGTGACTACACAAGGTTTTTCTATAATTTGACCTAGTGACCTAGTTTTTGACCCCAGATGACCCAATATCGAACTTGACCTAGATTTTGTGACCTCTAGTGCCATACAGTTTCATAAAGATTAATTCAAAATTTTGACCTCTAGTGACTACACAAAGTTTTTCTATTATTTGACCTTGTGACCTAGTTTTTGACCCCGGATGACCCAATATCGAACTTGACCTAGATTTTGTTGAGATGATCATTGTGACCTAGTTTCATAAAGATTAATTCAAAATTTTGACCTCTAGTGACTACACAAAGTTTTTCTATGATTTGACCTTGTGACCTAGTTTTTGACCCCGGATGACCCAATATCGAACTTGACCTAGATTTTGTTAGGATGATCATTGTGACCAAGTTTCATAAATATTAAGTCAAAATTGTGACCTCTAGTGACTACACAAGGTTTTTCTATAATTTGACCTAGTGACCTAGTTTTTGACCCCAGATGACCCAATATCGAACTTGGCCTAGATTTTGTTGAGATGATCATTGTGACCAAGTTTCATAAGGATTAGGCTAAAATTGTGACCTCTAGTGTCTACACAAGCCAATTGTTGACGGACAGACGGACGACGGACGGACGGACGAAGAGTGATCACAAAAGCTCACTCTGTCACTTTGTGACAGGTGAGCTAATTATAAAGTGTGCAAAAAAATTAGTAGTATGATCGGCAGCAATAACAGACAGGTAAACAATCATAATATAAAGTTACAATAAACTACACAGTAAAATAACTCTGGAAAACTGTTGCTTAGGAACAATTTTGCTAAGCAATAATTCCCTTAAAACAAATCCATGTGATATATTGGTACATTAAGGTTATAAAACAAACTAAAATATTACTGTGAAGTAGAATATTGACTAACAGGAAAACAGCAGTAGATGGCTGTGGCATGTGACAATTTTAATAGGGAAGAGTTTATTATACATGAAGAATCTACCTATTGTTTGTTAAATGGTAAATAATAGGAGTAGAGACTTGTAAGTTAAAAATCTAAATCATATACAGGTACAATGATACAATTCTGTAGTAGATTTATTTTCATATACTACAATTAACTGCCAGGATCATATATATATACATAGAGAAGATTTGTGATCAACTAATAGCTCTTTTCATAATCAACTTGGACACCATCTGTACATGTGGACACCATGGTACTGTTTTATCAAAGCACTTACGGAAACCTTAAAGTTACGATCAAATTTAAATTCTTTATAATTTGTTTTGAAATTCTAATAATGGTTCAGTTACTGAACTCCTACAAACCATACCCGTCACCATTTTGCAGTTGTTAACAAATTATAAAGAATTTAAATTTGAGCGTAACTTAAAGATTTTCGTAAGTGCTATGATAAAACAGTACCCATGACTCTTAACAAATATCATGGAAGAACTTAACCTGCCTAACCTAGGAATCAAGAGTTTGAAAACACTGAAGTTAAAGAACACTTACACTTACATTCCAAAATGTTTAATTATGATCACAGAAACCACACCAAATCATACAATATTATACACACTATCATATCAACACCACTCGACAGTCAACAGGTACAGGTATGGCCACAGACATATAATCAGTTCAGGTAAATTTCACACAAGCATACATTAAAACAGCACAGACTTCACTTCATGTAGTAGTTTCATTAATCAAAGCAGAACTTCCAATTAAACCATTATCCACAGATCACCAGACAACTTTAAGTTGATATTTCTCTCGAACTCAGCTTATGACTAGAAGTACTAGTATTGAGTTCCATAACTAAATATGAGATCTATCGAACCCAAGTAATACATGTTACATGAAACACAATTAGTACATTGCTTGATGTGTATTACACTTTTATACTAACTATGGGCATTGAAAGTAAATGGTCAATTAAATTTTGTTACATGGTAACCAATTGAGTAAAAACTTCATACATCTAGAATTGATACCCCTGCAAAACTGTCTCGTCAGATAGCCAATAAACTGTGCAATCACATATCTGACGAGGGTGATGTTTTCTGCAATGGATCAACCGCATGACAATCAACAGTAAGAACTGAGATGACATAATATCAAACAATATCTTAAATTTGCCGATTTGATGGGACAAGTCCGGAAGATTTTGATACGGTCCCCCATTTTTCAATCCAGAATTTATTCTTTGACAGGGCAATAAAACTGTACAATACATGAGAATGACCATCCTTTCAATGTCCATAGTGTAAACGATACAGTCGGGTGATAAAACATTGAAGAATCACAGCATAAACAAGTAGAAAGGATATAATATAGGACAGACAATGGTAGCAAACCTGGTATAAACCTCTGACTAGATCAATATTGGATTGTTTCCTAATTCCAACATTTGTCTGGTACCCTAGAATATTCAGTATATACTATAAACATAAAATAATAACTAAATACAGCTTGTAACCATAACTTATTCGGATTCATACACCATATAGACACATTTCATTGTGACGTAGCCATTCATATGCAAAGTGCTATACAGTGATCTATTGGTAGAATAAACAATAAAATCAGTAATTGACCAATAATCCGCTGGATGTCACTTTGCATATCAATACCAAGGTATGAAAATAAGAAATAGGTGTATTGATAACCATGATAATTCATATATTCCCAAAACATAGGCCAAAATATTTCTCTCATGAGAAGCTACAGCAACTGATAAATTTATACAAATTAAAGTATATCTACAGCCTGTTTTATTTATATTTTTGTTCAGTAGAGATTGTGACAATGATCAAATTGTATAAACTGATCTAAATACATTTTGTATTTGTAAAAGTGAGTTGGTTTTTAACAGAATGTTTTAAGCATGGAGAGTTATCTCACTTTTATAACCTCAAGATTTCCAAAAATTCAAAGGTCAACAAAACAAAAATGTTTATACCTTTTGTCCATAGTTTGTGTTATCTGTTCCATTCCTGTTGACGGGTCTACCACCATTCACATATTGCCAGGACGGTTGCAAACCCAGTCTATCATCCATACCCTTGTTAGACTGGTTTCCAGTATAATTGTTTGTCTGTTTTTGAGGGCCGAATCTGCTGGGATTGTGAGGCGGAATATTGGACTGGTTTCCGGTGTTATAACTATGTGTATCATACTGCGAATAGTTGGACTGAGGATGAGATTTAACACTGGTATCTAACCCAGTCTGATGATTATAACCGCCGGATTTCACAGGATAGCTACCAGTCTGGGTATAACCATTATCTCCAACATTGTTTCTGTATCCGTCATTCTCCTCTTGGGAATAAAACAACTTACTGGAAGAATAATTCTGTTGTCCATTTTGTAATGGTTGTCTTGTTTGAACAACAGGATCTGATTGCATATGGTGTTGTTGTTGTTGTTGTTGTTGTTTATGCTGTTGTTGGTAATGATTGTGTTGTTGTTGATAGTGTCTGTCTTTATGTTGTTGAACACCAGATTGATTAAATGGTTCTCCATATGAATTCACTGTTTTCACAATATTAGAATTGTTGTCATAGCTATTCACTTTATATGGAGGTACTCTGTCTGTCATGTGATTGTAAGGTACATGCTGATTGGATGAACTCACATGATTGTAAGAACCATGCTGATTGTAACCTGAACTGTCATTGGTCAATCCAACATTTCTGTTGTAAGATGTATTCTGATTGGTTGTTCGATCATTTTGCTGACTTCCTGTACCTAATGGTTTCCTGGTTCCAGCAGGACTACTGTACAGACGAGCTATTGCATCCTGGGTACCAAACTTATGACCTTTTCCACGAGGTGGGGTGTTCATAAATGTTCCGAGACTTCCCTGAGAACTATTCATTCCTAAATCACCAGATCTAAAACATATCAAGTAAAAGTTGACATTAGTGATAGCTGTAAGAGAACAGATAAACATACACAGGTATACTGAGTGTCACAGTGTCGGGTATGACACCTGCAATTTCTGGCACTATATGCAAACAGACAAGAATTTCATTTTCAAGAAATAAAACAAGAAAATTGACGCATATGCAATATGCACTGACCATTTAATTTTAAAAGAGATGAGACACCATTACAACAATCATTTTAGACTTACAATGTCTGCTTTCTCAATACTAACTGACGTGACAAATGTTTTCTTAACTTTTTGGTTGAAAATTATTGTCTATAAGACTAATGATAGAGCAAACTGTTACAATAATAATTTTATTTGGCGTTAACAACTACATCCAATATCAAAATTTACAACATCATGAAGTAGTGCAAATAAAAGAGAAAGGAGGTAAGTGAAACTAAACATTCATTTCTATAGTTACAATCATTTTGAAATCAGGTCCACAGTAGATGTTTTTGTAAGATTTTCAAATCTTCAAATTAATATCATTTATAATAGGTCTATATTCCAGAAAGTATTATGAATTACATGGTACAGAAATATTTCATAGGCCTAGAAAATAATAAACACAATAATTAAGACATAGTATCACATAAAACCACTCTACAGGAACATGCAAAATAGAGTACATGCTTATGTATATAAAATAACTATAGCTATTGAAATTTACACAGCTTGCATCCCAACTGCCAATAATCTAAAGAGTCATATATGAACTCTAACCTGGTGGATTGGAGTCAAACCAACTACCCCAATTAAGTAGTAATAATTCATGCAGTAATAATTTTATGTTCTGTCTCATTCCTGACCTTATCTGATCATTTCGGAATCTTTTAAGTTGATTATCATGAAAGTTCAATTTTTAATCAGTTTATTTTAATTTGCCAGAGTGCATGACCATTTTGATTAATAAAAGAATGACTGCATTCTACCAAGTATTACACAACCCAGAATCGTAACCGAAGTCAACCGACAATCGTAACCAAAAATTGGATGATTTTTTTAAATAGCTGCAGACATTTTTTAAAGCCTCTGATAGTGTGACAGGTAATTCGGGAAATGACATTTATTCTTTCGTCATATTTTTCCATTTTTTTTTGCATCTGACATATCCTTTGAATGTCTTTGTTTTGTTTGCTTTACCTGCATCCAATAAACAGTTGTGTGAAATACTTGGGTGAATACAGGGGAGATCACAGAAGCCAATAAATACAACTTCAAAATTTTGTTTCTCATAAACAGTATCTAATAGAAGCGTTTATTTGCAAAGCTAAGATGAATACAGTATGCATTACCTATCATCTACCACATCATGACCTTCAACTATTTCACCTTGACCTTGTTGATCAGTGTCAAGGTCATTGTTACCACGGTGATCACTGACTTTCATATCTGATGTGCTGTGCATGCTGTGCAAATGAGACAAACAAAATCACAGTAAAAACTACAAGAAACTATAATAACACCAAGGAATAGATACATAGGGTGAAGTCGCATGCAAGGTTCAGGGAGACAACTCTCTAAAAATGTGCATGTTTGCAGTACTCATAGCCAGTATGCTTTAAGTGGGTCAGTATCCAAAGACAGAAAAGCACCTAGGTAAATATTATTTTCGTTTTTTTTTTAATATCCATACAAAATGCTTATTTTGATTTTTTAATCCAATTTTCATATAGGCACATGCTTTGGTTTGCTTCTGCATGGCCATTGACTGGGTACGACAAGGTGTTCTTTATAGGTTTAACAAATTTTAAAACACATTTTACTAAATTTGATAGGGGACATACAATATACATGGACTGGTTTTGGTACTGCAAACATACATGTTTTTCGGACTGCCGTGATATAAACTATATGCTATATCACACCATCTAAAACTTCCACAACACTTCTGCACACTACACACAGTGAACAATTGAGTCACTGTACAAACATTCACAATCTAAACATTTACAATCTATGGAGACAAAGTGTCAAGGATGTTGTAGACAAATAACCAGGAAATCAAATCAACCCTGGCCATGAGCTCCAAAAGCATCTCAATTCTTAGCTAAATCTCATCTCCAGTATTGTCATGTGTCTTCAAGTTAATTTCCATGGAAGACAGGTCTCAAAATGGCATTGTAAAAAAGAACTGTTCCGAGTTGACAATTTGAAGAGCAAGAACTCCAAATTTATCTCAAATTCAGACACATGTTTATGCAAAATATCAATTGGAGCTGAGATTTGTACTCGAGATGCTTCAGGAGGTAACCTTTCCTTGTTTTTATTGTGAACTCCTTGAATAAGGAACCCAGAAAATATTACCCATTTCACCAAATCCCACAAACATTATTAAAGCTCATCTCCAATGCAAATGTTTCTTAATGATTTTTCAGTTATGAAGACAATAAAACAGCACTGACATACATACACAATAATAATTTATAGTCAACAAAGAGCTAACAGTCAATAATGTACAGTCAGCAAAGTATGACTGAGCTAACAGACAATAATGTGCAGTCCGCTAAGTATGATTGTGCTAACAGACAATAACGTTGCTAACAACGCTCCATCTTCAACCACCAGCTATGCACTATATAATATGTCATATAACCCATCAAGGCACACAAATAACTCGAGCAGTCCCAACCATTGATAATAAGATACCAGTGCAACAACTTGTATTCTAGACAAACACACAACAAGAATCTATATACTTAAACATGATTCACATATAACTAGTTTAACACAATGTCATGTATTACTGGTATGAACACTCGGGTAGATGTTATTAGAAACAATGATCACAGTTAGACTATGATTTAGAAAGCCCCCCCCCCTCTGACATTATTTCAAACATGAGAGAACACTTCCCTGATACTGAGCTAAAACCATTCTGGCACTTATACCAGTTACATTTTAACAAATTATAAGTAGGTAGTACTTCATCCATGGAAGCCACAACCTCCCTCAGACAAGGTGAATACTCCATCAACTCGACCACAGAGGCAGAGAGCCAGTCTCAAAGTATCAGTAACATTGATAAAGTTCAATAAAGCTGTTTGATAAAAAATACATTGCACCGCATGCAAACATTTATAGTCTGCAGGTGATCACACAAGCCTTTGTTTACAAATGAAAATGACAATATAAGCACTGCACGGTTAACTGGCTGTTCGTTTCAGTTGTAGTCTGAAAGAAAACTTTTTTTAAAGTGATTGTGCACAAGATCGATTAGAAATGGACATCGAAAATGCATTGTTATTTTTACTTGAAAACAAAGGCTTGAGTTATCTCTGGTGACCTATACATGAATTGGAAAATTATAAACAGTAACCAAATCTTTATCACCAGTAATCATACAAACTTATATAAAGTTTCTGAATTGAAACTGATCTCAAATTCCTGTTTAGTCCTAGACTCAATGTTATATGGTAAAACTCTTTTTGGATAACCCAGTCTTAGAGGAGATCATGAAGATGTGTATGAAAGATGAAATTACATGAGGGATGTTACATGATTAACATGTGACTTGTACTTGAGGGATGTTAAATGACTAACATGGAGCTTGTACTTGAGGGTTGTTACATGATTAACATGGAGCTTGTACTTAAGGGATGTTACATGACTAACATGGCGCTTGTGCTTGAGGGATGTTACATGATTAACATGACGCTTGTGCTTGAGGGATGTTATATGATTAACATGGCCCTTGTGCTTGAGGGGTGTTACATGACTAACATGGCGCTTGTGCTTGAGGGATGTTACATGATTAACATGGCGCTTGTACTTGAGGGATGTTACATGACTAACATGGCGCTTGTGCTTGAGGGATGTTACATGATTAACATGGTGCTTGTGCTTGAGGGATGTTACATGATTAACATGGAGCTAGTACTTGAGGGATGTTACATGACTAACATGGAGCTTGTACTTGAGGGATGTTACATGATTAACATGCGGCTTGTACTTGAGGTATGTTACAAGACTAACATGGAGCTTGTACTTGAGGGTTGTTACATGATTAACATGGAGCTTGTACTTGAGGGATGTTACATGACTAACATGGCGCTTGTGCTTGAGGGATGTTACATGACTAACATGGCGCTTGTGCTTGAGGGATGTTACATGACTAACATGGCGCTTGTGCTTGAGGGATGTTACATGACTAACATGGCGCTTGTGCTTGAGGGATGTTACATGATTAACATGGAGCTTGTGCTTGAGGGGTGTTACATGATTAACACGGAGCTTGTGCTTGAGGGATGTTACATGACTAACATGGAGCTTGTACTTGAGGGATGTTACATGACTAACATGGCGCTTGTACTTGAGGGATGTTACATGATTAACATGGAGCTTGTACTTGAGGGATGTTACATGACTAACATGGCGCTTGTACTTGAGGGATGTTACATGATTAACATGGAGCTTGTACTTGAGGGATGTTACATGACTAACACGGTGCTTACCTGTAGTATTGTGGAGGGCTTCGTAAACTATAAAGTTAACAAATAGAAACAAATCTTTATTTTACAAGATTGAAAACCCAATCAAAGACTCTTTGGTCCTTTGCCTCAATTACAGACCTATCATGAGATAACTGGGCATTACAAGTGGACATGTGAACATTTACTTAAATATATATTCACACACACAAATATATGAGGACAAGTTTTCATACACAGGCACAAAGCTGAAAATTTTTCAATTAATGTAGAAAAGTATCAAATCAGGACTACACCGCGACATATTAACTCATTTAAAAGGCAATGGCAAAACTGATAAGTCGGTTTCAAGAAAACTTTTAACATGAACAATAATGCAATCATTTTAAAATAAAGGAATACATTCACCAATTACATTGACTGATGAATATTGTTATATATTAATTATATTTCACAAACAAAAATGTTATCATCATAATAACATCAGCTGATAACAAAGCATGATATAAAACCATACATCAAGAGATGTTTGTAAAACACGTATGCCCCCATGGCAGCCCAATGACCAACCTCCATGTTAGGTTTAAAGATCCTAGGGCAAAGCGTTCTAGAGTTATTGAACGGAAACCATTTAGTCTACCGACCGACAGACATGTGCAAAGCAATATACCCTGTCATCAAAGATGGGGGCATAATAAACGTCCATTTTAGTACCAAGTCATACAAGCACAATATTTGCCACAAACCACACCATACCATAACAATAAAGTAGTGTAAAGATATTTGAAATTGAAATAAGCCATTAAGGATTTGCTTTATCCAGTAGGTCACCGTCAGACACCCACATTCAATTCATAACATTACTCACCATTTCTACAGGAAGATGGAGAGTAAAATGAGCAGCTGAGAGTATTGGACAATGAGTTTTGTTAATATGTTTGATATATCAAGGGCTCTCTACTTGAGGGGATAGCTAAAGGCTGGGGACATTACATGGCAGACTATCTGTTGTTCAGCAGTTAATATAGCTGCAGTTAATTATAATGGTTACCATTAACTTTAGTACAGGTAGTATTATAATTATATACATGAGTAAGTTAATAACGTTACACATCTAGAATCATACTCCTTGATTGATATTTTCACGGTCATATTTTTATCATTTTGATGAGCCCAAGACAATAACAAGACAATTAAATTGCTGATGCTCAACCTCACACCCAGGAAGAGATAATACAGGCAATATTCAGGATTATACAGTGTACCCTAGACATACATCATTGATATACAATGGTAAACATTCACCCAGAAACCACAATAAACATTGCCATTGTAAGAAAGTAGTTAGCGATTATGTTATGTAGCAGAGCGTTACCTGTGGAACGTCAATGAACGATGTAGGAGGCTTATTTTCCATTCTACATTGTTAACAGTCATACGAAGGGTGGAAAATCTATAGCAATATTGTATATAGTCATTTTTAACATCTTTAACCATATTTTATACATATAAAAAATATTTTTTTAAAAATCTAAATTTAGCCATAATCCATTATTAGTAAAAATATAGTCATAATGTCAGCATACTAAACGTCTTGTTATTGATCCCAATGTTGTTAATTGTTGTTTGCCTTCTAGTAAAGTCATAAAATAAATATAAAATAAACAACAATAAAATAATATATAAACAAGAACCCAAGAGAGTTGCTACAAAGTATTTCACAATTATTTGGAAAAAAATATCTGTATCCTTTAACAATGTTATACTTACAAAGTTAAGCACTATACATGTACAAGAGAATAAGAAATGTAGAAACCCTGCTGAACCTGGGCTTCAGTGAACATATAACACCAGAAAACATTAATGTCTTTTTTCACCATAACATTGTAGCCCCTGTTTCATATTCCTTATCCAGGAAAAACTCCTGGGATATACACCACACCTGTATTGATCCGCAAGACTGTAATTCTAGGTAATACTATGCAGTGCAATCTCTTTAGAGTGGTTCTCTCTCAAGCAACAACCCCTGCAAAGCACCGTTATCATTTTGGTTCAGAAGTCTCTCTCAAGCAACAACCCCTGCATAGCACCATTATCATTTTGGTTCAGAAGTCTCTCTCAAGCAACAACCCCTGCATAGCACCATTATCATTTTGGTTCAGAAGTCTCTCTCAAGCAACAACCCCTGCATAGCACCATTAATATTTTGGTTCAGAAGTCTCTCTCAAGCAACAACCCCTGCATAGCACCATTATCATTTTGGTTCAGAAGTCTCTCTCAAGCAACAACCCCTGCATAGCACCATTATCATTTTGGTTCAGAAGTCTCTCTCAAGCAACAACCCCTGCATAGCACCATTATCATTTTGGTTCAGAAGTCTCTCTCAAGCAACAACCCCTGCATAGCACCATTATCATTTTGGTTCAGAAGTCTCTATCAAGCAACAACCTCTGCATAGCACCATTAATATTTTGGTTCAGAAATCTCTCTCAAGCAACAACCTCTGCATAGCACCATTAATATTTTGGTTCAGAAGTCTCTATCAAGCAACAACCTCTGCATAGCACCATTAATATTTTGGTTCAGAAGTCTCTCTCAAGCAACAACCTCTGCATAGCACCATTAATATTTTGGTTCAGATGTAACCATTTACTACTTATTTTACCTTCCAAAGCACAAACTCAGTATAACAGCAATTATCAAACTATATGTTTCCAAGTGGGTGTTGCTCTGGGCATTTATCTGTACTTTTTTCAGATTTTCTCATTTATTTTATTTGAAGGACAACTACCATACTGCACACAATTCTATACACTTGAAAATATACACCACTAGGGCCTTAATCAAAAACATTGTTTGTTTAATGTAACCATACATACCCATTTCAATTTAGTTAAAAATAATAAAAATTTATTTGCGACCACCCACACAAAATTTGCAGTGTATGTGACGGACTGGCGATGGTCAGGTATTTTTGCAGTGTAGTGGCACTTGGTTACACTAAACAAACATATTTTATGAAAGGCTGGACTAGAGTGAATCATGGACACTGTATGATATACTGATACATGTATAAGGTATACATGATACCATACCTTGCATTAGTCCTCGGTTCTGTTGTAGCTTCTATAGGCTGAAAATAATAAAACACAAAGTGTTGAACAACTATGACTGATGTAGGTTGTACTAACATCACAGGGAAATATATTTGGTCATAATTAATGTCCCTGATTAGATGCAAACACCCAATATATCAGTTTTAGAATTTGCAAAGTTTGTAAATTTGTTATACAGTTCCTCAAACAAACATGCTGCCAACATTGATTTTTACTCGTCATATTTGCTTCTCATCCTGATGGAATCCAGTATTTGGACTAGTAGGTTGTTGTTTATTTGCGTTAGATTTGAGTCGTTAGTGCATTGTCATTCATTTTTTGTCTGCCAAATCGGCCAATTAATGACCTCAATGTTGAGGGAAGAATATTTTATAAAGAATGTTGTTTATTATTACTAGCAAATGATGCACAGTAACAAGTAGAACCTAATATGAACATTGGAATTTTTTTACCTTAGAATAAAATTTTACTAAATATGGGCATATGCTATAATTAGGACCGCACATGTGTAAATATGGAAAATACATGTAAAAATAGGTAACACTTTGATTGTAATCCATGTTGAAAAAAAATAACAATCCTTTTACAGTTTTATTTGGTATGTATCTACAGAAACTATATGTAACTATAATTTTTACTATGAACATAAATCATAAAGATCAACAATAAATAATTGACATACGAAAATAAATGAAAAAAATTTATGCATGTGCTTTAAACTTATACACTGTCAGGTGGTCACATTTCTATTTTATTTCAATAAATCACACATCAGCATTGCTCTCCAATAGTCTTATTCATAACTAAATTAAAAGCAAAATACCAGTAAAAACTGAAAGTGTTATTTACTTGCGAACATTGTATTATGTAAACTACAAAATTTAATAAGTAAAAATTGGGATACTATTTTCATAAAAATGTATGACATAACCAAACACATTATATACAGGTTATTCATCAATCACAGCAAACCAAACACACGAAACACTTCCATAATTTTAACTTAAAAACATATTCAAAGCCTCACACATTAAATTAGTAACTTAAAGTCATTTTTTGGCAAATCCAATACAAACACAGATATACATACATGTAAGTTTTACACTAATATTAATTACTAACTAGAATGGAGTTTTGACACCGAAACATGTCTCTCATATGGGGCCAATACTCATCCAATTCGAGAAAAATAAGTACAACTAGACTTGGTATTCAACCAATGATTTAGGAGAGAACAAGGGCAGACAAACTTTGTGACATCCATCCAGACAGACGTCCAGCATGAACACAATACTTGTCCCCTACTATGTGTTGCAGATATAAATACCAAAAAAATAAGTACAGGAACATTAAAATTATGTGGTACAACATCCAAAGATAAAACTAGATCTAACTAAGTAATCCAATAACCTCACAGTTCCTATATTTCATACTAACAAGGACCCTTTGTAATGCCAGAAACCATGTTTATGTTCATTCAGTTTTGATGCCTTATCTGAAGGGTTTTTCAGTTATATACGGCATTCGATTTTCCTGGACTGTATTCAAACCAGTACTAACTTACCTTTCCACTAAGAGCTAGCAACTTCTCCACATATTAAGGTAAAACATATATGTGATGTATATGCATCAATATATACATTGTCCCAAAATGGTGCATCTCTATCTACGCTATATACGAAGGTGCTGACTTGTTGAAGAATAACACAAATTCAGTGTATAATATATATGGTGTACATATACTTGAATTGCCTAAGATGAAGTCCTTCCCAGCACCACGATCTTGACTAGAACTGTCTATCATTGTTCTAACTAAGGTCATGCGTAGATCCTATTTTCTTGTTTGTTTATTTGGGTCTAATGCTGTTTCACAAAATTTTTCAGTTGTATACGATGGCCAATTCACCTAACCAGTTTTCCTGGGCTGGTATTCACAAAGCATCTTAAGTGAAAACTTAAATATTTTGACTTAAGTCAATAATTTGTGCAGCTCATATTTCCCATAATTTGAAAAATAATCCATGTTTTCTTAGTGAATATAATAGCTGTTTACATAATGCTTCAAAACTATGCAATATATTAAGCATGTTGATTTTCTTGTTTAGCTGATACACTTTAGAAAAAATTAAGATTTTAAGAAATTTCTAAGTTTTCTGCTAAGATGCTTTGTGAATACCAGCCCTGGACTGTATTCCAACCAGTTTTATACTAACATACCCTTCAACACGACACTGGCAACATCTCCACATGTGGAGGAAAATCAACATGGAAGCCAATTTCAAAGAAAGGTATAACCTGTCTCAACAGGGGATTGAACCAGGATCGCCAGTTAACAAATCCAGAGCACCAACCACATGGCTGGGGCTTTATTTTCTTGTACTTTTATCATTTCTGATCTAAGCTACACATTTTGATCACCTAGTGACCTTGTCTTCGACATTTGAGGTATACACCCAATGCTTTGATGAGGCTTAAAGTTTGTACAAAATATCATCGAAATCTCTAGACCTAGTTTAAAGTTAGAGCTTTGGCACAAATATACACACGTACAAACATATTTATACGGATCACAGGCACTAGGACAGGCACTAGGGTAGGCACTAGGGTAGGCACTAGCTACTGTAGTTTGATTTACTAATACATTTCCCTTTATGACTATGATGTGATAACACATTGATTTACACAATGAAACAATGAATGATGAGTATTGTTGTGTAAGTGAACAAACATAGTGACAAATATTACAACCAACTCCCACACTGTGTTATACATGTAGTATGACACCCTGGATATACCTTGAACACTGCGGTGGGTGGGGGATGGTATATATGTACACGTGGTGGAGGCTGATAACGTGGGGATTGCTTAGGTTCATAGAATAATGAGTTTTCATGGAATTGAGGATTGCTTCTAATATCACTCATGGTCGGCTGAAAATGTAACATATTTATAGACATCACAAGCAAATATGAATAAGTGAATAAATACATGACTTGTGGAATTAAGACTACCATATAGACCAGAGCCTGTTGCCTAACCAAACTGCAACCAAAATGCGCTATCAAGGACATTCCTGCGCCTATGCATTTACACACTACAAGCAAGCAATGGTTGCCGATAACATACAGTTTTTCAGCACTTTGCAAGTGCAACTGACCACTTCGGTAGTGCTTTGCTGCACAGCAGTCTATTATCCACGAGCGCTCGCTGAGTGCTCAATAGTGCTTTAGTTAAGCAACGGGCTTCTGATTCACATTATAGTACACCACGGACAGAACTAATCAACTCACAAGTATTTTATTCAAGGCATTTGTATTTTGTACATAACAACAAAGAATACAACATTTTTCAACACTGAACCAATTCAGAGAATACTTAACCAGGACTGAATATTTTCTCAGAATACGCAGCTATCACTGTATGACAACAGGGGATGTCACATCATCAATTTCACAAGGGCATTACAGGGATTCCACTGGCTTCCAAATCTGAAGGGTCATGTTGATACTTTGGACTAAATTTTACCATTTTATAAGCAAAATACTCATGATTTCAAGAGAAAATGACCTTTCAAACCAAAATCTTGAGGGTGAAAATGTGGCTTTTTGAAAGTTTCAAGGGTGAAAATCCCTACTCTTCAGTCAAATGGAACCCCTGGAATTAATTAAAATGCTACATGGGTAATAACACGGCAGTAATGTATGTACATGGGAAATAGCATGGCACAATATATATTCTCGTTATGGAAAGCACCCTATATTTCAAATATCTTACCTTAGAATGAGGTGGTAGTGTATTATTGTATTGTTGTGTATAGGGTGAGAGATTCTGTCCTCGTCTAGATGCACTGTAATACACAATGTAAATGTATATACGCTAGAACGTCTTTACCTGTGTTTCTATGGAAACATGTTATAATTTCTTTTTAATTTTTCGGCTGTGTCATGCAGCCCATTAATTTTCCCTGTCATGGTGTTGGAGGGTAGAGGAACCATCCCTCGCCACACCTTACAATCATGCATGATTATGTGAAGCAACTCCACGGTAAATCAGTATATAGTAATGTAGTATAGTATAGTTACACAGCAAATAGGTCTACATAGTGGACCTTTTTTGTTAGTACTTTGGCACTTTAAACATGCAAAAATCTGCAAGATTTCAAAATAATGGAAGTACAGTACAACCTCTCCAGAGCGGCTCTGAAAAACAACAACCTCTCAACAACAACACCTTCAAAATTTTCCTAAGCTGATATTAACAATAAATATAACATCTGTACAGCAACAACCTCTAAACAAGAGATGTTTGTAAAAGATGTATGCCTCCATGGCAGCCCAGTAGTCAGAACTAGTAGATTCATAAAGACCTTTGACCTACTGACCTCAAAATCTCTACGGGTCATCTACTGTTGATGACCAACCGCCATGTAAAGTTTGAGGATCCTAGGCAAAACTTTCTTGAGTTATTGAACGGAAACCATTTGGTCTACCGACCGACCAACCGACATGTGTAAAGATATGGGGGGGGGGGGGCATAATGACGGACAATATTTGCATCTCCCACAGTAGTCTTATTATAGGTAAATTTCCAACTCGGGTAGCTAAACAGGGGGATTAACTGTATAAACTATATGGTTAAAGTACATAAATATGCATTACCTAGAAATACACCTATAGCGTAACTTTATTGTATGCAGTAAATGTAACTGACCTGCCAGTATCAGAATAGTATCCCCCTGGTTGTTTGTTGAACTGTTTATGTACTGGTTCTGGTGTTCTATCCGGGGTATGATTGTTCTTCTGTGACTGTACATCCGAGTTATATCCATTCTTCATATTGTACTCTAAATCACTGTATTATATGTAACAACAGTATTAGAAATACCAACACACTGCAGACGTGTATATATCACATAAATACCGTCATCTTGTATGTGATAAAAATCCCCGGAATAATGTTCACCAATGTGTGTGATAATAAATGCACGACAGACCAGCTTTTCGGTGCAAAAAGTAACTTTGATGGCTTAAAGTTGTTGTTCTTGACGTATTTTTGACTTGATAACTATAGTAAGGTGAAATAAATCCACTACTCGTCTTTGGGAATCAACATTTCTAAAACTGGTCACAAAAACCAATTATTAATAACCTGTGTTTTCTACACTTGTTGATTTTCAAAGACAACTCATGACGGATCCTAAATCTACCATGTATAACAAACAGTTTGACAGTATTTGTTGATCTAAGAAAAACTGATAAACTTTTTTATCAGACTTAAAGTACTAAACCAACTGTGTTTAAATTTTGTATAATTTTAACATTGAGTAAAATAATACCCCATAGATTTTCTCTTTGGTGATCGGTACCTTCTCCTGGTACTAGGTGAATACTTCACTTTAAATGCTTCAGCTTTCGTTCTGAAATATTGAATAATGTACCAGATATTATCCTACTTACATGTAAGTCTGAAATATTGTAGTATTAAATGAGATCATAGGGCATTCTTTGTGGAATAGTGCACAGATGTTTGCGAGTTCTTGCACATGTATCATTCTTCAAAACTTCAACTGAAACTTCAATGGCAGTAATAACTGCTCAATTAATCTTTTATGCCAATGTTATACTAGAACTATCACTGGAGTGATGAATCATACCCCCGCAGCATTGCTTGACACAGGAATATTATTTAAATTTATAGTTACTTTTATCATTTAAAATCCAGTAAGAAACACAACATGCATAACTATATAACCTTTGACCTCTAAATGACCTTGACCTTTGAGCTAGGGACCTAGGTCTTCCGCCAAAAAATATGGAATTTTTTTTCGAAAATAAACAAAAAAAAATCAAAAAATAATCGAAAAAGAATTTGAAAAAAAAATTTGGAAAAAATTTGGAAAAAATGTCGAAAAATTCCAAAAAAATAGGACAAAAAAAAATATACAAAAACTTGATTGATGTGGTAAACATTTGTAAGAAACGACAAAGTTACAGAGCGGACAAGACTTGCATGACTATATAACCTTTGATCTCTAAGTGTGACCTTGACCTTGGTCTTGCACATGACACATCGTCTTGATGTGGTAAACATTTGTACTAAGTATCATAAATGTCCAATAAGAAATGGCAAAGTTACAGAGCGGACACGAATCACATGCCTGTTTGTGCCTTTTAACCTTTGACCTCCAAGTGTGACCTTGACCTTTGAGCTAGGGACCTGGGTCTTGGGCATGACACACCTTCTTAATGTGGTGAACATTTGTACCAAGTATTATAAATATCCAATAAAAAATGACAAAGTTACAGAGCGGACACGATTTTGTGCGTTTTAACCTTTGACCTCTAAGTGTGATCTTGACCTTTGAGCTAGGGACCTGGGTCTTGCGCATGACACACCGTCTTGATGTAGTTAACATTTGTACCAAGTAATATAAATATCCAATATAAAATGACATATTTACAGAGCGGACACGATTCACATGCCTATTTGAGCCTTTTAATATTTGACCTCTAAGTATGACCTTGACCTTTGAGGTAGGGACCTGGGTCTTGCGCATGACACACCGTCTTTATGTGGTGAACATTTTTACAAAACAATTTTAAAATCCAGTAAAAAACAACAAAGTTACAGAGCGGACACGACTTGGATGCCTATATAACATTTGACCTCCAAGTGTGACCTTGACCTTTGAACTAGGGACCTGGGTCTTGCGCATGGCACACCGTCTTGATGTGGTGAACATTTGTACCAAGCGATTTTAAATTCCAGTAAGAAACGACAAAGTTACAGAGCGGACACGATTTTGCTAACAGACCGACCGACAGACACGGTGACTCCAGTATACCCCCTTCAAACTTTGTTTGCGGGGGTATAACAAACTTTGTTTGCGGGGGTATAAAAACATCCTGATATTTCAGAGTGTTTGTTTCGTATTGAAAACTTTAAAGCCATTGAGCAGTAGTATATCAGTTATATATGGCAGTGCTCCTGTTAAGCAACCAATATTAGCTTGCCAAACAACTTGCCACATGAATAGAATTTCAGAGGTTGAAGAAAATGACTTTGGATGCATTGTCTAAAGTCAACCTGACTTAGGTAGAAGAACTCAAACTGTTGTCTTGACTTACTGAGCACATCAGTTCTCAACATAAGGAAATTTTGAGTGATTTTATCTAAATGTATGAGATATGTAAATCAAGGTCACTTACTCGACATTAACGTAAGGAATTTCCCGTAACTGATCCTCAGTCATCTCCCCTGCTGGTTCTACAAGATCAAATTCTATATGTTGTCGTAACTCTTCTGGGGGACGTTTACTGTTGCCAGGTGACTTACTTCGTCGTCGTCTCATCTTCTTTTGTCGTGACTCACCCAGAGGTGCGGAATGTATCGATGGAACTGACCTGTAATCAGTAAAACAAGAATGTACAGACGGAACTGACCTGTAATGGGAAAATGAAACACAATCGGGTTTTTCGACTGGGCCGATTGGTGTAGCAGGTTATAGTCTGGTTCCTGACCCCAATATTACAGTACTACTACAGACTATAACCTGTTCCACGAAACAGCCCAGTCAAACAGCCCAGTCAAATAGCCCAGTCTAACAGCCCAGTCAAAAAGCCCCAATATATGTAAACACAGACTATGAACAACCTTATATAGACACTCAACCAACTTGGGCTATCAGCCTCAGTATGTGATTTGAACAACTTTACTCCTCTAAACAAGTAGAGTTTAACAAAAATTGTATTATTCTGCATTCGCGTGCCTTGTAGGAATTTAGTCAAATGCGGAGCATAGCCTTTATTTGCCAGTCAGCTTTCTGCTGAAATATGGCAGGCTTTGAGTGCCTCCACCCGGATTTGAACCCGAGTCGCCAGATTAGACAACAAGCGCAGAATTGTGTCAATATATCAGGTGTTGTTGTATCAAAACCTGACTAAAACACTATTCTAGGGAACATGACAGAATGTAAGTTAGAAACACAAATATCAATGTACATACCCATTAGGTCTGTTCTCTTTATCTGGTATATATACACTGGAAATATACAATCAACCATTATCACAATGTCACATATACCATCACAAATATGAATATATACAATACAATTTTATAACAAATATGAATAATACAAGAATATCTGACATGACTTCAATGTTTGATGATAATCCTAACTTAAATAATCAATCAAAAGTCATCAAATCTCATTATTTGTGTTATTTTGACCGGGGCCACTTTCATGCAGAGCTAGCAATTTGTACACTGATCTTATTGTGCCTTGCATACTCTGTTGTGTCTGTAACATGTTGTGTGCTGTCTTCTGTATTCAATTTGCTATTATCTTTTATCATCTATCAACATTGGTTCACATAAATAACCACCCAAAGACTGTAATCAACATCCCATTTGAATTACAGCGATATATTGTAGAGTTTGATTGGTCTATCAACCAATACATAACTACACGGTATGTGCACACTATACTGTAAAAGCAGAATATTTCGCGAGGGTTTAATTTTCGCTATATTCGCGAGTCCGATAAATTCGCGAAAATTGATGCTCGTGAAATTATTAGCTACATAATAGCTTCAAATGTGTTACACTTCAATATTGATTACGGCAAAGCGACGCCATTACAATCTCGGAATTGATAAAATACTGACGACTACGCTGACTTTATAACTTTGCCTGATAAACTTACTTTGTTTGATTGATATTTACAAAACATTTAATATATAACAGAGAATGTGAACATAAAATATTTCTGTAAAATTCTATTCATTTAGTAGTTCAATTGAATAGTTCAATGATTGTGATAAAAAGTCTGTCTACAGGTACAACTTTTAACACCCACGGCTATTGCTTGTTCCGATAAGCTCGGAAACAATGGACTGAATACAATATACTTTCACAGTTTTCTCATTACACAGTGGTACATTCTGGTTTGGCTTAATTGAGTACTAGTAAATACCAACAAGCTAGCCAATCGGCCAATTAAGAATTAATACGCCTGGATAGATGACCATTATATTATACAAACAATAGTCGTAATTACCAAAGTGATTATCACGCCGTGACAACTAAATAATGCACCAGGGATATTGACGACAAAGTAGAAGTTTATTTTTCTGAAATTTGAAATTCGCAAACATTAACCCTCGCGAACTTCTTCCAAATTAGAAATTCGCAAAAATTTAGCCTCGCGAAAATAAATGCTTTTACAGTAGATAAGTCATATATACATACTGTTGCATAGCATCTGACCATTCTCTCTCGAAGTTATCAGCACCGACACTCTTTGCCTTTCTTTGTCTTGCTGTGTATTTAGGGGAAACATCAGATTCACTACCAGAATCACCATCTCTCCTGAATCAAATAATATATAACATTCTATTAACTAAATCAGACAGTCAGACATATACCAGTAATGGGAATTGTCTGATTGATATAAAATGCTATTTCAATATTTTGTCAAATAATTCTATTAATAACATGTATGTATTGTTTTATGCCACATTAAAGTTTAATCATGGAAGTTCAATTTGTTCCAATAACCACAATGAGGGATGTACCTGGAGACATTTTGATTTGTAGGCTCAAACATAATAGGGGTCCCGGGGCATGCCCCCATGGAAAAATAATTAACTGTATACATGCATACATTTGGTCACTACATAAGTAACAAACCATCTTCAAACTATATTTGGCAAAATGATGTGTAGGCCAGGACCTAATGGCCAAGCGGCTGTTACGCTACTCATTATAATTTCAATTGATGAACAAAGACTTTACCTTCTTCGCCTAGAGAATGACACGTCACTTTCATTGTCTGAACCTTTCCTACTGCTGGGGAAATACCTGAAGTATACATATATTATGTTTTATATAAATGTACACCCTGGCTTTATCACCTAGTGGACCTAAACATTCCTTCATATCAAATACAATTACATGAGACATCTGTTCCATGCCAGTGCCACAAAGACTGGTCCGCAGGTATCATCTGAACATCCTGTCAAAGTAATACTACCATGCATATATATTATATCAAAATAATTACAAAAGATCAAGATGTCTGAAGCATACGTTTACAATGATGTAAAATGATAATATGATCAAAGAATAATGATTAATTATCTCATAATTATATATCATTAACAAAAATAAAATTTAATACATGACCTTATTTATTGCAATTATGAAAATATTCCTGCCACACACTTACTAGTTATAAATTTTTCAATATGCTTGCAAAAATGTTTAACCACTATTCAACCTCGCACCAAATTCACCCTATGTTATCATTTGTAAAACTGGTAAAAAGTATGTTAGGACAAAAATGGTAGATTAAAGTCTTTGATACTGTATTAATAACCCAACACACAACTCGCTGCCCCATCTATCTACTTTTCTTCCCCTATACCGGAACTATGTGCTTCACAAACAGCCAGTGTAGTTACTGTACTAGTATATTACACTAAAATCACCAAACAACAACATTATTTACCAACAATAGTTTGAAAAACTAATTATCTAAAACAAAACTAATTAATAAAAGATACAAAATAAGAACCCAAGTGTTGACTAAAACTAAAATGTAAAGGAATTTTAAAATCCAAAGTCACAGTGAAATATTTATAAAGGAATGGTAAAATCCAAAGTCACAGTGAAATATTTATAAAGGAATTGTAAAATCCAAAGTCACAGTTATTAAGTTAATCATTTATGAAAAATATTAAGTGTTCCAATGAAAATTATTTAGTTTGTACGAAAAAGGATTAAGTGAGTTAGGCAAGTCTTTTTAGAGTACTTACTTGGTCAGGGAAAATAGTGTATGATCACAAAAACTTAAGTTACTTCTAGCATTTCAGCAAGTGGGTTAATATTAATAAACTCCACACATTCAAAATATTCAATTAAGACTTATCTAACTTAGTTATTGGAGTAGGTTTAACGTCCATGACAATGAATTGTATATAATACTTTAACTAAGGTGTAAACTGACACCAGGGTGAGTAAAATAGCTCTCCTTATTCTTCAAATAGTCGGTGAGCTTAAAAGTGTCACATTGTTAGATCAGAGCACCACATAAAGCACACGGCACACTATAACACGCTGAGCACATGTATCTCAAATACTTAACTAATTCATAACTACTAATGTCCTAATTAATCAAATAGAACACAGAAATTTTAAGGGAAACCACCAAAATCATGTTAAATCAGCTTTTTAAAGCAGTGTAATCTGCTGTGCATGTGTATAAAATGTTAAATTGCAAATATACTCATCTCGGAGTGAGCCAATTACTTAAGATGATGATGATCGGACCAAAGTAGTTTTAGAGAGTAGTAAGGGGAGATAACTCACTACTGACTGAGATTACAAAATTTAGACTGGAAACAATTCTTCAGAATAAAGCCATATCACTGGTCAAATCTTAAGATTAGAGTTTGAAAGAACCAATCTGATGCTTGGTATTTTAGACTCAGGTTACAAAACTTAACTTTAAGTTTTAAAATATTTCTACTCATGCTTTATACTGAAGTACAGTCAACTCTCGTTATCTCGAACTCGCTTATATCGAATTTTCCGTTATGTCGAAGTTTTTTTCAAGTCCCGATTTTTCTCCTTCTTTGTCTATATGAAATTTCGAGACCCATCTCGAAGTTTCGGCTCGAATTCGGCTTGAATTTTTCGTTATGTCGAATTATTTTTTGGTCCCGATTAACCAATTTGCACTTTAAATCTATTGTTCATCTCGAAGTCTGATCGTATTCGACTAGCGTCGAATGTTTTTCACACTTCGCCATGCTGAAATCTTCAATTTACCTGTTTTTTTCGCGCCTTCCATTGATGAACAAACATTTGTTTGCAACAATTGCGCAAACATGTCATAAAGCTTCGGGTTACGTACTAACATCAATAAACATGTCATCTCGAACAATTGTTTATGAAAATAATAATTAAAATAAAATGCATTTTCTCGGGGAGGAATACATGAACATAAATATCACAAAAAGCAATTCTCACGAATATGTCGTTCTTACGACCGTAACAATATGGCGGCGTAAAATGACAGAAACTGGAAAACTTGCAACTTCGATGCCGAAAATTCTATATCTCGAATTTTCGTTATGTCGAAGTAATTTCCACAGTCCCGTGAAATTCGAGATAACGATAGTTGACTGTATATCTTATTACCTAGTACTGATACTGTAGCTCAATTATTATAAACAATCTAGTTCGTGCTAGTAACTAGGGTCTTGCACAAACATTTCACACTGAAATTCAAACTTAAAACTTTTGACATACAAAAGCTTAATAAATTTTCCAGCTTTCTGTTTCATGGCAACTGTCAACTATAAACAGATGAAATTTCTTCTTGAATTCAAGTATTGTTACTACACACTTTATTAGATTTCTCAATGATTTTCTTCCAGTAGAGTGATTTTAGCGGGCAGGTAGCGGGAGGCGTTACTAACAATATTTAAATTTTTGTCCTTACTTATATAGCTAACACAGGTGTAAATCATTGAACATTTTAAGACGTTGAGTTTCAGTGTGAAATTGTTTGTGAATATGTTCCTAGGGAGGACTAGGGAGAGTGTTAAGTGTTGGTCACTACGACTCACTTCCTACGACGAACACTTGCACGAGAACTCAGTGCATCACTATCATACCCTGACCGTCCAGTCAGTGATGTCTGACTCTGATACTCTGTGTAGTGTATCTGGTAGCCATGTCTGAATACAATCATGTAATATAATACAATCAAAATATATACATCAGTTATACCCAATTACTCTCTCAAATCAATGTCGATAGATAATAACCCAAGATACAAAAAGTTTATCAGTGAAATATATTGTAACAAAATATACCATAAGGTATACACCTAACCAGTGGAGCTAACTAGTGGGCACCTTCATGCCTTCGTCACAACATCTTCATTATATTAAACATTGAAAGTCATTTATTCCATAGACCCCTAATATATTTACCTGTAGAATATACTTATCTGTACACAATCTCCATACATTTAATTAGAAAATAATTGGTAAATAAATGCTTGTTATCCAATAGACAAGGACATTTCCAAGGAGTTAAAACTAAATTGCAATTATCCATCACACAAATGTTAAAATGAAAAAAAATATATATATAATCAGACAATTTTAATTAAAATATATGATTTTTTACAAATACTGTTCAGGTACAAATAAATTCAAATCTTATAAAAATAAAACATATAGGATTAGAAAACACAACATTTCATGCTATTATTAAACAATTAAGCTAAAGAAGCAGACACTCCATGCAAAAATACTCACTATTGACAAGCAAGTTCAAATATTTGAAATTTTAGTTTCACACTGCAGGTACACACACTGCTTCACACGCAGGTAATATCTATTTCTTTGAAGCTTAAGTTTTAACAAACTTGGACAACGCAAGTTTTGTTGGACCGGCCGTAGGGATAGAAATATTGACATAAACAACCTTGACGGTAAACATAAATCCCTTCACCCCTTGTCAAGTTGTGGTCAGATGGGGCAGCACAGAAATAGCTAGTGGAACCTCAACATGAATACATTGTGTGATTGTAATGATACAGCTACAGCTACTACAGTATATGAAGGTGACAAACGCCAAAATGACCAAAATGTCCCAGAAAACATTGATTCAACTATCCTATCTCTACATGCATAGCAATGTGACACACCAAACCATAAACATTGTAGAATTGTACGCCCAGGTTAATCTCATAGTTTGAATGATTTTGTCTCCTAATTAAAGCATGTTCACACCATCATACAAGGTTATAAAACATAAAGAAACCAGCCTCAAAACTCCAGCATCTGATTGGTTGATTCTCAGTGCAATTTTAAATCAGCCAATGACAAGGCTGCATTCAAACAACTAATGACAAGGCTGCATTCTATCAACCAATGACAATGTTGCATTTTATCAGCCAATGATAACGCTGCAATATATCAATCAATGACAATGTTGCATTCTATCAACCAATGACAATGCTTCATTCTATCAACCAATCACAATGCTGCATTTTATCAACCAATCACAAGGCTGTATCTTAAGACTATTTTCCCTCCATACTTGATAACCTCAGAATCAGGTGTACAACGAGCTAGAAATGCTCAGCCAGGTTCTAGCATACTACATACTACACACAACATCATACAACCATGCACCATAAACTTACTTATGTCTGGAACCACCATCAGAATCATAACCCACTCTATGTTGTCTGAGTGATAGAAACATGTTTACACATTTCAATAATTATATTAACTGACTAAAACTATGTATTGTACAGATAGTCAATTCTGTTTCATTTATTCAGGCTTAACGCAGTTTCTCAAAAATATATCGGTTATATATACAGGGTGTTAAAAAAGTTTGTTCTCAAAATTTAAATTCATACTCAATTTTGTCTGAGCTATGTGCGCAATGTACCATTTCATTTTCTTACTATAATGGCTTCATTCAATACCAGTGAGATAAGAACAATGGTTGAGCCATCTGGAATTTAATCTGAAAATTAAACATTCTTCTGGTGTCAGAAAAAAAACTGTTGGAACTTAAACATCGAGAACGAACTTTTTTAACACCCTGTATGTCAACCGATTCACCAAACCAGTTTTCAGGTTTTAATTCGTTTCATTACAATAGTTCAGTTAACATATGCTGGCTGATTCACCTAGCCAGATTTCCTTGCCCACTACTAGTATATGGAAGACATAATGAGTAGGAATCTTCATGAAAGACTCACACTGCAGAATGACACCACTTGTACATTATATTTACTTTATGATAACATGTATTGTAATATGACTTTTCAGGCACGTATTCAGGTAGGGGGCCAGGGGGCCTTGGCCCCCCCAGCTGGCTGGCTAGCTACGTTTTTATCGTATATCGATTGTTTTCGGCCCCTACAACTATTGATTTAATACACCACTGATCTATTTCTTGGGACTGACTAAATCTTTCGGCATCTATCATACTGGTAGTGACCTGTATATTGGACATTCTAGATGACATCCTGTGTATATATTGTTTAGCCCCCCAGGCATGACTAATCAAGCATTCAACAGGACCAACTGATGGTGAAGGTGTGATTTTTGAAACTGATAAGAAATTAAGTGTGTTTAGGTTGATTAAAGAAGGTCAGTCAGATATTACATAATGATGTCAATGGTTATCACCATTTAATCCCATTACATTAGGGCATGATGATTAAAGATTAAAGTTTGACCTGAAGAATTGACAGTTAAAATGTAAGTTACTAACTTACATGTAATCATTATAGTGAGAAAATAGGTATATTATTTAATTGTTTGATGGGGTGATTAATTAGGATTCCTATATATAGTATTTTTAAAATGTTTGAGTGGAAAATAATGGTCACATTCTTGAAATATTTTTAAATATGCATCCATTTCATTGAAATTTGATTCAAAAATCAAATATAGTAGTCCAATTTTATATCCGAATATAAAAGTTCATAATTTATATAATTATATAGTGCAGAAAATCACATTACATTTAAAAAATCATGTTCGTATAAATTTGGATTTCTTAATACTTATTGTTAAAATGGTAAAACATGAATGATAAGATTATTAAGTTTTTTAAAAATTAGTAGATCTCTTTAGTAGCACTGCTTTAATTATTTGAATGTCTGATTACAAACTAAAAGTGCAGGAAATTGCATCATTTTTAAGCAAAAACCGAAAAAAATCTTCGCTTGGAGAGGGAACACTAATTAGTAGCAATATGTTAGTTATTTTTAAGTCTGATTTTTAAAGCTAAAAGTGCAGGAAAATGCACCGTTACAATAACAAGATTTAAAAAAAAATCGACCGGGAGGGGTATCCCCTCCCGCACCCACCCCTCTTGGCCCCCCCCAGGAAACAATTCCTGGATACGGCCCTGCTTTTATGCAAAGAGCATTAAATAATAGTACCATATAATAAATATAAGACAAATATATAGATACTATGTGCTGTGTTAGGATTATACAAGCAGGGTATATTTGAATTGTAACAAGCAAACAGCCTTATACATCAAACTATAACGATAAGATTCAAGACAACAACAGGCTTTGACAATGTTAGGTGTTTATGATGGTAAACAAGTATGACAAGTTTGAAAGCAATGCTTTGATGGACTTTCAACAACTTAAAAGTTTTGGTTAACATTTCTGGATGAACAGACAAATGGACAGAATAATCACTATATGCTTCCTGCATGAGGTTGCATCAGTAGATGCCAGGGCATAAAAACTGATCAAATATTAATGAATTGTCAAGTTTTTCTGTAAATCCTTCGGTATATTATGTACACTTACTTTCTTCTATGTCCCCCTTCACTGTCACTTTCTCTATGACGACGTAGATAGTTGACATTCTCACTTTGTGTAACAGATACTGGTGATTCACGTCCAGATGTATACATTCCCCTACAATAATCATATATTGTCTTTACAATTACTTAAATGTAGAATTCAGATACCTTTTTACATTTTACCTCACAACTGATTGATAAGATCCTAGATTACTATATGTGATACCACTAGTGTTAGCTAGCAACAACACAGGTAATGCTAACAGCTTCAGTACATGTTCAGTACACACTCTCTAAACTCCCTTGAGCAACAACCCCTCTTTTACAAATATAATCACAACATTTTACCAGTTACTTACAATCTCAACTCCAAAGCAACAACCTCTGTATAACAACCAACCGTTGTGTTTCCCAAAGGTTATTGCTCTAGAGAGAATGTACTGTTACTGTTATGTTATGTTGAATTGGAACAATGACTAAACATGCGGACATGATCTCACTGGAATTTTGCGGTTGTTATTATCTATTGGAATGCATAAAGCGATTTGGCTATGGAGGAGCACGTGACCACATATCAATGACCGACTGGCTAATGTGTCAGTCTGGCTAACAAATTCATATTAAGCATTTTGTGAGAATGTTGTGTACTATTATATTGAATGCCAGTGTACTTTGAGTTGCAAACTTGTTACAACCATACATAATGACTGTGAAATAATCTTACGCATCCATATTATTTTCCCAAGGAGCAGATCGTGTACTGGTAGGTGATCCTCGACCTTTCAAATCTGGTAAACTTCTATGTCGAGATCTGTAACATACAAAAACGATGGTATCATAACAATATATGAGAAAAGGGACCCCCAACATTAACCCATGACCTCATGAACTTTAAGCAGAAGCTTTACCACAAGACTATCCTTTGAAGAGTACTTCTTTTTAAAACTTGCATAGCATATTTCAGGTATTGAAGATTCCTCTGTATTATATGTTTTGTTAGAGATTACATTTTCCTGAATTTGAAATAATTTTCATGGAGTAAGTCTATTTTTAAGACAGAAATGAATTAGGAACACTTGCTCATTCAATTATGAATATCTCTTAACTTTTGAATACAATATTAAAATGATAAAATATGAACTTAAGTCATTCATTCACTGTGACCTATCTATCTACCTGTCATTATTTGTGAATATGGTCTCATATATTGTTTTGTGTCGGTTTGTAAATAAAGTCACATGTTTGTTAAATACATAAGTATTATGATATGTTTTTTTTCTTTTCAGGTGTATCATCATTAATTTATGTTTTGTTTGCTTACTCTTTTAAACATGTATATGTATAAATCATTTGTCATAGAGGCTCACATGGGAAGACTGGGCTTGCCCAGCTGTGTTGCCTCTTTAAATAAAGTTGTTATCATTATTTCTTACCCCTTAACATGCTCCGGGTTCACTACCATAGTCACATGACCTTCTGAATACTGTATCCCGGTAACAATATCACCTGTAATCATCATGTATCACATTGAGTTGAACCATAAATGACTTAACAGAATTAAATGACTTAACAGAATTAAAGCATGGTTGGAGTATTGCACTTTTATAAAATATAATAATAGACTGGATTCTGTAGAAACCAGCATTGAACTCTGATAGTGTTTTAATGTCCAGTCTTTAATGATGAAAATATTTACAGAATCATAAACCAAAACAGGAGTGATATTTTCAAAATGGCAATCAGCTCTTGGGCCAGAATTATGTACATGTAAATATGGAGTTATTATGTTACAGGAAATACACAAAGCAATGCCTCCCTATCCAACCACAAGAAAACATTAGGATGATCAGCATATTTATATATATATATATATATATATATATATATATAGATTACTAGGATCAAGGATATAGTGCGCCCAGGATATTATAAATGCGATGTTTACAAACACGAAAATTGCAAAATTGGTTTAACAAATCACTAAAGAAAACAGATATGGTCATTACTGTACAAACAAGACTGCGTTCAATCAACGCTTATGCCCCCTGTGGAAGCCTTGTCCATAAAGTCTAAGTCCAAAATAAGGTCAAGGTGAAGGTCAAAATGGGATTAGGTGATACTGGCGTGTGGAGAGTGTTCATACACAACATCCATGCAAGTATGAAAGCTTTGTAGCAAGCCATATTAATGCTAGAAGAAACGGTCAATTAGGGTTAACCAGGACGGACGGACGGACGGACGAACAGACGAACGGACGAACGGACGGACAGGTGAATCACTATATGCCTCCCCATCTATCGATAGGGGGGCATAAAAACATCACTGATAAATCGTGCACATCTGAATAATACAACTTTATGGAATATACCACAATTTCCCACCTTTCTTATTATCCTGGACGCACTATACCTTTACAGGAAAGGGCAACCAACTTTGTGTTTACCTTTCTGGTTAAGTCTAGTATCTGACATGGCTCTACGAGCTTGTCGTCGACTTTGAACACGTAATACTTGAGGTTGTTCTCGTCCATTCTGTTCAGCTGAATGTTGTCTATCCTGGCGACCGCTGAAGTATAAACAACAAATAGCTAGTATACACATTATAAATTGGTATACACTATGTACTGGAGACAAATAACAAGTAATGCTGGTTCCTTTTGATTCATGTTGGTTCCTGATTCTTCCAGCTGGTTTCTGCTGGTTCCTATTGGTACCTGCTAGTCCCTCATCATTATCAGGTTGCCATAAAATATCCCATTTTCAACAGGCGTATAAAAAGCAGAATACAAACATACAAAATATGTACATTTAACCTACAAGACTTGTGCTATATCGGGAATTTGCGAAATGATGAGACTATAAAATATTATTAATTGTTTTACATTTACTTGTGAACAGTGTGATGAATATTAGTCAATGAAAACATGTTTCGTAAAAGATTAACCAATAGACATTCTGTACACAGAGATGATACCTGTACTTCGACTAAATTTTGAACTGAGAGTAGCAATTTCATGTTTAATTCTGAAAACTATATGAGTTTAATTCTGGAAACTATGAATTAATGCAGAAAGCAAAGTGGTAGGTAAATTAATACAAGCAGTAAGCAACTATACTGTCTACTATAGCAGAATATATTACAAGCAATGAAAATGTTATGAAAATAAGAACTTGAAAATACAATAATTGTAGCTTCATGAAATAATACACAATGTAGAGGCTCACAGGGAAGACTGGGCTTGCCTAACCGTGTTGCCTCTTTAAATAACGTTGTTGTTATTATTATTACACCTTGTAAAGGTCCAGTTTCGATTCTTCTTTCAGACATGTAACTGCTCTGAGCCGACTACATTTCCTCCGTAATCAATGAGTTGCCATTCTAACATATGGTATATTTCAGTTGTTCATTTTTCTCACTGTTCAGTTAGATCTTTTTGGACTAGTAGTATGCCAAGCAAAAAGATTATATTAAGTCAGACAGGGAAGGCAGCACTCAACTTAACCAGCCGAGCACAGAAAATACTAACAAGAGGGCCCAAAGGGCCCTAGGTCGCTCACCTGTCGTACTAGTGCATGCACACCCTATGGTGATCCTACACATTTTCTGAATAAAATTTAAGGAAATTCAGCCTCTATTGCAAGTTTTTGTATGATTTGACCATGTGACCTAGCGTTTGACCCCAGATGACTTAATTAATATCAAACTTAACCTAGATTGTGTTGAGATGACTATTAGGACCAAATTTCATAAAGATTAAGTCGAAATTGTAACCTCTGGCGACTACACAGGGTTTTTCTATGATCTGACCTATAATTTAAACAAAATATTTCCTCCATATAACTGTACAAAAACATGCTATAAAGACAGAACAATACCTAAACACTTAAAAAAAAATTATGGTTCCAGTGGGGTTTGAACCCATGACCCTCAGGAAAATGTCAATTGACATTGTGACCTTGTTTTTGACGCCAGATGACCCAAAATCGAACTTGGCCTAGATTTTGTTGACAGGATCATTGTGACAAAGTTTCATAAAGATTAAGTTGAAACTGTAACCTCTGGTGACTGACTACACAAGGTTTTTCTATGATTTGACCTATATTTTAAACAAAATATTTTGAAATATTTTTCCTCCATATAACTGTACAAATACATGCTATAAAGACAAAACAATACCTAAACACTTAAAAAAATAAAAATTAAAAAATAAAAATTATGGTTCCAGTGGGGGTTGAACCCACGACCATCAGGAAAATGTACAAATACATGCTATAAAGACAAAACAATACCTAAACACTTAAAAAAATAAAAATAAAAATTATGGTTCCAGTGGGGGTTGAACCCACGACCATCAAGAAGTACAAATACATGCTATAAAGACAAAACAATACCTAAACACTAAAAAAAAAAAAAAAAAAAAAAAAAATTATGGTTCCAGTGGGGGTTGAACCCACGACCATCAGGAAAATGTACAAATACGTGCTATAAAGACAAAACAATACCTAAACACTCAAAAAAAATAAAAAATAAAAAAATAAAAATTATGGTTCCAGTGGGGGTTGAACCCACGACCATCAGGAAAATGTACAAATACATGTTATAAAGACAAAACAATACCTAAACATTTAAAAAAATAAAAATTATGGTTCCAGTGGGGGTAGAACCCACGACCATCAGGAAAATGTACAAATAAATGCTTTACAGATAAAACAATACCTAAACACTCAAAAAAAAAATAAATAAATAAATAAAAAAAAAAATATGGTTCCAGTGGGGATTGAACCCACGACCATCAGGAAAATGTACAAATAAATGCTATACAGACAAAACAATACCTAAACACTAAAAAAAAATAAAAATAAAAAAATAAAAATTATGGTTCCAGTGGGGGTTGAACCCACGACCATCAGGAAAATGTACAAATACATGCTATAAAGACAAAACAATACCTAAACACTCAAAAAAAAAATAAATAAAAAAAAAAATTATGGTTCCAGTGGGGTTTGAACCCACGACCCTCAGGAAAATGTCTATGCTCCCTACAGCGCTTTGATTTCCACTTGACCATTACAATTCACACCCTCTAGGAATATTTTGATAGTTGACCTTTACAAAACTGCTGTGAACCCTGATACACATTTTCATTGGTTGATGAAAGTTTACTTGTATGTATAGAGTGTAGAGAGTTACAGCAGAGAGTTAAGTGACTATGAAGACTACATGTTGAAAGGTTTAAAACAAGGTTTTTCTATAATTTGACCTAGTGAGCTAGTTTTTGACCTCAGATGACCCAATATCGACCTTGACCTAGATTTTGTTGAGATGATCATTGTGACCAAGTTTCATAAAGATTAGGCCAAAATTGTGACCTCTAGAGAGGACACAACCCAATTGTTGACTGACGGACGGACGGACGGACGGACAGACGGACGGACGGACGGACGGACGGACGGACGACGGACGAAGTGTGATCACAAAAGCTAAAAACATACAAAGCACTGAAAACACGGCAACCCGTCCCGAAAGTCTGCCGCCTAAGCCACTTTACACCATCAGCAATATTGTAGTCTCAGAACAGATAAGCCAATTCTTTTGGCAAACAACCACACTCAGCAATGTGTCAAACTTTGTTTCACAACAGCTACTGCTCCTAACGATTATTTACCAATTTACCAACAATAATAAGATTTAGTAAATACAGAATAATAAGGATGCATGCAAATAAGCCTTAAGGTTTCTATAAAATGAAGGTATAAATTAAAATGCAAAGATTAATCAACCTTTTCAGCAGATAGCTGTCTCTTACAAGAAATGATCACATTTACACTGTTTGTCTGAGCATACCATTAAGCATAATGTATACAAATATCAACTGGTCAAGTTAAGAAGTACAGAACAAATCAAATATTGAAACTCAGATTTTCAAGGACAAGATTTTAACACTTTGGATGTATGATATGAAACTTTAAGGTGAAACAAAGGTAATGATGATGAATGTAAAAGAACATATTTTCCAAAATGGCCAAAATTTAATTTAGTACTATTCAAAGCAATGCACTTACAAAAGCACTAACATGGGGCCCATGGTAAATAGTTACTATCAAATCAATACTAAAATTTTAAAGGTAAAACACACGTAACCCCAAACACTAATGCCAGCAACCAACTCCTACCACGCAATGTATGCAATATAATCTACATGCAAGCTCAGTTGAATAACATTATGTAAATATAACTGTGTGTACCCTGCAACCATGCATATTTACCATATTTAGTGACATCATGCAAATACTAGTAATACCATATGTATCATGCTTCCTAATTCACGATACCACAATATGTACACGTGCAGACTTAAAAGTGTACCCACTAGCATTACCATTGGAGAAAATTATTATATGGACAAATTATGTAAACTTTTTCATAAGACATTATTTTTATTAATGCTATGTGCCTATTACTCTAAGCCAACTCCAAGTAAATCATCATGTATCCGTCAAATGTTACCAGTTACACTATACACAATGAACAATGATAAAAGCAGAGGAATCCTAATGTGATGACAATTTAGAGAGTATTAAAGGGATGTAACTCACTAATATCCTTCATAATGAAACAATAGAATTAAATAGAATTTTTCAAAATAACGAACCAATGTGCTTAAGAACTAGAATGTTTTATAGGTAGATAACTCATTGAAGATCTAATTTATGAAACCACTACAAGTTTTTTTTAACACAAGAACCTGTCTCCCACAAAGGGCCATAGCTCTTGGCATAATCATCCAACCAAAAATTCCTGACGATATTCACGACTAGGTAGGCCTGGTATCAAGTATTCATGGGAAGTTTCATTGAAATTCAACCATTGGTTATGATGAAAAAGCATGGACAAACTTTGTGACATACATACACGTCCAGCACAATAATTCATTATGTCACCCTCACCATAACATGGGAGACAGAATTAGAAAGTATCAACGGGATGTAACTTATTTGTTCTTTATTATGAAACAATAAAACAGCACCCAAGTTTTCAGTGTTCAATATTAACCAATGATATGTTAGGTCAAACACAGCATGCAGTTGATTTTGATATGTTAGGTCAAACAACGCATGCAGTTGATTATCACAGTTTCAATGTTCAATATTACCCAATGATATGTTAGGTCATACACCGCATGCAGTTGATTCTGATATGTTAGGTCAAACAACGCATGCAGTTGATTATCACAGTTTCAATGTTCAATATTACCCAATGATATGTTATGTCAAACACCGTATGCAGTTGATTTTGATATGTTAGGTCAAACAACGCATGCAGTTGATTATCACAGTTTCAATGTTCAATATTACCCAATGATATGTTAGGTCAAACACCCCATGCAGTTGATTATCACAGTTTCAATGTTCAATATTACCCAATGATATGTTAGGTCAAACACCCCATGCAGTTGATTATCACAGTTTCAATGTTCAATATTACCCAATGATATGTTAGGTCAAACACCCCATGCAGTTGATTATCACAGTTTCAATGTTCAATATTACCCAATGATATGTTAGGTCAAACACCCCATGCAGTTGATTATCACAGTTTCAATGTTCAATATTACCCAATGATATGTTAGGTCATACACCGCATGCAGTTGATTATCACAGTTTCAATGTTCAATATTACCCAATGATATGTTAGGTCAAACACCCCATGCAGTTGATTATCACAGTTTCAATGTTCAATATTACCCAATGATATGTTAGGTCATACACCGCATGCAGTTGATTATCACAGTTTCAATGTTCAATATTACCCAATGATATGTTAGGTCATACACCGCATGCAGTTTGATTATCACAATCAGTGTGGTCTGTGTGGTTGACTTACCTATTTCTGTGTTTAGATGTAGATCTATATGGTCTACTAGTTCTAGTTGTTGTAGCACCGAGTTGATTGACTCTAACAAAAGGAAACAGTGGTGTAAGTATGAATGATGGATCATGATTATACAGAATGATTGAGTATAGTGTGAACAAATTAACCTGGTCCTCAAATCTTCTACTAGCATAATTTATTGGTTTATCTCTTAGCTATAATTTAATTTATATCTTTGTATTAATATGCAAAAAGAATCAAGAATATGTAGAAGGTGTACTATTGACACTAATCTATATGACCAGTAAGGCACGACTTTCTCGTAGAAATTGATATATTCCGGGTGAGAAGCTTGAAATATATTCATGCATAAAGGTCAAGGATCAAGTTGATTTGTTCGCACATTACATACATAGGAATAAATCTGACTTTTAAAAACAAAAACTTGATACCAATATATTTTAGAAACCAATAAAATCGTAAATCATACTATGTGGAACAAATTTATTTTAGGTCAATTTTGAAACAAGTTCTTACAGCTTATTAATCACTTTCGAAACCAAATTATTATAAAAAGATCATAGCAATATGGTGCGTTAATTAGGTCAAATATGTTTGTTTTTTATAGTAAAATAGTACATTGTATTGTAAAATTGTCTTCACCGCAAATATGAGAATTGGTAGTGATTTTAAAAGCAGTAGTGACAGAATTTTAAAATTCTAAGTTCACACAAACTACAAAGTCAGATTTTTCCTGATAGAGCAGAGAGCAAAGAAATACACAATGACAGCTAGAATGATGTCAGTAATATTATTCACAGATATACAGATGATCAATGATAGCTCTTATAGTAAAAAATACACCATCAGTAGTATATCATGTACATATCGATACATAAATAGTTCACATTTAGCGATTAACAGAAGTAATCTTACTATGCCTAAGTTTGTTAACCTAGCAAAGTGCTTGAAGCACTCTCCACGGGAGGTAATCCTGCCTTCTATATTCAATTAAAGGGGAGGTAATTGATTAAAGGACCCCGGGTATGGTAAAACCATGCAAGACCCTCGACTCAGTAATGATTGAACAGACAATGAAAACATGTCAACCACATCTCAGCTGGTATATTGTATTATGTCATGAAAAGCACAGAATACTAGTAGACAAGCAGCATATCATAATTATACATTGTCTTGTCTGCATGACCATATGATAAAGATTACACTTACATATGATATATCCATTCTTTCAAGCTTTAGTTTATATGACGATGGGGTTATGATAAAGTAAAGTACCATACAAACAATTATAGTGCGAACATGATGGTCAGACAATGAATTAGTGGAGACAATGGCATGATATGACAAGGTTAATAGAATAACCCAAATAAATGATCCAAAACAAAGTAACATGATAAAATGAAGGGAACGGAATGCATTTACACAACATAACATTTGTTAATTTTATCAATTAATTGACAAAACTTTCTCCTTCGCAAAAAAGCAAATTAATAAAATGTTTACTTTGACATAAATGTAAATACATACATAATAATATACAATGATACAAGCTCTACCACCACTTCTTAGCAAACCAAACCAGGGGAGAGTAAAAAACAGCCATTTACAAGAACAGTGTGTGACTTGTACTGGAGTACAATATAGCAACTGGTACTGATGAAGAATATAGTCATTAATAAATGTTTAATTAATACAAAATACAATGCAACAGATTATCTGGTGGTTGAAGAATGATAAATGAAATAGTTTCAGACATATTAAGTACAATGTAATTAGTTGCACTACAATATAGCAGAGTCAATGTAACATATGGATGTTTTATTCACTGCACAAAACTGAGAAATGCAAGAGTTAGTTCCATATAAAGGCTAATTAATCTCAAGTATTCCAGTTCAAACATTCTAGGACAGACACCCTGTACTTTAGACAGAGAACAGGAACAGGGTACATCATGATCTGGTCACACTGGGTAACATAGCACAAACACCCTGTCAACCGGACACCGGGGCATGGATATGATCTGGTCACACAGGGTAACATAGCACAAACACCCTGTCAACCGGACACTGGGGCATGGATATGATCTGGTCACACAGGGTAACATAGCACAAACACCCTGTCAACCGGACACCGGGGCATGGATATGATCTGGTCACACAGGGTAACATAGCACAAACACCCTGTCAACCGGACACTGGGGCATGGAAATGATCTGGTCACACAGGGTAACAAGCTAATACAAACTATATACCTTGACACCCTGTCATTGTGATGAAATAAAACACATAAAATTATACATGTAGAAGCAAACATAACTTGTGAGATGTACAAGCAGGGTTTTCATGATTGATATAGATTGGCAGGAAAAAACAAGGGATTTGGCAAGGACCTTATTTCCCTTTCTTTTGTATTGTTAATCAAAAATCTTCTTTTTTCTAAAAATCTGTTTAAAATACAATTTTAAACAATGTTTTCTTTGGACAATCAGTTAATAATGAAAACCCTGGCATGGCCATGAAGTGCTAGCAAATCTAAATGTGTTGATTGTATATACAGCTAGCCAAACGAATGGTTACATAATATACACAGCACTAGTATCAAATCAATGCTCAATATATACAACAATTTATGATAAATACTGTAGCGCACAGACAATCCAAAGCCACACTGATGTGGTGCACCTACACGAGTCTGACATAGAACGAAACCATCTATATCCCCAAAAATGGATAATTCAGGCAAGCCTATATACTAGTACTCGTTCTGCAACAAATGACACACTGCGGGGTTTGTATTTTATGCACGTAATTAACCATAAAGGGAGGTAATTATGAATGATAACTGTACTGAAGTGAAGAACAACACTACAATATGAATAACAAGACATATCACTGAATGTGAAGAATACCCCCAGATACTGCTTGACACAGTCACTTAAAATGTGCTCTGACAACGAACTAGACTTAGTACTGATCATTCATGCATATGTTCATTGAAATCTAACCAATGATAACAAAGGAAAAGGGTAGGCAAAATTTATAAGTGTTATAAAACAAAGAGTCATTACTCCCTGTGTCGAGGATATGCACAACTAGACATGGTACTGATCATTCATGCAAAGTTTCGTTGAAATCCGACCATTGGTAACAGAGAAATAGCGCGGACAAAAATTATAATTGTAAAAAAACAAAGGGCAACAACTCCCTTAAAATTTATCAGACCAACGTGTGCCGAGGATATGCACAACTAGTCTTGGTACTGATCATTCATGCAAGTTTCGTTGAAATCCGACCATTGGTAACAGAGAAATAGCGCGGACAAAATTATAATTGTAAAAAAAAAAGGGCCACAACTCCCTTAAAATTTATCAGATCAACGTGTGCCGAGGATATGCACAACAAGACTTGGTACTAATCATTCATGCAAAGTTTCGTTGAAATCCGACCATAAGCTACAGAGAAATAGCGTGGACAAATTTGCACGGACCAACCGACCAACCACCCAACGGACCGACCAACAGACCAACCTCAAGCATGACTCCAATATAGCCCACATATACTTTGTATCTGGGCGTATAATGATACATTAAACATGACCTTTGATGATTGTAAGTAAGCTTATTTAACTGGAATTAATCCAGGATCTTGTAGAAAATAACAACAACTGTAAGCACCACTAAATGAGATAGAAATTAATGTTTAATTGGAATCAATATTATTTGTTTTATACATTTATATTAGTATTCTATCAAGTTAATGCATTCTGTGTCTAAGTATTTTAGAAATTTTAAGTTTGGAGACCAGTCTAAATTATCTAGCATCTGATTGGTTCTTTTAGAATGTTGCTTGATATTAACCAATGACAAGGCTGCATTATAAGACTGGTCTGCAAACACAGTAGTTTAACTTTGGTTCCTGCACTAGCTTTACATGAGAATACATAAAGCTCTACAGTAGTATGTTATAACATTATCATTAATATTGATTATATAAAACACATAAAGTGAACATGTCTAAATTAGTGAACATGTCTACATCAATGAACATGTCTACATTAGTGAACATTGAACATGTCTACATAAGTGAACATGTATACATTAGTGTCAACATGTCTACATTAGTGAACATTGAACATGTCTACATTAGTGTCAACATGTCTACATTAGTGTCAACATGTCCATATTAGTGTGAACATGTCTACATTAGTGAACATGTCTACAAAAGTGAACATGTCTACATTAGTGAACATGTCTACATTAGTGAACATGTCTACATTAGTGAACATGTCTACAATAGTGAACATGTCTACATTAGTGAACATGTCTACAAAAGTGAACATGTCTTCATTAGTGAACATGTCCACATTAGTGAACATCTACATTAGTGAACATTCCGATAATAGTAAACATGTCTACTTTAGTGAACATGTCTACCTTAGAGAACATGTCTACATATAGAGTGAACATGTCTACATAAAAAAATATTATATCAAGGGTTTAACACAACTGATTTTACATTTCTTTAAAAATTATTACAGTAACAAAAATTACAATACTCTTTGTGAACCAAACCTAAATGCAACAAAGGAAAGTAAATATATAACACCATATCAGTAATCAGAGACGGTAAACTATGTTATCCAGCCTTAGTTTCTATTTTGATGGGGCTTTCACATACAGTCGATAAAGCACCAAGCCATAGTCCAAGCATAACCTCTATTTTACTTTCAATACAATATGTTTGAGGAAGCAAGTATTCATACGGAGTAAACAATGCAAAATTGACCTTGATCCAAATTTTGATTACATCACATACTGTATATAATTTTTAAATGAATGTAAAATACTGTATGCAGATATCAGTGATATAATAATTTCGAGGTTGTCAGTACTATGTTACTATGTCTAGCAGACAGCCCAGATCCTTACCTGAAGAATGTATGATGTTCTAAACAACACTTCCATAAATGTTTACATCCAGATTTTGTTGCTAACTCAAAGGCATACAAATGTTCTTCATTCTGAAACAGTGAAATATTACAATAGCATACTATTTGAAATGGAAACACCTCTCCAACAAGGATAGAGGGTAAAGGTTTGCACCAGGGCTTTCACTAGATTTCAACCCAAAGAGTCAAAACTTTTTGTTTTTTTAACAATATTGATTTTCATCCTTGACACAGTGATTATATGAAAACTGAATTTCATATGACTGGTGTGACACACTAGCATATCTTATTGCGGATAAAGCTTAAGTACGCTTTCGTTTGAGTACAAAGCTCCAGGTCAAATGGAAGCCTTGAGTCACCAGTATGCCTTCTCATTAATTCTAGGATGATAGTTCGTAATTGGAGTTTAACACTTTTCCTCAACAATGTTTTTTGTGATAAATGCAGCAGCAAATTTACCAACCAGTTTATCCTACCTAACCAGTACTAACTTACCCTTCCACCAGGAACCAGAAATTTCTCCACATGTGGAGGAAAATCAACACTGATGTCAAATATGACTTGCGGCAACTGGTAATCAAGACAGGATCAGCAGGTTACTAGTCCTGCGCACTAACCACTGGACCACCGCCACAGCTCATATGATAACTAGACACTATGTGAGATGTGCATCAAGAAGTCTACAGAGGCTTAAAGCCCTATTCTGAAAATTTGATGCAAGTCCTTTTTCGAGTGCAATTAGCACATACACACCTACAAACATTGTTCTAGTCAAAATTCAGCATATGAAATTTCAAATGACCATAACTCAGTCAATATTTGGTATATTTTCTTTGAATAACTTCTATTTTCTGCAGAAAAGTCACCTCTTTTTAGTGCAGCAAATCCGGATTTGAAGTAGGACCCCTGTGTGCATACAAAATGAGACGGTGTGAAACAAGACAGGACACTATAATAATACAATATACACTTACAATTTTATCTTTCACTCGAACAATAAATACTTTGCCTTTCATGTTAACTTTGGTAATTCTGGGCCTGAAAACAAATAACAATGTGTAATGAACAGTTCACTAACACAACAAAACAAAAGGCAGTACCATTATAACAAGTATTCCACAGAGCCACAACTCAGCTTGAACTAGGTTCTAGCTTCTAGCAAAAATGTGTCAACTTCTTCACCAGTCCTGCGAAACAGTTCTGCCTAGTTCCTTGACCCAACCTATACATAGGATCAGTCAAGAGTTGTCTTTGGAGATCAACATTTGTAAACATATTTAGCAAGCCTTCGGAGCCTTTGGAAAGCTTAATAAATTGTTTTCGTGATGAGTTTAAGAAATGTTGACCTGAGTGGCAGATTCTTTTTATCACATTATTTTGACAACACCAGAAATACATTTCAGGCGTTGACGTTACTTTTTGTGCCGAAAAGCTGGTGGCACAACGCATTTGTTATCACAAACATTGGAGAACATTGTTCCTTGATTTGTTCTCACATGGAAGATCACATTATTTATGTAATAAGATATTTTCTAAAATGAATATAGTCGCTAGTAGATCACATAACATGATTTTAGTGTAGCTGGACACTAATTTATGGCTACTAAATGCCAAGTGCCGGTACCAAGTCATAAAGTTCCATTTATTTCAATGAATGTGCAATTAAATGTACAAATAACATAATAAATTATATATCTTTAATGTGCATGCTTTTTTATTTACTTTAGAACTTGAGAAAATTCAGCTGCAAATAAACTCACTTCAGAAGATATTCGTTTTAATTTCATGGCAAATAAGACAATAAATATCTTCAGATAAAATACTTTCATATATGCCTTACATAATTTATTTTTTGGTTAAACTTCTGAATGAAGGTACAGGGTGTCCAAAAAGTAAGTATACAGTTTCAGTCTATATTTATCAAATCTCTTCATTCTGCTATTGTAAAGATATGTACATGTGTAGACAAAAGATTTAAGTTTTTCTGGGACAAGTTGTAAGATTATGACTTGGATAAATTTGAGAAAATGTAACTTTACTGAAATTACCTTATTTTGCCTGTGACGTCTATTCAGTAATTTATGTCGTACTCAAGACTTACCTTCTTTTTTGATGTTTCTCTTGAGCATAGACGTGTCTGTTGGCTTTGTGCTGTACACTAGCGCTTTCACATAGTCCCACAAAAAAGAAGTCGCAATGATTTTGATTAGGCTGTGGGCAGGCCATGTCACACCACAGTGGTATTTCCTGGTATTAACTTTGGATCCAACTGTTTCAAGGAATTAATTCAAGACCTTATGTTCAATGTGTGACCCTGGCACATCTTGCATAAACTATGCATCATTTAAAACAATAAATCACCTGCGGTGTTTAGGAATGAGCTGGTTTAGCTAAGACAAGTAACGGGTTGCGTTTATTTCTTTCTATTGTGCTATCTGAATCGCTAGTGTACAATCTAAAGCCAACAGACACATCTATACTGCTGAGAAAAATCTAAAGAGAAGGTTAGAAGATCAGGTAGAAACATGTGCAAATGTAATTTATAGTTTCAAAGAACGAGTGGAAGAAGGGAAATTTCAGAAGGCGGCATGCATCGTGAAAACGTCGTTACTTACTACAAAATTTTCGTTGCGATAGCAGAATGTAAGGATTTGATAAATAGACACTGAACTGTATACTTTCTTTTTGGACACCCTGTATTTACAAACAATTTTTCTTTAAGCCTTAGAGACTTTAAACAGTCATATCAACGTGACCTAGAACAAACCAGTCATGAAGTTACAGTAAATTAAGTAGCCAATAACCTCTACTTAAAAAGATAGTTTTTAATTTCATGGCAAATAAAGACAATATAGATCATCAGAACAAGTAATAGCGCTTACTGCATAAATTCAAATGCCATGAAAACATTTAGGATCAAGGCAAATTTTAAGGGTCGGGTGGGATAATGGAAACACAGAATAGAGTTACAGTCAGAGCTCAAACCTGCAATATCCGACATAAACTTACCAGAAATAATTACCAACTTTGGTTTTATTTTTGTAGACAACAATTCCAGTAGGAGTAAGACCAAGGAAATATTCTGTATTACTTTCACCCTACAATATAATATAACACAATATTTCACAATATAATTCACCACAATATACCACAATATAATATATCACAATATATCTTTAATTTTTAAATATCATGAAATTGAGATTATGCTGGATAATTTGTCATGAAATTATGATGATAAGTCACAAGTACCTGTAGTACTGTTCAAAAGAGAATATTTGATATAAAGGCTCTGAACAAGTTCATCTATAGATTTTTTATTAAATATGCAAATATACAACAATTCTTGGCCACATTCTTGGCACTTTTCAGGATATCCTTATAAATAAATAGGCTCTAGAGCATCTTTTATGAGTGCTCAATACACGTAAATTGATTGAAAAAGTGGACAAAATAATACGACACAAGGCTTTGTCATATGCAATGAACGAGAATGTAAGATTCAATTTATCACATACTGTAAAAGTCACTTATTTTCATGGGCATTAAATTTCATGGATTTTGGTAAAAGTGCAATTTTGTGGAGTTGTAACTTCGTGGATTGCACAACATGAAGAGGGGAATCCTTTGTTTTGTATTTGGAAGGTTAATTTATTGTAGGGATTATATTTTGTGTTCAAGTCCAATCAGAAAAAATCAATGAAAATTTAACCAGACAAAAATATTGATTTTACAGTAGCCTTAGAAAATTCACATTTTCTTTCAAAATAATTTACTCTGTTTCATACCCTCGTGGCGATGGATAACATCAGGAATGAGGTGTCGAGAGTGATTAATATAAGTTGGAAAAACTTGTTTCACAATCGACCTTAAATAAATTAGTATAAAATCATTGAAAACAAGACTGCGTTCAATAAACGCTTATGCCCCCTGTGGAAGCCTTGTCCATAAGTCTAAGTCCAAAATTAGGTCAAGGTGAAGGTCAAAATGGGGTTAGGTGATACTGGCGTGTGGAGAGTGTTCATATACAACATCCATGCAAGTTTGGAAGCTTTGTAGCAAGCCATAATGATGCTAGAAGAAACGGTCAATTTGGGTTAACCAGGACGGACGGACGAACAAACGGACGAACGGACGGACGGACAGGTGAATCACTATATGCCTCCCGATCTATCGATACGGGGGCATAAAAAATCATGTTTCAAAATATACATCATATTTCTACTGACCATAACTGGGTGGAGATCCACACCATACATATCTAACCATTTCACTTTGTCCAGGAACTTTAACTCAGCTGTAGCAGGTACAGTACCACTGTTGAAATATACAACATAATATAATAGTCAATGTTCATGTTAGCAAACTAACTGAAGAACGAAATGTGCATATTTGTTGCATTATAGATTGGTACATGTACAAATTATAGGGGTGACTATTGAGTCCATTTTTGACTATTGCAATACTATTGCTATTGCTGAAAGTACTATTGCGATACTATTGTATTGCTGGAAACTATTGCAATACTTATTGCCAAGATTTGAAAACTAGAGGTTTACTAGTAAATACAAATTTGCACTGTGTAAGATATCCCTTTGTTGTACAACATACTAATCTACTATTTTTGGAAATGATTTAAAATGAATTGGACAAAAATAGATTAATTACGATTGCGATATTGGTCCTTTGTTTTAATGCATGGGATTATTTAAAATTATTTTTTTAACGAGAACGGAAGTTTTTCTAAAACTGATAATAAAATTTATTTACAAAAAGGACACTATCATAACTATCGATAGTTGAGCTAACTATCGGCGATAGTTATTGGATTGAGACTTTTACTATCGATCCATACTATCGGGACACTCTGGATCGCAATGCATCGACCCACCCCTAACAAATTAGCATCAAGTATTTCAGTGCTGTAAATAAGGGATCTTGCATGAGTGCTCATTACATACAAGCTTTATTAAACGAGTTGACAAAGTAATATGAAATTAGGCTTTGCCGAGTGTCATATTGTTCATCATGGCATGTTGCCCCAAGATTTCACTGAAGTCTATTTTTCGTACTGCCAGTAAACGAGTGGCTTGGTATGATAACCAAGATCCCTTAATAGTGTAGAATATGTTGTCATAAATTGAAATGAAGAACTAAATAGTAACAAAGGATACAAACAGGAATTGTTGACAGGTTATCCCACTGTGAATGGAAAGTGGTGGAGCAAAGATACCAACACAGATTTTCAACAGGATAAACAGACTGAATTCATAAATGATTAAACCTTTTTGTACCAAAGGACAAGGTTCATTTATGGCTTAATTTGGCCCTGAGTTTAATTGAAAAATAGAAATGCATCTTCCTATAAATCTGTCCTATGTTTCTAATAGCCTAACATTGTCTTTCAAAAAATTAAGCATACTTTTCCAAATTTCTCTCGTAATATGTCGACAAATCTACTTGAAATAGGTTAAGTTTACCAAAAAATGTCATTTTTAGCCATTTTCATGGCTTTTTATGGCGTAAAACCTTCCCAAAAACCATGATGGCACTCTTGCGACACTTTGATATTGTGTACATATATAAAGACTTGCAGAACACTGGTTTTGTGAAAATATAAAAGTGTCGCAAGAGTTCGATGAAATCTGGATGGTAGATAGTTTAACAAACAATGGTATCTATGTATTTTTTTATTTGCCCTCATACATACCCGAGTCTACGATGTAAAGCTTGTATTTGTTCTTCTAACTCCTCAGTCTGGTTAGGTACAAACTGAAACTCTGATACATAGCCTGGAGGTAACTTTTGCGATTCAAAATCACCAATTTCAGCTGAAAGTACAAAGCAATATCTTATTATTCCATAATAACATCACCTACAAATATAGCCCGAACAGCCAATCTGAGGGGTGTAAAACCACAGGTGACACATTCATTGTCGTATGTCCATCACCTCTTGTTTAAGGGGAAAGTTTATTTAGGTTTGTAGCCGGTTCTCTACAACTTTTCATTTATGCTTATAAATTAACACAGCATATCAAATACACAGTCATGAACACTACAGCTTGTATACTCACAGTTCAAAAGTTTGAGTTTTTTATTTAGGCACTAGCAAACAAACTCTGCAGCAGTGCAAGTATAAAACAAGAGATGTTTGTAAACCACATATGCCCCAATGGCAGCCCAATAGTCAGGAATGGTAAAGGTCACAATGACCTTGACCTTTGACCTACTGACCTCAAAATCAATAGGAATCATCAACTGTTGATGTCAAATTTCCGTGTAAAGTTTGAGGTTCCTAGGGCAAAGCATTCTTGAGTTATTGAACCGACATGTGCAAAGCAATAATTAAAATGTGACTGATAATAGTCAGTCTAACCAAACAATACAACTTACATTGAACAGCATAGGCGAACAATTCAGCAGCTTCCTCAAAGGTCACAGGTAATCTGCCATGGAGGATATCTCTCTTCACTTGTAAAAAAAACTCATATCTGAAATAAATAGTAACGTGATATGAGAAAACCATCTTTCCAATTAAATGAATAACACATGTAAATCTGGCCCTGATCTCCAAAAGCATCTCAATCTGAGATAAATCTCTTCTAAAATATTGCAGGTTTCTTTGAGTTAGTTTCCATGGAAGGCTGGACTCAAAATGTGCATCACAAAACAATTACATTCTTCTGAGTTTATTACAGAAAAATTTCAGGAGTTTGAACATCAGGTTGATGTTAAATTCAGACTCTGATTTGAGTAAAATCTCTAATTGAGCAGAGCTTTCTACTTTAGATTAGCTTTAGGATACTTAGGGCCTGGTTTTCTAATGATGAATTGAGTGTTGAAATTAACTCGTTATGAGCATGGCTTAGTTTCATTTTCTTGCTCCGTTTTGTGATGGGAATGTAGACATATGCTTGTGGTCTCAGTGTTCTTTCTTTGATTGTGTAGGTTATTTTTGTTCTTTTCATGCTCAGCTTTTTCTGTTGAGTGCAGCATTCCCTGTCTGATTTTTCATGATCTTTATTTAAAAACTCATGAATATGGCATTATAATGGTCATTTAAGGCACATCAGCAAAGTCATTAATAAATTATATACATTTGTGCAATATCTACTGGATGGTAGTAACATATTGAGTGTGATAAACCAAGGTTAATACTGAATATTGAGTATATTTCACAATGTTTTTATTTTTTTCATATTTTTATTCCTAAATTGAGATCCTCACTTATCCACCATATTCTCGTAAATATATTTTCTTAACATGAGTAGATACCTATTCTGGCATGTTCAACTGTAAATTCATAATTCTGCGAATTGAATCTTTTACCAAAATTCACCAAACAAAGATATAAGTGATTTACAATACATGCATACATTATCCCAACCTTCACATAGGTTTTAAATAGCTTCTGTTCATACAGTAAAGCATTTAACAGATTTTCATCTATAAATTCAATCCACTATAATTGAAATGTATTTAAAATGCAATCAAGAAATTATCTTCACGCTTGACTTAACAACGAGCTGTTTCAACTTTCACAAAACTTGTTAACTTTAGTATGTTATTCATTCAATGTCTTCAAAAAATGTGCAGATAGTTTACAATACATTTTCTTTTACATTTTCCTTTATCAAACATATAACATAAACTCTAACTTTGTATTGACCCTTGAAATCAAGGCCCTGGTTTGTGAAGCATAAAATTTGACCCTTGAAATCAAGGCCCTGGTTTGTGAAGCATAAAATTTGACCCTTGAAATCAAGGCCCCGGTTCGTGAAGCATAAATTTGACCCTTGGAATCAAGGCCTTGGTTTGTGAGGCACAAAATTTGACCCTTGAAATAAAAGGCCCTGGTTTGTAAGGCATAAAATTTGACCCTTGAAATCCAGGCCCTGATCTGTGAAAAGATTTACTCAATGTTGTATATTATTTCCTCAAATTCTTTATTTGAAAGTAAAACTTTTTTTTCTATCCAAACTGACTAGAGGGTAATTGTCCAAAATTTCATGTATCCCAAGAAATAACACAGTAGTAAGCACCTTGTGATTTCTTCCTTCAGTTTGCAGGGATCTGCCGGGTAAAACTTGACACCAAAATATAACGTGTACGGTATTGCACATCCTATAATATAAAACACACATACACATGTATAAGCACATAAGCACACGTATAATCTGTGTGCTCGAATGGAAAAAACACACATTTTGAGAGAGAGCTTAAAGGTTTGAATCCCTGAGAAGATTCTTTCTGATATTGTTGGGTGTTACGACTAATAATAACATCTTTATTTTCTGTGGATAGCATTATGTGACTATCTGCCTGGTGGTTAGTATTAATAATTTAATAAAGTATTAATAAAAGATAAGAATCAGGAAGTAAATTTGCTTACAATGTAAATGACATCAAATCCAACTGACTGGTTATAATATAATGATTCAATTTTCCATACATCAAGAGTAAATGGCTTAAATCATGAATATGTATATTCAAGCATCGTAATAAAATGAATATTGTGTTTTTCAAACAAATTGTGACTTGGTCAACGTTCGGTCTTTTGTGTGTGTGTCTCTTAATGTTCCACTGTTTCTGCTGAATTAACTACTCATATTTCATATAATACTTTTACTACCTTTCACAAAACTAAGAATGGGTCCACATGGCAAACTAACAGTTCTTGTCATATACAAATTAATCACAGGGACTATCAGGGGACATAATGTAACATAAAATTCTCACCTTTTAATTGCGCTGAGAATGTTTTATTACAATCCAACCAATGCTGAAACAATCAAATGTAACAAATTAATATTTGATCAAGTTTGAAGTAACTGCAAGTGATTTTTGTTTACAAAAATATGAATCATCGAACATTTCAAAAGTGAAATTTCCTTGACTTTGCACCGACAATACCCTACACATGTAGAAATATTGTGATCAAGTGAGTCTATTTAGGATTATCACTTATATTATAAAACATTTAGAAATATTGTGATCAAGTGAGTCTATCTAGGATTATCACTTATATTATAACAGAAAGACAAGATTTTTCAAGGTATGTGTCTCTGTCAAAAGCTGTGTAATAGATACAGCTATTTCAGCAATTTAAAAGGTTGTTCAATAAAACATCTTATCAATACAGGATAATTGACTGACAGACAGGGTGATTACTATAGGGCACCCCAAAAATTATCGACCAATATTCGTTACTTACTGAGAACATTAGCATGAAGACAACTTACTGTTTGTCCAGTGAGATCAATATATCGAAGTCCAAAATAATCTTTCTCGAATAAGTTGAGCTGTTCGAAGGCTCTGTCTAATGCATACTGGCCTTTAAACCCACCCTAAAATACAGAATATAAATGTATATTAGTGACAAACGTCAAGCATCAGGACGCAGAACACCAGCACATACAGTACTGAGACAGTATCCAGAACTGGTACCAGTTTAAATCATACACTGGTACAAAATGATCTGCTTTCCAGATAAGATGTAGTAATCTAGTTAATATATAATTTTCTACCACTGGCATATTGTTGCAGTACTCTATCGCTGAATGAGACTTATAACCCAACATTATACCCCATTGCCATACAATGTCTTTTTTAGATATTCTGAGAAAACCAGTACTCCGCATTTGGCCATCTTGAATGTGACAAAAACATGTCAAAGGGCAATAACTCTACAATGCTTGGATTAAAATGCAAGAAAAATTGTGCTTCACTTATAATCTAGACTTCATGGTAAGCATAATTATATAAAATTTTAAAATTTATTGAAATCCCTTTCAAAAACAGTGAAAGAGTTAATCTCTCAAGTTGAAGTTTTTGTTACAGTCTGACCATGCACAGGCCCTCAATGCGATTTTCGAGAGCCTGAGAGTCTGACTGCCTGGCCAAATCCAAAACCGAGCCACAATGTTTTGGGGGATGGGTCAGTTTTTGGGATAATTTCACATGATTTTACAAACCTTAACAATGCTAACTTTTTAACAATGCAGCAGACAAAATGAATAAGATCAGTTAGACAGATACTTGGGGTGTTGAACAAATACAATACATCAGTTATTTGCGACATACCAATCATACTTGGTATATACACATGTATAATACATTTTTTATTGAGCGAGGCCCAAAGAAGAGGTTAGGAATTTTAGTTTTTGTGGGATAGTGCAATTGAAACACTGCATGAAGATGCCCCACTCCAGAAGCATTCCTTTATTCTGTTATGTAAAGCATCATACACGGGACCTAGCTCAGTTATTTGAGTCTCATCCGAATGACTGGTAGTGAAGCTAGTTATATCAAATGGGAAACTCTGAAATGCTTTCCTGTTTTTATGTGGCAGGAGGGATCGTACCCACAAGTGGCACAACCCTGGACGAATCAACAGTCAGTGGCTCTCACAACTGGACCACTTGTCCACCTCAGGATTGTGAAATTATCAACATTAAATATATCAGGACACTGAGGACAGTGGTACAAGATAACTTGAGAATCTAGGATGCCTACACCCAATATTTACTGGTCCAAACCTAAATAAATGTCAGTTATAACATATGTATTCTGTACTGACACCCAGTGTGAACAAGTTGTGCATACATTCCACACCCATGTACAGGTAACCATCTATAGCATGGAGAATTTGACTTGATTGTGACCTTATGCATGAATATATTACAAGGTACTTGCGTTGAATATATAAATTTCTGCGAGCAAATCTTGCAATAGTGGTCCTTTAGAATTGCACTGGTATTACATCTCGAGCGTCTTCGTATTACTCCCTTCTTACAAAAACATACAACGAGGTTATGAATATAGACAAAAATATGGCTGTTAAAATATGCTAATAGAAGGGCGAGGATTGTATCAAATTCTCTGTACTATATATGTATACATTATATACTGTAGGCTAGTGTGAATGTCATCGAAATTTTATTTCTTGAATGTAATTTAACAAATAAATCATAAATTATTGAAGCGGTAACATATTGACAAATCAGATAGGATTCAAGCTAAACCTATACCATACTGATCAAAATTACTTTTATCAATGGTGATTTAATCTCTCCTTCTATTACATCAATTTTCAAAGTTAGGCCATCTCCATTTAACATTCGTTTCCAGAATGAGGTAGAGACATAGGTAGAACGTTTTCAGCAGGCTTAACAAATGTGGTAAAACATTTAATTCATATTAAAAATAAAAGTTAAACTACCTATAATAACCAGTTACATTTTCTTTAAATCAATTATCAACCTGCACATGTATTTAACATGCTCTTCTGCAAGCACAATGATGTAAAATGTCCTTGGAAGGGTATGACCTGCCTCGGCTGAGAATCAAACCTGGATTGCTGGGTTACAAATGCAGCAGACTTAAACGACTTGATAAATATATACGATATGAAAGGAATTCAACAATATTGAAGCAGGTAACATATTAGCATACAGCCGTGTTATATAACCATATAATCCCCGTCTCATTTACATATACAAACAAAATCAACTTGAATTTAAATGCTGATTTAAGCATATATATAAAACATACATAAAATGAAAGTATGTAGACAACGGGACAGTGTCTTTAAATGAGGAAACTAAAACATAATGTAATGGTTAATAATGTACTAAATGTTTTGTTGTTTATATTCAACAACTATGAACTGTCTTGTCCAATAATAAAATATTTATTTTATAACTTAAAATATAACTAATTATAAACACATATAATGTAAAACCTCTGTAAAATAAAGTGTAAATCTCAATAATGAGTCTACTTCAAAATTCAAAATACAATTTTCAAGACAGGAACTCCCTAAAAGCCAGAGGCAAATTGGTCAGGGATAAACTGGAAGACCATACACTAACAACGGTCTCAGTCGAATGCAAATAAATGAACAAGACAGGAAAAAGAAGCATATCTGGCCTAATAAGTCAATAGAATTATGATACGAAAATATGCACATTTATTTTTATTCAACTAAACACATTGAAAATAATAAAATAAGGAATACCAACCAGACAGGTGGTACAACACTTGATAAAGAGGGGGGGTCAGACCTAACAGTAAATATATTGATAGATTCACAATGAAATGTTGAATCAATCGACTTCAAAGGCGTATATATACAGGCACCAAAGGGTGGTCATATTCAATCAAAGATAATGCACAAGTTTTATAACATAGTCTTATTTTGATTGATAGATTTATAATAACACGTTGCTCTTCATTCTGTACAAAAGAAGAAAGTATGACTCTATTTAGGGTATATATAAGGACTTAACAAAATCAGCACATCAAATGTTTTTGCTATCTTGACTCCTGCTGAGATAATAACCTGTCCACATGATTTAGAAATTGCTTATTTAAATAAGAAGAAAGATTTAAGTATTGGGGTGAAGGTTTTCATTCAATGATGATCCAATCACTCAGACAGTGCGTTTGACATCTGTAGAATCAGAGGAATCTATAATTATTGTATTAAAAATAACAAATGTCAGTGCCAATATACTCAGTACTATTTCTTTCTTTGATTTCGTGTTTGATGCGCTAATTAGGCGTAATTAGGCTAATCAAGGCGATGGATGAAGTGTCAACAGAATGACAAATTTAGATAGTGTCCAAAGAATGGCAAATGTTCAAGAATGCCCATACAATAAGACTGACCAAAATTATCAATGCCAAATATCGTCCTTGGGTGCAGGCCCGTAGCCAGCCAGATTAAGGAATATATACCTGTATACTGAAAAACGCATGTCTTCTCCAGAAATAAACCACCTTAAATAACACCAGTGAACATAGTTGCTTGGTGCTTTTAAGTCTCTGGACTGTGACTGCCCTGAGATGTATGCTGACCACTGATTATAACTGATAAGTACTGACTATACAAAGTCCCATGAGAACATATAGGTGTTATCAAAGGTAACCTGGAGAGGCCATTCTGTATCAACACAACAATCAAGAACTTGGTATCTGTCAACACTACATACTGATACACAATGGATGCCTTGGATACTACAGTTGATTTTGATCTGTAAAAGTTTACTGTCATTAAACATGCATGTGTTTGTCAAACTTTCTAATAGATATTGCATTAGACCCATATTTAAGTATTCATTGTATTCTAGGTAAAGTTTGATAAATTTTATAGCTGCTGTACACATAAAGAAAGCAACAATGTGCAATATCAGTTTCTTAAATATCATAATTATAGCAAGTAGTTAAACAATTGTTTTCTGGGGAGCGGTGGTCTACAGGTATAAGGTAAGGGCATGCAATTCAGTGTTGAGAGGTCCTGGGTTCAACCCCATCTGGACCATAGCTTAATCATCGCATATAAACCAAATAAATGTATGACTTATTGGGATACTATTCAATTCAACTTGTACTCCTTATTGCGATAACTGGAAGTTGACTCGTTTTTCACCGTGTTAATATCTCTGAGCAAGAATAACCCACATGCTCCACTTTACCCAGGTGAATAAATGGGTACCTGTACCTGAGATGGCCAATATGCTGTGGCTGCCAGCAGCACGGACATAATTGCAACTCAATCATCAGGAAATAAATGTGCAGTTGCTTGAACGGGTGCATGTTTAACAAGAGCACCGCCTACAAGTGCTGGACGCTCGACTTTCTAGTACTTGATAGTAACCTTGCCCATATGCGAGTCAACAGTAACAAGGGCATAAATACAGGTTACAGTTACCAGCCTCATCTGTATGAACTCCCCTTGAGATAGTGAATAACAATGTGGAGTTTTAAGAGGATGCCTTTGATAGTATTTGAGTAATTGACATTTGTGTGTAAAGATTCAAAGTCAGAAAAGGGGAATAACTCTAATAAAATGCTGTATAGAGTAGTTTCCTCTTTCAGTAGATGTAGGTCATCACATTCCACAAGTGTACTAACTTTCAAGTTGAAAGCTTTGATAGTTTTGAGAAAATTCAGTTTATGTGTAAAATTTGCCACTATTTATATGTACTAAGTACAAACAAGGGCAGATAACTCCACAAATATTTGTCACAGTGAAAAAAGATGGGTTTACGTTCTTGATTTTCAGTTTTTATATTTCATATTCTTGAAGTGGTCATTACAGGAGCTTTTACTTAATTTCATGACTTTATGATGGTCTTTTTGCAAGGTTCAGCTGTATCTGGATCCCAATGTTCCCACGCATGTCAGGGTGGGTTGGTTTTATTTGTGATTTTATTACTGATATTTGGTTAAAATGTACAATGAAAACCTGAAAGTACAGGGTGTTTGTTCATAAAATTTAAATTGATATAAAATTTGACAAAATCTCAGCTTGTTACAGAGTATTCATGTTTCATTTCATACACAAATACCTTCATTAAATGAAGGTATTTGTGTATGAAATGAAACATGAAATTTATACAACAAATTTTGTTGTATAAATTTTCTTCATGCATGCCTTTACGAAATTTATAATCATTGGGAACACCCTGTAATGCCTGTACAAGACCTGAGAACATGTACCCAGTAACTTGATTCCTGAATTATCAGTCCCTTTTTTCAATTCTTATAATCTGGCCTTTTTGATTTTATCTAAAACAAATGACACAATAAAAAGTAATAATGGAAACAGTCTGTTTAAATTTTGCATGGATCACTCCCTCCTACATGTAGGTCCCAATTCTCCCAATACTGCAATAAAAGCGCTGAAAGCATAGGAGTTGTTCAAATTAACACCATTCTGATCACCTTGGCCTGTATGCATTGGAATATTTACCAGAGACAAACGGAAATGGCAGAGCTTTCACGATCGGAATGAATGCATGCAGGAAGTACAAGTCAAATAGTTTTCTGCGGCCAGATAATTTCTAGTTTTTTCTGCAGTTTGGATGCTGATCAAATTTATTTTATGTTTAAATGGATTAGTCCAAATAATCCAAATACATGTAACATCGGATACTACTGTCCTAACCATAACAGTTTATATAGAGTGATTCTCGGAGTTACGGATATTCTGCGTACCGCTCGTTGAGAGTAGCTAGATTGATTGCGCAATGGAGCCATGGCCTCGATATAATTAGAAATACTGGGTCAGTACCACAGTATATGATTACAAAACAGTTAATGCTGACAAAAAAGGTATGAAAGGCAGTTAACAGAAGTGATAATTGCATTGTAAATACAAAGAAATACTGGAAATGGGTTTAAATTATTTATTGGGATATCCAACTGTTCTATTATATAGATTTAGAAAGAGGAAGTAGCTTTGTAGTATGTATGCTGCAATTGATGGAACTATTTTGCATGACGGTTTACATTCGTGTCGGTAGTTATGCAATACTGACTGACCGGTTTACTATTGCAAAGGTGGCGCTGCCGAGTGGCAGCGTAGGAAGAAAAGAAGTTTCATCAACTAAAGTATAGTCGATTGTAGAAATGTGTGTATATAACTATAGTTGTTCGATATATCGAACAACTAATAAAAATTAGATCATCTACCAGTACTTAATATAGCAGGATGAAAATAAAGCTTCTTTTAGGTTTATAGGGTCTTTAACAATATAATATTATGCAAGTACAACATAATCATGAACAGATTATAAGTTATATTACTGGATTATGGCTGGCCTATCCATGTATCATTATCAAACATTATCAAAATATATGATTGTATGAATATAAGGATACTATTAAGAAGTCAATCAGATTATACAAAATAACTTGCAAGGCCGTATCGAGAGACATAAAAACACTGAGACAAATACTTACTGGGAGATTTTTAACATGCCCTAATTATTTTGTTTTTTAAAAGTGCTTTATTTTGTTTTTGTAATTTTTCAACTTTTCCTGAGGCAAGTACCTTGGTGTGCCTCAGCATGGCTATGGGCCTGACTTGGAATGAATTCTTAAATTATTTTTAACCAAAGCCCACAAAAACATCTGAAACAAATCTTACTAAACCGCACAAAAACTGACACCTTAATTTTGCATCTATAGGTGCTTTGTTCAATAATATAGCATTGTGGTTTTTACTGTTTGACTTCCAAATATTGTATTATTCCGATAATCAGTTATTTTTACGGACAATACCTTTTTATGACAAGGTACAATGTCCCAATGTTCGAGGGTGACTATATCAATATACTGCTAACCATTCATGTTTGGGTGTAAAGTAATAAATTTTGAATAAAATTTTAAAAACAAATTGAGCAAAATTGTATGTATACAATATCAGTGTTTGTGTTATAAATTAGCACAAATTGATTCAAAATAACCAATTTTTCAATTGCATACAAATTTCAATGTCAGTGTTATAACTTATAACTGCCTATGATTCATGTTAAGTGATTTAAACTACTGTTATATAGATATAATATTTCACACATTTCGTTTCTCATTTTTGGGAGGTGTTATTATGTCATAGAAGACAATTTGAAATAAAACAGGAACAAGTACCTGGTAGTGTTGGGTGCAGCTAGCTTTCTTCAAGCAAACATGGGTTAACTTTAATCAGACAATATTCACAATTTATGTATTAGACAATCATTCAGAATATCATCAAACCAACGACAAAGTGAATCATTATGGGTGTGCAGTCCTGTATTTTCCAGTCAGCCTTACTGATAGATGGAAAACTGAATCACAGTCTTTGGGGAGGGGCCTAAAAGCCAATACCATCGATATAGAGACCACCTTCCATGGGCCAATTAACAAATATCATATAATAAGATCCAAAAGCAACCAAGCTAAGCCAATACCATTTTCACAGCGTATAAACCTAATCACTGTATGACTTAGCGGAAGACTATACAATTCAACTTGTATGACTTATTGCAAGCAAAATCATCTGTGATTTCCGGTCACTGTATTGGGAATCTATACAATTAAAAGTGTATGACCTATTGCGATAACCATAAGTTGACTCGTTTTTACACCTCGATTTTGATGACATTAAGGATTGAACCCATGTTCCTAAGACAGGCTGTGAGACCGTACCCACTAGACCACAAGGGCCGGTAAAAGATGCAAACTCAGTTCCATAAATGTACAATAATATAAATATGAAAGTTATACAGTCAGATCTCGATATAACGACACCGGATATACTGACAAATTCATTATACTGACATCAAATTTGGGAACAAAAGTATTAAAATGCTCTTTATATCAATTCAGTATACTGACATATTCGTTACAACGACATTTTTCTGGGAAACAAACAGCGTCGTTGTATCGAGATCTGACTGTATCATTGTTTGGTAGTGGATTACATGTGGTACCTCATAGATTTGTAATTAATGTTGTATTTTATTTTTTTAATGATCATAGCCTGAACACAATTTTCGGACAACTAAGAAAGACGAGACCTACATGTTGGTGTGTAAGATCTAGGACAGAGGGGACACAGATATTGATGGTATGTCATGTAAACATGATAGCCACTTTCATTGTTTTATTCTGATACTAGTTCGTTCCACAACGTTGAGCTTGGGTTCAGTTTCTACTTGATTCTATTGTTTATATGATTTGTCCTTGTAAGACATTGACATGATAGTACTAATATTGTCTTCTATATGATTGACTTTATCATACCTGTCACACAGGTGACAGTTATACCATTATATTCAATTCCTATCTTACGTTCACGCTACATGTACCTTCAAAATTGTACTTCCATTTCATTTATTTCATATTGTAGTATGATAATGATTTGAAAAATAGTAATTTAATAATATAATGATAAGAAGAAACGTTTTTATTTTTTACTGTAAATTGTAATCGGGTAATTCTGATAATATTTAGTTCTACCAGGGTAAATTTTAATGTTGGTGCAATATAGGGTTTCCATTTGACTTGGGAGTAGCCTAGGGGTTTGACCCTTGTAATTTCCAGAAAGCCACATTCTGACCCTCAAGATATTGGTTTGAAGGTTTGAAGGTTCATTTTCACTTTAAAAAATCATGGCTATTTTTCCTATAAAATGGTAAACTTTAGTCAAAAGTATTAAAATGACCGTTCAGATGCAGCAGTTACCGGTAGTGGAACCCCTGCAGTATCAACATATTGATCGTTATTTTGATAAGCTTATGCAATATTATATGTAATATATCTTAAATAGTTTAGCTTTTCTCAGACACAATTTGGCCAGTGTTTAAAGTAACATAGATCGAAACTTTGAAGCCTATTTTATATATATTGGTTATTTGAAGTCCAGTCAATTTAATAATCAGAAATATAGTGTAGTAAGAAGTATACAATCAAACTTAATAGGTCAGTAGTCACCTGAATTAAGCAAGCACCTGTTCTATATAGTCTATTATATATAGTACTATGATTACATTCCATTATAAATGTAGCAGAAAAAACTCAGACAGACTTAGGCAACATCCATCCCCGGTTGTCAGACTCTGTAGATAGGCATGCAGGGCTCGACACTAACACTGGTCCGCTGGTCCGAGACCAGTGAAAATCCAGAAGGACCAGTAACTGTCCTATTTACAAATTTGGCGCTTTTGCCCTGTCGGACCAGTGCCCAAAATAGTTAGTGTCAAGGCCTGCCATGTATATTATTAACCCTTAATTATATAAACACTGTGACACCTGTATTAAAAAGTCCTCTCATATATCTATATGCAGCAATATTTTATGTATAAATGTATCCCTTAGACTTAGGCTTCTTAAGACAGGTTTGACTGTTAGACTGGTAATGAAAAAAGATAGCAAGTGACATGGAGACAGCAGAGAGCAAATACCACTAATTTCACTAAGTTATTTGACTATTTGTCATAGCTGGTCTAGTTCACCATTTATGAAACAGTAACTATCATTTATAGTATAGACAGTTTATGAGTAGTTAAGTCATCAAGTATTGTTGTGTGGGTGGGCTAGCCAGGATTTATGGCTGTCTATATACTGGTAAATAATCAATGTGAATGGGTGTGTTTATTATTGAATGCTCTGAACATCCTTATTTGAACATCCTTATTTGAAAGAGTCAATCTAGATAGACCAAGTAAACTGAAAATCACCAATGTTTAACCATATTAGATATGACCAAAGGGTGTGGATGCCCCATATCATATGACCTAAGGATGAGGATGCCCCCAATCCCCATATCATTATCAGGAATTTCCAGCGAGCTTAAAGGATAGGAAAGTCAAATTTTCTTTTTTTAAAGGGCCACAACTCCTACAAATGTTTGTGGATTGATACCTGTCACAATCAAACATGACCTGTTTTAATATTATTTCATCATATAACTAAGTCAACAAAACATTCATGAGGAATTCCAAACTATTTGCCTCACCTAAAGTATTTAGATTTTGATGTCAAAATTGTTTGTATTGTATATTGAACGATTCATTGAATAAAGCTTAAATTTATTTTCATAAATTTATAATTATTTACACAAATTATTAACTATATAAAATGTATAAGTCAGTGTAATCAACATACATGAAGAAAAAGGCCCAGAATTTTAAAGAAATGTGATAAAATCATAAATAGATAAATACTAAAAGATTATAAAAGTCAGAAAATTATATTATGATAGCCATTAACATAGCTAGTGTGAAGATCAATATTAGCATTCCTATCTTTCTGACATATTGTCATTTCTTATTAAACTGATTCCATTAAAGTAAACAAAATTAGAATATGTTATCTATCTATGAGGACATGAACGAAGGAATTGAATTAATCAGTTGATATAAACAGCCTTCCTTATGTCATTAACCAATATAACGGCCTTGCTTAACACTTGGTATGTTTCAGTTTGTATGTGGTATGCCTATCCACACTTAAGTGTTGGGGTATTACTTGTAAGTCTACTTTTAGATTGGAATGCTAACCCAGGGGTTTCACAAGCTTCTACAAATGAAGGGTCATTAAGATACTTTTGATTAAAAATACTCATTATTTTAAGAGAAAATGACCCTTCAAACCAAACTCTTGAGGGACAAAATGTGGGTTTTTGGAAATTTCAAGTTCAAACCCCTACTCCTAAGTCAAATAGAAGCCCTGCTAACCCTTTACTCAATACATAGTATATGCAAGGCCCCTAATATATCAGTATTTATCTTCATTATTATGATGCTTAATAGTGATCCACTGAGACATTCATAAAAGCACAATCTTTGTTTTTTCCCTGCGTAATTGGCCAGTGACCTCTGGCTTCAAGGAAAGAGACAGTTGTGTGATACAAGGAAACTGTGTGTGATACCCTAACTCATTCCGAATAGACTCCTTGGTTCTGTAACGTGCCCCGGTGCCCATAGTATAGCACCGATACACCGAATCAGATCATATACATAACAAGTATTTACTTATACAACGTTCAAAATCATTTTAATCAGGGGTAATTCTCGTGGATAGGTAGGTTTTAAGAACAGCTTCACAGCTTGACAGTAATAAGTAGTAATAACTTGATAAATATGATAAACACAGTCTCACTGTCTGGGTACATACTAGGCTTTTTATAGCAAATGAACCATTTGAATGAATAGCCAACTGTAAACAATATTACAATATATTGCACTATATGACTAGTGCGGAGTCTAGGATTTGACCAAACTTTCAACAATATGTATGATTTTCTAGAAAGTCTGTCGCAAACATTCAATGTCATATATTATGAGACATTGAATGTTTGCGACTTTTGCGGACAACCCGTACATCTAAAAACTTGCACCAAGCATGTTGTGACAATCTCCATACAGCATATTGGAAAATATTTTATGACTGACACCTGTTATTACTGCCTAAAATTATAATAAATTCTCATTGCATGTATCAAAATGTATCAGAATGGAGTATGGCCGATCTGTCAAAATGCATTTGAATTGAATATGGTAGAAAATAGATGTGTCAGTAACTAAAGGCCGGGTTAATATCTGGACAAGATTCCAGTTTTTACAATACAAAGACACAATTTCTATGACATCTACGAGGGTAACTAAAATGTTTTTATACACATAAAATGCCATCATGTGTCAGACGTGTGTCACATTCCTACTAGTGTCACTGAAGTTTTTGCTGAATTAACAATAATTGGTTGCAGGTTGAGGTAGGTAAATAACATAAAATAGTGTACTAGCTGACAACTATAGTCATTAAACCAACCTTGTTAAACCCAAGTTACACTTACAGTTAGCAGAATTAATTAACACAAAACAACTGCATGTATTTTAATATCATGGAACTAAACATGGCAATCATGCAGCTGTCAATGACTGTCATCTTAATATATTGATGTATACATGATATTGAGTCAGACAATGACATAATTATACAAAGTAACATCAATATCAGATATTGGAAACAACTGAAGATGATTACTAATTAAGTATTAATTATTATTATTTGTTTTAATTAAGTCAATTATTGGGAAACAAGTTCTATAACTACTATAGAACCGGGGCCGTGATCCTATAGTATAGAATTCTAAACTGGCAACCGGGCTTGACTCCCAGTCGCGTCGGGTTATACACTAGCTTACATGAAAAAATTTGACAACAATTTTATTTTTCTCTCCACATTGGGAGAAGATGACGGATTCTTAAACTAAAGACTAAAATAACAGGTAAGTCTATTTTCAGACTTGCGTCTGTTCAGACGTACATTAACCAGTCAATCATTGAGTGGCAATTCGGCTGTTACATCAGTGTTACATGTACACTTGGCGCCGCTCGCCACAAACCTCATCATGCACTCAGATTAATTAGTCTCTATAACTCTTGTCAGTTCCATTTATCAGTTTATATCTTACCTTATATGGAATGAAGTACTCTGTGTCATCCAAGAACATTATTTTACACTGCGATTTATCAGCAGCCTTCTGACCACCAGACTTGTCTCCACGCAGGAACTTGGGAAGAAATCTGGAGAGACGCGACATCTTTACACTGATGTTACTGTATCCAGACAGAAAGGTATTTTACATACATGTAAACAAACACTGCTTAATTGACTTTTAATTAAATAAACCACACAATATTTATTTACAAGTCACTGACACTAAATTCCATCATCATCTAATTAATTGTCAAAGCAATGGCTCCCAAAGTAAACAGGTAGACATGCGTTTTTATCCACTAGTGTCAACAAATTAACTAACTTGATTAACAAATTGAAGTTCCCGCCTGATTAGAACACCTGTCGCCCTCAGTCAGGCGGCATCTTTGAAGTCAACGATACATCAGTATCATCTGTGATAACACGATCAACATGTACGTAAAATCATCAACCGTTAACACCTCTATGTAGACAGTCGTGCGATCGCATTGTCAACTCTTTGTGGACAAACAACTTTCAAGGTAGGTAATTCTCACCTGTCCAAATTGCATTATGGGATACGTAGCGGGAATGTTTAAAAATTCGTCCCGTGAACACGGAACTTTATCAGTATCGCTTCAAATAGGAGAGATCATGTTTGTATACTTGTAAAGGGATTAGTACCACCAGCTAGCTATTGGGTCAATGGCAGGTTTTTATTGTTCATTCATCCAATAGACAGCTGGTGGGCATTTTGCACAGGCCCGTATTTGGTGGGGGGCTTTGGATCGACCATACTGGTAGTGACATGTATATTGGACAGTCCTTATGCAAAGACCTAAATATAGTATATATTTAGGTCTTTGCCTTATGACATCCTGTGTATAGATTGGATAGCCCCCAGGCACTCAACAGGACCTGCTGCTGTGGAGGTGTGATTTTTGCAACTGATAAACAATTAAGGTTGATTAAAGATGGTCCGACAGCTTACATAATGATATCAATGGTTATAAACTTTGTATTGTATTGTATAATGATATCAATGGTTATCACCATTTAATCCCATTAAATTAGAGCATTTCATTGAAATTCGTTTGATAAATGTACAATTTTATATTCGAATATTAAAGTTAAAAATGGATATAGTGCAGGAAATCGCATTACAAGACATTACATTACATTACATTACATATATCATTTCCCTTTATTCATGTATAAATTTTGATTTCTTATTTAATTAATTGTCAAACTTTAACATGAAACATATTAACATTTTTAAATGTTCATTTAAATAGATCTAATTAGTAGTACAACTTTATTATCTTTTGCTGAACAATACCAAAATGGACATCCGTTGGAAAATACAGTCGACAGTAACTGCACTGGAAATTGTTTAAACAAACATTATTTAAAACAATGGACAAACACATTCCACAAAAGAGAGTGAAAGGAAAACCTGATATTCCGTGGATGAATAAGATAATAAAAAAAGATACGGAAAAAGCAATGATTATATAACAAGTCAAGGAAGACCAAGGATCCTAAGGACCGTGAATCTTTCCAGAAGTACCGAAAAGATGTCAGAAATGAGCTTCATACTTCTTACTACAAATATCTGAACAACCTACTTGATCCAGACAGTGATAAAACATCAAAATCGTTCTGGAAGTACATTAAATCACGTAAACAAGACATTGTTAGCATTGGTACATTAAAAAGTAACGGAAATATTGCTGAAAGCGCAAAGGACAAGGTGGAAATGTTAAACAACCAATTTTGCAGCGTTTTTACTAAGGAAAACTTGGATAACATTCCGGACAAAGGACAGTCACCTCATAAGTCAATGCCTAAGATCCATGTGACTCTAAACGGAGTAATCAAATGCATACAAAGACTGAACCCAGCAAACGCAACTGGACCAGACTAGATGCCAATCCTTGTGTTAAAAGAAACAGTCAATGAAATAGCATCAATATTGCGAAGCATATTCCAACAATCGTTAGATACATCAGAAATACCCCCAGATTGGAAGAACGCTAACAACGTTCCTATATTCAAAAAAGGGGACCGGTCAAAACCATCCAACTATCGACCAGTTAGCCTCACAGCCGTGGCATCCAAAATGCTTGTACACATCGTAGTATCGCAAATTATGGACCACCTCGATAGCAACTACATTTTACATGAAAACCACCATGGTTTCAGAGCTCACCGCTCCTGTGAATCACAACTACTACTCACAACTGACGACATCATCAGGAGTATGAACCAGGGTCATCAGGTTGATATGGCCATTCTTGACTTTTCAAAGGCATTTGATAAAGTTTCACATCAACGTCTGTCAAAAAGATGTCCTATTATGGAATAAGAGGAGACACCAATAGTTGGATAAACAACATCCTTAGTGGTCGTTTACAACAGGTCATCGTAGATGGTGAATCTTCTGCGGTATCGGTAGTCACGTCTGGAGTACCCCAGGGTACAGTTCTTGGACCTACATTATTTCTATTGTTCATTAATGATATTGCAGCTGGAATAAACTCGACGATAAGACTCTTTGCGGATGACTGCGTAGTCTACCACCCAATAATAACAAATGAGGATCACAACATTCTACAAGATGATCTTTATAAACTGGTTAACTGGAGTGACACTTGGCAAATGGAGTTCAATGACGATAAATGTGCTGTAATGAACATAACAACAAAAAAGAAGAAATCAGGATTTGAATACAAGATGAAAGATCAAACTGTCAAAGTGGTTAAACACCATCCATACCTCGGAGTCGAACTGACCGATAATATGAAGTACAACTTACACATCGACAGTATAACTAGTAAGGCTTCAAGTGTCCTGGGATTCATCAAACGTAACCTCAGACATTGCCCTAAAGTCGTCAAGGAAAGAGCATACCAATCACTTGTAAGGCCCAAACTCGAATATAGTTCAACAGAACAGAACAGAACATATACTTTATTAACTTGTACAACATGTACATCGTTATAACATATTTACAAACACATATATACACAAAACATACATGATTAAACACTACACAATTACATAAATACACATTTCAATTATTTTTTTTTAAGGATGAGCATACTATAATATATCATATAAGTTCAATTTTGACTACAATATTTTGTTACCTATTAATTAAGTTATTTCTACGGTTGAAGGAAAGTTTAATGAATTTACTCAACTTGAGAACAGTTCTTTTATCATTACACTTTAATAATTCAATTAGTTTAAACATACTTGGTCTTTGGTAAAAATACTTATTTATATAAATTCGACATTAAAACATGGACATTTACAAAGAAAGTGTAGTTCATCGTCTATATCATTAGTATCACAATAAATACAAATACGTTCGTTCCTTGGTATCCTATTTGCTCCATATCGACCTGTTTGTACTCAACAATATGGAATCCTAAACAAGTAACACAGATCAAACAAATTGAGCAAATTCAGAGAAATGCTGCAAGATTCGTCCTGGATAAACCTTTCAACCACAACAAACCTGATAGCGTTACACCAATGTTACAGAAATTACAATGGCCATCACTGGAACAGCGTCGCTCAACATCATACGTAATTCTTATGTACAAAATTGTTAAAAACCTAGTGGCAGTACCAACATTATATCTACCTCTACGTTCGTCAAGATACACAGAATCAGTTAGATTTGTGACATACCACTGCAGATTAACAGTATACCAACATTGAGATTCGTTCTTTCCTAGAACTGTCATCCCTTGGAACAGCCTATCAACAAGGGTCATCAACATGGATAGCCTGAACAGCTTTAAACAGGCCGTTCAGCCAATCATGAAGATGTAATTGTTTGAAGAATTGTACAGTGTATAAACATGTTAAGACGTTTGTTTTAAGTTCACAGTTCAAAAAGTTACTTTTATTGTTGCACCTGAGGCAGTAGTTGCACCCCTTTTCCCTCGTTATTATGTCTACGAAGTGGATTTTGACGAGTAACGAAGTAGAAGTAGAAGTAGAATTCTAAAGTAGAAAGTTAAAAGTGCAGGAAATTGCACCATTTTATTCAAACATTGAAAATATCGTCGCAGGGAGGGGTGTTAAAAAATAAGGTTTGTACCAATTAAGATATCTTAATAATTAATGTTAGAACGGTAAAACATGAATGATCAGATTATTTAATTTTTTAAATGTTCATCTAGATCTAATAAGTAGCAATACCATGAATACTTTAATCATTTTTAGATCTGATTTTAAAGTTAAATGTGCAAGAAATGTGCATGCTAAATTTTAAGCACGTAAACCACGGAAATATAAAGATAAGCATGGAATTGCATTTTTTTTCGAACACGCCTCGTAGATAATTAACTGAGTTCATATAAAGAAACATACATGGTACATTTTCTCCATAGGGTTACATGTTATTCTACAGCTTTCTTCGACGGTCATACAGAAAAATGATGTTGGTGTTCTTATTGTTGGCATATTAAAGTTGTTTTGGTCGTCTGTTTTTAAACTTTACATTGTCAGCCAAGAATTCTAAGAAGAAATTGCTGATTGTGTCATTTCCTGGATATTTTTCTGGTAACAACTTGCATTTAAAAACCGCCACATTTGAGTGACATATGAATACAGAATAAGAATGAAAGCAGAGATACTTGGGAACAAGTAGACTCAAAAACGGCTGGTATACATAGCACAGAAAGAAACAATATATCGTGCTCTACTGTGTCTGTTGAGTGCTTCAAGCCTTGTCCGATCTTTATTATCTTTTCACATAATCGTTTAGACCTAGGACAGGAATAAGAAAGATACTGAAGTTTAGAAGTTTCGTGGCAGAGTTAATCATGATGTACTCAGGCAATCCAGATGTCAGTTTTATGTAAATGGGTCAGCCAGGGCTTCTTACCCGTCAACAGGTTGTCTGCTGGGATAGCATCAGATCCTTGCTCCGTGGTGGTTGATAAAACATTATAAATACCCAGAGAGCATGTATGGTCTGTCTGGTTAATTTGACATTACAAGTGCTTTAAATTTTGTTCCACTGAAACTATATAATTTCATGTTTTATGACAAATTGATGCAAGGAGACGTTTTATGTAGTACAAGGGAAGTCAGTAGTACGGTCTTATTCGAGGAGACAAAAAGTTATCTATCTTGTTGCTGACAAAACAGCTCTGTAATGTTTTAAGATTGTTTCTATTTCTTTTTATTATATTGGATGATAACAGATAGAATGGATACAATTCTATGGTTACTATGGATTTATAATATACAGTATCCTACCCACATGGACATGTAAATACATGTATACAAGTAAGTGTTTTGTGGACGGATTGTCATGTAGAAACGCGCTACAATGATTCACGGAGCTAATTATTAATTAACGTCACCAGTTTCATTTAATTGTGCGAAAGCTTTCAACAAATCTGTTACATTTTGCTTAAACGACACAGCTATACTCGACAAAATCGCTGGTGCTCATATAAAATTCACGAAGAACTCAAACAGTTTACATGGCAGCAATAAAATATTTTACGATCACTTATCAACGTTCGTTTCTATTCGACCCCATGAGTAAATGTAAATATGAAAACGTGTACATTTGTATTAATAAAACATAAATTTTATAACTTTTAAGGCATTGAGTACTAGGTATAAATTTAATAATTTTAATAACTTTGATAGTATGATTCAATATGAATGCACGTATTAAATAACTCTGAATGTTTGTGATTTTCTTGAGATTGAAGATAGGTCTCTAACTATGTTTACGCTGCATATTTGTACAGCAAGACGAAGTTCTGGTCCTTGAAATTAATCTTCTATGGTAACTTTAAAATGTTTGATCAGTTTGACAATGGATCTTTCTGAGTACGTATACACAGGGTGTCATAAAAGTTTGTTCTCATTCTAAATTTCATCTGAGCTTTCCACGCATTGTGCCATTTTAATTTCTTACACAAATAATTTCATTTAATTCTCGGAATATTAGAACAATTGTAGAACCCTCTGGAATTAAAAACCTGAACATTTTACATTCTTCTGACGTCAGAAAAATAAACTATTGAAATTCAAACATTGAGAACGAACTTTTTTATCACCCTGTATATATTGTACACTTGATATAATTATATATATGCTTTAACTGTATAAGTTGAATTATCATTTGACGTCCACGGGGCGTTTGCTATATATTGTGAAAATCTCGCTAGACAAAACAATCTGTGTATGTCTAAGCACGCTTTTTGTATATTAACCATATCTATTTCAAGTGATCATATTTCTTATAGAAGTGTTACGCTAAAAATAAATCAATATATTTTACGCTAGATTTTGATAACACGTAAACACTTATGGTTCGTGTGCTTCATTGTACGTATATATTCAACATTTTAAGGTAGCATTTTTATACCTTAAGCAAACATGAACTGTTGATCGATTCGCTCTTCAACAATTAGTCAATATTATTCTCAAATTTGTTCAATACCCGTCTAATGTGACGAACGGTGGTATGATATGGTATATAATTTCAAACAGACGAGGTTGTTAAGCTAATTCACAAATAGATCTATCATACTTTATAACGATAACCTACTCCAACAATCGCTGTGCACCGTTGACAGCCACGTGGATAGAGCCGTGGTTTCTGACAGTTAATGCGTGCGTGTGCACGTGGGTAGAGCTGTGGTTGTTGACAGTTAGTACGTCCGTGTGCACGTGGGTAGAGCTGTGGTTGCTGACAGTTAGTGCGTACGTGTGCACGTGGGTAGAGCTGTGGTTGCTGACAGTTAGTGCGTACGTGTGCACGTGGGTAGAGCTGTGGTTGTTGACAGTTAGTACGTGCGTGTGCACGTGGGTAGAGCTGTGGTTGCTGACAGTTAGTGCGTACGTGTGCACGTGGGTAGAGCTGTGATTGCTGACAGTTAGTGCGTCCGTGTGCACGTGGGTAGAGCTGTGGTTGCTGACAGTTAGTGCGTACGTGTGCACGTGGATAGAGCTGTGGTTGCTGACAGTTAGTGCGTACGTGTGCACGTGGGTAGAGCTGTGGTTGTTGACAGTTAGTACGTCCGTGTGCACGTGGGTAGAGCTGTGGTTGTTGACAGTTAGTGCGTACGTGTGCACGTTGGTAGACCTGTGGTTGTTGACAGTTAGAACGTCCGTGTGCACGTGGGTAGAGCTGTAGTTTTGACAGTTAGAATGTATGTGTGTCCTTGGGTAGAGCTGTGGTTGTTGACAGTTAGTGCGTACGTGTGCACTTGGGTAGAGATGTGGTTGTTGACAGTTAGTACGTCCGTGTGCACGTGGGTAGAGCTGTAGTGTTGACAGTTAGAATGTATGTGTGCCCGTGGGTAGAGCTGTGGTTGTTGACAGTTAGTGCGTACGTGTGCACGTGTGTAGAGCTGTGGTTGTTGACAGTTAGAATGTATGTGTGCACGTGGGTAGAGCTGTGGTTGTTGACAGTTAGTACGTCCGTGTGCACGTGGGTAGAGCTGTAGTGTTGACAGTTAGAATGTATGTGTGCACGTGGGTAGAGGTGTGGTTGTTGACAGTAAGTGCGTACGTGTGCACGTGGGTAGATCTGTGGTTGTTGACAGTTAGTACGTACGTGTGCACGTGTGTAGAGCTGTGGTTGTTGACAGATAGAATGTATGTGTGCACGTGGGTAGAGCTGTGGTTGTTGACAGTAAGTGCGTACGTGTGCACGTGGGTAGATCTGTGGTTGTTGACAGTTAGTACGTACGTGTGCACGTGGGTAGAGCTGTAGTGTTGACAGTTAGAATGTATGTGTGCACGTGGGTAGAGGTGTGGTTGTTGACAGTAAGTGCGTGCGTGTGCACGTGGGTAGATCTGTGGTTGTTGACAGTTAGTACGTACGTGTGCACGTGTGTAGAGCTGTGGTTGTTGACAGATAGAATGTATGTGTGCACGTGGGTAGAGGTGTGGTTGTTGACAGTAAGTGCGTACGTGTGCACGTGGGTAGATCTGTGGTTGTTGACAGTTAGTACGTACGTGTGCACGTGGGTAGAGCTGTGGTTGCTGACAGTTAGTATGTGCGCGTTCACGTGAATAGAGCTGTGGTTGTTGACAGTTAGAATGTATGTGTGCACGTGGGTAGAGCTGTGGTTGCTGACAGTTAGTATGTGCGTGTGCACGTGGGTAAAGCTGTCGTTGCTGACAGTTAGTATGTGCGTGTGTACGTGGGTAGAGGTGTGGTTGTTGACAGTAAGTGCGTACGTGTGCACGTGGGTAGAGCTGTGGTTTCTGACAGTTAGTAAGTACGTGTGCACGTGTGTAGAGCTGTGGTAGATATACTTTTCCGTCGCATTCTATAGAACAAATTTAAAAAAGTCATAAACATTTCACAAGAACAATATTTAAGGAGATGTATCATTGTTGCATTTTTACGAAAAATGAACAACCTGTCACTGGTTCGAATTGCAAATGTTGTGTTGAGCATTAACATTACCATGATTTTCTTATTTGACAAGCAGGTATATTTTGATCTTTTTTGCACTGATAGGTATGAAACCGATTAGTGTGTTCAGAGACTACAGTCTCTGGTGTGTTGAATTTTATTTTGATTTTATATTGGCTGAACTTGGCAGAATGATAAAGTTCTGACGGAAGTAACAGATCCTATAGTAGTGCACCAGGTCCGCATCGAGTTTGGAGATCCAAAGTTCGATCCGTGCCATGTCCGTGTTATCAAGTCGAAATAAAAATAAATACCGTGTTCCCGTTGCTTGCCGCTCGGCCAAAAAAGGATCAGAACTGAGAAGTTGTGAGTGATTAACAAAAAAGTTGTAAAAACTTGTTTCATAATCGACCAATTATAAATTAGTATAAACTATAGTAAACGAGAGCACTAAACTCAAAAAGAAAACAGCATATCAGACAGGAAAGGCAGCACTAAGTCTTAACAGAAACCGAAGAAAACGAAAGATACAAAAAAGGAACGCATGAAAAGCAAAAGAAACGGCACCAGACGAAGAACTACAGTTTTGCATATTCAAAGTGGGGCAGCGGATACAGAATTATTGTTGCTGTGGGGAAAACAACATCACCACACCGTCATTATACATCTTAGACCAGTAAGACGAACAGCATTCAGGAGGAAAGGGATTTTGGCATAATAGCTTCTCAATATATTCAAGGGTAGCCACTGAGCTTGCATGTTCGCATTTTCTAAACAATTTCAAGAGCGGATATTTTGTCTACAAGTCCTAGTTGTCACTAACTAACACTTTAGTTTTCACTTATAGGAATACTCTCATTTTTCAAAGTTCTTTTGGGACCTGCCGGTATCAACGCGCCTGGTACGTATTGTTCCATCAGTTCTAACAAAATGACGAACTAACAGCTTAGAGTGTATCTAATGAATCGTCAATAAATAAGTCAGTGACAGTGAAATAACTCTGGTCAGGAGATAATTTGGTATTTTGTACAATTATTACAGTTATTTGTAATTTGTCATGTAAATATACTTGGAATGAATCCAACACTCATTACAGGAAAGATACCAGGGTGACAAGACATAATTTCCACCATTTATCAGCCGCGACCTGTTATTATATTGATCATTTTCTCCGCTTTATTGACAAAATACAAAGTTTATCAATAGAGTACAGATAGACATTCCACAATAACTAACCGACTTATGTATTATGTGGCTGAACTTTATCGGGATTAGAAATTATAAATGAAAAGGACGACCTTGCAGAATCAATGTATGATTTAAAAATTAAAAGCAAAAAAGCCCAAAGGTTTTCTCTGCTCTCCTTGTGTGGAACCACACTTGCGCTGTCGGTAACTAATTATATACCAATGAGGTATCCGGTACACTTCGCCTTTCTGATTGGAAATTGGATATTTTATTGTATAACGAATTGGTTTTTAAAGTTTTGATGTATGTACGGATTAAATCAGCTGTAAGTAATGTAAGGAAAATAAGCCGATAACGGACAGGTTAATTATATACTGTGTACGGTGTCACATCCAGGACACTGGTTTTAAAAAATTGTGTGGTGTAATGTAACTGCTGTTGGGACTTAACTTGTTAATATTCTTGGTATCAACAACCATATGCATATGTGAACATTTTATTTTACTTAGATGAATGATAATTAACTTAGTTAACCTTTTGAACATCGAGCGCATGCGCGTGCATACATTAGTCTTATTATTTCATACGTTGGACGTTTCATCAGTATTTGAATACTTGTAGCTTTTATTTGTGTCGGCGAGGCGAAATGTCGAAATTTTGTTCATACACATATGTCTTGAGTTTGACTTTTGACGTTCCAGGCGACACGACATGATCCATTGAAGATTAAATAACGATAATTCACAAGACACTTTCGATCTTTGGTGGGTTCATGTCGTCGCCATTTCGACTCGTCGATATGAACGCACACAATGGCAGATATCAGCCTCCCTAATTATGTGTATACGAACTTGGAAGCTTGTGTTCTAGAGAGATGAACTTGATTTATTCACGAACAATTGACAATGTTTTTTAAGATACGATGAAACTTGTTGTCTCGAGGGTTGCTAGGCTAACTCTGGCGAGATGGAAAAAGAATTACTCGCTGTATGCGTATCTCTGTTCATTTTGAACGTAAAACAAACTGATATTTTGAACATAATATTTAAGGCCATAATGACACGCCATAGTTTGTCCATTTTTTTACGATAAGCACATGTCAGGATTTGTTTTTGTTGTAAATCTAATGTGAAGTATTGATCCACTTTAAACGATAACAGGCCGAACTTAACTGATATTTAAACCCACTGCCATTACAAGTTAACGATACACAGATCTGAAATTTCAAATCCCTACTTAGCTTTCAGCACAATAGATGGCCGGGCTGTTATATTTAATGGAATTATTTGCGAGCGTTTAGAGGATTTGTATGAATGTGGGATTAAACTATTGCTTCAGAGCGACACCGGCTTGTCGATATGACTTTATGTGTACATGTTGTTTAAACTATGGAATATATATCATGTATATGGACATTGTCGACACGAGAATAATGGAATAATGTTATGATATGGTACTGATGCAGTTCTAAGGTAACTTTTATTGACTTAATTGTTTCACCATCTAGATCCTATATAGGCTACACTACAGTCTGAAAGTTGTGATTCGATATTGTAGCAAATACATACTAATTTGCAGTAGTTTTGAACCGATCCATAGATATACATGTACGTTACATACATGCAGTTGTGATACATTGCTATCGTTATTGCCCAGTCTCAGATGGACAGATGGTCTAAACTGAGACAGAGTACCACAAGAGATGGGCATAATGCACAGGAACCTGATATTTTAATGTATATGGCTCAGAACACTACTCAATCCCATTACTGACAGCACCCCTTAGTTCTCTATAATGTTAGGTTTCTGTTCCTAATGCAATGATATTACACACCTTTTTAAGAAATAAAAACAATTTTCATAACACTGTAAATAGTTAGTTAATATTCTTCCATTTCATATTAAGTGATTGTATCTAAGAGGTGGTCTTAATGTAAGGGCATTACTTTGCTCTAGGACTACTAAGTGTATAACTATTAACTAGTAATATACGATTTATCGCTCACACTACGGTGGCAGTTATCATGTATATATCTGTTAACATGTAATGTACCACACCAGATACAAACAATAGATCGAACATTAGGGTTGATACTTATCTATATAACTAATGTCATACTTGAAGTCAACACTATACAATAGTTTGTATACATTAATACGTTCAATGAAGCACACACATTTAATGTATAGTACAGACCTACACAACAATAGTCAGACAACGATCTCAATTGTCTTATAAATTGTGCATTATTATTTTCTATATGCATGCATGCAGAACTTAAATAAAACATACAAGTTTACTCATATTTAAAATACATGTATAACCATTGTACATGAACAGAGTTATTCTCGTAAGAATTATACGATATTTTTTTCTATTTCTAAATATGATACAAGAATATGATAATTTTAATGTATAAAAAATGAATGTTAGTGATAACTTAAACAACTTTGTTAATCTTTGAATTAAGAAATGCCTTAAAATGAATGTAGCATAAAAATGAATAATACAATTGTACATGTACATTGGACTTACATAGCCTACTCGATATTATAACATTGTATTGTCTGTACACAAATGTATATAGATTAAAGAATAATGGTGCAAAGTAACGATGATGGCAGCAAAACCATGATTCGATTCTTATACATGTACATTGTACCAGTAACTTAGCTTTGGTACAACTTAAGATAGGTCTCAAAGCATGGATAAAACGTCTCTCTCACACTTATATAATTATGTTTGTTTATCAATGATATAATGTCGTCGTAGACCATTGTTGTAAACAATCACATTGTCAATTCACAATTGCCATACTTATAAAGCAATGTACTCACAAACGCGGACCGACTTTACGTACAATAGCATTTGAACTTTAAAATATGTCGACGGATCTATATGACAAAAGAATGTAGATAAACAGTGACAGCTACTTTTCCAAATTGAAAAGCCCTGCTTTCTTATCAGTTAACACTGGAACAATCAACGTGCATTTGTGCAATGATGTAAGTACAAGATCAAATACCAAAACAGAAATCATAACACGTGAGATTAGACAGAAGTGAACAGTCTCCTTTCACTGGAGGTGGTTGACTGTGCACCTCAACAACATCATCATTATGTGTAACATAATCATCGTCGTCATCATCATCTTCATCTGTGTCAGCAACATCATCATCATCATCACATTACAAATCCACAGCATCATCATAATCACCGTCATCTGTCACACCGCTTCCTTCACTGACCTCTGTAAAGTCAGTGTTGTTGACTCGGCACTATGGGGGTTCCCATATGCGGCGCAGAGCACACACTCTCCGTCCGACGAATCTTCACTTTCTTCGAGTTGTACCCTCCTCTTTACCCTCTAATGTTCCTCTTCCGCTCTCGTGGTTTCTTGTACCTGCTAGGTATATTTGCTGATGTTCCACTGCAACCATATGTTGCTTGGAGTACTCACCTGTTCTTACACATTCACGATGAATCTCTTACAGAGAGTGTGAGAAGAGGAATGTGTGGTATTTTAAAAAGATGGTTTGAGAGACGGGTAATGTTGGCTGCGAATGTGAGAAGATACCTTTCATGTATCCGATAGGCTTCAGTTGAAAGTGAGAGTAAATGAGTGTGTCATATCTCAACAGAGAGAGTGAGGGGAGAGGAATTTGTGGCTCCCCTGACTGCGAATATGAGAAGAGACCTTTGTTGTTTCTCGTTCTGTAATTGTGGGAAGAGGAATGTACGTGTGGTATCTCTAAGTGAGAGTTTGAAACAGTGACCATAATTAGCCAATTTCACATGTTCTCTGTATTGATACAGCACAAGGGTATATTTCTTTGAACATCTTGAAATACTGTTCGAATCATAGGCTACGTATGGGGCTTACTGACTGCCTAAGGGCCAAACATATTCCCGAGATATTATGAACAAATCCCTTTGATTTGAGTAGACATAAAATAGTCACGTCACTCCTCTGCCTTTGATTTATTTATAATTGTTTGCATGACGAAATGTAGACATGACAGGTGGTTAGCGACAATGAAATTCAAGACACCTTCCGATAACTCTCCAAAGGGAAGTTAATAAAAATACGTTTTAAATAATGATAGTTTACATTAAGTCTGGTTTTTGTTTTGCTTGACATGTTAATGTACCTAACCGACACAATACATATTGACATAACACAATACAGCAAATAAAATTTTGTACTTTGTTAACAAAACACACACGTCTTTATAGTTTTATTTAAGCTTATATGCTTACAGCGCGTCTTTGTAATAATAATTCCGACTCAAAATACTTAATTGTTAATGTTTAAATATATCAAAGTTGTTTACTTTGATCTATAAGGAAACAAGGTGATAGGTCAAATATAATTGAATGATACTGTACATGTACGTTTTGTACTGTGGAACTGACAACCCGGTTCGACAATACCCGATCTTTAAACTTGCCCCAATGCCACAAACTCCACCTACCCTCGGTCAATGTCTTCAACTTCAACTTTGTATCGTCGACAAACGCTTTCGATTATTATTGGCAGGTGCCGGAAAGTGCAGACTTAATACTATCAATGTCCTACTTTTTAGGATTTCTGACAGCTAAAACTAGGCAATGCACCAGTTTTACTGTTGGAACTGGGTCATTCAGCCTGGGCATTTACTTTTTTGATTGCTGAAACTAATTCATTATACTTTTCGTCAGTTTGGACTTTGGCGGATTGTTTAGTTGGAGAGTGTGCCTTGCTGCCTTCCCTGTCTGACATAATATTATCTCTTCGTATGTTTTTTTGTTTTCTCTGCTCGGTTGGTTCAGTTAGACATTGTGCCTTATATGTTTTTCGTGTTTTCTGTGTTCGGCTGGTTGAGTGTTGTCTTCTCTGCCTGACTTGATATTATATTTTGTAAAATCAATGTAGAGACAGAGGTGTGATACAACGATCCGGGTGTGTTAACCTAGTGCTCTTTTAATAGCTTCATTGGTTCTTTAACGTACCCGGTGTACAGCACTGATACATGCCAGAACACCTCTGGGTTTCCAACCAGTTCACCTCAAGTTGGATGAGAATTACTGAAAAGCCTTTCAGAAATGACCAAGTGCACCGGCCGAGGATCGAACCAGGGACCTCTCGATCAGTAGTCCAGAGCTTAATCCACTCGACCACCGTGCCACCCCCAACTAACCAATTAGTTATTGTTGTCATGGTGTTTGATTGCTCGTACATTGAGTATACGACCTTGTTTACATTGTAGAGGTTTTGAAATAATCTCTGAACAATTTGTTAGTCATATCAATAGCAATTATTTAATTCCAATTGGCTGACGGCACTTTAATTACTGTGGTATAGATCCCAATATTTAATATTGAAATAAAATCGAATGTTTCCTTTCACGACAGAACATTAGCTGGAGCAATATGTTGACATAAATGCAGAACGGTTATAGAAAATGAAGTGCGCAGTTGTGGGTATTGTCATATTGATTGCTAACGTACTCTAGATATTCCAGAGGCGCCTTTGTGTTTCCTGTTTATTGCAATATCGACACGAAACTAACCAGACAAATAAAGAATAACGGAAGCCATGCATGGACGCATGGACGTTTAAACATTGATGGAGATATTCCTGTCATTATTAAATACATTTTGTAGAAGATTTAAAGATGCTGACGTTCACGTGACTGCTACTATATAAGGTGTTTATGTGCGATTACAATGTTGGTTGTCCACTGATTATATAATGGTACATATGGATATACGTAGTGCATTACACAAGGTAAGCTAGATGACGATCATTGTTGTAAAAGGACTAAGGCTAAACTTGATGACTAGAGACCATCGTCGGCGGAACCTATGGTATATATTCCGTTTCTGTTGCATTCATATTCATCAATAGCTCAAGTAGTATTCTTGAGAGAACGTAGATTCCGAATTTGTTCAGATGTCGTCATTGGAATAAACATCGACGTCAAGACGATTAGACTCTATTTACAGAACATCGTCGACGTCCCGTAATTTCACGTGGCATTGACTGATCTCGTGGCGTTGGAAACAGACGTTAGCTAGACCGACTGGTGGACATGTATACGTACATACAATACTCATCTTTATTAAGTTATAGGTTAACTAAAATGTATTAATTATTTTCTTTCTTTCTTGGTTTCAGATGAAAGTATCAATGTCTGCTGAAGACGATGTAAACACCGGAAGTAAACTTCTTCGTTTGGAACGTCACGTGATAGAAAAATGTTCCTTATAAACTTTGTTGAAACGGTTAACTGTTGTCACTAAATTTGGATTATAACTGAAAGTTAGAAACAAGCAAAATGTCGGATAAAGTGAAAAGAACGCTTGAGTTTCGTATGTCAAAGAAAGTTGCAGAGTTGACTCAGGTTGTGCATATGTTGTTTACGCGGAATCATGAAAAGGAAGTAGAAATAGACGCACTGAAAGATGCGTATGAACATGAAATAACGGTGGTTATGGAGGACGCTAGGGGACGTATGTCGAAACTAGAAAATAAAGTGATTGAACTGGAAAGAAAACTAGAACGAGAAAGGAATAAACAAACAGACGAAGTGAAAGAAGTCATTGCTCAAGAGTCGTCTGAAAAAGAAGACGAGTGGAGAAGAAAACTGGTTGCTGCCGAGAAAGCACTGAACGATGAGAAACATGAAACTCAAAACCTCAGGGATTTGCTGATCAATGCACAAAAAGATATTGAAAAGTTAAGACAAAAGGTGGAAGAGCAATTAAATTCTAAAACTGATGAAATATTAAGACGTGATTTAGAATTATCAAATTTAAGAAGACAAGTGACAGAAATGGAAAGATCTATGCAAACAAAACAATTACAAGCGAATGAAACGATAAAAAACTTAGAACGTAATAATGATAAACTTGAAAAAGAGTGTTTAGAAATGCAGGTGCTTTTAGATGAAACTCATAAAGTTAAAGAAGGTTTAACAGCAAGGGTAAAACAGTTAGAGAGTGAATTACGCTCATTGAAGAGAGATTTTCATAAGAAAGTATCAGACGTTGTGCAACAAAATAATGTCGTCAGAGTTCCGAGGTCCGCGCCTGCCCAGCAGTCGTTTACAGTAAGTCATGTTGTACAAAATTTGACCGAGCCGTAACATGAGATACATGTTATTATCATCAGGATACTTTTGCTCAATATTTGGAGTTTCGGTGAAACAAGCTTTTAGCACTTTGAACCAAAACCATAATCTTACATTTATTTTGTTTGATGTCATAATCAAAATTTTCTCATTACTACGTTACGGAAGTTGATCATATTTCGGTTATTGTACACATTATATTTGTATTACCTTTTTGCTCCTGTCAATGAATATAGTTTATGTACCCGTACTGATAATCTAGGACCTATTTGGCTTGTTTCCTCAATCGTGAAAACCAGGCCATTTCCGGTTAATATGATATTGCAATGCATAAAGACTTGTGATCAAAATACTGGTTTCCTTTGCATTATTGCAAAATTTACTCAAACTAGCAATGCATTTCAAGTGTTATTTGTTTCATTTTTTGTTCCAAGACATGGCGGCACTCGATCACAATCACACTGTTGACACAGATAGTGTGACGTCCACATGGTAACGCTACAATAGTACAAGTTGCATGCACTTATTTATCTTTTATGTTTTCAGAATTACAACGACGAACTTGAAAAGCTTCGAGCAGAAGTGAGACGATATCGTCTAGAATTACAAAACAGAGACAATAATTTTAATAGAGTGTTCAAAGATCAACAACCTTTGATAGTTGATCCTAAAGCTGGAATGATTGGAGTTAGTTCTAGTCAAATATTGAGCAGCCGACAATCCACACCACAAACTCCTGCCCCTATGTCTGCTCTAGCTGTTCAGGGTAGAGAAAGATCATTCTCTTACGACATTGTACAGGGATTTGAAGAAACTGTAAGGACCTTTTGATTCTTTTAATCTTTTTATATCTCGTTAACCTTGTTAATGGAAGATGTTTGCTGTTTCTTGTATGATATAATGGTCAAACATTCCCAATACTAGAATTTGTACAAACGTTATCTGACCTTGAAATTAGTGTTTTTCTCCAAATTTGGGAATACAAAGGCAGATAACTGCTAAACGATTATTGTGATCTATGATTAGTTTTGTATTTTATGTTTCTAATACTGTCCATATTGTATTATACAAAGTTCTATTATTTGGATACATTACCCCATAACTCACAAGAAACTTCCATTAACACCCTTCATACATAACAAATATAGTCTTATATGGCGAAAAAACATGCCCTTTAGAATTTTACAAACTTTGTTAATGTTACTTATATGTGCAACACGCACATTGCACATTAACAGGATAAAAACGTGTGTCGTGAAGTGTTGTTATTTCTAAAAGTGGTTATTTTTGTGTTTTCAGAGACGTCCTAACTCACGTGTTTCGACGTCGTCATCATCATCTATAAAGCTTCCAACAATGTCTGCTGACCAGAGAGCCAGATTGACAAAACTGATGAAACCTAGACCACTTCCTAAGGAGATGTTATATTCTAAATAACACCCACTATCTCTTCTTCTGTCGTCTCTGTATGGATGTTTCATGTATACCGGTGGTGCCTTGTCTTAATCCAGAATATCTGCCAGATAGTACATGCGACCTAATACAAAGGTCTGCAAAGAATAATACGTGACAGAACTTCAAGAAGATCAGTCAAAGTGCTAAAATGGGAGACAGTGTTCGTGACTTTCACGGACGACCCTCGTACCTTATCAACAGTTTATACATATTTTGTTCACAATGGACAATGCTATGGTATCTGTTCCAGTAGACATCTGCTATGGTCCAGCGATTATCAACGTAATATAATAAGAAAACGACTTGGGTGTAGGGGACTGTTCAAGATTGTGGATGTTCCCTACAGGTTGGATTGTAAGGAACATGATGAGGCAGTAACACCAGGAAATAGTCAGCTCATGGTCTGCTAATGGGAATTGTTCGAGACTAAAACACATGTGACCCGGAGATTGCTTTTATCTCTCCACTGTATAGTTTTCTGTTATACACAGTAAGTTCAGGATGAACTAAACATTGATGGGTGTAATGTAAAAGACGACATTGTGTTTTTGTGTTCTATGTTTTGGAAATGTTATCCGTCGACACACTGCCAACTGAAAGGGTTATCACACAGCAAATTTAACCTCTCTATAGCAACACTCTAGTATGATTACTACTAGTATCTGAATTTGCATTTACCGAAATGTATGTTGTTTTGGAGCGGTTATGTTGCTTGTGCCTTGTTACGTTTCTGTTCATACACAATACGCCTGTGTACATGTATAGTCCAATGTATACTGTGTTCTTCTCCAACTATAAATTCATTCATGTATCGGTACCATTGTCAAACGTAAATAGTTTGCTTCCTTTCCACCTCAAAGTTGTAATCCTGGACAAAATTTAAGCACAAATTGAGCCCATACAGTACAAAAATGTATACAAATTATACCGTATGCGTTAAATTGTTGACAAATTGTACAATCTTGATGGTATACTATTGCACCAAATGTGCAAACATCGCGAGTATTTTATGTTGAACATCAATAATGGCGGAGAATCCCTTCCATGTTGATTTTGGTACTGTACGTAGCATTCGTCAGACTTTTGTGCTGAGTCATACAACATGGTGAACATATGTTTCTAACACCAGTCCACAGAATAGTGCATAAATCAATCATTTATAGTGCATTTGAACTATGGCCTTTGATATTCACATTATTAAATTATTTTTTATAGAAAATATGTATACATGTATTATTTGAATATTTGTCACTTATGTTCTTATGTCAAGATATATTAATAAAACTATAAATGACTTCGTGTATTTAGTTTGACCGGTTTGTCGGTTTTGTCAATTCTGCACTCTGGAGTTCATACATGAAGGATATAGAACAATGCCCTGTGTACGTACAACATTGGATTTAAATGACAACTATGGTGTTATAAAGGTTAATAATAATGTTCGCATGCACACTAAAAACTAATACAGTGTAGCTCTGATAGCCAAATACGAACATCTTCAATTCATGCCATAAATGTTTGTTTGTCATTAAACAACAAAACCTTATGTCCGAGTGTTGTCTCAATATTACGTTGGTTTTCACTGACCAAACCAATATCCAAGTTTTTGTCTGTTGTCTGTTATCTTTCCAGTGGACCATATTGAAAATTGATATTGCTGTCAAATATGTAATTCGCAATAAATAAAGTCGTTATTATTATTATTAATATCCATGGGTATTCATCATGTCATTCCACAAACCCATGATAACTATCAGAAACAGGGGACATTATATATAATATACAGGTAGTGCATAACCACGTAAAGGATAGTGTGATAAGAATGTTCGATGTATGCAAATGGCTGCACGCATAAGCCTGATGGAAGCATTCTAAAGGTGTTTGATGCAGTTCCTTGTTTGAGAAATGGGGTATACAATTCCCAAATGATAAAACTAGTCCAAACTTTGTATCATGTCAGAAATAAAAAAATGCAAAAGAACAAAATAATCTTCGTGCTTGTTCAGAAGTTATCTGCCCTTAAAACTAGTAATTTTCTTTAGATTTGGATATTCAAGGGCAGGTAACTCCTAAACTAGCACGGTTATGATTTTGTTGGCATAATTATGTGTCTATTATAATATGGTTATCGGAAACGATACTACCCAATTCCATGCTCACTATCGCTTCAGACTACTAGTATTTCCACTGAGATATTGTGTAAGGTTATTTTCTTTGAATAGGACTTGTTACTTGTATTTGGAAACATATTCAATAGTACTAGTACTTGGTGAGTTAAGGGCTTTCAACTGGCATTGGCTAAACTGTCATATTTATATCATATACGTAACAGTGACATTTCGTTATTTAAGGCGTTATTTAAAGAGACAACACATGTACAATTGGGTATATCCAGTCTTCCACGTGAGCCTCATTTAATATCATTGATTTTCCAAGTATTAACCTACAATGCCGGGACCACCGGAACCTGTAGATGTGTGGGTCCTGTAGAACACCGGGGGCTCTTTAGGTTCGAAGCCTGGTATCTCCACTCTGACAGTAGCGCCCATATGGAACTTGACGTGTTTGAGATATACAAGTTTGTAAAGATATCCAAACGGTTCCCCGGAGAACGAATCGTGTGATGTTTCTGGGTACAATATCCACTGTCCTATTCCATAGTCCAACTGCAAACATACATTCAGTTATTGCAATAGTGAAATGTTTAGTTGTTGATAAACTCTATGGAATGATGAATAGCTCATACTGATAGTATATCCTATCAAACGGAATCTATAACCATATACATATAGACAACCTAACAGAAACGTATTACTCTTTAAGTGCAATTATTAATTATTTGAAGTTATTTTGAACATTGCATAATTTACTTCGACAGAGGCATGCCCCTCCCTATCGTTTACCTTCGTGTGGTGCTATCACCAGACAACATTAACGGGCGACGGGTACTCGACACAAACCCTGATTTACCTGATATATAAACAATCCCGTCTCTTACTGAAGTAAAACCTGACCAAGGGGTCCAATTCAAACAGAAATAGCTAGTACTGGTTTGTATTTAAAATATCTGTTTGTTTATTCGGTGTTTTCTCCGTTTTTCAACATTTTTTCAGTTATATAGTTACGGCGGCATATTCACATAACCAGTTTTCCTAAACCGTCTCCTAACCAGTACTAACTAATCCTCCTACAAGGAACCAGCAATTTCTTCATATGTGTAGGAAGATCGACATTGTTGTCCATTTTTCCGATGGAAGGGTATGACCTGACGCTACAGGACATCGAACTTAAAAGTGAAACTTTTTTGTTTATAGTGACTGACTAAGGTATAAATAAAGTGCTAACTATGATCTGACCTGTAGTTGGTTGCTGGTTGAATTAAGGCTGATCTCCAGGTTACCGTACGGTGTTTGATGATACAAGCCTACATAGTCATGTAATGGTCTAGATGCTGGTATACTGGTATCTATAGGTGATTGTCTGGAGGAGGTCTCCGTGAACCATGGCTCGGGGAATGTACATACTGTTGTCTCGTTTATAGTCGGTGTTTCATTAAGGAAAGTGTCCAGAAGGTAACTGTGAACGTATGTAGATACATTGTATTTTACATTATGTATAAAATGTGATCACTTGCAATAGATCTATATTTTAGAAGCACTCATATAATCGTACACATTTGCTTGTATTTGTAGTTTCGTCATGCATCGCATTATATGCTCGCACGCCTTACTCTACCGCCACGTCTGCATCGTGACAACCCATGATAACTCGTATTGTACTGACTTATAAGGTCATGCTGTACCATTGTGAGTTAAGTGGTTACGGACAATTTATAATATCGATCATAATTTTCCAAATGAAACAATTTCGATATGTTTGATTATAATAACATATTTTTTTCGTTGTGCGTCGCCTTGTCTAACAGAGGTCTATATCATTGTACACTTTCTATCTTCTATTATAATATGGCATTTCGATGGCCCAAAAGGATTCCCTAAGTTTGATATTCGAAAATATTTATATTGAAGCAGTACAAAATTGATTGGAACCCACTTATCGTGTTCTTCATAAGCCTTAAAGATCCGTATTTAATGGCGAGTGACGAGTGCAATTGAACTAATGTTATATGTGAACGTATTACAAGTTGATCTACAGCATTGTGTAGTCACGTCGTATGCTAGTATTCGATTATTTTGCTCATGTATGCAAAGTATTCCTATTATTCTACATGTGTATATAGTAGGTCAAACCAATATAAAGAACAATATTATTTGTGTTTCAAGGGAGACAATCTTTGTGCGGTTTATATATTGGCATTCCACCTTAATGTTCTCCCATTAATTCAAGGTGGCTTCCTGACAGACTGTTACTTTCTAACTTTCCTGTTTGATAGTATTATTGCTGTTGCAGCTATTGCAGCTGTTGTGCTATTATTACTAACTTCATCATCGGCTGGCTGACTTATAGCACACAATAACGTCGTCAACTCTAGTGGAAAGGATCAAAGTGGAATACCTCATTAACGAGACAATATCTCTCCACGTAGATCACAGGCAACCGTATACAAATCACTACAAGCTAACATCCTTAGCGCGGAAGACAAACATACAATATGGGGTACGGCCGGTGATATGGTACCCAAAACCAACCAAGGAATACAAACGTTTTGTAATATAAGTAAGTAAATACTGTTATGAAAGAATTAAGAATCATAATTAATCAATATTATACCTATGTAATAATGTCCTGGTGATATAGCCCTCATCCTCACCTGTCATACTGGTAAACACGCCAATATTAACGTCAGGTAGTAACGTCACCAATGATGAGTACCCGTATGTTGTACCGGTATGACGTAACATCTTGTAACCTGGGTGATATAGAAATAGAACCTTACTCAATAACAAGGCAGCACTCAACAGAAACAGCAGCCAGATCACGAAAGACATAATAGAACAGTACGTTTCGGTGTCCCCCTTATCCCCTATTGGCTTTTTTCAAGAAATGCTTTTTGTAGGTAGGAGTACGAGGGCCATTCGTGAAGTTCGTGGACCCCCCCCCCCCCGCCTAAGAAAAAAATAGTTAAACATTGAATACAGTCTTAAAATTCATACCATATGTAGAACATCATCTTATGAATTCAAATACATGTGTATGACAAAGAAATGTTACAGGGTTAGTATATGCGTATGTTATCTTTGCTAAGGCATTTGACCAAGTATTTATGATGGCGTAAGTTATAGTTTCTTTGTTTCGTCTTTATAGTTACATATTGAAGTTTGTAAAATGGTACCGTTATAGAATCCAGTCTTCCATCCGAAAGCGTACGCACTTTCACTGACAGAGATAGGAACCTTGGGTTTATGGAATGTCTTCTCAACTGTCGAAGATCTGATAGCAGTCTGTGGTGAGTGCAACATCCGTAAGTCAGCTCCAGACATCACCGTATCTCCGTGCTCGTTAGTACCGTCCGCCTTGAGGTGAAACATCATCCATTTAGTGATGTCTTCAGAACAACTCATGAGGCCGGTAGAGCCTCCATATGTTCCCCATTGTCTGAAATCATTAGTAATACAATTTAGAACTAAGACAGAGCTCAGGCATTTTGAAAACAATGTTCCTAGAATTTTGTAAAGTTGGTTTGCTATTTATAACTCGTCCAAATAGTTAGTAAAACTGTAGAATTACGATAGAGTTTAAGCATTTTGCAAACAATGTTCCTAGAATGATTTCAAGTTGGCTATTTATAACCCGTTCAAAGATTTCTAACCTATATACCCCATGCATTTGTTGATGTTTTTCCAACTTGGATAGGATGGTACGTGGTAGTTTAGGATTGTATAATTCACAACAAGCTAACTTTTGTCTGGTTATTGTGGTCAACACTCGTGAAATATACGGTTAGTCTTACACAGAGTGTTGGTCACTGACTTCATCGCCGTTATAGGGTCATTTCTACCATGTGGTTTTACTTCCTATTTCAGAGAAGTGATTTAGACAGCAAGTTAAAGAGTTTGTCTAATCTGCTACATATTCCCGACGATGTTTTTGAAGCAAACACTGTCCATTGGGGACATTACTAGAGAGTGCTAGTACCTCACTATAAACATCGTTTATTTAAATCATAGATTACTAACATACTTATTCAATTCTTCAGCAACAGGAACTATCCCTCCATAAACCTCATCATCAGCATAACCTTGAGCCACGTCTTTGACTGTCCTGTCTGCAGTCCTTAGAAAATCTGAGTTGGTCATTCCTGGATAATAATTCTATATGCAATGTCATTCGATTGCACATTTTACGTGCAATGTTTGTAATGCATATGGAGTGCAATAAGTAAGCATATATTTTTCTGTCAAAATATAATATTATATTATATCCCTGTATACATTCGGGTGAAAGACTGTAACGTTCATCAACAAAATAGCACATCGTCTAGAATTATTTGCGTATCTTTTGGTGCCCTATATATTCAGTCAATTAAAGTCTGAAATGTGTTTCTTCAATTAGACAGCGAGTTAAAGTATGGAAGCCCTGGAGGGCACTTTTGACTTATGACTTGTGACTTATGACTTATGACTTGTGACTTATAACTTGTGACTTGTGACTTAGGAGTTGTGACCAAACAAACTATAAATATATTTGCATGCTTTATTTTTCCCTTACGTGTAACAATAACGTGGATAAAAACGGATGATACGTGAATCGGATTTTTATATTTTCAGCAAGACAGGTAAGTCAGTTTTAGTTGTTTGATTAAATAACAATTGTTAACGGATTTACAATCATTCTACTACATAAGAGTTAGGTTTAAAATTCTTCTTTATCGATATGTTATTGCATACAAAGTTAGAATATATTTCCAACTTTTTGATTATAATTTTAGCGTCACAATCCTGACGAATCTTTTGGTTAAGGGGAGGGAATAGAATGACCAGTGTAATTAAAATGTTTGTTTGTTTTTGCAGGTGGAGATAAATTAAATATATGTCGTGGAATCCTGAAAATATCTCTTGTGGAATATTGCATAAAAAGCTGAGAACAACTACTTTAATGGACAGAAATGCATATACGCACAAGTTGAGCATAAATATTATTGTCTCATTGTGAACCTACATATACTCAAATGGAAGTTATGGTTGATATAGTCGACAGAGAAATACAAACCGATCTGGACTGAGTGACACACAATAAGAATGTTTATGGTAAAGGATCCCTAAAACCCTGTACCATGATAGAGTTCGACACAAAAACCTTGATGATATACATGTACTCCAATTGATTTTGAGATGTTGGAAGGGCGTGTGTTTAATTCCAAACAGAGGTTCACCCATTTACAGCATATGCCATGATTAAAAATATTTGTATAACTAAGTATGGCATGTTGTTAGTCGGTATTGTTATGCCGAGCCACTTTAGTATATTAATTTTATGTGTATGTTGCTCTATTAATTTTGACATGTATGTCTAATGCTTCATTTATTCGTATAGTAAAGCACTAATATGGTTACGTCTGGTTTATTTCTGCATTTCAATTAAGATTTTGACTTGTGACTTGTGACTTGTGACTTAAGACTTGTGACTTGTGACTTGTGACTTGAGACTTGTGACTTGTGACTTGAGACTTATAACTTGTGACTTAAGACTTGTGACTTGTGACTTGAGACTTGTGACTTGAGACTTGAGACTTGTTACTTGAGACTTGAGACTTGTGACTTGTGACTTGTGACTTGTAACTTGTGACTTGTAACTTATGACTTATCACTTGTGACTTGGGACTTAAGATGTGTAAAATACATTCTACCTTTGATATAATATAGACAGCAAAATATATCATAATAAGTGTTATTATAATCAATGTTGTAATTTAATATGAGTTTGTTATCCTTCGTTTGTTATCAGTATCCATTGAAGCCAAACTCTTGGAATGATATTTAATCATGAAATTGACAGTGTTTTTGGTCTTTGCTTTATATTGTATACAGAGTTAACACAAATGCAGTATTATGTTGTAAATGATGAACGGTAGACAAAAACACATTTGCAAATGACAACTTTGAGTCTGTTGCATTACATGTATTTCAAAACATGACAAAATGGCGTATTATTTCTAAACATGTCTGTCCGACATTACGTCTATGAAATTAAACGTATACGGATACTATAAAGCTATCCTGAAAAGCTTAGTTCGTAGGCGCCATAAATGTAAATGTATTGCTATCCACTACTTGGAATTGTCCGGAAAACCTTATAATGTTCTACTTCACCATTATGTTACATAACACAATCACATTCAAAATTTATTCTAGCCCATAGTGTCACACAATTGCCAAGTTTACATTTGAGCCGGTTGCTTTGCTGGGTTTAAAGACTATATAGGTAAATAGGTTTGCGCCACATCATTTGTCGAACCAAACGCACCGAACAAACACACACAGCGCAGATATTCAAGTTTCTTCACCTGGAAAAATGTAGAAGAACATATAATTCTTATTACTTAAACAAAACTTAAAATCTAATTAATTGCACCATGTATGATCCGAACTATCTGTCTCAAATGAGACGCAAAAATAATAGCGAAAAGGAAGCAAACCATTATAATTCTGTATGTACATGTACACGTATAATACACAACTATGCCATGTGACATTATGCTATTACATGAACGGTATTCTAGTTAATGGTGTTAACAATTCAGAATAACGGTTCGATGCCTTCAACAATGACGATTTCATTCAAACAAAACTAATGCCGACTTACCTGACTCACTATAGACTATTATCAGGTAATTCCGATTCAGACAGCATGCTTCACCATCCACGCTGTCCAAGGAAGTGCGCGCAGATTTATTTATAGAATGTAAGTCACAAGTCATAAGTCACAAGTCATAAGTCACAAGTTCTAAGTCACAAGTCATAAGTCACAAGTCCCAACACCTAAGTCAAAAGTGCCCTCCAGGGCTTCCATATTAAAGAGTTTGTCTAATCTGCTACATGCTTTCCCTGTCCGATTTTCATTATATTTTTAGAAATGAAAATTGAAATTTTGACTACAGAAAGACAATCCTAATATAGACAAACACGAACCTAAAGGAGTATAGAGATATTGTCGTATAAGATCCTCCCATGATTTACCACCGAGCACTTCACTGATGTATGATATGATACCATAATGCATGTTGTTGTACAGGTAGTGTACACGGAATTTATACACAGGTTTGAAATATCGTATACGTCTGAAAATATAAGTTCTCATAGACTCGAAAATTGGTGGTGTTCGTGTGCCGATACACAAATATTGTAAAAAATGTAAATGAAATGGGTAGACACGATGGCCGAGGGGATAATGCTCTTGGATACAGATCGAGAAGTCCCTGGTCGGGGTACTTGGTCATTTTTGAAACGCTTTACACGGTTCCCACCCTACTCGATATTAACTTGTTCGAAACCCAGATATAGTCGCGCATGCATCGATGCTGTACATCGGACACGTTAAAGAACCACACTGACTTGGGAAGGAGCTAGGGCAACGGATCCGGATTATTATTATAACAATCTCAAACCGCAGAAATAAAACTCCACAGAATTAGCCCGCTATAAAGTATTGTTGCTCACCTCGCAGCATCCTTCCTAGTGAGATTTCTGTCCAATCTCATCATTTGGTTACTAGGTACACCCAAACAATGCGTCATCAAATCTCTCATTGTTGCATAGTTGGTAAACTCAGTGGTGTTGTATTTAAACCCTTCTGATAACACATCGGCAGGTTTGGCGTAGATCGACAAACTGTAGATGTACAAGGTGGTTAATACAGAGTACGTTAGTACTTTATGACACTTTTCTATACAAAATGGAAGTTGTACTCAACAATAAAAGGAAAATGTTCTGTGGCTTTCCCAACATGCTTTGAAGCATTGTACAATGCTAAATTCACCCAACCTTTCTCCAATACAAGACGGTTAATGAATGTGTTATATTAATGTATATTTTCCATAAAACGGGTAACTTTAAAATTCACTCAGTAGTAAAGGGAAATTCCTCCAAATGATTGTTCCTCTGGAGTAACACAACATGCTTTGAAACAAAACAACATGCGCCAGTCATCCCATCGCAACTACACTATGACATACATGTATTTATGACATTTTCATATTATAAACACTTATGACACAAGGACAAAATGACATGAACGATGTGGGTTTTTTTCTGAGTATGATCTAAATTTGATCTATTCTCAAATGGCGATTTAAACTGAATCAGTATGAGACAAACAGGTAAGACAGCAGAAGAACGTAACACTGTCTACTATTCCCACCATATTTTAACTACACTGGTGTAACGTTACCACATATCGAACCAACAATCCACCGCTTCTTGAACCTAGCGCCGTGATTAGGCTCATCGGGAAGACTGGATATACCCAACTGTGTTGCATCTTTAAATAAAGTATTTATTATTATTTTTTCCTGTAGTATAGGCTAGGTCGGTACGTACTGAGATACCTAAACGATTGCTTTGATAGTTTGTAGAAGTATGAACTTACTGGTGGTCATGGATAAGTTTTACAAGTAACGCTGAGGCGAATGCTTTCGACATTGAAGCAATACCAAACAATGTTCTATTGTTGACAGGACGTTTGGTACCAACATCAGCATAACCATAACCTTTAGCAAACTGTACCTGTCCATCTTTTACCACAGATACTGTCAGACCGGGGTTCTTATCCTTCCTGCATGCTAACGCCTGTAATAAAAGAATACTATATGTGTCAAACTTGGATAAGCCATTCAGTCTACATGGCTGATTTCAGCAACTATGGCATTCATGGCACGTACACACTATAACACAGAACGAGGAAAACGGTCTAACGATATAATAGAAAATCGGATAGGGGATGAAGCACTCAACTTAACCAGCCGAACACAGAAAACATAAGAACATCACATACCACAATTACACGGCACAATTAATGCCCGGTACATAAATGAACGAATCGCCAAAAGTACATGTATGTCGAGTGAATGTTTTCTACAACAATAAATGTTATAATAATAATAGTACTTACAGCATTCAAGAAGGCATCGATTTTGTTCTGATCAAAGGCTGATACAGGGTATACTGTACACAGACAGAATATTCCACATAACACAATGACCTTCATGATCACCAGACAAGTCTATGTTTCCCGGTTTTTGCTAATGTCTACAACAAAGATAAGAATTATCACAAACACCTCATGTAAAAAGGAAACACAATCAAAGTTCAGAAACTGTTACAGGTTCTTCCATCAGGGGCTAAAATAGAGTGTATTACAATAGATTGGTGGCCTTTGTTCACGCAGACGCCATTAGATCTTTCTTCATGTTCTTCAAAAAAACAACATATACACGTATACCAATGGTTGATAAATATATTATATAAATCCTTTATGCTACAAACTCACCAATACAATACAATAATTATTTTAAGTCGGATACATTTACAATGTGTCCAGTGAATGTGAATTATACTATGAACCCTTATAATTTATAATATACAGTATAATTTCTTGTTCATGTTTATGCCTGTACTTGTAATGTAATACATTGGTTGTTTTTACGCCTTTTGGTGTGCTCTGCAGTTGAATGCTGACTTCCCTGTACGATATATTCTATCTATTATTGTCTTTTTTTAAAATAGGTATAGTGGTGAATATGTAAGGACTGGAATCCAATTGTAATATTTATTTGTATTACATGTTTTATTTTATTGGCTGTAAACGTGACACAATGTCCATTCAATAATACATCATGAAACTAAGGTTACCGAGTCTTAAAGAAGGTTCGTACAAACTCTTTAGTATGGTTTACAACATGTATATATAGATGCTGTTGATTTAAAAATAGAAATGGCAATGATCAGGAAGCAAAGTTGACATCTTTGCTGACACGACAGTTATCACTGTATGATCCCCTGTCATATACTACATGCTAGCTTACAATCATACAACCAGTCGCCTTCTCTTCTGTGACACCTGTTTAATAAATTAAAATTAAATTACATAATGTTAAGATTACGACTAGGCGGCAGACGATAAGATGTGGTCACTGGGTCATGTTTTATTCCTTCTGCTTCCGGTATCTTTCCAAGTATGCGTCAGTCATTAAACAAGAACTTGTCAAGTTTGAAGCCTTCGTCGACAAAATTTCTGACAACTGTTAGTCATAATACAAGGGAGATAACTCGGTAGAACCTACTGACTACATGACGGCCAATCATGTAAACATCAAACGCAATGTCCTTGGTCATTCGTTGACAATGCGTTTTAATAAATGCATTTTCTTTTATCGCGTTCATGTTCAGATGTAGTCCATTGCCTGTGACCTTTAGTGCACATTTAGGATAACATGTTAATTGTAGTCTAGCAGTAGGCCTTTGCGGTACTACCAACATTTTATTACCTGGTAAGATGTATCAGAGATAATCTGCATTTTCTATATTCCTCAATGTGACATTTTAACGATCTCTTGAGTATATCGTTTGATGGTTTTATGTGTCTCCTTTTTTCTAAGAAAATATTAGACAAGCGAATACATCAAGTGAATATACATGAGGCGACGTAAACAAGAACGCATGGACAAGCTTCAAGTCTTCCCGCATACTGCTGCACCACAACCAATATTGTAGAATAAATGTGCATGAAATGGTCCAATCTTAAAATGATTACACTGCAAAAGAAATGAATAAGTGTAAGTGATGCTCATTATGCTGATGACACAGTGTGTCATTCATTGCGGAGTGAGTATATAGGCTTGCTTGAAACATCCATTTTAGGGGATGTGGATGGTTCGTTCTATGTCTGACTCTTGCGTGGATGGCTAGGCGCTGCCGTCGTTTCTGTGTGGCTTTGGATTGTCTGTGCGCTACAGTATTTAATATGATGGTGCAATGCTGAGCATGATTCATGTACAACAGTCAGACACATACATGACGCATGGAGCACGGTTGGCAAAACACGGATTTTCATGGAACTCGCCGAACTTGATTTTCGACAATCTTATAGCGCTAGCTGAGGACTGGTATGTCGAAATCAAGGGAATCCATGTGCTGACACAAGCATAGTGCTCAGCTTTGAACACGAGGCATAGACACTTTTAAGAACGGAATAAACAGCAGAGCTAAAGATACTAAGAACTACACTTGGAATAAATGGTTGAAGGCCAATCTTCTGACAGTGTACCTGTCATCAGCGGCGTCCGTCAGGGCTAGCTCTGTCCACTTCTCTTCCTACTCTTCATCAAAGATCACCAGAAGACCAAACAATACTACAACGTGACCTTAATGCCTTCTCAGAGTGGAGAGTGGGACATGGACTTTCACCCACAGAAATGTCTGAGAGTCACCAGAAGTCGCCAACCATTCCAGTACAACTATGTTCTGAAAGGCATCACTCTCCAACAAGACACCATCACCAAGTACTTAGGAGTAGATCTACAATCTGGCCTGGGCTGGACCTCACACAGCAACCACAAAATCAAACAGTATCATTGGCCTCCTCTAAAGAAATATCCGAACAAACGAAGACCAACGCATATTTTTCATTAGTACGACCGAACCTTGAGTACTGTGCCACCATCTGGAATTCTCACCATCAATATCTTTCAAAAAACATAGAAATGATAGAACGACGAACTGCTAGATTTTCAACAAACAGATTCGGGTAACTGACATGATTAATCACCTGAACCGGGAAAGCCTTGAGTCGAGACGTCAGAAACAACAACTCACGTGTCCAAAACGAAGTAGGCATCACACCTTGACAAGAACCTCCAGAAAGCCATATCCATGCCTAGAGCCCCTAACAACACCAGATTTTTCCAACATCATACGTCTACTGATTCATACAAATTCAGTTTCTTCCCACGGACCATCCCTGTGTGGAACACCTTACCAGCCCCTGTGGCTGAGGCTTCTTCCTTGGCATCTTTCAATGAGCTTGAGAAACTCTCATTTTAAGGGGAACTATTCACAACAAGCCAATTAAGCACTAACTGCCATGTTGCACTCCCGAATGGAATCCAGCAAATTACTGAAGTTTCGGCCCAGATAACACACTTTGTGACAAGTGAGCTAATAAAACAAACATTGATAGTTGAACATGTTCTGAAAGCTGATACATACTCGTATCCATTGCTACATCATGTGTTTTAACTTTAAAAATATCCCATCAAGCTAGCTCAGTTGTAAGAGATCTGATATTCCATAGGTTCTAGACTGACACCCCAAAGGTCCTATATATAGTGTTTCATGTTGGGCAGTTCATTGTTCGCATATTGAGAAGTTTGTACTTGACTTGATTGCACAAGAACATGTTAGCACCCTTGTTGATAAATAGGTATATATTTTCAGAAGGAACACCTACACACATTGTCTTATATGCCAAGTTTTATATGTATGTTAATTGTTTAAGGAGAGAGTATTATTAAGTCATATAACTGGTTCTCAGTCCTCTGTTGTATTGTTATACGGCAATAAATAAGTTTAAACTAAACCTGTGCATAGATTTCTGTTGATGCATAATGTGGCTCTAGATTTACATTTCTGTCACATGATAGTTGCAATAGCTTAACTAGCCAGGTGATACAGTACTTGAAGAGACCTTTCCAATCATCCGCCATTAGTTTACTACCGTCAAATAATATCACTAGCTAGAAGGGGCATAGGGCCATAACTCCAGCAAAAACCATGGGACTTGACATTCCCGACAATATACACAACTAGTCTAGTACTAAGTATCCAAGTGAAATTTCATTGAAATCCAACCAATGGTTAAGGAGAACAAGCGCAGACAATATTTGTGACATCTAGACAGACGGGCGTCCAGCACAAAATCAATATGTCTCCCCCACTATGTGTGTTGTTACTCACACAATAAGGGTGTTAAACAGGAAAAACTAGAACACAATATGTAAGAATCTGACATATTTATTGCAGAAATTCTTGAAGACAAAATATGATAGAACATTTTAAAACATTATGTGGAAATATTACACTATCAACTTTACATGTAAATTGTCATACATACTGACATAGTTACATGAATATTATAACATTAAAATAGTATAAAATATATATTTCTACATCTGTAAGGCATATAATGGTACATTATACAAAACCTATACATTTCTGTATAGAAATTGTAATCAGTTATGCTATACAGTATAGTCCGAACAAACTAACTTGTGCCTTGACCTTTATGCATGAATATATTTCAAGCTTTCTGGGATGAATACATCAATTTCGGCAAGAAAGTCGTGCATTGTCAGAAATTTATATTAGTGTTACAGTGCACCTTGTATATGATACTCTTCGCTTTTGAAAGGCCGAAATTAAACTATTGACACGAAATCAGCTTCTAAATTATTCTGAATGAAGTTTCCAGGAGCATGTTAATTTGTTCACACTATACAAACAATAGTCTACATCACCTGTACATTAAGGTAACCTACCATAAACATGCATTTCTTAAATAAACATGGATTTTTAATGATGAACAAACCAAGAAATGGTCAATGAGTGTACTGTCTTTATCTAACATAGCCTACTATCATTTTTTACAATTTAATATTATGTGTATTTTACAAATTGGTTGTAAACTTATAGTATGACAACATTGAATCGGCCCTCAATATTCTTGGTGGGTGTGTTTTTGTTTGTTACTTACAGTAAGAATTATTAGACATACATTATAACAGTTAAACACCAAATATTCATAAGTTTCAATTTAATGCTGTCATACAATAACGTAAATTTACAGATAAATTTGACAACATATTTACAATATGTACAGAGAATAAGTTGTTCTGAAAAACACAATTTAAAATTGGTGTAAATCTAGTCAGACCCTTTAAAATGCAAAAACAAACTGCTTTTATTTTGGTCATGAATTATAACACTTAATATTGCGTAACATTGCCTACAACCTGTTTTTTCAAATTTCTTCAACTGCCCAATCTGGGACGAATATACTGTATATTCGTTCCAGGCCCAATCAGATAAGAATTTAAGCTAAATTAAGCATGATGTGATAAAAAGCACAGAATGAAAAAGTCATATGAATTGTAACATACAACTGTACAAGTATAATTTACAAGCCTTGTTTATACAATAGAATGTTATCACAGGAGTATAAAGTATGTAATACTAAATGAGTTATGATACATATAGAATGAAAAACATGAAAACATTACTGATACTGTTTTATCAAAGCGCTTACCAAAATCTTAAAGTTACGTTCAAATTTATAATTCTGTTACAGCTACCAAGTAGGGTAAATGGAGTTACGATACTAATAACGATTCAGTTAATCAACTCCTACAGACCGTATCGGTCACAATTTTACAGTTGCTACTGAATTATAATGAATTAAAATTTGAACGTAAGTTTACGATTTCCATATGTGCTTTGATAAAACAATACCCATGGACCCCAAACATGACAAAAACTGGACCCTAATTTACAAAGATTATGATTATACCCCTAAACCATTTATCGATCTTACCCCTAAGCCATTCAGTTTAAATATTGTTCACCTTTCAATATTCGTATCAGAGAAAGAAATGTCCACAGTGGACGAAACTTGGTCTGTCAATAATAATAATTTTCTAACCAGAATAATTAATCAAAAGTCATCATATTTCATTATTCCTCATTTTGATGGGTTCACTTTTATGCAGGGTTAGCAATTTGTACACTGTTCTTGTTGAAATGCTACTTCTGTTGAATGTTGCCTTTACTGTCCAATTTGTTGTCATCATTTCAGTATATCTACCCACTCTTGGCAGAAATTACATGAAACATTTTAACTGTTTATCATTAAGCCATAGCAAATATTGATAATCACTCACAGTGGTATTTCCTCTTGTTTTTGGTGAACAAATTTAAAAAAAAAATTATGAGAATTCTAGGCAAGACAAACAAGCAGCATACATCTCTCTGCTAGATCATCTATAAAGCATCTGTCTTGATACTTTTAAACCCAAAAGAAGTAAAAGAAAACCTAGTCTGTCTATTGGCATATAAACAAAGCGGAATAAAATTTAAACAATGGTTGTTTGTACAGACAAATGATGGATACTTAAAGCAAAAAATATAATTCTCATAAATTTCAAAGTGGACACAACAGCAATGATTATACATTGAACAAGTGGCATAAAGGTGTTTTAGAGGTCAAACTTTTCAAAGTTACAATCAGTTTCCATGTGTTTAAATACTCTCCGCAGATAGTAGACATGTATGTATCAATTACAGTTCTCTTAATGAGGATATTTTCATACCGTAAAGGTCAGTACATTCTAGGTGACATATTCAAGAAGAAACCTAACATGATCCTGTCCATATATTCACAGTTCAGCATCAAACGACTGTACCGCGGCCTTGTCAAACATACGGATACACTACTATAACACACGGCCATCAGTAAAACCACAAAAACACAGACTGGTTTACTGTCCACATCATTCATCTTACATCAACCAGTCATACATTAACACCAGTCTATTTTTGTACAAAAAATGTAATAAAATCCATAAATAAATCCTGTAACTTATAGCGCATACAACCATCTCCCAGTTAATACAAAGCAGGAAACACTGACATAGATAATGTGAGAGGAAATAAGGCTTAGGTATAATGTTCATATCTTTCACTGTTGATGGACTTATATTACCCTAACTGTTGTTTACCATCCTTCAGGCTACATCATTAATTTTTGTCACATCAGCATTAATTGTTACCATTGCATTGTTAGTACTGATGAGGGGAACGAGAGGAAGATACAGGCAGAATTTTGTCTCTATGACAACTGATATGGTCTTCATCTGTAAACAAGCTACTTGTGTTTACAAACTCTACATTCTTATGTACTTAATAATATAAATATATTACAGGAAAATATTTGTTGGGGTCACTTTTCCACATTGTGATTTAGGGATCACCTTCCCACATAGAGTTTTAGGGGTCACCTTCCCACATTGGTTAGGGCACCTTCACATGTTGGGTTTTTGGAATCACCTTCCCACATTGAGTTTTAGGGGTCACCTTCCCATGTTGGGTTTTAGGGGTCACCTTCCCATATTGAGTTTTAGGGGTCACTTTACAATTTTGACTGTAAGAAGTGCCACAGAATGACCAACCACCAAACTGGAACTGACAGCAGGAAAAGAACATTCACTTATATGCCTTCTTTTTTTAAAATATGAATATTATACAAGAGTGTGCTAGGAAATATATTGTGCTTTAAGTGTGCATTGCGTATGGCTTAGTGGACTTTATAACACAATAAAATATAACAAACATGTGTATGAAAATCCGCGCAGCAGAATAAATCACAACACATCATAATGATATATAATTCTACATGTACTTATCATACATATCACTGCATTATCGAGTATTATTGAGTCTTTGACAACACCTGCCAAGCTTTGGTCCTTACTGTTCTAATAAACCATCAATAAATTTGACTATCAGACAGAAGGTTGCAGACACCAACAAGCCCACACAGTCACTAGGATATGATTGCCAGGGAAAACAACTTGGCTGGAATTTCATTTCAGGATTTTATACTTAAAGCAAGTATGACCCTGAATTATTTGTCAATTAGAAATAAATCCAGGAGTTGGACAGTATCTACAGCATGTCTGCTGCCCCTTGAAGGTCCAATCACTCACAGACACATAATTTGACTGCTGCATGGACACATACATCAGTTAAATCACAATACAAAAGAACTGGTATGTGCATACTGTGCAGATGTATACCAGTATACCGGTACATCACAAGCACACATGGTTTGCATTGAAGTTTTCATTTTCTAATATTTATGCAACCAGAAATGATAATTAAGCTATAAAATTTATAATCAACTACAGAGAAACTGAATAAAATGCACCTAGATAATGAGCAATACGCCTAACTAATATAAACACAATAAACAATGAACGCTCATCAGGCTCATGTCTTAATATCATTCACGAGAAATACTGAATTATGCTTTCAAAATATTGCTTCAAGGAAAGTATGTATTATTAATTTTTATATGAAGGGAGTATACACATTCTATTGTACGAGACTTGACGTTTTCTATGCAGGCTAACTAACGAGCGTGTCAGTCATGATATGTAGATTTCCGTCATGTAAAATAATAAACTTCTCTCAAGTGTAGTCCATTATTACGCTAAAGTTCACCACAATCCATGTGTCACTTTCATGGTTCGTACATACATGCATGTGGCATTGTCATTCTGTATTCCTAGACCTCAATCTACCCAAATGAATGATATACCAAAATCTTTAAAATGGAATTAACAATTTGAGAAAAAATTACAACAAGCTTAGCAAAATCCATTAAATTTAATGAATGCTAATTACCGTTAATGATGTAACATATATCAATTATGATTACGTAAGTGAAAACCGCAACACTCATCAATAAGCGGACAATGAACCATTCATATGTTGAAGACTAATTAATTTATCACTACTCCGTGATTACATCTCAAACGCAGCACGATTTTCAACCAAACTGTTAGTGTCTACTTTAACAAATTTCATGACATACAGTCATGATTTATTCTAGAATGCATGTATAATTAACTATATGACATGTATAACCACTGCATGAATTATATTGGAGACTGGTAGTCAATCTAGAATGTAATATATTGACATCCACCAAGCATACTTTTCAAATTTACTAAAAATACTATAATTTCTTATATTCGCTTATAGCAGGACTTCTGTTCAGTTATAAGATACCCAGATAATAGACGGTCACATACAATTGCCTAGAGGTAGGGCGCACGCTAGTGGATCAAGAGGTCCTGGGTTCTACGCCACTGCGTAATTTATTTCTTAACAAGAATAACCTCTAAGCTCCTCTCTACCAATGCAAGGTGTGAATTGGTACATGTGAGGGCGGTGTATGTACATGTTCATTATTACTGGGTACCTTATCGTGATGTTAGCTGTACACAAACCAGGAGAGAGTTAGCTGTACACAAACCAGGAGAGAGTTAGCTGTACACAAACCAGGAGAGAAATAGCCTCCCAGGAGACTAAAACGCAGGTTTCCTTAGGTTGCCCAATGAGAAGAGGAAGTTAAATGTCAAAGTGTGGCTGAATGGTTGAATTGATGAAAACATCCGTCGAAAACTGGTCATTTAACTAAGAGTTAACTTACTGGGATTTTTGCCTAGACCTCGTATAAGCTTAAAAGCAGGTTTTTATGCTGATGTTGCGATTCAGTTATACGGTACATTGATAGACAGGTACAAAGATGGACTTTTAGTTAGTATACTGCAACAAACTAGACTTTTAAAATGACTTTATTACCTACCATATTGAAAATAAAATTATAGTTACATGGTGTGTATTTTTCGAAAAATCTTGCGAATAATTGAATTAAATTAATAATTAAATAAATAATTTCATACATTTTCAGACAAGAAATGCAAGAAACCATAGAACCATAAGACAAGAAATTCAGTCATAATTCTATTTTTTAAAAGAAGAACATTTTGTTTTTAAAAATGTAGAGAAACTATGATACATAAGAAGGCTACATTTAAGAAACAATGAAATGTTTCAAATCTGATATTGCATCCTTTCCCTATACAAGCATGAATATGAAGTATTTTCACATTATTACACAAGGTGACTACAAAATATGCTAAACAATTGAACAAAAATCCTCAACTGAAGCAAATGCACAATTCTAATTGAAAGCGAAATAGAACTGTCCAACAGTAGCAGCAATCTCTAAGCATTTCTCAGATAAATAAAATGTACAATTTGGAATTAGCAAATTTAAAAATTCAACATCCACATTTCATGTAAATTTTGTTAAATTTGCATAATATTAAACCCATCATATAGCGACATATACACACATGCATATAATTATAACTATCACCTTGGAGCAACAAATTTCTTTCATAAGCTGGATAATTTGTTAAACTTAACCAAATATAAAGCTTGGGACCTATATGTACGAAATTAATTAACAACCATCGTGAACATTTTGTAAGCAAGACCCAGTGTATGCAAGACAGTTGTAAGCTATAAATGTTGAATCCATATAATAGAAGATATCTTTTTTGAACTTGTAAAAAAGAAATTTCATTAGAATTAAGGGCTCTACAAATTTGCTTACATAGTGTGTCCCGGTCAACTTATCAGGAGAGAAAATTTGTGATACTGGGTGACACGAGGAACTTATCGGGAGAGGAAATTTGTGACACTGGGTCACACAAGGGACAGTGACACATAGGTGGTAATTTGTGATGCTCTGGGAACCCATTTCTAAGTTGTACCACTGGACATGGTAAGATTGGTGCAAACATATAAAAGATACTGACCGAATATGATAACCCCCATCTATAGACCCTAAATGATAAACTGAAGTATTGCATATCAAACTTACACATAGAATTATTGCAAGGAGTGAGTTATTTGAACTCATATAAAGCACATTATGATAGCATGGTATAATTATATAAAATGACCTAAATATGATGTACAGTGTATGGTTCATGTACAATGACAGTTTAAACACACACCTCTAGCATGTCTAGTGGCAATGTATATTGTTCCAGGAATGATATTTGATACATGAAATCAAAGTACAGTAACAACATGTGTTTAGACCTGACCTCAAATTCAAATCCATTTTTTATGTTTTTATTGTTTATTCACACCCACTATCATCACTTCACTCCATACATACTACACTATTCTGATAGTCATTTAGTTCCACATACTTATAAATTAATTGTTTTAAATATTCTGAAAAAATCTCAGTAAGAATGTCTACTCATCTCATGCACAGCTGTTTGGATCAAATGTCAAGGGTGATCTCCCTTTATAGGGTGTATTGTCCATTTCTGGAATTGGACTGTCTTCCCTCCATACCCATAATTAAGGGGATAATTGAGACATTGGAAAGGGCCATCAATTGATATATCTATGGAATAAAGGGTTAAGACTGTGATAATATTTCAAAGGATTTTATCACCCCTCAGTACAAAACATTTTAAATCATAAACACACGCTTAGTTCCCATCATAGTACATATTGCTTAGGTTGAAAATCTTCTACAAGAAGTTTTGAACTATCAACATTTTGTAACATTTTCTACAGACTTTATCGCGGGCTTAGAGTTAGAAGGTGGTAAGTACATCTTTGAGAAAACAAGAAAAAACTGTCTTAAACCACTCTATACTAACGGAAAAAACAAGTTTTTTAAACTTCAGTTTGGTCAACATGACCACTTCTGATTTTCATGTAAAAAGGCTCATAAGAAGCGCCTTGTGATGCAGATTTCAAATAAGCATGAGTGTAATAAGGTTTTATGTAGTATTTACGATCATCTAATTCTAAGCCAGCGATATGAGGACATGACATTGAGATTTCAGATCATTCCTGTCTATATACATCACTCTAACTAGGTTACAATACTGAATCAATCCAAGATCCACCGCCGGTATATTCCGATCTGTCGTCAATGAATCCCGAACTTGTTAAATTGTCCCAATCCCCTTCAAATCTATATTTAGAACTAGCGGTAGTAGTTTCATCCTCTTCTAAATCATCGGGATCTTCAATGTTTAATTCTCCACGACGTTTTCTATTTGAGTCCTTACCACAACTGCTATCACTACCTGTTCTAGTAAGTTCTATTTTAACCACACCATCGATATCATCATTATCGTCCACCATGAATTCTTCGACATCACTAAACACCATAAGCTCCTGTGCTTCGAGAAACTGTGGTAACGATTCCATGTGCTCAACTATATCACGTCCGGAGAAATCTGACTTAATGCCTTGATTCCCATATCTTACACTCAGGTATTTCTGACAGTCAGCCATTGGAGCACGATTGCTCAGTTTCCACGGTAACGGCTCACTACTCCAACGAACCAATAATTTTAATGACAAAGCAATACAGACATCTTCCGTAATGGAGTCCGACTCTGGTCGTAATATAATCTGATGTCCGGTACTGTTTAGTGTGGCGTAATTTATGTCCAGGAAATCTTTGGAGGACCACTTGATTCTTTGTCCAAATGTTTCCCCCGACTTGAACATGAATATTTTGTAGTCAAATTTGTCTGAAAAGAAACAGAACAACAATCAATACATGGACATAGATCACAACATACAGAACAGCCAAATACTACGTTTTTTCATCTCACCCATAAAGTCATATGTACAACTGAATTTGCTTTAAGAATGCTAGGCGTAACTAACTGTAATCGCTAAGCGGCATCCATATAGCTGAGACATCCATATAATGTAGGTTTAAGCATGAAAGGTGAGATTACGAAGTTCACTGCAAAACCTACGTTATACGGTTGTCTCGGCTATATGGATGCCGCTTAGCGATGGCCTGTAACTAACCCACATTCAGTACATTCATAAAAGTATCATTATGCAAGTTGGTATTGCATTACAATAATGATGTGTAACTTTTAATTCATACAGTTACTTGATAACTTTTAATTTCAAAACATATCCTGTAATTCAAGCTATATCTTCCTTATTATACAGTTTTTTTTGGTGTAGACTGTAAATAATGCCGCATTATACAGTCAGGTCAACAGTGGATGCAAAATACAACAAGTCGGCACACCTAATGTTGATGATAGGTTGTTATATTTATTGTTATTACTTAAGGTATTTACAGCCGTTTTATTGTTGAAACTAGTTCATTTAGCTAGGGCATTCGGCTTCTTGCTTGCTGAAACTAGTTCTTTCTGCTTTTTGACAGCTCGGACATAATTGGGCAGTTCATGTTCTCGATCAGTTATGTGTCGGAACATTGTGCCATGTAGTTGTGGTATATGATGTTTTTATGTTTTCTGTGCTCGGCTGGTTAAGTTGAGCGCTGCCTTCCCTGTCCGAATTTATATTATCTTTTTTAATGTGGATAATTTGAGCCGAATAAACATGGAATGTGTCGGAACATTAACTGTTGTGGTCTAGAGGAAGGGACCAGACAACTATAGGTAGGACCAGATACCACGGTCTCTATCAACCAGGTATTCATATATAGTTCCACATATCCATGTTTCTAACATCATGAACCACGGAATGTCTATATCACCAAGCTTCTACAGAATGCTTGACCACATAAAATAAAGGTTCGTCACCATTTGTCGCCAGAAGTATTGCATTAATGTATAAAAATATTGCATCAAAGTCCTAGAAGCATGGATTACAGTGCTACATGTAAGAAGTCAGGGTCAATACTGTACTACACAACCGGAGCATTATACATGTTTGCATGTATGAATTAGGATGGTAAAAGGTAACCAAACAGTTAGTACCAGCTCAGGGATGGTTCGTATTATTTAACAGATCATGAAAACTTTGGTTTAATTCTGTTTAAAAACACTCAGATGAAATCCGGTACAGCTCAGTATTAATTTATTCTACATACTCTAGCCTTACTTTAATGTCACAATAAAAACAAAATAAAATGCATAAAGCATTCAACGACCTACAAAGTATAACTTAAGTGCATTATCATTGCCCAATTTTACCAAATATGGCGTCCATTGGGCAAATTAAACTAGTTTCATTTGCATAACAGAGTGACATTAAAGACGTGGCATCATAATTCAATATTTTTTAAGATAGACAGAAAACCTAGATACAAAACCGTTCAATGTTGAAGCACAATTTATTTTAAGCCAGTGACAACATTGAAATTCAGTTATAGCGTTATTATTACTATGGTTACCATTATTGATGATTAAATACCGGTGTATGTTTATGTAGTTTAATACTTGTCCTCCAATTGTAAGATTTACAGTGAACGTGTATGCAGACATAACACACATCATACATGTATGACGTGCATCACGCAATGTGACACAGACTGCAATTTTTATGACTTAATTCTGGCAGTAAAAGACATAGCATTATAATTCAAGGTTATAAAAGGCTGGAATGGTAACAAAGTTTTATTGTTACTTAATTGAAATATGATGAAAAAAATAAATCCTTGATATTTCCCGAAGAGAACAGAAAACTTTCTTTAGCATTACAGTACTTGAAAGTCTTGTTTTACCATTTAACACGCTCATGTTAAATGTACATATACTTACAATGTCACTATGAACGTAACATCAGCATTGACGTAATTGTTGACAACATTTACATTAACATTAAACGGAGGTAAACAATCAACAGCAACACAAAAAAACAGAATTTAACATCGACAAATATGTGTTAAAATTTATACTACACCCAAGATTTTATTTGTTTCTTTGATTACAATGAAAAGTAAATTAGACATTAGGAAATTTATTATGTTATAAATAATTATTACACCACATTTATGATATGACTGATATTTCAAATAGTTAGACTAGCTGAGTGGGTTGGTACACAGGTAACTTACACATTGATATAGAGTAAATAAAATTTTTAAAAAATTAACTTTATCAAGGATACAGTTACCTGTGGGTGGGTGAATAGCAGAGTGGATGGGTGGGGTACGAACAATATTCTAACAATCAGAACTATATTAACTATGTTACCAGCCAAACATACATCTATGGTTACAATAACAATACATAAGGTTAACAATGATGTCCATTTTCAAGGCCAAATATTTACCACCCAAACATGAACAACAACAGCTGGTATTGAAGATTTAAATCAGACCCCCCCCCCATTCAGTCATTGACGCAAGCAGGGTTCATTCTTAGTTTGCCTTAAAATGAAATACAAAAATATTCAAGAAAAATCTCCACTCAGCCATTTAATGTATACAGTTCAAATACAGTACAATTCTAAATGAAATATTTGGACATTACTAGTACATTGTATATCATGTGCGAAATGGTATATCAATGGACAATGATTGTGTTAATATATACATGTACCGATCTTATGATATAGGCTCATTTTACAAAGCTTTGGTTTCATGAATCAAAATAACGATGCTTGTTTATATCAGTAATATCATATCAGCCTGTCAGTGAGGGATAAAAACAAGTTATTTGACTTTATTTTGACTTTTTTTTACAAAAGAATAATGGCCATTTTGAAATAATATCCATTACATACAATAGATAAGGGATATCACCCAGGCAACTGACCGTAAGTCACAAGTGATTAATGCTGGTTCAGGTTGCAGTGTCCTTGACTCCATTGAATATCTATTGGGTTTTATGCCGAAATGAATTCTAACTTTTTAGTTAAAGGAACTTGATTGGACCACGGGGGACATTTTGGATTAATCCAGATTTCGTTAAACATCGTTGGTAATTTATTTGATTAAATACTTGACTTGTGACACAAAAATGGAATAAAACTGCAACATTACTGTCATAATTTGACAATTTAACTTTGGCTAAATATTCTCTTGTAAATTAGATACAAAATTTCCCCCATTTATAGTATTATAGTCCTTAAAACCTGCCTAGCAAGGTATTGCATGAGAGTATTAATTTCAGACAGAATAACCAACAATATATTGTGCAACTGGACAGTGAGATTTCCATACTGAATACATCTACATATAGACAATATCTTTGTACTAATTTGAAGACAAATACTTCCAACATCGATTCAACCAGACCAGTGTATTGATTTATGGTCAGTGATCGATTCAACCAGTCTATAGTACATCAGTCCATAAAGACGTATAATCACAAACACAAATGTATGACAGCTAGGACAAGCTATATGTAGAAGGAAAGCAAGCATACACACAGTGTATTGTTATCATAATACCCAGACAAATATCACTAATTCCTACAGACACAATGACATAAAAACACCCAGGAAACATTTACAGGAAACATTGTAACTGTAAAACTAAACAAATATCTAGTAAACCATGTGAAAATCATAACAGTAAACATCCAGTTAAACAGGTTCACAAACACTGGGTAACCATAGTTACGCCCCCCCCGAACATTGTAAAATTGTACCTGAAGTTTTCCATTTAGCTGAGCAGAGACAGTGTGGTCCTTCAGCAGTAACAACAAGCACAGCCAGTCTGTATCTGTAGCTCTGTAAATATAATATTATAAAGACATAATACTCAATCCTAAAAAAAATGCCAGTATTCCAGCGAGTCCGCATTTCTGCATTTTTGATGCACTAAAATTGCCTGTGATGCAATAGAAAGGACAAACTGTGACCTTAGTCTGTTTTAGATGTGATAAATTCTGGTGCAGTAAAATCAGGATTTCCGTATTTAAATCCGGAATTGTAGGAACCCAGATTATGCAGAACCCGGACATAAACTAGTATGGTCAATAATTACAAGCTTGGTTAATACCAAGTTTTACAGCTAATATGATATCACAGACACATAGTTACGCCAGTGTATCATTTACTATGGATGACATGGTGTAACAATAGGGAAGGTCACCTATTCATTTGCAAAATGCCCACTGGCAGTCTGTTGGATGAATGAGACAATGGAAACCTGCTATTTACCAATAGATAGCTGGTGGGCACATTTGCCTATGACAAATTCTGTATACAAACGTGATCTCTCCTATTGTCGGACTAGAATCGCAGACTAACTATTATAGAAGAAAGATAGCAATGCTCCCCTTAGCTGCTGAATCAAGGGTCATTTTTTATCTCGTATCCAAATTTTAGAACAAATTTGAAGGTCAAAATAATTAAGGATTTTTAAAAAAATCATCAATCACCATAACTATGGTGACAGGTGGGTGACAAAATGGGATGAAATTAACCACATTACATTCATACATATACAACTAACTGAGGGTGTCTCAGGGAAGTTCAACTCCATGATAATTAAAACTTTAATGGACATCTCATGCAGCATAATGTCAGAAAAATAAATAATAACATACACCATTTCCTCGAGTTCATGAACATAATCAATACTATAATAATCTATATTTGTGTATCAAATGAAGAGCTGCAGGCAAGATTGAATTAATTGACTTTGTATAGATGGTCAAACTTTTACAGAGGTCAATACTGACCATTGACCAGTGCTGCAGGCATGTGATGACTCATTCATACCTGCCAGGGATGTTTGTCCATGGTCAACCAAACACGGAAATTGACAAATTTGATTTTCACTGATAATCGTTTCATGTAAACAGCTGATATAAAACATCAAAGATGTGGGGAACAAATCAAAGTTTTACGACTGAACATTATTACACTCATTGAATTACAACCTGAATCTACTTTGGTTTGGTGACAAAATAGATTTACATCATAAAATGTAATTGATCAACAGCAAGTAGACAGCATCTTACAAAATGTTTATCCATAAAATGTATATCCCTGACGGGTTTTCACTCAACCTTCAGAATAAATGAACCAAGGACAATAACATTTGCACAAATGCATTAATACTTGACTGCATGTTGTGCAAGTCAAGTAAACACATGTTTTTTGTTCAGAAATGATGCTGAAGTCACGTTACGCTGACATTTAACAACTGTAAACCAGTTTTGCTGATCGTCGGCATATTCACAACAACAATTTTTTGTTTTTTTAAGCTTCCCGCGATGTCTACATTAATGTTTCTAGCACTTAATTTCGCGAAATTCTACCTTTTGCTGATCGTCGGCATATTCACAAATACAAATTTTCGCGTTTTCAAGCTTCCCGCGATGTCTATATTAATGTTTCTAGCACCTAATTTCGCGAAATTCTACCACTCGCGAACTCCGCGTAATTAAATAGCGCGAAATTATTTCTTGGTTTACAGTAATCGGTCTGCTGAACTGTTACCCTAATATACTGATGTATGGAAAGTGCTGATGAAGGGAAAGTTTTGAAGAATGACATTTAACAACTTTGGTATGGCCAAGGATTCTACCCCCTAATGTCCAGAAGTTGTACACCATTACCACGAGACCACCTAAATGTCTGAACACAAATTGCCACATTTATGTTCATTCTGATATTTTAGTTTAAATAGTTCAAGATGAAGGATATATAAAGTTGCTGAGGTCGACACAAAAATTAAGGTCATAAAAGTCATGGCTTGTCAGATCAAATATTGTTTTACATAATCATGCAAGGTTTAAAACTGCTGTAAATTGTACATGAATGAATATGATTATTGATGTACTTTTAAGACATATCATATGGAAACCTATGTACATAAATTAGGCTCTATTTATAATGTTATACCAACATTGAATACTGTAAACCAATTTACTTTCGTGAATACTAACTTTCGCGTTTTGCTGATTGTTGGCATATTCACTACAATTTTCAGATTTTAAGTTTCCCACAATGTCCAAATGAATGTTTTTAGGACTTCCGCGGCATAAATTTCGCGAAATTCTGCCACTCAGGAACTCTGTGAAATTAAATCGCTCAAATAATTTCTTGGTCTACAGTAAACGTTTGACTGATTTGATTGACACTAAAACCAGCACAAATATAGCCAAGTGTTTGAAGATGTTAAATTGGGAGTATAATATTTGACATTTGTCAAGTCATACTGGTACATGCTTGCACTGGTACATTGTATGCTGACACGGTCTGAGAAGTATGCAAACACATCACCTTTAAAGCTAGCTGCCTAACTCCACCCTTCACTATTAAAGCTAGCTGCCTAACTCTTTGTATGGTGAATTCAACCATATGTCATAAAGCACCAATGAAATATAACCCCATACAGACATAGCTCTTCATACACACATGTTACTGAGTGCCAGTACATCATAAGGGCCATAAGCTTGCTTTGTACAAAAATATTCCAAAATGTGACTTTCTGTTAAGCGATTGACTGATTGTCAAAAAGTGGTCAAATTGAAGCCAATTTATGGTATTGGTCAAGGTAAAAAATAAGTTCTGTTTTCATTCTATCGACCTGACAAACTTATGTAATGCTGCAGTGCTAAAAGAGCAATATACAATTTTATTGTTTATTGTTACGAAATTTATTCAGCGTTTTATGTACTATTTTATGATTGTTGCTGAGTTTCCACAAGATAACAATTTTTTATCAATCAATCTGTTACATTTAGGCCATCTATACAATGAATTTGCAAACAAGAAACAACTTATTTCAAGTAGGTACAGTACTGGAGACCGTTAACATGGGCGAGAGCTACGTAGCGCTTTCCACGGGAGGTAATCCTTGCCTTCTATATTTAATTGAAGGGGAGGTAATTAAATATTTGCATAGGCAACAGACCCCTGGTAGCTCATAAAATATAGCTTTTAACTATACAACAATGTCTACTCAGGCAGGATTCATATCAGTTGTCACACCGGAGTGCCATACATGTACCTAGTCACATTGACTATCAAAATTCGTAAAGTACAAATGGATACATTGACATAATCACATTAAGCCCACAGCCTTTCACAGGACTGGTGTTATTAATAGATCTCGAATGACATTATTTCACAGTTCTTCAATCATATTCTAGAATCAATTTATCACACATGTCACATAGGGCAACATGCTACTAGGTTGATTATATCCTGTTTAAACATTTTGCACTCTTTATTCTTGATTTATTACCGAAATATATCAATAGTAGGAACAGTGAAAACTTTTGTTGTGAAACAACATTTAACTTTACATCCATCATATGCCTTATGGTAACTGAACTTATACATACATAAAGTAACACGTTAGAAGTTTGTAAGAGACGTATGCCCCAATGGCCGAGCCTAATCGTCAGAAATGTTAAAGGTCATGGTGACCTTGACCAACTGACCTTAAAATCAATAGGGGCAATCCACCACCATGTAAAGTTTGAGGATCCCAGGATTAAGCATTCTTGATTTATTGAGCAAAAACCATTTTCTCTACTGACCGACTGCTATATACCCCCGACAAACACGTGCAATACGGTATACCCCCCTCATCAAAGATGGGGAGTGGGGTGGGGGAGATAACAACGCAATGAAGGAAGACTTACATCTTGGTCTATAGTTTTAACGACTGGAACTAAGAAAGCCAATGTTTGTCCACTGTTGACTTGACGTAACTCTATACCGGTCGGTATTTCTGTCTCACTGCTGACTGGACGTACAGATCGACATTCTAACACTGGAGACTTCTGGTAATTCACTAATCTGAAATATTACAAAACAATATAATAAACAAGAGATGTTTGTAAAGCATGTATGTCCCCATGGCAGCCCATTAGTCAGAAATGGTAAAGGTCACAGTGACCTCAAAATCAATAGGGATCATCAACTATAACAACAGGCAACAAGAGATGCACAAGGACCGTGGAGGCAGCAAGCATTTAAGAGCAATCAGCAGACAACTTGAGACCTGTGTACTAGCTGAGAATTTGTGAAACTACCAGGTGGCACCAGCAGGCAAAATGGGACATATTTTTAAAGGTTTTTCAGGCAATGAATCAATGATGTCACTGTGCCAGTAGTTCATGGAAGACAATCATGGCTAGGAAGAAAACATGCCAGCAGGAAATGGAATGTGTATCAGTACATGACTAGGAAGTTAACATGAAGTCTTGCATGTTCCTGCACAAACCACACCCAACGATTTATAGGATCAACAAACTGAATGATGGCAAACTGAATAAAAGCCATATGAAAGATGGGATAGTAACGATGTTGATTATATAATGAGTTTTTTCACATCTTTCAAGGTTACTCAAGCATGATCAGGATATTCAACCTCTGATTATCTGAATCATCTGATGAAAGCTGAATGGTATACGGAACAACATCACTGTCAAAACAATGATGATACAATTTTTAAGCTTTCGTTTTCAAAACCTGACAAGTTTTTGCTCCAGACAATCTTAAAGTGGCTCAATTTGAATTTCCCTCAAAGGCGCTGTATGTAACATTCAGCAAATATCTATATATTTGTTAAGAGCACTAAAAGGTGTATGCATTAATTTCACAAATACAATACAGGGGTCCTACTGAGGCACATTGGGCCCAATCTTGAAAACTAGTTGCAAGTCTGTTTTGTGTGCCATAGTATAACTTAGTTCATTCATTGTTCTACAGTATAGTCAAAATTCAGCTTATGAAATTTCAAATGATTATAACTTTGTCAATTCTTCGATTTCTTTGATCAAATAACTTTCATTTTCTGTAGAAAAGTTCAATTTTTCTAGTGCAGTAAATCCGGATTTCTGGATTATTTCAGAATTGTACAACTGATAACCCTGATAATAGCACTTAATTATTAAGTATTTAAATGCATATATATATATATAAGAAACACAAGATTACGATCATTAAAGGTTTCGATTGTGTTATTGCTGGTCATCATGAAATCTTGTATAATAAGAACATAAGAATGGAGAAATTATGTGATGACCTTATGATCCGACTCTGAACAATGAGGATATGTATTACATACTTGCAAGTAAGAACATTAACATAGGTTCAGGGTCGTATATGTATTAATAGAATAATATTCAGCTATTACGGTAAGTCTATTATTAAGCTCATAAATATAGGTATTAATATATAATATGTCTGTCAGGTATGAAGCACAATCATTAAACAGTCATCCAGTAAGGTCCCATATTTCCGGGATTCATTTTCATGAAACTACATGCACAAAATATGTAATAGACATATTTTGTTTACATTTCCTCGAAGAAAAAAATGACACTTAAATGTTGTTCTGTAATTATAGTTTTCTATGTCTATTGCATATTATTACCTAAAGTTGTTAATTTAAATAATTAATACAAAGAAGTTGTCTGATAAAACAGTATCCTGGGGTGAGATTCAATATTAATCTTACTTGACTTAAGGATAAGAACAACCAATCAGATCACACCATAGTAAACTCTTGGTCAGTAACAGGCCATACAATTGGCTTTCCTTATTTCCAATTAAATAAGATCAATACTGAATACCACCCCTAGTCCTTCATCACTTGCGCATGATTTAGAATGTACTTTAATTACCTATCAACAACAGTTTATGAACAATGCATTTGTCGACTGCAGCCTCATTGAGTAAGAATTTCATAAGGAAACAATAAACAAAGGATACGCATTTGTCGTGGTCGGCAAATTTCAGCGGTAAATGCTTTCATTACATGTAATAAACTTCATTGAGTTGAAAGGTTAGTAGTTTATAAATTTGCACTTAATTTAAAAGCGATGATGTACCAGAATTATGGTTGCATTACGCACATTGTAACAGTCAAAATGTCATGTCAGCAGAAAACCAGTTTGTCCACGGCCACTGGTTAATGACCGACCGAAATGTAGGCCAGAATATGAAATGAGGAAGTCAAACAGTTAATAGTAGGAATAGACATTGGTCACCGCCTAATTATAGTAACAGACACTCGGGGTCAGCAACATAATATATTATATACTATGACAGGTGCGCTTTAATCATCAAGCTATGCAGCTAATTAAGGCCATTCATAAACCTTTCTTTACTTTACACAATCACTTACTCCAGCTAACACGAAGACTGAAATAATGTATATATTTTCTAATTATATACTAAAACAAAATAGTATAATAAACAACTCGGACATTATAAATGGACCAGTTTATCTTGTGTCCCTGCTTATATTCAATTCAAAGGGCATTTAGTCATGTTAGACTGATGAGGAGTAGACTCCTATAAAGTCTTAAACATAGCATCACAGTGTATAAACGAGTCAACTTCCGGTTATCGCAATAAGGGGTACACATTAAATTATAGAGTCTTGCAAAAAGTCGTTCAGTGATAGGAAATCACTGGATGTTTCAATCATACTAAGCCATGTACAAGTTGAATTGTATAGTATATCCCACTAAGTCGTACAGTGATTTGGTTTATACCAGTGAGGATGTGTATAATTTATACAACTCAATACAAATGTCTGTACATTACAACTAAGACGATAGGGTCCAATCACAATGACTTGCTGACTGACCTTCAAATCTCTGAGGCACTTAAATTCAAGCATATCTTTATTCCAGAGGTAGGCATGCATACATTATGTACGAGGCTCCAATTATCAAAACTGACCTGAATACCAAGACTCAAACCACTGACCAGGTGACCTGTCTTCTTTTTCACTGTGGATGCCTTAATGACAATAATTAAAGTAACAATCTTGGAAAAATACAAGGTTCACATACATAAAGCAAGCCTTATAATGCTGTTAGAAAAGTTTCCCCATAAACTTCTAAATTGATGGTTCGTAACAGTCGTCAAAACCAACAATAATACACACATGGCCTTAACGATGATTTATCAACCTTTACAAAGCAGAATAGAAGCAGTTGTTAATGTAAGCATTTACAGCCGCCCATTAACTGCCAAAATTAGCAACCAATTTGATGTAAGCTTGACACATCATATTCTAAATTAGCATAAATTCTTGTTGAAGGAATGAATTTCCTGTATTACAGACAGTAAAAATACTGATACATGAGAAAAAATATACAGGTTTTTTGTGCAATAAACAATGGAGGGATACATTGTGTAATATTATATACATAAGATCATTATTTTTATAACAACTGCTGACAGTATGAGTAATCTATAGAGACTTCATCCTGGAGATGAAATCATGGAGGGTGGGCATGTTTGGGGAAGTGGGCTTTGACTGTTAAACAGGAAAGGCGACATTGACATTAATTGGGGGAAGAGAGCTTTGACTGTCAAATAGGGAGAAGGGGGCTTGGCCTTCGGACTAGCACCCCTGGGCGAAGGTTGGAAATATGGACAATGACTGTTAGAATGGGGAAAGGGGGTGGACTGTTAGAAAGGGGAAAGGTGTTCGACTGTCAGATTAGGGAAAGGGAGCTTTGACAGTAAAGTTTGGGAAAGGGGGCTTGACAGTCAAATTGGGGGAAGCGGGCTTGAATGTTTCACGTCGCATTACAGGGCTGATGGTTGGAAATAGATTGCAATTTAGGGAAAGGGGCATTGATTTGGCTTCATAGGGTTAGTGGTTGCAGGAGAGCTTAAGCTGAGTGAGGTATGGCTACCTAAAGCTAATGGTTGGTTGAAGTGAATGTATATATATCAGGAACTTCTCAAAGCTTCATAACTATTCAGGAAAGTGTACATGTATGTTTCGGTATGGTTTCCAGGAGCTGGTGGTTGTTATTAGGGTGGTTTGGGGGGGGGAGGGGGAGGGGTAATCATTGCTCAAAAAGACATATGCCTACAATTTGAAAATATAATTTTACGATTAGCACAGCCTTGCCAGTGGATTTCCATGGTGAAAGCTTTGTGCTTGAATCCCCAAGCTTAAAGTCATACCAATGATTCACCATGTTTTAATTCAGAGTCAGACCAAACAGTCATTTTAAAACTATGTCACAAAACCACAATATAACCAATTTTAGGGATAGTCCAATGTCCAGTATTTAATATACCAGTATTCTCTATTACACATCTGACAAATATCACAGCAGTTATTGTTACAGGTGATATATAAACCACCATAAAAAATGTCATACAGTTTCCATTTCCCATCCAATTAAAAGCCAATTAAAGCGTATGAAGCAGTAAGATGAGGTCTGTATTACATGATATAGCTGTGGGAGAACGAGGTTGACTCGGTGGGCCGGAAGCTGACTGAGCTACCAGATTGTATCCAGTGACAGTTACCCTTACAATAACTCCAATCATCCTCCAGTGTATTGATAGAACAATCAAATAGTTGAATGATGAATCATGCCATATATAGTCAACATTCACCACAGATCAATAAGCCTTCTATATTCAGTGGGGTACATCAGGTATGCGATACACTGATTCTAACACAGTTCATCTGGTACAAATGTACACAATGATTAAGTTATATTCAATTTCCTACTCCCACCTAAATGAATGTTAAACATTTATTAAAAGCCTAAATATGTTGCATGTGACTGCACCAATAATTTTAACTTAGCTGTCCTTTTAAATTTGGAGTTATAAGTCACACCAACAGAAGTTGAACTTTCGTCATATGGAGACTGATAATTTTGATTGTACAAATAATGCCCATAAAGAGTCCTGGGGCTACTCTTATGTTGCTTATAGTTCAGCATAGCTCATTGGCACTATTATCAATGACAGACCAGAAGATCAAACCTACAACGCTTATTGTAATTTTAAACAAGACTGCATTCAGTAAACACTAAGCCTTGTCCATAATAACTAACAAAGTCAATCACGGGCCTTTTAAATTCTGTAGAAATGTAACGGGAAGTGTTTCATCGCATTGATGATTGACAGTATAAGGTATTTATGATGGTAAACAATTATTCAGAGGTTGAAAGCAATTTTTTTTTGCCTTGATAGACTTTGAAAATATTTGAGTTTCAAGAACTTGAAGAAGAAAGTTTTGGTAAACATTTTCAATGAAACGGACGAACGAATGAATGAACAAACAGACGGACAGGACAATCATTGTAGGTCTCCTGCATCAATAGATGCCGGGGTATAAAAAACCGCATTGATTTCACTGTGGTAGAACATCTGCTCAATTTGATTTCCATATTGCTGTTGGTATATTATTTAACTGTGGAAGTGTGCTATTAATTAATAATTAACTTTGCCATGATGTGTTCAATAATTCCTGTCCTGTAGGTTTATGTCATAATGATTTGACACAAAAATGTTACTAAGTCAGTTTTGATGCAGAAGCAGTAGCAACAGTAAAACAGCTAACTATCCCTTCCGAAGAAATGTCGTTAATTTGATGTAGGTGTAATTACACACAAAGTGCATTGATTGATACTACTAGGTTAACCTACAACAATTACAATGATTGATGGTACAACCATAAATTAATGGAATATTTTAATTGCTTAGATATTTTATTCAAATAATGTATGTACATTGTCATAGACTGGTTGGTCATAGTATTTCTGCACAAACCTGTAAAAATATAACAACGGACTTACAGCTTTATAGCTTAAGCTATTAATTAAAATTTGCTTTTATATTTATTATTAATAATTCTGTTTATACAATTTAGACTCATTTTACAGCATACACTAGCACTTGATAACAACTCATTTTTCAGGAGTCAAAATGTTGGGTGTGGCATTCAATTTAACGCCCACAAAAACAAAGTAAGGATTATAATCATACATATTTACGTATACCGTATTTGATAAATATTTCAGACCTTAAGTTAGCTTATTATTAAAATGTCTTTATTAAATCACTGCCTTCAGTTTGATTCAACAAATAACCCAAAGATGTCATGTTGACCATGTGCATCTGCAAATGTTAAACATGTTGGATGCTGAACTCTATAAACTGGACAGGTTACCAATTATTATGTTTATACAAACATACAATCAAACTCCTTCAACATGGCAACACCCGGCAGACTACCCCATCTTATGGCTATTCATCACTACCTCTCCATGCTGTCAGCCCAGAATTTAAAGTTTCATTGACCTTTCACCTTCAGTCCTTGAAGCAGACACAACAGCGGTGCCCATAAACAACCCATATACAATACAGTGAACTGATGATGACCTCGACATGGGCGACACCCAGTATACAGACACCCACAGGATACAATAACATAACATATATCATCGCTCCTGTCATACCTCAATGAACACACATGTAAACTATACCCCCACATGTAAACCATACCCGCACATTAGCCAAATAAGGAAATATGATCATTTCAAAGTCTATACAAAAAAGCGAGGATGTTTTTGAAAAGTTCAGTATATAATGCTTACCGGGCAGGTTTTGTCATAACAACAAACCAGGTCAAACATATACTAATATATGAACATGTACAAATTTGTATGTACAACTTGTTTCGTCCTAGTTTATATTAATTCATTTTAGGTTGATAGTGAAATAAGTTTTTCCAACTTATATTAATCACACTCGACACCTCATTTCTGATGTTATCCATCACCAAAGGGTATGAGAGGAGAGAAACCAGCTTTGTGCCGAGCGTCTAGCAAGTGAAATACTGGTACCATCTACCAGGACCATGGGACTAATTTGTTAGAGCATGAAGTTCAAAAGTGCATGCTATGAATTTCGGAATCAAGTCCATAAGTATTACAAAACTTAGCAAAAAGCAATATTAAATGATTACAAGGTACAAGCAAAGATTTAATGTTCCAATATTTATCCCTATGCACACAGTGTGTCAGTGGGGTACTCATGTTTCAAAGCTTATCAAACATCTAGCTGCAATATATTATATAAATCAGCTGTTCAGTAGGTAACAAATGGCATAAAAAAATCACATATCTCAATTTCATTACAATTTACCAAAGGAAATCAGAACCCATAAAAAAGAATGCACACATGACATTTATTATTCTAGGAAAATTTAATATGTCAGCAAAAACATAGAATAACATGCAATATACTAAGCCAAGTTTTTGACCAGGGAAATTTTATTGCTATACTGGTACATCTCATTTTGAAAACAAATAATTAAGAATTGCAAGCATTACAGAAGTCCCCTACCGGTTTTAAGCCATTTTCAATGTTTCTGTTGCCATAGCAACCACAATTTTGGTCAAAATCAAAATATTTTTGGATGTGCATTATCCCCTTATTGCCCCCTATCCACATATCAAGTTTCATAGCTTGGAAACTGTTTGAGTTATGTTAGGATCCAGATTTTTTGACGGAATGACGGACAGACTGACTGACAGAATGCCTGACGGAGGACAAACCTATAGTCCCCTCCGGTCAAAAACCGGTAGGGGAGTTATAAATGTACAGTACAACCTCACCAAAGCGACCATCTGAAGAGCAACAACCTCACTACAACAATACCTTCAAAATTTCCCTTAGGTAATATTTACTCTAACTTTAGCCTCTGTAGAGCAACAACCTCAACAAAACAGCCAACATTTGCAGAACCTAAAGGGTGTTGCTGAGCTTGCTCTACAGAGGTAGTACTGTACCTGCCATGCTTATCGGAATTAAATTTACTTAGCATACGTCATTACCTGTTGTTCTTTTAATTTTATCGCTTTAATTAGTTATACAGGTCAATGAAATATAAGAAAACCTACCATATATCTGGGCCGTGTAAATGTATTCCATGTTACATCATATGTCTTATTGTTCTTTAAACAAAAACTTAAATGAACATGGGACAGGTCATGTAGAACATCATCAGCTTACCATATTAACTATCACTACAATATTAAATACATACACTGAGTGTCACCAGGAGACAGGCTTCTATTGACAATTTAATCGTCATGAAAAGCATTCAGATTTACCCAACATGACGACAACTGCAATTACGACATGTAGCATGTCGGTGGCTGTGACATCGCCTATGTAAGTTGTGCCGACATTTCACAAAACACCATTGCGCAATCATATGCAATTATAATGCCAATTCTTGTGAATGTGATATAACCCATATCTTCATGACCTACAAATGTTTGCAAAAGAGCAATAGTATAAAAGATGCATGTGCAATTTCCTGCAGGTGTTATTACACTGAAAAAATCTGCCCAGAAATAGCCACAATAAGTTGTATTATTCGGTGAGATGCTACAGACAAAACTGAAATGTACACCAAATTGTATGTGGAACATCACAAGCCATAAATCATGAAATTGTACAATCTAAGTAAGCCGGATGTGTGTCTTAAGTTCTCTAATAAAGTGTCAGAACTGTAAATAGTACATCCTGTTTTCTGATATACCCTGAGAATTCATTAACATAATTAAATCATATGATCTAGGGTAACCAATCTACTTGTTCTATAACCAAAGACCTAAATATACAAAGATTGGAAAAATTTACCAAATCTCGCAATATCTCGCGGCAGTCTTCTGAAATCTCGCAAAATCTCGTTTGTTTTTAATTCCTTTTATCTCCTGTTTTCGTGAACATAGGAAAACAAGACTGCGTTCAATAAACGCTTATACCCCCTGTGGAAGCCTTGTCCATAAATAAGTCTAAGTCCAAAATTAGGTCAAGGTGAAGGTCAAAATGGGGTCAGGTGATACAGGCGTGTGGAGAGTGTTCATATACAACATCCATGCAAGTTTGGAAGCTTTGTAGCAAGCCATAATGATGCTAGAAGAAACGGTCAATTTGGGTTAACCATGACGGACGGACCGACGGACTGACGAACGAACGAACGGACGGACAGGTGAATCACTATATGCCTCCCGATCTATCGATACGGGGGAATAAAAATAATAAATTTATGCAATAGATTAATTATTCTGCTTTAAAATGAAACCTAATTTATTGAAATCAGTCAAGAAATAAAACATTTGACTTCAAAGAGCCAGACCTATTCTCATTTGAATGGAAATTCTAATTTTATCAGAAAATACCCAATTTGCCTCATTCAAACAATAATTTTCTGAATTCTATAAGAAAAAAAAACCTAGCTCTTCAAAATGAGATATTGGTCATTAAAAAAGGATGACAAACAAAAGCGTTCATGCCAGATATCAGCATCTACTGCATGCCATTTTGTATTTTCTCCCCGTTTTCAATTGAGTGTCTAATCTGTGTATATTTAGGTCTTTGCTATAACCAATGAATTGTCGGTACATATTATTATATAATTGGAGATCTGAATAGTAAGCTGTTCGCTAGATACAGGGTTATCAAAAAGAACAAATTTATTATGAAAGACAACCTGGTCAGCATAAACTGCTGCCTGGTCATCATGAGTAACTACCTGGTCATCATGAACAATTACCGAGGCATCATGAACAACTACCTGGTCTTCAAAGACTCGGACTACAGCAGTATTTTTCAAATAATAGTCCACCAAGATGAGCGCATTATTATCATTTATCATACTATCTTTGGAACATGTACAATACCATTCAGTATTTAACTCGAATGACGTCAGATTGGTACCGTTACATAAGTGTAACATCAGTCATCAGCTATACATGTGTACCGGTAGTCACTGTCACTGACCGGGATGCATGTCCTTGAGCATGAGCTGGTCAGCTGGAGACATAATATAGAGTGAGGACCAAGAGTCTCAATTTATCTCTATGATTTATTATATTATAATTTATTATATAAGAAAGGTCCAGTCAATGTTTCACAGCAGCACAGTGATGAAACTAATGACCCACTGTCCAGTAACACCCCAGCATAATTTTCCAGAGTTTACATTAAAGGCATGAATGACAAACTGACAGTATGGGACTGACGTCAGAGTTGCTATATAATAGGCTGTTACTCCGGAGTCATTAATATATTATATGATGTACGCTGCAGATTGATTTATGTCTGTGCAGTATGCTCTGTACGTCACTAGAGAAATAACAAATGATGCAGTGTCAGATTGACTTAGTTTGACAGTCACCGACTGCTGTGGTTAAACATTATTTATAATCTTTTAAAGTTAAATTGTGTATTAATGATATTAAAATAAAATATGACATTGCATTGCATGTTCATAAACACTGACATTAATATTCTTGTTTTGAAAAAAATGCTGACCAAAGATATAAAAGATTATATTAAGTCAGACAGGGAAGGCAGCACAGAAAACATTGAAAACACACAAGCCACAATGCCCACATGAACCTGCTGGGCACAGAAGACCAACAAAACAATTTCTTCTTTCCAATGACAAAAACGTTTAACATTTACTCTATGGCTCCTGACAAATATTTAATATGCCCAAACCTGGACAAAATGTTTAAAATTCAGGATGTTGGAGAAACAATGATCACTATTTATTGTTGCCAGAAAACTAAATTTGTTGTCAAAAAACTAAATTTTTAATGTAATATATTTAGTATTATAAGAACGACTTACCTTTGGTTATTATACACAAACATCTTAACTCGAGCATCCTCATCTTTGTCTTTAGGAGGTAGTTCCCGTAAGAGATCAAATGACGACTTATGACTACGGAAACGTTTATTTGACGATTTGGGTCGCAGCCACATCATTGGCTGACCTTTTGTTTCCTTTTGTAAGTCTAATCTCAATTTCATTGTGAGTTTATGGCCACGCCCATTTATGTCAAAGTTCAATTTAATATTCTGTTGTATTGGGGTACCAAGTTGGAGCCCAAGTCCGACGCCGTTATCTCGTGCCAGCACTATACAGTCAGCAGCAGTACCAGCCTGAGTTGTGATAGTATCTTTCCCGAATAAACCATGTTTCTTCGTCTTGTGAATAAATATACCGACATTAAGATTAACCCTATCACCGGGCAGGTACGGAAAGGTAAACACATCCTTACTCCCGTCCTCGTTTAACCACACCCACTTGTTACCATGGCGAACCAACTGCTTCTCTAAGCGTACAGTCTGTGTGGAGAAATCTTCCTGATAGGAAAATGATAACTTCACATCTAACATCTTAACCTTTTTGGTGAGTTCATTTCTGTAAAGCTCTAGTGAAGACATATTGACCAGTACTGACTTGGAAGCTGCTTGACGATAAATATCATCCGTTACCGCCTGAGAGAATTCCTTCACAGACGGCGATTTTGGTATCGCTACCCTTTCTTTCATCGGTTTATAACGAACCGACTGCCGAATTGGACCCGGCTTCGACTTGGCCGGTTTATATTCCTCCATCAGCTCGACGATTTTTGAATATTCATAAATATCTCGCATCTGGAAATATAAGAGAAATAAACTTATTAATTAATGCATACAAAATATGGTAATTTTAAAACTGACATGAATGTTAATGATCTTCCCATGAAATTGCACATCTAGCAAAAACCTGGAACTTTCATTAAAGTTTTGCTCCGAGAAATATATTGATTTTACACTGCACTGTATATAAATGTATATAAATAAAAGTTACAGAGATTAAACCAGCATAGCTCTGATCCATTTTAACTTTTGAAATTAAACCAAACAATGGCAGCTTAATTTTAGTTTAGATCTGCATGTGTGGTCAACCTCAGGCAATACCCTGCCAGGTACCGGTAATTGTAATTGTGGTCCTCTGAGTTATACTTAATGACATTCAAAGGTAGACAAAGGGCTGTAAAAATCCCCTATCTAATACATTGACCACTAAGAGTACAGATAAATACAAAAGTGAAGTCAGTCCACCAAATTAAATGGTTCTTTAAGTATATACATACCATTATAAATCTAACTTAAACTTACCATTGCAAAGTTAACCCACACACATTTCATTTGAAATAAACAAACACCCCCAAACAATACTTTATCTGAATGATCCTAAGTTATAATGACGTCTTTCATTTGCTCTTAACAAATTTTATGCTATGTTTTGCAATTTATTTACCTGAGATGACATACGTCTGTATGACAGATTTCATAACATTTGTAATACTGGTATATCTATTTCAAATGGTTTGAAGTCGTCATTCTCCTTGGGTTCATGTATTATATATATTAATTTTAATGATTTAATGCCTGTGAGTCCAGTAATCTGAAACTCTCACTTTCTAAGTAAAGTTACACACCTTCAGAAGCAAATGTCCAGTAGTAAAGGTTAGTTTCGACAGTGTTATTATAAAAAAAAACTTTTTCAATATCATAATTTTTTGGATATCACCATCTCCAGTTAAAAATTGTGGGTAATTTCCCTTGATTAAGGCAAGTTGATGTTTAAGGCATTATGCTGATTTAGGTTTCCCCATACACTACTCCTAGTCATCATTGGATTTATATTTCATTGGTGTTTTTATTAATTATCTCCCTTGGTTATCTTGTCTAAGTTTTATTAGATACCTTTATTTACTGTAAGGACCAGTATGTGGGATGGCTAGGTTTAGAGTGTAAGCAGGCAAAGTTTTGTGTGTAACTCTCAGTTTTTATCATTTATTATCAATTATAAACGCTAAAAATAAAAATATTTCCAAATAGATATATATATATACGTCAGGTATATTCTTAAAGTAATACCAATTGATCGGGTTAAAAGTTTTGTTAAGTTTTTACATGTGTATGGCAGTATTTCAAAATATCCAATACTAACTTCTAATAATACCCAATAGAAAACCAGGCCATCATCGGGTATTTCCAAACCAGCTGTCAATATTCCAAACAAAACATTAATAATGTAAAACTACTTGGAATGAAATAACGCAATAGCAATACATTATATATGCATGTATACAAGTGTTGAAAAAGAAACATTAGCTCAAACCATAAAGACCTATGCTATATCAGCATTGTTGTAATAAATTCATATTCGATCGTTATGATTTAACGTCATACTAAAGTTTAGACTAAACATGGTCATTTTGAAACTCACACAGTTCGAACATAATTACAGTAATATTATTAGCCAGTTGTTATTATTATTGGCAACACTGTTTGGACATATACCCAGTTGTTGTTGTTGTTGTTATGATTATAAGTCTTTCCTGCGAGACTTCTTAGAAATGATTGCCAATTACATTCATTACCGAATGCCAAGCATAGCCTTTATTATTTGCCAGTCAGCTTTCCGCTGAGATATGGCAGCCTCCACCCGTATTTGAACCTGGGTCGCCTGATAAGGCAGCAAGCATGCTAACCATTGAGCTATGGAGGCACTGTGATTACCACCATGTAGCATTTTTCATGGACATAATTATACAAAAATACAACATAATGATTTTATGATAAAAAGCATTTATCACGAAATTAGAAATATGAATTTAGAGCTTATCAAGCATTTCGGACACTGACCAGTGAAGTCAAGGTTACACACCACAGGCACAGTGATTTACTGATGGTCAACATAGATATAATACTTCAAAACTACATTCTTGCCTACAGCTGTTTCAACCTAACATCCTCTCAATATTTATACATCTTTATGTTTTACAACCCAAGATATTTTTGATTATCAAATACAAATTATTATCTGACTGAATAAGCGCTTATGATTTTTATTTTAAAATAACCAAAATTTTGACATTTTTGCGAGATCAACCAATTAAGTTGCATCTAGTACTTTCATAAACATTGTGTTACAGCACATGTGCACATGTATGATTCAGAAATGACACATTTATATCAATGACAACCTAATTAACATAATATATGGTATGTAGTACAATAAAATTAGTACCATATGAGTTTATTATACATGTATATTACTCATTTATTGTTTATTTGACTAATTAGGTGATTGAAAGTACCGGTAGTCATAGATTAGAAGTAAATTACCTGTACAACTCACAACAGTTACTGTATAATTTATATAAATAAGCAGTTTACTTAAAGCTTATGCACCATTAAAGTTTACAGAAAAAAAACTTGTTTACACATATAAAATTATTATCATCATATTAAACTTCTACATTAATCATGATCATCATCATCATTAACATACGAGCTCTAACAAACATACAAACATAATGATAGTTATAGAATCTTCCCCGATTTATGTCGGAGAATGGTGTGCATGCTGAGGTTTTGAACAGAGTACCAAAATCAGAAGCATAAATTAATAATAGAGGTTTCTAAATTACACTTCAAGAAAAATTAATACACAAATTCAATGTTTGAAAAAAGTTGAGGAACAATTTCAAATGAATCACAATTTATTACTATAATAATTTTTTAAAATATTTTACAATTTAGAACCTTTCAAATTATTTAACTATCAAATCTCATTTTTGTGCTTAAATCATCCTATCTCTCTGACCTTGATATAGCTCTTCCTTAAAGCATGTCATAAATTTTCTACCGGTTTATCTCAACTCCTCAAGGACAAAAGAAGAATCCTAGTAATCTCTTTGTTTCAAAAAATTATCTAAATTTCGTGTAAATTGTCCGTAATTTTAAAGTTTGGATGACAGATTCTCTACATTCTGCATAAATAATTTGAACTTTATGCTCACCAAAGTGAGCATTTCATGCAGAAATAAAAAATTATACATAGCTAGATATTGAAATAAATAAATTATAGCTACATAATATTAAGAGATTTGAAATTTGCAGAATATCATATTTGGAACGTCATTAACATTATGCACTTAGTAGACTTATGAATAAAAGTTTTAAACTAAACAAAATTTAACAAAGCAAAACAAACTCCAAAGCAGAAAAAGTTCAATATTTATAATTGATTGTTCAATCAATAAATTAGCAAAATCAATCAATTAAAATAAAATTAATTCATTGATAATTTAAATATATTTATGATTAAAATTGAAACTACACACACATGAATCAATTTAAACATTTTTATAGATTTTGATTTTTGACATTTTATTCAAGAATTATGAAATTTTGCCAAAAATAATTATAATATATCATGCACGAAAATAAAACTCCAGCATAACATTTGATCATCTAATATATAATAACATATCTATTTTTCAGACTCACCTTGCTCATAAATGTGATAACATCCACAAACTCATGTAATAAGTGATAATATTTCTTTCAAATTGTTCGAATAAATACTTAAATGTTCACCAAACAGTTTTTCAAATAATATTAATTTATAATTTTGAAATTGATATTCAAAGCTCCGACACAAATGAATTCATCCTCAGACTTCAACAAGTCAATATCTACAGCTATAGCTCAATGTTGGCTAAGACTAAGAGACATTTAAAGCTGCAATATAACAGTATCAACTGCACTATCTCACTATCAGCACTTAATCTCCACAGCAGTGAACAGTTAAACTGTCCGCCACTAACTTACCACCATACAGAAGTGAGTAAGTTATATCTAGTAGCAGGTATTTTATCAGCCGTGGTATATATACATCTACGTCACACTTGACCAGTCCGGGAATATATCTAAACCTAAACACGGCAGGTAACGACTGTAACGCAATTAACATGGAATTAAGTTACCAGACAGTGATAAGAGTTTATATCCCTATACATATCACAGGTATGGTGTCCACTTCATATTGGCCAGTAAAACAAAGGATTATTGTTATTATCTTTATAATTCACAACTTTACAAGGCATTTATACAATTATTGTAGCAAGCGAAATTAAGCTGTATAATTTTATTTCCTTAAACTGCAATAAACCACATCTGAGTAAACAGAAAATCAAAAATCATACATGTGAATCACGAGTTTATATTATTCTTAGTATTCAGTTAAGAATACCTCACAATATCACAGAATCTCCACACTTTGACCACAATTTATCTAAAGTTAATCAATTCATGAATGAACCAATATCCAAAACACGTGGTCGAGAAGAATGTAAAGTATCCACAATTACTTAATTAATTTAGATCAAATTTCAACAAGATTGCAATTCATTTAAAAGATTAACAATTAAACTTGAATTTAACACTGTGACCCTAAAATAACACACAAAGAAACAAACTGAATTCAACTTAAAATGTGCACAGTATACCTGTCTGGTACATTATTTATCTACAGCTGTAAACCTAAGGTTCAATTTTCCAATTATGGCTTAAATTACATTGGTGACCTTTTGACCCGTTCAAGCTATAATAGCTTAATTTAATTTCCTTACTGCATGAATAATTTTAACAAATTATGTAAGAAATGATTGGTCAAGGTTGTCCGATATAGGGGACATATTGACAAGTGACTGACCAATACATCCATATTAGGCCATGCTTGTTATGCTTATTATTTTTAAAACCTTGATCAGGTTTGTTTATTCTGACTGATTTCTCTCTTTAATAACTTTGAAACATTTTATCATTTCTCTACTATAATGCGCCAACAATAATGAGAAAGGCAGGGAAAATTAGTATATTCCGAGAAGGGAGATAAGCACGATTTATCACTGATGTTTTCAGTACAAAACTTACTATACATGTATCTGTTTGCTTAAATAATTTGTAAAACAGTTGACCAAACCCATGTTTTAAAATCGATTTATAAAGATTTGATAAAATAACAGCCTGTAGACTTTAAGGCAAATAAATAAAGTTGGGCTGCCTGAAACTAAGGGGTCTATAAAGCTGGGAAGACAATCAAAATATTAATTTATTCCAGCCTAAAGTAATGTAGCTAATACTAAATAGTCTTTAAAAGTTAACCTTGATATTCTGCAAGATTATTGTCACATCCTTGGACAATAAAACATTAAAAGCTTCAATAGGTTTTATGTTATACTGGCCTGAGGGTTGACCATGAACTGATGCATCAACCTGATGGATATTGTGTATTCATATTGATTAACAAAGGGAGACAATTTGTAAAATATATTAATCTTATAAAGAGGCTGTCATTATGATGTTGCATTTTCTTATCTTCCTAGTTAAATCCAGGTAATCTGTGTCCATAGAGATCACATTATACAGGGGTATTCATTTTACAAATGTGCCAACCAGAAAGCTAACATGCAAATGGCAGATTTTCATCATTTAATAGATTGTTGGTGGGCACTGAAATTGCATCTGAGTAGGTGGTCTTCCATATGTCAGGGTGGGTACTGTGTGAGGCGGTCTTCCCTATGTCAGGGTGGGTACAGTGTGAGGTGGCTTGGAGTGGGTATGGAGTAAAAGGGAACTTGTGTGTGTTTTGGGATGCAGTTGAAGGGGCAATGGTGTGTGGGGGGTGATTGGAGAATATAAGGAGAGGGGATGGTGAGGCCTAAAGAGAGAAGTGTCGGTAAAAGGAGAGAAGGTTAATAATGTAACATGTCAGAATCATAAATAAATCTAACACCTAGGTATTAAGCAATGGCAATCCAACCCAGACACTATTATTACCAATAAAGGATCACTTCACACAATCCTATAGATAACAATATCTGTATACTATTTATGACATAATCACTTAAGTCACACAATCCCTGCATCAATGAAGGTCACCTTGTCTGAACATTTATCACATCATTCCTCCTACCAAGAGTGGGAGGGTGACAAAACTATGCAAACATCACTGCATAATTCAAGAATTTTACTGCAGCATTTATTTCATCACAGTGAATGCCATCTGGCGAGCTGCTTGGTAATTTGAATATTTTCTAACAAAAAAGATAGGTTTTAAATTTATGCTTCGCATTGAAGATTTAGTTTTTCATGTGCTTTAAACGGTATTCAATACATTTAATATACGTTTGTATGTAGTTCTTGGAAAAAAATGCAGGCAATTAACTGGAATGTGCTGACTGCAGCCATTAACCTTTAAACCCCTTACAATTATAGCTAAGTACAAAGCAAATTAAGGGACATTAAATAATTTTTTCTTGGCTTTACATAATATGCTTTAGACATTTTTCTGGATATACATTGATACTTGGTATTATAATCATACAGCAAAGTCACCATAGTCAACCAATAGCACATTGTATAAACCTAATCACTGTATGACTTATTGGGAGACTAAACAATTCAACGTGTATAACCTATTATTGCGATAACCGGAAAGTAACTTGTTTATACACTGTAGGCCTTATACACTGTGAACTGTATACCATAGATGTGTTCAAATTACAGAACAAGAATATCAAAAATGTTTTATCTACCAGCAAAAATGACCGTTTACCTTGAAAGTACAATATTATCGCCATACAACTTTGAGAAGACAGTCTGACCCCCGAGTAAGAAGTTCAGTGACCAAGTGAAATAGGACAATCTTACAGAAACTATGTTATAATCCTTATTATGGATAATATACGCCCGGGAACTTCTTTTCAATACGAAGTACACTTATTTAATACATTATGTATAAGCCTCTTTATATGGTTACAGATAGGTTAAAGAAACCTTCATGTTAAACCAAACTTCACCGATTTAATTACATATGCAAACAGTTTAAACTCGGGACACAAAGGAAGGTTATAGATTAACGATCAGTCAGAGTGAACTTCTTGTTGATTCAATGTTGTTTGACAGCAAAGGGAAATGCTTAAAAAAATTTGAAGCAGAACGTGCTGAGGACTCCAGGAACCATGGTATACTGTTTTATCAAAGCACTTATGGAAATCGTAAACTTACGTCCAACTTCTATTCTTTATAATTCTTTAACAACTAAAAATCGTGGTTAATAGATCTGCAATATTTATTCAGTAAAAAACTCCTACAAAATCATTCCAATCCCAAATTCCTAGTTGTGAAAGCAGTAAATTATCGACTATAAATTGGTTCAAATGTGCTGCTTTTTCTGAGTCTGCAATATGCAGAAATCTTTTTAGATATCTGAGACTGCTGACCTATTGCATTGGCTAGGACAATGATACACAAATAATTGTTCACAGCTGGCCTTGTCAAGATTTACAAACCAAGGACATGATTGAAAACACTGGACATGAGATCAATACTTGAATCAACCAAGCTTAACCATTGAACTTTATAGTGGACACTGGCCAGTGGGGGGTCAAACAATAGATTACTACATGTACAATGTATATAGACCAAACAATTCAACCCGGTAATTGATATATAGGCATGATTCATGAATATAGATATATTATATAATTGCTTCTTGCAAGGAATACAATCGATTTCCGCGACAAAAGTTATGCCTTACTAATGCTATCGATTTCTGCGAAAAAGTCTTGCCTTTTTAGAGTTTAGATTAGTGTTACAGTAACACACTCATACAAAATCCTAGTACTATCCATTTATGCAAACAAAGGCTGAAAATCAATAGACAAGAATTCAACAGTTAAATTATGCTAATTAAGGTTCGAGAAACAAGCTAATTTGTGTATAGTCAAGTCAGGATAAAAATCCAGTGACTCAGCGGTCGAGTCCACTATAACGGAGTCAGGATAAAAATCCAGTGACGCAGCGGTTGAGTCCACTATAACGAAGTCAGGATAAAAATCCAGTGACGCAGCGGTTGAGTCCACTATAACGAAGTCAGGATAAAAATCCAGTGACGCAGCGGTCGAGTCCACTCTAAGTATAGCGGTGTCAGGATAAAAATCCAGTGACTCAGCGGGCGAGTCCACTATAAGTATAGCCGTGTCAGGATAAAAATCCAGTGACGCAGCGGTCGAGTCCACTATAAGTATAGCGGTGTCAGGATAAAAATCCAGTGACTCAGCGGGCGAGTCCACTATAAGTATAGCGGTGTCAGGATAAAAATCCAGTGACGCAGCGGGCGAGTCCACTATAAGTATAACGGTGTCAGGATAAAAATCCAGTGACGCAGCAGTCGAGTCCACTATAACGGAGTCAGGATAAAAATTCCAGTGATGCAGCGGTCGAGTCCACTATAACGGTGTAAAACCAATTATAAAGGCTTATACATTTGTACTGTACAAACAACTATAATTTCAATGCTAAACTAACATACTAAACTTCGCTCTACCTGTTTAGACAATGGTTGATATTTTTTGCTTACACATAAACTGCAACGTCACTGTCAGATTATCCTAACTGGACTATAAATGTTACAACAATATTTATTTATGTAGAAGAACAAGATCATATTTTAAATGTCAGTGAATCCACACCAATCATTGGTTCATTTTCAAAACTCTACTTACAACCAACCAATCAGAGGCCTACTACTGGTTTTAAAATGGACTAAAACGTAGTTGTAAATCTAAAATTCAAACAAATAGTTGTTCATTCTATATTGACAGACATTGATGATATATTATAAGATCAAAATGTATCTAACTATAAAACACAAGTATGTATGATCTTCCTATGAAAAGCGTATGCAGTGTTTTTGTAGAAAAGATTTTAATTAAAATTCAAATTGGGGTGAATGTCTGCTTAACACCAAAGTATCTTATTAATTCTTAAGTATATGCAATTGATGTCTGCAATTTCAATATCTTACTTGATTGCTCAATTGCATCTTAAATAATAAAAGTCAGAAATTTATGCAAAATTTAAAATGTTCATGAGTATTTGTGAAAGGTGTGTTGCAATGATCTTTGCTTTAAATGCACTAGTAATTACTGTCTATGGGAGTCTCAAGAAGAATTGGATGCCTGCTCATTGAGCTGAAGTGTCAACTGGCATCAAATTCTTTGAATGACTCTATCAATACACTCTCAACAGCCATCAAATTCTTTGAATGACTCGGACACATACACTCTCAACAGGCATCAAATTCTCATGTGATAGATGTGGGTGCCAATGAAATTTCCCCTTACATAAAATTTTTTATTGATATTCCAGACAAACGAAGTAACATATATTATAAATATAATATATTCTTTTTTATGGACCTATGCTGACCCACTAGTGTATTTCGATCTGACATGGCCTTTGTATAAAAAAATTATTGATATGCAGACAAATGAAGTACCATACTATGCTGACCCACTAGTGTATACATGGAACTGACATGGCCTTTGAAGATGCTGTATTGACACAGGTGATAGGACTCGTCAATGACCTTGAATGACCAATAAAGGTGCTAGAATTATATAGATAAGCATCTATGATCCTGGCTTAAACTGAGCTTGATATCAATAGTAATATCATTACTAGGACTGATTGGCCCAGTGTCAGATTAAGCAGTTAGATTTGCAGGTGTGGTTCATTATAAGATAGACATAATAGGTTAAAGAATCAATGCTTATGCTCAGCTTAATATTAAATATATGTAGTAATCACTACTGCTAGGACTGATAGGCCCAGATTGGCCCACCCCTGTGTCAGATTTATCATAGTAAGCAGTTAGATCTGGCCTAGGTGTGGTTAATTTGAAGATGAACAATAAGGTTAAAGAATTGATCAATGTTAAAAAGATGTTAAACATTCATAGTGAAATCTCGCATTTTTTAACACCCACAATTTATGCACAACATGCCAGTATCAACTTTAACCACAACTCAGACAAAAAGTCAATACACTGTACATGTACACAGATAATAAAATTCAAACACCAGTATTGAAGAATGTCGCATACTGGCATACATAGACTCCTACACATGGGACATTTAAATCCCACCACAAACCCTGAAACCACAATCTTATCACACAGACTGTAGTTTATCATAGTGATCAAGTTGAAAGATCTTTAATTTCAAACCAATATATCAACAGGAAATTGATAAATACTTGCATGATTTATGATGAATCAGACTTATATATTACTCACAGTATCATGGAATCACAAATAGTTTGTGTTTGTTTATTCATGTTTAATGCTGTTTCTCAACAGTTATATATGCCGGCTGATTCACCTGACCAGTTTCTCTGGACATGTTTCTAAACTAGTACTGATTTGCCGCTCCTCCAGCAACTTCTCCACATGTGGAGGAAAATCAACATTGATGTCAAATTTTTATTTCATGAAAAGGTATGACTTGCCGGGCATTGAACCTGGATTGCTGGGTTACAGAATTATGGCAAATTTTCATGGAAGAGAATATGACCTGCTTTGACTGGGAATCAAACTTGGATTGCCAGATTACACATCCAGCGCACTAACAACTGGACCATCGCTCCAAAAAATATTTTAAAACTTATGCAGTCTGACTTATATTAATTAAGACATTTGATTTGCATATATATAATAACCAGCCTTTTGTTTTGAATGGAGTTTTGCCAAAGAATTATTGTAATACACATTGTACATGTTTTGATATTATGTGATTATTTGTATTAATTTAGCAATACAGGAACAAGTTTGAGTTTTGCAGTCTTAAAATTTTACTGAATGATCCCACAAGGACAGGCATACTACAAGGTCATTACAGTTTACCTAGATTCTTTATCTCCCAAGGTAACTTTTAAAATCATGGGACATTTTATGCAATATTATCATTATGACGTAAACCCCTTATACTGTCCTAATAAATGTTGGTACTTATTACACATATTGTGCAGTTGTTACATGTATCTAATATTTAATACTGTAGGACTCCCTACTGCAATCACATAATATAGTTTTGAAGATCCAGCCATATTATGACACAGTGACACAGATATAACAGTTTTAGTTCAATGTCAAAGAAAGGCATGCAATCTTAAAATTATTAACGTCATTTTTACAAATATGATGATAAACGGCATCATAAATCACAGGTATTATCACTAAATGATACCAGTAGATTTCTATCTAATATCTATCTACATGTATCATTTTAAACTGCCAAATACCTCTTTCAGACTCTTTGTGTCGAGAGTATTATTGACAGGTGCCTGAAAAGGGCAGAATTAAAATCACTGAAGAAAGTCTGACTGACTCACTGGGTTTGATACAAAGAATCCGTGTGCGTTATCCTATAAGTTTTTTTCATATAGCTTCCTTGGTTCTCAGGTGTACAGCACCGAATGACCGATACACACAAGACCAACTCCGGGATCTCTAGTAGGTTGGAAAACACTAAAATGAAAATCTTGGGGGTACTTACTTGCTATAAGGTAGTAATGTGCAGCGAATCTTAAAGGTATAGATCTATCTATCTTAATTGTGTCTAATGATTTACAGGTGAAGCACACTAGACCATAACGCAGATTAATATTCAACAGCAGATAAGACAATGTAGTCTGTACGATAGTCAGTTGGCTGGTGAACCGATCAACGGGACTGGATCCCCCTGGAATTTCGGCAAAAATGTCGAGTTTGAAAGGGTTTAGACAAGAATCTGGCCAGGTAAACCCTTCCCACCCTGATAAAAATAGCTATTCAGACTCCTTATTGAGAAAAATGATTGATGGACCTGCAAGAAAAAATTCTGGATCTGCACATTGATAGTATAATTATGTCCTTACCTTGACAGTCAAGGTACATTGTACCACTAACATTGAAAGTGAAAGTAAGGTTTGCTACTAGTCAAGTGTGAAAGGATGACATGCACAGATACTGATAAGGGATGAGTTTCGATTCATTATGTCAGAAGTTATTTTTAGAAAATTAAGGTAATCTCAGCTGATTTATAAATAGCATACATCTCATTTCATTGGAAATTTAAAAACATTCGGTGAAATAACATAACATATATATCTAGATGTAATTTAGTGATTTAGACATATTAAAAAAAGGAACATGTTTAAGAAGCTGTAGTCTCTGTATGGGTTAGGCGATTACAATAAATGATGAATGTTTTAGAAAATTTATATTGAAAATAATTACTGGTATACCTGAATTATGACAATGCAGTATCAACATTCCTTAAGTCCATACACTTGTATATTTCACACATACTGGCATACGTAGATTATGAACTATTGGTGATAAGAATACCAAGTTTCAAAATCATGTTAGTCATTTAGTGATTTACTCCCCCACAAAATGTTCAGTTTCAGTTTTGACACAATGACCAAGGTATCCGGCTTAGACACGCTTACAAAATGACCATTATCACTTCATTCCAAACTTTAAAGCGTATAGAAAAGAGAACATAAAAGGTCAATACTTACTCCCGATCAAACTGGGTCATCGTGTTCTTTTTAATTGTAATTTAGCCAGTAGGTTAATTTTTCGTTTTTCAGGTGCGAAAATTGACTGGTTTTCAAATAAACAACAACCGGGTCCTCCAAGCGCTTGAATTTGTTTATAATTGTATTGAGCGTCTATTGTACACTGATCGGGATCTTGGTAGAGATAAAGTTTGCTGCCCGGACTGATTTATTCATGCGTGACTCATGTCAAAGGAGTGTAAGGTAAACACAACTTTACTATTATAATAGATCTACCTTATTTGTAAACACGTCAATCGTGTGAAGTAACCGACACGTAAAGATGCTGTGATGTCACATTGACTGGTTAACCATGGTTTCATATTGGGTGCTGCTTTATGTTGATGATTTGTTATTTATTATTTCAGAGATTGGAATATCTACTTTCAGTTTTGATTTACCTGCATGTCCTTAGTCTTAGAGGGTGTATGATGGTCATATTGTTCTATTGACATAAGCAACATAGACAAGGTATTGGTGCATGCAATGGTAAAACAGTGTTTAAAGTGAAAACTGTAATGAAAAGTTATTACTATAATAATATTAATATCCCCGTGGTATTGGAAATGGCGCACTTAACAGTTTACGTCATTATTTTGTTATAAATATAAAACGTTCATAATTAAAGTGATTGAGCAATGATAGGGCAATTCAATGGGAACATGTTGACACTAAATATCAATAGTCAATTCCATCAATGCATGTTGTATGACCATTACAATGAAAGACACGCTCAGCTTATTATGTCAAGTCCGCGTGATATGAAATGGCGCACCTATCATGTAGGTCCCTAGTGGTAAAAAAATAAAAGGATTCCTGATGTAGATGTTTCCAATTTTATTTTATGGCTATATAGTCCATTTTTATATAATAGTTAGCTTACTTTGTTTACTTCTTAGATAATAAATCAATAATTAGTATCGAGACAGAATTGCACTGGTTACTAATTGCCATTATACTTTTTGAGTCACCAAGACAACTTGAAGATGTCCAAACAAGTGTTAAATCATCTATTACTGTCATGTAAGAATCATTCATGGCATTTGCATAGTTTGATCTGTCACCAACTTGACTTGGGAATGCCGAAAATATCAATGACAGTTAATATTAACACAATTTTCAAAACATATTATTTCAGATTTTGCCTAGTTTTTTCAGTTTTTCTTAATAAGAAAGTTTCATCCTTCTGGACACCATTTCCTGTGTTTGACAGTGTGTAGGACATTTTAATCATGTTACATGGTGTTAACATGGATGCCAGTGCTCTTTACAAAAAAAATTTGAAGTTAAAATTTCATTTTACAAATTTGTGGGATTACGATTTTTGAGGAATAAAGTGACATAAGAAAATAACACCAAATATGGGTACAGCATACCTTTCGAGTTCTAAAAGCACCAAATTTTACTTTGAACATTGTTTATTTGCATTACAGACCAAAACCATACATCCTTCCAAAAATACACTGGAAATGTATGTCATTTTGGGTCTTAAACTCAAGAAAAGACCACTAATCTCAGGTGCGCCATTTCTGATACCGCGCCACAACCCATACCACCACGATATATAATTACTATAATTGCAATAATAATATTGCAAAACTCATGTCTCATCGCAACAAACATAAGGTGATTTGATGGTGTTTTAGGGCGTATCAACAACTACGGTCATATAGCGAACATTAACTATGGAATCCTGTTAGTACCATGTCGTCTCCAAACGCAACGCACGACCTGTGACGCGATACACCAGACGACAATGCGACATTAGTCAAAATGTCAGCCCAATTTTTGTTTGATATGTTGTATCACATTGTCGAGCGTCGTATTGCACTGTCGCAATGTCATATCGCGTTGTAGAGCGACTTGTCGCCATTCTCATATTGTGCTGTTACAATGTTGTATCGCGTTGTTGTTCGTCGTGTCCTTTAATTTAGCGACATGCAACATTCGGCAATGCAATACGACATTACAACAACGCGATATGATGGACGACAATTCTATACATCAGTTAACAAAGTGATACCATTTTTTGTTAAAATGTTGTGATGTCGTATCAAGTTGTGGTGTGTAACCTATGCCGCCATAGTGATAACAATGCGCTAGATGCGCAACAATGTGGTACGCTTGACAAGAATGCGCTGCGACATTTGCTTAAATGTTGTATCGCATGGCTGCAATGTTGGATCATGATGTCACACATTGTGTAGTGACCTGTGTTAATTTTAATTGAATACCATGCAGTGTTCACGTTAATAAATACTGGTGATCTGGTACAATTTATAAACATCGTGATTTTATTTTTGATTTTACTTGTATAATAATTATTATCTTATCTTGTGAAGCGTATATGTGGATGATATACTTACAATTGTCCTATCGCATTGTCATCCATCGTATCATGCAGTTGCGCATCGTATTGCATTGTCGCAATGTCACATATCATTGTCGACACATCTTGCTACAGCCGCATAGGCTACAAACGACAACGCATTGTCATCCATTGTATTGCATTGTCTTCCATTGTATTGCATTGTCTTCCATCAATTCGCATTTGTCGCAATGTCATATCACATTGTTGTGCATCGCATGTTGCTGAAATACAGGATATGACAATGTGATACGACATTGCGACAATGCGATGCGACAATGTGATAAGCTAGAAAAAGTCATGATTCACTTATTTAGCTACTCTATTCTGTATTTATTGGGTAAAGATATTGATTCAACTTCAAAAAATGGCAGCTTCAATTTAAGTTAAGGCTTGACCCAAAATTATAACAATTTGTCAAATTCCATATAACCAAGAAAGGTGTTTTACACAGAAAAATAGGTGATTGTGTGTGGTTCCATTGATTTACCAAAGATTACGATAGAGTATATCCGTGGATTTACCCATCTATAAATATTTCAAAATGTGAATCGATAATCAATCCGATAAAAAGTATTGCCAATATGTCAATATCGTTTCTGTCCATGACAGCTCTATCAGACTGCTGTGTGGTTTATATAATATACAACCCTCATATATCATATATTCCAGGCTCTTATACTTTGGTTTATTTCAATCTTTATTATGTGTGTTTTGTTTTATAATAACTGTAATAGCCTGTTATGATATTTGTATACAAACATGAACAGCCATTGATATGTGCTAACTACCCATTTGATTTATACTATGAGCTAGTGACTGTCTATATAAAGAACTTATAAAATAAGTATTGTTTGAAAAGCCCACACACAGTGGGTTTGAAAAGTCTACTTGTGAAAAGGCATGCACTTTAGCTTTGAAAAAAATCTTAAAGTTCTTGTTTTTTTCTGAAACCTTCATGCAGACTTGTACCGCACACAGCTTTAATAAAATCAGTACAACAATCATGTAACCCATAAAATGTCTCATGACATGTTATATATTGCAGGATTAGAAGCATCCCAAACTATTGCAATTCTTAATGCATGATTGGATTAGGTCTAACTTGGCACTTTTAACTTTCTGCTTTTGTCAACATTCGCAGGCTCAACATAATCTACTCCTGTGCACAGATTTCTAGTTTATTTTTGATATAATTATACGAGGGACTTTTTTCAGATTTGAATAGTCTGTGTCTGGATGAAAGTTGGGCGAATACTTCGACTGGTCCCTGAATTCTGTCAGACGGTCGGTGTAAGATCAGAGTATGTGAAATATACAACATATCAAACGTCTGCAAGAACTCTACACTCCAGCAATATTTTCAACTTTCTGTTTGATAAAATGGCCGCTATCACGGGGGATCAGCGTGTTTTAGTGCATCTAAAGGACAAAGATTCTGATTCATATCGCAAGGGAGATTTCACCGAGGTACAAAATCATGGTATCTTTATACTTAGTTAATGCACTTTGATTATTCATGGTATTAAACTGCTAGGCCCTGGCAATATCCGAAACAGACTGACAACTTGTTGACAGGAATCAGTTATATCACAGGAATTTGAAGTTCTTTCGATAAAGTATTATATCACATATATATACATGTAATAGAAGGTTCCATTTTGGAGGGGGAAAAGGTGTTGCGTTCCTTCTATTATATTTATATGTAGAGTGATGTGTGATGGACCGACTTGTATAATATTTTATTGATAGAACTTCAAATTCCTGTGGTTATATACAGGAGCTGATTCACCTAACCAGTTCTAAGTTACCCTTTGCAAGGAAACAGCAACTTCCCTAATCAACATTGGTGTCAAATTTCATAGAAGGATAATTATGACCTGCTGTGATCGGGTTTCTAACCCCGATTGCCCGGCTACAAAGTTAGCACACTATCCACTGGACATTGGCATGGGCGACAGGCACCATTTAACACATTAGGTATGTTTAATTAGATGTATACATTAAAGGGTTTGATACAATATAATGAATATTTATAAACTCTTTGTATGAGATGCATTTATAATTTTGTCACACTCTGTTCAAATAGTTTTTTACCAAACTGTCATGTGACTGTGATTGTTGTTTGTGACATGTTGTATGATTGTTTCTCTACTAGTATGTACATTCCATCCATCTGTTACACAAGGAAATAAAATATAAATCTTACAATGCAGACTATTAATGATGGATTAATCCCATTACCTGTGAGTAGACTAGCCAAATAATATGTTTCCGAAACATTAGAACTAAGTCCCATTTACATTAAGCTACTAAGTATAGCATGAAAGCACACTATTTTCTTCTTAATTTGAAGCCTTCCCTTCCAAATTTTCCGCATGTGCAGTATTTGCCTCCTCCCATGACACCCTCTAGCATCTGCTGCGAGATATCCGATCTAGTAAAATCCTGTATATAGATTTGAAGTATGCCACATGTGCATTTATTGAAGAAACTAATGGACCCTGGTAGAGATGTTGCTTTGAAAGGTATTAAATCACATGTTATGGTCAAATTATTGCATGTTTACATTACTTACAATCAACTGCAATCAAATTGCAATTATTTTTTATTTAAGAAATAATAAATGTACATGTGTTTAATTGTGGAATAAAGCATGGGCACGAGCAAGTGACTGTGTTTTATTGCTAAGGAATATATTTATTTTTTCGATTCTAACATAGTCAATATTCAGCTTTGACAATAGAGCAAGAAACGGTAGCTGTTGCACTACTTTCTTCCTCGGAATACTTAGTTGTGCTTTATTGTTAATTCAAGCACACCTTGCTTGCTCTATGTGTTTACATGTATAGGTAAAATTGCTGGTTGTGTTAGAATGAACATTAAATGGGAGTGTTAAAGAGATAAACATGCCATTCCTATTGTTCATACGAGTTTCAATACCAGTAAATGTACTGGGTACCGGTAGTTACATTACCAGAATTCCTGGGTCACCTAACATCATACAAACCTGGTCTTCTACTGACAACCGATATATTCACCGCATGGTGAAGTGGTAGTTAGTGAATGAGTGTTGATGTCATACAGTTCATACATCTCACCTTCCTTACCCTGGTTTTCAACCTCTTACTTCTAGATTAGCAACACAAGGCAAGGTGACTCCATCCCTATCCCTATATGTTATGTGTTACGTTTCCTTGTGACTGGCCAGGCTGTTTTAACTGAAGAAGAGCCTAAAAAATATTTCTTGATACATACGCCCCAATAAATAAATATTGGTACCCAGTAGGTTAAAAAACTGAATATTTTTATACCCCGGCATCTACTGATGTGGGAGGCATATAGTGATTGTTATGTCTGTACGTCTTTTCCTTTGTTTGCGAAGTAATTCTTAGGGGGCTACTTTTTATGGACAAACCATGTGGCTACAATTAGACCCAATACTATCTTCATTCTGTAAAGTAGCAACATAAATACTGTCTCGTTATAGCGTCTGGTCGATTGTCCATCCATCCCGTTGAATATGTTAACATACTTTCAAGTTCTTGAAACTCAAATTTTTTCCATCAAGACTTTGCTTTCAAACTTGGCATACTTGTTTGCCATGATGAACACCTTACATTGCCAATGCCATGTAACACTATCCAACATTTAAACTGAATTATTGCCCCTGATTGACATAGCTAGTTATTATGGACAAGGCATCCACCAGGGCATAAGCATTTTTAAAATGCGATTAAAATATTCAGGGTCATGGCAAATTGTAAGGGTAGGTTGAAATACCCTATTACTTGTATTCCTAAACAGTAAGATGCATAGTCAGTTCATTCATTATTGTTCCCATTTCTAGATGTAAACATGTTGTTTTGACTTACATTTCAGAGTATTATTGATCATATCGATCCAAACAATAAAGATGGTATTTGTCAAGGTATCGTTGAACTAAGATCTAATAAACTGTACATATCTCCATCAGATACCTCCTCCAAGTCTTCCGTCAAAATGAAGGTAGGTGTTACATATGATATATAGAACAAACAAATTAACTTGGTCCGCAAACCATACATTAACTGAGACAGTCATATTGCGTTGTCATTCAATTTTACCCCTGCCTAAACGGCCAATGACCATCGGCTTCGAGGGAAGAGAAGAAAGTTTGTGATACAAGGAATCGGGGTGTGCTTGACCAGTCTTTCCAAATAGACTCCTTGGTTCTTTACCATGCTTTGTGTATAGCACCGATACACATAAGACTAACTCTAGGTTTCTAATCAGTTCACCTCTAGTTGGGTGAGAAACAATGTAAAGCGTTTCTGAAGTTTCCACTCACTCACTTCGCCCCTGCTGATATTCTAACCTCAGGATTAGTAGTGGAGAGTGTAAACCACTCTACAACCATTCCACTTATTCTTTTTATGCTTCCAAGGGAGACAACTTGGTAGGCAAATATCAAAATGTGTTGGAAAGGGAGACATCTTGGTAGGGAAATATCAAAATATGTTTGAATGGGAGGCAACTTGGTAGGGAAATATCAAATTTTGTTTGAAAGGGAGACAACTTGGTAGGGAAATATCGAAATATTTTGAAAAGGGAGACAACTTGGTAGGGAAAAATCAAAATGTGTTTGAGTGGGAGAGAATTTGTTTGGGAAATATCAAAATATGTTTGAAAGGCAGACAACTTGGTAGGAAAATATCGAAATATGTTTGAATGGGAGACAACTTGGTAGGGAAATATCAAAATATGCTTGAAAGGGAGACAACTTGGTAGGGAAATATCAAAATGTTCTGTAAAGGGAGGCAACGTGATAGGGAAATATCATATTTGTTGGAAAGGGAGACAACTTAGTAGGTTAATATCAACATGCTCTGGAAAGGGAGACATTATGATAGGGAAATATATACAAGCTAATGTTTGCTGTATGAATTCAAATGTAGTTTTTTTCCAATTTAATATATAATATATATTTCAGCGGCCTCCATTTTGTCCAATACATAATATTACAGAAGAAGTACAGACCTCTCTTCCAGCAGATATTCTGTCTCGAGGTATCGACTGTGGTGCAGCGGTTATATTAGAATCTGGAGATGGACAGATATTTCTGACACGTCGTGGAGATCATCTACGGACATTTCCTGGAATATGGGTGCCTCCAGGTATACACATGTATATAATGCCTGTGTGAGGGAATACCGTACAAGCTTCTAGTCTTATACCAATTTATTTCAGGTCGATTGTAAAGCAAGTTTTGACACCTTACTCCTGATGTTATCAGTGGTCCAGATTGAAAATTAAATACATATTCAACAATGAATAAAGTTATTGCTAATTATTATCTGTCTCCACAAGGGTATAACAGAGAAGCCAGTTTTCCTTTCATGCCGAGTGTCTAGCAAGGCAATTACTGATGCCATTTTATTTGGTCTTCATAGTGAGACGTATTTAATAGTTATTTAAAGATGAATTTAAGTTAGACAGTGCATTGCATTATTTCAATATACCGGTACTGGTATTCTGTGTAAACTGCTGGTATGCTGTAACTAAATATGTCTCAGGGTATAAAAATGTGCAGCCTGACCTTGGAACATTCACTTTGCGAATGCTCTTCCGAATGAGCTATCTGGCTGCTTACACATTCTCTAAACAGGTTCAGACTGTGGCATACTCCCTGGCATACTCCCTGGTCACAATAAATTTGTCCTAGAATTTTTGACAGGTCCAGAGAACAAGGTAACATGATCTCGGAGTAGATACAGTCATGGCTCAAAGTTCCAAATGTCACAGGTTGAAAAAATGTGCAGTCTGACCGGGACTCGAACCTGGGACCCTTCACTTTCAGGGCGAATCCTGTGCCGACTGAGGTATCTGGTAGTTTACGCACTCTCTCACCCATCAGGGAACAGGTTCAGTCTGTGACATACGAGGGGCATTCTGAAAGTTCTGATAACTGAGTGATAACTTTAGATTTGAATGTGTTTTTTCATTCGGGGGACGTTATAAATGTATCTTAAAGTTTGATTTTGGAAGCAAATTATTGTGCCCTACCCTTGATTTTATCAATTGGGTTGGGTAACCGAATAACCTTATACATGTAATAAAAAGGTTAATAGTCCTTGTTCTTATAGATAAATTAATCATACCAACTCCAATTGAAGGAAATTTATAATTATTTTTGTTTGGCAAAATGCTATTTCGATGATATGACGTCATAAATAAAAAACACATGTTTTTGGACACGTGGTCATATTCTTTAAGCTGCTGTACAGTTGAAATAATGAATATTTAAGAATTCGTATTTAGTGGGAATAAAAATAGAATATATATATGCACAAAACGGCCTCATGTTTTATATTCTCATGTATATAATACAATTTATGTGTAAATTCCAACAAATCAGATTGAAATTTATGGTGGCATATTTCTGCCACCAGATAGCAGCATACTTATCTAGATAATTAAGTGGTTAACACGTTAGGTAACTAGATAATAAGTTAATTCATAAACAGTATCTTATCTAGAAAAAAACACATGATACTGCCACCAACTGCCAGTTCTTACCTCTTTAGAAAAGTGTTAACTTGTCAACGTATTATGTATCTAGTTAGCATGATAATTAACTAGATAATTAAGTTGTTATCTAGTTACATAACGTGTTAACCACTTAATTATCTAGAAAATTAAGTTGTTATGATATAAACGCGTTAGTTATCTAGTTAACCAGATAAATAGCTACATAGTTATGTTGGTAACTAGATAAGTAACTAGTTAATCAGATAATTATCTAGATAATTACGTGATTATCTTATTAACGCGTTAAGTAACTAGTTAAGCAGATAAATATATAGAAAGATATGTAGTTAAGTTACTAACTAGATAAATAACGCGTTAACCACTTATCTATAAATAGACATTGCGAAATAACTACTATCAAGTCACTTCACGGGAAAAGAATAGCGGTGGGGGGGGGGAAATGTATCAGACAGAGCGAGCATAACATAACTTTTGTACACAAAATTTAAATATCTTTATTTCGAATGTACATGTTATTACACATTACATTGTTGTAAACACTACAACATTCACTGCTATTCTGTTGATACTGCAACTCGACAGTAAAATATGGTAGATAGTGCGAGAATACAATGGCACGATAATAATAATACGATAGTACGATGATAAAAATACGAGAATAGGATAGTGATAACGCGAGAATATGACAGTTTGATAATGACAATGCGATATAGTATCGCGTTATCATTATCGCATTGTCGCATTATCTCTATTGTACTGTCATTTTCTCCTATAATTACCATCGTACCATCGTATTCTCGTATTATCATCATCGTACTATCGTATTATTACTATCGTATTCTCTTATTATCCTCGGATCTAACATTTTATGGAGACGTGTCCGTCAAGATATTTCTTTCTTATACCTTATTAAATATAAAACGATGCCCGTACGGATATCGCACGACTGCATTCTTTAAAATCGTACGGGGTACACACGAGCTGTGACCACATGCTACGAATGTACAAAAACCGTTAGGATTAAAAAAATTGTGGACTCGTACGAGCTTTGTGTCCGTATCATAGTTCTATAACGTGTAGTCATGTGTGTGACGTAAATTAAGGTCAACGTCATGTTACAACATTGTGCGTAACGTCAGTACTACTTAACTATCTAGATAATTATCATGCTAACTAGATACGTAACGCGTTGATAAGATAACTACTTAACTATCTAGATAATTATCAGGTTAACGCGTTATTTATCTAGATAACCACATAATTATTTGGATATTTATCTGGTTAACTAGATACTTAAAGCGTTAATAAGATACCCCTTTTTTTCTAGATAATTATCATGCTAACTAGATACGTAACACGTTAATAACTTAGCAGTTATATGTTGAAACGGTTTAAGTAGTGGCAGTTACTGGCACTATAATGCATTTTCTCCCTGTTCAGATATTTATTTTACTTGAAATATTATCTAGTTACCTAACGCGTTTACCACATAATTATCGAGATAATTAAGTTGTTATCGAGTTACCTAACGCGTTAACCACTTATTTATCTAAATAATTAAGTAGTTATCTGGTGGCAGAAATATGCCACCATAGAAATTATAGAAATTATTAGCAATACTGTTATCCATTCCAAGGGCTATTGTGACTCATATTGGCGGAAATTCATCCGGTGATATACCTACATGTAAAACGGCATATAGGTGAATATAAAATTCCCTGATATTAATATCATGATATGTTTTCGGTGGCGGAAGGTTGTATCTTTCAGAAAATGTTCACTTTAAAGGATTCTGACCATTCAATGTAAAGTTAGCACTCAGTTATCAGAACTTTCAGAATGTCCCTCGTATATAATTTATATATAATTATGCTGTATGTTCTTTCTTACTAAGTAGATTGTAGTTACAGTTAGCATGTTATATTTATATTGTAGGTGGACATATAGAACAGAATGAGCAGGTATGTGGTGACTTTATGTATGTACATGTAGTTTTATTAGCTCACCTGTCACAAAGTGACAAGGTGAGCTATTGTGATCACTCTTCGTCCGGCGTCAGGCCGTCCGTGCGTCAACATTTCATTCAAACGACTTCTCCTCCTAAACCACTTGACCAATTTCAACCAAACTTCACAGGAATGTTCCTTGGGTGGTCCTTTCTAAAAATAGCTAAAAGAATTGTAATCTATAAATAACTCGGGTTGCCATGGCAACCGATAGGAAAATCTTTAAAAAAATCATAAAAAATCAACCGCTTGCTAGATTTCAAAATAATTTTACAGAAATAGTTGTTGGGTGACCCTCTTACAAAATTGACATATGTGTCTTGATTCGTCAAAAAACATGGCCGCCAGAGGGTGGGGTGCTGTTTTTCCCTATGTATATATCTATAGTAAAATATTTAAAAATCTTCTCCTCTAAAAGTACTGGTTGGATTTAATTATAAATTGGTTAAATTGTTCCTTGGGTGATCCCTTCTTAAACTAGCTAAAAGAATTACATTCCATGCAGAACTCTGGTTGCCATGGCAACCAATAGGAAACTATTTTAAAAAATCATAAAAAATCAACCGCTTGCCAGATTTCAAAATAATTTTACAGAAATAGTTGTTGGGTGACCCTCTTACAAAATTGACATATTTGTCCTGATTCGTTTAAAAACATGGCCGCTAGTGCGTGGGGCGCTGTTTTTCCCTATATATCCATAGTAAAACCTTCTCCTCTAAAAGTACTGGTTGAATTTCATATTAAATGGGTAACAATATTCCTTGGGATTTCCTTTCTAAAAATAGTTAAAAGATTATAACCAATGCAGAACTCTGGTTGCCATGACAACTGATTGGAAACAACTTTTAAAAAAAAACATGGTTCTACTTGATCAATGTGCACAGGTGAGCGACCTAGGGCCCTGCGGGCCCTCTTGTAAATTTAAATACATACTCAAATTGTCAAAAAAAATGGCTTTAGCACCTATGTCACTTGATACATGTTCTGATAGCATAAGGTTGCTTGCTGTTATGTTGTGCCACTGTGCCAAGTGGTCGACTGACAAGAGCATCTTCTTCAGGACCTTGTGTCATAACGTTTGTATCCTGAATACGACTGAACAAATTCTGTCAGCTATATCATACATGTGTTTTCAAACACAGTTTATGGGGATATAGATGGAATGTTCTATGTCTTTCTCCTGTATGAGTGGCTGGGTAGCTAGGCTCTGCTGCTGCTTCTGTATGGCATATATGATTACAGTATTTAATTTATTATGTATGAATGTTATGACTTTGTTCCTGCTGGCAGTTGTTTCACTAAGCTTTGTACATTGTCATTAATTTTACGTAACTTACTACTTCATGATTGTAAACATGCATGCCACAACCATCAACTTCATACAAATGTCCATACGCATTTTTGTGGATTTCTTTCTATCTTTATGAAAATATAAAGTGTGAATTTGTAAGTACTTGGATACGGTTTTATCAAGGCACTTACGGAAATCTTGTACTAGTGCAAATGTAAATTCTTTATAATGCTTTTATAACTACAAATAGGGGACAGATACAGTTTGTAGGGGTTAATTAACTGAACTGAAAAAATTACTTATAATAAACATCTCTTTACCACAATTTGAATTTGTAAACGAATTAGAAAGAATTCAAATATGTATTACGTAATTGTAAAATTTCTGTAAGTGCATTGATAAAACAGTGCCTTAGAAGCGTTTGATGAAACTTTTGTAAGCTATTTGTATGTAGAACACATTTGTAAGCTCTAAAAAAGTTGTATGTAGAACATATTTGTATCTCTTTGTATGTAGAACATATTTGTATCTCTTTGTATGTAGAACATATTTGTAGCTCTTTGTATGCAGAACATATTTGTAGCTCTTTGTATGTAGAACATATTTGTATATCTTTGTATGTAGAATATATTTGTATCTCTTTGTATGTAGAACATATTAGTAAGCTCTTTGTATGTAGAACATAATTGTAGCTCTTTGTACGTAGAACATATTTGTAGCTCTTTGTATGTAGAACATATTTGTAGCTCTTTGTATGTAGAACATATGTGTAGCTCTTTGTATGTAGAACATATTAGTAAGCTCTTTGTATGTAGAACATATTTGTGGCTCTTTGTATGTAGAACATATTTGTAGCTCTTTGTATGTAGAAGATATTAGTAAGCTCTTTGTATGTAGAACATAATTGTAGCTCTTTGTATGTAGAACATATTTGAAGCTCTTTGTATGTAGAACATATTTGTAGCTCTTTGTATGTAAGCTCTTTGTATGTAGAAAATATTAGTAAGCTCTTTGTATGTAGAACATATTCGTAGCTCTTTGTATGTAGAACATATTTGTAAGCTCTTTGTATGTAGAACATATTTGTAAGTTCTTTGTATGTAGAACATATTCGTAGCTCTTTGTATGTAGAACATATTCGTAAGCTCTTTGTATGTAGAACATATTTGTAAGTTCTTTGTATGTAGAACATATTCGTAGCTCTTTGTATGTAGAACATATTCGTAAGCTCTTTGTATGTAGAACATATTCGTAAGCTCTTTGTATGTAGAACATATTCGTAAGCTCTTTGTATGTAGAACATATTCGTAAGCTCTTTGTATGTAGAACATATGTGTAGCTCTTTGTATGTAGAACATATTCGTAAGCTCTTTGTATGTAGAACATAATTGTAGCTCTTTGTATGTAGAACATATTCGTAAGCTCTTTGTATGTAGAACATATGTGTAGCTCTTTGTATGTAGAACATATTCGTAAGCTCTTTGTATGTAGAACATATTTCGTACTAGTATAACGTTCCTCTGTATAAAGATTACGGATGATATTTTAGTTACATGAAGCTGGACTTAGAGAATTGAAAGAAGAAACCGGTTTAACTATAACAACAGACATGTGTGAGAATCACGTGGTTAATGTCCTCGCAGTATGGGAGGTACGTGGTGTTGTATACTCTACATAATATCCCTAGTATTGTTTAAACATGTTTTATTTGTTGATATTTGATATGTCCTTGGTAACTGACTTGTATTCACACATACAGAGAGTATATTCATTGGATTGTGAAAGCTACATTTCAATATTGTTCTAGGTAGAATTGGAACCCACTTCTCAAACCAGGAGTCAGGCTTTCCTAGTTCACTGTATCTCACGTTTTGATCACAGAGTATATTCATCCTACATCAATCTTAAAATTGGAAATAAACCCTTGGAAATAAACTCTATTTCCATTCTTGTTAGGACCTGATGCCAGACTTCCAACTTTGTTTGTGGTATTCAGTTATTTTAAAAGTTTTAACCCAATTTTATGCTAAGGGAGGTAATTCGAATTAACTTTGCATTTGATAATGAAACAAAAATATTCATTTACAGTTAAGAGCATCAGAATATATTGAAGTTACAAAAACTTTTGCTCTGTTAACGTTAATTTTGCAGAATTTCTAGCAGAGAAATATTAGTTGATATAAAAAGCAGTTTGGTTGAAAGATACATATGTAAACAATTGACTAACACCACAAAGTTGCAAAGACACGTTAGAGTGTGAGATATTGTACACCTCCTAGTTACATGCCTGTGGTACATTGATTTGCAAACTTTGTCCCCTTTCTCTATACTTATATTAAGATTTTTAAATGCAATGTTTTATGTCCCAATGGTCAGCAGTATTTCAGTCATATGGAGACTACTCAGTCACATTGTCCTGACACTGGGCAAACCAGTAGTTACTTGGAACCAACTACCCTTTGCATCAAGCAATGGAAATATGACGCAGCCTAGGATTGAGCCGAGACTTTTTACATGCGAAATGGAGTAAAGAGTGGATAAGCTTTTCTTAAAGCATTAAGTCAATGAAGTTAATATTTATACACTATATTTCAGTCTGTGTTCCCACCAAAACTCACCCTGGGACAACCTAAGCGACATCATGCTGTTATATATCTACATGCTAGACTAAAACATGAATATACTGCTGACAGTTTAACACCAAAGGTTAAAATTGATCCGACAGAGGTTGGTGCATGTGCCTGGTTTGATAAAACTAAGTTAGAATCTATCACTGCTGCTAAGGAAGATGCCACCCAACAAGTAATACCCGAAGAAGTGTTAAACAGCTCATTTAGGTATTCAATTTTATTCTTATCATGTGCTAGTTTCCAAATGTCCCATATTACTACAAGAGTGTTAATACAATTTAATAATTTGAACTATTAAACAGTAAACAATCATCTGACAACCTAAAATGTTTACTCAAGCCACAATATATGTTTAACTTGCATGCAGTATGTAACTGTCAATTCTCCATATCAAGTAACCATCCTGTAGTTAGTAGTTGTGCAGCATATAGTTTCAGCGGAAAATTTGGCCGAGTTGTTTTATTTACTGGTACTGAAACATTTCATGGGTGGAACAGTGCTTAGCACTCTCGACTACCAATCTGGATGTCCCTGGTTTGAATATCGGCCGGGGCATTAGACATTTCAGAAATGCTTTTCAGTGCTTCCTACCTTACTAGAGATGAAATGGTTGGCAACCCAGAGGTAGTCTTGCATGTATCGGCTCGGTAAAGAGTCAAGGAGTCTATTCAGAAAGAGCTAGAGCAGAGCACCCTCATTCCTTGAACATGTTATCACACAAAACTTTCTGTCTCTTCCCTCGAAGCTGGAGGTCATTGGCCAATTAGACAGGGATCAATGAAAGTTAAATGTTGTCATACTTGGAAGATTGATATAAGAATCTATGTATGTTCTGTTTCATGTATTTATAGTGCAATATGTCTCGACGAAGCCAAGAAACAGATAGATGTGAGATTACCGCTCAGAGATTTACTGCAAACTGCTGGAGATAAATCAGATCAGAAAGGAAGAGTTAGCACTGGTACCAAGTTTGCTCTAGAAGAATGGTTAACTAGGAACCAGTAAACCAACAGCCAATCACAAATCAGGTTTCATAGTTCACTTAGCCAATCACAAATCAGGTTTTTTCCCTCAGCCAATCACAAATCCTGTTTATTTTACTAAGTTTTGTCTGTGATACAGTATTATTGAAGTTGTATTTTATCAGTTAACTTTATGTTCTGTTGTGTAACATAAATAAATAAAGAAAAAGAAAATACACAAGTTTTAACATTGTTTTTTTTATTATACAAAAAATGTAGTATGCTTTACATACATGCCAGATTTCCCGCATTATGCGCAAGTCTCGCCCATTTCAGACTCTACCGGGTATTCTAACAAATCTTCCACATTACTTGGACGTACTCAAAGAAACCTGACATCATGTTGTTTAGATTATGAAAATGATCACAAATATGACCATAGTTTAAACTGCTCCATGAAGCATGCATGGTATTGTCATACAAGTAAAATGGGTGAAAACTGCATATAAACTTCATTAACCTGAGTCAAAAGTTTGAGCAAGGAAAATCTCCTGCATTTTATTGAAATCTGCATTTCCATCACCAATCTCCTGCAATAGGGTTCTGCGAAACTTGGCATGTATGGCTTCAATAAATGTACAAATATATATAAGACACTGTTGGTCATGGGCAATGCCACAAAGAAATAAGAATGTCCTGCGGTAATTGCATAATTTGTACACATAGCTTGAACACATAGCTTGAACACATAACTTGTACTCATAGCAGGAACACATAGCTTGCACATAACTTGTACAGATAGCAGGAACACATAGCTGGAAAACATAGCTTGTACACATAGCTTGAACACATAGCTTGTACACATAACTTGTACACATAGCAGGAACACATAGCTGGAACACACAGCTTGAACACATAGCTTGAACACATAGCTTGTAGTCTTAGCTTGAACACATGGTGTATGCATTTAGTACCAATGAGGTATAGAACAAGAAAATTAACATGGTTATCAATCTTAATGTATGAAAATGTAAATTTCTATATACTGGTACCCGTATCAACATAGTTGCAATCGCTTAGCAACAATATAACAACATGAGTAAAACAGAAAAGGCAGCAACATGGCAAACAACATAAATGCCCATTCTAGAACGACACCAATCTGTAAGAGTGTGAACACGGACCAGCACATATCATTGTCACGTGGGTATACATGGATTCTCAACATCATAATCACAGTACCTGAAACAAACAGTCAAACAAACATGATTCCAACAGGTATAACATTTTTAATCAGGTTAGTCACCTGTTTACATAACACTATGTATATAAACATTGTACTTTCTCTTATTATACCCCCCCCCCATCTTTGATGAGGGGGTACATTGCTTTGCACATGTCTGTCTGTAGGTCTGTCAGTAGACCAAATGGTTTCCGTTCAAAGAATCGAGAACGTTTTGTCCTAGGATCTTCAAACTTTACATGGAGGTTGGCCAGTAGATGACGCATATTGATTTTGAGGTCAGTAGGTCAAATGTCAAGGCCGCCTAGGCCTTTAACATTAATTACTATTTGGCTGAATGCGATCATACATGTTTTACAAACCTCTAAGCTCCAGCACAGAGTTGACCGTACAACAGGGCAGAGTTAACAATAGCTTATTTTTTGTTAGATGTTTGTATGCAACATGTACAAAATTGTCCCATGTCTTTAGAACTATAATAAGACCTTGTCGAAGGTCAAAATTAATGAATATTCAATTTACATCTGTCAAAATGTCAATTAGATAGACTTTGCACGATCATGGGATTCAAGTAAAATAGTCACCATTAACTATGCATCCACTCAAAGCAATACTGTATGGAGTCAGAAACATGCAAGCATGTTGTAACTGAGCCTTTAGAAGGGACGTCTGTGTCATAGGGCAAGTCTTATTATATTTGATATAATTATAACGGAGGGGAGGATCAAAGGCTTTAGAAATAATTCATTCTACATAACTGAGCCACTATAATTACAACAAAATGAACAATACTTGTACACTGCTTGATATGAGTAGCTTGATAAAACTAGAAATGCGTCCATAGGATACGGGTGCCCACACTTGCCATTTGACCGTGTCAATAACTATAATAATAAAGGCCATAACTACACATGCTGCCTAATATCCCTACAAAGTTTAGAGTTATGAGCAAGAAAGGAAAGTTTTGTCATTTTAGGGACCACTTCTGTTGATATTGGTTGAATCTGAATAAAGATATATAGATGCACAACAACACCTCCTGACAAATACCAATTCCAATGATGTTTGATGGGCTGTAACAAAATTTTTAAGTTACCGGGACGTCACAAGTAAAGTTTCATCATTTCAAGGGAAACAACTCTCTTTTACTAGTCGAATCCGAATAAAAAATATATACAGGTGCTCAACACATCCTAGTAATCCTATGAAGTTAAATATTGTTTGATGAGTGTAGCACAGTTAATTTTCGAGTTACCCCAACATTTTGGGGCAGACGGACATGGGCAAATCTATATGGCCCCCGATTCAAGTTACCCCAACAATTTGGGGCAGATGGACATGGGCAAATCTATATGACCCCCGATTCAAGTTACCCCAACATTTTGGGGCAGATGGACATGGGCAAATCTATAATTATGGCCCCCAATTCAAGTTACTCCAACATTTTGGGGCAGACAGACATGGGCAAATCTATATGGCCCCCGATTCAAGTTACCCCAACAATTTGGGGCAGATGGACATGGGCAAATCTATATGACCCCCGATTCAAGTTACCCCAACATTTTGGGGCAGACAGACATGGGCAAATCTATATGGCCCCTAATTATTTTGATGGGTACATAAAACATCTTCCCTGCTAAATCCCAGCGAAAATTAAATGAGTTTACAATCTTTTATAAATATGTACACATGGTACCTGATACAGCCGCTGAGATCCTCAGAAATAATATAATAAAGAAGGTGGAGCTCCTGTCTTCTTTCACTTCTTCCTTAACACAACCTCCTATTCTCTTGGGCCATTCCATTATAGTCACAGGGAAGACAAACACGGAGAACACTCCATCCACTATCAGGAATATGTTTGTAATCTGCTCACTACTGCACTCTGTCCAACCTAACACACCTACAGTATAAATATAGAAAAGTTCACATTCCAACGTAACACACGTAAACTGAATCATAATTAATATTCATAGAATACAATGGGGATAACGTATAGAACGGAAGTGATACCCCTGACGGTTTTTCGAGTGTAAATTTCGTCGCTTTGGTATGTAAATCTTGATTTTTCTTTGTTTTGTAAGACGCTTTCAATGAAATCACCTAGCCCACCTTACCCGGCCCTATGGATACTTGCAGACCCAAGCCCATTTTCCCTTCAAATACCTGTGATTAAGGAGAACATTCGATTCTAGTGCGGTTTTGGTTACTGCACCCCTGACGACCCGTCTACATTTTTTCCAATTTCTGCCGATTTGCATGGTGTGTTGCTGTTTTATGGGGCCAACTTCATTGTTTACCTTATTCTATGTATGTATTTTGCAAAATTAGTTCGATGCAGTCAGGTTATGAGGCAGAATAGACGAAAGAACCACTATGATACCCCTGACGGTTGCTGTCCCTCACTGATACCCCTGACGCCTCAAAATACTATAATGTTGTAATACGAGACGGTCGGCTCTGTACATGTTCAACCACTAAAAATCAAGATTCTAGTCAATTGCGTAAATACATGAAGAACTCATAGTTCTGGCACTTCTCTACCAATGTAGAACAAACCGTTAAAAGAAGTTCCTACGCATTGTTTGATAAAATAGACGTTATAATATAATCAGACACAGGCAAAACAAAGACTGGCAATATAAAATATCAACAGAAATCTTAAGCGACCCATTTTGATTGGCTTTGTGGTGTGAAGAAGTATAAACTGAATTTATTTTTTAATGTTAACATTATTTTTGAAAGCCGATTTACTATTTAGAACTATAAGTACGCAAGGAACTAGTTTACGGATTTATTTATATTTTCTTCTATACTTAAGTAAGGACTAAGGTAGTGAGCTACTGCCAGGAGTTTGGTGGTATTCTACACATGTACATTACGTTCACAACTACACCGGTTTATAGCAAACACAGCGTTGATCGTTCAAATCAAACGCACATGTAAATAAGCATACTTCAGACATAGAAAGGTCTGTCAATTTAAAGAGTTTGTTGACATGCATCGATACCTGCAACGTCTGAATTGCTTGTTTCTGGATCGATGGCTATTGAGTGAACTGTCACAAGTTTCCGCGACCCGGAAATGATACCGACTAGTGCCTGCGAGTTTCCGCTTATATAATTACATGAACGATAAGCAAACATTAAATAATGTTATTAACTTGTGTAATTCACTTGAACAAGCATAACAAAACATCCCTGCGTTCGAGGAATGTTACCTGCAAACATGTTAAAAAAGAGGGTTTTGTCGTTACAATCCTTGGTTGTACGATTCGTTTGCGACAAACACATTGAAAGTATAAATCCCCGTTTTTTACCTTCTCGACCACCCTGCGTTCAACGAAGAATAACGTGTCGAAACGTGCGTCACGTAATTCTTCGTTGAACGCAGGGCATTTCGATATATGTACGGATGCATGGGTTGCATTATTGCCATTGTTTTGTTTGCCTCTGTCCGCCATTTTGTTAAAATTTACCAATTTAGGTATACCACCTCCGGATATGGTTAGCCAAACTTCGCTCACGTGACGAACAGGTTTTTTTAACATAACGTTCAATGAATAACAGCCCTGTGTTCAAGGAAAATATAAAGTGACGCACGTTTTTACCTGGTACGTACCTGTTATTCGTTGAACAATAACCATATCCTGAGGTGGTGTGCGTGTATTGGTGTAATTAAACAAAATGGCGGACAGAGGCAAACAAAAGAATATGAATAGCAAACCCCGTGCATGCGTACATATTTCAAAACTGAGAACAAAAAAACGGGGACTTATACTTTCAAACTGTTTGCCGCAAACGAAGCGTACAGCGAAGGATTATAGCGACAAAAAACCCTGATTTTTAACATGTTTACAGGTAACTTTCCTTGAACGCAGGGCAGGTACGACATAGGTACGTAACACAACTCACATAATGCTTCGTTGAATGCAGGGCAGTACAAGGTACCTCAGATCACAATATATTAATCTGCTGTATAAGTTAAACTACATCTATAATTTACATCATGTCAGTCACACTTGACTTTAATTTGATGGGTGGTTACTGGTCAAAGTAAACAAGAACTGGATGTAAATAAATAGAAATGTAAGTAATAAGTAAAGCGTTCAACGAAAGAAGAATAAGAAATGTAATACAAGTACATGTCATGAAGTAATACAATGTCATATTTGAATTGAAACGAACGCGTGTATAAAATAATGTCCGCGTCACATCGTGAGGTGATCTGAATTATTAAGTCTGAATATTCACATAAGTTATATTTCCTAAACACAATTCGATGCGAAACAACGATATATCACAATTAATTTATAAAAATGCTTGTCAAATATTGCCTATTATGAACAAGCATTTCGTTTAGATTGGTGGAGCTTCCTAAGTAGTACTTACTGAGGTATCAAGGCACCCGCACAGCAAACAGCAGCTTAATAACAACCCATTTACGGTGGTTCCAATATTCAACAATGAGCCGTCGAAATGTAAGATTAATAAATAAATTAATACGGACTCCTTTATAATAATTTGAGATATGAATTGTTATAGCTCAAACAACTTGTCTTGCTGTACGATTCCAAATCTATGTATGCAACTGTTTTTGTCTATTGGAATTGTTTATCAAGTTCTTCATGTATTTACGCAATAACTGTATTGATTAGAATCTTGATTTTTTAATTGGTTGAACGTGTACAGAGCCGACCGACATCGTATTACAACATTATAGTATTTTGAGGCGTTAGGGGTAGCAGTGAGGGACAGCAACCGTCAGGGGTATCATAGTGGTTCTTTCGTCTATTCTGCCTCATAACCTGACTGCATCGAACTAATTTTGCAAAATGCATACATAGAATAAGGTAAACAATGAAGTTGGCCCCATAAAACAGCAACACACCATGCAAATCGGCAGAAATTGGAAAAAATGTAGACGGGTCGTCAGGGGTGCAGTAACCAAAACCGCACTAGAATCGAATGTTCTCCTTAATCACAGGTATTTGAAGGGAAAATGGGCTTGGGTCTGCAAGAATCCATAGGGCCGGGTACGGTGGGCTAGGTGATTTCATTGAAAGCGTCTTACAAAACAAAGAAAAATCAAGATTTACATACCGAAGCGACGAAATTTACACTCGAAAAACCGTCAGGGGTATCACTTCCGTTCTATACGTTATCCCCATTGGAATAAACCAATGTTAAACCCAACAGAAACAAGAGCACCGCCTTGCGGTTGCAGACGCTTATCTGATCATTGTCACTTTAAACAAGAGCACCGCCTACGAGTGCTGGACGCTCGACTTTCTCGATTGCTCATCTGTGAGTCAAAAAAGAGTAAAAAGGGCAGATAACTCATAAATATAGGTCACAGAGTTACCAGCCTTGTCTGCATGAACTCCTTTTGTGATAGTAAATAACTATGTTGAGATTCAAGTGGATACCTTTGGTAGTCTTTCAGTAATTGACATTTTTGTGTAAAGATTCACAGTCAGAAAAGGGGATTAACTCTTGCTGTATAGAGTTGTTTCCTCTTGTCATTAGATGTAGGTCATCACATATCACATGTGTACTGACTTTCCAGTTGAAAGCTTTGATAGTGTTTGAGAAAATTCAGTTTATGTGTAAAATTTGCCACTATTTCTATGTACTAAGTCCAAACTAGGGCAGAAAACTCCACAAATATAGTTCACATAGTTATCATCCTTGTCAGTATGGACTCAGCTTGATGGTAAATAACTATGTTAAGTTTCAAGTTGATAACTTGGATAGTCTTTGAGTAATTGATATTTTTGTGTAAAGATGCAAAGTCAGAAAAGGGGAATAACTCTAATGAAATTCTGTATAGAGTTGTTTCCTCTCAACTCCAAACAAGGACAGATAATGAGGATGAATAACTATGTTAAGTTTCAAGTTGATACCTTTCAAAGTCTTTGAGTAATTGACAGAGAAAATGACTCTGACAATAAACTTAACCAACGCAGATGCACACACACACACACACACATGATCCCGTCACGACAATAGCTCAACTTTTTTTCTTCGGGAAGTCGAGCTAAAAAGGCCCATTACCCTTGTAAAGTAACAAGAGCCCGCCTTTTATGTTTGGCACTTACGGGATAGAAACAGGACAAGAAGTAGAAAAAAGATGTTAGGGAAATGAAATACAGGGAGATAATTAATAAAATGAAACCAGGCATAGTTCAATAGAAGGAAAATATTAGGAAAATATCATAACCTTTTTTGGTTAAAGGGAAATAATCTAGAATGGTACCAGCTAGAGTAATGTTTCTAAGTCACAGCACTTCTCCTAGATATTCATATATCAAGTTTAAAGTCAGTACCTAAAATAGTTTTCAAGTTATGCTCTGGACTAAAATTATTGTAAAAGTAAATAAAGGGAGATAATTTCAAAACTGGACTATACAGAGTTATGGTTTTTAGTCACTGTTCTTCTCCTAGTTGCCGTATATCCACATACCAAGATTCAAGTCAATACCTCAAATAGTTTTAGAGTTATGCTCTGAACAAAATATGGGACGGACGAACTGACGCATACTATTACTATAAAAATCCCCGCTATTCCCCGGGGTTGGGGGCGTGTTTTAATTGACTGATGCATTAATTATTCTTATACCGTATTACATACCTGCACACATATACGTCATTCCAAACACCACATACAGGAAAATGAAAATCATCTGATCACAACCAAAGTCTGAAAGAACGAGAGATGTTTGTAAAACACGTATCACGGTATGTATCCCGATACACTGCTTCTCAGTTCCGTCAGAGAATTGTTCTGTTTTCACATGACCGTCTGACGGAACTGAAAACCGATGCAATTAACGCTCTGGCGGAACATGACATTTGAGTTCCGTTTGGGATACAATGGTTTTCAGTTCCGTCAGAGCCATATGAAAACAGACCAATTCTCTGACGGATTTGAAAAGCGCTGTATCGGGATTCCTACTGTGCGTATGCACGCATGACAGCTAAATAGTCAGAAATGGTAAAGGTGACACTGACCTTGTCATTTGACCTACTGACCTCAAAATGAATAGGGGTAAAGTACTGTTGATGACCAACCCCATTGTACAGTTTGAGGATCCAAGCGTTCTTGAGTTATTGAACGGAAACCATTTGATCAACCGACCAACCGACGGACAGACATACCGCTCATCAAAGATGGGGCATTTAAATGAATAAATCTGGCATGTGCCATTTATTAATTTTATTTATTTAAGTTTCAACTTTTGTCGAGGTAATGTAAAACATACATAATTTTATTCATTTAGAACATGAACTTATTGCACACATTTAAGCTATTCTAAGCGAATTACATGGTAATTATCCTTGTTTGCTATATATGAGCACGGTCTTTCTCCACCGAGCTATGCATATCAAGGTGTTGTAGCCTACCAAATTGTGATTTGTTATATACATGTAAATCCATCATATTTTGCCGTACCTCACTTCTGAAAGAAAAATACCGAACTGAACAATATCCAAACGACATAGTCCTAGGAATTTGACGATGATGAACATTATACTCACTACATCGATGAATGGAGTTGGTAGACGTCACTGTATAAATAAAAGACCATGCAGTTACATACAACTAGTATTTCATCTATAAGTACGAACGACCCAAACCTTTTAAAATTAAATATGAAACTCTTAACTTACAAGAACAATATTTATGGTTTATTTCGTTGCCCACTTTACGCCGGAAGCCCATATATCCACGTGATGATTCCCAGTTCTTGATCAACATCTCTGTCATGGTTTGTTCCATGATACTATCCCTTCGGGGGAGAGAAGGGGTTAATTTGGGCCTGGTTATAGTACCAGGGTTGAGATCCACTGTGCTTATCTGCATTTCCTCGTAGCTACTGTCCGACACTTTACTGTTCTCACTATCAAATGAATACATAGCGTAAACTCCTTCATCCAGACTCGTACCTGAAATGATTTACAAAATCAGTTTGTTACCTTCTGGCATCGGGTTACATAGTGGTTGTACAATGGATGATGTGACAGGAAAGAGCACTCATTTCATACAGTGTATAATCATAGACATGCATCACGGAGTATAAGTGATAAGCAATGTCTTATGTGCACCCCAGATGACACCTTGCACATCAGCGTTCTATTACACGCTGTCAATTGTATACTATTTGTGTTTCTTTTGATATTGGATGGGAAAAAGAGAATGCAATAACTTCAGAGCATGGTATTTATACCTTGCACTTTAGTTGTTGCACTCATTCCGTTGAAAATTAAAACGCATCCATCAAGTATCATAGCATTTAGCCACACCTCATCAGTCAACATCTGATTACAATCATTGTCTGAATAGGAAGTGTGAATATAGTTTAGCATTGAAATTATGGCTGCCTGTTTATCAAGCCTTTATAATTGGTTTTACATCGTAATAGTGGACCCGACCGCTGCGTCTCTATATTCTTACCCGGACTGGACTATAACTATGATACAATTTCAGAAAACAATGGACACAGTGTTATGTCAGCAAAACTTCGATGCCTCGAATACGTTTGGCTCGAACACCATTGAAACCTCGAACAAAGTATATGGTCCCGGCCAAATGATGACGTATTAGTATATAATAGAAGACTGGAACTATTTTATACAATATATGACTGGAACTATTTTATACAATAGATGACTGGAACTATTTTATACGAACTATTTTATACAATAGATGACTGGAACTATTTTATACAATAGATGACTGGAACTATTTTATACAATAGATGACTGGAACTATTTTATACAATAGATGACTGGAACTATTTTATACAATAGATGACAGGAACTATTTTATACAATAGATGACTGGAACTATTTCCGCTGTCTGAAGGCAGTTTGATGCATCAAAGTTCTACTCTACTTCAAAGCTTTTCTTAGAACACATGATTATTTTACGAGGGGCATCCATAAAGTTTCTGGACAGGTATCATTATGAAAATATCCGCTAAAATATCATCATATGGTTTGAATGTTAAGACTGTACAGTAGAGAATGATTAACTATTTTTGGGGGGCTGTCCGCGAACCTTTACGGATTAATATGTTGACTTATATAATCACCGAGTTTTAACTTGGACGGATTTGTTCGAAGACTCATGTCGTCTGGGTTTTCGAAAAGCATGTCAAAATCCACAGTGAATACAGAAGACGGCGATAGTGTCATCTTCGCAGGTGACCAGGAAACATTCTTCTGTCTAGAAAACTGCTCACGTCTGGTATAACTTCCGGAAAATGCTTCTTTTGAGACTCCGCTGTCTGTTGAAGAGATAAGGAGAAAACAAAATCAGGCCCCGATCTCCGATCGACGCATCTCAAGTAGAAATCTCAACTCAAATTGAGATTTTGATAATTTCAAAGTCTGAATTTGAGATAAATATGAATCTTGAACTCTCAAAATTTTGCTGTAATAAACTCAGAATAATGTTTCTGTTTTGTTATACCATTTTCGAGTATGTTTTTGCATGGAAACAACCTTAAACGGTAGGTGACAAAATTTGAGTTGAGATTGAGCTCAGATTGAGATGTTTCGGGAGATCGGGGCCAGGACATGTATCACGTCTATAAGGACGTATTATGTACGTATACGAATTTTACTTATATGTTCGTGCGTATCAAGGTTCTACATTTCTCTGGCTTAGAATGATAATGTCGTAAGTCGTCAGTGATACTTACGACCTTATAAGGCCCGCACATATGTGGAATCTGCATCACAAGGCGCATCTTATGAGCCTATTTTCATGAAAATCATAACAGGTCATGTTGACCAAACTGAAGTTGAAAATGCTTGTTTTTCCGAAAGTAACGAGTAGTTTTCAGGCAGTTTTTACTTGTTTTCTCAAAATAGCAGTTTTTTCTTACGACGTTCTTATGCCAATATGTATAGTGACATCGGCGATGTATTGGAGCGTCAATTGTGTGCGGCGAGTCGCTGTACACAATGTTGCGAAATCACTAATATCTCTACAAGTAATTAATGAATATTTATGAAACTCAGCAGACGAAGAGAGGATATATTTTGTAAGAGGAATACAACTTTTTTTCTTATTTTTATCAGTATTCATTGTCATTTTACAGCGCTTGTCTAATTTCTTTTTGATCACCCCACGTAATGACATTTCTCAGTCGACAAAAAACAAAGAATTCCTATCAGCTTACTTTATATAATAAATGCGTGATTCTTCTACAATAAGAATAAATATTTGCATTCACATCAAAGTCTACAAGTAAACCGGAATAATGCTCATTGCAATACAAAAAAAGATGAAGCAATTGACGTCACCCTTTGCTTAATAGTAGTTTTCGATGAACGTCAGAACATTACATCAATTAAACAATTGGAGTGTTAAAAATTAGTAAACGGTGATTTAGAAATAAGATGATTTCAAGATTTGATAATAAGAACTATAAATTATACATGTAGTTTACACGATTTTTGAGTGTGTGTCATTTAAGAGACCCTGTGACATTATCAGATTGTTCAGTCTGGAAAACCAGCCCCAGTATCACGTGGCAGATAGATAGATACTTTTATTTCCTTCAAATTTGAAGAGCTGAACAAACAGTGACAATAATTAATATAGAAATACAATCTAACGTTTCAAACGACAGTGTTTGTACAAATTTACAAACTATTGTAATACATTGTTGACACTTTTTGTACTGCGTCGGTAGTTCCTTTGCGCCAACCACTTGAAGAGCCTGTTGGGTGCTAAAGCTTGGTTGGCGAAAAATTGGTTATAAAGACGAAGGCATGTATCTTCTAGAAACGTTTATGGTATCTTGAATACTAGTACATTTGTATTTAAATCATGAATTGAGTTTAGATATTGTGTTACCCCTTGGTCAGACAATTCATAGACCGCGTCCATGTTACATGGCTATGTAATTATAACTAAAATACAACGATATGCCCTACCGACACACAATGTAGTAATAGTGAATACAACGTGGCTGACATCATTAAAGGCTACAAATCCAAGACGAAATTGTCAACATTTGAAAACGGAAATAACCGTAAGTAGTTTACTTCTACACCTATTTCTACGAAGCATCTGCAAATGTTGACACATTTCGTCTTGGATTTGTAGCCTTTAGTAATGTCCGAGTCACGTGACATTGCTACACTGGACACAGTGGCCTCGCATGCTTTATAAAGAACTTGTTGAAAATCACAAATTAACATGAACAATAAGTTAGCTTTATCAGTGTTTATAGTAATGGTACCTTTCTTGGTTAGACTGTATCCTCTATTATCCTGATGAAACATCCCTGCTGTGTGTGGGTGTATTTTATGTCCAAATGGTCAAACAAGTACAACCACTATCTATTACAAAGTATTTGATAAATGCACTAAAAGTTATTGTTAACATTGTGCAACATTGTGTATGGTTGGTTGATCTGTGTTATAAACGTGTTGTGTAAATGGTTATATCCCGCCGGGTATATATAAAACGTTTATACACACTCTCCTGCAAGCCGGTTAGACAACTATTTTGTTTTGACAACATTTTGATACCTTTATTGGGTTTGTGATAAAAAACGGCATAGATTCTTCCAATGTGTCGCTTAAAAATAGAAAATTTGATATACATTGAGATAGCACCATTAAAATATAACAGAAGGATGCAAGATAAACGAGTTTTCTATTACATGTATAACATGCACTACAATTATTTAGCTTTAGTTTATTTCTGTGGTGTGCGCTGTCGTGTGCTATTTCGCTGGCTTAGAATTAGAAGGTCGTAAGTACTGCTTGCGACCTTATAACACTCATGCATATTTGAAATCTGCATCTCAAGGCGTTTCTTATGAGCCTATTTTCATGAAAATCGGAAGTGGTCATGTTGACCAAACTGGAGTTTAATAGGCTTGTTTTTCGATAGGTAAAGACTAGTTTTCAGACAGTTTTTTCATGTTTTCTAAAAATATTGATTTTGTACTTACGACCTTCTAATTCTACGCCAGCGATTTGTCGAGCGAATGTTTTGGTGGGGCGTTATAATTATGTTGTAGAACTTATCCGTGTCATTGTCGTTCACATTATGAAGTGGAGGTTATATATCATATGTATGTTACAAAGTGTAACAAATTGGCACCAAATGTATAAGAACGGTGCCGAATGCAAAATTTGTTTCAAAATTGTACAATCGGCATCTGGCATTAAATTTAACAAAACCGACAACATATAAAATTGGTACCAAATTTAAAAAGGGCACCAAATGTAAAATTGGCAGAAAATTTAATAAAGAAATAAAAATCTGTTCTTGTATTTCGATTCTAAAAACGATACTATCCCGTACTATTTAACTGCGCGCATTCCATTTTCACCCATTTGACATTGAACATAATTCCACACTGAAATTGAGTAGCTTATTAGCTGGTAATTCTGAAGTAAATAACACATTTTAAACATTGAAACAATTTTAATAACAAGAGTATAGGGTATCTATTTCATGAAATGAAAAATGTAAATGTATTGCTTATCAATATAAATGTATTGCTTATCAGAAGTTTTTATGAAACTTAGTTTCGAGAGTATATTGGAGTTTCTAAAAATAGATGCGTCATAGCTGTAACACTGGGTACTCGTATAAAGTTTACGTTCATTCATCAATAAATAATTTAACGTGATACGGGGTGTAAATAGTAACAGCCAATTTGACTGGTATGTTTTATTGCGATAATAATAGGGGCCTACATGCCCTGGTTTGCTCTATGCGTCTATGGATTAATCCGCAGATCATGTTAGAATGTAAAATAATAAAAATAGACAACTGTAACAAACTGGCAATAGCCGGATGTCAGTATAGTGGACGACAAATGAACAAGATCTTAGAATGCTATCTGCTTCCTATACGAGGGGTGTTCCATATGTATTGTCACTTGGGTCACAAATAAAAAAAATTCTTGCTTTAAATCTTTATACATTTCTAGAACCATCAAGATTTCCGCGATGTTTCGTGAAAAAATCAATAAAATTTAATTACCGGAATGTTGTTTCTGTTGTCTTTTCAAAGGACTAGTAATAGACACTGCGACTTTGTTCGAATAACTGTCGATTAAAACTTCCTTTCGGGAAATATTCTTATTCCACAACTATCATACCGTAAATATTGTAAATTCCTTCGATAAAAACATGTTTTGCTGTACTTGATTGCCATTTTTAACAAAATAAGAGCATTTCAACGTCGCGAAAATAAGTGTCAAAATAAGTCAAAAAAGCATGCTACTTTTCAATGAAAAATGATTAGTTTAATTGGAATTTGACATATCATACAGGTATGTAAGCCATTGACCATCAACATTGATTTTTGGGAAGAATTTGCGATCAAAGTACAATTGATATGACTGTTATCGGTGCGTGAAACAACAAGCATCATTTGGTATAAATTAGAGTGATCTCCCTTGTTTTGACCGTCTTACTCGTAGACAACAAATAATTTCATTTTGATTTAAAGTTCTAATGGAAGTATAAGGGTCCAGTTGTCGTATCTTATGTTGCAGTTTAAAGAATACTGACATTTACTTTTCTAAACAACAACTGCAAAGATGACACAAATTTAGTTTAAAATTAACATAAGGCCAGTGTACTCGAGCATACCCTCTTCTAAGTTCAATAAATTACTTAATTGTTAACGAAAGGCTTTGTAATTTTCCAGATATAGAATAGAAACATGCACCTTTTAGACAGTCATCCTTATAAATATTGCCATAGAAAAATGCAAAGGACAGTGACAATACATATGGAACACCCCTCAGCAGGAAAAGACAGAACCAGCAAAACACCGTGACCCGGACACTCGCACTGTGGTCGTAATCAAACACCGTGACCCAGACACTCGCACTGTGATCGTGATCAAACACCGTGACCCAGACACTCGCACTGTGACCGTGATCAAACACCGTGACCCAGACACTCGCACTGTGATCGTGATTAAACACCGTGACCCAGACACTCGCACTGTGATCGTGATTAAACACCGTGACCCAGACACTCGCACTACATGATTGTGATTCCTGCCAACAACACATCGTCCTTTTTCATGGAGGCATGTTATTTGTAATTTACGTGTTCTTGCAGAATTTAGTAAAATAATAAAACATAACAATCATGAATATCGAAACTATAGATAACTTTAACTGGCAAAAATAATAATACTGTGGTAAAGTTTTTGTACATGTACATGTATATTTCATAAAGCAAGACGGTGATCCAAATATACAAGATAGTGAACAAGCTTGAAGATGTTAGTACCACCAAGTTCTTTTCTTTTTACGATAATCAAACATGTGGACATATTTTCAAAATTGACAAGCTACCCATCCGTACACATCTGAGGAAGAATACATTTCCAATAAGGTGTATTGACGATTGGAATGATTTAGAGGATACCATTGTAGAGAGTGACAGTGTTTTGTCATTCAAACCCAAACTGGATAAATAATGGAGAGACAAGAGATTTAAAGTTGATGACATATACCCCCAAATGTAATTATTCAAAATGAACTGATTAGTTGGAACTTAATCATTCGAAACCCAGTTGAGAACTACATTGGTGCAGCCTAAAGGTCAAAATGGCCCAAATGCTCCGAAACAGATGAAGGTAACAGGTAAAGGGATTACATATTGCTATATGCAAAATTACAACAATATTTATGTAGCGTTACTTTTGCCTATATGACATATTTGAAGTCTTCAACAGAGTGATGAGGTCGTAAATTACTTCACATTGTAATTAACTCATCACTCAGAAATATTGAAATACCAGGCAACAAATCGCTAAAAGATTACCTCAATTATTGATTTTCTTATACAGGGTGTCCCGCAATATGTGTTACCATTATAAAAATGGGTGGACAAGTGGTCCAGTGGTATGAGCTACTGACTACTGATCCGAAGGTTGTGGGTTCGATCCCTCCTCCAGACGTTCAAAAATAGAAATGCTTTTCAGTGTTTCCCACTCAACATAACTAAAATTACTTACAGTCTTTCGGACGAGACGTTAAGCGAGGTCCCGTGTATGATTCTTTACAACGGCACGTAAAAGAACCAGGGATGCTTCTGGAACTGGGGCATCTTCTGTATCATGCACTATTCCCCAAGAACTAAAGTGACTAACCTCTCCTGGGGGCCTCGCCCGTATGGATTTCTGTTGGCAATGATAAATAAAAGCAAATAAACCAAAACCCTTACAACCGAATTTAATTTGCAATGCTTGATCTGATCTATAAATTAAAAGCTTACATTTCATAGTTTTATTCAATGACATAAGAAGTCAAGCAGTTTCTTACGACCATCTTGTAATGGTAACACACACCGCGTAATTATGAGACACCATGTACGTACTTAGACCAGTTTCGCTATAAATCACTCGAAATAAATAACTGCATTCTTACCGTCCGAGTTTTGTCTTGGAGTAACGTCCGAGTTTTGTCTGTGAGTAGTAGATTCCGTGTAATGTAGCAATGTATCACGTGGTCCTTGTCTCACGTCCATTGTTTGTGGAATCAGAACAGTTTGTTCATCACATACGTCATCATCCTCGTCTACCCGAATACCCCGAACCAACACCCTATCATTGATCGTCACAGTCTTCCGTGACATCATTAACCTTGATATAGTTACACCTACAACTCCGCTATGTACATTACATCGTACTCTACAACTTAATTATATATTCAAATGAAGATGTCAAGCTAGTTTCCTTTTATTTTAATTATGAGTAATGCGTCCGTCACACCATTGAAAAATGTACAGATATACACTAGCGAAAACAAACGTTTTAAACTTGTTTAAGATTTTTCTGAATAAAGAAATATGCAAGAATTCATAAAATTGATATAAAATCGTGTCCATAACAAGTATAACAGGTTATCATGTCAGCAAACCAAACTAGTACCCCCTGTCACTAAAATAGTTGTCCTGCCTTAAATAAATACTTGTATATGATGTTACAAACTGTAACCTACGAGTCTCTTATTTTGCAACTGACTGGTTCAGTCATTAAATTACATTCTCCTAAAACAGGACCACTTACATGACACTATATTGAAGATTATCCGTGATTGTACATTTGTCTTTTATTGGTGTGGGGGCGTTTATATGTTTGACCTTTTTAGTATACAAATGTATACATAATTGTGAGAAAGTTTAGGGCAAATCAGTGAGTGAAACAATGTGTACTGTGCTAGACTGCTGCTGAGATAATGGTGGGTCATTACACTTGAACATATAACTCCAAGTGTCTGCACTCTCCGTGTACTAATAGTGAACCATAACGAACATTCTCCACAGGAAATAAATGATGTTTACATTACCATCACCATCGCCGTCGCCGTCATCTTAATCATCATCGTCACCATTGGTAGTTGTAGTTTCCTCATACACGCTCGGCAGGATGAGTGGGTCGGCTATTGTACGTATGAGCCACGCGGAGCTTAGAACTATACACGAAATAAAAAAAACCATCATGACATAATGTGCTGGACGATAAGTTTTATTAAGTCTGACTCACTCACAATTGCTACCTTAGGTGGTCTTTCCATTGTTTAATTAAGATAAAAAGAATGACCACTTAAGGGAACAAAATAATTAAGTGATTACGAAATCATGGAAATGAATTCAATAGATTTAATATTGTCATTGAAACTATGTGTGCTACCGCCAATTTTGATTTGTTTATATGTTTACTTGGCAATGGATTTAATTGTGTATGCCAATAAATAATTTGTGTACAAGTTGCGTTATAGGTCACTCATCCGACCATCTAAGGAAGCTTTCGTGTGTGCAGAAATTGACATAAATTAGAGCAAAATTTCTACATTATTTGATATAACGTTAAATCTTCACTTTCAGTCGCATTGTCAGTTTGAAACTTGCATTGCCAGAAATTGTAATTTACGCCGACCGGTCTGACTGCTAATTTAGATTTTAATAAAAAAATAGTTCTAAGAGGATATTTAAGCTGACGTCAGGTTTTCTGACGGTAAGATATGTTATACAAAAAAAACATTTATTACAAAAGCTTCTGGAAAATACATTAGTGCGTTCTTTACGACAACATACACGACAACGGGACAGCTATATCCCTGTTTTCTTCTGTAAACAGGAAGTGGTCAGAATTCGGGAAAGCTGCTAGAACAAGAGAAATGAAATAAATACGGAAACATACGGAAGCGAAATTTTTCATTTTGACATGAACCATTGTTGTTATGGATAAGTGTCCATACTGGGGTTTTTACGAGTTATCTCCCTTAGATGATATCTTCTACATAATGTATATGATTAAATGGGGACGTGACTAGTAATATGGTGACACAAACTGATGTATGTTTATAATATCTTCATAGTTCATCTCAAAACTGGACCACAGTTAGTATATTAGACTACTCACCTGAATAACCCCACACCATGTAAGTCACTGGTATCGTCAGTTATCGTGTGCCACTTACTGGCCGCATTGAGTTTTTATCGCCAATCAGTGTTTGTTGAGCGTTTGTGTTTGTTTTCATATTAACATGGTCACACGTGGTACTTTCACTTTAAATATACACCATAAACAATGACAGTATCTCATATCTGGGGATTTTGCAACAACAGTCAAATAGACAATATAATGAGATTTCAAAAGCGAGCAGTCAGAGTAATTCTTGACAAATACACTATTCCAAAAATGTACTGTATATATTCCTTATTATGATTGTTTTATCTTGATATACGTTGTATATATTATGTAAATGTGTTTAATTTAACGAGGCTCATAGGGATGATTGGGCAGACGCCTAACTATGTTGCCTCTATAAATAAAGTATCTTTATAGAGGTAGAGCGCGCTATGGAATCTAGAGGATCCGAGTTCGATCACCGTCTGCGTTATTTCAAAAATTACCCACGTGGTCCACTTTTCCCAGGTGTATATTCGTAGATGGGTTCATGAGAAGATCAACAGCTCACGTGATGTAGCTGCCATCGGCGTCGTGTGGCAGCCTACTTGCTATCACTGATTGTGGAGTTAATGTACAGTCGGTAGAACAGACCACAGGAACTTGCATAATTTAAAAAAAAAGTTTGAAAAAAAAATGTTTGAAAACTACCTGTAGTTCCTGTGAACGGACGCACGTCTGAAAATAGACTTTTTTCTTTATTTCAGTATAGGATTAAAAGACCGTTTGTTGGGGTTCACCGATGTGTAAACACCCGATCTGAATGGACACATTGAATAAAGCCCCGAATTGCCGACTTTGGAACTATTTGTTATGTAACTCCTATTATAATATGTAACATTATCATTACCTTACAACTAGTTCTGGGCATATCATTTATAGAGATGCTATTGTTTTTCGCTTGCTAGGAATGGAATCCTTCCACTTTCCTGGGTTCTAATACACCAGTCAATTGAAACCACGCCCCCAGCACCGGGATGTTGACCTAAAACATGTCTTTAAATTCAACAAAAACTATATTAAATATTCTTTTTGTCAATACCAAAATAATAACTATACTACCGAAAGTTATTAAACATAGTTTGTGGGACATGTTTTTGGGTCACCCTGTACGTGCAATCTCGTCTTTCACTCGCATTACTATATATTAATGGGTATGCTATTGTTTGCAAACAAAAGCATTTAAAGGGACTGCCTCACGTGTTGGTGTATTGCAAAAATAAAATTAAATTGTCAAATATTCATGCAATTTTGGTATAGTTGCCTGTATATGCCATAAACAACCACATTGACATAAAACATAACTTGGGAAACATAGACATTTTGTAGTAATTAAGCATTTTTACAGCCAAAATTCTATAGGGTATTAATACCCTATAGAATTAGCACTACTATCACTTAAATTGCCTGAATTTTTTTTCCATTCAATGAAATCGAATTGCGAAACGAACCGAATACCTCACAGGTGTTTCGGCTTTAGTTTGTTGAAGTTCGGTTTGATCATGTGTGAATTACATAATTCACAAAGCATTTTGGAAGGAAACTCTGCGATATTTTCAAAAGGAAAAATACGGAGTGCCGAATATCAAGAGTAATTTAAATTACTTATATCCTTTCCGCTACCATAGCGTACTAATGCAGACTCGCCGGGATGGCCATTTCGGCCTTCCGTAGTTTTCGACCTAAATGCCCAAATTCGGGAATTTCGCTGTCATGGGTACACAGACATCCCAGACTACAGGATATTACGGGCACAGGGTCGTGCACAGGTTTTTGGGCCCGCTAGACCCCTTTAAAGAGGGCTTTGAAGGTAGATTTTACAAAACTGAAATTACTGGTCCTACCCGCCATTGCGGTACGATTCCCTGTGGAATTGCATTAACATTTAGCGCCAAAAAGTTTTTATTTTTCTATAGCAGGAATATAAGGCTAGACAAAGGGGTCAGGACCAATGAAAGTAGGCCTGTCAAGCTAAAAAAAAAGGGTCACCGTCACATCGTCATTTCCGGTGACCTTGAGTCGAAATGATGACAATTTTTTCTACTTTCGGTTTGAGGTAGGTGTGTAGCATCCGGATGTATCGAGTTTTTATCAGTGCTGCAAGTCAATAGTGACTCAGGGACGGGGTTTAGGGACCATATGAATTTCTCATAACCCCCCAAAAAATCGTGGTAGCGGAAAGGATATGCCATAAATCTTTCAAAAAGCAACCACCAGTGGCTTTCTATTACATAAATACTTGGTTAGGTAGGAAAATTACGTCATATAAAAAAATAGCCCGATATGTGAGGCAGCACCTTTAACATTTATTTATAAACAACATGAAATGTAGATGATGACCGAAATATGAATTTATTAGGAAGTTTAATCCATGGCGTATTATCAGCCAGTGTCAATATATATATCGTACATGTATAAACTATATTAATATCAACCTTGTTTAGCTAATATGTTGATAAAATACTTTCGATTTTTGATAATCAGCCAAAGTTTATTCGTATCGTTCAAACATTGACATTCACTGCATTGCGTACATTATTATATATATCAGTGGCTTAATAACTTCATACGTTTGATAATAATAATAATAATAATAACAATTCACTATATACGTGTATATACGTATAGTGAATAGGTCTACATTAACTAAGAATGTTTGACTTATGTATTGTTGGTGGAGGACTTATAGGGAGTGCGGCCGCTAGACATGCCTCACTCATACATGATGGAAGACGTGTATGCTTGATTGGACCATCTGAACCAAAGGTAGGGCGGCTGTTTGAGCAGTTCTTATTTCTACAATTTTGTAAATACAATGTACATGTATACTTAAACCATTTAAAGGGACTGCCTCACATGTTGGTGTATTGCAAAAATAAAATAAAATTGTCAAATATTCGCGTATTTTGGTATAGTTGCCTGTATATCCCATAAACAACCACATTGACATCTAAAATAACTTGAGAAACTTCAACATTTTGTAGTTATTTAGTATTTTTACATCAAAAATTCTTTAGGGTATTAATACCCTATAGAATTAACACTACTATTACTTAAATTGATTTGATGACAACGAATGGAAAAATGAACCGAATACCTCACTGGTGTTTACGCTGTAGTTTGTTGATGTTACAGTTCGATCACGTGTGAATTACATAATTCACAAAGCATGTTTCTCAAGAAAAAAATACTCAGTGGGCCATATCGAGAGTGGTTAAAATTATATATTTATATTTTAAATTTATATTTTACATTATTTATACGCATGTATTCCAACGACATTTCACGAAGCTTACAATGGTTTTGGTAGTTCGAAACTGATGTTAAGCACGTGCGTGCGTGCGTGCGTGCGTGCGTGCGTGCGTGCGTGCGTGCGTGCGTGCGTGCGTGCGTGCGTGCGTGCGTGCGTGCGTGCGTGCGTGCGTGCGTGCGTGCGTGCGTGCGTGCGTGCGTGCGTGCGTGCGTGCGTGCGTGCGTGCGTCTTGCTCTGGCATTGATTGCCCTGTCGTACATGTACTTGGAGTAAGGTTAACATTTGACCGTCCTTGTGTTCTGTGTTTTTTGCTGCTTTCCCAGTTCGATTTATTATTATCTCGTTGTTCAATGTTTGGCATACTTTATAGTTGTCTATATTTCTACGTTCTGATGGTTTTGTTTTGTGCTGATGTCTGATTAGTTTCCATCACGTTGCTTTCAATCCGATACACAGAAGATGACAAAGTTGTTAATTTGTCAGATTGGGTATATACTGAGTACATGTATAATATAAAGCATTGAAGCTAAATTTAGTTAAAGTCAATTTGGTTTCGTATGTTTTTAAAACTTCCAACTTCAAAATCATTTTTTTAAAACGGCCGCCATTTTTTCCGAATATTTTTGTCCTCCTACTGTACATGCGGTGGCCGGTACACCTAACCCGTTTCTCTGGAATGTTTCCTAAACAGTACGCACATACCCTTCCACAGGGAAGAGAAATATCGACATCATTATCAAACTTCATGGAAGGGTCACCGTGAGACCTGCCACTACCAGGACTCGAAACCGAATCGGCGGGTTACAAATTCTAAACAATGATGGAATTCTAAATATAATTCTGGATTGTTGTAGGAGAGATCAAGTAAAACAGATCGCGACATATATGGTGCATATTACGATGAAGGGCGGATAACTCGTTGTTGTGATCCTGATCCAGTCTGGGCAACATTGGCTGTGGAGTCTATCAAGCGGTATAGGGAGATCGAGAAGCAATCAGGTAATACACTGGTTTAAGTGCATTCAGCAACAGGTGTAACAGCAGCGGATACATTACATTGATTTTTATTAAAATAAACTCTAAATTAAGAAAAGGCGCAAATGTCAAGATTTGCCAAAGATCGGTGGTGTGATAATTTCAATATTCCCACTTTCGGTTTTAACTTGTGAAGTTGACGTCGTGGGTTTTGTGGAATCTTGTAAGTGTCAAACCCAGTCTTTGTACTCAGGGTTGTAAGAACCAAAAAATGGCCATTTTGTTCACAAGGTGTAAAAAGCACCAAACTTTCACAAAATGACATTTAGTATATTGGCTTTCAGAAATGTGAAAGAGACAACCTGTTTGGCCTTTTTACATCGCATATCGAGGCCCTAAACAGGGTCCACCAATTAAAATTTAATTGCACACGACACATACAAATAAACTCAAAATTTAATAAATACCATATCAATTCGCCATTTTTTGTAATAGAATGTATTAACAAATTATACGTCTGACAAATTATAAAATAAATTTCACTATTATAGACGTCTGGTTACCAATAGGAGGCCCGAAAGGGGTATTTTTAAGAAATAAATTATAAAATAAAAACAGGTTTGTATACTTATTCCAGTATTCTATATGGTTGAATAAGACAATTATAAAATGCATTTCAATCAATGATCCTAATATAATTAAAGTCATTCAAAAGACACCTTATCAGTAAATTGAGGCCCTAACTGGGATATAATCAATAATTTAAAAGAAAATAATTTAAGCGTTTGCACAGTCCTATCGGTAAGACACATAAATAGTACCTCAAATGTATAAAAAAAACGATATGTAGCTGTGATTTATATTTGTTTCAGTATTCGAATTTAACAAATTGATACTAAGTAATAGTTCAAGGTGAAAATGAGGCCCCCTTAGGGGTACAAACAAAAGCTATTTCCCGTAATGAGGCACAATAGAAAATAAGTCAGATCATTAATGCAATACACAATTACAAGAAATAGCTATATAACTATACTAAATATTGAACTGAATAGCATGAATGTACAACAAATAACCTAATGCTTGATCGAATTTGATAGAATTGAGGCCGTAATAGGGGTAATTAAAGAGGGAAAAATGAATGCAATCCATTAGTATAGAAGTATTATTAAAACACATTTTTTAAAGGTTTAATCAAAGGAACTCGGTAAGCCAAGTTCATACTGCGTTGAATCTTGGCATTTGAGCTATTTAAATTTTTATTGTAAAACATGTACATGAGGCCCCGCTTGTGGTACTCATAAACTACACATGAAGTCCATTGTTAGGCAAATATAGTAAAAAACCCAATTAAAGTCAAACTTTGTAGAACATGTGATGATACTTAGATTACAACTATGAATACAACATACTTGCAATTGATCTAAGCATACTCAAAAACACCATAATGATTATTCTTAGTTTAAGGCCTTATGAAAGTTGTTTTGTGCTGCAGGTAGGTACGGCACAATGGATGGTTGTGTCCTGTACCATAAGGTTGCAGTAATGGTAGTTCCCTATAATACAGAGCGAAGAATGGAAGTACCCAACATTGATAGATACTCATTTTTATTATTATTGTTATTATTATTTTTATTATTATACTCAATGGAGTCAGGAATACAGGGTCAGGTAACATTTACCAAGTCATTTTAAGTAGATAGTTTTAACAGTTAGGTACCCCCAATGAGTGTACCCTACTGAGTTAGGTACCACAAGGACACAAGGATCGCTATGTTGAGCAGCGACAGATATCCCCATAAAGCCAGGAATATCTGAATTCGACAGTGTTAACTATCAAATAGATCAATACTAGGTACCCATAGATCTAGGACACTAGCTGAGTTATGCAGTCGTATTGACCTAATAGAGCCGACTGCTGTACCAAGGAGTGAAATATACCACATGAAACAATGAATGGTTGTACCAATGTACTCTACATAGACAGTAATGGGTGTGGCAATAAGTGTTAGGTGCCCAATAAAGCCCGGACGGGGTGTGTCGAAGAGGAGTATTAAGTACCACTGAGCATGGCGTTTCACATGTAAACCATAAAGAAGGTCACAGCTTAGACAAGGAGTGTAAGGTACTGTACAGAGCACTGAATGGATGGGAATGCCAAGCAAGTGATGCTAGATACCACAAGAAGCAAATAATGAATGTGCCAAGCACTGTCGGGTACACCAGACCGTATGAAATGGCTTTTCCAGGCAGTGTTAGGAATCCTACAGAGTGAGAGTATGGTTCTTTCAGGCAGTGTTAGGTACCACATAGAGCTAGGAATGGCTATAGATGCAAAGACAGGTTACGTCATCCATATTGCCAGGAATGGTTAAGCCAGGCTGCTATATCCCAAAAGGTGGAGTACTCTTTGAGCCACAGGTCGGTAAAAAGTGACCTAGCCCACCTATATATACATATTTAATGTGTATATATAGACGTTATTGGACAATTTTCATGGACCTGTGCTTTGAGACAATGTTGTCTGTTATTTAAGGTAACACGTAAACCCATGAAAACTTGCTGTCTCAGATAGTGACAGTTCCCTAATATATAGGTTCAGTAATGACTGAACTAGGTAGTGGGGAGTACACACAGGATCAGGTATAGCTTCTACTATCTGTTTGTTCCCTATCGATAAAGGAATGGTAGAATTTGATAGATGCGAGTACCTTATTAGGTCTGGAATATTGGTCATTCTAATTGGTGAGGGTCAGAGCATCGCATTATACCAGGAATAGAGGAAGTTAGTGGTGGTAATTTCCTCGTAGGGCTGAAGTGGCTTTATTCAGAGATGGTGAGTTCTCCGTAGGGACTGGAATGGCTGGCACCAGGTAGGATGAGCACCACATAGGGCCAGAAATGCCCTAGAAGTAGAAGTAATGTGTTTCGTGTTTCCAAAAGGACATGGAATGGATGGCGTGGGTACGTCATATGTATTGGAATGACTGTACTCGTAGATGATGGTACTATCTATGTACTAGATGGAATGAAAGGGGCCAAGAAGGTATGAGTTTTCATTAACTTATGTGAAAAAACTTATGACAGTAAAATATATATAAATTACTGATTTCCAATACCGTGGCAAACCGATTTTGTACATCCATTTATCATAATATAGGATATGTATTTAAGAAGAAAATTAATTGTGCAGTCTAAACATGGATCGGTTATAACCCATTACGGGCCTCAATAAAGTCTAAAATCCACTTGTCAAGCTAATTGTGTTTCCAGATTGACAGTATCTAAAATTCTGTTTCTGAAGGTATTGGTGAAACTACCATAATCAATTATGCCAAACTTTAATAGCATAACTATGTAATTGAACTATTTTTACCTGTTTTCACGTTATACTAGTAAATTACGTGTATGTATACTTATTCATACTATGGTCTCAAGTTGTGTTTATTAATTCAAATGCACATACTTCGCATAACAAGCACATGATCATTGCCTAATAAAAACTAAGTGCATTTTATTTTAAATGCCTACATTCAACATGGTATATACCGTCTACAACGTATATTTTGATTAAGTTGATTTGCTTAAAATGAGTAAAATGAGAGATAATGATCTGTTCCTTTGCCAATGTATTTTTGGTGACATTCTTGATTTCTTCTTTAAATTTATCTTAGCATGGCCTTATTTTCATCAAATGAAATTTTCATTCATGTAAGGTAGATTGTTTAGACTTACCAATGCAACTTGATTGATCATTTATTGTCAATATATATCGTATAAGGCTACAGGACTTTTTGTTTGTTTAACATTGGGTCTCACATTTGGTTTAAAACATAAGTGGGCTCTCATTTTCATATCTTATTATTACAAAATGTTGTAAATGTGGAAATCCCGCCAAAAGATCAGTTATTGTTGCTTTGCTTAACATTACAGAAATAACTAATGCGTTTATTATATTAATCGATTTGTAAAAAATCAAGTACCCCTTTAGTTCCCCAGTTGTGCAGGCCACGTGAAGTGGATGGGGCTCTCACAAATGGCTTGTTTTACTATTACAATAGCAACATATTTTTAATGCCCACATTAATAATTATATATACAATAGTAATGTCTTTATATTCTGTGGACAATATTCACATAGGTTTTGCTTCACAATCTTCAAAAAATTGTATTTATACTGTCTGATTAGTTATAACTCTTGTAACCCATTCAGGGCCTCATTTGTGCGGGAGACAGGGCCTCTCATCAGTGTCTCTTTCGTCTTCTTGGCCAGACTAACTTACTGTACGAATATGCCAAGTTTGGTGCGTATTAAACCATGTGAACAGTGATGCTCCTTATATATTTACTATATTCTCGAATCTGGGCCTCATTTTTGATAAACCACCAATGGGGCCTCTTTTCCATGTTTTATTATCACAAAAAGCAACACATTTCAAATACTCACATTCATCTCAATATATACTATGGTCACATATGCTTAGCTTCATAAACGGGTAAATAATCCTGTATTAGTAATTTATACTGTCATAATTGTTTAAATTAATGTACCCCTTCGGGGCCTCATTTGTGTAAGAGACAGAGCCTATCTAAGTGTCTCTTTGTATTTTTTAAATCGGAATGACTTAAAGTACAACTATGCCAAGTTTGGTGAACATTCAAGGCTCTTACAACTCTGGGTATACTATTTAGGTATTATTTTTCCGAATTAGGGTCTCATTTTTTTATTTAAACCACTAGTGGGGCCTTATTTCGATATTTAATTATTATAAAAAGCAATATAATTCAAATAAAAACATTAATTATAATATATACTAAGTTTGCATATGTTTTGCTTCACAAATAGGTGGAAAAACAGGCATTTATACCGGGAAATAAATTAAAAATCATGTACCCCTATCGGGCCTCATTTCGTGGTGTAAAAATTCTCGATCGAGTGTCTCTTTGGATTTTTTTCATCAGACTGACTAATACTACATCTGTGCCAAATTTGGTGCTTTTTACACCTTGTGAACATTCATGGCTCTTACAACCCTGAGTATTGGTATTATCATAACGCCGTATTGTTCTCCCTGTGAGCAGGTCTGGTTTCATAACGTTAGTTATCGGCTTGGAGTGATAAAATTGTGCAGGACACTTGTAACATAGTAGTTAAGGTATATACAGCTTGCAAACGAGTCCTTCATAAATCTTTTTTTCAGGGATAAGCATTTACAGCGAGGTTGGGAATTTAATGGTCGGCTCTGGTGCCAACTCTAAGTACATCACATCCATCAAAGGTGCTGCACAAGCATGTAATGTCGATGTAAAGCCGCTAGACAACACAAGTCTTCACGAGCAATGTCCGTATCTGAATTTTCCAGAAGATGCACATGCAGTTCTAGAGACAAAAAACGCCGGCTTCGTCAATCCAAGAAAACTTGTTGACGCGCAGAAAATGCTTGCGTCACGACATGGGTGCACAATAATTGATGACGTAGTACGTAAAGTGGACAGAATTGTCCAATCAGATGGCGTCTATATCATGAGGATTGAAACAGAATCTGGTAGAGAATATTTTGCCAAGTCAGTGCTTCTGGCTACAGGAGCTTTTACAAGGTTCCGCAATCTGTTACCATATTATGTCCATGTACAACACGCTATATCCCCTCTGGCTGTTGCTTTTCTTGAAGTGGAAATGAAAGGAAGTACTGATCAATCTATAAGGTAAATATGGCTATGGAACATGCTACATATTCCTGTGATATATGGCACAAACATTTTCCAATCACATAATTTGTTCAAATTTTGTATGCGAACACTGAATCATGTTAGACTAAACAGAATACCTTTATAAACAAAACAATCTGATACAATTACGGTCAAACTTCGTTATGACGAGCATCGATATTACGAGCACACGGCCTATCTCGAGCACATTATGAAGTCCCGGCGAATTTGTTCTATATTGTATATAAACTTATACCTTTAAGACGAGCATCGATATTACGAGCACACGGCCTATCTCGAGTACATTATGAAGTCCCGGCGAATTTGTTCTATATTATTTATAAACTTATACCTTTAAGAGGAGCATCAGTATCACGAGTGTCCGGTTGTATAGGTTACCACGCTTGTTCTGGGGTTATCGTTCTTAAACAGTACTCTTCTACAAATTTGCATTTCCAAGGGCAGATAACTCCTGAATGGTGGTGACTTTTGATTTTAGCTCGCCTGAGCACGGAATTTGGATGCTAATCTAGGAAAAGATGCTTTTATTGTATTTCTTTGTAGCTTAACAATCTCTGAAACCATCTCCTCTTGTTTCATAATTCTAGCATATTAGTGTCATAGACAATTGAAAAAAGTATATAATGGGAAAATTGAGAAATTAGTTTTGTGGAAATTTGAGTTCAACAATTAGAATGACAAATTATTAACCAGTATTGTTGCTTTGCATGCAGGACGAATTAAAATAATGACTATTTACATAACTACAATTGCAGTAACATGCCATGCGTATTGTATAAAGGGCGAGGTTATGAAGGCTGGTGTATCCCAGATTTATACAAAAATCGTGAGGACATCTATTTCTACTTGTTACCACCTATAAAATATCCAGATGGTGAGTACTACCATTTTGTAAGAATTTTATGAAAACAAATAATCGTGACGTGTATATACATTATTCAATGCATTGTGCATGTCCTTATTTAGATTATCTCGGTTTTGTTTTATTGGCATTCACTTACTGTACATCAAAATCAAATAAACCTGTACTTGAATTTCAAGAAACCTCTATGTTATATACATGTAACGTTATATGAACGTTGTCCTACGAGATCGTAGCATTTGGGTTATGTGCAAAAAACGGATGAACGCATGTCCTTTAAAGTTTTACTTCTATCAAATACAGATTTCAGGGTATGGCGCTCGTAAAGTTTGATAAACATTTCGCTTGAAACATGGAACAGACTGATCAATGCAGTATGATATCGTATAACATGTACCTTACGGCGCACACACAGTACGTAACGTCAAGTGAGCAACGGACTTTTTTCTAATGTTCAAATTAGCAAATTTGTCAGCGTCTTTTATTGTGCGTTGTTTTGGTGAAGTTTTACATTGAAATATTTTGAAGTGTCGATGAATTTTTGGAGACATCTTGTTTACGTGTTGTTTCAGGTCGGTTCTACATCAAGCTTGGATTCATTAATCCTGAAGGCAAGAAAGTAGAATCACGTGACGACCTAAAGCGTTGGTATGATGAAGGTGACAATGCATTCCAGGAAGCTATCGCCAAATTTATAGAGTCATTATTCAAAGGTATTGTTTTACTCGTACAACACTGTGTGTAATGTTTAATATCATTAGCATACAGTGCTTTTTTCAAAGGTACGGAAGGGGCATTTTCATTTTTTATTAACCAGGTTCTTAGATTGGCGATTTCGTCGGGCGGGGGGGGGGGGTTATTGGGCGGACGTCAACAATTGGTTTCCGTTGGATAACTTCAGTTAGGAATGAGATATCATAATGAAACTTGCTGTGTTCGTAGCTTGTGTGAAGACCCCACTTGGGATTGAAAGTGGGGCTGGTGGGGTCAATGTCACCGTTACTAAAAGTAGAAAAACGGTTTCCGCTCAATAAATTAAGTTAGGAATGAGATATCATAATGAAACTTGCTGTGTACGTAGCTTGTGTGAAGACCCCGGTTGGGATTGAAAGTGGGGCTGGTGGGGTCAAGGTTGGTGTTATTAAAAATAGAAAAACGGTTTTCGCTTAATAACTTAAGTTAGGAATAAGATATCATAATGAAACTTGCTGTGTACGTAGCTTGTGTGAATGCCCCGCTTGAGATTGAAAGTGGGGCTGGTGGGGTCAAGGTCACCGTTACTAAAAATAGAAAAACGGTTTCCACTTATTAACTTAAGTTAGGGATGAGATGTCATAATGAAACTTGCTGTGTATGTAGCTTGTGTGAAGACCTCCGCTTGGGATTGAAAGTGGGGCCGATGGGGTCAAGGTCACCATTACTACAGTTATTTTCTGCTTAATAACTTTAGGTTAGGAATGAGTCATCTTAATGAAACTTGCTGTATAGCTAGCTTTTGTGAAAATGCAGCTTAGGATTGAAAGTGGTGCCAGTCAGTGGGGTCAAGGTCACTGAAAAACAGTTTCCGCTCAATAACTTCCACAGCCATTTCTTAGTACCTACCAGTTAAACAAACATCAACAAAGAGACTGCGATGATGCCTGTCAAGACTTTTTTGATTGGTCAAATAATTATAGAGTTATTGCCCCTGATTTTATGAAAAATGTCCTTCCTGCCATTTCTCAGTACTACTTGGTTGAATATCATGAAACTTGAAACAAATCACTCGCTCGCTCACTCACTCACTCACTCAAAACCCACCCACACACTCAAACTCACTCACTCACTTGGATGAAAATTACCTTTTCGTTCAATAAAACATCTGTATTTATTTCGACTAATAATAGAATGTCTTTCGGGGAGAGAAAAAAATCATAAGGATTGTTTTTTTTCTGCAAACAATCTTACAAGAAATCAACATATTCAAACATGAATAATCATGATAAATTCATTAAAAAAATTATCAAACAAATCTCTCTTTTTTCTTGTTAACAAGATTTTCCAACGGAAAAAACTGGTTATTGGATTGGCAAATTCTGCAGTGACTCTGGCGAGTGTCCGCAATTGGTTTCCGATTGATAACTTAAGTTAGGAATGAAATATCATGATGAAACTTGCTGTGTAGGTAGCTTATATGAAAACCTTGCCTGTGATTGAAAGTGGGGTCGGCGGGGTCACTGATATATTTCATTAAGTACAATTTGTTTCAGTAATAAACAGCTAAACTTGAAAAAATGGACTACATTTTGTTGATGTTAGTTTCCGATTATCCTTCTTTAGAACAAGTTGCTCATAAAAGTCATAATAACATCTGATCTGTATAACAATGTTCATGAATCTTCCTCTACACAAGAGCCGATTTGCCTCGTCCAAAAGGTATATTGTCCTGGATACGTCAAGAATGTACTACATAATATATATACCGTAATGTTTGTTCTGATATTTATTACATACAGGGGTAAAGTTCGTATCATGGAAGGGTGACAGCTGTGCCATCATGGATACACCAACCGTCCGTCCGTACGTGGACCAGATCCATGATCAGTTAGGTGTAGCAATCGGTGGTAATGGTTATGCTGCTAAATCTAGCGATGAGATAGGAAGACTTGGTGCGAGCATGATGCTGAGTGGATGGTCGTCTGAAATACCCCGGGATGTTTTCAACATTAAATATTGTACCAACTCCAGATTGTAGTACATGTACATGTACAAATGTTTGTTCATCGTAACCCCTCTTCAATGTGTGTATGGACACTGTATACTTACATGTACAATGCAATTACGTTTACTGGCTTTTCTTGATGCAAATCCATTTTTGAGTAGTATGCGTGTGGTTTATGTTGATACATTTGTTGGTCGTCCGTGGGGCAATCGTGTATTTAAGACCGCAGGTAACTGTATCATTCATTAAGAGAGATTTTTTTGTGTAAAATGTATATATTCATAAAGTTACCTGTGTTTATGACTAGCTAGATATAATATTGATACACTGTATTTATGTAATTATACAGGGTGTTGAACAAGTTCGTTCTCAATGTTTAAGTTTCAATATGTTATTTTTCTGACCTCACTAGACTGTAAAATTTCAGGTTGAAATCTAGAGGGTTCTATCATTGTTCTAATCTCACTGACATTAAATGACACTATTAGAGTAAGAAATTAGCCGTGTCTGCTGTGTACATAGCTCAAATAAAACATAATAAGAATTTAAATTTTGAGAACGAACTTTTTAACACCCTGTATATGTATGATCTAGTTAGTATACGCAATATATACCAGGTTATATTTTACATGTGCAATAATTAAGTGTGATTGAAAAGATTTATACATTATTATTATTAATGCAAACTATTAGAAATATTAAATATAAATAATTTCTGTATATTTATCCTTTGTTAATGATACATGGTGGTACAGTTGTAATTTATAAGTTACGGAATATTAAGTGCATTATCTACGTATTCTACATGTAATAATAGTTAACACGCTATTGTGTTGTAGAATATTTAAGTGAATGTCGCTGTAACAAACACAGATGTAGCAGCTACTGTTATGTCATCGAGGTTGGTTGACTTCATTGATGGGTCGCTCTCTATAATCGTCTGTCCGGCGTTCTCCCCATCCCCATTCGTCACCAGCAAATACTCAACAGATACAAAGATATATGCCTATGCATTGTAAAGGACTCATAAGGACTACAACAGAAAAGGGTAAATTAAACACGAGACATTCAAGATTTTCCTGAACATTTTAACACCATCATAAACTGGACTGTGATTGACACTCCTGCAGGGGTTGCCAGCGGAGATCCTTCAAGGGTTCAGCATGTTACTCACAGTGAATTGACGCATTCAATTTATGTTCATAAAATCAATATGCGTCAATTCACTGTGATACTGCTATACTGGTACTATTGCTAGTTCTCCACTGACAACCGCGGTGTGTTGCACGCCGTCCTCAAACTCGCCAATGTTGGTGAGCGGACCGAATACTCTGTATTGGGTAGTCTAACTAGAGAAGATAGCTCTGTGCTTTTATGTCATTCCGGCAGTTAGCAAGGTTTCTTATTTGATGGGTGTTTTATTTGTACTAGTAGATCTACGAATTACCTCAAACTCAAAGTTTGGCGGTTTAAAATGCCGTATTATTCAGTCATACTTGTCTAGTTATTACAGTAGATAAAGTATATCATATGATGTATAGCGTCCATATTTTTACTCGGGAGGCAGTACAGTCTGCAAGTTTACAAGGTAAATCGTTTAGATAGTCAATGAAAATCAGTGATCCAAAGAGGTGACTGACTTTATTAGAGTCACCCAATAGTGTTGATGGTATAATATATATATGCACCTGGGCTCGGAATTACAACTATTACTTACACTCAGCTCTCAACACTCAATATTTCAATATTGAAAATGTAATATAATGAGCTATAATTTGTTCTAGATTGCAAATGTAGATGAGGAAAATGTATAACACTGTTTATGAGTTGAAAATAGCATCTGATACATTTTCTTTGGACCAACTTTTTTTGGTCTTAGCAAAGATCATACATCAATGTATCTCTCGTACTCTTTGGTCTAAGTTACTACTTTTGGAAGTAAACTTTGATTGTATACTGATCTACCACGAGAGTAACATTATTCACTGCAGATTAGAAAGATAATACAATGTTCAATGCTTATATTCGTCTCATTGGAATGTTATTCATGTTATGTTGTTTAAGACTTAAACAATTCGAGATCAAATGAAAACATCAGATTCTCAGACCAATCTGGTTAAAGTCATATCCTTAAACCCGGCCGCTACGCTTGATGTAAGGAAAATCAAGTACTTAAGTCAGATTGATTATCAGACAGAATTTCTCTGGAAACAGGTACAAAGGGAAATAACTGTTACAAAATTATAAACAAAATGTATTAATTTACTCCCCTTGAATAAGACCCAATATAATCATTGTTTCATATTATGTTATTAAAGGATAAAGAGGTAAAAGGTTTTCTTTTTCTTTACTATTCAGAACAATACGGAAGTTTTCTTACGTTAAAATCTCAAAAGAAGGTTGCAATATTTTAGTAGTGAAATGGATGACAACGCTTCATGCAAGCATTCGCCGAAAATCAATATTATCCGGGGAGCAGTTATTTATTATAATACTTTCTTCACGTAAACTTGATAGCTCATCCTTCTTTCTAAGTTCATTTGATTTGTTAAATTTTAAACTAAATATGTCACATTTCAGTTATCATGTTACATCCCTGAAAATGAGAAAATGTCCCAATTATTCCTGTTTAAATATCGTATGAAATAACTTCTCCCGATAGATTTACTCGTTTCCGTGTTTTCCAGAACGTTTATTTTTGTTTGTTTTTCTAAGTGGTTACACCTTGGCGTCCCCTTTTAAAGAATTTAAGTGAGGTGCTGTTGAAATATTTATAGGAATTATTCTGTAGAATTGAATAAAGGTAAGATTAACTTACTACAAACAATTTTGATAATGGCCCACATTTTCAACGCTGACACTGACAGTTCATCTCAACCAGCATAAAAGATGGGTCGGGCTTTTATCAGTGTTCAATAAACTGATTTTCTGCAAATGTTGGTCTTAGTTTGTTTGCCAATAAGTCTTAATTTATCCTCGCCACCGGGCCACCCATACATAATTTTTGTGTTTGCGGGATAGTGCATGATACACAAGATGCCCCAGTTCCAGAAGCATCCTTGCATGGTTCTTTTACGTTCCTGGTGTAAAGAATCATACACAGGAGTCTAGTCCTAAAGGCTGTTAGTGAAATTAAGGTTAAAGGCGTAAAGTGAGACAACCAAAGGTTGACACTCACTACAGTGTCCCCACTCATGTAAAATCTTACGTAAATCACGCAATGAAACTCATTGACGTCATTTTCGTAAACATTTTGTACTCGAAAATTCCTGAAACGAAAGTCGGCAATTCCACATTTGTTGTTCTACTGCTATAAATAAAACAATTGTAAGCCATTGATTGGAGTGATAGTGGGGTTTTCTAGTGAGGTCTAAAAGGTTTACACTGTACTGTAGATGGGTTACTCATTTTCTGAATTATAAACGTTTAATCTGGCTCGTAAAGCAACAGTGCGATAACTATTCCACCATTCTAGCCTCCTCTGCATAATATGGCGCGGACTACGGCTTCAGTAACAAAACAAAAACAGAGACCGTACCTGGTCGAAATAAAACACCCCAAGGATGACAGACACTGATAGATTCGTACCAAAGTAAATATTCCAAAACGGGCTACCACATTAGTACGGTGACATTACAGTTGTCAGAACTCTCTTTTTAAGATTTTACAATGAAAAGGGGGCCCCTTGAAATTCGAGGCAAAGCTCATTGAAGCTTTTAATTTATTGCATTATTTCGTACTCCCCAAAAATTGGCCATACCCCCAACTTCCAAGTCCAGCGGGTAAGTTAACCCCAAAGAACAAATGTGCGTGGGATCACTGCACTAACTTATTTTCGTAGTGGCCCGAAGGACCACCAGCTTATGAAACATGAAATATGCTGGTCCGACAGAATGCAGGGGTCCTACTGACTATTGAGCAATTAAAAAATAACTGTTATCATACAGTGTAACTGTATTTTTAGCTCACCTGTCACAAAGTGACAGAGTGAGCTTTTGTGATCACTCTTTGTCCGTCGTCTGTCCGTCAACAATTGGCTTGTGTAGACACTAGAGGTCACAATTTTGACTTAATGATTATTGTGACCAAGTTTCATAAAGATTAAGTTAATCTTTATGAAACTTGGTCACAATGATCATGTCAACAAACATAGGTCAAGTTCGATATTGGGTCATCCAGGGTCAGAAACTAGGTCACAAGGTCAAATCATAGAAAAGCCTAACAAGTGTAGTCACTAGAGGTCACAATTTTGACTTAATCTTTATGAAACTTGGTCACAATGATCATTTCAACAAAATCTAGGTCAAGTTTGATATTGGGTCATCCAGGGTCAAAAACTAGGTCACCAGGTCAAATCATAGAAAAACCTTGTGTTGTCACTAGAGGTCACAATTTCGACCTTATCTTTATGAAATTTAGGCGCAATTATCATGTCAACAAAATCTAGGTCATGTTCAATATTGGGTCATCCAGGGTCAAAAACTAGGTCACAAGGTCAAATCATAGAAAAACATTGTGTAGTCACTAGAGGTCACAATGTTGACTTAATCTTTAAGAAACTTGATCACAATGGTCATCTCAACAAAATCTAGGACAAGTTTGATATTGGGCCATCAGGGGTCAAAATCTAGGTCACATGGTCAAGTCATAAGAAAACTTGCAATAGAGGTTGAATTTTCTTGAAATTTACTCAGTTAATGCAAATGATTACCTAGGTCACCATTGGGGTGTGCATGCGCAACTACGACAGGTGAGCGACCTAGGGCCATTTGGGCCCTCTTGTTACTATGTATTGTTTTATTTTGAAATGTTCATTCAACAATTTCCATTATCAGTTTACATGCTCTCTTTAAAAAGCGTTTGAATGCTGCAAAAAATATTTTCTTTGGAATGTTCTGTGGTCAATTGAATAGGACCACCTGCATTCCAAGAGTAAGTAGTCCTCCATGAAAACCACTTGTCTCGGACCAGTGTAACTGTTAGTGTCAAGCCCTGACAACACTCAACCATCAACGCTCTTGACTACTGATGGAAAGGTCCCTGGTTTGATCCTCTGCTGGGTCACTTTATCATTTCTGAAATGCTTTTCAGTGTTTTACACCCTACGTGAGATGAACTGGTTGTTAACCAAAAGTTGATCTTGCGTGTATCGCCTGTAGGTGCTATACACTGGGCATGTAAAAGAACCAAGGAATCTATTCAAAACAAGTTGGGTATAATGCAGGGTGACACACCCGGATTCCTTGTATACATATCACCTCGGTCTCTTCATTGATTTTAAGTCTGCCCTTGTCCGCCACACCTGCCAATAGTACTCGAAAAGGGGCATAAATAGATTCGATTGGGAAACAATGAAAAGCATTGCTGTTTTTATCCAGCTGGAGATGGGATCAAACCTACAAACTTCCGATCAGCAGTCGGTCCAATGGTGACTGGACCACTTACCCACCTGTAACTGGGTGTACTAAATGTCTATCCATCTATCTTTTTATACTGCCAAACAACTCTTTTCGACTATTATTGGTAAATGTTTGACAAGGGCAGACTTAAATAAAAGGCTGTTCAGCAGGGCTTTCATTTCACCCGGGACTACAGGTTTTGACGCTTCGATTTTGCAATTGACCAAATTTTGAAGCTCAGAAATTCTACATCGTGCGTCATCTTGATCCTTGATAAAATTGCTCTGTGCGTCACCCAAATGTACGAAAGTCAGAATTTCATATAACAAATGCTTAATTGTTGCCTCAAGCGTATATGCTGGCAAATCTGGAAATCTGAATTAACAGTCCGCATGTATCATTTAAACATGATTGATATTATAGTGCAATTGGTCGGAGGTTTCATGTAACTGATTATATAGTGTAGTATAGGCCTATTTTTCAAACATACACATGTATAAAAAATAAATCGATGATATGAATCAATTACTTTATAAATGTTAGAATATATACAATCACATTTTTATGCCCCCGTATCGATAGATTGGGAGGCATATAGTGATTCACCTATCTGTTTGTCTGTCCATCTGTCCTGGTTAACACAAATTTACCGTTTCTTCTAGCATTATTATGGCTTGCTACAAAGCTTCCATACTTGCATGGATCTTGTATATGAACACTCTCCACACAAGTATCATCTGACCCCATTTTGACCTTCACCTTGACCCAATTTGGCAGAGGATCTTGCATGTCAGTGCTTATTACATACAAGTTTTATTAAACGATTGGACAAAATAAGATAACACGAGGCTCTGCCTTCCCAACCCAGTATCAAACCCAGATCACTTGAGTGACAAGTCAGAGCTGTATCTACCAAGCGGGCCTTCAAGCTAGGTGCATGTTAACTGAATTTATTTCTCTGTCCAGTTAACATGCACCTAGCTGTAGTGATCTACCAAACCTTTAAGAAAAGGTAAGATACAGCTTATAATGAGAGATAATGGCGATGTTTGGTCAAACTTTGCTTGAGAATATATACATTGTCTATATTTCACACCCTCGTTCAAGTTTACACCTATCTTTATCTATTATTAAAGAATAAAGCAATTTCTATCAATTCCGTCCAGGAAACTATTCTTCAATGCATACATACTACCACATCTTGACTACTGTTGTTCTATATGGGGCAACTGTAGTGATGACCTCGCAGACAAATTACATAAGTTTCAGAAAAGAGCTGCTAGAGTAATTCTTAATCAAGACTATGCAGCACCATCACAAGAACTTTTCTTAGAACTTGGATGGTTAAAATTCAGTGATTATAGTTGAATACAAAAAATCTGTATTAGTGTATAAATCATTACATAACCAATCACCTGAATACATGGGAAATAAATTTCAATACACTCATGACAAACATCATGTCAACTTAAGATCATCAGTGCAAAATATACTTCATGTTCCAAAACCAAGAATTTAATTCTCAAGGAAATCCTTTTCTTACTCCAGTGCAAAACTGTGGAATAATCTACCAAAATCAGCGAAACTGCTATGACACTTTCCTCATTTAAAAGCAAATATTTAAAGTGGAAATTTACTGGTATTTCATAAATATTGCCAGTACATTTAAAAATTATAATATCAAAATTGTTGTTTATGACTGTTTTTTCACCCGAATATCTGCTTCAGGTGTTAATATGCATACTTTTACTTGCATAAATAAATTATGTATTGTTGTAAATATTGTCATTGCATTAACTTGTACATATATATCTATTGTTATTGTGGACCATAATGAAAATTGGTTTGCCAATTATGTTATCCACAGAAAGTAAAGACGTTATTATTATTATTATTATTATTATTATACCAATATACAATGTATATCAATTACAGGACAAAAATTAACATTATTGTATAAGATAAGGCCACAAGCGGATCCAGACGGGGTGTATAATTCATGTATTATTTTGTACTATGTATACATGGATTAGACGGAAATATAGTATATTAACAGTTATTGCCTCCTAATAAGGAGAAATTCAACATCGCATTTCTATTAGAATTGTCACAGAGCAGAGCAGAATAGAACAGAACTTTGTTTATCACAAGCATAAAGGTAACATGGGTACAGTGATAAATAAATGTTACAGTGTAAAAATATATTGTAATAAATTCTATATAACCTATCAGACATGTTCATATTTATTGTTATTATCTAATTAAGTGCAATATTTGTGCCTCTATAGCTCAATGGTTAACATGCCTGCCATCTAACCTAGCGACCCGGGGTTCAAATGCGCGTGGAGGCACCCATATGCCTGCCATATTTTAGCAAAAAGCTGACTGGCAAATTAAGGCTATGGTCGACATTCAAGATTATTAACATTACCAACAAGAAAGTGCTTAAGTTATCGTATGAAACAGACAGTATATCAAAGCTATTTAAAATACAATCATAATTACATTAATGCCTCGTTAAAATTTTGAATGCAAATAATTGTCAAAAGAATGTGTTATTTATTTCAATAAACCATGTAGGATCCATCCTCATACATGAGTGGTTAGTCCCAGGCTGATATCGCAGGTGAAGAATACTGGTGAATGAGAAACATCTGCCCTACGTTCAAGGACAGCTACCTGCAAACATGTTTAAAAATAATGCTATAATGTATATTTAAAAGATAGTTAAAAGTGTGTCGATAATCAAATTAAGTGATACGGCGAAATGGTTTGATCTGGCTGTAAATGTCTATTGCTTTTGTGGTCCTACACATGGCCATTGTAATAAACGGCATGTAAGCACTGCAGTGAGGTGTGTTTACATGACTATTATGAAGTTACCCTGCTCGTCTACTATCTGCTCGCTTCAATCTTGAGAACAATTTGCTGAATTTACACATTGCACTGAACTCCAAGAATTTAATGGCAGATTTTCTTTCAGTTTTTACCTGCGAGCCTTGAGCGAGCAGGTATATTGGAAAGCATAAAGTAAAAAGTCCATGGAGGGGCACGTGACCTGTTCTCGATGGTTTACGATTCCAAAAAAAAATCCAAAAAAAGATGCATTTTGTAAGAATGTCGTGAACCAGACTAATTTCATTATTCCATGCGGATAACAACGGTCTTTGTCGCATTGCAATAGTTTATTTACTGAAGAAATCAGAACTGTCGGAAATTTCAGTGAGCGCTAGGCAATATTAAGACCATGGATCTAATAAACAGCAGATGACTGCAGCTGCATAAGCACAGCGCTTCCCAGTCAATTGTCATGGAATTATCGGAATTGGTATATGATCTTTGATAGTGTTGAACACTGAAAACATGTCTTATGATAATACCTTTTAATGAACTGATACGAGGTTTTATTTATAAGCATATAAATATTATATGGAACAAGGGAGTCATAATATGCAATTAAGTGTCTTGAAAATTGGTTTGTTATACATGAAATTATTTAACAATTTGTTGATAAATTTCGTATGTAAGCAAAAACCGGACTATTAACGTCGACACTACGTCATTACTAAAAACAGAACTTAATATAATAATAAAATACTCAAATTCCAAATTAAAAAAATACGAACTGATTGACAAATTTTGGAACCATATTTAAGACAACAGAACTACAAGTACTACACGAATCGGTATCAAATTGTTACTATTAATACTGTTTCGCTTTTATTTTGTTATATGTATATGTATTATATGTAAAAAATGAGTTGAAATAAAATATAAAAAGAGAAAAAAAATTTGTATGTCAAATTATCGTGCCAGTGATTTTTCTTGAAGAAAATTAAGCGGCCTGTGCCTTTTAAATTGGGAAATTTTAGCGCGACAATTCGCGAAATTGGGAATTTAATATTAAAAAAGTTAGTTTGAGTTAAAAGTGGCCATATTTAGTATTTTCTTCTGATAAAACACTAGTCATTTGAGGCAACGACCTTTGCAAGTTAGAAAATATATTGTTTTGACTTTAAAACAGCTACATGTATACTGTTGTTGCTTTGAAACCTGCGAGCACAAAAGGGGGAAAATATGCATACTTTTTGGTAAAAAATTAAGATTTTTTGGGGAAAATGGAGGTTATTTTGCTAGGGGAAGGAGCCTGTATTCGGCCCCAAAAATAGCCCAAAAAAATCACTGCGTGCATATAGTTTTCCCAATTTGAAAGCTAACGGCCTATCGCGCTTATTTTTTTCTCACAATTTTGAGATTTTCATGCTTAATTTTATACACTCAGCTGTTGAATTATGCAGATAGAAGGTCAAGGATCCTGTCAATTCTCTGTCAAATGAAGTCGGTACATCATTTGCTGGCAGGAACTATTTGACTTGTAATTCTTGGAATTGGGATTCTTGTTTACCAATGATTGGGAAAACGTACAGTTTTTGGCATTTTAAAATTATTTTGGGGTGTATCAAGCAGTGTCATTACTCCTGTTATATTAAATGCATCCAGGCGTTAAAAAATTCAAGGAGGAAAAATCTTCTCCCTAAGCTACTGAGAGCAGGCCCTATGATTATCAATCTCATTTTAATTTTATGCTCAACTTGATCTAGGCATGTAACTTGATATGCTCCTTTACAGTAAAACAAATTATAAATCATCTTTTCTTTATAAAGTTTATTAGGAAAATTTGCTCTGCTTTCTTTAAGGTGAAACATCTCACATACCATGTGAACCATGTTTACCTCACATACCATGTGAACCATGTTTACCTCACATACCATGTGAACCATGTTTACCTAAAAGTGGCATCACAAAACAGAAACATCACTGTACTAAGTTTATTGCAGTAAACATTCCAGTTTTCAAGCATCAGATTAATCTCAAACTCATACTTTGATTTTAACAAAATCTCAATTTTAGCTGAGATTTCTATTCCACTTCAAGATGCTTCAGGAGATTTGGGCCAAATCTAAACTTAATTTGATACAATAGAAGGTCTCGCTAAGGTGAGGTGTCAAAAACATAAGTGTTCTTGTAATATTATGCAGGTTATAACCTCAAGAAAAAAACATAGTGGTACATGTATAAATAAATTAAAAAGAGGCTGAAGTTAACACTACAAAAAGGTAGACATTTTTCTTGAGAGAATGTGATTTAATTACATGCTATTTCCTTGGAGGGAATAGTGAATATTTAACTAGTTACATTTATGTGAGATTGTCAGATCTGTACCGGGGGAATCAATATTTAAACAAATCAATGAAAGGGAAACCTGACTGCAGGTGAGGAACACACTGACTCTTCCGTGACTCTTTGTATATTATGTATCCGTTGTGATTCTATGAATATTCTATGTATTGTAAGTAGATAGTGTACCTTGACGACCGTACAATGTATCATCTACTGATGTTACAGGGTCAATAGACGCAGGAAGAGCAAACACTTAATGATTATATACATGTATTGATTCTTTTAAAAACAAACGTTTGGATTATTTGATGTGTGTGATCGACTGATCGTTTTCACTTGGATATATATGTGTGATTGACTGATTGTTTTCACTTGGATATATAATTATGTGTGATTGACTGATTGTTTTCACTTTATGGTGATATATAGTGCGTTCAAAGTCAAATGAGAACAGTTATAAATATAAACTCGCCCGACAGGTAAACGTTATATGGGTTCGATATCAAATAGTGTGCAAATCTCATTCCATATACCAAAGGCGCGGTAGTGTAGTGTATAAACCCTCACTTCCTTCAAGATTCTATTTTATTCTGAGTTGTAGGTTCGATACCCACTTCGGTCAACTTTTTATTGCATGTATCCATATTATAAAGTCTTATATTATACTGCTGTTTTAATGAATCGATACTTCAAAGTGATCAACTTTTCATTTTGTAGTGAATATATTAATTACGATTGTATGTGTGTTGTATTGTATCACGCACGTTAATTAAATTTGATTAAAAAACTTCGTGACTGTATATAAAAATAAAATAATTGAAATACGACTAGATAAAGAATGAAAACATAACACAAACATTAATCTACGTACTTCATACCTTACTTCGTGTATGTTATTATATTAGTTATAAATAAAAATAAGGTACCTTAGAAAAGATAAAAAAAAACTTAAAAATTGAAGTTACTTGGATGGGTGTCGAACCAGTGGCGAGTTTGAACAAAATTACTTGTATAATAGCGGCATACTTAGCCACTCGACCAACGAGACGATGTGAAAACTGGTTTTGAAGTATTATACTATTGATTGAAGGTATCTATTTTATTATATAAAACTTAAGCATCCCCTATTCTTTTGAATGGACAGTTCCCTCATTAGTATTACTTATTGAACCAACAGTACATGTATTGATTCTTTAAAAATACAAACAATCGGATTATTTGATATGTGTGATCGTTTTCCTGTCAATTAGTGTACTGTGGCAATACTTGGGGTCTGTTTTCTAATCACCTCATTGATACTTTAGCTGTACTACACCTGTATATCTGGTTATAATGACTGTTTTATAGAACTGTTGTAAACATTCTGGATATATACTAGAACTTTATCAATTCTAGAGACTAGAGTTTTATCCTTTTATGGAAGTGTCATGCAGGTATGACTATGAAATTCTGATTGGTTACGATTTACACCTGTGTGGGCGATACAGGATCATGATCATAAAATATTGTACTCTATTTTAACCTTTTGACTGTACATGTGTTCTATACATTTGTACTTGCAATGTGTGTATTTTGTAGGGACTAATATCAACAGAAGTTATTTGAATTGTGTTTTAAAACTTTAAAATCCATGTACATGTATATTGGTTCAAGATTGTGTTGCTAGCAAACCGAAAGGAATATTCTTACCTAAGCTATATGTGCATATAATAATAATTACATTTAGAAATAAACTTTCATCTTAAATCAGTGTAAAAGGATAAATTATTAAAACAAGGTATGTAATCAATAGTCACGATCATTAGTGTATTGGTTTTCTTCTAGTATGTTGAAATACTACATGAATGGATTCCGGTTCATACATTTTACCGTGTGGGTTAACAAATAGCTCAGTAAGCTGTCACGTTTATAAATATTATGGCTTTTTGCTATGGTTGCAACTTGCAAGGCATTGTACTAACTGTTGTAATAATATTGTGAACATTTCCATTTGTAGTTTATTATACAGTTTAAGTCTTACCTTTTGGGATTAGTAAGGGTTTTAAAAAATGAATGATTCAGTTTGATGCTTGAACTGGATTGTTGCAATTTGAACATTTACAATGTTTATCAGTTTTGGTGAGGGATGAATGTGGTGAGTGTTTATAGCATGTAATAAATTCACAATCTGACTGGTCTCGTGACATTGTATGGTTGATATTCTTGTTCTGCCTTATTGTGTAACTAGGCATGGTTGGCCATCATTGTCATCGGATTCCAACGATAATTGGCATCAGTATCCGTAGCAGGCCTGAGCAAACAGGGTTGACTGTTGGCTGACGATAGGTTACCCATGTAGTTGATGATCACATACCATGAATTGACATAACCCACATGTACCAAAAAGTTAGCAAACGTTTATAAACACAAATTAATAATAATTCTTTCAAAAGTTTGGTAGCCCCAGAATAAGTCCCTGTTGAAATAGGATTAGGGGAAGTTTAACTTTTATATAATGAAGTGTCTGTAGCAATGTTTAATTGTTGAATATTATGTTGAACATTCAGAACAAACCTGATTAAATTATTTTATATCACTAAAGTGGGATTGTTAAAGTTTAAAATGCCATGTCCTTACTTATAACGCTAACTATTTTGACATGGTTTTCACCACAGGTAACTGTATCATTAATAAACAGTACCTAAAAAAAATAATTTTTTTTTTGTTAAATTTAGAATTCTTATACAAAGTGTATTTCCATGAATTGACCAGGTATCAAAAACAAGAATTGGCTTTCGATATCTTCATAAAGTGAAATTGGTCAAGTAGTTAAACAGTTATGCCATAAATACGTATTACGGTATCGACCCGGTCACTGGGGTGGACTCAAAAAAAACAAAAAAACGGAAATATTGAGGAAATCACCACCATATGTCGAATTTACCGTTGTGTAGAAACATAATAATGCGGTAAAATTAAAGAACGAAAAAGTTGGAACAGATTTACCGGGTTGGCACATGTTCACTTCAGTGAATGTATATGTGTAAGCCGAAAAACGAATCGTTCGCATATTTAAATGTCAAAATCACTCCATGTTTGTGCGAACGTTCCGAATGATGCACGTGATTTCCTTTTTGTAACAACGATTTTCATTGGTTGATTTCATTGGGGTTTCCCAGGACTTGGTTACCAGCGTACAAACGATGTATACTACGCCAATGAAAACGACCGTTATAAAATACGTTCGAAATACCCGTCAGACACACTAAAAACCCATCTACAGCCGTTCCTACAGCGTTTATCGCCCTCGAAAAATAAAATCAAAGTTTAAACAATGAATTATATTGTACGAAGGTAAATTTAAGCCGTAAATGCTTTAAATTATGGAAAAAAAAAATACACCCAGTGACTGTACGATCACTTCTCCGGGAAATATACCTTGTATAAGAATTCTAAATTTAACAAAAAAAAATTTTTTTAGGTACTGTTTATTAATGATACAGTTAGCTGTGGTTTTCACCTGTGAACAATAAATATTCCACTTCAGTCCTCTGTCAGATTATGTATAGTTGTCGGGTAGCCTAATTTTACTAACATACTATTCTTAAAAGGAACTACACCTTGTTATGGTTACATGTACATGTACCTGTGCCAAAAATGTATTTTTGTTCCGGAGCAGGATTGTGTAAATGTTTATATAAATTAATGATTAATCTCCTAGTTACTGTTATAACTCACCATCCTGGTAAATTGTCAAAAACGGTGAATTAATTCCTACTTGTAAGTATTTTATCCTGTTACTCTAGTAGAAATAATATACAGTACAGTCTCAACCTCAAGATTTGCTTCAATTAGAACCATATTTTGCTAATACAGAGGCTTAAATGAAGCTCAAACATTAGGGTGAGGCTGGGCTTATCAGTACTTCGAAATAAAATTTTGAAGAATACATTCTCTATCGGTTTACAATATTGCTTAATATGTAATATTAGTGTTACTGAAAATTCCATCAGTCAATCTTACTTTGAATGCTAACCATGTAACCATAATCTGCAAGGAAAATTTGCTGACCCTTATCAAATTTTGAGTATTATAGGTTGACTATGACCAGTACATGTAGAGCAGCTGCCTCACAAAGTTCCTGCTCATTAATTAGAGAATATTTCAAGGCTAAAGTGATGTCTGAAATAGACAGCATCATATTAACTTGTTAGAGTACATTCTAGATGTGTGTATTACTTCCTACAGATTGTTATCTTTCTTAGAAAATTGACCTAGATGTGTACAGGTGAATCTGTTCATTGATTTTCTTAAAACAAGTGGGTGGATTTCTCAGCTACTAACTGTTTCAAAAGCAAATATAAGGTATGTTACATTGATTATCTTGTGTCAGCTTTCTTCTGTATACTGGACAGGAATCCATCAACTGGAGTGTATGTAACATCCGGCTTGTGTCAGTGTGTCTTTAAATGTTGGAGTTTGTATCATGTGTGTATTAATATAGCCAACTTACATTATAGGTGATACTCTTTAAAACTGTCATGGATTACTAGCCTATTTATGCAACCCGTGTTAGTGGTTAGTGCGCTGGTTTTGTAACTGTCACCCTCCTGGGATCCGGATACGATATACAGTTGCGGTGGGTCACTCTTCTTTGAAAATTTGACAACAATTTTGATTTCATTCATAAGTTGAGACGTTGCAGAGTAATATTGTACTGGTTAGCATCATTTTAGTCCAGGAAAACTGTTGAGGCAATCAGCTGCGGCATATAATTGAGAAATTGTTGACAAAAGGGCGTGAAACCTGAAATAAAAGAACAAGCGTAACTTTTCCTGCCGTATAAAATACCTGAGTATTTGTTATAATGTTCAATATTATGAGAATTTCTCTCTCTGCTGAGATTACAACCTCATTATTTTATATTACATGGCTCATGATGGCTGTCATGTTGTATCCAAGGTGATCTATATTACTCAATTGTTTCTATGAATCATTATATGAGTATGATTGTTACGTTTAGCTCACCTGTGTCATAGTAGTCTGACTATATAGACCAAATATGTTAATTAAAAGGGACAACTAATCAGTCTACTCTTTTTTTATGCCCCCCTATCGATAGATGGGGAGGCATATAGTGATTCACCTGTTCGTCCGTTCGTCCGTCCGTCCTGGTTAACCCAAATTGACCGTTTCTTCTAGCATTAATATGGCTTGCTACAAAGCTTTCATACTTGCATGGATGTTGTGTATGAACACTCTCCACACGCCAGTATCACCTAACCCCATTTTGACCTTCACCTTGACCTAATTTTGGACTTAGACTTATTTATGGACAAGGCTTCCACAGGGGGCATAAGCGTTTATTGAACGCAGTCTTGTTATAAAATTAATTCCCTTTGCAATCTCAAACATAGATAATCAAGCCCAAAATAAGATCTAGCTAAAATTGAAAATAAAGTTATGATAATTGATTGACAAAATATTATCTAGTCGGGTAGCCAGACTTGTGTCCTAGTGACAAAGTGAACTTTGAACATGTCACTCTTCATCGGTCTACTGTCATCCAAAAGTTGCTTGTGAACACACTATAAGTCACAATTTTGGTCTAATCTTTTATAGTGTAGCAATACCACGTGACTTTTGACTACAGTTACAAGAAGAAATTTGCAAACATTGGAAAATAAAATAGCCATAAGTATTTTATTTCTTCATCGATTTCTATGAAATATACGCCACGCTAAGGGGGGAAGTATTTGCTTCCCATGAAATATAAGATTTTTTTCAGCAGCTTTACCGATTTTTCCATTACCCTGTGAAACCTACACGTTCCACGGTTTCTCAGGGTAATGGACAAAACGGCACATCCGCTGAAACAGATTTTATATTTCACGGAAAGCTAATAATGTTCCCCTTAGCGTGGCGTAGATTTCATAGAAATCGATGAAGAAATAAAATACTTATGGCTACATTTGTGTTCCAATGTTTACAAATTTCTACTTGGAACTGTAGTAAAAAACCACGTGGTATTGCTACACTGTTTTATGAAATAACGTTTTTGTACTGTACAGAGGTTGTTCCTATTGGGGGGGGGGGGGGGTAAATAGAAGAATTATTAGTAAAAGGCTATTTCTGAAACAAAATGATAATGTTGCTAAAGGGAGGTTGTTGCTGAAGGGAGGCCTCTCTGGAGAGGTTGCACTTTACATTGATTTATCTGATATCAATGTTATGTTGGTTCTACATGGCTGCATATACCGGTATGTACCAGTTCTGGGAATTAATCTAAATTCACCTATAAATGTATAATTAGGAAAACAATTTAACGAGATGGGATAATTATCATTCAACATGCATGACTGCACTGGTAATTTATTTTACACATTGCGATGCATGTTGTTTATGAGTTGTTGTATTGGAAAAGGAGTTTGATATTATAATTTGGATCCTAAGGTTCAGGATGGCTGCAAGGTAGAGTAGTGTAGAATTATTCAGGTTTTTTAGCTCCACTATTCGTAGATTAAGGGGAGCTATTGCAGTCACCCGAGCTTCGGCGTTGGCGTTACACTTTTGTTAAAGTTTAGGTACAGGTTTTTTAACCTCTTATATTCTCTAAGTCCTTTGAGATATTGCTTTCATACTTTGCATACTTGTTCTCCATCATAACCCCGACCCCTACACAGGGGTGGGTAACTCTATCAAGCATTTTGTTGAAATTATGCCCCCTTTTGGACTTAGAAATGCAAATGTTAAAGTTTAGGTACAGGTTTTTTAACCTCTAATATATTTAAAGTGCATTGACATATTGCTTTGATACTTTGCATACTTGTTCACCATCATGACCCAAACCCATAAACAGGGGTAGGTAACTCTATCAAGCATTTTGGTGAAATTATGCCCCCTTTTTCAACTTAGTGCAAATGTTAAAGTTTAGGTACAGGTTTTTTCACCTCTAATATTTTCAAAGTGCATTCACATAATGCTATGCATACTTGTTCTCCATCATGACCCGGACCCCTACACAGGGGTGGGTAACTCTATCAAGCATTTTGTTGAAATTATGCCCCCTTTTGGACTTGGGAATGCAAATGTTAAAGTTTAGGTACAGGTTTTTTCAACCTCTAATATTTAAAGTTCATTGATATATTGCTTTGATACTTTGCATACTTGTTCACCATCATGACCCCAACCCATACACAGGAGAAGATAACTATTTAGCATTTTGTTGAAATTATGCCCCCCTTTTGAACTAAGAAATGCTTATTTGTTTACCTTCATGACCAAGAGGACCTACACATGAGTAAGTAATGGTTCTGCATAATTTGTCCAAATTATCCCCCTTTCTCGACTTAGAAGCCCCAACCTCTACACAGCATAGGGTAATGCTGCTGTTATGAAGCAGTTTGTTTTGAATATATATATAATGATTGTACTATCCTAGCATGGCACTGCGAATAGTGGAGCACGCTGTTCGCGGATAGCTCTTGTTTAGATTATTAAAGATATTTTTGAAGGTTTAACACAGTCACCAACTAATGTATCATTATATTATGACAGTACTTGATTACCTCTTGCATGTAAAATATCCATCGGTAGTTTCGTAACTGTATTAACTATTATAATGCAACAACTTGTAACCAAAATAGTGTTCAAATACATATAATCAACAACTCTCTGTTACATGTATGTAGTCTCTGGCATAACGAAAATTAAGTTAATTAATATACATGCAATATTCATCAGTACCCGATAAATAAAGCCACAATATTTGTCTACATTTACAGTTACCAGTACTTGACAGTGAGGGTTGTAAACAAACATTGTGATGATGATCAACAGTCTATGAACAAAGTGGTGTTTAAATTGTTGCTACATGTATTGATGGGGTGCTAATTTGACAAGTCCTGGTTAAGTTCAATATTGGCTCATCTGGGGTCATAAAATTAGGCCAATTCATAGAAATTTAACCTGCATTTTGTATGGATTGATATTCATGAAACTTGGTGGATTATAGTTTTGATGAATTCAAGGTCAAGTTCGAATATGGGTCATCTGGAGTCAATAACATGGTCACTGGGTCAAATCGTAGTTTTGTACTAAAAACATCACGGATAAATCATGCACATCGGAGAAATCCACCTTCGTAGAATACACATGTACCAAATGTTCCTGCCTTTCTCATTTTTCGTGGTCGCACTATAGCTCTTTTAAAAGTTTAATCAAGTAGTTATTATAACAAACGTTAGTTTCTGGCCATGAATAAAATAAACTATCTGTAAATGTAACTCACTTACTGGTACATTTTAATACCAATTGAAAAATGGTTTTGCAACAGAGCCTGGTACAATAAATATCCCTATAAACTGATCGAAATAAAGAGGAGAAATGAAGTGGAACGTTACAGTTGGATTGAATAGTAGGACTGAGTGATATGTGGATATACCCTACATCTGTATCTTATTTGTCTGACTCATCCTGAGGTGTATCTGAGTTACAATTTAATCAGTTTTGTATTCAAATACTACGATATCAAAGGTGGTCACTTTATCTCCTTATTGACGTCTGAATATTTCCCATAAATGGCTTTATATTTTGCATTGTTTATGTAACAGAGTCTGTTTTTCAGTTGACTTTTTTTCTACGGAAAAATGTGTATTTTCATGTCATTACTGTCATATATGATACAAAGAATCTAACTCTGTAGTGCTGAGTAGAGTTTGCTATATGTGGAATATGTAAGCATTATGGACAAGTTATTCACACTTGACACAGTTGATCACAAATTAATGAGGAGGGATCGAATATGTTGCATTTATTTAAGCAGAACAGCAGCTGTTGTACTTGGTAATCTCTTGTGCAAGATTTAAATTACACACATGATGATTTTCTTTCTGTTGTCATGGTAACAGCTTGGCCATCATAGTAAGCATGATATTCATTGGTTCACTACCATATATTGACTGACATCTCAACTTTTCATCAGTTTTACATGTAGATCGTCGAAGAATATTTAATGAAAGAATGAGCAGTGTTATCACAGTGCCCCAGCTAGATGTTAATATAGCAGAGCGGAATGATAATATTACATGCGGATGTTAATGCCCAATCGCTGACATGTCCTTAATTAGCGAGTGTTTGTAAGTGTACCCTTACAGACTCATTATTATGATCGCCTGTGATTTTAATCAATGCCTCTCTTGAAGACCTTTTTGTGGCTAAAATGAAAGAAATATGTCACCTGGTTCATTTGACACCATTTTAATGTGTTGAAAGGAAAACTTTACCTACATGTATGCATGACTGTGTCATATCAATCAATCAATTGATCAGACGATCAATCAATCAATCAATTAATCGATCAATCAATCAACCAGTCAATCTTAAGCTCAGTAGATGATGAATGCACATTTTAAGTGGTGCTTTACTAGAATCAATTAGAGGTTTATCGTCAAATGCTTCGTGTCGTCTGCCATATTTAAAGGCAATCAGTTATGCTAAGACATATTGCAGCCGACAAGACCTACTTATAACTTCTTTATTAGACGCACATTGATTCGGTAACATCTTATATTGATTTGGAAAGTGGTGACAAAGATGGCTCAACACAGCTTTACAGTAGTTAGGTTGTATGAACAAAATATTGGTTTTATGTCTCTGATATATATTGTTGCTTAGATATCCATTGTTGTTTAGTTAGGCTGTATGGATATTCCTTGTTGTTTAGTTAGGCTGTATGGATATCCATTGTTGTTTAGTTAGGCTGTATGAATATCCATTGTTGTTTAGTTAGGCTGTATGGATATCCATTGTTGTTTAGTTAGGCTGTATGAATATCCATTGTTGTTTAGTTAGGCTGTATGAATATCCATTATTGTTTAGTTAGGCTGTATGGATATTCATTGTTGTTTAGTTAGGCTGTATGGATATTCCTTGTTGTTTAGTTAGGCTGTATGGATATTCATTGTTGTTTAGTTAGGCTGTATGGATATTCCTTGTTGTTTAGTTAGGCTGTATGAATATCCATTATTGTTTAGTTAGGCTGTATGGATATTCATTGTTGTTTAGTTAGGCTGTATGGATATTCATTGTTGTTTAGTTAGGCTGTATGGATATTCATTGTTGTTTAGTTAGGCTGTATGAATATCCATTATTGTTTAGTTAGGCTGTATGGATATTCATTGTTGTTTAGTTAGGCTGTATGGATATTCCTTGTTGTTTAGTTAGGCTGTATGGATATTCATTGTTGTTTAGTTAGGCTGTATGGATATTCATTGTTGTTTAGTTAGGCTGTATGGATATTCCTTGTTGTTTAGTTAGGCTGTATGGATATTCTTTGTTGTTTAGTTAGGCTGTATGAATATCCATTATTGTTTAGTTAGGCTGTATGGATATTCATTGTTGTTTAGTTAGGCTGTATGGATATTCCTTGTTGTTTAGTTAGGCTGTATGGATATTCATTGTTGTTTAGTTAGGCTGTATGGATATTCATTGTTGTTTAGTTAGGCTGTATGGATATTCCTTGTTGTTTAGTTAGGCTGTATGGATATCCATTGTTGTTTAGTTAGGCTGTATGGATATTCATTGTTGTTTAGTTAGGCTGTATGGATATTCTTTGTTGTTTAGTTAGGCTGTATGGATATTCCTTGTTGTTTAGTTAGGCTGTATGGATATTCATTGTTGTTTAGTTAGGCTGTATGGATATTCCTTGTTGTTTAGTTAGGCTGTATGGATATTCCTTGTTGTTTAGTTAGGCTGTATGGATATTCATTGTTGTTTAGTTAGGCTGTATGGATATTCCTTGTTGTTTAGTTAGGCTGTATGAATATCCATTGTTGTTTAGTTAGGCTGTATGGATATTCCTTGTTGTTTATTTAGGCTGTATGAACAAAATATTGGTTTTACATCTCTGATATTCATTGTTGTTTAGTTAGGCTGTATGAACAAAATATTGGTTTTACATCTCTGATATTCATTGTTGTTTAGTTAGGCTGTATAAACAAAATATTGCTTTTTACGTCTCTAATACCTATTGTTGCTAACCTTAGACTTAGGGACCGTTTCAGAGGTCTGAGGGGATGGGTTTTTTTGTAAGAGGGGTATTTGTCGATTTTGTACCATTTAATCATTGCACATCAGCTATGTACTATGAAGCAGCTGTGGGGAACCCCCTCCAGTCCCCCATTCTCTGTAATTGTCCCTGACACCCTGTCTTGTTGTGTCAGTGTTTAATTGGTCATTTTCAACTAAACATAATAATGTACTAGAATTTTGGGCGGGTTAGCTCTGACAGGAGTTGTTTTTGGATGGCCTATGTATTACTTGTAATTATTTACGTAAATAATCCGTCAACAGTGTTGTAGTGAGAATGACCTTAAACTGTTGCTTCCATTCTGATGTGTGTCGAAATAGTGCCAATCTGGAATCGGGAAGATTTAAAAACGGAAAACAAGGAAGTTAATGATTATTCAAATTGTATATTTATTGAACTTTTAATTAACAAGTATTGAAAAGTATATGTGTACTTTCAGGTTTGAGTTGTGATGAAGTGTAAGGATGTTATGTAGAGATTGTGAACACAAACATATAATTGACTACAACAAGTGACAAATGGTAGGTGCGGCTTTGTTCTTCATTTATACCAGTAGTGTGAAGATTATTATACCCTCCTTCCAAAATTCTTAGAACTTGTTACTGAGTTTCCATGGACTCGTGATTATTTAATATAGTATGCCTACATATGTCCATGTATATATTGTTGAATAATTGTTCTAATTGAAGTTAAACTGATCAGGGCTGTACGGTAGCCTGTCACAGTGAGCCTTGAAATCTTTATACACTGACTCAAAGTTGAGGAGATTGGGAGACTGGGGAATGACCTTCTACCTCACATTAGGGTCTGAGGGGGTCAGTACTTCAAGCTCTTTTAAACTGCAGATCCAGAATGTTCAGTAAGTCATGACATATTTCAAGAACCGTAGTTGTATAGTATGCACATTCCATTATACAATGTAATGTGTATGTTCGTGACTTGCTTGCAATGCAAGAATGATCTAGATACCACATGAACTTGGTTTAATTTGTCTTGTATTTGACTGTAACTATTCTACAGCATTATTGCTTCCCTGAGTTTACCAGAATGTGAAATTGAACACTCAGGAGTTTTCATTTTGCTGGAAGCAAGTTATAGCCAAATTATGCCCAGTCTTAAAGACCTGTTTTGTGGATCAAAATTTAACATTTTTCTTGTGATAACATATATTATTGAATTTAATTGAGAACTACGTAGTTTTAGTTATATTTCATTTGAAAAGTATCCACAAAATTATACACATATAGTCCAGTTATGATATTGTGACAGTGACGTTGCAGTTTATGTGTACGCAAAAAAATCACAACCATTGTCTAAACAGGTACAGTAAAGTTTAGTATGTTAGTTTAGCATTGAAATTATAGTTGTTTGTACAGTATAAGCCTTTATAATTGGTTTTACACCGTTAAAGTGGACTCGACCGCTGCATCACTGGATTTTTATCCTGACTGGACTATACGTTTAGCTAGGCCATTATGCCGTGTTTATGACAACTTGGAAATGCTATGAAATTTGGTTTGTATTATTTGTATTATTTTGGTGACAATTGCCTGTAGTATTTTCTATGAATGGTGTCTATAGTAACATTGTTGTACGAATACATATTTCATGAATAAATCATTGTTTACATTGGGTTACCATTCCCTATGGTCCTCACATGGACGTGTTATGTTATCTAATGTATGATTGATTGTACATTGTACTTCATATTGAAGCTCCTCACTCTGCCATCATATCCCAAGTACATACCTTGCAACATAGCATCAGTACATTCTATTCACAAACCATGATTCCAGGCATCTGTATTAACTAAAGGAAAAGACATGTCTATTGAATTAGATAATTAGATAATTATTCTGCAGGTGGTTGGTTGTCCTTATGCTAATTATCCCATTGTAGTGGTCTCACTAGGTCTGGCCTCTGTCCTTAACTATTGGACTGTTAATACTATAGAGGTCAAAGTTTTGACCTACCGGTAATCTTTATGAAACCTGGTCACAATGCATGTCTCTGTAGAGTTTAGGTCAAGTTTGCCACTTGGTCATCTTGGGTCAAAGCCTATAGGTCACCAGGCTATACCATGGAAAAACTTTGTTGAACACTCAAGAAGTCCAAGATTTTACCTAATCTTCATTTATCCTGGCCTAAGGGTGTGTCTTATTAAATGCATTTGGTTAATCTGCGGTCAAACACCCTATTCTTAATGAAACATGGTCACAATTTGTGTCTTTCTGCGACTACGGAAGCTGCCACTTATTTACCAAAACTAATTAAAAGTAAACATTTTGTATAATTATTGAAACCTGAACGACACTAGGTTAATAAATAATACACTTAACATATACAGTGGATCTTTTATAAGGATACTGATTAAATTTGGGTTACATTAGTGTGCTGATTTAAATGAGTTTTTCTATCAAGTTATGAGTTACATGTATATTTTAATTTCATTTCAGATTCCAAGATGGGAGGATGCTTTAGAAAACAGAAGCCTCCAGGTAAACATTATATTTTAATGTAGTAATGTTGTCATTCTATTGTTCAAGTGAACAGTTATGCCCCTCCCACATCTTTGATGAACGGGTATATTGCTTGGCACAGTTGTAGGTCAGCCAGATGGTCTGTGTGTCTGTTGGTCAGTCATTAGACCAAATGGGTTCACTAACTCAAGAAAGCTTGACTCAAGAATCTTTAAACTCTACTTGGAGGTTGGTCATCAACAGTAGACGACCGCTATTGATTTTGAGGTTCAAGGTCGAGGTCGCTGTGACCTTTGACATGAATAAATAGACCATTTAATGTTTTCCAATCAGTCACTCAAGAACCGTTGGGTGAAGGATTTTCAAACTTTATAGGGATGTTGGTCACTATTAGTAGTTGACCCCTATTGATTTTGAAGTTATTGATCAAGGTCGCTATGATCTTTAACATTTCAGACTAGTGGACTGCCATGGGGTCATACATGTTTTACAAACACCTGTTGTTAAAGTTTGTTATTTAGTGAGTGTTGTCTTAACATACTTCATGTATGACATTGTGTATATACATAGGGTTTGCAGTCTTGTTAATTAATGGTACATGGGGTCTCTGGTTGGTGTGTGATACATTTGTGTACAAGATGCACACTGTCTTATACTTGGCATTTGGTGTCATATACTTGGCACATGATATGTTATACCTGGTTCTGGTATGTGACGTTATATGTGTGTGAAGTTTAATGAATACTATTTTATGTTTACTGTTTTATACTGAATGTAGACATCTAAGAAATATCAAAATCTCTTGCGCATACTGTAAAATCATTATTTTTCAAGGGAGTTGAATTTTCACTGATTTCGTCGTTGCAAACAACAATGAAATATAATCCCCCTAATTAATCGACCTCTAAAACACAGAACATGGGTTTACCCTTACATGTTTTGTAATCCACAAATTTTCCACCCCACGAAAATGCATTTATCAAAATTCACGAAATTTAATACACACGAAAATATGTGATGTTGCTGTAGTTGTTTACATAGCAGAAAATATTGTAAACAAGTTTTGTCATTTAGGAGAACATCAAGGCTGATAGATTTATTAATATGGAATTATAATAGGTGGTATGTCTATGTTGTTACATTTCTTAGTGAGTTTACCAGTGAATCAGTTAAAATTATTGTATTGTACTGTAAAATGACATATTTTCGTGGGTATTAAATATTGTGGATTTTGATAAAAATGCTTTTTCGAGGGGTCGTAAATTCCTGGATTACAGAACTTGAAAGGGTAAACCCATGTTTGATATTTGAGAGGTCGATTAATCATGGGGATTAGATTTCTTGGTCGAGTGCAACAACAAAATCAAACAAAAATTCAACTCCCTCGAAAAATAATGATTTTACAGTCTGTGAGAATCTCCCCAGAAATTAAGGTAAAACAATGAACATACTAAGTTTATAACACAATGGTTGATATGGTCCTGAACTTCCTGTATATATGTATGTTCATGGAATGTGTGAAGTATATTTGTATGCTCATGGAATGTGTAAAGTATATCTGTATGTTCATGGAATTTGTAAAGTATATATGTATGTTCATGGAATGTGTGAAGTATATCTGTATGTTCATGGAATGTGTGAAGTATATATGTATGCTCATGGAATGTGTAAAGTATATATGTATGCTCATGGAATGTGTAAAGTATATTTGTATGTTCATGGAATGTGTGAAGTATATCTGTATGTTCATGGAATGTGTGAAGTATATTTGTATGCTCATGGAATGTGTAAAGTATATTTGTATGTTCATGGAATGTGTGAAGTATATTTGTATGCTCATGGAATGTGTAAAGTATATTTGTATGTTCATGGAATGTGTGAAGTATATCTGTATGTTCATGGAATGTGTGAAGTATATTTGTATGTTCATGGAATGTGTGAAGTATATTTGTATGTTCATGGAATGTGTAAAGTATATTTGTATGTTCATGGAATGTGTGAAGTATATCTGTATGTTCATAGAATGTGTGAAGTATATTTGTATGTTCATGGAATGTGTAAAGTATATTTGTATGCTCATGGAATGTGTAAAGTATATTTGTATGTTCATGGAATGTGTGAAGTATATCTGTATGTTCATAGAATGTGTGAAGTATATTTGTATGATAAAAAAAAACAACTTTAAATGTAACTTACGTTATTGATGCTTTTTCTCTCCGTTACTAGCCCATTTATCACGTGTATTTTGTATTATATATTTATGTATATGTATCAGTGTTTGTAGACAATGTACTTGTTACAAGTCTTAATAAATGTATGTTCTGTTCTGTATTATATTATCTATATAATTCATGTCACAACCAAGTATGATTCAAATAAGTAGCATGTATACCATTATCAGAAGTAGTTACATCTGGGTCTGAAATCGGTTTAAGGTGCTCACTAGCTGTTATTGTAATTATGCGAATGTGTATTTTTTAATCAACAAACATCTGATAATTGTGATAAGATACTTTGACGATTTACTAAATTTGTTTAAATTGACCTGTCTGTATCTGATAAATGTTAAGTACCAGCAGAATACAGGAAGTTTTGTGGACAGCTAGGTGTTACTAGGGGTATGTTCGGAATGTCTGTTCTGCACATGGGCGGGATGTTCTACTCCGAACAACTTATGAACAAAACGGAACTGTCTTGCACAGTGTGCCGAATGTTCTACTCCAAACACCTTTTGAACAAAACGGAACAGAAAGTAAAATGTTAAAGATGACCAAAATTGTAGTTGCAGCCATAATATCGGAGGAAGAAATATGCATGTGGATATATTTAAGTGCGACTGTTTGCCCACAATAGTCCATAATTGGAAAATAAATGTATTATATTCTATTTTATTACACAAGCGGCCATTGTTCTTGCTGTAATCACGTGACTGTTCTGGCTACACCACCTCTGTGGAGGGCACAGAAAGAACATGTTTCGAACAGTGTTCCGGTTTGTTCGTAAGTGTGTTCCACTGGCAGGAATGTGCGGAACAGCGTTACAAACGCGCCCTAGGTGTACAGGCTATGTAGTAGAATACTTAGTACTGTCCTTTCAGTTATCGATTGTTCTATTTGGTTATATAGATATATGATTCTTTATATGATTGATAGTTAATTGAATCACCAGTAATGACTGTTGTTATATGACATGTACATAATTGTTCTGTATATTGTATATATATATTCTTGATGAGATTGTACCGTAAGTAGGGAGTGAACTTATATCCAAATATTTGATAACAATGACTAGAAATAGATTTACACAGTTACACAGTGGTGTATTTGCTAGAGGTCATGCATTGATTGACATACCAAACCAAGAAAAATACTTAAAATATACCAGTGGTAAGTATACAGCCCTGAGTTAAGTGAATCAGTCACTGAATATAACTGAAAAATTAATGAAAATGGCATTAAACCTGAATAAACATGAACTTCTCTGCATATATACTAGTATAAAATAACTTTTCTTACCAATGGACTTCTCTATAATATTAGAGTTTAAATAAGAACAGATTGGATGTGGATGGGTTTAGGAGTAATATGTTATATATGATGAAGTAATCTAAAGATAAAAACACACAATCTATATTGGATGTGAAATTGTTGTCTTATTACTTGGCAACCATTCAATGTAAGACCTATATTAAATATATTAGGCAGCACTGATTTTGTAAGATAAAATTGCAAGTTTGTTATTAAAAATACTTTCCTAATTTTGTATCTATATTTATTCAAATGGTTTTCTTCACTGCTAATACAGAGAAACTTCCATTAGGAAATACAAAGTTTGGTTGTTGCACAGAGGTTGTTACTATAATGGAGAGGTATAATAATCAGTTACTTCTTGAACAGAATGATTTGGAGAGGTTGTTGCTCTATGGACCGCTGCCCTGGAGATTCTCCCCATCGAGAGGTTGCCCATCTCCTCTGCGACAAATTGATGCCAATTAAATAACTCTTCCAATGGCATTGTCTTGCTAAACATGAAATATTACCTATCAATATTGCACCTGGCCAACCTCGATAGTTCATTTAATTGAGGTGACCTACCGGAGTACACATAGGGTTGACTGTATAAGTTTATATTTTATCTGCTGGTTTGTTGATTGAAATTAACATTTTCCTTACTGAATTTGAAATCTTTATTCACCAATACACATTGCTTCTGATAAATCTTAGTTACCTGGGTCACACGAATATGTGATGAACATTTGATATCTTAAATGTACTTATGGTTTTGATACAAAATGATGTTTTGGAAGATAACAATGTGTGGACCTAATCAGGATATTCTCAGGATCTATTGACAGTGATTTGTTTATCCAATACACTTGTCCATTAAATGGTTGTTAGTTTGCCAGGATACGTATTTTTACTACATTTTAAAATCTTAACAACCAGAATGGTTATTATGCCCCCTTCATTACATGTAGCTGGATGGTTGGGCCATTCAGATTGGTGGATATGACAACACCTTATTTCTGCTAATATCTCACAAAGTGTTTTTAACCTGTATTAATCATCATGATCATTAAAGTTGAGAGGAATTGTCCGAGTCAGTCAATCAGTAATTGTGAAGTTGCAGTTGCTGGTAGTTATTTTATTCCAGTTATTGCCCTTGTTCGAAAACATGTTTTGTGTTGACTTTCGTTATAATGTGAATCTGATGAAATATCCAGAACCCATGGTCAGCTGTTTATGTCTATGGTAGCTATAATTGACCCACTACATGGTTTAATTGTATTCAGAATTAAACAACATCAATCTCGTTCACATTACTGCTAAAGTCTTGCTTATCATCATGATCATCATCAATATTGGCTACTATAACAACACAACTGTATGGCTACATGTTTAATTGCCATGTGTGTGTGTGTGGGGGGGGGTAGAATGAAATAAAGATTGCCTGATCACCTAGACTACTTTCCTGTACTTTGGTACCTTTTATTGCATGGACTGAAGTAGGAAAACTAATATAGCTGTAGAACTTGAAGTCTTATATGGTTTTGGTCAATATAGCTGTGGCTGTGAACAGATTTATCATTCTGGGGAAACAACATCAACATCCCTTTCTTGATTGGTTTGCTTCATTTAGATACATTCAGAGCTTTCAAGTCAGGCAAACCATGTTTTTGTAGAATTTCAACTGCTACTGTAAGTTAGGTATGAAACAACTGTCAAATCCACAGTACAACATTATTATAGTGCTCTTGATGTTATAGTTGTATGATGTTTAAGTTAGGGAGTAATGTTTGAAGAATAAACAGTCTGGGTTCACAGGACACAATAGTCAGCCTGGGTTCACAGGGCACAATAGTCAGCCTGAGTTCTCAAAGCACAATAGTCAGCCTGAGTTCTCAGGGCACAATAGTCAGCCTGGGTTCTCAGGGCACAATAGTCAGCCTGGGTTCACAGGGCACAATAGTCAGCCTGGGTTCACAGGGCACAATAGTCAGCCTGGGTTCACAGGGCACAATAGTCAGCCTGGGTTCTCAGGGCACAATAGTCAGCCTGGGTTCTCAGGGCACAATAGTCAGCCTGGGTTCTCAGGGCACAATAGTCAGCCTGGGTTCTCAGGGCACAATAGTCAGCCTGGGTTCTCAGGGCACAATAGTCAGCCTGGGTTCTCAGGGCACAATAGTCAGCCTGGGTTCACAGGGCACAATAGTCAGCCTGGGTTCTCAGGGCACAATAGTCAGCCTGGGTTCTCAGGGCACAATAGTCAGCCTGGGTTCTCAGGGCACAATAGTCAGCCTGGGTTCTCAGGGCACTAACTTGACTTAGTCTTGAAGATAAAGACTAAAAGAAAGTTGTAATGTAATGTTACCGAGTCTAAAATTTAAATATTGATATATTTCTAATGTCTAAACCAGTCTTTAAGCTGTCAGGTACTGGTTGCATCACACTTGACTGCGTAACAGGCCATTGTGGCTGTTTAATACAGGTGTATTTGATAAAATAATACCTCAAGCTGGTTGAGGTTTACTAGTAGTAAGAAATATAGACTACTAAGGACAGACAGTTGCTTGATTCGAATGATAGGTAACACTCAGGGTTGACTGTGTATTAAATTGTGATGTTCTGGGTTGTCAACATTCCTGAATTATCTATCCTGAAAAAACAATGATATTTGACTGTTTGATGAAAATATCTGAAGAAAGTAGTTAATTGGTCTACTGTGAAGGATTTCATTCCATACAAACTGAGTTAGATATAGAAACAATGTGGTTGACGGCCTCTTGTTTGTCAGTAATGGTCGGCTGTGTATGATTTTCAGGATTTTTAATTTGGCTCTATTGACACCCCTAAATGTTATAATTACTGGTAAATTTTCCATTCTAAGTAACATATCCTGTACATTGGTACCATTTATTTCATGTAGAAAAATTAATGACTGTGGAACTTGAGTGTCATTGTCACTGTTTTATTGACCTAATTGATTGCAGCTATATATATTCTGTCTGATTGTTTGATTTGTTCAAATGGGTTACATTAAATAATGTATGATGACGTATATAATGGACTGTCGATGCATTGTCAAGTGCTCCGTGTACGGCGTTACTTCAATATGTGTTTAATAGAGATCATAATGTAGAATTAATGGAGATTAATATTTTAAAGTTTACTGGAATCAATAAGTGTTCAATATGAAATGGTTTTCAGTAAAGGTAACTGTTGCTGGTATGTTGTATTATATTTCTGAGTTGACACATTTATTCTAGTTGGTATGTCAATTGGCCTTTTCGATGAGCAGGGCTGGTATTCACAAAGCATCTTAGTAGAAAACTTAGATTTTTCTTAAAAACACGAACATTTCTAAAGTATGTCAGCCTAACATGACAATCAAGATTATTGATTTTTTGCATAGGTTTAAATCATTATGTAGAGAGCTACTATAATCACTAAGAAAACATAGGTTAATCTTCAATTTGTGCATGCACGATATATGCAATACAAATTTTTAACTTTAGTCAAAATATTTAAGTTTTCAACTAAGATGCTTTGTGAATACCAGCCCTGGTTATAGTCTGGTTCCCGTCACAAATATTACAGAACTCCTATATCACAACTACTGTAATATTGAGGACGGGAATCAGACTATAACCTCCACGAAATGGCTTAATAAAAGCTGTTTAAAATATGATACTATAGTTCAATTTTGAACCCTGAGCCATGACCTTTTCGACTAGTCCATTTTGGCGGGTAGACCATAGTTTATTACGTTCAAAGGGCATTATTTAATGATATGATTCTTACAGATATGTCTTTGTTATCGAATTACAGTTTAGTACAGTCGGCAACGTTCAGAATTGCTAACCTAATAATCGCTGGTTCGAATCATCAATTCGCTCATTTTTTAAAATCGTTATTTTATGTTATTTAAATGATGTATAAAAAGGTGTCGATTCAATATATTTTTCATTTTTACTTATTTCGATCGTTTGTGTAAATTTCCGAGCTTACTGACAACCTATATTACGTTGATTAGCCGTCAGAACGTTATATACATGTAACAAATATGGTTTGTCACATAAACTAGTATTACACAACTTTTGCAAGTTATAAGCATTTAAAAACTATAAAATAAAAAAATGTAAAATATATTTTGGTGGGATTCGAACCCTGGTCTGACAAAAGTTATTTTAGAATGTATCGAGCGCTTTATCCTCACGACCAATCCTACACACGAGTGAGCTATTGTGATCATTCTTCGTCCGTCCACCGTGCGTCCGTCAACAATTCATTCAAACGACTTCTCCTCCTAAACCACTTGACCAATTTCAACCAAACTTCACAGGAATGTTCCTTGGGTGGTCCTTTCTAAAAATAGCTAAAAGAATTTTAATCTATAAATAACTCTGGTTTCCATGGCAACCGATAGGAAAATCTGCCGTTGGTTAAATACTGCTAGATAGCCAAGCAGTTGAGGTACTTTGGAATCATACACTGTGTAAATATTGTGTTCTAACTCAACTAAACAAGTGTTTTATATTGTGTAGATAAATTAAACAGAAACAGTTATGTGTTCAGTGACCTTACTTTTGTAATAACGGGTTTCTGAAGAAAGAGGCTTTTGTTTTAATACTGACTGAAAGACTGGTTAAATAAAAAACATATAGTACAGAGAATTTGATGTGATCCTCGACCTTTCATTGGCTTAATATAACAGCTGATATATTGTCTATATTTATAACCCCAGTTGTATGTTAAGCAGGGAGTATCACGAAGATGCTCAAGGTGTAATACAAACACAAATTTAACCGATTGATATTGTATGATTTGCTTTCAAAAATTTATGTATTCAACACAAGAACCTTGTAATATATTTATGTATAAAGGTCTGGATCAGGTAAAATTCTTGTGCTATACATGATATACTTACAACTGACAGTAAAGCACATTATGTCCGGTTCATTACCAGTAATTCACAGAAGCATCTACATAGTGTTTTGGCAAACAATCTAAAGTTTAATTTTGCCAAACACAGTTTGAGCTTCGTGCTGAGTTTATGTACAATCATGATTCAGACATGAACAAGAGGGATGTGTAATCTTTCTTGCTGATTGTAGAATTAGAATTTTATAGTTTACTCTGATATAATTATATTTATAAGAACTTTCACTGATAGGCTCACACCTAGGTGGTTATATAAATATTTATATTCTTGCATTGTCTGGTGTCTATAATCTTATACCTTGTTAATAGACTGAATACTAGTAGGCATTTTATTTTAACAGACAATATTTCCTGGAATTGTTTGTTTATTTGAGTACTGGGTTATCTGTTCTGTAATTTCCTAGAAATAGGTTAACCATCATTCATCAACTTGGAAAAACTGGATTTTGTAATAAAATCTAAATAAAATATTTGAATGAGAGATATCCTGTATGTTTTATCAGAAGTGGGTGTTCACTTTATGTAATATGAATTGGTGTTGAGCCAATTGAGTCATTTTCCTCCTCCCCCCCTCACATGAATCAACTGACTTGTTAAATTATTTGTTTCTAAACTTTCTATTAAGTTATGGCCCTTGAGATACCAAATAGTTTGATTTCTCCAATTAGCTCTGGTTTAACTGTAACCTTTTACAGGTAATATTTTGCTATGGAGGATAAATATTGTGCTGATGGCTGTTTTAAAGTGAATATATTTCTATATTTTCAGAGCTTGAACGTCGAATCAAAGGGAATGACCAGACATACAATGCACAGTTTGAATATGCGGTAATTTACATATTATTTGTTGTTGTTTATTTCACTACTCCAGTATTGTCTTAAACATCCAGACTAGGTACATACCAAATATGGTTGCTCAACCTGCTGAAAACAGGTAAATGTTTAAATCAGGTGACCACTATCACAAGTCATGGTTGATGGACCATTCAGATGGTACATGTACTATGACCCAACATTTGAATGATTTAAGGACAATCATGTTACATTGAGAAATAGCAGTATAGTTAAACTAACCTGGAGACCCTTAAAACCTGGCCTCATTATTGAGTTGGTCTGAATATTGAGGTTGAAAAATGAGCAAACAGATGAAAATGGACTTGAAACTTGTGGTCTTTGGGTGAGATTTCACCGTTTTACTGCATACTTGTAATAATTGAGAATATAAATGCCCCCCCCCCCCCTCCCCCATCTTTGATGAGAGGGTATATTGCTTTGCACATGGTGTCTGTCTGTCGGTCGGTCAATCAGTTAATTGACCAAATATTTTCCATTCCATTACTATTATGTTGACATTATCAATTTATGTGATTTGTTGCAAGTAGAGTAATCCTAATATAGTGAAACTATTACTGAATGTATACATGTATATAATATGGAGATATAATGGAGCTGTCACCATATAAACAATCCTACTTGATCTGTTTGTTTACTGGATGATATTAATACAAGTGTCATCTATGATACAATAATGAAGTGATGTTGGTAGATGCCACAAGAGATTGCATTGTTGCTTCATGCATAAAACATAAGTTAGCCTGTCCAGCTTGTATTGTTGGAAGAGTACACCGGGCACTTCAGTATATGAGTAGATCGCGGTGGGCAGCTTGTATTGTTGGAAGAGTACACCGGGCACTTCAGTATATGAGTAGATCGCGGTGGGCAGCTTGTATTGTTGGAAGAGTACACCGGGCACTTCAGTATATGTCATAATATGAGTAGATTTGGGTGGGCAGCTCACGCTCTTGTGTCATATTGACTTCGGTCATTGTTGTCTCCACATGTGGAGAAGTTGTCAATTGCTTATGTAGAATAGGTTTGTACTGGTTGATAATTATTTCTAGGAAAACTAGTTGGACAGCTAGCTGACATAACATTTGATTAACATCTGTTGAAAAGAAATGGTGTAAATCTAGATAAATTATGGAAAGCTTGTACATTAAGTACAGGGTAACATTGAGTAATGTTTTATCTTATTTCAGAACAATTACATTTGTACATCCAAGTACAGTGTGTTCACTTTCCTACCAAAGAATTTGTTTGAACAATTACAGAGGATTGCCAACGCTTATTTCTTAGTCCTGCTCATCCTCCAGGTAATATTCCTTGTGTTATATCATATGTTTATATTTCACGTACGACAGCCAAACCAGGCTTACATGTTCCCTTTACAGCCTTACCTCCCTGAAGCAGCCAATCAATGATTTACATCAAATATGGCTGAAAGCAGGTGGCTGTTTAATTCCGTTATTTATTTCAATTCAGATTCATTAATATTGACTTCTAAAGACAGGTGGTTGCTCAATGCAGGTGACCGCTAGCACAGGGTTGACTTTATTCAGAAACAGACTGGTTCAGCTACCATCCCTTCAACATACTGGTAGGCATTTAAGCTGTACACTTTGTACAGTACAGTTTGTAAGACAGTTAATGAAACCAGTCTGCTCCATTTGGCATGAAGTTCCAAAGAATGACAATGTGTTTTACATGGTATGATCAACTTGTGCCATAAAATACCCATTGTTGACAGGTCAGTATAGAGTGGCAGATATAAGCTTTATTCCTGGGTACATCATTAACTGGATCTGTTGGGAGAGTTTGTCTGTTGCTGACAGACAGTTGAGTATTGGTTGGTAACCCAGGATTGGAGTAATACTGACATTGCTGATAAATTGGTCTGTGGTTTACATGTTTATAACTGACCAATGATTCTGTAATTGTTTCTGTACCAAAAACTTAAAGAATTTGAAAGGTTTTGCAAATTTTGACCAATTTACTAGTATATATGGTCTAAACAGTAAATTTGTATTTGTGTAAATGTGTTTCATGGCATAGAACTTGTACAGCATCTGTTGATTTTCTACAGCATGTATCAATATAAATAATACAGCATGCCATGGTACATTTATAACCATTTACAGTCAGTGTGTGACATAACCGAAGTCATTAAAAATATTAAAAATGCTACCAGTGTAACTCCCTCGCTTGGTACTTTGACAGCATAAACATTAGTTCCAGGATTGGCTGGCCTTTTCATGCTCCCGAAGATTTTTCAGGAAAGCATATTGTAGCCACTTTGTTTCATATTATTAAAGTTGGTGAGCTGCTCTCCATATAACTGACATACTGTTGATGGGATATCAAACAAAACAAAATGCTTAAGTTATGCAATGTAGGTAATTTATGTCTGTTAATAACCAATCAGTAGCTGTTTATAAATAGTTTTCCTACAAGTTTTGCCAATTTGTGTAACAGGCAACATGAAATTATGTGCAACTATACAATGTTCATGTAAGGAAATTATATTTGACATACCATGGCTATTGTCATACCAATGTGCTTTATATCACTCTGTTTAACTAGTTCACTATGGTAAATAGAGTCTGTCATTGTAAATCGAGGAAAACTGTTGGTCTACGGAAAACCTGTGCTTCCTTGAAAGCAAATGGAGGTTGTTTCACAGTACAATGCTCTTTCATAACTGGCCCGGCTTGTTTCAAATTGTTGCCTTATATCTCGATGGTATTTCAGTTATATTTCATGGCAGTTAATTGACATTTGACACAAGCAACTGAAAAATTTTCCACAAACAACTGGCTTTTTTGCATTCGACTGAGATAGTCTATCGTGCGTTGTTATTTGGTTTATTCCTGCCTAATTGGCCTATGACCTCCAGTCAGTAAGTTTGTGTGATACAAGGAATCCGGGCGCACTGCTCTAGGTCTTTCTGAATAAACTCCTGGAATATTTATGCTGTTATTGTACACTGGAACAAATATTGCAAAGTTGGTCCTTTATATTATAAAACAGCCATTTGATATGTATTGCATAAAAGCATGTTTGTTTCGATTGCTATCTGTCACAGTGTGTTGAGGTGTGTCCTGAGATTCGGTGCTTGGATTGTTTGTTCCAATATAATTATGTATGCAGTTATATAATTAATACAATTTTACTGACATGGAATGTATATGGTTCCTGATTGTATGGTTTGCTGCGTCAGTCCGCATGTTAATGTAATTAACGTACCACATTGTATAAATATCACGTTTGATTGGAGAGAATTGATGAAGTTATCATGTATGCTTTATGTATTCAATAATGTCATGTAACTGTATACAACGTACATTGTATAGTTGTTAAGGCTACACTAGTTCAACTGTTCTATGTTCATGCAACTAATTCTTGATCTATCTATAGCAGCTGACTCAACCAAAATAATTGTAAAATACAGGGGTCCTACAATTCCGGAATAATCCGGAAATCTGAATTTGCTGCACTAAAATAAAAGTAGTACTATGAAAAAATTCAAAATATTAACAAATTTGTATGAACAAAGTTATGGTCATTTGAAGTTTTTATGCCCCCGTATCGATAGATCGGGAGGCATATAGTGATTCACCTGTCCGTCCGTCCGTCAGTCCGTCCGTTCGTTCGTCCGTCCGTCCGTCCTGGTTAACCCAAATTGACCGTTTCTTCTAGCATCATTATGGCTTGCTACAAAGCTTCCAAACTTGCATGGATGTTGTATATGAACACTCTCCACACACCTGTATCACCTGACCCCATTTTGACCTTCACCTTGACCTAATTTTGGACTTAGACTTATTTATGGACAAGGCTTCCACAGGGGGCATAAGCGTTTATTGAACGCAGTCTTGTTAAAGTTGAATTTAACAATAGAACAATGTTTGATACAGAGTATTGATGTAGGGATGTGTGCTAATACAATAGCTCTCGAAACAGACTTGCATCTAATTTTCAGGATTGGGTATTATGCCTGAGTAGGACCCCTGAAAATATAAATGTCTAGTGGATACTACAGTCAGTATTGTTCAGACAGTATTATTGTGTTCAATGTCGAGGTTAACTCTGTATTTTATGTGTTTTATGCATGCCCTATACATGTAGTAGCCTATAAATACATGCCTATATAGTTATAGAAGACTAAAACATGTTTGTTTTCTGTGATATGTTCAATAAAGGTTGCGATGATAGTTTATATGATGGTTTCTCTTTTGTAAATTTTATTTTTTACCTTTATCCATAGGTCTTTGATGCGATTTTAGGGTCTGGAAATTCTTTACTCTAATTCACTTGTGTGATATTTTTTCCGGACTCTAAAATCACATAGAGGGCATGTGCCTCTATCCACCTGTCTCTGTGGACAAGATGTCTCCATTCAATACTGTTTGCATACAATATGACAGAGAACAGGCATGTTTGAGGCTGAATTATGAACATGATGTTATTACCATGATTGTTTTTGCATTTTTGATGCGTTTTATACAGTTTGTTTATCCCTGACAGCTTATACCCGCGATTACATCTCTACCATTCTACACGACACTCGTACCACTGGTGCTCGTGCTTGGTATAACATGTGTCAAGGATGGAATTGATGATTATGTAAGTTTACCCCACCCACCATCACTGGGGATGAAGCTCGCTGGATGCTGTGTGCTGTTCTCTGCTAGCCACCTGACTCCCTAATATAATCTTTTTGTTTTATTTTATACACAATAACTTTGATCAGAGCAAATGTTTCCATATATAATCTGTTGTATACTAAGTTTATTTTCTCTTCCCAGTTTGAACTCTTATTAACATCTTGCATTATTTTGGATAAATGTCATTAAACAAACAAAGTCTTTGATTAAGCGGTTTATTCTTATTTTGAGCGAAATTTTACTTAAAATACTTTGATGAATGGGCAATTTGTATTTTGAAAAAATATGTCTTTGTTAATCTTTAAAGTTTGTCTATAAAATATTTACCAATAAAATTACCATAAACTTTCCAAGATGGAGAGACATACAAAGTTTGTTTATGAAATTATTTACCAAACAAAAATTACTGTAAACTTCCAAGATGTGGAGACATGCTCTGGTTAGGTTATTTTTGCACTATAGATTAGAACATGTAAGATGTAATGCAAAGCTGTACTAGCTCGCTATTTGCCGTGTACTCATGTATCACAACTTGATAGTTGACTCACTTTCAAACAATTACTAGCATCATGGAATCAAGCTAAGATATTCACATTTGCAATAAGCATGGTACGGAGAATTTGGAGCGATCATTGACAGCTGATATAATGTCTTTATTTATAACCCTGGTTGTATGTTTCCATAAGCCGGAGTATCATGAAGATGTCCAGGTGTAATACAAACAAAAATCTAATGGATTGATATTGCAAGATTTGCTCACAGTAATATTTTCATAAAGGTCAGGATCATGTCAAAGTCTCAGTACTGTACCATTACTTAAAAGGGGTAAAGCATAATGATAGGGTACCGGGAATTTGTTTGAAAGTCTGTCAAGTTATATTAACTTGTACTTGTCCTTTGTTACAATGTAATCCATCTCATTATACAGCATCTATAAGCAGAAAATGTTGCCGATTTTAGACTTATATTCTTGAAAAAATCTTACATTTGTTAAAGTTTGAAATCCTGGCTTATGTGGGTTTGAATCTCTAACATGACCCTATCCACATTCTACAGTATGTTTCACATCACACAGTTTACCTTATCCACATTCTACAGTATGTTTCACATCACACACTTTATTGACTAATGATCCATAAAGAAAATCCTACTTAAAAGATTAAAACAATTAGGTTGTTAACCTACTTAAAGACCAGTATTTAAACTACAAACATATACAGTATAGGTCTAATTAAATAGGCATAATTTTCTGCTATAAATGAATAACATGTCAATTTTCACCGTTCTTCTTTGGTTCTTTTTTTTCAGTTTCAGTTGTTAGTCTCGCTTCAGTGAATGTATCACAATAATAAATTGACTTTATTAATGTTAGTATGTATATAAACATCTTAGAATTAAAGGATGCTGTGGTTTCTTTTTGCTCAAATTTTAATGTAACCAAAATCTGACATTATTTATCAGAGGCGGTATTCAGTATTGATCTTACTTGACTTAAGGATAAGGACAACCAATCAGATCACACCATATTAAACTCTTGGTCAGTAACAGGCGATATGATTGGCTCTCCTTATTCTCCAATTAAATCTTAAGAAAATTCAATTTTATTATGCAGTTTTATTCATCACTTTGGCTACCTGTATTGTTGGTATACACTTCACTGACACAAGATATTACATCAATACAATTATCATCTTACCTATAACTCACATCATTCTGTTCAATCATTGTCTAACTGGTACTGTAAAATTATTACAATTTGACAAGGATAAACTTCTGTGGATTTTATTGATCAATCTCTTTATTTCGAAAATTAAAATCTGTGAGTTTCCAAACACTTGAAGTTGTGTTTATCCGAGCGGTACGCTTTATGTCAACAAATTAGAATGATTTTACAGTATGTTACTATTCTGTTTCTGGCTTAATTTAGTTGTATTATTTGCTACTGTGTGTAACTTATACCACATAATCACATATATACACATCCATTACTTGCCAGCTTACATGTTTATATCTACTGCCAGCAACAACAGTGACAAAAACAACAAAAGTCGAGCAAAGCCTTTATTTGCCAGTCAGGTTTCTGCTAAAATATGGCAGGCATATGTGTGCCTCCACCTGGATTATTAACATTGATAATAACAACAACAGCAGCAACAACAGCAACAACAGTCAAGCACATAAAACGTGACCATCATATTAAAGCCATACATTTTGTGTCCTGGGTAACAAGAAAAACATGTTTAGTGATGAAGACATTTCCATCCTTCTGTTATGTATACAAAACACTCAGCTTAACCCCTTCAAGTACTAACATATGACCACAAAATATCACATCTCCATACTAGTAACAGTAACGCTGCTTACATATTGAACTGTGTAGGTCACAGTCTTGGGTCTAACCTGGTAAAAATTTGGAGACCAGTCTCGAAGTTAACAAAGCCTCTGATTGGTCAGTTTTGAACTTGTATCTTAAATTGACCAATCAATGACAATTATTGGGCTGTTGCTGTTGTGAGACTGGTCTTCAAATTTGGGTCTAACCTGGTAAAAGTTTGAAGACCAGTCTCAATGTTAACAGACCCTCTGATTGGTTGTTTCTGAACTCATTGAATAATCAATGACAATTGGCTGTAACTGTTGTGAAACTGGTCTTCAAATTTTGAAACTAAAATCTGAAGGTTTGCTCTCTTTTCCGACAGCTAATTCCCGCGATATCCTCCTTGACTCCTCTAACAACACTTATACCCCTGGTTGCGGTCATGAGTTTCTCAGCATTTAAAGATGCTCACGATGATTACGTAAGTTGTTACATATTGAAGATCTGGTGAGAACATTCTTACACGAGTTTTACACCAAATCTTTGATATATTTTATGATTATATTTCTGAAGAAAGTGATGTCATATATTCATTCAATTCATTAATTTAAGAGATCGCAATTTGCATTATAATCCAAGCAGATTCTCACATGGACAAAAAGTTACCAGATCGGCATATTCGGTGAGACGCTCAGTGGGCAATTGAGTGACTTTCACATGGTTCTAAAAGTGTGCAGTTGGACAAGCAGGCTCCAAAAGTACATAAGATAATATATATGGTAATGTCATGGAACTTCATAGGAATGTGTATATACAAATAAAGTTGTGCTCCATGTGGTTGATTTTCGCTGAAGCTGAGTTATTGCAGAGTTATGACCCTTGTTTAAAAAACCTGTCGTTTGTGGTTTTTCCGCGTACATCGTCAATGTCTTGGATTCATTCTGACATTAATAACCAGTAATTCATATAGGGTGATATATCTTAGTATGCTCAAAATTCGATTCATAGTATATTTAAAATTCAATATTTCTTTGGTAGACATTTATGGTATTTTAATCCCTTAATACAGTTATAACAATGGGCAATATTTGATTTGATTTGAAAGTATTCAAGTGTCACGTTTCATTATTTCCAGTTTCTATATTAACTTCCTAGTATACAATAACAATTATACTTACTCACACTCTCATTAAATTCAGAACCGAACATTTGCTACATTCCTTTAAGCTGTTAGAGATCTGACTTCACTCTGTAAGAGATCATGTTCAAATGACCTCTCTGGCACACAATGAAGTTAACTAGTTGCCTCAGTAGACTTTTACCAAACTCTCAGATTTGTGATAAAAGTGATTTGATTGGATGACGTTTAGTTCACATCAACTCATACAGAGTGTTGTCAGATCCTTTATCAGCGTAAAGTAGTGCAGCGTGATAAGGGTCTGATTTTAATGAGATTGACTTCCTCAAACATTGTATAGATTTCAATCTCCCATCTGTTGCTTCTATATATATACATGTACAATGTAGCTTCATAATATATTTCCAATATTTAAACAAACATTTATACCTCTTGTACCTACAACATATGTTTGTTATCAATTGATACCGATAATTTGTTGTGACTATAATGCTAGGAAATTCTATAAACAACACAGTGTGTGTCCTACAGTTGGCATCTAAGAAACTCTAATTTCTCTGAATTTCATATTTTGTACCAAATTATTGTTTTCTGCCTAATTCATTAAGTTAGCATTTTTGCTGTAACGTTCGGATAGAATTTGAAAAATTATTTGAAATGTTCAACCAATGAAATAAAACATACCGGTAAATGTCACATGACCATGAGATTAATATGCATATTAATGGCCAGACATATTAATGCACATCATGGCAGGTATATGATACACTCACTGCAATTAATTATTTATTTTATTTCATACTGTCTGCTCGGCTGATTGGTAAACTTTGTGATTTTATTTAATCCGACAAGAAATTGATTTATAATCAGCAAATAGACTCAGTAATTCTAACAAACAAGTCAAGTTTTGAATGCTCATTAGTTAATGTTATTTCACTACATGGCTGTTGTACATGTTATTAGTGTTTCATTTTTTCGTTTCTGTACACTTTATGTTCGTTTATTGCACTTCAATTTTGTTTTTTTTAATTAAAGGCATTTTGTATGATGTACTGTAAGTTTTGACATTTCTACAATGAAATTAATCTCGGTGTAAAGTTTTGTTCAAGTAATACATTAATGACTTTCCCTGGAATATAGGCTTATATTTATTACGACCCTTTAATGTTGGCTTATAATAAATCATCTTGCTGTTTGAGTCTCATGTTACTCAATGTCAGCCCAAAATCACATTATTCATGTATGTTTGCTAGGTCCTTATCTTTATCTGCTTAGAGACTGTTTTTGAAAAAAAAACATGGACCATTAATTAGTAGACATAAAATTGTTCTTCAGTTTATGTCTGCTATATCAGACTACATCGTACATGTCTTCTCGCATGATGACCTCAACATAAGAATTAAAAAGCTTAAAATCATCTATGGAGATTAGCTTTACAGTGCAACTACCAATGTTTTACCAAACCACACTGTGTGGGAGGAGAGGTTCACACTGGGGTTTTTAAAAAGCTTTAAAACATCATACCAGGATCTATGTCACCTGAAACCTGTGACTGAGAGTTCCCTGGGCAGGGGTTTTCCTCCTGTATACATTATGTTAAAAACATTGTCATGTAGGGATGACCAAAATATTGCAATTAAATTTGGATAGCTCCTACTTTGTGGTTGATGGCCTCATCTAGCCTGTTGACTTCCCAATCTGATGAGAATCAGGTAGCCGATCTACCACCTACCTTGCTGGGTCAATCCACCCCCACCTAGTGTTAAAGACTACTGCCCACCTGTCTCTCCAGGTCAATTTCTCCCCACCCGGTGTGGGACACTACCATCGTCCTCCCTCTCTGGGTCAATCCCTTCCCCCCTCCACCCAGTGGGAAACATTGATAGTTGCCTTATATGAACCAATACATTGTTGCTTTACAATCTGTTTGTTAAACCTGTTTATTGAACCTGCTATATAAGATGATGATACATATGTAACAGTGTTGTAATGTATCACCCATGTAGAAACGACATAGAAGTGATGATCAGGTCAATAACCGTACATCCATGGTATTACGAGATGGTAAAATGGTGGAAGAACAATGGCAGAAAGTTGTTGTCGGCGATATTATACGAATGGAAAATAATACCTTTGTTGCGGTATGTTCATTTTTGTTGTGTTTGACTATATATTAGTTAAGATAAATACAGCATAAAAGACCGCCTGTGAAAAGCCTACTATAACAAAATCTGTCTGCAAAGACCACTAATTATTTTCTCCGATCAGACCATTTTCAGTGATATTTTACCTGTTAAGAGACCACCTGTCAACACAGGCCCTTTTTCTGTCCTCATATAAGTGACCTGTATAGAAGATGAAATATCCGACCAACCATCTCTTTTCTAATACTATAAAATCATTATTTTTCGAGGGAGTTTAATTTTTGTTGATTTCATTGTTGAACTCGACCATGAAATCTAATCCCCACGATTACTTGACCCCTCAAATTCAGACATGGTTATAACCTTTTATGTTCCGTAATCCACGAATTTACTATCCCACGAAAAGGCATGTTTTTCAAAATCCACAAAATTTAATACCCTCCAAAATGTGTCATTTTACTGTTCAACAAAAACATTTTTTCATAACAAATGAGATGTGGCTTGAGCATGTGCTGTCAATTACAAAAATGTATAGTGTTGGTCAGCTAACAAAAAAATTATCATGAATTATTTTGATTTTGTCTGAATTTATTGAGGTGCCACTACTTGTCCATTGATAGAAAAAAAACCTTCTAACAGCATTCTGGCTGATACGTGTCATGTTCTTATTTCATTATGTCTATAGTGTGTATACGTTAGTTCTGGACTGGTGCAATGATTTTAATATCCCACATATTGTATGGTGTATCAATACATGTTTCATATCCCACATATTGTATGGTGTATCAATCCATGTTTCATATCCCACATATTGTATGGTGTATCAATCCATGTTTCATATCCCACATATTGTATGGTGTATCAATACATGTTTCATATCCCACATATTGTATGGTGTATCAATCCATGTTTCATATCCCACATATTGTATGGTGTATCAATCCATGTTTCATATCCCACATATTGTATGGTGTATCAATACATGTTTCATATCCCACATATTGTATGGTGTATCTATCCATGTTTCATATCCCACATATTGTATGGTGTATCAATACATGTTTCATATCCCACATATTGTATGGTGTATCAATCCATGTTTCATATCCCACATATTGTATGGTGTATCAATACATGTTTCATATCCCACATATTGTATGGTGTATCAATCCATGTTTCATATCCCACATATTGTATGGTGTATCAATACATGTTTCATATCCCACATATTGTATGGTGTATCAATCCATGTTTCATATCCCACATATTGTATGGTGTATCAATCCATGTTTCATATCCCACATATTGTATGGTGTATCAATACATGTTTCATATCCCACATATTGTATGGTGTATCAATCCATGTTTCATATCCCACATATTGTATGGTGTATCAATACATGTTTCATATCCCACATATTGTATGGTGTATCAATCCATGTTTCATATCCCACATATTGTATGGTGTATCAATCCATGTTTCATATCCCACATATTGTATGGTGTATCAATACATGTTTCATATCCCACATATTGTATGGTGTATCAATACATGTTTCATATCCCACATATTGTATGGTGTATCAATACATGTTTCATATCCCACATATTGTATGGTGTATCAATACATGTTTCATATCCCACATATTGTATGGTGTATCAATCCATGTTTCATATCCCACATATTGTATGGTGTATCAATACATGTTTCATATCCCACATATTGTATGGTGTATCAATCCATGTTTCATATCCCACATATTGTATGGTGTATCAATACATGTTTCATATCCCACATATTGTATGGTGTATCAATCCATGTTTCATATCCCACATATTGTATGGTGTATCAATACATGTTTCATATCCCACATATTGTATGGTGTATCAATACATGTTTCATATCCCACATATTGTATGGTGTATCAATACATGTTTCATATCCCACATATTGTATGGTGTATCAATACATGTTTCATATCCCACATATTGTATGGTGTATCAATCCATGTTTCAGGCTGACTTACTGCTACTATCAACAAGTGAACCCAACAGTTTGTGTTATATAGAGACGGCCGAACTTGATGGGTTAGTATATATTCTCCGTCAGTGCAGAGTTGCTGCCCTTAAACTTCTACCATACTAGTATATGAAACATTCAGTATTGCGGAGGTAGCAATTACATTCAGTGAGAACTCACATGTAATGTAAATCAACACTAAATGTTTGTATTTCGGGTTAGATCCGTTAACATGCTATTGCAGATGAGTACCCAGGTTTTAAAGTCTGGAATCCTGTGGAGGTATACTTACGTTCCATATGAAAAAATGACTGAAAGATAGTATTTCAATGGTCAAGTGTTGTACATAGATCTTCATGTTCGAGATTAGGTAGTTATAGTGATGGTGTAACTGAGGGATACTGGTTTAGTCATTTCATTGCTTGCAGGGAAGATAAAGCATTTTTGCCCAGTGATACAATAAAAATCTTTATTCTTATACATTTATTTTAATTAACTTTAAAATTCTGTTGAGACACTACATAAAGTATGTATGTACTTTTAGTGAGACCAACTTGAAAGTACGTCAGGCGATACCAGAGACGGCAGAGATGGGTACAGATATGGACCAGCTTGGTAGATTTGATGGTATGTTATCACAATGAATTTTACCTCACGCCCAGTAATTTCCAAACTAATGATGATTGTTTTTAGCCAGGTTTGCACATCAAAAAGCTGGTTTAAGGTTATATAGATGGCAAATTGACAATTATATGTTAAATAATGTCTGCTGACCTTGACCTTGATTTTCCAAAGTATGTTACCATTGATGACATTACCAGTTAAAGTTTGCAACTCAGAAGCACTTTCTATAATGTAACTTATCAATTTCAACAACAAATCTACAATCTATTTGCAATAAATCGTAATGCAGAAATTCGTATTGGCGGCTAAATACAAATATTTACGTCCATCCCGAAAATATAACTCTTTGTACATATAAAAAAAGTTGAAAATTCAAAATGCAAAAATACGAATAAATGCGAAAGTTCAAATATATATCTTAGTCCCTAGATTAACTTAACGTAAACTACTCACAGTTTAGCTTGTTTTTCAGTGTGGCCAATGTAAAGTTTGAATTGTCCTGCAATAGGATTTTTACTTTTGCAAAGAGTAAAATACTAGATTTTACTCATGAAAACTTTTTGATTGTGTTATTTTGATGCATTTATCAGGTGAGATTGTGTGTGAACCTCCCAATAACAGATTACCAAAGTTTGAAGGTAAAGTTACCTGGAAAGGAGAAACGCATTCACTGGACAACGACAAGATACTGTTACGTGGTTGTGTTCTCAGAAATACACAATGGTGCTATGGTCTGGTCATATTTTCTGGTCACGAATCTAAACTAATGATGAACTGTGGAAAGTCAGTGTTTAAAAGAACAAACATCGATAGACTGATGAATGATTTAATTATTGGTGTAAGTATATGTATATGTTTCATATTTTGGCATATATTTCTTCAGAAAAAGATCAGCTAATTAAGTTATACTGTAAAGTCATTACTTTTTATTATGGGGTTAAATTTTTGTTGATTTCGTGGTTGAATTTTACCATGGAATTTAAAGGTGCTGCCTCACAGATTGGGCTAAAAAATTTGTATGAATTTGTAATTTTCCTACCTAACAAAGTATTTATGTAATAGAAAGCCACTGACGGTTGCTTAATAAACGATTTACAAAAATCCACGAATGTGATTTTACAGTATCTAAAGTAAGGGATAACGTAAAATTAATTTTTTAAAGACTTCACCGTAAACACAATTTTTGCGTCTGTATTCCTATATAAACTAGCGGTGTAGCAATTTAGAAATTTATGTATAGCAAGAATTAATAGTATGCATGAGCCAAATTATAACACACAATATTGTGGTGTTTCACTATGTGCAGATATCGAGGGTCATTTTGATAATTGTATTCTAGATTTCATCATTTTATAACCAAAATGTCTGTCATTTGAAGAAATTTGAAGACCCTTCATTTCTCCACTTGAGATTCAAAATGTGGCTTTCTGGAAAGCTAACAGCAAGAAATACCGAACTCCACATTGTAACATATCAGGTGTTTTCACTTGACTCTTGAATTTATACCTTTTATACTTATGCCATCTCTACTAAGTTAAAAGTGTAGGATACCTGCTCTGAGTGTAGTTGATCAAAAGTTTGAATCCCAGTAGGGGTCAGTTCTAATATGGTGAGACTGTAAGCGACTTGAATGTTTCATAATAAAGGTTACAGTTTGCCTACAGGCATGATGCCGGACATTAAAGAACTAGAAGCCAGGAAGTTAATGTGCATAGAATGTAGGCGTGTCTTTAATTGACTTCCTCGAATAGGATGACACTATCATAAACACTCTACTTGACACTATAGCTACACAGCTGATTTCTATCTTGTTTTCAGATATTTATATTCCTGCTAAGTATGTGCCTGATCTGTACGATAGCCTGTGGTATATGGGAGAGTTTGTTCACAGGAAATGACTTCCAGATTTATCTCCCTTGGGAAACCTTTATACCAGGAACCAGCCTAGGAACAAAAAATGGAGAAGTCGGTGAAGGGGCCACTGTTATATCACTGCTTGTGTTCTTCTCATATATAATTGTCCTTAACACAGTTGTGCCTATATCACTTTATGTCAGGTACGTAATTATAGCTGTACTTTGGTGGTATTACTTATGTCTCTCATGAAGAGATTTAATGATTTTGTGATGTATGGATGTCACAAAGTTTGTTAGCGGTTGTTCTCCTTAACCATTGCTCAGATATTTCTAATGAACTTCATATGAAGCATGTGGGAGATTTGTTTCAAAAGCTCTTCTTAGTTCTAGTTTGTATCATAATTTTTTGGTTTGGCATTATTGTAGCTGACAAAATTGTTGTAGTTCATTTATTACTGAAATAATATTAAAAATGCATAACTCATTACCAAACAAGATAGTAAGACAAGTGCGACCTTTCTGGTCAGTGGATTCCAAAAACATGTACATATAATATCAATTTATCTTAATAATATCTGTTTTGATGTTTTAATATGTTGTTTTCAGTGTTGAGATCATTCGAATGGGGAATAGTTTATTGATTAACTGGGACAGTAGAATGTATTATGAACCAAAAGATGACCCAGCGAGAGCACGAACCACAGCTCTTAATGAGGAACTTGGTCAGATTGAATATATATTCTCTGATAAAACTGGAACGCTAACACAGGTAACTATTGCAACAATACTTTAATATTTTGTCTATTGGTCACAAACCACTAAATAAAATTGTTCTTTAGCTCAATGTAAAGTGACAATTGTCAGCCCCAGATTATATCATGTTAAAGTCTATGGCCAGTTCACTGACCTATATCATTGAAAAGCAGTATGTTTCAGCTGCAAAAAAACAGGGGGTCATGTTTAATATAAGAAAGATTTTGTTTGTCAGCGGTAGACAAATTTTTACAGACGCTTGGACCGATCCAATGTGGGTTTTACCCTAGTCTACTTTCGCTTTGTCAAATATGCCAAAATATTCAAGATGAAACACATTCACTCATTCAACTACATGTATACAATACCTTTAAACTCAATAAGATGATTCTAGTTCCATTTTGTCAAGGAATATCACCATTTCCAGGCAAACAGAAGTTTCTGTTAGGACTATTTGAGTGTATCCGATTTTGGTCCGTGTATGCATTTAGTGGTTTATAACCTATTTCATTGTCTGACCTGGGGTGGTATTCACAAAGCATCTTAAGTGAAAACTTAAATATTTTCACTTAAGTTAAAGATTTGCGCAGCTTATATATCCCGCAATTTGAAAAATATTCCATGTTTTCTTAGTGATTATAGTAGCAGTTTACATAATGCTTCGAAACTATGTAAAATACTAATCATCTTGATTTTCTTGCATAGCTGATACAATTTAGAAAATTTTAAGATTTTAAGAAATTTCTAAGTTTCCTGCTAAGATGCTTTGTGAATACCACCCCAGATTTATAAACATTTCAGAACACATGACAAGGGTATGAATTGATCATAGAAGAAATTGCTTGTTTGATGTATTTAACATGTATGTTTCAAAAGAGACTCACAGGGAACTCTGAGCATGCCCAACTGTGATGCCTTTATAAATGAAGTTTTTATTGTTATTATTAAATAATACATGTAGTTCAAAGATATTCCACCAAAGAAATAGATTCTATTGAATCTATCCATGAAATAATAAGCTTTACCCTACCTATATTGTCATATAATACATGTACCATCATTGTTTTAGAACATCATGGAATTTAAGAAAGCTTCAGTGAATGGGAAATCGTATGGTGATTGTTATGATGCTTCAGGAAATATGATAGAAAATCCAGAGGTATGTCTTCCTGTCCGGCATCCAACATGTCGTTAGTTAAAATCTTTTGTTATTTAAGCTTTAACGCCGTTTCTCCACAATTTTTCGATTATATTGCGGTTGATTCACCCTACCAGTTTTACTGGACTGTATCCTAACCAGTTCTTACTTACCCTTCCACAATGAATCAGCAATTTCTCCACATGTGGAGGACAATGAATCAGCAATTTCTCCACATGTGGAGGAAAATCAATATTGTTGTCAAATTTAGATATACAACCAACTATCTCAGTGACATTGATCATAGTCAGTGAACATTACTTGATGTGTATTCTACACACCTGTATATGAAGTGGAGTCACTTATTACCTGTATGAGAATAAAAGTTTCTCTAAATTATACCATTCATTAAAACAAGTATTGCTGTTTTCTTAATGAATGGCAATCTTCCAGAATTTTTAATTTCTTAGAAATCAATGTGATAATGTTTCTGCAGTAATACTATGTAATCACAACTACTGTAAAATCATATATATTTTCTCGAGGAATTAATTTATTCATGAATTCGATAAGTTTGCAAAGTATTATACTCGTAAACTATAACAGTGACATTAAATTACAGATGGTAGTTCAGTCTGAAGTGTAAAAATCATGAACATTTAACCTAGAAAACTACAGAACATCAAATTCGCAAAATTTTGACCTCATGAAAACATATGACTGTACAGTATAAAATGCATCCTAATGATGGCATTGATTGTTTTGTTCAATGATTTATATCTTGGTTTTAGGTTACAAGAAAATTGGATTTTTCCTGGAACAAGTTTGCGGAAGGAAATTTTGAATTTTATGATAATAGAGTCGTTGATCAGATCAAGAACAATGATAAATATCAACATGATTTCTTCAAACTGTTAGCACTATGTCACACTGTAATGCCAGAGGAAAAAGAAGGTATAGTTATAAATATCAACATGATTTCTTCAAACTGTTAGCACTATGTCACACTGTGATGCCAGAGGAAAAAGAAGGTATAGTTATAAATATCAACATGATTTCTTCAAACTGTTAGCACTATGTCACACTGTGATGCCAAAGGGAAAAGAAGGTATAGTTATAAATATCAACATGATTTCTTCAAACTGTTAGCACTATGTCACACTGTAATGCCAGAGGAAAAAGAAGGTATAGTTATAAATATCAACATGATTTCTTCAAACTGTTAGCACTATGTCACACTGTGATGCCAGAGGAAAAAAGAAGTTATAGTTTGTATTGTATAACATCCTTATTATGGTGAACCTGGGCTGGTATTCACAAAGCATCTTAAGGGAAAACTTTAATATCATGACTAAAGTTAAAACATTGAGCTGCACATGGCCCACGAAACGAGGGTTTACCCATGTTTTCTTCGTGATTATTGTAGCTCTTTACATATTGCTTCTTAACCATGCAAAAGTTGATAATCTTGATTTTCCTGTTTAGGTGATACAATTTGAAGATTGTAAGAAAATTCTAAGTTTTCCCTTAACATGCTTTGTAAATACCACCATTTGCATTCAAGGTAGAATATCGTAACAAACGAAAATGAGTAGAAATCAATATGGCCACCTTAAGTTTGTCTAACGATGTGTATGTTTTGGCTCATGTAAAGCTTCCCAGAATGCACTGCTGGTTATTTGATAGGTGAATTTGGTCATTGGGTGGTAGTCAATATTGTTTGTGTTACATGTTAAAATTGTTTCTCCAAAAGTATTTAAGATACGGTCATGAAACTTAGTAGGAATGTTAAACAGCATGTGTAGTTGTTCTTTTGGACTTTTCTGGAATTAAGCAAATTAGTTGTAAATAATCTCAGTTTTATAAAAAAGCAATATGGAATTATCTGATAGTAATTTATGGGTCGTTTTCTCAGTACCAACTTACAAAAATGCCTGAGATATTGTCTGGCTCCTATAGTGTGAAGGTGATTGGTTGGATAGATGATATGTTTGTTCTATCACTATGACAGTATAACTGTGACTGTTACTTGTGTGACATAAGCTGACTTGTCAAGTTGTCCTACCTATGTATGTTACAGGAAAGTTAGAGTATCAAGCACAATCACCAGATGAGGGAGCTTTAGTCTCAGCTGCAAGAAACTTCGGATTTGTATTCAAGGTAAGTTAATTATGCCGATTGTTTGATCCATTACTCGGTGTGTGAAATATAGGGGAAAAGCAGAGTTGGATTAAGCACCTTGTAGGGAAAATGCTTGGGGTTTTGTTGTGTCGTATGGGAATATAAAAAAACACCGACCCGCTAAAGACTGAGTTGCATGGAGTTTAATTGTGCAGAATCATTTAGCCACCTTTTACAATGCATGCAGGGGTCCAGTGATAGTTGTCAGTCTTGAATTTACTCAGAAATAAACTTTCTTATCAAGGTTTGAATACCTGGTAGGTCGTGTTATAAATTAATATTATTTAAAATCAGATCTAGTTATCTGTTGATGCACGTTAGAGCTATATAGTAAACATGTTTACAATAAAATAATGGAACACTTAATATCATGTCAAATAAATGTTTGAGGTGTGTATTCTAGTGTTTATAATTTCCTACATTAATCTGTGTATATTTCCTATGACAGTCAAGAACTCCAAACACAATCACCATAGAGATATTAGGACAGGAAGAAGTCTATGATCTACTCGCTATATTGGACTTTGACAATGTGCGCAAACGCATGTCGGTAAGTTATATCATTCATTGGTTTACATGATTGGTTTTAGAAGATTCTCTTCCATACAAAGATTAATAATTTGCATTTGTTCTTGTCTGATTATTATCTTCCCCTCTAAAGATGTGAGGAGATAATGCTGGTCGGTCAGTGGAGGAAATGGTATCCAATCGATAAGTGAAGAACAGTTGGGCCTAGGAACTTCAAACTTTGTGGGGGTTTGTTGTCTTTAATAGATAACCCCTATTGATTTCAGGTCAAGGTTATTGTGACCTTTAACATAAAATAACCTGAGAAGGTTGGGCCTAGGACCTTTAAACTTTTTAGGGAGGTTGATCAAAGGTCCAGGTTGTCGCAACCTTTAGCATTAACGACTATTTGGCTACCATGGGACATGTTTCGCATCTCTTGATTACATTTCTTGTTACACATATCTGTTAACTACAATTGTTATATTTGAATATATTGGTATTGTATGAATGATGTATATTGTAGGTAATTGTACGACGTAATGGTAAGATACAGTTATGGTGTAAAGGTGCTGATTCTGTGATATATGAACGACTCGACAAATCTAGTAGCCAACTTCAGGAACTCACCACACATCATCTAAATGTAAGTAAACATGTACAGATATATCAGTATTTTCTTTGCCATTATGTACTATTTATGAGGTAAAGATGTAATTATTGAATCTGAGTGCCACACTCAGCACTCAGACTGATAAATTACAATTATTGCTTACAAATACACTAAAGTACACAAGGAAGTAAGCCAGAAATAATATTTAGTACCAATGTAACATTATTATAACTTCTTGCTCTCAAAATATGTCCCGATGTGAACCTCAAAAGAGTGAATTTCAATATCAGAGTGTTGAGTGCTGAGTGTAAGTATTTGTTGTAATTCTGGGCTCTGATAGAGGTGCCAACATGCATGTATGGATTCAAGGGTTATGGATTGAAGATTGGAGAACTATTGGTGATAATGATGTTAATGTGCTGATTTTACTTTGTAGGAATTTGCCCAGGAAGGTTTACGGACACTTTGTTTAGCAGTCAAGGATATAAGTGACAGTAACTATGCAATATGGGCAGCGAAGTACAAGAAGGCAAGGTAACATTGGTTTGTTTTCCATAGCAACCGTTTATCCATGGCAACCATTTACCCATAGCAACTTTTGACCCATAGCATCTTTATTTAGAATTTTTAGCAAGAACAAGTCAAAATCTTGAAAAGACTTGATACCGAAACATTGATAGTATAAATAAATAATTTTACCGTGATATACCGTTTATTTAATCATGCTACAAATCAATATGTTTACATGGAGGAAAAACCAGACAGTGTTAAAATATTGATTATACCAGAAATTTAAGTACAAAGCAAGTTCAGCATCTGCAAAATATGTAATACATTTAGATGGTAGATGAATACATGATGTACATGAATTATTGTCGATGGTAGCGATTATTGTATCATATCAGTTTTATAGTGTTCAGTGAATCATCATATATTGTAAACATACATGACTTTCAAGTAGTCGCAGTGGTTAGTAGCCTATGTTGTAACACAGCAATCTAGGTTATATTCCCAGCTTTCACATGTCATACTCTCCCAGTATGGAAGGGTAAGTTAGTACATGTACTGGTTAGTACAGTCCAGGAAAACTGGTTAGGTAAATCAGCTGTCTGATAAAACAGAAAAAAATGAGAAACAGCCTTAAACTTGAATTAACATATTTGGTTGCAGCATCGCTATGGAGAACAGAGAGGATAAGATGGATGCATGTTATGAGGAAATAGAACAGAACATGACGTTACTGGGGGCGACAGCTATAGAAGATAAACTACAAGATGGTGTCCCTGATGCTATAGCTAATCTAGCGTTAGCTGGTATCAAGATTTGGGTTTTAACCGGGGATAAACAAGGTATGTTTCACATGCTATAGCTAATCTAGCGTTAGCTGGTATCAAGATTTGGGTTTTAACCGGGGATAAACAAGGTATGTTTCACATGCTATAGCTAATCTAGCGTTAGCTGGTATCAAGATTTGGGTTTTAACCGGGGATAAACAAGGTATGTTTCACATGCTATAGCTAATCTAGCGTTAGCTGGTATCAAGTTTTGGGTTTTAACCGGGGATAAACAAGGTATGTTTCACATGCTATAGCTAATCTAGCGTTAGCTGGTATCAAAATTTTAACCGTGGATAAACAAGGTATGTTTCACATATTACTATAGCTAATCTAGATTTAGCTGGTATCAAGTTTTGGGTTTTAACCGGGGATAAACAAGGTATGTTTCCCATACTATAGCAAATCTAGCGTTAGCTGGTATCAAGATTTGGGTTTTAACCGGGGATAAACAAGGTATGTTTCACATGCTATAGCTAATCCAGCGTTAGCTGGTATCAAGATTTGGGTTTTAACCAGGGATAAACAAGGTATGTTTCACATGCTATAGCTAATCTAGCGTTAGCTGGTATCAAAATTTTAACCGTGGATAAACAAGGTATGTTTCACATATTACTATAGCTAATCTAGATTAAGCTGGTATCAAGTTTTGGGTTTTAACCGGGGATAAACAAGGTATGTTTCCCATACTTTAGCGAATCTAGCGTTAGCTGGTATCAAGATTTGGGTTTTAACCGGGGATAAACAAGGTATGTTTCACATGCTATAGCTAATCTAACGTTAGCTGGTATCAAGATTTGGGTTTTAACCAGGGATAAACAAGGTATGTTTCACATGCTATAGCTAATCTAGCGTTAGCTGGTATCAAAATTTGGGTTTTAACCGGGGATAAACAAGGTTAGTTGAAGTCAGAATGTATTTTAGTTTAGTATATTATATGGTGCCTTTGCTTAGCAATGCAACGTACAAAAGCATTATGCCTCTCAGCTATTGCAACAACCCCCTAAAAAGGTTGCAAAAATAAACAGTATGACTGTAACTACTTCACACTATACCAATAAGTGGTTGATAGTAACTATTTGGATAACATTTTTGACCATATCGTCACCTTAGAATGAAAAGTCACAAAGTGTGTATCCTCAATTAAGCAAAGAGTTCCATCAGAGCATTACATCAGTTTTCATTTCTGTCAGAGCCGTATGAAAGCAGAACAATTCTCTGACGGAACTGAGAAGCTGTGTATCGGGATTCCTACCATGTAGCATTATATTTGATGATATTTCAGTGACGGCTATCAACATCGGGTATTCATGTCATCTGCTAACTGATGAGATGGAGGAAGTGTTTATACTGTATTTGAAATTTCAGAGACGGCCATTAACATTGGGTATTCATGTCGTCTGCTAACTGATGATATGGAGCAAGTGTTAATACTGTATTTGATATTTCAGAGACGGCCATTAACATTGGGTATTCATGTCGTCTGCTAACTGATGAGATGGAGCAAGTGCTAATACTGTATTTGATATTTCAGAGACGGCCATTAACATTGGGTATTCACGTCGTCTGCTAACTGATGAGATGGAGCAAGTGTTTATACTGTATTTGATATTTCAGAGACGGCCATTAATATTGGGTATTCATGTCGTCTGCTAACTGATGAGATGGAGCAAGTGTTTATACTGTATTTGATATTTCAGAGACGGCCATTAATATTGGGTATTCATGTCGTCTGCTAACTGATGAGATGGAGGAAGTGTTTATACTGTATTTGATATTTCAGAGACGGCCATTAACATTGGGTATTCATGTCGTCTGCTAACTGATGAGATGGAGGAAGTGTTTATACTGTTCTAAATTTTGATGATATTTCAGAGACGGCCATTAACATTGGGTATTCATGTCGTCTGCTTACTGATGAGATGGAGGAAGTGTTTATACTGGATGCTGAAGATGAAGTGAAGAAACAAATGGAAGATGCCATGAAACTGGTCAATGAACATAGGAAAGGCAAGAAAACAGGTGACACTGTCGATGCTACTGTTAGGTGGGTATATGTTTTAGCATTTATATTTATTCATGGAGGGGTGGGTTGGGGGAATGAAAGATATTTCAATGCCAGGAATGTTACTAAGATTGATATACAATTGAAAAACCAGGGGATGCTACTGTCAGGTGTGTATAGGTTTCAGCATTCTCATTTTGATTTATGCATGGAGGGGTGGGGGAATTTCAGGTATGTTATTAAGATTGATATACATGTACAATTGGGAAAATGAGGGACACTGTCAATGCTAAAGTCAGGTGTGTGTAACTCATGTTTCATCTAATTACAAGGAATTAGGATATTTTTCACAAATGACCAATAATTGACTACAGAATGTTAAATGTATCTGACGAAATAGTATGCCAAAAATAATATTTAAGTAAAATGTACGCATGACAAAATACTAAGTTTGCAAGAGTTGCTTCCCTTAGATTACAAAATGTGCATTTTTTGTTTACAATTCATTATTTTGTAAGTGAACCAATTGGAGGTTGTATTTCATTTTCTTACATCTTATGGTGTTTTCCACCTTTGGGACTCGACTAAAGTGCTCAAAATTCATGGCTCTTCAAAAAGGTTACCAAGTTATTGCTGTTTGAAAATAGCTGTTTTAGGCCTAATGTGACTTTAAGAAATCAATATTTTTACAGGTAGTGTAGTCAAAATGTTTAGAATCGGTGAACTATCAGTTTAAATTTCTATATTTCACTGGTAAGCATATAATAAACATTTCATATAATTCACAGAAATGTGATAAAGATATACAACCACAGAGAAATAAAGTTTTACAGTAGCTGTCATTTTAGATTTACTGTTATTTTTATATGACAATCATAGAAGTTATATTTTATTTCACTTGTTTTATTGAGTGTTAAATGTATGTGTATATTATGTTAGGTTTGAGAATGGTACGGCAGGGGGAACTGGTGGTGAATCATTTAGTAAAGCTGAAGATGCTGTCAGTATAGAAGGAGAAGCGGACTTTGCTCTCGTCATCAATGGACACAGTCTGGTAAATATCAACTTATTTCTCGGACACAGTCTGGTAAATCTTAACTTATTTCTCGGACACAGTCTATTAAACATCAACTTATGTCTCATCTTTCATTTATATTGCTGTTTGTTTGCATTGGACTGAGTCATAAGTGCAAATGGCTGTGATTCTTCCTCCTTCAGGCTAGTTTCTTCCATTTTGTCATAAAATCTTTGAAACAAAGTGGTTCAGATTCAGTCTGACCTTCTAAAAAAAGATGTTTTTGCAAGAGTGATGGGGGTGAGGGTAAGGTTTTTAACCTTTTTGCTCTTTGAGCAATTTCAGGCCTGAGTGCATGACCATTCGTTTATTTTCCTGCCAGATTGGCCAATGACCTCCGACAAGTAGGTTGTTTGGTTCGCTAATCTGCTGGCACTGTAAAATTGCAAACCAAGCTGTAAAACCCGACAGAAACAAAGTCATGTCTAGTTGTTATGCTGCGATGTTACTACAGGTAAATGCTGTCACTGTCAAACTAAATTCTAGATGCATTGGTGGGTCGTGGTAAAGAATGTAAGAGAAGGATTTATTTGGCATGGGTTCGCCTTCAACTCATAGTTTGCCTTCAACTCATGGATTGCCTTCATCTCATAGTTTGCCTTCAACTCAGGGATTGCCTTCATCTCATAGTTTGCCTTCAACTCATGGGTTGCCTTCACCATTATGCTTACTATTGTTATTATCATGGTTTACAGGCTCATTGTTTGAAGCCGGAGCTAGAAGAGTTATTATTGGAGTTAGGATGCTCATGTAAAGCTGTGATATGCTGTCGTGTAACACCCTTACAGAAAGCATTAGTCGTAGACTTGGTGAAACGAAACAAGAAATCTATTACACTAGCTATAGGTGATGGAGCCAATGATGTTAGCATGATCAAAAGTATGTATTATAAACGTCATATCTAGCAACTTACTGTTTAATCATTATTTTTCTTGGGGGTTAAATTTTTGTTGAACTCCACTAGGAAATCTCATCGCCTTGACCAATCAATCTCATGAATATTGACCTAGGGTGTCCTATTCCATGTTTGGTAATCCTCCAGTTCAGGAGCCCACGAAACTCCATTTTACCATAATCCACGAAATTAAATTCCCACGAAAATAAAAAGATTTAACAGTAGTCAACTGTACAATATCTGTCATTGTGTTTCTGTAATGTTTTGCTTATAAGACCACTTAAGTTATATTGAATTAATGCAGATAGTTGCATTTGTAATGTATCATATTATTATAATTTAGAACAAGATCGGCCGTGATGTGATTAATTCATTATTAATGCCGCCTTAGTAGCAGACCTTCATGTAATAGACAAGAAAACATTTGTTTTCAATACTATTCAATATAAAATAGTGCGGAGGATTTTAGGATTAGCGAGTTTCCTCTGTATTTATATTAGTTACTTTTACCTACATTCCTTGATATCTTTTTTCTGTACATATCCTTACATTAATCTTCTACCACCATCTTATATTTCAGCTGCACATATAGGTGTAGGTATATCAGGACAGGAGGGGATGCAAGCCGTATTATCAAGTGATTACTCATTCTCACAGTTCAGATATCTCGAGCGACTCTTACTTGTACATGGACGATGGTCGTATTTACGGATGTGTAAATTTCTGAAATTTTTCTTCTATAAAAACTTTGCATTCACATTGTGTCATTTCTGGTATGCTTTCTTCTGTGGATTTTCTGCTCAGGTATGTACAAATTTATTTTAAGCCGCTCTACTTAAAAAAATGTTTTCAAAAAAATTGTTTCCCTACTTGACTACAGTATTACTCAGAATAAATGTACAGCACAACCTCTCCACAGCAGCCCTCTGTAGAGCAACAACCTCTCTATAACAGCTTACATTTGTTGCTCCCATTGGGTGCTGCTCTACAGATGCTGTACTGTACATAGAGGATATTTGTTGAATTCAATTTCACCAAGTGCTTACATGAAGTTATATAAAATTCCTTGGTTTCCAAAATCAACGAATATTTGTTTTGCTCGTATTTTATAATTCAGTTTTTTCGCAAATGGTACGGTAATAATGATAACATCCCACAATTTTGAAACTGGCGTTGATGACTCCACATTTCAGTTACATGTTGATACTAGAATTAGCTTCAAAAACAGTGAAATTTCAATAAATGGAGGATAATTGTTGATTTTTGTTGTAAAATCGTATTTTATTTCATCAGCTGATCACAGAAAATCAATATTTTCACGAGTGGCGTAGCCACAAGTGAAAATATATTTTTATGTGATCACGAGTGAAATAAAATTGATCTTTCACCAAAAAGCAACAAATTTTCTGTTTATTATATACCTCAATTTCTCTTAAAATGTGCCGTAATTGGCTTAATTGGAAGAAATCACGTCAAAATTGGAACGTCACGACATGAGAATTATGACGTCATGATGACGTAACGCATATTTTAAAGCCCGGCGCCGTTGACGTAACTTTTTTTTTTATGAACGATACTGGAACCAGCTTCTAAAACAGTGAAAAAAACAAAGTGGTAATTTCAGTGTTATTTTCACTGAAAAATCTCCGTAAGCCATTGAAAGCAAATAATAAAAGGGTTTTATTGTTTGAAACGGTGATATATCAGTTTTAATTCACTGATCAATTTGAGTATTTCATGGAAAAACATAACTTTTACTAGATGTCTGGATGGGTGTCACAAAGTTTGTCTGCCCTTGTATTTCAGGGGTTTTAACTGTATAAATATTGTCGAACATAGCCTTTATTTGCCAGTCAGCTTTCTGCTAAATATTGGAGGTGTATGTGTGCCTCCCCCCTTATTTGAACCTGGGTCGGCAGATTTGTCAGTAGATCAAATTCTGTTGTATTGTATTTCATGGAAAAACATAATTTGTTGATGTCACAAAGTTTGTTTGCCCTTGTATTGCAGGAGTTATAGCCCTTTATGAGACATACGTTTTCGTGTCATAAACGCTTCTAGTTGATACATGTTTATCAAATTGTGTTGTATTTTATTTCAGACCTTGTTTGATCCTTACTTTATTTCCTTCTACAATGTTATGTACAGTTCCCTACCAGTACTAGCACTGGGACTCTTTGATCAGGTATGTTTAAAAAAAGTTACATGTTTTTGAGGGGCGCTTGCTCCACCGAGTGAGCTAGCCAGCTGCCGACATAAATTTTTCCTCTATTACTATTAGTATATATTATTTCTTATACACACCACTACATAGGCAATAGAAGTATTGAAATAATTACATGGTTATGATATTGATGGTGTTTGATATTTCTGTTCTAATCAAGTGTATTGGAAGTATGTTTCTTGTAATGTTGTCAGTAATGTTGTTGTTTCTCCTTACAGGATGTCAATGACTATTACTCTGTCAGATACCCCAAGTTATATCATCCTGGACTGGTCAATCTCTTGTTTAACAAGAAGGTGTTTGGTCTTAGTGTAGCTGAGGTATGTCACATTTATATCTGTCCTGATATTCTTCGCATATGAGGGTCATTCAATATATAATGCAACATATCAATTATCTCTAAAATCAGTCGATATAATTTAACAAAACTTGGCATAATAATTATGTAGTTCATTCCCTTTTGATGGAATAATTAAGGACAATTAACGTCGATGACATCATCAGCGTATGCTTTCAATTGACGTCTCTCACAAGAGAATTTATTGCCATCGCAGAGTCTGGTGTCAAAATGTTCTCTTTCATATTCTAAAGTGACTAGACTGTAAATGAACTTAGCATCAGCAGAATTATAGTAAAAAAATACCAGTGTGCTGATCGAGATATCTGTGTAATGGACCCATTTCATACAGTCATATCTTATGCTTTTATACACAAAAAATCATATTTTAAAAACAGTTTAAATGTGTCATCATACAGTCATTTGTTAAGTCAGTCTGTAGTCATTAGTCTGTCCATTTTCAAACAATTATGGTGTGACCTACTTCCACTGTTTTCAATGGAGTTCAACAATTTATGGAGAGCTTAAATATATTAACTGAACGAGTTTAATAAAAGTTTGTATGAATTGACAAGTGTTAAGATTCTATTATCATGTGAGGGTATAATAACATATAGACATTGATAGTTATATTACACTAGTATGCTATAAAACATATGTACTTGTAATACTTACCCAGCTAATAGCAAAGTTATGTTATTATGCCCCCTATCTTTGATGAGGGGTATATCGCTTTGCACATGTCGATCCGTCTGCCGGTTGGTCGGTTCCTCAGTAGACCAAATGGTTTCCGTTCAATAACTCAAGAACACATTGCCCTAGGATCTGTTAACTTTACATGGAACTTGGTCATCAACAGTAGTAGACCCCTATTGATTTTGAGGTCAGTTGGTCAAAGGTCAAGGTCACTGTGACCTTTACCATTTCTGACCATTTGGCTGCCATGGGGGCGTATGTTGTTATATTGAAATATGGCACTAGAATATGAATGTATTCAACATGTTCCTATGCAAGTGTAATACTTTTCTACTTATTTCAGGGAGTTCTGTCATCCATTGTGTTATTTTTTATACCATATGGTGCCTTTTTTGAAGAAGTGACTAGCAGTGGTACAGATCAGTCGGATATTCAATCCTTCGGTGTGGTTGTTGCTAGCACTCTTGTTGTTGCTGTTAATTTAAGGGTAAGTCATCTTCACTTCAGTGAAATTATCATTCATAATTACCTCCCTTTATGGTTAATTATGCACGAAATTCAAAGAACAAAGTATGTAATTCATTGTGTATATGAATGGTTCGTTCTATGTCTGGCTCTTGCGTAGGTGACTAGGTGCTACCGTTGTTTCTGTGTGGCTTTGGATTTTCTGTGTGCTACAGTATTTGCTATACCTAATGTTGTATATAGTATAACATTGTTTTGTTACTATTGAATTGTTGAGAAAGAAGAAATATACCCCATCCCCCCAAAAAAGTCTATTTAATCTTTTTTAACACTTTCATCATTGTGTCATTCTAAAATTTAAAATTGAATTTGTTTTGTCATAATGGTTTTAATATTTTATAATATTAATAGCCTAGTGCTAAATGTTCCGCTTTGAATGCCAATGTTTTCATGGTCAATACCAGGCGGTTGTTATACTAAAGACAAAATAAATATGGTACAAGAAATTCCCTTGCAAGACGCTTGGCATAAAAGGCAAAGATTTTCTTTCCTTTCAAACCCTTGGTGGGGATTGATACCATCAGGAATGAGGTGTCCATAGTGAGTTATATAAGTTGTAAAAACACATAAACCAGATACTATATATAATAGAGATTAGCAACTAGGCTGAGAAATAGCATTTGTGTGCTAACTTGTATCAACTAAAACTCATTCACTCATTAACTGTAATCTATAGTCTCTGCATAAACTAATACTAATATCGTTGAACTGTTGTTTATTTCAGTGTGCCTTAGATACATCATATTGGACTGGTTTCAATCATTTTGTGATATGGGGAAGCGTCATTTACTATTTCTGTTTTATACTGGCAATGTATGCTCCTGTTTTCAACTATACATATCAGGGAGTCGCGTATTCTGTGTTTTCATCGGCTAACTTCTGGTTGACTTTATTCCTAACAAATGTGATACTATTAGTGCCAATTGTCGGCTATCGTTTCTATTGGACTAGCATCAAGGCATCTTTGTCAGACCGGGTAAGGATGAAACAAAGACTTACCAAGTCAAAGTCACGTTCTCGAGATTTTCATGTTCGACGAACCTCTACATTCCGTCGTAGTCATCGATCTATTCGATCTGGTTACGCATTCGCTCATCAGCAGGGCTTTGCAGAACTTATTACCAGTGGTACGAACATGCGTGATAGAGCATCTTCGGCTCAATTAAGAGACCCTGTCACTCTTACAAACGTTAAAAGATTCAACGATACTAGTGCTATTGTAGTGAAGCCACAAAATGGAACAACTGATAATCCGAAGCCCACTCATCCGAACGCTTTGGGTTCAGCAGATAACGGGAGTCGTGTCTTATACACAGACAAATTGTGATGTTTTAATGTTTACATTTGTTTTCTATGTATGTTGTAACTTAAACAAGATTTTTATAATTTATCTTGAATGTCCAAATGTTTCTGCTGAAATGACTTCATTCCATCTTCACAAGTGATCCTAGTATCATGAATGTACACTGTAGTCTTAGCTTTAACATCTGATATCTTTATATAAATACGATTTACCTGTTTACCTGTTTACCTGCAAGTCATACTTTTATCACTACAATGCATTCAGTTACAACTACATGTATTGCCGTAGTTCAATATGTGACTATCTCCCTTGGGGTCCCTAGCAACATTGAAGTTCCTAGCAGTGTCATTGGTTCCTAGCACTGGTGTGGCCCCCAGCATTTCCCATTCTTAAATATAAATCTGTTAAAAGGGATGAGTATCACCGTTTCAGTCAAAATAATATTCTAAACAATGTAGTTCACAATTAAAATTTTTAAGTGACAAGATTAGTCATAGTGCTACATAACTTTTGTCTTGATTCTGTTATACTCTGCTGTCAATACTGGTCTACATGTACATATTGCTAGCTTAGAATGAGAAGGTTGTACGTGCCACTTATGACCTTATAAGACTCATGCATATTTGAAATCTGCATCACAAGGCACTTCTTATAAGCCTATTTTCATGAAAATCAGAACTGGTCATATTCTGAGGTTGAAAAAGCTTTTTTTTCCATAAGTAAAGAGTAGTTTTCAGACAGTTTTTCTTGTTTTCTCAAAAAAGTGCTTTGTACTTACAACCTTCTGATTCTACGTAGCGATATTTATAGGATATTGGCTTGCTTAATTCATACTGTAACATTTTACATCTTTAATTCTTCACGCCACATGTGGTCATTCAAAAGAAAAACTCTTGGTTTTTTTTCATTCATTACAAAATGTATTAACATTTTAAACATTGTTTTTGTACTTTTCCTTTCATATAATGTTAGCATTTAGTGTTTTGTTTTATTTTGTTACCCAGTTTCTTAGGTTTTTATTTCGAAGGTGAATATGGCATCCCCTATGCTTCTCTAGTTTAAACATATAAAGTACAAAATATTGTGTTGTCTTACTGTATAACTAAATACCCCGGTATTTTATATGAGATGGAACATGTATTTAGCAGGCAGCAGTTTATGTTCGACTTTATGTTATCTATGTACCGGACTAGTGTTGTTTAACCTACAAATTCCTGTGTAAGACCTAATCACTCATTGTGAACATATTGTCCCAGATATAATTAAGCTCACTGCAAACACTTGTACCTGGTACACAAATTGTTAGATTTTTCCATGACTGCATAATTATATTCCAACATTATGTTGTAGCTCACCATGTCAGGATATTATCTGTTTGTATGATATAAAATAAACATGACAAATTGCATCCATGTTCTAACGATAGTATGATAATTTCAGTATGATAGTATTGAGGCACGTATACTGTGAAACTTTTTTATTTTTGCGGGTATAAAATTTCGCAGATTTTGATAAAATGGTAATTTCCTAAATTTGTGGATTTTAAATATTGAAAGAAAAATCTCTTGTAACATATTTTTGTGGTCAATTATTTGAGGGGATTTAATTTCGCAATCTAGTTTATCCGCAAAATCAACAGAAATTAATCCACTGCGAATATTAAGAACTTTACAGTGCGTGTTTTTGATATATTCGGTTGAGTTTGGTATTGTTGGCTTTATAGAGTTCCAGCTATTATACAACAAACCCTTTAATTATAACACTCAGTTAAGCTTGGTAACTCAGGAAGTTGGGAACCTGATACCTTTAAAGTATTTATCTAACTGTATATACTGTATGGGATGAACTTGCTGAAAGCCTGGTATCTTGAAAGAATTCATCTAACTGTATATTGCTTGACTTTATCCACATTTGTCATCAGGGTAGAATTTAGCACTGTATGTTAGGGGTTTGTATCATGTTAGGGGCTTGTATCATGTTAGGGGTAGTGTCTGGAATATCATGGGTGGGGACAGGGTTTTACAATTCATTGTTCAAGTGCAAATATTTACCTCAACTAAACTGTGATAACAGACAAATTCATGTTAACAATGCAGGCCTGATATTTTCAGTTCTGTGCCTGATTTCAGGTTTTGGAATTTTCCTTCTTTGTTTAAATTGAAAAATATAGTTTCAGACTTTGAAACTGGCATTTTCAGGCCTGACCCTGATTGCTAATTACTAGGCCTGCAATGTTAGGACTCTATTCTTGATTAACACTTCATGTTTTATTGTCAACTTTGCTCTAGCTGGCACATTTGTAATGTTGTATTGTTGTATTTGTCCAGCTAAAAAATCTCTAATATCTGAAGAGGAATCTTGTAGGAAATATTGACCATTGATTTAAATCACTCTAAGGCCATCCTGGCAGGGGATCAACTTAATGATCACATACTTATAACTGTCACAGTCGAATGTAAAGAATCAGTCATTCAGCAACTGTGGAATATTTATCTCCTAGGGGTGGTTGCTATGTTGAGGTATTGCTACTTTTGGGTACACTTATTCATAATAACCATTTTTCACATTTTATAACTACATCTGGTAAGTTCATATTAACTGATCTGAAGTATTAACAGCCTAATTGTCACAAGGCCTAAGTTTTTTATAACATTCATTGTATATATTAACTATATGATAATATTTTATTGTGTAAATGTATACATATATATATGTTATTCTTTGTCTGTCCTATGACTGTCAACGAATTAGCACATGACTAAAATACGGAAGTATTTGGCCTAAGTCTGATAGGATGAGAATTACTTTGTGTATGGTATACATGTTTTGTTGGTGTGATAAATACTGACAATGTGAGGCATGTATTACACAGTCACAGTTACAAGTGTCTGTTATACTCTGCTTCCAATCTGTTGAAATATCACTGTCTCAGCAAAACCTTACCTTGAACTTTGTCAAATATTGCAAAATAATTTTTTTTTAAAGATTAGTCTCAAAATCAGCTGTTAGGTCTTAGTGTCTTTCACTATTTGCTTACATAAGAAAAGCTGCCTGTAAAATCAAATCATTTGAAACAAAGTTTGTAATTTGCATGATTTAAAGTAGTTTTTAGTATATTTTCTTTTTGCCAAAGATAAAAGCTTACATACATAATATTTTCAAAAATTTCATTGTTACGCAGTGTCCATTTTTATATGTTGATAATTATTATTTTATTTCTGTAATTTATACTTTTATCAGGTTTTACGTACTTGTTTTAAAACAAGGATAAAATGGCATACTGATAGTTGGCATGTGTTGGCATTTATTTGTATTACTTAATATACCCTATATAATATATTTATATAGATGCTATCTGTCTATCCCTACCTGTCCAAGTATGGTACCTGTCTATTCATACTAAAAGTCAGTCCATGAACCCCAGTCTATCCTATAAAAAATATGTCCATTTTATAGTATGTAGAATTTCTGATACTGCCCTGTAAGATAAGTTACTGAGAACTGATGTCACTGACTCGGGGGAATAAGCATACACTGTTTCTTCTTGGTCCGTAAATCATTGATTGGCCTAATTAGTCGTCTGAAATAAATCAAATACTGCTACATATTGTAAGTGTAAAGTCTGGTTGTTAGATTATATGTAAAGTTACCATGCTGTTCGAAGATATACCGTGTATATATGTATGTACATATGAAAATGGTCCGTGTACATTTAGTCTATAACATATATTTATATAGATGTATTTATGTAAGTTTGACCTGAAAACTTGCAATTTGTTTGGGTAATAGGGTGTGTTTTAATGTACAATAGATGTAAGTTGTTATCACTACTATTCAGGCGCCATTCGTCTGCTATATACATACATCATAATAAAATTATCCTATAAATATCCTGAATTCTTAGCATGAATATGATGCATTTTGGGGAATCTTCTATTTTGACTTCAGATAAGGTTAACATGTATGGAAAGTCCTCATTTGAAACATATCTTTCCCTTTACTGTAAAACTTGCATTTTGTGTGCTCTAATCATATTCTGGTGTACGATTAAAATATGAACATTGATACTGATGGAATGCTCAGTGTTAGGCATCCAGAATATCCGGACATTATACTGCCCTACCTGCTCTATTTGGGGTCAATGAGTAGGATTATTGTCTCCAAATATTTCTGTGCGTTTTTTTGTGTATCATCGAGACAATAAAAACTTAAAGAAAACAATGAGTTGGGTCAGGCTTTAATTTATAACCCAATGTCCAAAGCAAGCCCGCTTGTAATTTATTTTTACGATACTATATGTTTATTTGGGCATTTAACAAATACAGTTTTTAGCCCTAAAAATACATCAATTTAGATTATAAGTGTTAAGCTAGTTGAAAATGTAGAAACATCTTTATTTGTTTGTGGTCTACAGCTGATCTCTTGATGTTTTTATTATGTGTGCATGTTATTAGTCCCCTACCGGTTTTTGACCAGAGGGGACTATAGGTTTGCCCTCCGTCCGTCCGTCCGTCCTTCCGTCCGTCCGTCAGTCAGTCAGTCAGTCAGTCAGTCAGTCAGTCAGTCAGTCAGTCAGTCAGTCAGTCAGTCAGTCAGTCAGTCAGTCAGTCAGTCAGTCAGTCAGTCAGTCAGTCCGTCCGTCCGTCCGTCCGTCCGTCCGTCAGTCAAAAAATCTGGATCCTGACATAACTCAAACAGTTTCCAAGCTAGGTTTATGAAACTTAGTATGTGGATAGGGGGCAATAAGGGGATTATGCACATCTAAAAATATTTTTATTCTGATAAAAATTGTGGTTGCTATGACGACAGAAAGAGTGAAAATATGCCCAAATCTGGATCCTGCCTTAACTCAAACAATTTTCAAGCTAGGTTTATGAAACTTGATATGTGGATAGGGGGCAATGAGGGGATTATGCACGTCTAAAAATATTTTTGATTCTGACAAAAATTGTGGTTGCTATGGCAACAGAAACATTGAAAATGGCTTAAAACCGGTAGGGGACTTCTGTATTGCTTGCAATTCTTAATTACTTGTTTTACTATTATTGTTACATTGTTGAAGTTATTTACTATTACCTAATACTATATTTTTACCTAATTAAATCAGTTCATGTCTGGTCATGATTATATATAGATTTACTGCATGTCTTGTTATCAAGCATTTGTCAAATTTTATTTTTACTAATAGATGCAACCTCAGAAAATAAAGTTGGTCATTGTTTCTCAATTACTAGATTTTCATCAATTCTTAAAAAGGGTTGGGGGTAGGATGTAAATCTCATTTTTATGCCCCCGTATCGATAGATCGGGAGGCATATAGTGATTCACCTGTCCGTCCGTTCGTCCGTCCGTACGTACGTCCGTCCATCCGTCCTGGTTAACCCAAATTGACCGTTTCTTCTAGCATCTTTATGGCTTGCTACAAAGCTTCCAAACTTGCATGGATGTTGTATATGAACACTCTCCACACACCTGTATCACCTGACCCCATTTTGACCTTCACCTTGACCTAATTTTGGACTTAGACTTATTTATGGACAAGGCTTCCATAGGGGGCATAAGCGTTTATTGAACGCAGTCTTGTTTTTATCCTGGTTAATCACATGTTAGACGTCACGGTAGCATAAGAAAGCCATTATTTATTTTTAATAATGCACTAGTGTAATAAAGCTTTGACGTGACGTCGCTCAAAGTATTGGCGACGTCGTCAAAGTCGCGTGTTTATTATAGCGAAAATAAGTAGCTATTTTATGTTTCAGCCGGAAAAGGCTAGCATACGATAATATGAACTAAGGCACAGCCTATTTTAGCGAATTTTATCTTAAATTCTTCATTTTGATAAATTCTCATAGCTACATGTCAGTTAGTTCTGGATACCTTTTAATGAAATGGAATAATCATCGTCAAAGACCTTGGACTACATGCCAGTATTGAAACACAACAGTAGACACTTGTCAGAAGTCCTTTATTATTAGTAACATGATCATCCAGTACAGAATGATTGCTGATCATATGATTTATAAATGTACAGTCAGTAGAAAATTTGTGACATTTTTGGGTACGAAGTAACGAAGGACGAAACGAACGATACGAACCTGCTTTCGTTTCACTGTATTACTACGTTGATTATGTGTATAATAATACGACTTTCCTTGTTTAGAACAAGTACTTTCATGGCGTAATCAGTTGATCAATAACTGATTCTATGCAGGCTGTCATATTCTGTGTTTTCTCTGTTTTCTCAGCGTTCCAAGATGGCGGTCGATCAAAGTGCTATACGAAGTAACAGAGTATTTATCTCCCTTATTAAAGTCTGTTATATATGGGCCTACTGGAGTTTTTGGAATATTTTTAAACATTAAAATATAAAAGAAAATTTATGAGCTATAGAATAACGCATTTTAGGTAACTTTGTTACTCTATTGGCGGCCATTTTTCCGTATCTTTCTGTCACTTCGAGACTATAACACAAATTTTCAGATCCATTAGTGAATTCAAACTCTGACCAAACCATGTGACACGTTGACGTAAAGCGCAGTTTATTCGGGCGCGGAGCTAAAAAGAAAATTATATTTGTGACTTTCCGCATTGAATTTATTAATATTTGAATTAAATTGGTCTTATTATTTTATTCAACTTGTTTAATAAATTCAGTATGAAAAGATACTCATGTAATATCCTCTATATATTAAACATCTGTAGTATTGTCAAATTAATATGCACCTCAACCTTTATGCTAATAGAAGGGTTGAGGACCAAGTTCATTTATTTGCACTTAAACTTTTTAATACTACATTTTATAATTTCTTTCTTGTAAGTTTTCAACCCAGTTCATGGAATAATGTTTTCAAAACAAAAGCAAATCACTTGTTTCAACTATACCTCACTGATTCAATATTGTTAAGTTGACCTACTGTCTTATTGCAGGCCTAGACCAGTTGATATTTTTCTTATGTCAATGGATATACATGACTATACGAATAAACTGCTTGTATTTTGACAGGAAATCGATGTGTTCTGTATTGTTGTTTTATCTGTTACATTTATTATAGTTGTCATGTTATATGAAATGTTCCAGCTACCTTGTTCACATCTTCTAGTCTTTATCTCTCTCAATTTTGGTTCTTTATGTGTGGAATCTTGGTTCTTTATATGTGGAGTCTTGGTTCTTTATATGTAGAGTCTTGGTTCTTTATATGTGGAATCTTGGTTCTTTATATGTAGTCTTGGTTCTTTATATGTGGAATCTTGGTTCTTTGTATGTGGAGTCTTGTAGAGTCTTGGTTCTTTATATGTGGAATCTTGGTTCTTTATATGTAGAGTCTTGGTTCTTTATATGTGGAATCTTGGTTCTTTATATGTAGTCTTGGTTCTTTATATGTGGAATCTTGGTTCTTTGTATTTGGAATCTTGGTTCTTTGTATGTGGAGTCTTGTAGAGTCTTGGTTCTTTATATGTGGAATCTTGGTTCTTTATATGTAGTCTTGGTTCTTTATATGTGGAATCTTGGTTCTTTATATGTGGAATATTGGTTCTTTGTATGTGGAGTCTTGTAGAGTCTTGGTTCTTTATATGTGGAATCTTGGTTCTTTATATGTAGAGTCTTGGTTCTTTATATGTGGAATCTTGGTTCTTTATATGTGGAATCTTGGTTCTTTATATGTGGAGTCTTGGTTCTTTATATGTAGATTCTTGGTTCTTTATATGTGGAATCTTGGTTCTTTTATGTGAAATCTTAGTTCTTTGTATGTGGAATCTTGCTTCTTTAAATGTGGAATATTGGTTCTTTGTATATGGAATCTTGGTTCTTCATATGTGGAATCTTGGTTCTTTGTATATGGAATCTTGGTTCTTTATATGTGGAATATTGGTTCTTTATATGTGGAATCTTTGTTCTTTTCCTGCAAGTATAATATATGGTTGTTTGTAAAGAGTACTGTGTGTGTATCATGGTCTGTCCCTCTGTCTGTATATCAAGGGCCAATTTCATAGACATATTATAACTTAGATCAGGGGTCTGCGTTACCGAGCGCCTTTATTCAGTCCCGTTCAATTAAATATAGAAGGCAAGGATTACCTCCCTTGGAAAGCGCTATGTAGCTCTAGTCCATGTTTTCAGTCTTTAGACTTTTCCATAGATCATTTAGAGCATACTAAGTGAATCTGTTTATATTTGTTAAGTTAAAAGTTATTTACAATAATTACAGTTCACATAACTTAAACGAAAATGTGTAAGCCATCTTAGTTTGCTCAAAATAACGTAGGCAAGTCTAATCATCGCTAAGATATGTCTATGAAACAAGCACCAGAACTCTAGCCTCGAATTGTACCTACTACTAATTGCACTGAGTGGATTCCTAATTTCTTCCATGGTATTGGCTACAATCATGTCCTTGAGAACGAGAATAAGTTGATGGTTGGTTGACACTGATGAATTAGTTGTAGGAAAACTTATAAGCTCAATATTCGCCATTTAGGTCTGAAAAAATAGTTTTTTAAGATTGCCTAAAACATCATTAATGCTGAAATACCAAAACTTACACATCTAATAGATTGTTCCCTTATATTAAATGGATCAGCCCAGCTTCTTGATTCCTTACGTAAATGAGAAAAGATGTAAGACCATAAGATTTTATCATGAGTTATTGTTGAATATTACACTGTGTCGCTATGGTTACAGATAGGGATCAGCGTTGTTGTGTGTAGGGATCAGTTCATGAGCATTTTGATGTAAATCAGATAAATATATTTTTGTACAAGAATTTCTTTTTTCCATATGATATATACTGTCTACATTATATAAGTGATGTCATGTTATATTATCTACATATATTACATAAATGCTATCTATCATTATTACAGAATAAAATCTTCATTTAATACAAGTGTTTGTGATCTTTCCTGCCCACCCTATTTCTGTTACTATTCAGACAAGCCTATTTTGAAAGTTAATATAAACAAGACTGCGTTCAATAAACGCTTATGCCCCCTGTGGAAGCCTTGTCCATAAATAAGTCTAAGTCCAAAACTAGGTCAAGGTGAAGGTCAAAATGGGGTCAGGTGATACAGGTGTGTGGAGAGTGTTCATATACAACATCCATGCAAGTTTGGAAGCTTTGTAGCAAGCCATAAAGATGCTAGAAGAAACGGTCAATTTGGGTTAACCAGGACGGACGAACGGACGGACGGACAGGTGAATCACTATATGCCTCCCGATCTATCGATACGGGGGCATAAAAATGCCTGGATAAAAGTTTGTAGGGTGATGAAAATTTGACAACAATTTATATGTTTATGTATATGAGGTGAAGTTGCTGGGTAGGAAGGCAAGTTAGAACTGGGTCGGAAGTTGCTGGGTCAGAAGGCAAGTTCAAACTGTGTAGGATGCAGTCCAAGTGTGCTCAAAACTGTGTCATTTTGATATAAAATGTATCCACATCCTTCGGTGAAGACTACATACTATTAACCATTACTATCAACACAATTGTTATAAATAGAGATAGCTTGCATCATCACTTAGTTTGATTCTTATTGCTTCAAGAGAAGTAACATCTAAATGACAATGTCTCCTTTGCACATCCACACCATCTGTAAGATTTGTATTTCAAGCTAAAATAGGCCTTAGTTGTAATATAATGATATATTGGTACTTTCCTTGGATTTTCTCAACATAGAGTTGATGTAAGACTGACAGGAACTACTGCCATCAGCAACAAAAGCCAAGTCTCTAGTGACAAGTTGTCTTGGCCTTGCAAAGCTCCTGTGATGTATGTGCATATATCTTACAGTCCTCTAACCTCATCATGACGTGTATGAATCAGTTATAGCAGGATTCAGATCCTTCAGTCTCCAACAAATCGCTTGCTTAGAATTACCACCTCATAAGACCCATACATATTTGAAATCTGCATCACAAAGCGTTTCTTATGAGCCTATTTTTATGAAAATCGGTACAGGTGACATGTTGACCAAACTGACATTGAAAAAGCTTGTTCTTCCATACCGTAAGTAAAGAATAGTTTTCAGACAGTTTTTTCTTATTTCTCACAATAGTGTTTTTGTACTCACAACATTCTTCTAAGCCAGCACAATGTGCAGTCACTAGCCACTTACAGCATGGAACCCATAATATCATTGAGTGAAACTGGTAGGGGTCAAGATATGATCAACTGTTTTATATATGTTTTTATATTTATTATGTAAATGTACAGAAACAATGTTTTATCACACAGTCATAATCTAAACATAACAAGGCAATAAGGATCAGATATCATATATATAACACTTAGGACATTAAGATCGGGAGCCCGTTGCCTAACCAAAGCACTACTGAGTACTCGATAGCTAGGAAATGGCTTCAAAAAAGCGCTATGTGGCAGACGAGGTGAAAATATTATATGCTACCGGTGAGCACTTGTGGATAGCAGACCGTTGCACAGCGAAGTGTTATCAAGTGCTACCAAAGCAGTCTGTTGCACAACAAAGTGCTCAGTAGCGCTTGCCTAGCAAAGTGCTTAGAAACAGTATGCTATCAGCGAGCATTGTTGCGTCCTTGGATAGACGATAGCGCAATTTGGTAGCAGTTTGCTTAAGCAACGCCATCCAGATATACACTTACTGCAATCATCATAGCATTTACAATCATCATAGCATTTACTTACAAAGTACAAATGAGTAAGAGACTAATACATAAGACACTTATTTACAGCGTGCTAACCAAAAATAACCAGAGTAACAAAAGAATTGAGAACATGAGAAATGAACACTTTGTGCCCCTACCAAAGGTTTTTTTTATCAAGTTTGAATAACAAGCAACAAATATACCAGAAAACTCACAGTACATTTCTATGGTTAACCAACCTGTGTATGTGGCCCAATGCCCCACCCATAATTCTATTTCAAGTACTGTATATAGTTTACAGTTGAACATGCATCAGTGGTCACTTGAATTATGCAACCATCAACCTTTATCAGCCAATACTATTGTATGAATCCAACTGACCATTAGTATTTATCTAATAACCTGCAGCCTAGCAGTGCTATAAAGCCGTGCCTGAAATATCGTTCGGCACTCCCAGACCGTGCAATAAATATTTAAATTAGCCTGGCATGATATTAGCTTCGATCAATCCATGACGTTCGGATAAATACGGAATATCACTGCAGTGTGTTGATCCGTTGGGCCGTATTACCTCGAGCAGCTTGTGTAATGCCGTATCTCACAAGACCGCTAGGTCGAGTGAGATGCGGTATGGCGCAAGCAACGAGAGGTAATACGGCTTAACGGATCAACACAACTGCAATAATATTCCTTTTATCATATACCTACAAAAGTGAAAAAAGGGCTTTTACGCGCGAACATGCGTTTGATGTGTATACATTGACGTCATGAACGTCGGCATATAACGCGACGCCCATTCATAAAAAGGCAATTGTTTACGTCGTGACGTCATTGACGTTGGCATATTTTCAGCATATAACACGTCAGACATGCATGATACGGATTCGGAAAACCAGACATGTATGATACGGAAAATGCAATCTGTCGCGTTGTATTCCACTGCGCGATTTGGTCTGTATTCGTGACAATACATTGCTAGGTATATAATAATTATTAATATCAACATCGTCAAGACGTTGCACTCATTGTACCGATCCTAAGCATTGAATGTCCTGGCTTTCACTAGCCGATATTGAAGAGACATTATTCCCTAGACACATAATTTTCACAAGTCACAAAAAGTTTCAAGAAGATTTGTTGGCCTACCTCATCATTTTAAGACAAGTTAAACAGTTAGTGTATAAACAGTATTTACAAGATAGACATCATAGATTCACATCAAACATCGCTCAATCCTCAGATTGCTCAATGCCTTCTCTAGAATAAGGTATAAAATTATTTGATTGGTCCCATAGTTTAAGTTTAGCTACCAGAGGTAATCCCAAATTGACTCTCATACATGAGTAAGACACACGACCTCCAATTGACATTTTAATGCCAACCTCGACCTCCAGGTGGTCCTGCAATACAAACATTTACAACAATTATATTCACATGTATAGAAATAGTGTATTTGTTTCTTCAAAATTGACGCTGTGTCTCAACAAAATTTCAGTTATAACTTATATTAGGCAGCAGATTCAGCTAACCAGACTTCCTGTACTGTATCCGAACCAGTACTAACTTACACTTCCACCAGGAACCAGCAACTTCTCCACATGTGGAGGAAAATCAACATCGGAGTCAAAGTTTCATGGAAGGGTCGTAATTCTTGCAATAATCATCCAACCTAAAAAACCAGACATAATACAAAACACAGCTGGTTGAGTTGAGTGCTGCCTTCCCTGTCCGACTTTATTATCTTTTTGGTACCAACTAGTCATGTGAAGTTTCATTGACCAATGGTTAAGGAGAACAACAGTGGACCAACTTTGTGACATCCATACATTCGGCACCTAATCAATATGTCTCCACCCACTATATGTTGAGGAACCTATGGTCTAACTATCTCACCAAATCAACCACCTGACAAGCTCACCAATTTGTAACCGCTTGTAATGGTCGGTAAACCAGATTAATCTTACCTTTAATTTCTGTATATCTTGTAAGACTGTTTTAGCAACTTGTGACCGCCCTCGTTGAAATCTATTTAATTGACCATACTGAGATACGGACTGAAAATGAAATGGTAAAAATATATGTAAAGGTAAGGCTAAGGCCGACTTTAAAAATATGTTTGTTTCCCCTCCCGCGACCCTAACCAGCTAGGGTAGGGTAGGTAGGTAGGGAAAATATCTTTTTATTGAAATATTTTTTTTATAAACTTAATCATTAATGCTATGAGTTGGTACACTGTTAAACAAGTCAGTATCAATGTCAACTGACCAAGACAGGCCCTATTAACAGGGATGTATTTCGTGGGGGATGGCTTTGGGGCTGAAGCCCTCCCCCCAGGTGGCTGGCTAGATACCATTTTGAATGAATTAATTGGGGGCTAACTAAATATCTTGGCATCTACCATAGTGGTAGTGACCTGTATATTGGACTTTCATTATGACATCCTGTGTGTAGATTGCATAGCCCCCAGTCATGACAATTTAAGCATTCAATAAAACCTACTGCTGATGGAGGTGTGATGTGTGCAACTGATAAGAAATTAGTGTATTAATGTTGATTAAAGAAGGTCAGTCAGAGATCACATAATGATGTGAATGGTTATCACCATTTAGTCCCAATTAATTAGAGCATGATGGGTGAAATTAAAGTTTGACATGAAGAATTGATAGTTTAATAAAACTTACATTTAATCATTACGGTAAGAAAAAATATGTATATTATCAGGGCTTTTTTTCTCTATATAACAGCCGCCGTTTAACGGTGGCTTCCCCAAGCAAATTCATTTCCCCAAGCAAATTTATTTCCCCAAATTTATTCGCACCCGGACGGTTTTTTTTTGGCCAACTTCAAAAAAATATTTTCGGTCGCGACCTTTTTCAACGTTTCAACGGTCGGTCGGGGGAGGGGAAACAAACAATATTTTATTATTGGCCTAAAAGAGAAATAGGCATTCTCAATTGAAATATATAGGACACTGTAATGTATATGTATGGGTTTGCAATACACAGCTGTAGCAATATGCCACATTTGTGGAGATACAGTTGTTGCAGTATAGACTTGAGACTTTGTTGCAGTATGGACTTGAGGGTTAGTTGCAGTATGGACTTGAGGGTTTGTTGCAGTATGGACTTGAGGGTTCATTGCAGTATGGACTTGAGGGTTTGTTGCAGTATGGACTTAAGGGTTCATTGCAGTATGGACTTGAGGGTTTGTTGCAGTATGGACTCAAGGCTTTTAATTTCATTTTCACATAGTGAAGGATAGGCATTAAATATAGCAATATAGTGCATATTTATCCCAATATAAGATAACATTTTCCCATAATTGTGCATTCTGTGACCACTCAGAGCAGTCCTATTTGATAACAGCATGGGAAATAATTGGAGACATAAAAAATCAGTTTTTATCTTTGACAAAGTGATGGTTTGAACCACTTTAGACTAAAACCTCCAAGGTAAACCTTCACCAAGTTTCATTCACTATAACAATATAGTTTTAGAGCACAAGGACTTTGAAGAAAGTTTAAATTTACTATAGAGTGTTTTATGATGAATAATTTTTGTCAAAGATTATCAAGCAAACAAGCGCAAAGCTTCCTATGACTTTTACCGCAAAATGAAAACCTTTCATCGGACAACTGAATTCTCGATTAACTTAGGGAAACATTAGGGTGTTGTTTTATCAAAGTTTTACAGAAATCATAAACTTACAATCAAATTTAAATTCTTCATAATTTGTTTACAACTATCAAGTGAGGTGAATGGAGCTGCAATACTAATAATAATTCAGTTACTGAACAATTTGCAGTTGTTAAAGAATTATAAAGAATTTAAATTTGAGCGTAACTTTAAGATTTCGTAAGTACTTTGATAAAACATTACCCTGGATTATGGTGAATTGAGTGTAGCTAGAAGGGATGTGATAGGAAGTGTTGCTGTATCTTACCGGCGAGTAATTCGTAATCTCTGCAATACATTCATCAGTTCTTCCTTGGTTGATAACTGTCACATATATTGCAAGCTGGTTAGAAAATGGCGCCTGAAAGTCCAGCTCTATAAGAATACCATGTTCAGTAATTTTGATGTTTTGTTTGCCCGGTTTGTCTGGAAAATATAATTTATTACATGTACGTCAAGACAAGAAAATTAATGCAAAAAAGTCCATGATGTTCATTTTTTCAAAAAGTCTTCAAATGTTTCCAAATTATGCTAAACAAAAGAGCTATAAAAAAATTGCAAGGTATACAATTTCATAATGCTGATCAATATTCTTGTATACCAGTAGTATACTTGAATGACCATAAGAAAGAATAATTTTAGCATTTATTCAATAAAATGCATATTAAATTTAAATATTCAATATACATTATGTATCATTATGACTTTAGGGCTGGTATTCACAGAGCATCTTAGTGGAAAACTTAAATATTTTGACTTAGGTTAAAATTTTTTCACAAAGGACAAGGTTCATTTATGGCTTAATTTGGCCCTGAGTTTTTTTGAAAAATAGAAATGCATCTTCCTATAAATATGTCCTATGTTTCTAAAAGCCTAACACTGTCTTTCAAAAAAATAAGCATACTTTTCCAAATTTCCCTCTTAATATGTCGAAAAATCTACTTGAAATAGGTTATGTTTATCAAAAATTGTCATTTTTTAGCCATTTTCATGGCGTAAAACCTTCCCAAAAACCACGATGGCACTCTTGCGACACTTTGATATTTTGTACATATATAAAGACTTGCAGAACACTGGTTATGTAAAAATATAAAAGTGTCGCAAGAGTGCCATCTTGGTTTTTGGGAAGGTTTTACGTCATTAATAGTCGTGGAAATGACCAAAAAATGACATTTTGGGCTAAACATGACATATACGTCATATTCTTGGCAGTTTTGTCAACAAATTACAAGGGAAATTGGGATATGTATGCTTATTTTTTACACAGGAAATGTTATGTTATTTGAATTATAGGACAGATTTATAGGAACATGCATTTTTATATTTTGAAAAATCACAGGGCCAAATTAAGCCATTAGTGAACCTTGTCCTTTAAAGATTAGCCCATGTTTTCAGAGTGATTACTCAGTATCTCTTTAAATAAAACTTCAAACATCAATAATGTTGATTTGTCTTGTTTACTTGACATAGGATACAAACCAGTATAGTTCGCAGGAGATAACTCTAGACTTAACAATAAACAAACATGCATAAAATAAACATCGCAAAGTCGACTGACCGCTTGTTATCAGTGTAAACTAAGGAGTATATCATTAAAAGTGAATTATGTACAAGATTGAACAAAAATCAACATCGAAAATGCATTTAATATTCTTCTTTATTTGTAAACAAAGGCTAGTGTTATCATCAGCAGACTATAAATACGGACAACAACCTACCCCAAACGTTTATCCACCGCCGATGTCTCTCCTGATAGACTTCCGTCTGACCTTTGGTAGAGATAACATCAACTAACGATCGACGAGGTTCTAGAAGATTTGATCGTAACTCAGGAATCTGTATATCACTGTGTTTACGCATCGAATGAAATTCTGCAAACATCCAAATTCATGCTTACCTTTTTTTGCCAATATACATGATATAAGTTCATTGAATTCATTTCCTTTTTTATCTCAGACTTTTTTTTCTTTCTCGGACTTTTAAAACACAAACACTGTATAAACAATTGTTAATTGAAATGATACAATTCTTAAGAAAATTAAGTATCATAACAAATTGAAGGCAATTTATTTTTATGTACATACAGTATAACCTCCCGAAACGGCATCTCTGAGAAGCGACAACCTCCAAGAAGAGGCACTTTTATTTCCCCCGTTTGTTTTCACTCTTATTTTAACTTCCGTAGAACGACACCTCCACAGAGCGGCAAACGACCGTTAAAATTGTTTACCTTTTGTATGGTTTACCTCTGAGAAGTGACAGGTGTGTTTTTACAAACGGCTTATTCACACGTGTGTACATAACTCCATACGATGTTGTTTTCTATTTTTCGCACCTTCGTGGATTAGAATAATTATTGCTCATCAGGTAACGATAGCCACGGGCGCTAGTAAATTAGCGACTGTCTTTTGGATCAGCTCGACAATATGACACAGTTACACCGTTCATACCGGTACCATGCACTTGCTGATATGCATTAAACTCGTTTTTTTTTTAAATCAAAGTTGTTATTAATAATTTTAAATGAATTATCAATACGCGCTTATCAATCAGTATAAGAAAGGAAATTCACGTACACGTCGTGTTAATGGTTAATCACGTCGTCTTAAACTGTCAATTTCAGCATATGCACTGACCAAGTTACACCCGAGAGGTAAACAAATTACCGATCATGTGTGCAAACTGTGTACTGAGTGATATGACGTAATAGAGATTTTAACACTTCGAAGGTAAACAATTCAATTGAATATGGATTTGTTTTATAATGTTGAGAGTTGCGTTTAATAGCATTACATACTAGACCCGTGAATTGTACGCATTTTTGTATCTAATCAATGATCTTAATTAAATAATCCTCAGAATTATATTGCAAAACGCGCGGCTATGAGTAGATCTAATTTTATGGATTTAATCACAGACAAACGGCACCAATTTAAGATTACCGTGATTATGTACACTCAATAGTCTATGAACAACATTCTGAAACAATCAACCTCTACAGAGCGACATCTCTCTCTTTTTTTTTTTTGAGGTGGAGTGATTGTTTATTATCCTCGTCAATAGGTGTGCCTGGGTCGAGGGCATCCTAGTACACACCTTACAAATTCTGAATTAGTACATTTATAAATATATACATGTGGATGTGTATTAGTAAGCAAGGAAATATCTATATATAGAATAGTTTGAAATGCTAATACCGTAGTTGTAATATTTTGGTATACATACTCAAATATTAATACAAAATATTAACAATATCGAAATTTGAAAACATATTATTATATAATTCCTGAATAGAGATGGTGTTTGTGATACTTATAAACAAAACACTCTCCTCAGTTTTATAGAAAAGAAGACAATGTGACATTTTCAAATAGTATACTGGTTCCGGTTTGGTGGGGTATCTACATTATTTCTAAGTATAGGTACCTTATCTGGTAGCGGCAGTTTTTTCTGTCTCCGCCGGATGTCGCTCTACGGAGGTTATACTGTATACTCAAACATAAAAGTATGTTCTACTTGCGGTTCAAATTATATCATTATTGACCAAAACAGTTGAAAATGGGAGTATACCATGTGAAGAGAGCGTATTTTTATACAATATTTTCTAAGTTCATCATCAGAAGCTTCTTCAACATCTTGAAATGTCATGAAACATGTATATCATCACACAGTATGGCGTTATGGCAGTGGCTAATATACTTGTAAGGGGAAGTAAGCGCTATGAGGAGTATAAGTTAAGATGTTGTATAGATAAGTTTACCTTCTTTCAGTTCTGATACAAGAGCATCAATACCAATATCTTTCCTCAGTAGTTTATTTAGATGATAAACCAACAATCCTCCATGTTTGTTCTCAAAAGCTTTCATACCTTCACTCCTACATAATGTACAACAAATTAATAAGAATTGCAAGCAATACCGAAGTCCCCTACTGGGTTGAAGCCATTTTCAATGCTTATGTTGCCATAGCAACCACATATTCTTAGACAAGCGTAATCCCCTTATTGTCCCCTATCCACATACCAATTTTCATAAACCTAGCTGGGAAACTGTTTCAGTTATGTCAGGATCAAGATTTTTTGACGGACTAAGGGCAAACCTTTAGTCCCCGCCGGTCAAAAACCGCTAGGGGACTAATAAACTATTAAAGATAAATATCAACAACAACACCCGTTGACATTAATTAATACTGTATTATCAACATTTCGGCATTTACTATGCCTTCATCAGGAAATACAATTATATAAATGAAAACAACATATGTGACGTCATATACAATAGACGTTACGTTAATAAGCGGAAAATATTTGAAAAACAAGACTGCATTCAATAAACGCTTATGCCCCCTGTGGAAGCCTTGTCCATAAATAAGTCTAAGTCCAAAATTAGGTCAAGGTGAAGGTCAAAATGGGGTCAGGTGATACAGGTGTGAGGAGAGTGTTCATATACAACATCCATGCAAGTTTGGAAGCTTTGAAGCAAGCCATAATGATGCTAGAAGAAACGGTCAATTTGGGTTAACCAGGACGGACGGACGAACGGACGAACGAACGGACAGGTGAATCACTATATGCCTCCCAATCTATCGATACGGGGGCATAAAAACATGTTAGATTGTAATTGTATCGTAATGAACTTTTAAAATTTAGTACTATACAGAAATAAAATGCAAATATTTCCTACAGAAATATGATAAAATATAAAAGCAACAAGAGGAAATAACATATTTTTTTACAGTTAACTATTGAAATACATTTGAACAAGAGATTTTGTTAAGCATGTATGCTCCCATGGCAGCCCAATAGTCAGAAATGGTTGAGGTCACAGTGACCTTTGGCCTACTGACCCTAAAATCAATAGGGGTCATTTACTGTTGATGACCAACTTCCATGTAAAGTTTGATGATCCTAGGGTCAAGTGTTCTCGAGGTATTGAACGGAACCATTTGGTCTACCTAAAGACAGATGGACCGACATGTGCAAAGCAATATACCCCCTCATCATGAGATGGGGGCATAATAAAACATAAATTTGACAACACAAGCTAGGTTTGACACTCGTTGTTCGAACCTTAAAAATTAAATATTGTCAACAAGTAAATTGGTGCGTGTCATTCTCCTTTTTTATACTGTCAAAGTTTGATTGGTTTTAGAAAATCAACTGGTCAGTGGGAAGCATCATCTTCTAATGCATGGTAGTGCACCAGTATCGACGTACATGTACTATAGGTAGACACAGAACTTGTATTAATAGAGTCAAACCCTGACATATAAAATAAGCATGTTTTAAAGGTCTGTAACTTTGTAGATGGATGTTTTATTTTGCTCAAATTTTCAGGAACTATTTATAAGAGTCTCGTTTTTTTAATGCTAGATTATCATGCTTTTCATAATTTTGTCACTAAGGTGAGTTTTCCTGCAAAACGACCCATCTACAGTTTACCATATCACAAATTTTAAGCACACTATAGTGTGATGACACAATAAATGTAAACTATAATGTGAAATGATGATAAAAGAACTTACGTAGCATAGCAGAATACAGTATTGCCTTTCACATTACCCTTTTCCATGTTCAGTGGAATACCATTGGATCTCATTTTCCCACTAGAAACAAAATAGTTATATAACGAAGATAGCAAATTATTGTACAGTGCAGACAGGGATAGAGAAATGAGCTGGTAGGCAGTCAAATCTACTGGCTATTAACAGCATTCTTCCGGTTACTTTTAATAAATTTCTTCTTTTTACATAGAAAGAACCCTCAAATCAACTGCCTACCTTTAAAATCAAACAAGCTACATGAAAACATTTCTATCTCCTGTGCAGGTGGGTTATATTCAGGTTATGACACACAAATCCCTGTGACAATAATCTGATTGAAATTGTACAAACAATATAAATAGCTTTATCATGGTAGGTAGCCTCACAAAAATATCATGTAACTACATATATATAAGTAAACGTCCAAATATCATTCATGTGATACGTTTGCACAAAGCGTGTCTGTGAAAACCTTGACTGAATTATTTTCTATGAATTGTACGTCTAGAGATAGTCGAGTCTCTGCAAGTAAATCATGACTGATGGGCTGTTTCTTGTTTGTCAATATGTGTAAATCGATGTATCGTTGATACATTTCTTTCGATATATCCGAATCGTCGATATGCCTCGGGTCGAATCAATGACAGCTCTAGAACTATTCAAGCCAATAAAGGCAGGCATTTAATAGTGATTGTGAAATCAAGGTTCGTTTTAGTGAATTATCAACACTAGCACAAGAATGTCCTCATTAAGAAGTAAGATATAATATAGTACATACGGTTTCCGGCAAATGTCCATTATCATCCAAATGAATGGTGGTGCCTTCTTCTGTATATTGTCCAACACATGTTGAGCACAGACACAATGTTGGGGAGTATACCCAGATGGTGCGTCAGTTGGCATCAAGTACGATAAACCATTCTCCTCAAACCCATGACCACAGAAATAAAATACAGCATACACATTCTTATCAACCAGTTCACAGAAGTTTAACACAGCATTTTCAATTTCTGGTTTAGTCAAGTTCAATAATGAGACGACCTTGAAGTTTAATTCTCTAAATGTTTCTGTAAGAACTTGAACGTCCACTGTAGATCCTTGTAGAGGGTTCTCACTCTTATATTCAGAATTACCAATCAGGAGAGCAACTTTGTCAGAGGCTGAAAACATATGACAATATTTCTATGTACATTCTATTAGCAAACATGTTTTACACTATTTTCCATGTTTGAAATATGACAACACATAAAAGTCTTTGCATGTTTTACCATATTTCCCATTAACATTATATACAGAGATGTCATCAGATAAATTGATCATAGCACTATTTAGTACAGGGTTAACATAGTAAACACAGTAAATAAACTGAAAAATAAACACACTGAAATACTACCAAATGCATGATAAATTTATAACTAATAATTTATATTAATTTTATTAATGATGTTTCAATATTGAGTTTTTCTCTTGTTTGAAACCAACAAAAAGCATTTAAGGATGTTGGATCGGTTTAATGCGCATGTGTCATTTGTCATAGTACGTTTTGTGCCTTATAAATGTAAAAATGTGTCAAAATAATCTACAATAAATCAAATTGAACAGTTTTGATAAGTATTATGCAATAAAATTAGAAAATACTAATCGAAATGACGGTTTTCATTCCGAGAAAAATATTACATTACAAAATAGGTGGGTGGGCAAAAAATATTGCTATTTATGCCAAATGACTTTTTTTGGGATGCAGGTTCGTTTGGTAATGCTTTTTTATTGTGTGTTGATGTGTTTTTTTTTGCAATTTTCTCAGCATTTTAGCCACATTTAACCAAAATAAAAACAAAAATTGCGAAAAAGATACCTCGGTGACATATATTTTTTATTGCATAATTGTGAAGATCTATGTCACTAGACTCATTTTACAAAATATCAAAAAAAGTTTAAGGTTGGAAAAAAAGTTATTAGGATTTTACGTGGGTGCTATTTTGCTGCATTAATTATGAAGTGGGTGGGGTAAAAGAGCAATATATATTAGACCAAAATTAAATATACCCTTTTTGGTATCTTGATCATGTATAACAATGTGTACCCAAACTATATTGAAAACTATTTTATTATTTAGATCACAGACATCAAATAAAAATGTCAAATTTGAACACCACCACCAATTTACCAATTTCCATGGAATTATAAAAATAATGCATACACACTTCAATCAGGGCTGACTACCCGAAAAAGAATTCCGTGACCTAGTGTTTTTTAATCATATTTTGTGTCAGTATAGATTTCTTAACTTCCTGGCAAAATTTGAGCAAATTCTGAAGGTGGGATCCTAAGCGCTCCAACATCCTTAATACTGCAGTGATATGCATAATTTTTTTAAAAATTATTGTTTTATGTCCCACTGGTCAACAGTATTTGTGTAATATAGAGTCTACCCAGTCACATTATCCTGATAACTGAGAGAACCAGCAGCTAACTGTAGCTAACTTACTAACTTCGCAAGGGAGATCTACAAGTACCCTTTTTAACGACTTCGTAATGGGGCAGCCTGGGATCAGACCCGAGACCTCTCGCACTCAAAGCGGACATTCACAAGGCTATCGAGGTGGAGAACATGCATATATACCATACAAAGCAGACATTCATATAGCGTGTAACAGTAAATAACTTACGATGATATTCTACATTGTCTCGTACTGACGGTACTTCCACTCGGAGCATGGCACCATCAGTTAGACGACGAGGGATTGATGAATCTTTCACCGATATCTCACACATGTACATGCCTTCCACAAGACGATTCTGAATGTTCACCAATTTCAGTTCAGAGCAATTTTCATCTATTAAAAAAATAATGTATTTAATCTGGGGTTCCACTAGCTTCTGAATATGAAGGGACATTTTGATACTTTTGACTTAATTTACCATTTTATAGGCAAAATATCCATGATTTTAAGCAAAAATGACCCTTCAAACCAAAATCTTGAGGGTCAAAATGTGGCTTTTTTGAAATTTCAAGGGTCAAAGCCCCTACTCCTAAGTCAAATGGAGCCCCTGCTAATGACACTGATTTACGCCATGTCCAAAAATTTTATATTTCACCAAAACAATAGGACACCAAAGTCAACTTTGTCGTATTTTTCTATCAGTTTGCCTTGTTGTGGCCAAAAAAAGACGTAAATCTGCCAGCATACATTGTACTGTTTTCATTATTGTGAACATGGAACCATCTGATGATCATTTCTGTAAGCTGGGTAGAATTCCAGCAAGCAGTTCAAGAGACAGATATATGTTAGCAAGTACACAATTGACTGGATGCACAATGAGTTGCTCGATGAACTTGATGAAAAACCTGCTACCAAACAATGGGTAGTGTCCTCTACACTGGAGTCTGGGTAATATGCAACAAAATGGATTAAAATAATATGAGGGAACTATTGAATAAAATTCAGTGTGGCCACAGAAAATGGAGGATGAAATTCCCTGATAATTCCCTGATTTTTCAGTTTGTTTAAAGAGTCTATTTGAAGAAATACATCTATTTAATAAAGTCATGAAGAGAAGCTATCAGTACACATTTTTTCCTCCTATTTTTGTAAAATTCTCTGATAATTCCCTGATTTTTGCTCAATTTTTAAATTCCCTGAATTGTTTTTTGGCATATTCCCTGAGTCTGTGGTCAATACCAACAGTGTATTTAACAAGAATATATATTACCTTCCAGAGGAGCTCCATCTTTGAACCACTGATATCTTAATGGTTCTCTACACTTGGCTTCACAACTGAACAATGCACAGCCACCAAAGTTCACCAACACTGACTTTGGTTGAGAAACTAATTGTATTTCTACAAAACAAAGATGATATCATTTTTAATAACAAGAAGAGACAAAGGACCCTTAGTCTCACACCTGTCGTAGTAGTGTGTGCAGGCCCCTATCATGACCTGAGCAACGATTTATAATTTCAGACTTAGATTCAAGAAAATTTATTGCATGAACAAGGTTTTCATATTGACTTAAACTAAAGCAGCAATAAACCCAAATTAATAAACAAACAAAAACTATTGATCAACGTCTGCCAATCTACACAGTAACAAGTGACGTCTGCCAAATTCTTCACATAAATATAGATATTTATCAAACTGTTATGGCTGGAACAGTGGCCAAGTGGTCAACACTCTCAACTACCAATCCAGAGTTCCCTGGTTTCAATCTCAGTCTGGGCACTGAAAACTGCAGAATTGCGTTTCTAGAGATGAACTGGTTGCAAACCAAGAGAAGTCTCGGGTGCATCGGTGAAATACTAGACTTTTGGGAAAGAGCTAGAACAGCCTGCCCGGATTCCTTGTATCGCACAAGCTTTCTGTGTCCTCCCTCGAAGCCCGAGGTCAGTGGCTAATTAGGCAGGGATTAAACTGAATGGCCACACACTACAACTGTCTCAGTCAGATGAATGCAAAAAAGTCAAACTGTTAACATAAAAGATATAATACTACTATTTGTAAGCCTTACCAGAGTCCTGTTTTTGAAACTTCTCTAAAAACAAAAAGAAACATATTTACCATTATGGTAGCTGTAAGGTTGTGAAGTGCTTAAAAACATTACTTAGTATAATAAATAATAGAAACATAGAAAAACTGCCCAGCGTTCAATGAAGAATCACGTGACGCACATTTAGTACCTGGTATGAAACGTGCGTCACGTAATTCTTTGTTGAACGCAGGGCAGGTTTTCATATAACCCACAACACTACTCAACCTTGTTTCAAACCTAAACCGAACACTTGATGCGTGCAATATCATCAAGTAAACAGTAATGGCCATAAGAAAGATATTTGTGGGTACATGTTAAACACAAAACACTGTTGATGCTAGCCAAAAAATTCGCTAAATTCAACAATCTTTTTGTTTCTGTTGTAAATGCTAGGAAAGGCTACAAACTGGAATAAATTGCTGATATAAACAAGACGTTTCCCCCGAACAGTGTGCTCGACTATTCTCAGTGTATCGCTTGGATAGTATAAACAAGAAAACAAAATTAAATGCTTAAAAGCTGCAGTATTCTTCTATGTAGTGGTTGAAGTCATGATGCCCAACAAGTGTGCATAAACTTCAACTTTAACATGGATTTCTAAGTCATAAAGGCCAGATAATTTCGACAAAATCCTTGTTAAATGTACCAACTCCCCTTAAAGGAACAGCCAATTGGACAAAATATAAATGAGATACCGAAACCAACTTTATGAGCACATTGATTTTAGGTCTCCTATCCTATAACGTCAGGCCCCAATCTCCCAAAGCATCTCAAGTAGAAATCTCAACTCAATTTGAGATTTTGTTAAAATCAGCTCTTCAGCTTTTGTAATTTTACTGTAACATTTCTGTTTAGTGATGCTAATTTGCTAATTTTGAGTCAAGCATCTCATGGAAATTAACATAAAGACACATGCCAACATTTGAGATCGAACTCAGATTGAGATGCTTAGGGAGATCAGGGCCAGGTATCAGGCTGATGGTTGCTAACACTAGCTGGTGGTTCAACAAGCTGTTCAATAAGACAGCAATCTGATTGAAATCATATCCTCAAACCCGCTACGTATGAGGATCTGACGACAACCTATAGAAGGTCACCTCAGGTGACCTTTCCCATTAGCCAATCGGGGTCTTGCTTTCAGAATTCTGAAAGCGATTTGATTCTATTTTTAAATACGGTAGTTATCACGAACACATGCATCTTACGCACCAACTTCGTTCTGATCGCCTCGGTCTTTATGGATTGCAATATTTACCAGAGACAATGGTCGAATTAATCAGGATTACTTCAAAAAAGCAGACTAAAGTTGTAGACAACTGATATATTTGTAATTTAACATTTTTTAAAACGACCAAAGTACCAATTTAATGAGCTATAAGACTGGCTGAATTATAAATACACATAAATAGCGATAGCTGAAATTCCGATTCTTGAAAACAGAAACATTGCAGGTCATCATCAGATCTACCTGTGAGGAAGATCAAGTACTTTAGTCAGATTGAATAAGACAGGATCCTTACCATGATTTACAGTAGTATATTTACAATTACCCCAACCATGATTTGATTACATACCTGTAACGTGAGCCATAGCACTGCATTCTGTTTTAATACCATTCTGAACAACACAATGATAGGAGGCAAAATCTGAGGGTACTGTATGAGTAACCTGTAAGACAACATAAAACATTCAGCAAATATATCATCAAAATAAGACCATGAATAGAAATGTGTCCATAGGGCATGGGTGCCCCGCCAAGTCATTACTTTACTGCCATTAATGTATAAAGAAATAAAAATAAAATCCCAGTCGCATATTCATGGATGCCAGTATCTATGTTCAGTTTAGTGACCTGTAGGTCAAAATGGTTTAGTTAATTGCACACAGTACACACAATTTCTTAATAGCCATTTTTATATTGAAAGGACCATAACTCCACTACCTGTCATTGAAAGCAATTGATCTCTCTCACACATCTAACTTAAAAGTGTAATTATTAAGACCTTTTGGTCAAAGATAACCCATAAAAGTGCAAGCACTAATTTCCATTGAGGTCCTGTTTTTTGCTGAATGTAGTAGAAGACAAAGTGGTGTGATACTAGGAATCTGGGTGGGATATCATAGCTCTTTCTCAACAGACTCCTTGGTTCTTCATGTGCCCTGTGAATAGCACCAGCACACACTGGACTACCTCTGATTCCAACCAGATCATCAGATTCTCCAGTTGAGTGGGAGACACTGACCAAGTGCCCTGGCTGAGATTCTAACCAGTGACCTGTTGATCAGTAGAGCTTAAACCACTTGACCACTGTGCCACCTGATAATTGGGGTAATAGAGTTACTATCGTATCTCCAAAATAGGAACAAAGAAAGGCACCAATCTCTAAGTGTTGATATATCACTTACATGTATCTTTGGTGTATTCTGTCCTTCTAATCTGTTTCCATTTTTATACCATTGATAAGCTATAGGTGGATCACCTTGTACCTCGATAGACAGTACAAATGATTCATTCATTCCTACATTAACATCACATGGATGTTTCATTATCAGATTGTACGACATACCCATACCTGCATCTGAAATTTATTTATTATTTGCTATCAACAAATTATTGAGATTAATCAGTGAAAATACCAGTGAAAATAGCAGTGAAAAAAACATTTTGACGAAAACACAAAACTATGATGATGAAAAAAAGTATGATACATGTACTATAATTGTTTGAAATTTTGTCAGCCAGTGGAAACAAATGAAAACTTGGCCTTACATGGAGAGGACATGAGCATAGACAATATAAAATGAAGACTACCCAGCTCAGGAATAGAACCTGTATCTCTTAGATGGCAGTCTACAAGCTATGCTAGCCAGACAGATGATAAACAAAACAAGACAGCTTATGCCCGGGTGGAAGCCATGTCCATAATAACTAGCTAAGTCAATCAGGGGCCATAATTCTGTAGAAACGTAAGGGCCATAATTCTGTAGAAACGTAAGGGCAATAATTCTGTAGAAACGTAAGGGCAATAATTCTGTAGAAACATAAGGGCCATAATTCTGTAGAAACGTAAGGGCCATAATTCTGTAGAAACGTAAGGGCCATAATTCTGTAGAAACGTAAGGGCCATAATTCTGTAGAAACGTAAGGGCAATAATTCTGTAGAAACGTAAGGGCCATAATTCTGTAGAAACGTAAGGGCCATAATTCTGTAGAAACGTAAGGGCCATAATTCTGTAGAAACGTAAGGGCCATAATTCTGTAGAAATGTTGGATAGTGATACAAGTCGTTGACAATGTAAGGTATTTATGTTGGTAAACAAGCATGCCAAGTTTGAAAGCACCCTTGATGGAATTTGAAAATATTTGAGTTTCAAGAACTTTAATGTTTTGGTTAACTTTTTTGATGGAACAAACAAATGGACCGACAGGACAATCACTATAAGTCTCCCGCATCAGTAGTGCAGGGGGCATAAAACATCTCATTAAAACATTACTGTAAATCAATTTACTTTCTCGAATACTAACTTTCGCATTTAATTTTGCAGATCGTCTGCATAATCGCGAAAGTGCTAAAACATTAATATGGTCATTGCTAGAAACTTAAAAACTGCAAAATTTTTAAGTTTCTAGCAATGACCATATTAATGTTTTAGCACTTTCGCGGCAACTTAATTTTGCGAAATTTTCCCACTCGCGAACTCCGCAAAATTAAAGTGCACAAAATAATTTCTTGGTTTACAGTATTAACAAAGCGTATCTTACCATAATATTGACCAATCAGCATTGGAGGAATAAAACCAGGTGACTTGGGAGAGCTAAGTGATAGTCCAGTAACTAATGTATTACAGGTTCCATTGACAAAATCAGAACTAGTAAGACCAGTTTCTACAGGATTAGGATTGATGGAAACAGCCACCAGTGTATTCTGGGTAATCTTTGTCTTCTTAGGATCCAAACAGTTGTAGACTTGACACGAGTAAGTACCAGCATTAGATTGTCTGAAAATGTCAACAAGAAATGTACAACCAGGTATTAGGATTTATATAGTTGTAGACTTGACAATGTAAAAAGTTTATCGGGCAGCATAAAATAAAACTTGAAAAAAAATCAGCAATATACACAATGTAACGATACTAAGTTGAGTACTTACGAGACATTATTAAGACAGAGTGTTGATTCTACTCGACCTTGAAGAGGTTCGAAAGCATCTGTACCATTACGACAGAAGAACCAGCGATACTTGGGGAATGGTAGACCGGTGGCTTGAACTTCCAGGGCCAGAGACTCACCCTCATATACATCCACATCTGTAGGTGGCTCCTGATGTATGACTACATCCTCTGGAAGGTGCAATCATTCATACATACTACATTGTTTTATCTTTCAAATCAGCAAATATAGTACAACCTCTTTAGAGCAACACCTTATGGGAGCTGCAAATATTGGTCGTTGTTTAGAGGTGTTTGTTCTACAGAGGTTAAATTTATAGTAAATATCTGCTTATGGAAATGTCGAAGATGTTGTGTCTATAACTTATAGAGAGGCTGTTGCTCTGCAGAGGGCCGCTCTGGAGAGGTTGCACTGTATAGGGGTTCCATTTGACTCGGGAGTAGGGGTTTTGACCCTTGAAATTTCCAAAAAGCCACATTTTGACCCTCAAGATTTTGGTTTCAAGGGTTACGTTCTCTTAAAATCATGGATATCAGTATATTGCCTTTAAAATGGTAAAATTTAGTCAAACGTATCAAAATGACCCTTCAGATTCAGAAGCTAGTAGAACCCCTGATAAGAACTAAATATTTCATGAATATTTCATAACATAGATATTTTCGCAATAACATGCAACACAAAATTGTTGATGCAAGCCCAACAAATTTTTTTTATCATAATTATAGAGATCAAATTTGGCATAAATTCTAATCTATAGGTCTAATTTAAAAGTGGAATGTTAAAAGCATTCAGTTACATTTATACTTTAATATTATACATAAACAATAGAATAACAAGAAGCTGTGTTTAATAAACGGCTATGCCCCCAGTAGAAAGTCGGGGCTACAGAAACTAGCTAATCCAACCAGAGGCCATAATTCGCAATACATGTAACTTGATGGACTTTGAAAATATTTTAGTTTGAGAAACTTGAATGCTTTGGTTAGAATTTTCAATACAAAAAGTAGCTAAGTAGTTTAAAGAATAAAATTTAATTTGTGTGGAACAATGTAATTCTATTAAAAACTCTACTTTGTAGCCCTTTACTCCACATAGCCTCTTAATCCATAAATGATCACTTTTATAGAAACATTTTATAGAAACGATACAATATGAATTTAAATATCTTTACCATAATCATCTATGCCAATCTTAAAGGTGTCAATTTGTAATTGTTTTAGATAATCTCGTAGTTCCCTGATGACCATTCCCTGAGTACTGAGAGAGGTGAGTAACTTGTCTGCTGCACTTCCATTGGAGATAGCTGGAGACCATCTCTCTATATCAGATTGTCTGTGGACACAGAAATAGTGTATTACACAACTAATGAAAAACACACATCATGATTACAAAATGTATTATGGCAACTCATTCAAAATACATTCTTGTAATAACGACACCCGATATACTGACAAATTCATTATACTGACATCATATTTTGGGGACAAAAGTATTAAAACGCACGTTGTATCAATTCAATATTCTGACATATTCGTTACGACAACATTTTTCTTGGAAACAAACAGCGTTGTTTTATCGAAATCTCACTGTACCAAACAAAAATCAAAGACTATAATTTTAATTACACAGAATGAATGAATAAGAGATCAGAATAAAGGAAAGCACATGCATAATTTCTGGAATTATACCGGTTTATACTGATTCGAGTTTTTGAATAAAATGAAACTTGGTACCGTATCTTTGACAATTATTCATTAAACTTCACACGTGGTTTATGTTTTATATGTATATCAAATGGGACTGTTCAAAGATAGCATTGCTTTGAGCAAATATTGGCTCATGTGTGGAAACTGCATACTTCAAGCCAGTAAAAGTTTCATATTCATGAAGTCTTGACTGAATAGTGGATTAACAAAAATAAAAAAAATATTTCAAGCATATAAATTGAAAGTTTTTCATAAGATCATATACATGAACTTTTTATATATGTTGTTCGTCCATGGAAGTACAATGAGGACCATGACTTCCTTCTATTCAGTACAATGGGTTCTGTGCGTCCGGAGTTGGTCGATGAATCTGGGTCGGGAAATATCGGTTACAGGTGTCACACTTGTGTTCAGTAGATGGTTCAGTTGTAGTGCTGGCTGATCTGGCTTTGCGGATGGCACGTTTCTCTTTTGAAGTCTGTAGGTATGATTGTTCTGAGCTCTTTGATCCAACACTGATAAGATGGTGCCAATGAGGACGGACAAGAGCAAAGTTTTTTATAAGATTATGTACAAGAATTTTTCTTTAAATAGAACTGTGGTAAATACTTACTTGATTATATATTTATCTTCAGCAACACGTACAAGGGCGCGCCAGTCTTTATCTTGTGGATTCTGATCAAGTTCATCTCTAATCTTCACAAACACATCTATTGGAAGATCATTAACACCAGCATCCAAGTTAATCTTAGTATTCAGTCCGTATTGACTCATCTCTCACACCTAAAATAGCATAGGGAATGTTGAAACATTCATTTTGATTGTTTTCACAATATTTGGTATAAATATTTTATAGCTGAAACTAGGTCATTCAGCTTTTTTATGGCTGAAACTAGGTCATTCAGTTTTTTATGGCTGAAACAAGGGCATTCAGCTTTTTTATGGCTGAAACTAGGGCATTCAGCTTTTTTATTGCTGAAACTAGGGCATTCAGTTTTTTTATGGCTGAAACTAGGTCATTCAGTTTTTTTATGGCTGAAACAAGGGCGTTCAGCTTTTTTATGGCTGAAACTAGGGCATTCAGCTTTTTATTGCTGAAACTAGGGCATTCAGCTTTTTTATTGCTGAAACTAGGACATTCAACTTTTTGACAGCTGGGATTTGGGCTTTCAATGTTTTGAAAGCTGAAACTTGAGCTTTCAGCAGTTAAGTTCATTTTCTTGTTCAGTTATATGTTGGGTAGTGTGCCATGAAGGTGTGGTATGTGATGTTTTTATGATTTCTTGGCTCGGCTAGTTAATTAGAGTGTTGTCACGCCCCCCAAATCCCCGGAATGGCGGGATTTTTACTTTTGCTCTTTCAAATCAATGTTTCCCCTAGGACCATACAGATGGTAAAACCCCTCCAAATTGCCAGGCCTTATATCTCACAGCTTTATTTCTCCACTACATTGGCGCGAAACAAAACTTGTCAAAAGCCCCGCACTCACACCTGACAATGCTGGGACATCAGAAAGGAAAAAAACATGGGGACAGCTCCCCCACTACCCCCATCCTTTCTGGGGTTGGGGGCATAGTGTCAATTGACTGGTGCACAACTTCATGTATGTATGTTGTCTTAATTCCTGACCCAGATACATGCACAGTATACAGGTCATTTCGTAACCAGGCTCAATCGTAACCAAAATAGTATCGGCAAACACGTAACCGCCGATTTATTGCTTTTATTCATATAAGTATATTATTATATATATGGCTTATATCATCATAGAAATGTGTTTAACTTTAAAGTAGTCAGGAAACCTAGATGTGATGTATACTGAGTTACTTTGATGATTGGCGGTATCCAACGACTTCGGTTTGAAAACAAAAGTCCAAATGTTAAAAAACAAACTGAAAGTCATAATTGTAGGACTAACTTTAAAGGTGTTAAAATAGTCTGATGTTCAAAATGTATTTATAATTTCGTTAATATAGGAGAGATCATGTTTGTATACAAAGGGATTAGTCCCACCAGCTAGCTATTGGTGGTTGGCAGGTTTTTAATACTTTTATTGTTCATTCATCCACTAGATTGCTGGTGGTCATTTTGCATATGAATACGGTGATCCCTCCTATTTACACAATGAATAGCAAATTGTATTTCAAGCTTTTTTTAGAGCGGTTGCGAATCAGCGGAAATATGGTTACAAAATAGCCGAAAATGGACGGTTACAAATAAGCCTGGTTACGATGCAAATGCAATTAGTTAACTAACACTCCATTTGAAGAAGCATGTTTTTGTGTCATTACTCTAGAGTCTAATGAAAAACTTTTATTAGGGGGAATTTATCATAGCCCTTCAAGTACTCAAGCAAATACAAAATTGTTGTTTGAATTGATTAATAGTGCAGTCAATTTGAAGTATGATTATACAGTTTTTGTCAGGGATTTTAACTTTCCAGACATATCATGGGAGGACTGGACAACTCCGCATAATGAGGATCACCGTGAATTTACTTTCTAGAGTGTCTGAGAGACAATTTTCTCAGCCAAAGTATTACAGAGAATATGCGGTATAGAGATGGCCAAAGTCCCCATATTTTGGACTTACTTTTAGTGGATAAGAGCGAAATCGTGGATAATATAAACTATAGTGTAAATCTGGGTGCCAGTGATCATGTGTGTTTAGTCGCAGACTTGCTATGCTGTCCGTCAAGAGATGAAGTTACAACAGAGCGGAGAAATTTTTACAGAGCAGACTATGATGTCATCAGACAAGATCTAGAGCAGACTGATTGGACTTGTATGGAACAAATGAATGTAAAAGATAGTTAGGATTATTTTCTACAAAAGGTGAATGACACTGTTGAAAAAATGTTCCAATTAAGATTGTTCGTAACAATAAACGCAAGTAACAAAAGTGGATGGACAATGAGACTTTTAAACATGTGAAACGTAAACACAAAACTTGGAATCGTTATATTCATACGCTTGATGCTTATGATTATGCTGCATATCTCAAAATGCGTAATGAATGTACTGAAAACACACAAGGCAAAGAGAAAATATGAGAAATTTATAGCAGACGATATTAAGACTAACCCTAAAGGTTTTTGGAGTTATGTTAGAGAGAAAACTAAATGCAAGTTAGGCATTGCTGACCTGAAAGACACTAATGGTGATTTAGTGCAAGATAGTGAACTAAAAGCAGACTTGTTAAATGATTTCTTCGCTTCAGTGTTTGTACAAGAAGACCCTGGTCCGTTACCGTTATTTGATACACGTTATCAAGGAACACCTGTGACCGAATTAGTTGTTAACAGAGAAATTGTGTCTAAACAAATGCAGCAATTGAACTCGTCAAAATCAATGGGATCAGATAACTGCCACCCACACTTCTTAAAAGAAACAGCTGATGTATTAAGTTCACCGCTCCAGTCAATTTTCAACAAGTCATTTGAAGAAGGAACTGTACCTGACATATGGAAGGAAGCTAATATAACGCCTTTGTACAAGAATAAAGGAGCGAAATCGGATACAACAACTTATAGGCCAGTTAGTTTAATGAGTGTCCCTTGTAAATTATGCGAAAAAACTGTTCGTAAGACTATTATGGATCACATGAATGACCAAAATCTGTTGAGCACTTGTCAATACGGATTTAGGAACAAAAGGAACTGTGTTTTACAACTGTTGGACGTATTAGATGACTGGGTTACAAATACAGTTCCCCATAGACGATTAATAGAGAAAATGCAAGGTTATGGATTTGGTGGAAAGTTAATTGAATGGGTTAAAAACTTTTTGAAAGATCGTAGGCAACGTGAATGCATAGATGGGAAGTACTCCAGTTGGAAAAATATTACCTCCGGTATTCCACAAGGATCAGTTTTGGGACCTACAATATTTATATTGTATGTGAACGATATGCCTGATAAATTGAAGGCAATGTGTAAACTTTTTGCGGACAACTGCAAAATTTATTCTGCTATAACCGCTAGAAGGGATCAAGATGTTATTCAAGAGGGCATAGATACTTAGGGTGAATGGTCAAAAGACTAGTTACTTGAATTTTCAGTGCCAAAATGTAAAGCAATGCAAATTGGGAATATCAAATTTCCACACACATACTCAATGACTGATAAACATGGACAAGTAAAAGATTTACCAAATGTACAAGAAGAAAAGAATCTAGGGATCACATTTCAAAGCAATCTGAAATTTAATTAAGCATGTAAGCCAGCTCGTGAATAGGGCAAATAGGCTATTAGGAATGATTAAGAGAACTTTTCCTCGAATTGAAAAAGACACATTTCTTGCGTTATACAAAAGCTTAGTGAGATCTATATTAGACTATGAAGGTTCCGTTTGGAGTCTAAGAAAAATCTACGAATGGTCGAGAACGACAATGTCGTGCAACAAAGCTAGTGCCAGCATTAAGAAATTTGTCATATAGAGAATGCTTGGAACATTTAAATTTACCAACACTAAACTACAGGCGTAAAAAAACATATGCCCCCACCTGACCCACATCTGGTTTGAGCCCATGGACCATTTGGGGGCATTTTTTTACTTCTACATTCTATTATAGTTACTAGAACATAAATACAAACTGAACGTGAAAGTCAATGAGTCATATTTATGTACTATCAGTGTCATTTTGACGTGTCCGGTTATCAAATCCGTTTCTGTATAATTTTTGACAGTTCGACTCTGAGCGAAATATTCATTTAAAAAAATTGACAACAATGACCCTCATTTAATTAACAAACAAGTAAACTGCTTACATATTGTGAAGTTGTTGTCAGTGAAGTTAACTGTTCCGTCAATGGTTGTTTACCTGTCACAGCAATCTACCCGTGTTGTTTGGGAATTCCCAGATTTACACGGAAGTAATCAATCAGCAGCAAATTACGTCATCCGAACATTATCCAATCAAAACAGCGGTGTAGAGAACATGATAAATACCGCTACATGACCGTCCGTTCCGTATTTTAGAAGTTTTGCGCACTGGAAAGTATAAAAAAAATATTTGTCATATAAAATAAAAGTTTCTAGCAAACTCTGATATTATTAGATATCAACAAATATAAAAAATATATTTGGCCGTGTCTGTACCAGTGAATTAGACAGTTTGTTAAATCATCAACGTGTACTAATTAAGCATAAATATCAACTACATCTAGTTAGGTTTCACAATATTTTGCACAATTACAAAAAAAGGTTCGCCAAGTACCTTAACTACTGGGTATGTAATGATAATGAGAATATAGATTTTGATTCAAAATAAAAACTATATTTTTGCCAGCTCCTATCATCCTCATACACCAGTCAGGGGCGTAGCTTAGTCGAAATCAATGTGTAGGCCACGTTATTTTAGGGGGTTCGGGGCATACTCCCCCGGAAATTTTTTAATTTCTATATCGCCGCAGGTACATTCTTAGCCGTTTTCAGACTAATAAACAAGAGCAACTACAAATCTCAATTGTGATAGGGTAAATATAATTCATCAAAATATCTTAATCATTAACATGAATGAAAATCACACCAGAAGGAGTCTACAGTATTGTCTAGATTCCATATAAACATATATTTCCTTATTGTATGTTTTGAAATTATATTCTGTCGTATGTGTTCTTTAGGCTGTTTTCAGACTAAATATCAATGACACACTAGGTGAGCTTAACACTCCTATAATACCACATACCCCCATTGATTTTTATTGCATTTTTGGCATTTTAATTTTTCGACTTTCTGTGAAAAAGTGTAGGCCGCGGCCTATAGGAAGTTACGCCCCTGTCAGTGATTTGTCAAGGTTGCAGACTATGATATCACAAGTGAAGAATACTCTGGTGAAACAGAATGGCTCCTATAAGCATCAAGGAAAAATATCACAAACATGTAGGTGTAGACTCTATAGTTGGAACATTTGCTCAGTATAATGTTCTCAAAGTTGGAAGAAAAATTCAGAAGATGTGTCGTCAAGATTTTGTCCCTGTATGTAAATGAAAGAATAAAGATACATAATTCTTAAAAAAGACGGTGTGCAAATGTCTTCCTTCATACACATGTATGCATCTACATGTAAAGGTTGTTCATAATATGAAAGTTGAAAGAAAACCTTTTCCAAACAGTAGGAGATGTGTCCACAAGCATTTTCATCGCTACTTATTATAGAGTAAAATGAAAGAACAAAGGGCCCTTCTTTTGGTAAAAATCACAACGGGTTGTTACGATTCACAAAGCATCTTAAAACTTAAATATTTTGACTTCAATCATGGATTTACACTGTATTCTTTGCTTCAGTTAAAAAGTAGGGTGCTCATATTTCCCAAGAAACAATGAATAGCCCATGCTTTCTTAGTGATTATTGTAGCTCTTTACAAAATGCTTCAAAACCACGTAAAAAATTGATTATATTGATTTTCATGTTTAGCTGATACACTCAAGAAACTTAAAAAATTTAAGAAAATTCTAATTTTCCATAAAGATGCTTTGTGAATACCAACCCTGACTGTCCTAAGACATGAATCTTTTCTTCATGCACATCTTCATGTGAAGGATGTGTTTCTTTGAATGAAAACTTTTCAAAACTAGTTGATTCTTGGTCACGGCAGGGCATACCCTTCCATGAAAATTTGACAACTATATTGGTTTTCCTTCACATGTGGAGAAGTTGACTGTTCCAAAATTTAATGGTAAGTTAGTAAAGCTTAAGATACAGTCCAGGAAAAGTGGTAAGGTGAATTGACCGCCTTACATAATTTGTTGAGAAATGTAAGAGGGGTTGTGTCCACAAGAGTTTGTAACGTTACAGAGCAAAAGAAAGAATAAAGGGCAATAACTCTGGTACAAATCATCCAAGTGCAAATTCCTTCTTTCTTGCACATACGAGGGGTGATCAATATATTCGTGGACTTTTCATCTAGCAATTTTATATTGCCAGTTAGGCTCCAAAACAATGTATTATCATTTAGAGTAAGACCCTTTCGACAGAATGCACTTATTACACAATTACATTTACCCAATGAGCGCGTGACGTAGGCCGTCACGTGACACCACTCTATGCGCTCCCGTTTTAAGCGTACATAGCTCCTTTTTGGACTCATATCTGGTCCCAGATGGACGATCGTTTTACTTTTAAGACAGAAATAAGTAATAAATAATCACCTCTCAAATGTAAGATGGAAAAAACAGAGTTTTGATATGTTATTGGACATAAGACTCTACAAAAGACGGTTGGCTTAACGCGGTCGTATTGTCCCGATGGAGAAAAAAGCACAACCTAGCAACTTTGGGACGCAATTTCTCACAGTTTTCGCCAGTAATATATGGTTAAGAAATATGCCTCTCATTTCACAGAAAATAGAGGAGAGTGTCCCTACCATGGTGATAATTCTTCCGTTTTTCCTTATTTTATCAATGCATATCTGCTTGACAGGGTGCCTACAATCGCATATATGATATAATCATACGTAGATCCTTAATATATGGCGCAAAGAATCCCCCCTACATTTTGGTTATGTCATCTTTGAGATATCAGAAGGATTTTCCAAGATTGGCGTATTTTTTACTGACAAGCCGTTGCTCTGTGATTATGTATTGTCTGACACGCTCGACGGTGACTGCTGCACACGGGTGACGATAAGTGATGTCATCGGGTAAATTGTGAGGTCTAAATAAAATAAATTAATTAAAACGCTAGATAATTAATAGATCTGCATGACCTGGTAATTTCATTACTCTAGGATCAATATAACAAAAGTTAGAAGAAAAGTCCACGAATATATTGATCACCCCTCGTATCATAAAATTTTCATTTATATATTACTTTGATACTTTGCATACCTGGGCTGGTATTTATAAAGCATCTTAGTGGAAAACTTAAATATTTTGACTTAAGTCAAAAATTTACAATGCACATATTTCCTGCAAATTGAAGAATATCTCATGTTTCCTAAGTGATTATTGTAGCCCTCTGCATAATGCATAGAATGTATGTAAATAATTCATAATCAGAATTGTATTATTTAGCTGATACACTGAAGAAAATTTTAAAAATTTAAGAAAAATCTTAGTTTTCTACTAAGATGCTTTATAAATACCGGCCCAGTTCACCATTATGAGCCTAATATCTCCGATGGAGTACATGACTGTTATCAAGCATTTGTCAAAATAAACTGCCCTTTTCGACTTAGAAACCCCAATCTCTGCACAGAATAACCTCATGCTGAAGTTATCAAGTATTTTGTTTTGAATATACATATTGTGCATATACTTGATATACAAGCATGGCACTGAGAATAGCGCGTGCTGTTCACGGATGACTTGTCTTTATAGGCACCAACATCATGCGTAATATAACTGAACCTGAGATATACACACATTTTTATAAACAAGAAAGCTTTAGTAATATTCATGAGCTACATGTATAACATCACATGTGAGTTCATTGATCATTTTGTCCACAAATCACAATCACATCTTGAAAGAACATGGTTCTTGCATGTTGGACAGTCATAAAAGATGTTATAATACATGAACGCTCATTTCGTCCATATGTGAAAAATCTATTCTCATTTTGTCCAATCACGGGCAGTGAGTCCAAAACAATAAACAAAAGTCTAGTACCTAAAAGAGTTTATTTATGCAGTTACAATTTCATGTGATAAAAATCTAAAAACGCAGGCAATACAACATGAGCGCAGCAAAGCAGAACAATGTATGTCAAGGAAAAGACAATGGTCAAGGTCACCAGCCGGCCAAGGTCACCAGCAGGTCAAGGTCATAGTCTGGCATGTATGTCATTTAAAAGGTTTTGTCACAAGGAACATTGTGTGGGAGTATACATAAATGGAAAACCTATTTCCAATTAAAGTTTTTATGAATTCATGGTTGCTGGGCAACATTCAGTCAAGATCACCCGAAGGTCAAAACTCTGTTTGACATTTGAGAGGTAGTGTTACCAGAAGCACCGAATATTACTTACTTACTTTTCCTCTTCATACCCAATGTCCCATTGTACATAGTATGAGTAAATTACATCAATAAATAGGAAAGGTATAGCCTATACAATATTTATATTTTTTCCATATTTAATGCTTATAGTCAATGTAATGGCTCTGTTTGTCATTTGAAATGTCTTGTTACAAGGAACATTTAGTATTAATAAATTGTATCAATAAACACTGATAAGAAAGGACTAGTTGTAGCTACAAAAAACTTACTACCTTACAGACAGATGGGCAGCCATCGAGTGGCATCATAAAAAACATCACTTTGGGTATAAAACAAGACTGCGTTCAATAAACGCTTATGCCCCCTGTGGAAGCCTTGTCCATAAACTCTAAGTCCAAAATTAGGTCAAGGTGAAGGTCAAAATGGGGTTAGGTGATACTGGCGTGTGGAGAGTGTTCATACACAACATCCATGCAAGTATGAAAGCTTTGTAGCAAGCCATATTAATGCTAGAAGAAACGGTCAATTTGGGTTAACCAGGACGGACGGACGAACGGACGGACAGGTGAATCACTATATGCCTCCCCATCTATCGATAGGGGGGCATAAAAAGAAATAAACTATACATGTATTAACATATTTATCTGCTTCTTCATCTACGTGTAGATATATCAATGTTGCTTACACTCATAAATAAGCTAGAACTTCATAGAAATGATAGATCTATGATATGACTGTCCATCTATAACTGACTGTCACCTTACAATATCAGTTCTTCTTCACTATTGTCCAGACACTCAGCAGTATCAGGACCTATGGCAGTACACACATCAATTAGTGAACAAGACTGTGCTGAAGGTTCTGTCCCAAGGTTTAAATCTACAGACAACTTTGAATCAACATCTGTCAGATTGTTATTAGGACCTGTGTTAGTATTAGTCATCACTGCGTTAGCACTATCAGGTATACCAGAATCCACTGCAGTACCTGGAGTGTGACTACGTTCAGTGCAGCCCATACTGACACTGTTATCTCCAGGTCTAGAGTCATTATTGTCTCGATACATGAAAGTACTATCATTGTCGGTTAACTTGGACGTGTTAGCATATGGTTGATTTTTGGAACTGTCCGTTTCACATTTGGAATTATTGGTGGATGAAGAATTTCTCTCTTGTTGAAATACTTGCCCATTCTTATCACAGGTAGTCTTGTTTCGACATTGATGAGAATTAGAATATTCTGTTTCTCTAGACTCTAGCTTATTTCTATCATAGCCACACTCATTACCATTTGTATGTTCATTTACCCATTTTGCTATATAATCATGTGATTTGTCATCATTAGGACTGCCGCCACGACTGAATATAGCCATGGGTAGATCAGTTTCTTTATCAAGAACTGGTCTGTTTGTTGGTATGACTGGCCCATGATCAGATCTGTTAGGTTGATATATATACACTGGATTATAATGTACTGGTCTACTTCTATCAGGTATGTATTCACCGCTGGTCGGATATGAACCCGTTGACCTACCAGTATCACTTCCTCCATCACAAACACACTGATACCTGCGATGTTTGTCTTTATAACTGCCAGTATGTCTATATCCTGACCTGACACACTCAAGTTCATGATGCTCATAAACAGCATTCAGACTTGATTGTTCCGAACTGCTTCTGTTCGACACTTTACTAGAATGTTTAGATTCAACAGCATATTTTTTTCTAGGATTCCGAAAGTAAGTAGTACAATGATCAAAGTGATCACAAGCATGATTTCTGTGCTCCTCACACTGGTGACCATGACCTTGACCCTGACCTTGATATATTGTTTCATGTTCTGACTGCTGATGACCTTGAGCTGTTTTCTTATGAGTATGGCTTGTATCTGCTCTACTGGAAGATTTCTTCTTTACATTCGGAATCTTTTGAGGATATTTGGAAAGTTTTGAGGTTTGTTTTTCTTTCCGTTTCTTGAACTGAGTTAAAGGACCATACACATTAATCCTAACACTCTGTAACTGGACACTACCAAGTCTAGAATGAGAATTGTTCCTACTGCCTGCTACCTGTAAAATAGGGCAAATTTACAACATTAGCAATATATTCCTTATTTCGGTATTTCAATTCAGAGAGTCAAACCTGTAATTGCCCACTATAAATTACTATTTTGTCTTTAACCTGGGTGACAAATCCAACAGCATATTTTGTACCTAATTGACCGGAGACCGGATGGTCATTTGGAGTATCATTGTATGGTAATACTTGAGTCTGAGTAATTTCAATATAGTTCAAATAATTGTACAAAAAATTTATGGAAGCCAAACAATATTTTTAACATTATAGTTACAAGAAAATACTGTAACGCCCAGACAATCAAAAGCCACACAGAAATGACAGCAGCCCCTAGCCATCCAGACATAGAACGAACCATCCACATCCCCAAAAATTAATATTTCAAACAAGCCCATATACTCACTCGGCAATGAATGACACACTGTGGACTTCGAATTCTGTGCATAATTAACCATAAAGGGAGGCAATTATAAATGATAACTACACTGAAGAAAGTTTGGTTTGAATTCCTTAATTTATGTACTTTTGCACTTGCACTTACTATCAATACAAGTATGTACCAAACAAGAGCTGTCCACGAACAGCGCGCTCCACTATTCGCAGGGCCATGCTATGATAGTGCAATTATTATATATTCAAAACAAAATGCTTCATAACAGCAGCATTACCCTCTGCTGTGTAGAGGTTGGGGCTTCTAAGTCGAAAAAGGGGGATAATTTGGACAAATTCTATACCTACTCATGTGTAGGTCCTCTTGGTCATGAAGGTAAACAAATAAGCATTTCTTAGTCCAAAAAGGGGCATAATTTCAACAAAATGCTAAATAGTTATCTTCTCCTGTGTAGGGGGTTGGGGTCATGATGGTGAACAAGTATGCAAAGTATCAAAGCAATATATCAATTCACTTTGAAGATATAAGTGGTCAAAAAACCTGTACCTAAACTTTAACATTTGCATTTCCAAGTCCAAAAGGGGGCATACTTTCAACAAAGTGCTACCCACCCCTGTGTAGGGGTTAGGGTCATGATGAAGAACAAGTACGCATAGCATTATGTGAAAACTAAGACCTACGGTGAAAGGCGTTTTGACAAATGTGCAGCCACCCTGTGGAACAGTCTGCCAATAGAAATAAACAAGACTGCGTTAAATAAACGCTTATGCCCCCTGTGGAAGCCTTGTCTATAAATAAGTCCAAAATTAGGTCAAGGTGAAGGTCAAAATGGGGTTAGGTGATACAGGTGTGTGGAGAGTGTTCATATACAACATCCATGCAAGTATAAAAGCTTTGTAGCAAGCCATATTAATGCTAGAAGAAACGGTCAATTTGGTTTAACCAGGACGGACGAACGGACGAACGAACGAACGGATGGACGGACGGACGGACAGGTGCATCACTATATGCCTCCCGATCTATCGATACGGGGGCATAAAAACATTGACTCTCTGCTGGTTTTCAAAAAGACACTAAAAACGCACATGTTTAAAATGGCATATCAGTGATCAGTGGATGTTAGATTTTCAAGACACTTACCGACTTTCAAGGAATTAACTTTCGCGTGTACAGCGCTTTAGAGAGGCTATATAAATATTTTCAATTATTATTATTCAATTATTAATGCACTTTGAAAATATTAGAGGTGAAAAAACCTGTACCTAAACTTTAACATTTGCACTTAGTTGAAAAAGGGGGCATAATTTCACCAAAATGCCTGATAGAGTTACCTACCCCTGTCTATGGGTTGGTGTCATGATGGTGAACAAGTATGCAAAGTATCAAAGCAATATGTCAATGCACTTTGAAGATATAAGGAGTTAAAAACCTGTACCAAAACTTTAACATTTGCATTTCCAAGTCCAACAGGGGGCATAATTTCAACAAAAAACTTGATAGAGTTACCTACCCCTGTGTAGGGGTTGGGGTCATGATGGAGAACAAGTATGCATAGCAATATGTGAATGCACTTTGAAAATATTATAGGTGAAAAAACCTGTACCTAAACTTTAACATTTGCACTAAGTTGAAAAAGGGGGCATGATTTCACCAAAATTGAAAATGCCTAATAGAGTTACCTACCCCTGTGTATGGGTTGGGGTCATGATGGTGAACAAGTATACAAAGTATCAAAGCAATATGTCGATGCACTATGAAGATAAAAGAGGTTAAAAATTCTGTACCTAAACTTTAACATTTGCACTATTTGCACTAAGTAGAAAAAGGGGGCATAATTTCAACAAAATGCCTGATAGAGTTATCTACTCCTGCATATGGGTTGGGGTCATGATGGCAAACAAGTATGCAAAGTATGAAAGCAACATCTCAAAGGACTTAGAGAATATAAGAGGTTAAAAAACCTGTACCTAAACTTTAACAAAAGTGTAACGCTCGGGTGACTGCAATAGCTCCCCTTATTCTACAAATAGTGGAGCTAAAAACCAAAGGGCAATAATTCCATCAAAAATGGTCAAAACAAAAAAGCCTGAAAATATGCACTGGAGCACTTCATAACACTACATGTACTTATGTGAAGCAACAAACAGTTCAGATAAGTTGACAATTAAGACCATAAAAATGCAAATGTCTGGCGTTGGATTGCAAGGAAAATTAAATCATTTTCATGTTATTACTTTTACCATTGTCTCAGATTTATTGTGTGAAGTGGATGGAACACAAAGCAGTGTCACTTCTTGATGAAACATTTTCCAGTCCTTCCAAAGTCTCCAATTGTGTCGTATTGCAACCTACAACAAACAGCACATCGGTCCACAATTCGTAGTTGTTAAAGAATTGTAAAGAATTAAAAGTTGTGCCTAAATTTACATTTAAAACATTAAGATATAATAAGTGCTTTGATAAAACAGTTTATACCCAGATGTGCAAAGTCATGTGATTCTCATTTACAGGTAAAAGTAAATGTAGTTTGATACAAATGATAATGGTCCCAAAATGAGCTACACAAACTTAACCAGTTACTCCATGTATCTACTCTATCTCAATGTTGTGAGATGCATTAAATTTTGACCTGTTTACTGGACGTCCATGCTGCTAAATACAAATATCAACCACCACCATTTATGCTCAAACAAGAGATGTTTGTAAACACGTATGCCCTCATGGCAGCCCAATAGTCAGAAATATTGAAGGTCACAGTGACCTTGACCTTTAACCTACTGACCTTAAATCAATAGGGGTCATCTACTGTTGCTGACCAACCTCCATGTAAAGTTTGAAGATCATAGGTCAAAGCATTCTTGAGTTATAGAACGGAAACCATTTAAATAGTCAGAAATAGTAAAGGTCAAAGTGACCTTGACCTTTGACATACTGACCTCAAAAAATCAATAGGGGTCATCTACTGTTGGTGACCAACCTCCATGTAAAGTTTGAAGATCCTAGGTCAAAGCTTTCTTGAGTTATTGAACGGAAACCATTTTATACGACAGACAGACAGAGCGACAGACATGTGCAAAGCTATATACCCCCTCATCCAAGATGGGGGGGGGGCATAATAACTAGTAGGAAGATGGTGTACACATTATAGAACCAATCTCTTAAATAAATAGATCTGTTATTTATGGGGTAATGCACATGGGAACCAAATTGTGATGAAGGCCTTTTTAGTATCGTTTAGATAATCATACTAAAATGGCCTACATCATAATATGGGGTAGAGGGTTAGGTCAGTTAGATTAACACAGGTGACATTACAATACTTACTGCAAGCCATATAGAGTACAGGAGTAGTAGACATACAGAGAGACTGATCAATCCACCCTGTTCTAGTTCACTGTCACTGTAGTGATGTCTAGCACCTGTAAACATTGTAATAACATGCTTTCTAAAAAAGCTAAGTATCTTTCTACTCTGAATCCTTGATTTGTGAAAATGAATGTTTATAATATGTTTCATGAAAATACACAAAATTACATGGTAGCTGCGCACAATATATTAATATTTTCTAGACAGGCAAGCATTATTAATCAATAATGTCAAAGCTAATGGGTAATTATGTTATTTTTGACAGGTCAATAAAACTATGAATTAGCTCAATATTTCGACCTACAAGGTCTTCTTCAGGAGAATGCAACACTTTTAATTTTATTCTTATTGTTCTAATGTCTACACTCCTATGTAGTGAACTATCTACAAATATAATAGTGATCCCCTTTTAGGGATATTTTACAACTATGAATTAGAGTTTCACAATCAGACATTAAACACTATTGATAATGGACAGGTAATTTCGATCAGTCATAGCTATATATTCAAATTGCATTGGGGGCTCAACCTAGCCCTTTTAATACATTTTGTTTGTCCTGCAGACAAGCCATATATATTAGGAAAATTCTAGCTCATAGCAAAATCAATTAAATAGCAATACTGGCTCAAAGCAACAACATTTAAACATATTAAAGCCACATTATCTCTCCAAAGACCTTTTTCCGATGATCCAGTAAATAGACTAATTACAAGGAATTGGGATATTCACAAATGACCAATAATTGACGACAGAATGTTAAATGTATCTGTAGAAATACTATGCCAAAAATCAAAATTAAATAAAATGTATGGATGACAAAATACTAATTTTGCAAGAGTTGCTTCCCTCTAGAGTATACATTGCACATTTTTTGTTTACACTAAGTCTTCATCATTTTGTAAACAAACCAACTTGAGGTTGTATTTCATTTTCTTCAATCTTATTGTGTTTTCTACCTTTGGTACTCAACAAAGTGCTCAAACTTCATGGCTCTTCAAACAGGTTACCAAGTTATTGCTTTTTGAATATAGCTGTTTAAGACCTAATGTGGCTTTAATTAACAGTAATAAATAGAAAATGAATGTCGAACAATAATAAATTTGTACTTTTCCCTCGAAGCAGGAGGTCATTGGGCATGCAATTAGGCAAACGCAAAATAAACTGTAGTTGAATTAAAACTTTCTGGCAAAAGTAAGCTATAACCAAACATGAACTGTAGGAACTATTACAAGTTGTATCTACAGTAAGACAGAACCTTGTAGACATATCCATACAACAAACATTGTCAGTGGTGTTATAATCAGGAATGAAACAACATCACATATAAAATTTCTCCTGTCTTGTGATGTACCAGGATTCCTCAGAAACTGTTTAAATATAAAATTACTCCTGCAGTTATATAACTAACACTTAGGTCACAAATCACCTGGACAATGTTCGCATATACATGTATGCGATATATCCGATGTGTATTTGATGAATACCTGATGTAAACCTCATGTCTTGTCATCATGTGGACACAGGCTGATAAGTAGCAATTATTATTTTAAAAAGAGACTTAAAATTACTTTGACCTGACCCACAGGTGGCAGTATGGTATTTTTACAATTTGAGAGATTATATACTTGTACTCAAATTAATATTAATCAAATTGTAAAACAGCTGTACATCTACCTGTGCGGCCATTGCCCTACCCTCTACAAAGTCCATGATGACCGGCTTAGATCAGTCTGGCATCTGATCCAATTGGGCAAAAAGTCTGCAGTCCCATGATCAGACGGCGATCGGATTGCATTTGTGACCTTAGTATTATATAGAGACACACAACCAGCAAGCTCAAAGCACTGAAATTATTTTGAGATTTAAGTCAAGTAACGAGAAGGGTTTTTGACACAGAAATGTATATGTCTCCCACAAGGCGCCATAAATCACCAACCTAAAAATCCAGACACCAAGCAGACAGACGTCCAGCACAAAATCAATATCAAAGTCTACTCCACTATATGTAGGGGACATAATGAGTCCTTCAATTAATTTGTATTAAAATAGTTTTTGTATCTACCCACAGGTAACTGTATCATTGATAAGAGTAAAAAGAGTAATTTTTTTACAATTTTTTTACAATTTTTTAAATATTTTTTTGCTCTTAATCAATGATAGTTAATTACCTCAATTGCATTAAAAAACAGATCCTAACATTTGCTCCATTCCTTTATGCCATTAAAGATCTGACAATACTTTGTAACAGGTCATGTTCAAATGACCTCTCTGGCGCAAAATAACGTCACATAGCCTTAGTAGAGTTCACCACACTTTCAGGTTTGTGAAAGAAACGATTTGAATGGATAAAGTAAGTTCACATCAGCATGACCCCATATGGAGTGTCATCAGATCCTATATCAGCGTAAAGTAGTGAAGCGTAATAAGGGTCTGATTTTAATAAGATTGCAGTTACCTGTGTATCTATCTATATTTACCTGTATTATTGGCATTGTTTTTCTGACAAGTGAGAACTGAAAATTGCAGATTTCACAAGTAGTTTTATTTGATGATCCGAGCCATGTCTGTAAACATGAGACGTGTATCAATCCCATAGATCCGGAACAATAACATGGAGATACGAGAACTTCTGATGTATCTCCTTCATGACATATACGACAAACAACACCTTCACTCAGCATGCTGAAATACACTCACAAATGTTGCAAACATTTACATGTAATTTTATTTCACCATGTGATCAAAGAAAATCACTATTTTCATGAGTGGCATAGCCATGAGTGAAAATTCAATTTTCTGTGATCACGAGTGAAATACGATCTTGCACCAAAAATCAACAAATTTTCTGTTAATTATGTAACATGCTGTGACCTGTATAGTGATAGTTTTTTTTTAAAACAGAAACACAATCTTGAAAGTATATATTCATTTATTTCCCACCACCAAAAGTAACATGTTGATAGCATGAGATTAAAACCGAAACTGAATTCCTATCAAGTAATATTTTCCTCTCCACATAGACTGACCTTTCAGTCATTGTATGATAATAGGCAATGGTAATAGAATCACTGTTCAACTCTTTTGAAAATGACCAATTGGTATAACCGGATCACTGTGCCCCATATGACATTTAATGATATTTAAAGTCAATATAGCAGATTGACGGATTGACCATACAATTTAACAATCAAATTACTTCAGAGAGACCGCTGAAGCATTGTTTCATTTTTGCTAGATATGCATAGATATGACAATAGAAATAGACACTACATGCTTACTGGTACATAAATGGAACAAAACTTTTTTTTTGGTCTTTGGTGTTTCCTTCAAAGGAATTGACACTTATTGGACAATATATTAAAGCATTTCCCTGACTTTTCCCTGACAATTTCCAGATTTCCCTGATAATTTTTTTAAATTCCCTGACTTTTCCATGACCATAAAAAAATATGTTTTCCCTGACTTTTCCCTGACTTTTCACTGACCATGGGAACACTGGTCATGTCTTTTTGTGTAAACTTTGGGTAAACTTGCAAAATTCCTTCATTTAATGGAACAAAAAATCAGAAGCTCAGTGCCAAGGTCTGGAATTTTAACAAACTGTTTAACAAATCTGTTTTTGGTCTCATGTTTTATCTAGACTTGAGAATCATTACCTTGTGTTTTGACTGCCAATGTGATTGCTCCTACAAGATTTAGGTGTATGACTCCTCTTGCTACTAGCTATAGACTTGCTGCCAGGTAGAGATACATTACTGACATGCATCTGGCGGGTGACTTTCTCTGGACAACAGTGTGATGTTAATGATGGTGTTTTGTGCTGGCTCTACAAAAAAACAAGACTGGGATCAATACATGCTTATGCCCAGGTGGAAGCCTTGTCCATCATAAAAACTAGCTAAGTCAATCAAGGGCCATAATTTGGTTGAAATGTTGGATAGTTGTTTTGACAATGTAAGGTGTTTATGATGGTTAACAAGTATGCAAAGTTTGAAAAGAATACCTTTATGGATATTTGAATTTCAACAACTTGAATGTTTTGGTTAACATTTTCAGATAGATGGACAGAGGAACAAATGGACAGATGGGACAATCACTATATGCCCCTGCATCAGTAGATGGCAGGGTATAAAAAGTTATAATGTTTGTCAATGTTAAACTGTATGTATTATGTTAAAGTAGTTATGATCAGTTCTTGCAGAATAGAATAGAGTTTATTTTCCAAGTTCTGGACCCTCTCAGGTATACAATTACGTATTCATTATTTTGGTTCTAACATATTCCGATATTCCACATTTGACAACACATTAAGACATGGTAACCACAGCACTATTTTCTTCCTTTGAAGGCTTATTTGCAGTTTAAAGTTATTCAGCCATAGCTGTGTTTTACCGGTAATTCATGCACACCGTGGTTTCTTCTATGTGTATATAGCTGAAACCTCTGATTGTGTTAGAATTGCGAATATAACACCTGTTATGCAAAATGGGTGATATTATATTCATGTAGATTCACAATGAACTTACTGTTTGATCAGACGAACATCTTACCTGCACCATCTGATCATCAATATGTGAACATTGGTTGTAAGACATTACTCCCGGCATTACCTTATTGTCTTCTTCTTGTGTAAGCCTAAATCAACAGATCACACAAACATTGCAATATAATAACATTGTATTTTATTGTTTTAAACATTTTAATTGAAGAAAAAAGCAGTAAAAACCAATACCTTATTTACTAAGCTACCTACTGAAAAATATAATGTCTATTAAAATAATCAGGATTAATTTCAATCAAAATTCAATCCATTTTATTTCGGCTCGATCATGCACGGGTTTTATTGTATTACTTTATTATTATTACTCATGAGTGTAGTTTTTATCGTCACTACACACCAGGCCAATCGACCGTTACAATTTATACTGCTCATCCAATGTAGACTATTGTGACGTATACAGGCACCCTTTATAAGCGCTTGTAACCGGGTTTTCGGCCTCATTCTGCTAACAAACGCTTCAGCTAAACCTACGAGTTAGATGTTTTACAACTGTGCACACCTTGGACGGCGAGATTTCGAGGTCAAATGAATGTGGGACGGCGAATTTGAACACAAATATTGCTGTGAGACATTGAAGATGGTAGAAAAGATAAGTAATGTGTTTATTGTTTTTGTAGTCATTGCATGACACGTGGAACAGGTCATGTATTCAAAAGGTATCAAAGAAACGAAGAAATGTGACAAGTAATTAATTTGAATTCATGCAGCCACTTTTTTACTTGACTCAGTTTTGTGCCTTACGTAATGAGTTGAATTTATATTGCTTTGGTAAATATCGAACATTCATGATAGTTTTGTTATGAGTCTGTAATGAATATGTTCATGCAATGATAGCTGTGGCACGAGCCTGTTCATAGCACAAGTTTTGGCATATCTATATAAACACATGAGTTGGGTTTTAGTCTGAACCTGTCGTGTCGCACGGTGGTTGTGTATGTTCTGTTTGTTATTTCAACACTTCTGCATTGACAAGTGATGTATATTGATTTTAATAAATTATTGGAGTTAATCGTGAAGCGGACCATGCACTTACATTAGTACTCTTGGTTTGTCGCCTAAACGCCACGTGGTAAAAAGTTACTGGTACCATTTTTATTTTGTCTTCAGTACAACAGTACAGCTTAGTGCGTTTGTCTCGGAAAGGAAATATTTTATTGTTTTGGTTTATAGCTAAGAACGTTTAACTTTGAACATCCGTACATTGTCTTCATTTTAACTTATCGAAACCTGCTATGCTAGGGTAGCGAAAACACACGACGATTAATTAGCGACAGGTCAAATGCTGTCGGCTATACTTCTTATAGCACAGGGTAAAGCCACGTGGTGAAATTTTATTTTGTTTTACTACTTGGTGGCTTATAGTTAGCGACCCGGGCGAATATCTGGTGTACTGGTATGATTTTGTATTACCTGGCAGGTGAATTAATTAGCAGACTTGATTAACAATTGTAAACTTTGACTGATCATTTACATTTGTAGTTTGCCACTATGACGTTTGACTGATTCGACACTTGGTTTGTAAAGATAAAGATTGTTTTGGTTACATTGTATTATGTTTATACTGATACCCTCTAGGGTAGTAGAGTACGCTTGTTGTACCACGGAATTCACGTGCATTTCTGGCGTACTTTAGAATGGATTTAAGATCGGCGAATGTGTCATTATGTTTAGTGTTTAACAGCGGCCGGTGTTTTTATAAATCACCTACAGTTGAGCACGAGATTGTAACTAGTACTTTGTTATGCCAATCAACGGCACGACTTTCTTCTGACTTTTTAGTAGTGGATGACTGATCACTGTTTTTTCAAATCTAGGCTATAAGGTTAACAATTAGGATAGTCCGGCGAGTTTGATATGCCCCTCGAACTTTCATTAGCATAATTTAACAGTTGATTATGCTGTTTATATCGTTGGTATGTTTTCATGGGCTGGAAGTGTCAGAGGACGCTTAGGTGCGATGCAAACACAAATCTAGGTGACCGATACTGCTAGTTTGCTCGCGGAAATTTATATATTCAACGCAATAACCTTACAGTTTGTGTGTGCATAGGAGCCGGGATCATGTCAATTTATCCCAGCTGTAGCAAGATTCAAAACTTACTCGTGGTACAGTAAGCATTTTAAGTAGGTTTATCCACGGTGTTCAATTAACACATACTTGCATTATACTATCAGTGGTCTATATTGAAATAGAATCTAGGATCATGTGGTCCTGGGCAGACTACACTATTAGGGTCTTTAAGAGAAGGAATTATGTATATTTTGTATAATTATCACGATTAGTTAAAATTATCAAGTGAAGACACTGTTTATTACACTTCTATATGTTTTATTGTAGTTGTAATATGATTAAAGAGAATCTGGAATGTTGCAGGAGCTAGGAAAAGGATTGACGTCAACGGAAGGCATTGGTTCTGATTCCACTTCTTTAAAAGGGCATCCGATCAAAACTGCAGTTTAGGTTAAGTATAATTAATACATACATAGTTTAATTTGTGCTTGTCATATTTGTTTAGCATCAGTCTGTTACTGCAAAGATGTCAAAGTTACGAGTGCACATGTGACGTTTAGTAATTTTACGGTAATGCTGTTGGTTCGGTATGCAATTTTACATCAGAAGAACGTATGGTGCGGGGAGTTCGGCGAGATCCTCGCCCTCTATGAACATAATTAAACAGCGGTTATCTGGCTACAGGGTATATCTATGACCCGATTGTATGCTTTCATAGGAGAATATCACATTGGCGCTCGATGTGTGGTACAAAAACAGAGCGCAAGGGCCGATTTTGCGCGATTTGCTTGAAAAATTGATATAGTCGGCACAGGACCTTGTATCGGATTCTTGCTGGGGTTTGGGTCGAATCATTATCTCCGCACTATATGTGATATGATAGATTCATTGTTTTTGAGGTCATTAAGTTCACTAAGTTTTTTATGTGGACTAACGTATCCTGTCGGCGGTCACATTAGTTTACTATACATTCAAGTTTATGTTTAAATGGCAACTGCATATATGCATATGGCGACATAAAGGAATTCCAATCAGACGCTGTTGATATGAAAACAAACGCCATATCCCGAGTAAGATAATCACAAGACCATGGTAATGGTTCATTGGACGTATTTCGAAATGGCATCATTCTTTTGGACGCTAGCAAATTCCGGATTGTACATTCAGGGTATAAAATGTAATTACAGGTATTGGCAGTTCCAAAAATGAAATACGACAGTATTTATATCGCTAGGCATTATTATAACTAATATATACAATTTAGTTTCAGGTACTTTGGTTGTGGTTATTTATACATGCGATATGTATATTAGTTTATTGTTAACATCTGAGACGATTGAAACAGGAAACTAAATACTACGTGTTAGGGAAAAAGAATATGATCTTTTAAAATACAATGATGAGTTCATTCAGAGCATAAATATTCCCCTGTTAGGTAATTGACCGGTAATGATACATTATATATTTTCGGTATTGCTTTGTTGACGTACAATCGAGAGGGAAAGGCTTAGTATGACTAAAATTGTAATTTCGGAATTTTTGACAGCTGGAATTTAGTCTTTCAATTTTTTACTTGGATTCAATCCCTTACTTGGTTGGACAGAGGGTAATATTCAGAAACATACGAGATTTAAAGCTGTGCCCAACTTCCGGTCTTATTAAGGGTCCCACATACTACACTCGGGGAAAACGAGGTGATCTTTATCGAATATTTCTTAAACCATGTTTGAAATGATGTGAATGTTTTATCAAACGCATACATTTTAAAAATGATGCATGAAGCATCGAATATTTGTCTGGGGCCTTTTCCGGAGTCATGTTTCATTGGAATTGAGATACTTGAGATAATTTCATGGTGGTAGAGGAATGTTATAACAGAGCTATTGAAAAGAAGATAATTAATCAATTTGGTCCTAAACATATTCAAAATTAAAACAATTACATTTTAACAGTAGATATAGATATTACAACGACTGGATTCCACAGGGCCGACGGGTGCTACATTTCAAGACCGAATAAGATAGCTCTAGAGAATTATTGTCGAAAATAGTATAGGAATTTTGGGGAAATAAAATCATTATTTTATTTTGTGGCGGAAAATTCTTCAATTTAGGAGCGATCGGGGGTGTACATGGGTCTAATCAATGTGGATAGAATAACTTTTATACATTGACTACATTGCATGCTTATAATCGCTTTATTCCACAGTGAAAAATGTGGGGTGAACAGCGAGTAATAAGCTTCTAAAACTAATCTACGGGCTTGGGTTAAATAAGCATTAAAGAACTGGCCAGATAGCTTTGACTAGGCGCTCTTTAATAGCTTTCTTTTGAGTAGGATCTTTGCTCGCCAAGCGGCGATGGTTTATTTGTTGCACTGGTTTATTTATGTACAAGCGTACTTATTGCTCGGCATGCGCCGATTATTGCTCGCCATGCGGCGAATACTAGTATTGGAATATTGCTCGGCATGCGCCGATTCTTGCTCGCCATGCGGCGAATACTAGTATTGGAATATTGCTCGGCATGCGCCGATTATTGCTCGCCATGCGGCGAATATTGCTCGCCATGCGCCGATTATTGCTCGCCATGCGCCGATTATTCACTTGGGTACAGGCGGGTACCTTGCGGACTGACTGGTTTTATTGCACGCCAGGCGGCGTTTATAATAGTTAAAATGGTAGGCCATGCGGCCATGGTTCGTTTGAATGCCATGCGGCATTCATGTATATTCTTCATACGCCAGGCGGCGTCAACATAATGAGAGTTACCGTGCAACATGGGAAGGGTTTTCGGATTTCAAAAATGTCGCCCCTGATCGCTCCAAGTAAATTCATTAATAGCATATCTTTCTCCGCAGTGTATAAATGCGGAGGAGTTCGTCATATGTGTAACTCCGTAGTGTTTAAATATGGAGTGATTACTTGTTTTAATTCTACGCTGCCATGACCATATCTGCCAAAATACACATTAATCCGTCTGTTATACGTATATATTTGAAATATATTATCATAACAATTGGTTATATAGAAGTACCAAATGCTAGAATTATACAGTATGAATCATACAAAGTGGTTGTCGTTATTGATCATAATAGTTTGGCAACACCGAACGGGCACTCATTGGTCCTCTCGTATTTATAATTGTGTAATAACAACTACACACCGTAAGCGCGTATTGAATGGTGACAATACCAAACCCAATAGGATAATGGAGGGACGCGGAAGAATGAGTGCCGGTTGGGGTTTTTGTCGGGCTAAGAGTCCTGAAATAATCAGGATTAATTTCAATCAAAATTCAATCCATTTTATTTCGGCTCGATCATGCACGGGTTTTATTGTATTACTTTATTATTATTACTCATGAGTGTAGTTTTTATCGTCACTACACACCAGGCCAATCGACCGTTACAATTTATACTGCTCATCCAATGTAGACTATTGTGACGTATACAGGCACCCTTTATTAGCGCTTGTAACCGGGTTTTCGGCCTCATTCTGCTAACAAACGCTTCAGCTAAACCCCCGCCCACCACACCCTTATCACGTCATTTTAATGGAAATAAGGATAGAATGTTGGTATGAATGATAGTGCCTCTAATGTTTATATGTTACAGTATTGTGGACTGGTTTATAGTGTGGACTTGGTATAGCGGCATCTCCGAGTAGAATATAATCTAAGACAGCACTGTGTCATCCAGGTAGAAGTCCTGGCGTAGTTCCGACATATAGTAATGGTAAGCAAGGACACATACCATTCAGGACGTCTGACGTTCATCAGAACAAAGTCATTATAGTTCAGCAAGAATCTGTGCGGAAGGACATGGAACAATATCAAGTATCCGAGGATTATTCTGGGACCATCTACTACAGTGTTTAAATCTAGTGTTCTTCATTAATAAAATTATAATTTTTTACGTGTGCAAGTGCTGGCGCTGAAATTCAGAGATGCGGGAAGACATTATGTGTAATATATACCAAGTGCGTTATACGTTGTCGGGGTTAATATATTTGTATTATGCAATTGAAGTTTCTCTTATGTAAGATGTCGCATACAGTAAGGTTTCACAAACGAACATAATCAAATATATTAATATCTGGGTCAATAAAAGCAAAACTTTAACAAGTAAAGTTCAATATTGGAAAGTCTGTTTAAGAAAGTGAAACCTTGCTGTACGCAATTTTTTAGTATTTTTAAATCAAACCGTCTGGCAGCGGAAAATTCTTCAATTTAGGAGCGATCGGGGGTGTACATGGGTCTAATCAATGTGGATAGAATAACTTTTATACATTGACTACATTGCATGCTTATAATCGCTTTATTCCACAGTGAAAAATGTGGGGTGAACAGCGAGTAATAAGCTTCTAAAACTAATCTACGGGCTTGGGTTAAATAAGCATTAAAGAACTGGCCAGATAGCTTTGACTAGGCGCTCTTTAATAGCTTTCTTTTGAGTAGGATCTTTGCTTGCCAAGCGGCGATGGTTTATTTGTTGCACTGGTTTATTTATGTACAAGCGTACTTATTGCTCGGTATGCGCCGATTATTGCTCGCCATGCGGCGAATACTAGTATTGGAATATTGCTCGGCATGCGCCGATTCTTGCTCGCCATGCGGCGAATACTAGTATTGGAATATTGCTCGGCATGCGCCGATTATTGCTCGCCATGCGGCGAATATTGCTCGCCATGCGCCGATTATTGCTCGCCATGCGGCGATTATTCACTTGGGTACAGGCGGGTACCTTGCGGACTGACTGGTTTTATTGCACGCCAGGCGGCGTTTATAATAGTTAAAATGGTAGGCCATGGGGCCATGGTTCGTTTGAATGCCATGCGGCATTCATGTATATTCTTCATACGCCAGGCGGCGTCAACATAATGAGAGTTACCGTGCAACATGGGAAGGGTTTTCGGATTTCAAAAATGTCGCCCCTGATCGCTCCAAGTAAATTCATTAATAGCATATCTTTCTCCGCAGTGTATAAATGCGGAGGAGTTCGTCATATGTGTAACTCCGTAGTGTTTAAATACGGAGTGATTACTTGTTTTAATTCTACGCTGCCATGACCATATCTGCCAAAATACACATTAATCCGTCTGTTATACGTATATATTTGAAATATATTATCATAACAATTGGTTATATAGAAGTACCAAATGCTAGAATTATACAGTATGAATCATACAAAGTGGTTGTCGTTATTGATCATAATAGTTTGGCAACACCGAACGGGCACTCATTGGTCCTCTCGTATTTATAATTCGAGGGTTGCCTGCAAGACTGTAGTACATCCTTCTTTAATAATAAGCAGTTACGACAGTTTTGCGGGCAACCCTCGAATTGTGTAATAACAACTACACACCGTAAGTGCGTATTGAATGGTGACAATACCAAACCCAATAGGATAATGGAGGGACGCGGAAGAATGAGTGCCGGTTGGGGTTTTTGTCGGGCTAAGAGTCCTGAAATAATACACTAATAAGAGAAATTGGAATGTACACAATGTTATGTAAACAAGTGACTAACCTGATTACTCTATTTATACCTTATTATAAATATATGTTTACAAATTTACTTTTTCTGCTAAAATAAACAAATATTAAGAGCAGTTCTCTGAGAGCACCAAATTTTTTTGGCCACGCAATCTCACAGATTTTGATAAAAATGTGTTAGTTGTGTACACCGACCCCATATTTTAATTTCAAATTTTTTCCGTTTCTTGAAATTCCTCTCCGTTTCCATAGCAACCGGTCTTAAAGTTGGGGAAATGTGAAAAAACGTGAAAAAGAGACCTGTTCTCGAAATATTAATTATTTTTCCAACAATTGCTATGACAACAAATATTTTAAGTTATAATAATAAATTGAAATAAATTACCTAACAACTGATAGCAAAAGAAAACAAATATATAATTTAGTATTTTTTTTAGAGCCTGTTAAACACGAGGTTTTGAGGCAAAAAACATGATTTTGTGGTCTTTTTTACCTGCATGTATACAATAATCGCAGCATTACTCAATATAGCCATTAATATAGGTGAATGGGCATAGAGTCAGTCTACAAGTATAAAGAAAAACATTTGTGGGCACTCTAAAAACAAATCTACAACTCCAGCCAGAAAATTGACAATTTTGAAAAAAAATGCTGTAATTTGTTGGTCTCTTGCCTAAATTGATGACCCGAGTGCTCTCTCTTTCGAAAACAACTCTTCAATTAAAAATGGCGGACATGTGACTGTTGGTTCATAAAGTCAAACTATTCTTTGGATTTACAGTATTAATAGGATGGCAGCAATGTGTTTTGATCAAGATTAAGACAGGAACCATCAGAGAATAACTTTTGCAGATGTTATATTGTATATTGCTGTGATTTTCACTGAGAAAGGGTTATTTCTGGGACGGATTTTTTGACAGACGACTGAAAACAGTGTAGGTGTCAGAGACATAAATGAACGAACTCGTGTTTTATCTAATTGTAACGGTCCAGAGTGTTAATAAATTTTGGTTGACCATCTTAAACTACAAAATGAACATAGAAGAAGAGATACAAGGTGGGCTTTACTTGGTACAGCTGCACTGAAACTGGCATGATAGTTCAAGACATGCCTCAGTTGGAAGGTGGGATATTGCACTGCCATTGGAAGTTTTCAGGTAGATCTTTCTATTTGTCTAATAGTTTTTGTTATCATTTAAACCCCTTGAACAATAAATATCTTTCATACCATACTTGTAAGGGTTCCTGGCATGAAGTTTTATCCCATCCCCCACCAAATAATGTGGGGTCATGTATGTATTTAATTGTCCTTCCCTCACAAAATGTTGTGCTGTCTGTAACTTGAAATGTAATTGCTACAGTCATTGAACTTCATAGGAATTTATCAATATTACTTAGGATGTGTTGTTGTGAAGCTATACATTTCATTCGGATTTGACCAATAACATTGGCAGAGTTGTTGCCCTTGAAATTTGAAGAAAATTTTCTTATAAATGCCATCCGCAACATAAAAAGTAATTGTGCTATTGTCATCAAACTTCATATGAATATTTGTTTGTTCACATGTCATTCCATCATTAATTTCTTCTTATTTAAAAAATTGAACTTGTCAAAGTCAGGTTCAGTTTGAGAAAAAGAGCTGGTGGTGAATCTCTGAGGAGTCATTGAAATCGCTGACCACCGGGGCTTGTGAAAAGCTCTGTTTACACGTACCAGGCTTCACTATTAATAAGCTAGTATGTATAATATTTACTTTAAAAGTATGCTGTGCATTAAGTGTTTGCTTCATTTGTTTGCAACATTGGATCCATGAATATTATCAGGAATACAAGCATGCTTTTACCTGGCAAATACAATGAAGTTTCCTTTCTTTCAGTTTATAGTTCCCAACCTGTGTGCTGAAATATGCTGATGTGAAATACATCAAACAGATCAATCTATCTGGTAAGTGCCCTTTGTTTATGACTTTATGTTGTGTTTAAATAATTATACAAATCATATATGCCATACTATTACTAGATCTGCATTAGTATATGAATATTATTTGAAACAAAACATCCCAGCCATAATTATAATATATGTTTATGATAAAAACATATTTTCCAATAATGTATGGCTGCTCAAAGTGGGTGACTGTTTAATACAAGTAGCTACTGATAGAGGTTCAACTGTATACATACTAGTCTATATATTTACACTCTATCTCAGTGAATGGTTTGGTTCTGTTCAAACAACTACAACACAGATAAATATTGGTCAAGTATCATATGCTGAAGTTATGAACACATATTGCTAAGGAGCACCAACAACCATTTGTAATGTCAGCTGCAATATTGTAAAATCACTTATGCTATGGTCTGTTTATTACTGTTCTGATGTTCTTTTCATGATTTATTGTTATTCTGTTTATTTCATCTAAACATACACCATTGCAGAGTCTGTTTACTTTCATTTTCAGAAGTTGGAACTACAAAGTACATGTATCTGTCCTGATTATGATTGAGGATACTAGACTAGCACTTGAAAATGTTCTGTGACAGAATACAGGTACATTTATATGTATAATATATAATTAATACTAAACTTAGTTTAGAATCCATGTTAGTAGTCTGCATAAAATCTGTTTCTTTCTTCAATTGGGATTTATAAATTGAAATGGACAGCACTTTTGTCAAAAGATCCATGACTAAGATTGTTATCATTCTACTTCAACAAACATTTTGAACCTTTCACTTTACTGTAACATGGTTGGTCTTCTTAGTTTTAAATCCACCTCATAAAATTATGATGTCCTATGCTTCTTTGGAACAAACTCATTGACAAACATGGGACTTCTTAATTTTAATGAGATGTATATAAGAAACAATACAATGTCATGTCTAACTCAGTAACTGTGATGGCTATAATTATGACCTCCCTGAAAAACAATGACTTTTAATTAATCATTGTTTGGAAAGGTAAGTTTGAATTGTATGTTTCTATTTTATCAAGGTTTTAATTTCCTTTTATTTTTGTTTTCCAGATTAAAGGCTTCCAAATCATACACGGAAACGGATTTTCAGTTTGATATATCTTCTTGGCTACATGGATCATGGACACTTGATCACCATTCTAGTGCATACTACATATCTATTCAAGAACTAGTGACTGAATTTCACCAGAAAAAATTCATCCGTTATTTTACATAGTGTTTACAATTGCCTTAATGAAAAGTTTATATCTGAGTGAAAGATGATTCAAACTGACTTAACTTTTTAAGCACCAGTCTCAGCTGGATTTTGATAATTTGTTTGAGAAACAGAATTGGTTCAAAACTGTCGCATAATGACTATTAATAAGTTTGGTTTAAACAAAGGTTTTATTTAGACCATTTTAATGAACTATAGTACAAACAAACTGATTTAGTCCTCAACCCCTCTTTCAGCATGATGTATTAGTTGATTTCTTGTCTACAATTTAATTTTGTCTGTTAATTAATGTGCAAAGAACATTATGAATGCCTACTATAATCACTAATCTAAATCCCTACAGACATTGATATATGTATATTCTGTGCAATAAGCTTTTAAATATATTCATGAATTAAGGTTGAGGACCATGTTAATTTGTTCCAGCTGTACCCTTATGCTCAGATGCCATATTTTACAGTTCAGTTTATACATTTACATTGTATATCCTATTAAACAACTTCACCATTGAATGACTTCCATTGACTAATAATTATACCCCTACCCAACAAAGTTTGGGAGTACAAGTGTTCAAACTTGTCTGTCTGTCTGCCGGTCGGTCACTTTTTAGTTTCCAGATGACTGCTTAAGTTAAGAATGAGATATTTTGATGAAACTTGCTGTATTGGTAGTTTACATAAATATGCCGCTCAAGTTGGAAAGTTGGGATGGTGGGTCAAGGTCACAGTCAAGGTCACATACTTAAAACAGAAAATCTTTTTCTAGACAATAACTTCAGTTAGGAATGAGATATTGTGATGAAACTTGCCGTATAGGCTACTGTAGCTTATGTGAATATGCTGCTCAAGTTCAAAAGTGGTGACAGTGGTTTATGTGATGATTAAGCAGCATGGTTCGAGTTGTACTTAGTTGTTAAGCCTTCATGAAAATGTGGTTCTGTAACAAGGCGGTGCTGTTGGGGCATAATTTGTCACCGTCTCATGTGTGGCATTGCTAATTTCGCATTTATTATTTCATGTAGGTGTACTGGATGAAATTATTCTAATAAATAAAAATTCTGTTTCTGTTGTATTTTTATATTATGACTATTTATTTCTTTAATATACCATTTATCAGTAAGACATGTAGTAGCATTAGGGTTATATAATGATAATGCATCTCCTTGAGAAGCTGAACGGATAAAGCTAAATGAATATAGCTGATGTGGACCATGGGGAAATTTTTCATCTATGAAAATGGGAATCCACTACATTTAAACCATTTGACTGCATAATTATGATCATGATAGTAATTATGCAGCTAAAATTGCTTTCAGATAGATACAACTACACATGTTTGGCATTTTTCACAAATGGTTGCCATGGTATCTGCTGTGAATTATGTATTTGGCACTAACAGTAAACATTAGAATGATGCTTAATAAAGGCATTTATATTAGATTGTGATGAATCTCTTGTTTATTCAGTAAATTCTAACCATAAGGTAATCTAGTACCTTAAAAGGAGGTAACAAATATTAATTAATAGGCGCCATCTCAACATTGACCACACATAATGCACACAGTCACCATAAATTGTCACCCTAGCATTGATAATTTTTGGATTATACAAATATAGTCCTGTAACTATTTCAGTATCCATAGCAACCACATTTTTAGTCAGAATATTTATGTGTACATGATATTCTTATAGACTCCTTGCCATATACCAAGTTTCATAAACCTAGCTTGGAAACTGTTTGCGTTATGGCAGGATCCCAGATTTTGAAGTGTTTTCACTGTTTTCGTATCCATAGCAACCAGAATTAGCAGCAAAATAAAAATCAATTAGATGTGCATAATCTCCTTATTGGCCCTCACCTACATACCAAGTTTCATAAACCTAGCTTGGAAACTGTTCGAGTTATGTCAGGATCCAGATTTTTGACAGATTGACTGACAGAAGGTAGGGGCCTAATAAAGCGTATATATATTCTATGAAGAACTTATGAACCTAATAAAGGGTACAAATCAATAAGAATATGTAGTATTTTGCAATAAAGAAGAATAAGTAATGGTACTAGAATGTTTTCCAGCATATTTGACAACTCTGAGCCAAAAAACAAACATTTTTTTGATATTTTTTCTAAATGGTTGCCATGGCAACAACTGTGAATGTCATTTTTTGCAATTAAATTGAAACTAAAATGAAAAGCTATGAACATAGAATGTTTTTATCATGTGAAAATGCATGTTAATATAACATTTAAAAAATAATAGCCTCTTGCCTTAGAAAGAGGGATAATCAAGAATTTACACAGTACAGATTTTGGGTCATATTGTTTTCTTAAAAAAAAGTTTCCGGAGTGCCCAGCGATTTTATTTCATTATATGATAAACCAAGGTTAGGTCTCTCAGAAAATATGCACCACTGTGTCTAGTTTTGCTGCGTTATAAAATTATATTACTTTAAAAATTGCCGTTTTTAACATTTTTCAAAAAAATGAAATTCTGCGAAAATGCCTACTTTTGTAACAACCATTGAATAGTATTTAGTCAATGTAAAATTTTGACTATAGTTCATTAAGTTTACCTAATAATATCTTTATTCAATAATGCAGACTAATTTTTTCTGTATATCTTCAGTTTTCCATCGGGTTAGTACAAAACTGGTGTTTTATGGAAAATTTTCTACCTCAATTAACCCGATTTTGACCAAAAACTTCAACATCTGTTACCATGGTAACCGGAAGTGTTAGAAATAAAATGAGCATCAATACTTTGTATGTGCATGGATACGACTAAGTCCTGAAAGTTTCAGGAAAATCGGTGACTATGCGTGCCGCAGCCCTTCTTTAAAAATTTGGTTTTCTCAGAGAACTGCTCTTAAAGTCTCATATAATGAACTTCAACACAGAATTGAATGAGATTTTGACAATTAATGTTGTATTCTTCTGAAATACAAGTAAACAACAAAAGTACCAAACATAGATATAAATCATATATTCCTGTACTGGACTTGATATGAAGTATTACATCATAGATAAATGCATGTTTGGGACAAGTGGACAAAAATTTAACTTACATCTGAATAAATTATTTCACAATTTGGGGATTTATGGCGCTTTGTTTATATCATTTTGAAAAGTTTCTGCGTCTACTTTTTCACAATTTTGAGGATTTCCATTTTCTCATATCTTCAACAAACCAATTTATTCACCTGTATGGACTTCCATCTGCAGTCTGTTCACAATTATGCTGAGTTTCTGTTTGTCCATTACATGTACCTGCAATGTACATAACATAATGAGAAAGGTAAAATATTCAGAATCAAAGAGAAGGTAGCACTATATAATTCCTTTACAAATGTTTTTGGCATAAAAATATGTGACAACCAACTGGTTCATCAATTAAAATAATTATAGAGACATCATATGATGCCTAAAATATACATGTGAAGATTTGTATGGTTCAAGAGTTAATTGATTGTAGGAGACTGAAGTAAACATAATGTCTAATGATCAATATCTTGATTTGTCTGGTCAATTTGTATGGAAAATAATTATTAGCCTGTACTGTCTGTACATGGATTTAGCTCAGTGGTAACACACTGGACTGTCAATCCAGAGGTTGTGGGTTCAATACTTGCATCAGAACTTGACATTTCAGAAATATTTCACCCAATATCTGACCGTGTGTAATGCGAGGTATCTGGGTAAAGGTGCCAGGAAGCTGTGTATCGGTGCTATACACCAGGCACATTAAAGAACCAGGCTGTCTATTTAAAATAAGAGCTAGGCGCACTTTTGCAGCGCCAGACATGCCTGTATCTAATGTGGCTGCAACACTATATGTAAAGTGCCTTTGAATGTGTGTCGCATGTAAAATCTGGTCTATTTTTATTTATTTTATTTCTTCTTCAAATATTCATTGCCAAGAATCAATTCGCACTTATATTTTTGGCAGGTGTCTGACAGTGACAAGGACAGACTTAAACTCAGTGAAGACACAGAGGTGTCATATCCCCGTGGTATTGGAAATGGCGCACATAACAGTTTACGCTGTTATTTTGTTATACATGTAAAACATTCTTAATTAAAGTGATTAACGACTGATAGGGCAATTCAATGGGAACAGGTTGACACTAAATATCAATTGATAATTGCATCAACCCATGTTGTATGACCATAACAATGAAAGACACACTTGGCTTATTATGGCAGGTCCGCGTGATATGAAATGGCGCACCTATCCTGTAGGTCCCAAATGGTAAAAAAAATAAAAGGATTCATGAAGTAGTTGTTTCCAATTTTATTTTATGGCTATATAGGCCAATTTTATATAACAGTTTGCTTACTTTGTCCACTTCATCTAAGATAATAAATCTATAATTAGTATCGAGACAGAATTGCACTGGTTACATATTGTCATTAAACTTTTTGAGTCACCAAGACAACTTGAAGATGTCCTAACAGGCGTAAAATCATCTTTAACTGTCATGTATGCCTCATTCATGGCATCTGCAGAGTCAGATCTGTAACCAACTTGACTCGGGAATGCCAAAAATATCAATGACAGTTGATATTAACAAAATTTACGGAACAGATTATTTCAGATTTTGACTAGTTTTTTCAGTTTTTCAGAATAAGAAAGTTACATTCTTCTGGACACTATTTTCTGTGTTTGAATAGGTGTGTAGGACATTTTAATCATGTAACATGGTGTGAACATGGATGCCAGTGCTCTCTACAAAAAAAATTGAAATTAAAATTTCATTTTACAAAATTGCGTAATTACAATGTTTGAGGAATAAAGTGTCATAAGAAATTCCAAAAAATATGGGTATCCCAGCATACCTTTCAAGTTCTAAAAGCAACAAATTTCACTTTGAGCATTGTTTATTTGCATTACAGACCTCAACCATGCATCCTTCCAAAAATATACTGGAAATGTATGTCATTTTGGGTGTTAAACACAAGAAATAACCATTATTGGCATTAATCTTAGGTGCGCCATTTCTGATACCGCGCCACAACCCATACCACCACGATACAAGGAATCTGGATGGGTCAGTGGGTGCGTTACCCTAGCTATTCCTTGGTTCATTAATGTGTCTGGTGTACAGCACGTGCGAGACTACTTCTAGGTTTCCAATCAGTTCATCTCTGGCTGGGTGGGAAACACTATAAAGCGTTTCAGAAACGACCAGGTGCCCCCACTGAGGAGCGAACCAGGCACCTCTGAGTCTGAGGCTCTCAATCAGTAGACTGGTCGTATATTAAAATACCTGATGCGTTTGTTGCCCGTTTTACTCCTGAGCTTTTGATAGAAGCTTCCCGAGATCTAGCAGTGTAGTAAGTTTCATCTGAATAACAAGTCACTGGGACATTGTCACAATTAGAACAAACTTTCGTCGAATCAAATGCCTGACAAATGTCACTCCGTTTCTGAGCCATGGCTTTCCACTCTGAAAACATCCGATGTAATAATCTAAATAAAACAACAATAGACAACAGTGTGAGTGAATGCATTAATTATATCACATAAATGTCGAATAGAATCAAGATCGTAAAATACACAGACTTACTACACAATAAACGACCATTGCAAAACAAAAACAAAGTTATTCGAGATTTTCGCAGTCCGGTTATCACGCTTTTGTGGTAGTCCGGTCGTCTGTTTATGGCGAATAGTAGAACCAGTCTATCGAGTTTGTGACGCGGTAATATTCAACAGCAAGCACGTGATATTGATCTGAAAACCGATCTAATTGCATTTTAATTGGTTCGGTTTAGTCAATTATTTACTTATATCGGGTGCGAAAATAATTTGGTTCAGGTCTCTTCCATGCGCATTTGCAAATAAAAAGTGTATACCAGACTGTAGCCAGCAATACGGACGTACGCACTAAGTGCCTAACATTAATTTGAAAAGTAAACATATAAAAAAGACCAAAATTTCCACAATCATGAGGCTATTTACTAAATATCTGTGGAATTAGAAACATTGCGATACAATTGCAGTTGAAAATATCTCTCTATTTTGCACTTTTAAGTGACGCAACTGTTTAATTTTTTAAAAAAAGACTGGAAGCAGTTTAAACTTTTATCACAATGTTTCTAATACAATGTTTTAGCAAATATCTACATCTACATGCGTACGTTAACTTGACTGTCATAAATTGACATTTCTTAAAGGTGTACAAGAAAAGGAGAAAGAGAAGTAAACATAGGAAAGATAGGAGAATAGTTACCGACAAATATATGCAGTTACGGTAAAAAGAAAGAAATGATAGAAAGTTATTCACAGCCACTTTCGGCCATCAAGACAAGACCAAACTAGCTTCCGTGTCGGTACCAGACCCCGCTGGCATAGCTCTAGCCAATCATTTAGTGGTACTTTGTGACTGTACAGGAGGGTCCCCTTAGAAGGTCATGTTGGATAGCTCATTCTTAAAGGATGCTAAAGAATGAGCCTCAGCAATAGATGCTGGTAGCTTGTTCCACAGAAGGATGGGTCTGGGGAAGAAGCTGTACTTGAGGGAGTATTTTAAAAAATAAAATCGCCGAAGCCTAGGTATGTTATCACGTTTTCATGGTTTTGGATGTATGAACAATATTGATTTGCTTTTTTTTCGCTCGCGTGATCAAATCAATAATCAATTTATTGTTTACTGAGCTAAATGCTGTATGCATGTAACATGATACGGTGCCAAACATCGGTTACAGAAATGCCGAGATTCGTGCTCATCAAAAATGTCCGATAAGTTATAAAATATGAATACAGTTGGCTTGGTTTTGTAATAAACCTGCCCTTTTCATTAAAAAAATGCAGCAGAGAATTCATTGTTTTAAAAAAAGTCCCGGGGGAGAAAGCCACTAACCACTGGATCCCCTATTTGCTGGATTCCGAATATTTCACGTTTCCTGAACCCCTGGAGTATGGGTATGCTGCTCAGATAGACATTGCATGTTTTACTAGGTGACGTACTCACAACAGCTATATAACAGTTAATATTATCCAGTCGATTATCGTTAATCTGGGCTATGCTGCTCAGATAAACAACATTTCTTCTTGCTCGCTTCGCTCGTTACAGAAATACGTATATAGTCAATGAAAGTTTTTGATTAGCCAATGATTTTGTTGGGTATTCTACTCAGGTAAATATGCACTGAATTTTTCCAGCTCTCACAATAAATATATCAGGGAATGTTACCAGGTGATTATGTGCGTGGTATGCTGCTGAAAAAGAGTATTGCATTTTTTCTTGCTCAATACGCTCTCACAAACACTATCAGTTAATTTCGTCAAGTAGAGAATGAGTATGTGGGATATGCTACTCAGATAATTAATGCATTTTTCCTGCTCGCTTTGCTCCCGCAATCACGTTTTCACTGAATACATTTTGTACTATAAGATAAATAATGAAATTGTGTGGAATGCTCCTTAGACAGGCGCGTAGCTAGCCCATAATCATGTGGATTCACTATTATGCTAGGGGGATCGGGGGCATGCTCCCCCGGAAAACTTTGAAAACAATGGTGTACTCTGGTGCATTTGGAGCGTTCCCGAGGTGCTTTATTTAATTCTTACAACGTACTTTTTAGGATCATTAATTTGTTGATAAACGCTAAAATTGGCCGAGTAACGTTACTTCTCTGTTCAAAATAAAGCTAGAACATAAATCAAACAATGTAATCTACGAGTCCCATTTTCAATGATTATATTCACACAAGCTTCAGATATGCCCTAAGACATTTTGCCCGTCCCCTTCAGGGCGAACAGTTCTGATTCTGTGTTATTGAGTGGTCACGAACCCAACGGCAACTATGCAAAGAGACGATAAAGGTGAACCTTAGGATGTTACGCCTATAGGTAGAATCGCCTTCTTGGTATAGATAGAACTTAAATGGTAGGCTATGTATAGTGGGGTAGCCGCTTTAAAAGTGTAAAGTGAGTCCGTACGATTGGTTCATCACATCACAGGCCTAAGCAATTATATGATAAAATACAGAGTTTTGAAAATCCCCATCATCCCGTCATTACAAGGATATGATTATATAGGCAGTGGCTAGTCGTCCGGCACCGGACGACTAGACAGCGAAATTAGTCGTCCGGCGCCGGACGACTAGACAGCGAAATTAGTCGTCCGTCAGTGGACTACTAGCAAACGCTACGTGCATTGGCTAGACAACCGTCATTCTATTTCTACACATTAGGCATCTACCTTATAATAAAGGTTATAATAAACTACGAATATAGGCAAGACATGTCAATGCCTTATCTGCAACCATTTTGTGACCTCCCGTGTATCTCCGTATATATTGTCCGCCATATTGGAATGGTATAAACTGTCGGGTTTTATAAAGCGCTACAAATAGCAATAGTGCAGCTGTGTATTAGAAATGGCATTATGAATAAAGCTAGAAGTAGTGTAGTTCTGTCCCAAAGATTTAATCCGTATGAAAGGGAATTGGGTTATAGATGTGAGTTTAGGAATAAGAAACGACAGGCAGGGGAATCCGTAGCTGATTATGGTTATGCTATTCGTCGCCTAGGTCAGAAAGCATACCCGACTATGCCCCATGATGCTCTCGAGATATGCATCATTGAACAATATATCCAAGGCTTGGGGAATTTTGATTTACAAAAACATGTACAGTTCTTACACCCCACTACATTAGATAAGGCTATAAGCGCCGCGGTTGAGTATTGTGCATTGCAAGGGTCATTAAATAAGGTCGTAAAACCCCATGATAATGGAATCGCGGATTCCAACCATGATGGCCAAGGTGTCTATTCATTACGAACCAACCCCCTTAAAGTAGACGGTAATATGGAAGACCTACACCAAATGATCTCCACATTACTCGTTAAGTTGTCAGATCTGAATTTAGGTCAACCTAACAGACCCCATGATGGACAGTATGGTAACTATGGTCCCAGGCAAGCTCAGTACTCTCAAGATCAGGCCCCACATAAGGAACCCTACTTTTCAAGTAATCATTATGAATCACGTGATCAATCAAATGATCCACGTTTTTGTGGATTTTGTAACCGAACTGGTCACTGGGAAAGTAGATGTTATCAGAAGCAAAATATGATGGCAAACAAAAATGATTCGGGAAACTAGACATGACTGAGATTATGGTCGAATCCTCAGTCAACCATTTTGTATCCGAGAAGGAAAAATGGCCCTCAAAACTTGATAATGATAATAGTAGCGCCATAAGTGAAAGTTTGAATAATGACCAGAACATGCCACTTTCAAGCGGTGTGGGCGATAAAGTGAACCCATCACCTTCCATATCATCTAATGTCATTAATAAAGGGTATATACCCAGTATTACGGTAACATCCCCACCAGATGAGGTGCATGATTGTGATATAGGTAAACAGGAAGTAGAAAGCTCATGTAAAACTAAACAACGTGATCCTGTATTACAAAATGAGTGCATTGAAAATAAATCAAATAATGAGAATTTGATATTAAGTGATTTACCTAACAATAATCATGATTCCCACTCTTCAATTGAAATAACCAATGTTACTATTTCTAGAGACAAATCATGTACTCTGACACTTGGTTGTGAAAATAAACCATTGGCATCTTGCTACTATGTGAAGACTAACTTAGGTGGTTCAATGTTAGTTGATACTGGCAGTCCAGTTTCAATTCTGTCTGGTACATGTTATCATAGACTTAAAGATAAACCTAAGTTAGGAACAGTAAACACCAAATTGTTTGCTGCAAATGGAAATGACTTAAAGGTCATGGGACAGTGTAAATTAAACTTTTACATAGAGCATATTTCAATAAGTAGTAACTTTATTGTTGCTGAGATTGATGAAACAATAGGTATCCTAGGAATGGATTTTATGGAGCAATATGATGTTAATTTGAAAATTCATAAACATGTATTAAAGTCAAAACTAGGAGTAGTTAAACTTTATAAGCATCAATCATTGCTTTGTGCCAAGATACACGCTACTTGTACTTATAGTGATCATGAGTTTAAGTCTTGGTTGGGACTTCACGGTCTCTTCAGAAAGATGAGAAAAAAGTTGTTTGAAATTGCCTGTCCTTTGACCGTGCTTACCAGAGAGAGAATTAGACTAAAGGCATGCCCTTTGACCGTGCTTACCAGAGAGAGAATTAGACTAAAGGCCTGTCCTTTGACTGTGTTTACCAGAGAGAGAGTTAGACTTAAGTAGCCTTCCTGTTTAAAGGAAGCACATATGTTGAGACAGTATGACCGTTGAGAATATAAAATGTATGTTTTTCTATAGTCATGACTATGGAGATGTCTGTTATTCAATTTTACGTTGATACAATGTCGAAGGGGATGGTATTTGTATGAATGCTTTGAATACTGTTGTATATTTATTTCATGAATTGTGATGCATACATATTTATATGAATTGTGTTGTATTGACAAACATTGGGTTGTCTGTATGTATTTCATACTATTATATTTATATATGGAAACTATCATTGGTTATGTGTGATTGTTTAATATACCATGTGAATATTGTATCATTTACTGTCCATGAATTGTACTTGTAATTTTTCAATTTTGTGGGTTGTTTATTTATGTTTGTATGATATGTCTGTGGGCTTGATATCTTGCATGTATGTACTTTATACATTTCAGATGATGTATTGTCCACTGATGTCATTATTGTCATTTGAATTGTTTTGCTTTGATTTATTTATTGAAAATATATGAAATTTAAGGGGGGAGGAATGTAGTAGGACTGATTTAAGCCATTAGGTTTAAATCAGTGTTAAACCTCTGTTCTTGTATACTGCACTTTACTTGGGTAGATTGACAAATCACTGAACCATTCCTAATCATTGTACTTGTGTTTTCATTGGCTAAAGTGATTTGTCAGCTCACATTTTGGGTATATAAGGCCAACATTAGCCTAGTATCATTGCAAAGGTCGGCTGACTGTCCAGTCAGCGCTGCCAATAAAGCTTAGGCTTTGGCTATCTCTCAAGATACTTAGGTATCTGACTTTTGTTGTGAGTATCTCACGACCCTTGCAAATAGAGTCTGTTGTCATCGAAGCATATTGCTTCGGACATTTCCTTTAAATTAAGGGTTTTGCATTCTAACTTAAATCTACATTCATTATTTAACGTTCACATAAATTAGGTTGTAAACTGTATTGTATATATGCTGGGATAAATCAAATGTAATTATGCTAAATAATATACTTTGATAACTAAATTAAATACTGTTCATGTAACTTGGTGTTGTGTTATTCTCGTAGTTAGGCATTTATTCATTATATTGAGGTTGTTGTACTACCACATCACTACCACTATACGATACACATTTGAGACCACCACAATACTTTACACACCACTGGTATATTATTGCTACGTATGTAACCACTCAGATCAGACCGACTGAGTGGATACAAACCCGTAATACTTATACCGGACCAGAAACCGGATCTGTTACAGTAGTAAGGGAACAAAGAATATTTCAATTACAGTATTATGAGGATTGTGAAAGTATTTTACTTCATGCTGAAAAAATGAAATTGCTGTGTAAGGTAATTGGCAGTTTGGAATGACACTGGTTATATAATAGTGTGAAAACAATGTAGGCGTTTATTATCATAATGAGCATAGCATGTCACTTTAACACATCATTACCATTTCAATCAACTTGGATATTTTTTGCACTATATATAATGCACGTAGCGTTTGCTAGTCGTCCACTGACGGACGACTAATTTCGCTGTCTAGTCGCCGGACGACTAGCCACTGCCAATTATATAAAGTAATGACGGTATGATGGGGATTTTCAAAACTTTGTATTTTTTGATATAATTTCTTAGGCCTGTGATCACATAGACTATGCAAGCGGTATAGGTTCATCATTTCTTCTCCAGCAACATCGTAGTTTCCTGTCTCTTCCTGAAAGACGTTTTGCAGATTACCGATTTGAGCAAATTTCTAGCGTGTATTTCTCCACAGGATTACACGCATACTCCATTGATTCAAGTTACGGACTTTGCAGTGAACATTGCTTGAGAAACTAGTGGCTGGCACCTTTGCCTGGTCACACGTCTTAATGGCTCTCAAATGACTTCATAACTAAAGATTCCCTCATGATTTAACCAAACGAAATCTTATACGCGGTTGTACTGGGACGAGCCTTGAACGTCAAAGACTACTGCAAAAGCTACAGTATATGGTAGCTAGGTTCGTAGTGTCAGACACCAATTATTAATACAGCTTACAAAAGTAGCAAAAGAAACACAAACACTCTTGCGTAAATAACCCGCTCGATGTCTGAGGATATTACAATGCGAATTCTATAGAAATTTGGAATGCTGACACGACAAAGAAGGAAAGCGTTTAAATTGAATTATATTTGAACTTTTCCTGAAAAAAATATTTTTGTCAGAAGCATGTGGATTCAGCCGCGTACGCGCGTATAGGTAGCTACGCGCCTGTTAGAGATACATTGTTCTAGCTCGCTTCGCTCGCACATTTTCTTGAAGGGGGTGGGGTGGTAAGATCAATACGTATATGTACGCCTCCCCCAGCACCAAAATCCTGGATCCGCCCCTGGATGTAGAATATGGCAGGAAGATGGTGTCGTGTGTAGATCTTGGCCGCCTTTTGGTTGTTGTAAGGTATGGATCAGGATCTATCTCTACAAGGTTGTTGACTATTTTATAGAGCATAGTCAGCTGAAGCTTTTGGCGTCGTGACTTCAGGGATTCCCATTTCAGGTCAGATAACATATCAGAAACACTACTGATGTTGTTGTATCTACTTGTGATGAAGCGTGCTGCTCTTTGTTGAATCATTTCTAGCTTGTGTATAAGGTTCTTGTGGTGGGGATTCCAAATGGCGCAGCAGTATTTTAGATTGGAATGGTCGAGGGGTGTATATATGCATTCGTTTTCGTTTCCTTGCTTGTTTTTCTCAGGTTGTGTTAAAGGAATCCTAACATGTTGTTTGAGCCTTTTTGGTGATCCTGTGTTCAGCCAAGGTCTGATTGAAGATCCACACCCAGATACATTGACGATGTTTCTCCTCCCAATGGTGTACCCTTCAGGATGTAGGTCGTACGGATCGGGGTTTTTGCTCTGGTCACTCGCAAGACGCTGCATTTTTGCGAGTGAAAGTCCATGCCCCAGAGTTTCTCCCATCTAGCTAGGGAGTCAAGTCTGCTTGGAGTAGCTGCTGGTCTAGCTTGGACTTGATCTGGCGGTACAGAATGCAGTCGTCCGCAAAGAGACATATCTTGGAGACAGGTCTTTGATAAAGATGAGGAATAAAAGTGGTCCCAAAACTGAGCCTTGAGGGACTCCATTCACAACTTGGACTTCTTCAGATGAAAGGCCTTCAACTAGGACTCTCGGTGTGCGGCCATGTAGGAACGAGGCGATCCACTGAAGCGTCTGACATCGAATACCACAACGGTGTACTTTCTTGAGATCACAAAAATGTGATCACAAAAAAAAGATTGGAACAGTGTACCATACATTTAGAATCTTGATATTGAGAAATGGCCGACCAGAGAATGGGCGAATTAAAGATGACAATAATTATGATACAGAAGTTGTCCCTGGCATCGTCAGACTCGTGTTCACAAAATATCAGTTTTCAGGATCAGTCTATAAGGTCGATTTTGTTTTAAAATAAAATGCATGGTCTCATTACAGACATACCACGTAACCAAATGGTATGTTACCTCGACTAGTCGAGAACTTTAAGTGTTACCCTGAACATACTGATCAACTAGACTAGTAACTAAGTCCAAAATTCGTAACTCGTGTAGTGTTTAGAAGCAATAACTGAAAAGATATTTCCCATTGGCAAATTGGTTTTTTTTTCATTTATTTTGGCGACCCACGAGAGAAATGTTTTTAAGCTGATATATTTTAGCAATAAACTTGCACAGGAAAACAATATGTCAAAAGATATAAAATTCAGCGTATTTACATTTTATGTTAGACATATTTGACAAATGGCTTCAGAAAATATGAACTAAATTTAATACTGTATATTTCATTGAAGCATGCCATGCCAAACAGACTAAAATAACAACGAACCAAGGCTTGACTGCGTCAGGTGGTATTTAAAGAAACAGATTGGTGCCAAGCTACGACTTTTGATATGTGCTATTTCATTACTTTGCATAAAAATAGATTTTGCTTAAAACACGAGTTACGAGGATTTGACTTTGAAACGACGTCCTGATCTACAGAATCACGAGAAACTGGATTTTGGTTCGGACTCCTCTAAGATCCCTTAAGACAAAGAGGTATAATTCTATGCTATCTGAATCGATTTTCCTCCAGAATGTTCAATTGGTCATGTTTCAGTATGTCCATGAATTCAATATATTAATATCAAATGTTATTGAATTGACCATCGTTACTGTGGAGTCTTTGAGAGCTGATATGTAGCATGCAGTTGAGTTCACGTCTACTTCCAGATATGTCTGTTTTGCACTGCACAGTTATGAAGCAACAACTTATTTTCACCTGTTTTCTCTGATATTTAAGTTAAAACTTCTCACTTTATTTCCATCTTGGTAATCAGGCAGTGGTCTCAAATTATTCTTTAATTCGCTCAACATGGAACAAGATTATTCCAACTTTCAATGATACGATTTGTGAAGAAATTTCCTTATTAAATATCAGTTTCAACATGAGATTTCACAACGTTAATGTCCACGATAGGAGTTTGAACAAGATTGCCAGAAGACTTGTATTGCACACCTATTTATACATGTACTATCTCTAATGATTTTAACACTAATGTATATAGTAAATTGATTTTGTATATTCACTTATTTGTGATTTACAAATACATCTTGATGTTAAGGATTGATTATCAATTGTATCAATAGGAAATGTAATTTTCTCCAGAAATTGCACACAGTGAAGCAACGTTAAATGTCGCACTTGAAGTTAAACCTCGCAAGGCTGACGCTAAATGTCGCAACCAATGCTAAATGTCTAAAAAAACTGACGCTAAATGTCGCATCTGTGGCGTTCAATGTCGCAACAATTTGGACTGACGTTAAATGTCACAACATCAACGCTAAATGTCGCAATAAAAGTCAAACAGAGTTGCCTCCCGATGTATCAAGGGAAGTAATTCAAGAACTGTAGAGTTCTCCCTTGATTCTCTCCCCTGGACTCAAGGGAAGCAACTATTGCCCTGTGCAGAGTTCTCTCCCCTGATTTTTTGGGGAAGTCACTCTTACCGACTTAAAATAGGTTGGACAGAGCTGCCTCCCCTGCTTTTTCAAGGGAAGTAACTCTTGTCCTGTGCATAGTTCTCTCCCCTGATTTTCAGGGGAAGTCACTCTTACCTATTTAAATAGGTTGGACAGAGCTGCCACCCCTGCTTTGTCATGGGAAGTAACTTTTGCCCTGTGCATAGTTCTCTCCCCTGATTTTCAGGGAAAATCACTTACCGACTTAAATAAGGTCGGACAGAGTTGCCTCCCCTGCTTTTTCAAGGGACATAACTCTTGACCTGTGCAGAGTTCTCTCCCCATGATTGACGGTCTTGTAGAAAATAATTGTTTATTCTTCTTACATCTCTCAATAAGTGTGTGTTTGTGTTTGGTGCCGTAGATGCCTTCCAATGCCCTGAAATGAATATTGCGGCTCAGACATTTTCAGCTTGTTTTCTTTCCGGTGGTGATCCCATACGACTGAGTAGTATTCTAGTGTAGAGGGGCATAAGGTATAACAGGTAAATGTATCAATGATGATTTTTTTACATTTGTAATAAAGTTAATATCAGATATATAAATTTTACAAAATATTTTTTTTTCGGTTGAATCATTTTCAATGATGCTGTAACCAGTGTAAGGTATATAGTACATGGTTAAGGGTAAAATCCAATTATAGTAGAGTTTGTCTTTTGTGGTAATTTTTGGAGATATCAGTTAGGTGTTCCGTTGATGTTACCCCAAGATAGGGATTCTGGCTAACATGTTTCAGGAAAGTGTTACATCTTCTGCGTCCATCTTTATCTTCAGTTTGAATGTGGTGATGACCTGCACCTTCTTATGTGGGTTGCTGGCATCTCCCCATAGCTTAGCCTTGAATGACAAGTATGTGGGTCAGTGGTCGCTGTTTTTCGAAATGTCCAATTTGCAACCACTTCATATTGTCAAGCATTCTCTCTGTATACTTTATGCAAATATTCATGAATATCGGAGTTTCAACCAATTTTTTTTCAATACACTGGTGGCTCATTTAAAGTATCGGCCATTGTTTTGAAGCACTCAATTCTGACAATGTGGTAGCACAGAGTCCATTCAAACGACGCACATGTGTATATGAGTATGTGAGCCTTATTGAACTAGTATAATTAATGGGGTAGATACACGAACGTCGATTAGTTCTGCAGGTTGACATTAAGCAGTATTTTCGATAAAAATATTATCTTTCGATGTGGCCATCTTAGTGCAGTTTTTTTCATCTGTCAAAATTACCATAATTACACGGTAGCTGTACACTATAGATAAGTCATCCTAACCAGCTTATGGTAGCTGTACACTATAGATAAGTCATCCTAACCAGCTTATGGTAGCTGCACACTATAGATAAGTCATCCTAACCAGCTTATGGTAGCTGCACACTATAGATAAGTCATCCTAACCAGCTTATGGTAGCTGCACACTAAAGATAAGTCATCCTAACCAGCTTATGGTAGCTGCACACTAAAGATAAGTCATCCTAACCAGCTTATGGTAGCTGCACACTATAGATAAGTCATCCTAACCAGCTTATGGTAGCTGCACACTAAAGATAAGTCATCCTAACCAGCTTATGGTAGCTGCACACTATAGATAAGTCATCCTAACCAGCTAATTTATAGTGTGCAGATACTGTGAAGTTGTCTATTGTTGGACAGGTCAATAAAACTACACTGTATAGCTAAGAACATTTTACATTGCATTCTTGAATATCCGTGCTTATCCGTTGTCCAATCCGAGTTGTTATTTTAACTAATCAAAACATTCTTAAGGCATGATAACGAAAACACATGAGGATTAAATAGCACCATGTCAAATGTTCTGTGCTACAGTCCGTTTAATCAGGTCTGTCACTTGTATACGAACATTGCAATACCATAACATTGTAGTTTCATTGTTTTAAACATTTTGATTGGAGAAAAAGGCAGTGAAAACCAATACCTTATTCACAAAGCTACATACTGATACACATAGTGTCTATTAAAAAAAGACTTTAATAAGAGAAATTGCAATGTTTAAGTACATCATGCTATGTTAACAAGTGACGGATCTAAATAATTGATTTATATATCACGTGGGAAAGAACACAAATAAAAACAAATAACAGATAAAATTTACAATGCTGTTTATTAGGCTGCATTTAACAAGTTGGAAGTTGACAGTGAAACAGTTCTACCTGTATACAGTTATCACATTATCAATACAAATCATTGCAATAAAACTGTCTGACATTCAACCAACAAAATGCAAGCAAACTATAGAATATCTCACAGTCCGTAGGTCTGGTCCATATCTCATGTCCATTAAAACATAAGGGAGTTAATAACATTATAAAACAAACCACAAAATATCGAGTGGTCAATACAAGACTATATGGTATATATGTATCTATAAATATACACATAGTCTTGTACCAAGCTCTCGTTTCAACACAGTCAAACTCAATCGCAGGCATAACAAATGGCAAAATATTGATCAGCAGACACTCTTCAGACTCGTATTATTTGAATATTCACGCAGAAATATAGCCACCACATATTTGGAGACGTATAGTAGAACGCCCAATATACATTCAATCATTATATATATGCATACACAAGATTTTTTCATAATAACTATTAGAACGTTAGTTCAATGACTAGTGAGCATATGAAAGAAATCGTCATAATTCACAGTTTGCAAATTAAGCATAAAATTTGCATGAAAATATTATGATTTACAGTATTGACAGAAATAAAATCAAAGGTAGATAAAAAAAACATGCATCTTTATTGAATGCACATTTTCGTATTTAAAACAGAGGTAGTATAATCATATGACTTGTTATCTAAGATAGGAGAGAAACATACCATTCTTTCATTCACAAAGTAACATGATGACACGGTGGAAATATATCCTAGCTCATGTTTACACTTGTATACTTGTACTATAATATCAAGACTATAAGCACCAGAATTTGAAGAATATCTTTGTTCACACTATTTTGCAGGAGTTAAGACAAGCATGAAAAATCTATATGCCCTCAAATATTTGGTGGGGGCATAAAAATATAGTTTATTTAATCAACATAAATTTAATATATAGCTGCTGTAGTTTTAAGCACGAAATAGCTGCAAAGTGGGATTTGTGCTTACCAGAAATGAAGGACCCTTTTTTTACAATAACAATATTGCAATGCAATGTACTAGAGCACAGCTCTACATTTGTAATGAAATAAAAGAAATAAAGCAAGTTTATCAATAAGGTCCAAATCATTGTAAATGCAGTTCAAATTTTTATGAGTAGAATGTGCATGCTTACTTTATAACTATATAAAGTATTATTATAACTGTGTAATAAACTAGACTAACTCCGGCTATAACCTACTTTGAATACTATGGTATATAAGGACAATGTTTTGTCAAATAAAAGAGATTCATCGAAGCATTAATACAACTCTACAAAATAATCTAAGTGAAGCATCACTCGCATATAAATCCACAAAGGAGTAGATCCACGAAAGGTCTGAATTGGCCTAAAAATTATTAAATTATCAAAGTATGTTATTATGTGTCATTTGTATATTTTTGTAATGTGGATAGCTTTATCCGTTTGCATAGGGAAGCATTTTTCATCAAATTTGATTTTTACCGGTCACCTGTCCACTAATTGGTATCCACGTTTGGCCATTTTTCACAAAAATGGCATATTTTGTCCATATTTTTCCACTATAAGTGATTTTTTGAATATGGGCACAATCCTCGACCAAAATCAGATGACTAAAATGTGAAATTGTACTTTATAATACATTGTTTACAGCACAATTCATGATGGTCGAGAGCTGTGCCCATATTAAATTTTAAGATTTTACGTACCGCTTCAACGTTATTTCCTCTCGTCATAGAGCCATGAAGGCATGACATTCACCCTGCTTTTAGCCATATTCTCAATACATTTAGCACTTATTGTACAATGTTTTATATGCTGTACACAATCATTAGACATTGAACTTCAATGATACATAAAAAACTTACAAAAAATACGCCTTGCTGTTTTGATATACTCCACTGAACCCCACCCACTTTAACAAAATCATCATTTTATTTAATTTGGATTCATAAATGTGCATTTTTGGCTTTTTTTTAAAAACTGTTACCATGGCAACCAAATTCCTAAGAAAGATAAGTTTCAATTCTTAATATCACTCTATGGATGCGCACTTACATTTCGATTCACTATTTTGGAAATAGAAGCTTTTTTCCATTTTTTGGCAAAATATTATACCCGTTACCATGGTAACAGTTTCAAAAATAAATCTTAAAAAATGCCGTTTTTGTAAAATACTTCAACTGATGGTATAAAGTTATCATTTTCACAGGATTTGGACATGGGGCCATTTTTTACCCTTCGTGGCTTTACCCCTTTGCAAGTGTTCATGATACACAGGTACCCTTTTAGAAGTAGTTTGATTAGCATAACCATTTCCAGAATGATGTTGCAGTATAGGTGCCCAGTAGGTGATAATTTTAGTGTTTACTGTTTAGCATCTGAATGAGTTCTTTATCTATCATATATACTAACCCATGCCAATTAAAGACCAATTTAAACTATTTTAAAGTCATACAGTATACTGTACATGTAGTTAATAATTAATTTACTGATAAATAAATCTAAAATAATCGTACAGATAATACGATTAAATTATACCAATAACTAAAATCATGAGCTGTACTGTACTGTACTGAAACAAAGCTTGAATAAAAGCACCCATGCAAAAGAAACAAAAATTATATGAACAATTTAATTCAGAAGAAAAAATAAATAATCAATGTTTTCAACTAAACAACATACACATGCTAAATAACTCTGTGAGCAAAATAAGTTTTACGATGAATGTAGCATCAACAATGTTGTTATAATACCCTGGTGGACAATCAGCATAATGAGCAATATACATACCATGTTCGCATGTACACGTGTACGTATGCTACCTCATAACATAAATACATGAGAGAAAATAAAACATGAAACTGGAAATAATTGAGAAAACGAAATTGAGCCCAAAGAAATACTGTACAATGGGATTCATATGATGAGATTTACACGATTTGCCGACAAATGAGGGAAGATCTTTACGTGGTAGTAAAACACACTCTAAATAAGAGACAAATGTCATAAACAGATTAAATTATCAGATTAAATGATCAGACCCATGTTGCAACAAATGTTAGATAAATTGTACCATCCAACAGGTAGCACACAAATAAACACCTGTGTTTCATGATGTTTCAGCACATGTTATCAGCACAGATTGATGTAGCACTAACATTATTCTTCCTGCTTCATTCTTAGGTGATTAATAAACTAGTTCAAACTCTTTTATTTGTTATTAATAACCAGAATAATTTCAACCATTATTTTGTTATTTTCAACGTTTTAGAAGCTGGCTCCACTAACATACAGAAAAGGAAACTAACGTCAACGGCCAATTACTGTACTATTATACCAGAAATTGAAGCATATCATGAACAGAAAATTTGTTATAAGATCAACTATTATTTTATTGTAATTAAAAGCAACATATTGATTAATTTATAATATTTATTTGAATAAAAACAATTTTTTAAAATATGATTGCAGGCTTTTCGGTTATTACAAATAGACATTGTGAATATGATCAACTTAGAAACCTAATACAGAGTTTGTACTTATTATTTCAGGCTATTTGTACTCAAGGTTGCCTTCCCTATTGTTACCCTTAAGACAAAATGCAGAAACATGCTAGTAATAGTATATACTTATAATTCTATAAATAATGTTAATAAATAGCAACAATCTCTTCCAACATTATAAATTAAAAAGCTATTTAAATTTGTACCAGTAAATATATAAACTGACCATGTTAAATATTATACCGGAAGTTGGGAACACTGCTATGGCATAGAGTAAACACATATATATGGAATTAATGCCCACAATGTTTGTATGATTAGAAAGTTCAACCACAAGAAAGGAACCCAAAAATGTAACCCAAAATGCCCTGGATGAAAGTGCTATTTAAACACCTATCTAATATCCGACATAACAGGGTGACTTTATGATCCATAGTGTCTTGTGTAAACTAAAGGAAATCAAGAAGGAAAGGAAATGTTTCTGCCCCTTTGTATAAGAATATTCTGTTTGGTAAAGCCATATATCTCTGTTAGTTAATCATCAGACAAGACAGTGTGTTCAGCCAAAGGTTGTACAGCCAGAAGTTGGCATGGCCTGAATTCGTACAGCCGAAAAGTTCAGCAGCCAGAAGTTGTACGGCCGAAAGTTCAGCAGGCAAAGAGCAAACTGTTGACGAAGATTCTCACATCAGATCATAGACAAAGTATAATCTTCACACTTCACGAGAAACAACTCTGTACATAGTATGAGAAAGTTTTTAAATAAGACACGCTTACCAATGATAAGTACAAAAACAATGAAGAGAATACTAATTTTGTTTTAAATAACAAAACACATGAAGAGGAGATGAAGAAATCAAGCAGAATTTGTATCAATAAATAATAAATGCCAACATGATTGTATGGACTCAGTTCATGTAGCTGTCAATGGATTGAGGTCAAAATATACTCTATGGTACTGTCTCGATTAGTTGACTGAGTGTAACAGTTTAAATAATATGCTTTAACATGATATGGAAACTAGTATAATCATAAATGCCATAAAAACAATCATTTCATTTATACATGTACACACAAATATAGTACTAGTATTACATTAAGTATAGTACTGAAAATTATTCATTCCATACATAATACAAGCACTCTCATTTTTACTCCATTCACTCATTCAAAGTTGCAGGTGGTTCGACCACAAACATTTCCAAGAACCAAGAAATACATACACATAAGATACATATTAAATACATGTAAACTAAGAACAATGATTTCAAACAAAATACCGGAACATTATTGGTGTAGAACATGGGATAAGGTATCATCAATTAGACGTCACATGTCTCTCGGGGTATTTGAACATGATTATATGGGTTTGTCAAAGCACAGACAACATGCATAAATCAGTAAAAGCAATATTAACAGCTAGAAAGAGTGGGTGGGTAAAGGAAGGGGGGGGGGGACATTTGCAATTAAAATGGATATCATTTAAAGATTACACTCAACAACTATACTATGTGTCAGTGACATGGAAACATAAGATGTAATGTGTTTATCTTTTAAAATAAAAACAACTCAGCCATGACCCCATTTAGAGATATGTGAGATCCTAAACTACAATAAGGATGTATCAAGTTTTTGTCTTAACATAACCAAAGCAGTTTGTTCTAAAAAGGATGCATCTCACCAAACAAATGTTTAGATTGACACACTACTGTTACAGACCCCAAACATCTGACGAAGTAGATATATTGCAAGTCTGTGATGTCATCATAGGCAGTGTAATATATGTCATCCCTTAACTATGTCAAGAAGAAAATGGTTTAAATAAATATAGAACTATAAGGGTGAACTACAATTGATCAATGAAAAGTTCTAGTCCAAATCACGTGTCAATTATAAAAACAACAACTTGCTGTGAAAGCCTTGGAGTTCGAGAATCCCCTATTGGTGTATATGCAAAATATAAACTTCATGCCATCATTTATTTATGTCTCTGACAGACTCCAAAGCAAACATGTTGAATATTTCAGTAAGAAAAAAAATCAATAAAAAAGCAAGGTACAACTTGATATGTTGGATTATATGATCATTTCAATCAAAAACAAATAAACCCAAAGCCATAAAAGAAAGAGAAAGGGGGACACCCATCAAATAATGAAATGGATATAATACATAGAATGGCAAGAGTGAAGTGTAGTGTTGCTGAGAGTCGTTCTAGAGTAGTACTTTTATATAGATAGACTATTATGTAAATATAACAATAATGTGTTGAGTACTACGCAGGAACAAGCCCAGAAAAAATTAAGTTTCCTTCAATATTTTTGTTGCCCTGTCTGTTATCTACTATAGTAATCTGAAGTCGCCGTAAACACAACAGAATAGAACATTTTTACCAAAGTTCTTAACAACTGTAATAATTTTCTATTCATAAACAAACTAACTAATCAGTTTATATTACATTTTCCAGTTGGATATTGAATTCAATAGGGATCGATACCCAGTAGAATGATGTTTGTTAAAGCTGGATACAATGTCCTTTTTAACGAATTTGATGGTTAATATGAATTTAAAAATTACCAAATATATGGTTTCCTGATATTACCAAAATATTTACGTGTTGGACTGTTGTAAAGCCATGTATAGTGTCACTAAATTGGTTTCAAAACTGAACAATATCAACACATACATGCTTCAACCATTCACCAATCTAGATGTAGTTTCATTTCACAGACAGGGCATTTTTGTTTTACATTTTTTATGAAAAATATTCTGAAAGTTAAACAAAACATTTTGGTTTCTTTACATAATAACTTGATCATTATGTTATCATTTCTTCGCGAACATAAAATACACTCCCTAGGTGGTGTACCAATGTAAGAAAAACCTAACAATTATATAATTTAAACAGTAAGAAAACAGTACAACACAACGCAAATACCAAGAACAGACATGACTATGTAGGGATTTTTATACATGCTATATTTTGGTCACAATGACACAGAAAATTATGAGAAAATCTTCAGCAATGGAGATACAGACAAAAAAGTTATCATAGGGGTAAATCAGTCAACATATCGAGGGTTGCCTGCAAGACTGCAGTACATCCTTCTTTAATAATAAGCAGTTACGACAGTTTTGCGGGCAACCCTCGTTATATAGATTTAATAGATGTAACAATTATAGCAAAATAGAGGAATACAATTGGAGATAAATCTACGTTTATGTAAGAGATGTCGGTGTCTTAATTAATTCTTCCAAAGCATGGGTTCCATTTGACTCAGGAGTAGGGTGTTTAGACCCTTGAAATTTCCAAAAAGCCACATTTTGACCCTCAGGATTTTGGTTTGAAGGGTCATTTTCTCTTAAAAGCATGGGTGTTTTGCTTATAAAATGGTAAAATTCAGTCAGAATTATTAAAATCATCCTTCAGATTCAGAAGCTAATGGAATCCCTGCAAAATACCTTCAAGAATGTCATAGACTATCAATAACACACCAATATGCCAGAAATAGCACTGAGGCCTCATTAAAAAATGTAGAGAATAATAAAAAAAACGTAACTTAAACTTTTTTATGTGTTATTTTGTGCCAGACAGTAACAAATGCATTTCTTAAATTACTACTGGTAAGCCTTAGATAGTTAGTAAAAATTACTGCCAATTTTCTCAATACATACAGTTCTAATTTCACACAGCCGTTGATTTCAAAGTATCAATTGAGCAGCTTAGTAGAATACATGACTGTATATAAATCCATCACAAGAAACTAGGACAATAAGACATTGATGCACATTGTATATACATCTGATTGCATGAGGAACAGCTGCTTAATGTAATGTTCAACTCAAAGGAAACACTGATTTTCTGAATTTAATGATTTTAGTACCATTTCCTAAATTGTAGAAAAAGCATACATCGAACAACCTAATACACTGACAAACCAAACCGAGACAATACTGTCTTGAAACATTAAATCCTATTTTAACTATGAATCTACTTTGATTCCTCACAAAAAAAACATGATATAAGTACATGTTTCTGAACACCAGTCACATTGACACTAGGATTCGTATTATGCTTGAAACTCTTGGAAAGTTAATAGTTAAAACATTTGTGTATTTAAAAGTGGAAGCAATTGCTTTAAAATCCAACCTTTTGATAAGCTATATATCACAGTAAACAGCCTACTTGTCTATGGATAAACACAATATATAAAACTGCAATATAAAATGTATACTCTAAATGATACTATTATTTAAATTGTGGATACTTCATCAACTTGGAATGTAACTATTTAAAACATTATACTTCATCTCAAGTCTTTCAATCGTACCTCCAAGTACAGCATGTAGTACCCAGGTAAGGTTGCCATATTACAGGGGTGTCAATCAAGTCAAATTAAAAATCCTGAGAATCATATGCGCCCAATCATTTTTGTCAATCTAGAGGCCTTCAACCACATTGTTTCCACAGATATGTTTCTGGATAAATCAGGATTATTGACACCCCTGAATAATAACCAATAAATTACACCAGCAACGTTATTCCAGAAGTTAAAAGGTATATAATCCATCAGATAGTGGTAAATATTTGACAATTTAGAGAGAAAGTAAAACAAACTTTAACCCAAGTGATTTTGACTCAATTTAAAAAACTTATTCCATATGCACTGAAAATACTACAATCCGCACAAGAAATATAGCAAGTGAATGGCACAAGAATTTATGGCTGTACGCATATTGCGCTTGGCATATCAAGTGTATCACAGTCACGGTTCAACAATAACAAAGATGTTTGTCCCTACGTATCAACCAACTGTTCATAGCTTACATAACTATAGCTAAAAATTAGCATAGCAGACATAACAAGCTAAATCTTAGCATAGGACATTACCACATGTTCATAGCTTACATAACTATAGCTAAATCTTAACACAGGACATTTCCACATGTTCATAGCTTACATAACTATAGCTAAATCTTAGCACAGGACATTACCACCTGTTCTTACAATATCCTAGAGAGCTGGGGTTACCAGAGAGCTGGGGTTACCAGAGTGCTGGGGTTACCAGAGAGCTGGGGTTACCAGAGAGCTGGGGTTACCAGAGTGCTGGGGTTACCAGAGAGCTGGGGTTACCAGAGTGCTGGGGTTACCAGAGTGCTGGGGTTACCAGAGAGCTGGGGTTACCAGAGTGCTGGGGTTACCAGAGAGCTGGGGTTACCAGAGTGCTGGGGTTACCAGAGAGCTGGGGTTACCAGAGTGCTGGGGTTACCAGAGTGCTGGGGTTACCAGAGTGCTGGGGTTACCAGAGTGCTGGGGTTACCAGAGTGCTGGGGTTACCAGAGAGCTGGGGTTACCAGAGTGCTGGGGTTACCAGAGAGCTGGGGTTACCAGAGAGCTGGGGTTACCAGAGTGCTGGGGTTACCAGAGTGCTGGGGTTACCAGAGTGCTGGGGTTACCAGTACATATATTAAACTGTTTGGTTGTACATTGTACATAAAGACCGGTAATTTGTATGATACAAACAAGCACCAAGTTTGTATAACAAACATCACAGCATAGACTGAAGAAAAGGCAGGATAAAGTATTAGGTTGATATAGACACGATATCCAATAAATATCACACTATGATGGCCTACTTCATGACTCCATGACAAAGAAAACGTGAAAACTTGATTCTTACAGCTTTGTTATCTTTGATACAAAATTTAACACTTAAATAAAAGTCCAGATATTATAAAGACACCATATTTAGTTACTACTAGAAACATCTGATCATGACACCTTGAATTATTGTCACAAATGGCAAGTTTAACAACCATACATCTGATAAAAAATACAGTCAATAAAAACAGGAGAAAGTTAAGTGTTAATGACTAGTACCGACCCCTAGCACAGTATCAGAAATGTGACCCAAGCTTTAACCCTTGCCAATCATTGAACAGGTGCCCAGCTAATTATAAAATAATTTTCTAGAATGAAGCAAAGGGTCAGTACTTTTCACTCACATTAACAGGTCCTCTTTACATGTATCATGATTTGTATGTCATTACCAACATGGTACATAATCAAATGAAAATATGAGCACTAATATACAATCAGATTTTAAAATGACCATTTTTATACAATATACATATGTCAGTCATAATAAATTACACAGAAAATTCATTAGTTAACATGACCACAATTTTGCTTCTTTCATTCTGTCATTATATGACAAAGGTTTCATCTTGATTCTGTCAAGAGAAATGGGATAAAAATCCTGCATATTTCATATGTAACAACGAGTCAGCCACCGACCGTAGCTCATATTCCCGCTCCTTTCATTCAATCAATCAATGTATCAACGACCCAGCCACTGAACGTAGCTCGCATTCCCACGCCTCACTCAATCATACCCATACATCTGACAGAATCACAATTTATTTATCACAAATATTTTTGGAAGATAATAATAAAAAAAAAACAATAAATAAAATTTTGGGGTAGCGTTTTTCCTTTGAAGTGTGTAGTAAAGCCGGCAACAATTATACGATTGCTCGATTTGCTAGGATGTTACGGGCACAAACTTTTGATCATAGTCGATAATAAGGTCCTTGATATAAGCTAACTTTTTATGAAGGTACTTATATCTTTTCATTTGTTCTAAAAATTTGGGATCACTTTTTTGCAGCAGGTATTCAGTGCGAATCTTTTCCTCCAGATCCTAAAATACATAAAAATATAAAAATGTTAGAAAGGTTAACATGTCTACAGAGAGTATCATAGAAATCAAAATAGAATTTACTAGAAAGGTTTTGACACAAAAATGTATGTCTCGCACAAAAGGCCATTACTCAATAATCATCATATCTAAAATTCCTGACAAAATATGCCATTGAAATCTGGAAATCTGACAAATTGTTCTGTGAGAATTACAGCAGCTGTTTCATCAAACCAGTTTTCCTAGACTGTATCCTAACTAGTACTAAAATACTCTTCCACAAGGAACTGAGTTACTGAATGGAAACCATTTGGTCTACCGATGGACCTACCAACAGACTGACCGACATGTGCAAAGCAATATACCCCTCATCAAAGATGGGTGGCATAATTATCAGACCGTTACAGCATGCTTGATTCATTCATATTCATATAGTGCTGAGAAGAAGAGAGACATTCATATCAGCATATCGACAATGAAAATTTAAACAAATCCTACCTCAAACTCAGAAGTGCCTTTAGCCAGTTTCCGTCTAAGAACTTGAAGTTCAGCAAACTTCTTTGAGACTTCATCTAATGTTTTGTGTAATTCACGATATTCTTCGTATTCCACGTTAAACTCTTGTTTATACCGACCTCTCTGATCATTGTCTTCTATCGTAAAATATTGCCTTAAATAGATAATCACATCATATAATGATACAGATAATAGGCTTTTATAGTTTGTTAGTTGAAACTAGGTCATTCCACTTTTTTATTTCCCCACCATAAGGGTGGGCATATAGATTTATTATAGCTAAAACTTGGTCAATTAGCTTTTTTATGGCTTTAACTAGGTCATTCAGAGTTTTTGTAACTGAATCTAGGTCTTTCAGCCTTTTGTCAACTGGGACTTGGGCTTTCAGCAGTGAAGTTCAATTTCTTGTTTAGTTATGTGTTATGCATTGTGCTGTGTAATTATAGTATGTGATGTTTTTATGTTTTCTATGCTCGGCTGTTTAAGTTGGGTGCTGTCTACCCTGTCAAATTATAATCTATTATCTTTTAGGATACTTGGGTGTCAGCAAAATATTCAGGAAAATACAGCAAAATAAAGAAAGTGAAGTTTCAGGGCATATTAGATATATAATATACAGGCAGAATATATCACATTCATGGTGATCAATTACTGTATTTAATAATCCTATTTATTCAACTATCTTTGTATATCTTTATTCAAGTAAGATACTCTGACGTCTAACTAACAGTATAGTGAAAAATATGCCAATATTTTGATTATTTGCTCATCATATATTATCAACATTTAAACATAAATTCACAATAGAGTTCAATAAGAACTAATTCATACCTCATATATTCTGGAGTTTCAGAATCCATAGTATCTGGAAAAGAAGACAACACACAATGAAATATTGAAACATTTAAATTTTAAACACATCTATATGACTTGTGTTGATCAATATACATTAATGTACTTGTAAACAAGACTGCGTTCAATAAACGCTTATGCCCCCTGTGGAAGCCTTGTCTATAAATAAGTCCAAAATTAGGTCAAGGTGAAGGTCAAAATGGGGTTAGGTGATACAGGTGTGTGGAGAGTGTTCATATACAACATATGCAAGCCATATTATTGCTAGAAGAAACGGTCAATTTGGGTTAACCAGGACGGACGAACGAACGAACGGACGGACAGGTGCATCACTATATGCCTCCCGATCTATCGATACGGGGGCATAAAAAAAGAATATCAGAAATTCGGTAATTAATATTTGGCTTACTTCCATTTCCATACATTTAGATTTAACTTCTTCCTAATATGGATAATTAAGAGTTCCAGGTAAACATAAACCAACAGTATATAGTTGTCTTTGAAGATCCACATTTCTTAAACGAGTCTAGAAAACAGGTTATTAAGCGAGCCTTTGGTGAGCTTAATATTTTGTTTTTGTGACAAGTTTAAGAAGTGTTGATCTCAAAGACAACAAATGACAGATTCTTTTTACCATAGTTACCGAATTAAACCAATGTCATTACTAATGCAATTAAGCGGATGATGTTACAATTTCGCGCCAAAAAGCTGGTGTCGTCACACATTTGTTATCACATACCTTGGAGAACATTGTTTCGCGATTTGTTCTCACATGGAAGGTCACAATATTTAATGCAATATAAAGAGATCTGGGTAAATAGAAACAGACAAGTCAGGTTGACAAGTGGTCTAGTGGTAAGGGCTACTGACTGCTGATCTGAAGGTTGTGGGTTCGATCCCTACTCCAGACGGTAAAAAACAGAAATGCTTTTCAGTGTTTCCCACCTAACATAACTTAAAATTACTAACAGTCTTTGGACGAGACGTTAAGTGAGGTCCCGTGTATGATGCTTTACATCGGCACGTAACTGGGGCATCTTCTGTATCATGCACTATCCCCCAAAAACTAGTGACTAGCCTCTTCTGGGGGCCTCGCCCATATGGATTTCCGGTGGCGAGGATAAATAAAAGCAAATAAACTAGAAAGAGACAAGATAAGGAAAATGTACTACCATCTATATTTTCTTTTTTCTCTGATAAGTTAGATGGTACATTATTACTGTTAGATCGTCTTTCCACATTGGATGATTTATGTTCTATAGTGTTGTGTCCAGGCTTGGCACATAATGAGATCCTCTTCTTCTTAGCATTATGATGTGATGAATGGTGAATATCATCCGATGATCGTTTTAATGTCTCTGACTTCTTCTACAAAATACAAATAAAATAGTCCAAATGATGTATGATTTAAAGGCCTTTCTCAACAATTTTTCAGTTCATATATGGTGGTAGATTCAGACTTCTTCTTCAAAATAGAGACAAAATAGTTATTTGTTCGTTTATTCGGCTTTTAAGTAGTTTCACAACAATTTTTTTCAGTTTATACAGGGTGTTAACAAAGTTTGTTCTCAAAATTTAAATTCAGATCAAGTGTTATTTGGGCTATGTACGCAGTAGACAATTCCGACTTGTTACTCTAATAGCATCATTTACATGTAATACCAGATTAAGATTAGATCAATGGTAAACCCCTTCGGATTTTAACCTGAAAAGTTTGCAATTTTCTGAAGTCAGACAACTTAAACAATGAGAACAAACTTTTTTAACACCCTGTATATGGTAGCAAATTCACAATTTTTCCTGGATTGTTACCTTGCAAGTACTAACTTACCCTTTCATAAGGGACTAGCAACTTCTGTACATGTGGAGGAAAATCAACATTGTAGTCAAAATTTCATGTGTATAATCTGCTGCGACCGGGAATCAAAGCTGGATGGCCCAGTTACAAATCCAGTGCACTAACCATGGCCGGAATATTTAAGACAAAATTAAAATAACTTTTTAAGTATTTTTCGCAAAATGCTGACGTTTATTACTTGAAAACTTAACTATGGAATTTCAAATGACCAAAACGACTCAAAATTTAATTTTTTTCATCAAATAACTTAGGATTCCAGATTTCTGGATTATTCCTGATTTGTAGTACCCCTGGTGGGAGAAGAGAACTTGTGTGAAGGGAAATGCCTCTGCTGTTTCAATGCAGGGGTACATATAGTTATAGCATACCTGTGTGAGATTAGTAGACTGACTTTCTGGACTTCTGCTATTTGGAGAAGCAGACGGCGACACTGACGAGGCACTTTGTAACTTCCTGTGAAAGATCAAATTTATTATTTATAATATTAAGAACAAAATTACTGTATGTTGAATATCATTCATTGTATTTTTATTTTCACTATTATCGCAAATTAAGTTACTTGCATATTCATAAATTTACGTAAATATATAATGCTCAACACTTATAATCTGTCACCCTAACATTTCAAGCAGTGTATGCAAACATAACTATAAGTACGATGATAAATCACTGAATACTTTTATTTCACATCTTAACAACCAGGTGGTAAAAGTTTATTTGCATCTTATTAATGGTTCAACGAATACAATATCAAAAATATCACCACCAGCTTCCTATGCACTTTGAGAACTGACCGATTATACATGTTGAGCAGTGTAATTTAGTAACATAAAGACACGATAATAAAACATTTTCCTCATTTATACACATGTAATAAAGTAAACACCTTTTGATTATGGTTAAAAATGAAGTTAATTTTCCTGGAATATCAATTTACAGATCCACTACTATAACCATGGTTATGGTAACATGATACACTGTAATGTTTGACCCATGTACACGACACCAGTAAATTTACTAGTACATAACTAATGAGATGTTGCTGAGAAAATCCTCAGTTTGCAAGGAAACAAGAGGCTTTCAAGGAAATGATTGGTTTTTGAGGCAAAAAGTTTGCTTTGAATTATGGTACATGTACACTCAGTAATTAATATACACACTAATATCACAATTGTATTACAGAACATTTACTGAACAAATTGGCATAGGTCAATTTGTCTAGAAGGGTTTTGGACACAGAAACAGAAATATTCATCTGACCTTAAATTCTTGACAATATGCACAACTAGTCTTAGTACAAACTATTTATGTTTAGTTTCAATAAAATCTGACCGCTGGAAAACAAGAGCAGACAAACTGTGTGCTATCCAGACAGACATACAGCACAAAATCTATATGTCTCCCCCACTATTCATATGTCTCCCCTACTGTATGTAGGAGACATAATTTTACACAACAATGAACGTCCAGATCATGAAATAAGTTAAACCCTCATGAATAGGACAAACTTTATAGTATCAAATCACCAACCACTTCCTGCAATGGTAAACACTTCCAATTACTTCACCAATTTCATGTAGGATATCCGCCAGACATGTTTCGTTTAAAAATAAACAACAAACTGATGTCAGAAACATAAACAACAAACTGATGTCAGAAACATAAATGACAAACTGATGTCAGAAACATAAACAACAAACTGAAGTCAGAAACATAAACAACAAACTGATGTCAGAAACATAAACAACAAACTGACGTCAGAAACATAAACAACAAATTGATGTCAGAAACATAAACAACAAACTGATGTCTCAGAAACATAAACGACAAACTGATTTCGGGAACATAAACGACTCACTGGTGTCAGAAACATAAACAACAAACTGATGTCGGAAACATAAACGAAAAACTGACGTCGAAAACATAAACGAAAAACTGATGTCAGAAATATAAACGAAAAACTGATGTCGGAAACATTAACCGATGTTAGAAACCTAAATGACAAACTGGTGTTGGGATTCTTACTTTTTCAATATCTGTCTATCTTCTTCCGTGTAGAATGGCCAATCCATCCTGACATCGGCATATACATGTTTAGCGAGGGAAAATCTATTGTCTTTGGCAACTGCAACTTGATATAATATAGTACCCAATGAATCCTTGTCTTTTTCTCGTATACCATCTGTAATGAGACATGTAAATAACTGTTATGTTATAATGAATATATGGTGACAATGAACAAGGCATAAAATGTATAACTCAAATGCAATAAATTGCAATACAAAAACAAACATAAAATCTGCTATATTTATCGTTTCTGAATATTTAGGAGCATGCAAACTTAATATGTTGTGCCAAATGTATGAATGCTTTCATATGTAAATGTTACTTTCCATGATTTTAATCCATAACAAAAATATAGGCAATACGATGTTTTGTTTTTATACTGCAATTAATTGTGTAAAGAGTTATACATGAAACAACCTACTGTTGACATGCTTGCTTTGCAAAAAAAGACATTATGTGGAGTTTTTCCAGCAAAACAGTAGAATAAGTTCGTTCCATTGGTTGAGAACATCTCAGGTGTTTTACGAGTGAATAACAATCTAACAGTTTGTGTACGGGTACATATTGGTATGTGAAATAGGCTGTTGTTATTACTTGTAGTTACGCAGATGACTTGCGATACTGGTCAGAAAAAATCACACTATAACAAAACGAAGTATTTCTGTACACAGTTATTTAACACCAAGTAACATAAAGGGAGTGATAATTCGCAGGCATTGGTACATGTAGGTGATAATTCAAGAGTCTTAAACTGTAAACAAGACGAAGCATTCAAACGTCATGATAAATCATTTAGCAAAAACTTTCGCACACAATAACAAGTTGTGAGAAGGATTGACCAACCAATACAATTGTGTAAACAAATATGTTATTCTCGGCCAGTTTTTGGCAGGATAGAAGAATAGTCACATAAACACAACCAAACAATAGTTCAATGACCTAGCTAATCAGCTGGTAAGTTTATAAAGATTACATATTTTTAAAAAAAGATACCATCAAAATTACTAAATAAAACTCAACTGAAGTTACTTAGGAGTATTTTTGTTTTGTACTGTAAACTATGTTACACCAACTGTAGTTATGCACCTTTCACCAAAACGTTAACATGATCAAATATAGGTCATCTGACATCACAAACTACACTCATGTTTTGATGTCATGTTTTTTGTCACAATATTGCCTGAAGTTTTAATATTTTAATTTTAAATTACTAGGAAAATAGTTAATTGTGCAATAAACATTATAAATGTTTTTCAAGTACTTAATAAGTCAGTATATGTAGGATTAATGTTACATTTATATTATTTTGTTTCAAATAATTACTGAAACACAAAATAATACAAAGAGCTTTTGAATTTAATTTTTTATGATAAAATCTGGCTTTTTCATGACGATTTTTAGAAACATTTTATCAGCCTATTTGAGATTTTTAGGGAATGTCTACTGACTACTTCTTAGCATCATTCATATTATATTTTAAAAATATTTAAACAAATTATATTTTATACACCGAAGTAAGCTCTACTTAATACTATGTACAAAAGTCTTAATTGGTATTTAATAGGGAGTATATATGAGTATGAATCAGTTCAACGTGTTGCCCACAACAGCCGAGATAATGACATGTAACATAATGTTATACAATTAGTGTGCATGTTTACATTAATCATTGGCTTGGTTGACAAGGTTACATGACATTACATGTATATGACATAGTTACTGAAACAAGGTACACACATCCTAGGCCAAAAATAAATTAGTGTTTGTTTCCCCTTCCCGACCCCTGGCCAATAAGAGCTGCTGGGTAGGTAGGTAAAAAATTTTTTTTGATTTTATTCACATGGGTCAAAAATAGTTTGGGTAGGGGACATTTTGTTTGGAAAGGCCGGGAAGGGGAATAAAACAATATTTTATTTTTGGCCTTGTGCAAAATATAAAGCATTAAACATTCTTGAACTATATCATTTATATTAAGGACATTATATAATAAAGACTCTGGATTCTAGCAGCAATTCCAGGTATGTAGAATTATGGCAATAAAAAATATAAATAAGAGTGTAGGGCACAAACATAGAGAGAAATGAGTCTATCACAGTTTATATATGAGAACATTTACAGGTCACAGCTTATCAGAAAGTGGTAGTCAGTACAGAATATGATAACATTTATCAGTTGCTTGTGATTCAAACTTTTTTTGTAGCAATAAACTTGCCAAAAAATTATTTTACCACATTTTCAAATTCACTATCTAATTGAGTGAAACAGTGTTTTAGAAACTGTTGTTTCCCAATACAAACTTTTGCTAATTTTGATTTAATCCAATACCATAAACTACCCACTCTACGTACGCCTGGCAAACAGGGACAACTACTAGTCTACCAACTTACACCTAACCAACCTCGCCATTACTTCCCACTTGACACCTGTCAAACCTCTCCAAATACTGCCCACTTGACAAACCTCTCCAAATACCCACTTGACACCTTGCAAACCTCTCCAAATACCCACTCGACACCTTGCAAACCTCTCCAAATACCCACTTGACACCTGACAAACCTCTCCAAATACTGCCCACTTGACACCTGGCAAACCTCTCCAAATACCCACTTGACATCTGACAAACCTCTCCAAAACTGCCCACTTGACACCTGACAAACCTCTCCAAATACTACCCACTTGACACCTGACAAACCTCTCCAAATACTGCCCACTTGACACCTGACAAACCTCTCCAAATACTGCCCACTTGACACCTGACAAACCTCTCCAAATACTGCCCACTTGACACCTGGCAAACCTCTCCAAATACCCACTTGACACATGACAAACCTCTCCAAATACTGCCCACTTGACACCTGGCAAACCTCCAAATACCCACTTGACACCTGACAAACCTCTCCAAATACTGCCCACTTGACACCTGGCAAACCTCTCCAAATACCCACTTGACACCTGACAAACCTCTCCAAGAACTATCCACTTGACACCCAGCAAACCTCTCCCGGTAATACCAACTTGACACCCAGCAAACCTCTCCTGGTAATACCAACTTGACACCAGGCAAACCTGTCCAAGTACTACCCACTTGACACCAGGCAAACCTCTACAAGTACTACCCACTTGACACCAGGCAAACCTGTCTAAGATCTACTTGGCACCTGGCAAAGTACAAGACCCGCTTAACATTGGAACATCCTTCAGATTACTGCCCAAAGGAACAGATAAGGTTTTATATAGGCAATTGGGTATTTTACCCCCAAGTTTCAATTTATTTGGGTTTTGACAAATTATAATAAAACTAATTGGGTAATTGGTCTTTTATGTACTATTTTTCACTATAACATCATTTTCTATTTGCTTTTTCTTACCCCCTCCTCTCAAAATTTATTGGGTTTTTAAGAAAATGGTAATTACCCCCAATATGCAGCTTATCTGTAGCTCTGCCAGTGCCTTCTTAATGCCGAACCATGAATAGGATTTCATTGCCTTTTTATCCAATTAAAATACCCAAAAACAACAAAAATACTGGGTCATGATTTAACATTATTTTACATGAGTAACATACCTAAATAAACAAACTGTACAACAGTTATTTACAGTATTTTATTACAATGATTTCCTCTACACGAGATTTCAACAATTATCCAACAATAAATCAATTTAAGTCAAACACAGCATAAAATGTGACCGATCATTTTGCCTAACGGATAATGTGCAAACTGCTAGCAATACAACATCCTGAAGGGGAGGTCAACCATAATAACGTGGAAAACTGGATATAAGATCTTTGTCATGGAAGTGTCAATATACTAACTGACAATAAGGTGAAGTACTACTGTAACATAATAATAAACTGAGCACTAATTTGTACCCATGTCAACTAGGCACATCTGTATATGCCTCCAGGTCACTAAAACCAAAAATAAAATATTGTTTGTTTCTCCTTCTCTGCCTACCCAAGCAAAAAATCCCCTACTCAAAATAATTTATTGTTACTCAAGATATTTTTTTTATTTTATAAAAAAATGAGCCCCCATTATCACAAGTCAGCATACACAATGTCTGTTGGGACCTTTATACTGGCAATGTTACCATCACAGATCACTATGTATACACAATGTCTGTTGGGACCTTTATACTGGCAATGTTACCCTCACAGATCACTATGTATACACAATGTCTGTTGGGACCTTTATACTGGCAATGTTACCCTCACAGATCACTATGTATACACAATGTCTGTTGGGACCTTTATACTGGCAATGTTACCATCACAGATCACCATACACAATGTCTGTTGGGACCTTTATACTGGCCATGTTACCATCACAGAGCACTATTACCCTCACAGATCACAATGTATACACAATGTATTCACAATTAATAGCAAAACAGTAGAACTATAAATGTGCAAAGTACTAAAATTATTGACAAAAAATATTTTTTTCAAAATATTATATTTTATAGTTCGTCGGGGATAACTCCAGCCTTATCAATCAACAAACAAAGCAAATTATAAACACTGCACGGTCGACTCGTCGCCAGTTATCAGTGTAGATTTAAAAGAGTATATCAATAAAAGTATATATGTACAAGATTGAACAAAAATGAATATCGAAAATGTATTTAATTTATATTTGTAAACAAAGGTTCGCCGGTGATAACACTAACCTTTGTTTACAAATAAAAATTAAATGCATTTCCAATGGTTTTTTGTGCAATTTTGTGCATATTCACTTTTATTGGTATACTACATTGAAAACAAACGGCCCTTCGACCGTGCAGTGTTTTTATAGTGCATGCTTGTTTATTGATAAGTCTAGAGTTATCTCCGATGAACTATACCTACCTACTCAACACTAAGTCAGGGTCGGGAAGGGGAACAATCAATATTTAATGTTTGGCCTAACCAGGAGTGTTGCTATATATTTACTAGTTTTTGCATTTCATTAGATAGCATGAACACATGTTTACACCAAGTTATATTATATGACAGGTATAATCAACAGCTGGTCAGTATAGGAATGGTAAACCAAAACTACAGTACAGTCTATGTAGGGCATCATCCTTTAAGAGCTGCAAATATTGGCCCATTGTTAAGGTTCGATTGGTGAAAATGAGTTATAAATAAAATATACCAAAACCTCCAAAAAAAAAAAAAAAAAAAAAGGTTCGATTCGTAGTAAATATCAGCTTAGGGGTATTTTGAAGGTTAGAGGTAGTTGCTCTACAGAGGGCTGCTCTGAGGAGGTTGTACTATATGTTGTGTTTTATATTGCACTATATGATGAAGGTGTTATAGAGAGGTAGTTGTTCTACAGAGGACCGCTCTGGGGAGGTTGTAGTGTAAATTGTCTGGTTGTTTATTCAGGCTTTACGCCATTTCTCAAATACTTCGCAGTTATATATACAAAGCGGCAGATTTACCAAACCAGTTTTCCTGGACTGCATCCTAACCATGCAGCACTAACTTACCCTTCTACAAGAAACCAGCAACTTCCACACAAAACCAGCAATTTCCCCAAATATGGAGGAAAATCAACAAATTTTTGTGGAAGGGTATGACTGTGACCTCATAGCTTTGGCACATTCAAGCATTAAATGCACAAAACAAACATTTAATGTATTCTAAGCATAATATATACTGACCACACCCCAGATGAACTAATGCCAAACAGAATAGCAGAAAGTATGTGCTGTGAGGTAATACTAGAGGTATAAAGGTCAATGACTGGACACAGTCACACTAGATGTGAGACATGAGAAGGTTAATTAACTTCCACACCTGTTGTTTATTTATTCAAAGTTTAAAGATCTGAGAAACACACAGAACTAGTGTTTGGTATCTATGGCTGTATCACACTTTCTGTGTGCACCATCATGACTGACCTTCAATGAAATCATAAGCTCACTTGATATTAATCAGGATTCACAGATGATCAACAACATTAGAAAAGATCATACAGGGGTTCCACTAATGTCTGAATCTGAAGGGTCACTTTGATGCTTTGTACTATATTTTGCCGGTTTTTTTGGGTGCAAAATATCCATAATGTAAGAGGAAATGACCCTCCAAGCCAAACTCTAGAGGGTCAAAATGTTGCCTTTTGGAATATCGAGGGTCAAAACCCCTACTCCCGAGTCAAATGGACCCCCTCATCATAACAACAACTCTATGTATTGTGGATTACATATTATTGACAGTAAATATCAATTTTCAATATGATCCAATAGATATCTCCAATTAATTCACTACTGAACTACCGACCGGTACATAAGACTAGCTAACTACCGGTACATAAGACTAGCTAACTACCGGTACATAAGACTAGCTAACTACTGGTACATAAGACTAGCTAACTACCGGTACATAAGACTAGCTAACTACCGGTACATAAGACTAGCTAACTACCGGTACATAAGACTAGCTAACTACCGGTACATAAGACTAGCTAACTACCGGTACATAAGACTAGCTAACTACTGGTACATAAGACTAGCTAACTACCGGTACATAAGACTAGCTAACTACCGGTACATAAGACTAGCTAACTACCGGTACATAAGACTAGCTAACTACCGGTACATAAGACTAGCTAACTACCGGTACATAAGACTAGCTAACTACCGGTACATAAGACTAGCTAACTACCGGTACATAAGACTAGCTAACTACCGGTACATAAGACTAGCTAACCACCGGTACATAAGACTAGCTAACTACCGGTACATAAGACTTGCTAACTACCGGTACATAAGACTAGCTAACTACCGGTACATAAGACTAGCTAACTACCGGTACATAAGACTAGCTAACTACCGGTACATAAGACTAGCTAACTACCGGTACATAAGACTAGCTAACCACCGGTACATAAGACTAGCTAACTACCGGTACATAAGACTTGCTAACTACCGGTACATAAGACTAGCTAACTACCGGTACATAAGACTAGCTAACTACCGGTACATAAGACTAGCTAACTACCGGTACATAAGACAAGCTAATCACTTTCTGAAATTCTGACATTTATATAGGAATCATCTTCACAAAGTAAAGGGTGCAGAGATGCATAGGGAAGAAGGGAGAGGTTGGAGATATGTAGCCAACACAGAAATAAAGGTACAACCTCGGCCTAAACATGCCAAACACCGAATCATCAGTATACAGAATATTCTTGCAAAATGAAGAAACCAAAATTAATGTCAATACTAAATATAGAAATACAAGTCAATGCGCACGCAGCAAGGCAAATTGAATGCATCAGCATATAAACTTTTATAGAAGCAAATAATAATGACTTTCATTTAGGAGGTGACACAGTTAGGCAAGCCCAGTCTTCCTGCCCAGCCTTCTCCGTCAGCTTGATAGGAAACAATAAGTCATAAATGATGATAGGAAAGGTGAGTTTGATCCTAGAGGGCACGTTTCTTTAATGTGAAGATTTAATAGCAGGCACTGAATGATATTTCACCTTCAGTTTTATTACCATCAATGATGAGATATATTTAAGTAGAGGCAGTAAATGGAAGGATAGAACATGTCTGTCACGCTAATTGTCATCTCTAATGAGATATCTCTACCTGACTGACAGCAATATAAAATAAGGTTTCTCCTGTTTCAATTAAAATAACAACCTTGACATCTTTCAAATAACCTCTATTGAATAGAAACTGTCACAGAATCAGTGAAATATTTACTGTAAAATCAAGTGGGTATTAAATGGTAAACATGGTAATTTGATTGCTTCTTAAATTTATGGATTTTAAAATATTGAAAGAAAAATGTACATATTTTAGAGGTAAAGTATTCGAAGGAATTTAATTTGGTGATTTAGTTCATCTGCTGTGAATATTAATAATATCACAGTATGTAGAACTACATCATTTTGGTCATTGCCAAAACAACTTTCAACTCAAGATTAGATAGACATGTACTATAAAACTATATAGACTGACAGGAACAATGTCTTATTATCATCGACTATAGAATAAATGACACTAGCAGACAATGACCTGTTAGTTTCTCTGACCTACTACTGCCAGTTTTTCCCTTACACACAATATAACAAAGCCTTAAGAGGACAGGAAGTTTGACAGCCAACATTGAATGTAATTATTGACAATTTCGTGTGAAACTATTGTGATTTAGACCGGATCAAGATGACAATAGGATTATACCAACTTCTTGACATAAGCTGGTACAGAGCTTGAGGGTCAGAACAGTCAAACCAATGAAATGTTTTATAGAAGCTGGTACCAGGCTTGAGGGTCAGAACAGTCAAATCAATGATATGTTTTATAGAAGCTGGCACCAGGCTTGAGGGTCAGACCACTCAAATCAATGATATGTTTTATAGAAGCTGGTACCAGGCTTGAGGGTCCGAACACTGAAATAATTGATACATTTTATAGAAGCTGGTATGTACCAGGCTTGAGGGACTGAACACTCAAATCAATGATATGTTTTATAGAAGCTGGTACCAGGCTTGAGGGTCCAAACACTCAAATCAATGATATGTTTTATAGAAGCTGGTACCAGGCTTGATGGTCAGAACACTCAAATCAATGATATGTTTTATAGAAGCTGGTACCAGGCTTGAGGGTCAGAACACTCAAATCATTGACACATTTTATAGAAGCTGGTACCAGGTTTGAGGGTCATAAAACTCAAATCATTGATACGTTTTATAGAAGTTGGTACCAACTCGTGGCAGGGTTTACTGACTCCCTATTTCTGTATGGTATGAAAAATGAGCGGGTCAAAAGCTGTTTTTTACATTACCAGGGCCAAACTTTTGATTGGTTAATAAATTTAGAGACCTGCATTGGTGGGAGTAAACATCATTCCAGTAAAAGCATACCCCTACCTAGAGTTTCCATCTGAACTCACACACTGATACACTTTATATAAGCTGGTACAAGGCTTGAGGGTCATAAAAATCAAATTATTGACATATTTTACAAAATGAGTCAGTGAGAATATTAATTACTTGTCATAAATTGATAATTACTTTTGTTACCAATGTTTGTAATGTATAACATAGAGAACAAATTTCTCATCAATGGATAATAAAAACCCAACAAGCTAATTAAAGCTTTATAATGCAACAATATCATTACAGCTCTGTTTACTGTTCATGTTGTAATTAATAGGACAATAAGTTAGACAATCATTCAGGCATATAGTATAATGTGATTTACTACTCATAAACACATACGACAACTGACGACAACTCAAGTATGATATATCAGCCATTTGACACAGTAGCAAACCGCTCACAAACAGAAACATTTTGTCAACTGTACAAATCATTAGCCACACTCTATATAAACACTCATTGGTTGACAGAAATATGCTTACGTACAACATCATGGCGTCATAGATATACAATATGCATTAAATTGAAATGAAAACAAGAAGTAACTTTTTTCCAGTTTTTTTTGTTGTTATAGGAAATGTTTTGTGTTGCTTAGATAATAGATGTGGTTAAATATGACATGATGATTATTATAGTCTGTTTATTCAGATCTTTCAATTGTATACAAACATTGCAGTATCATAACATTGCATGTTTATTGTTTTATACATTTTGATTGGAGAAAACTGCAGTGAAAATCAATACCTTAATCACTAAGCTCAGTGGTGTCAACAGGGCCAAATTAAAAATCAGGAAAATCGTATGCGGCCGAACATTTTTGCCAATGAAATTGTTTCCATAATTAACTCAGTTTGTATTATGTAAAATCCCTCAGAGTGGATTAAAATTACCATAACTTTGCCATTTCTTGAGATATTTTCATCAAAGAACTTCTATTTTGGTCAGAAACTATTGCTCTTACAGTGATGATAAATCCAGAAATCTGGATAAATCAGGAATATTGACACCCCTGCAAAGCTACATACTAATACACAAAATCTCTTATCAAAATAAAACATTAATAATAATAAAAATTGCATTGTTTATGTACATAATGTTATGTAAACAAGTGACTGATTTGAATAATTGATTTATATTAGTCAACACTATTGACCTGTCGCTAATTAAGCTCCGTGTGTGTTTTCGTTTTTGTACAGTAAGAATGTTTTGATGAGTTAAAATAACAACTCTGATTGGACAACGGATAAACATGGATATTCATGGGTGACAAGTTAATAGTGGCAGGTAATACCACATAGAATCTGTGCAATGGAGGATGTCACCATAGTGCAACTGATTTTATAAAGCAATTTAACAGCAAAACATGGTAGCAATTTGTTGCTATATAAACAGAGCTGGTTATCTATGATTGCAAATACAAGTAAATACACAATATCCAACTCTAATAAATACAACACAGACATCTTAACAGATTTACATACATTAATCTTACTTGTTTCAAATTAAAAGCAAATCAAGGCTTATTAATAATGAGAAGAGTACAATTCAAACTTTTGGTTGATATTCCATCCCAACTGGGGCAATTACTTCTTACTCAGATTGCATTTATAACTTAGTCTAGTTTAGCACCATGCAACAAATAATAACTTGAATAGTTATGTTAAAATCAGTTAAATATCAAATCGTGGCTGAACGGCTGAACTGCTGAAAACAGCCCTCGAAAATTGGTAACTTAACTTCTTTAAAAAATAAAACCTACAATATGGGACTGAAATGCTTGATATTACAGTTTGCTTGTAAAGTAAGGACTATATTACCTAAGGTCTCATTTCATTTCACTCCCAAACATGCACATGATTGTGTGAAAAATGATATTGATTACAGGATTTTTTACGTCAATAGTATTAATGCCATTCCCCCACCCAATATGTGGACAACTTCTACTAAATCAGTTTGCAGTGTTACAAGATTACAGACCCCTTCTCCAACAATCACCAACATCGAGGGCCATGCTATTAATATTGTGAGTAACATATCAACCAACCACTAAATACAGACAGTGGGTTTAAAAGTTGGATTCTAACAAATAAGGAACTAATAATATACTCCCCCCCCCTCCCCCAAAACCAGGAAATAAAGATGCAATGTTTATAATGACAAAATCATAACAATGTCTATTGTCTCATCAGTGAACAGGACATAGGTTGTTAAACTAAGGAAGGAATCAAAAGTACACTCGTGTAATTCACACATGATATACTGGTATACAGAGCTGTTTTGACAAATAGTGTAACATGTCCTAAAACATACAGTGCCCACCAAAAATAAGTATACAGTTGCAAAGTTAAACTTGGTAAAATTTAATCAATATCTATTAATCAGACGTTCACAATTATACTAGTTTCTGAAACTAAAGTAACTAAATAAAGCAAAAATGGAATAAAAGTAAAGATGAAGATGTTCTGACTAAAATACCATGTGATCTCATTGGCTGAATTTCCCATCTTTTTAAGACAAAGAAACTTTATATTTTGCATCTTGGGTACCAATAAATGTATGGTCTTTACACTAAATAAACAAAAATATTCCTTGCCTTAAAACAAGAGAGCCCATAGGGCCCTAGGTCGCTCACCTGTGCACATTGATGTAGTAAAACCATATTTTTCATGTTTTTTTAAAAAGGTTTTATTGGTTGCCATGGCAACCAAAGTTCTGCATGTATTATAATTATTTTAGCTATTTTAGAAAGGATAACCCAAGGAACATTGTTACCCATTTAATTTGAAATACCAGTACTTTTAGAGAAGAAGATTTCAAAAGATTTTACTATAGATATATAGGGAAAACACGGCCCCACCCACTGTTTTTTTTTTGACGCATCACAATAAAAATGTCAGTTTTGTAAAAGGGTCACCCAACAACTATTTCTGTAAAATTATTTTGAAATCTGACTGGCAGTTGATTTTTATGACTTGAAAGATTTTCCTATCGGTGGCCATGGCAACCAGAGTTATTTATAGATTACAATTATGTTAGCTCTTTTTAGAAAGGACCCACCCAAGGAACATTCCTGTTAAGTTAGGTTGAAATTTGTAAAGTGGTTTAGGAGGAGAAGTGGTTTGAATGAATTGTTGACGGACGCACGGACGACGAGTGATCACAATAGCTCACCTTGTCACGTATATGTGACAGGTGAGCTAAAAATACCGGTAGTGTTGCTTCATGTTCAGCAAACAGTGTTAATACAGATGAGTAAATAGGGAAATAACCGCTGTATACTTATTCGAGGCGGGCACTGTATGTTACTGCAACATCAACACATTAACATACTACATAACAACAGATGGTCGAGATGTTTCAACTTTATAAGTATATATAGGCTGTTACACATAAAGCTTCTTTTGAAAAGCTGTGTCAACCGACAGAAAAAGTAAAAATTTTGAATCAAAAAGATAATATCAAGTCGGACAGGGAAGGCAGCACTTAACTAAACCAATCGAACACAGAAAACATGGAAACGTACAAGGCACAATGCCAAACAAATAACCGATCGAGAAAATGATCCTTTCATTAAAATGTATCAAACATTGATCATTCATCATGTGTTTAACATAGACCTATATATAGATATCATTATACAGTTTAGTTTGCCATTTGAATACTGATGCAGCTTTTGACGAAAATCTGATTTGACAACAAGAAGACAATACAAGGGACAATTTGGAGAAATCCACACATACAAGGCTGGGCTAGACGATTAAAATGTCCATTTATAGAGATATTATGCATAAAACCATGCAATATTTATACCTACATTAAGTATGTTTATGAGATCATATTCAATGAATGAAAATATCCACCAAATTAATGTATAAAACACCTGGCTCTTACACTGGATTATACTCTAGCATAAAGTTTGAAACATGCAAAGTCGACATGTTGGGGTAAAGTGACCTTACAATGTTATAAAGATAACCATGCCTTATCATTTGTCAGAAGTTATTTGCCTTGTGTTTGTAGGTGAACCCATGTGCAAATATTTTTAATGTTTATACAACAAAAATTAGATCCTTCTAGATTGATTAGCTGAGTTTTTTTATGAACATCTGTAATAACTGAAGGTCACTATATATCTCAGTAAGTACTTCAATGTGACTTCTATCTTCTAATTTTCCCATACATGTATGACAATTTTTTATCAATCATCGAAAATGTTCATATACAAATTATGAAATTTTAGATCAGTCAAAAAATGATGCATACAATAAATGCAGCAAAAGATACAGATGAAGTTGGTTTTCTATTTAGTCTAATCCAACAAGATATAACACTAACTCGAACAGATGCAGACTATAAATGTCAGTCACTTGTTCAGTTTGAAGCAGTTAGAATGTCTGGCACATTCTTGTAATATCCAGAAAGTTAACATCTTACATCAAGATCGAATTGTGATCTCAATGAGCAAGCCTATAGCCAGGCAGAGGCATACCAAAGCAATTACCTTGTGTAAATTTTAGAAATGACCAAAATAAGCATGTTTCCTGAGGAAAAAGCACCCAAATTATACGTCAGAAAAAAAATTGTCTCGGAGCTTTTTTGACCTTGAGGAGTGTCTGCAAACCAGCAGTCCACTGAACAGTAATATACACTACTCAGGTAAGGTATGACTTGTAATAACTTACCCCTTCGTAACCGCAATGTCAACTCCGGCTTTTTATACGGCCGTATTGCCAATAAGTGGATTATTCTATCCCTGTAGAAAATATTGAATACATCATTACTATATAGTACGACTAATAATGTTAATTACAGACAAATACATAATATAGTATTTTACATATCTATCCAGACGACAATTTTATTTATTATATACCTAGCAATGTATTGTCATGAATACAGGCCAAATCGCGCAGTGGAATACAACGCGACAGATTGCATTTTCCGTATCATACATGTCTGGTTTTCCGAATCCGTATCATGCATGTCTGACGTGTTATATGCCGAACATATACCAACGTCAATGACGTCATGACGTAAACAATTGCCTTTTTATGAATGGGCGTCGCGTTATATGCCGAAAATATGCCGACGTTCATGACGTCAATGTATACACATCAAACGCATTTTCGCGCGTAAAAGCGCTTTTTTCACTTTTGAAGGTATATAATAAAAGGATTATCACTGCAGTGGTGTTGATCAGTAAAGCCGTATTACATCTCGTTGCTTGTGCCATACCGCATCTCACTCGACCTAGCGGTCTCGGGAGATACGACATTACACAAGCAACTCAAGGTAATACGGCCCAACGGATCAACACACTGCAGTGATATTCCGTATATATTCCCTCAGATTGAGTGCAGTTAATGTTTCTGCCTGGTGCGTAATCTCGTTTAAAAAGTTCATAACTAAAATAACTATTTTGTCGGAAAAATTGCATTTAAAGAACCAATATTTACTAATCATTATGTTTTAAAACATACTTATATGCAGATCTTGCTTTCTATATCACCCCCCCCCCCCCCCCCAAACAAGCAACTTTAATATGGCTGTTACAGAATGCAAACAAGTTTCTCACAAAAATATAAAATATTGTACCTATAGGGCATGGACATAACCGCAGCATTGCCGGAAGATCGTTTAGCACTTGCAGAATTGTGGGCAGACAGGTTAGGTGACGTAGGTTTTGATGATGTCATGGTGGTTGGATTGTGTGGAGACACTGCGTGACCTTGACTTCCATACGAAGGTGAAGGTCTCTTGGTGAAGTTGACAGGGGGCGCGGATGACGGCTTTGGTTTAGTTGGCTGGACTGGCTGTTGCCTAGCAACTGGCGGCTGGACTGGCTGTTGCCTAGCAACTGGCGGCTGGACTGGCTGTTGCCTAGCAACTGGCGGGTGCTGATTACGAATCACAGTTGTCTTCTTACGACTGATATTTGGACCACTATGATCAATCTCTTTGGTACTGTAAAAATCATAAATATGGTATAATGTGTGTAGGGATTTCATCTGAAGATTAAATAAACTTTGGTTTAAAAACAGAATTTTGCTGATTCTGACAAATATTCAACTTTTGCACAAAATATTATAAATGAACTAAATTTTGTTCTAAAAGTTACAAAATTAACATTAATGTCGGAGATTTCAGCCAATATATGTGTCGCTGGAACATCTTTCTAATAGAAAATAAAAGCTTCTAGTGTATAAACCAATCTTTTAAGGCAAGAATAAGTCTGATTGACAAGAGTAAAGTGGGCACTGAATAGAACAGAATATGTTAATCCAGAAAAAACCACATGAAATAGTGTCTTCCATACATAGTGGTATTGTCAAGACAATTCATGCTATGGGATAATACATATAACAATACAATATATTGTAATTCATCAGTAAACTTGATTACCTAACTTTCTTGATGTCCAGCTCTGCTTGTGTAACCCTGTCTTTTGTAGCTTTAAACAATTCATTAGTAGCATGTATCTGTACTTTATGTGTCATACTACCTTCCAGTGCCAGCTGATTGCCATGCCTATAAAACAAACAAAAATAGAATAAGGCACAAATAGGATTAGGCAAAACAGGTTTTCAATGACTTAATTATGTTTTCACTATCAGAATCACTCACGAACAGTAACACTACACAGTACCACTACACAGTACCACTGTTACCATATTATGTTATTGATAATCAAATGCCTAAAAGGAGATCAATAATGATTATATAATAAAGCTTTATTAATAAACCACCATTTTATTAAACATCTTTTTCGTTTCTGTTCGGTGTTCGACTTCTTTTCGCGAACAGACTTTCTGTCTGGTAAATACCGATCATTTTGCGGGATATTTCGAGCAGTTTTGTGATTGATCAGCGCAAGAAGTTGCGATTGGTGCATTGTCACTTAGAACAAGAGTGCCAAAATGTCACAAAATACGCCCGTCTTGGGGCATGGTGAGTCTCAGGGCATGGTGAATGAAAAAAACAAACAATCCAACATTTTTTTTAATTCAAGGACCATAACACAAGAAGGCCTAGGCTGATTTGGCCTACAATTGAACTTGTCTTAGATATTATATCCGTAAACATTGTCACCAAGTTTGAAGATACTCAGATGAAAACTCTTTGCACTAGAGAACAGACAAGGTAAATTTCACATTTATTTCGGTAATTATAGGATAATAACCAAATAAGGCCTAGGCCAATTTGGCCTATAATCACACTTGGCCTAGATATTATGCCCATAAGCATTGTCACAAAGTTTGAAGACGATCGTATGAAAACTGTTTGCGTTAGAGCACAGACAAGGCCAATTTCTTACTTATTTGGTAATTAAAGGCCCATAACCCAATAAGGCCTAAGCCGACTTGGCCTATGATCTAACTTGGCCTAGATATTATTCCCATAAGCATTGTTACAAAGTTTGAAGATGATCAGATGAAAACTGTTTGCGTTAGAGCACAGACAAGGCCAATTTCATACTTATTTGGTAATTAAAGGACCATAACCCAATAAGGCCTGGGTCGATTTGGCCTATAATCGAACTTGGCCTAGATATTATGCCCATAAGCATTGTCAGCAAGTTTGAAGATGATCGGATGAAAACTGTTAGCGTAAAAGTACAGACAAGGCCAATTTCATACTTATTTGGTTATTAAAGGACCATAACCCAATAAGGCCATGGTCGATTTGGCCTATAATCAAACTTGGCCTAGATATTATGCCCATAAGCATTGTCACAAAGTTTGAAGACGATCGCATGAAAACTGTTAGCGTAAGAGTACAGACAAAGCCAATTTCATACTTATTTGGTAATTAAAGGACCATAACCCAATAAGGCCTGGGTCGATTTGGCCTATAATCGAACTTGGCCTAGATATTATGCCCATAAGCATTGTCAGCAAGTTTGAAGATGATCGGATGAAAACTGTTAGCGTACGAGTACAGACAAGGCCAATTTCATACTTATTTGGTTATTAAAGGACCTTAACCCAATAAGGCCTAGGCAGATTTGGCCTATAATCGAACTTGGCCTAGATATTATGCCCATAAGCATTGTCAGCAAGTTTGAAGATGATCGGATGAAAACTGTTTGCGCTAGAGTACAGACAAACGCCGCTACTGGAGATGCTTTGGGAGATCGAGGCCAGGATGGTCTTATAATGTCATTTTTATGAGCTCTAAAGCGTAAGTATGGTTTTACTATCAGTTTGCTTGGTGAACCAGTTTCAAACTTCACCCAGATATCATATGGATAAATGTTGTGAGCTTGTCTCATGTTTTTTTTCTGTACATTTTATTATGTTTTCAGATTCCTGAGTACTCAGTTTACAACTTTGTAGATTTCAGAAACAAAGACTCTTGATCAAGTTTCATAATCATTGGGACAAATGTATCCCTCAAAGTTAATAACTAGGTTTTTCTTTCATTTGACATAGTGAGTGAGCAGTAGTGGCCTAGAGTTTCATCCCAGATGACCCAGACTTAGGATTAGGAAGAAATTCATTGTAGCATCTGAGCATCAGACTCAGCGGGAGTCGGCCAGAGTCCAAAAGGTCAAATTATGGTATTCTTTAATTTTAGGACCAAAATGGACGCTCCAAGGGTCAGAAGAAACCACAGAATAATCAAACAGTGAATCTACCCGTAAACTGGTAGCACAGCCAGGAACACTGTAGTAACTACTTATCCTAATACATCAGTACATGGAATACCCACACAAGTAGTGAACATATTCCAAGATAATACATGATAATATGGCACACCTGTTGTTTGTACTCAACATGATTGAAGTATTATATAACATAATAACACAACAATTCCTGACATGATGCACGGCTTGTTTGTTTACCCAGGCTAAATGTAGCATTGAAAACACAACATGTGGTTACACATCTTTGACGAGGTTTCAGTTTCTAGACATTGACATTTAAAACGCCATTTACAATACAATCTTGAGAATAAACTAGAAATAGTCTTATCTGGGAAGAATTTTGTTCTAGATTTTTGTCTATTTTATCATCAGTTTTTGTCAATGAACACAAATTCCTGCTAGCAAAAACTCTTCTCATAATGGTCATTTCCAAATGCACAAAACAACATAATTATTTACACAATTAACAGGATTTCTATAAATGGAATGAGTATTTCAAGAAATTATACTTAAGTATTTATAAACAAGCTTTCAGAAACCAAGGCCGTGGTCAATTTTTCTGGATTTGTAACCTGGAAATCCGGTTTGATTCTCAGTTGCGGCAGAACGTATACCTTTCCATGCAAAGGTGACATTTTGGAGAAGTTTCTGGTTCCTTGTGGCAGGGAAAGTTAGGATACAGTCCAGGAAAACTGTTTAGGTGAATGGCCGCCGTATTGATGGAAAATATTGAAAAATAGTGTTAAACCTGAACAAACAAATCAGAAACTAAACTGATCAAAAGCTGACGTAGGGTGGCCTCTATATTGAGGTTTTAATGTATATATAACTACACAATACCTATAACGCGATAAATTGCAGTACAAAAACAAACACTTTAATGACGGTATGATTGCTATGGATTAAAATCAAGGACCGTAACATGTGGCTATGAAAGCATTTAAACATTTAGCACAACATATAAAGTTTGCATGCTCCTAAATATAGCAGATTTTGGGATTGTTTTTGTATTGCAATTCATTACAGAGTTATAACAGAATGACTGACCTCATGTTTGGCTGACACACAGCATCAAAGCTTCCGTTAGGATCACCCTGTACTGTGGACAGAGAGAACTGGAAACTTCTCAAGTCCCCACCACCTTCTGGTAACTGGATAGTCTGAAATATACAGTAACACACTTACAGTAAATCTTATAGTTACACATACATTAGTAAGAGATGCTTGTAAAACATGCATGCCCCCAAGTGCAGCCAAATAGTCAACAATGGTATAATTAACAGCGACCTTGACCTTTGACCTACTGACCTCAAAACCAATAGGGGTTATCTACTGTTGCTGACCAAAGTCCATGTACAGTTTGAAGATCTTAGGGCAAAGCGTTCTGGAGTGTAATTGAAGGGAAACCGTTTTGTCCACCGACCAATGGACAGACATGTGCAAAGCAATTAACCCCCTCATCAAAGATGGAGGACATAATAAAAAAATTTTCGGATTCGTAATCATGATCGCAAATCATGTTTCTTTTACAACGGTCAAAAATAGAATAGTTTTGGTAAGAGACATTATTAGGGTTAGTAAATTCTAAAGTGTAACAATATAGTCAACTAACATTCAGGCGTGTCAACAAGGCCAAATTAAAAATCAGGAAAATCGTATGCAAACTAGAGGCCTTCAATGACATTGTTTCCATAATCGACTCAGTATTAAAGAAAACCCTTCAGAGCTGATTAAATTCTAGGTATTCTGTACTTTGAAGAAATTCATGTAAATTGAATAATTTATAGGATGAAAATTACATCACTACTGACATTTTTACAGTTTCATGGTGTAATTAAAGTATGGTTGAAAACATAGGATTAATGGTATATGACATTAAGAACTGTAGACTTCTTTCTGTTTAAAGTGGAACAATCCACAATTCCATGTAAGGTCGTCCTTAAAAAATTGTTTGTTTGCGGTAACACAACCCAAGATTTTTAAGGTGGGTAGGTAGGTCAAGTTTTTTTTTGTATAGAAATGTTTTTGGGGGAACCTGTAAAAACGATTGGGTCGATGTAGCTATATAAGGATAAAGGCTGAAAAACAATTTGAATAGGGGGGCCATTACGATGAGTAAGGTAGCGTTACCGCAAACAAACATTTGTTTAAAGACGGCCCAATCTTTATTCAATTATAAGTACAACAAGTATAAGGTTGTTTACATAAATCTAGGACATGGTGGGCATTACGTACCAGTATAATACAGTATAATTGACCAGGGCCGGTATTTATAAAGCATCTTAGTAGAAAACTAAGAATTTTCTTAAAATCTTCAAATTTCCTTCAGTGTATCAGCTAAATAATACAATTCTGATTATGAATTATTTACATACATTCTATGCATAATGTAGAGAGCTACTACTATAGTCACTTAGGAAACATGAGCTATTCTTCAATTTGCAGGAAATATGTGCATTGCAATTTTTTTACTTAAGTCAAAATATTTAAGTTTTCCACTAAGATGCTTTATAAATACCAGCCCTGATCCTAACCTTTATACATACGTGAATATATTACAAGGTTCTTGCATTGAATAAGCAAATTGTGCAATTTTAGTCCTTGAGAGTTGTGTTTGTATTACACATGGAGCGTTCGTGATACTACCCAATAATGAAAACATGCAACCAGGGTTTTAAATATAGACAATAGCTGTAAAATTATGCTAATAGAAGGTCAAGGATCACACCAAATTCTCTATACCATAACACATGAAGATGTAATACCCTATTTTATTACCTTTCCATGATGTTGGTGTACGTTGAATTCATATTAATTAGACAATTAATTCATATTAATTAGACAAACAGGTCATTATAAATGTACTTGTTAAGTAATTGTTAAATGTTTTATATTGTTTTGGTTCAGATTTGATACATGAACGTCACTCACTTCCAGGAGGATCAAGGTCACAAAACATAATACCGGTTAATAAAAACAAATACTGCAGGAAATGATGAACAATACTAAACTTGTCAGTAAACAAGGTCTATTTACTGGCGTTACATTTATAATGTGACAGACTGGCTGACAGACTGGCTAACATGCTGAGATATATGATTGAGAAAAAAATTATCAAAAAATATTTTTGTCGGAGTCATTTTGTTGAACCTGTGAATGTGAAAGTTAATGTTTGTGTATGCTTCTTCCTTAAGAAGGAAGTGTCGAATAAGTTAATTGACTGCACTAACAAACTTTGATCTAAAAGATATGTAGGTTAATTTTTTTATTTAACACCGTAAAACAAATTCTCATTCTGCCTGGGGTATTGTTTTCGTAAATGTATTACCTAGATAACAGTGTTGGTTCAGGTAGTGTATTTGTGTGATATAGATCAGCAAAATACTGTAAACAAGAGCTGTCACAGTTAAAGGGACATATGCTCCCTAGTGCGAAGTTGATAGCCAATTGAGCTTTAAATTATTTTCAATGTTTATGTTGCCATAGCAACCACAATTTTTATCAGAATCAAAATATTTTTAGACGTGCATAATCCACTTATTTCCCCCTATCCACATACCAAGTTTCATAAACATAACTTGGAAATTGTTTGAGGTATGTGATTTTTGACCGACAGACAAACTGACGAACGGAGGGCAAACCTATAGTCCCCTCCGGTTGAAACCGGTAGGGGACTATTAAGTGGCCAGGGTTTTAATGCAAATTGATAATATTAAAACAAACTATTGAACTTTACTAAAAACTTCAACCTATGCCAGAACAAACTGACGACATATCAATTTTAATACGCCACACGGGTGCATATTAAAACCCAATTGAATATTGAGGGCTTTACAAACATTAGTGTGCAATATCATGTAATTATGTGATTTAAGTCAGTCGGCTGCAAAAATAAGTGTACAATGAATAGGAACAAATCCCTTAGGAGATGATTAGATCTTAGGTCATATTACATAATATACATAGTAGGTCATAAGAACATACACAAACTCCAGAAGTGCAGATTAGCACAAGGAAAAGATTGTAAAACATCATTAAGTTGTGAAATAATCAGATAAGGTAAATCAACTGTCAGACAAGATATGATAGACCCTTTGTAATTATACATCACTATGCCTAGAGGGCGAGTGTTGATGCATTATTATATAACAACAAGCACTAAGGTTATCAGTTAAGTCAGTAACAAATTGATAGCTCTTACGTAATCAGTCACATTATAAATGTACATAATATATGATTTACACCTAACTGGAATCTTTAATGACTGCATAATTTATATACTCACAGCATATACACCAAATCACTGTATGACTTATTGGGATACTATACAATTCAACTTGTATTACATAATTAATATATATATTCTCACCGCATATGAACCTAATCACTGTACGACTTATTGGGATACTATACCATTCAACCTGTATTACATAATTTATATTCTCACTGCATATAAACCAAATCACTGTATGACTTATTCGGATACAGTCAGGTCTCGATATAACGACACCCGATATACTGACAGACAAATTCCTTATACATGTACTGACATCATATTTTGGGGACAAAAGTATAAAACATAATTTAATTATATAAATTATATTATAAATTCAGTATACTGACATATTTGTTACAACAACATTTTTCTTGGAAACAAACAGCTTTATTTTATTGAGACCTGACAATTTCATTTTTAAGGGAATATTCCTACATTAAGTTTTGATAAATATTTATGTACAAATTTAACTCCAGAAATTAAGCTACACATCTGCTAATATTAAAAGTACATGTGATATGCTTTCATGAAATGCCAATAGGTTATAATATTTCACTTTAATTAGACAAGCTGCACTGATATTAATCAGATTGACATTTAATACACTCAGTGTAAGGTAGAAATGAGTAACCATGTTTGTTACTGTTAGAGATATACATGTCAAATTACGTCAGGGGTTCCACTACCTTCAGAATATGAAGGGTAATTTTGATACGTTTGACCATAATTATACCATTTATAGGCAAAATACCCAAGATTTTAAGAGAAAATGACCCTTCAATCCAAAATCTTGAGGGTCAAATTTGGCTTTTTGGAAATTTCAAGGGTCAAAACCCCTACTCCTGAGTCAAATGGAATCCCTGTATGTCTGTCATTTTGGTGTTATGGTAAGCATACTAGATCGGCAATCCAAGGGACCTGGGTTTGATTCAGAGTGGAGGCAGGTAATTTTTCTTTACGATTTGTTCTATATAATATAAAGCCCATAAAAAAACCTTAAAAGACAACGGGTTCATTTTTTCAGAGAAGAGAACAGCAATAAAGAAAGGTTTTTCCCCCAGATGAACATGTACCTGTCTATTAAAGCTCAAGTAGACTACATTAAAGTGTTTGCCGGTCACCCTATCTGCTACAATGAAGGGTTTGCCGGTCACCCTATCTGCTACAATGAAGGGTTTGCCGGTCACCCTATCTGCTACAATGAAGGGTTTGCCGGTCACCCTATCTGCTACAATGAAGGGTTTGCCGGTCACCCTATCTGCTACAATGAAGGGTTTGCCGGTCACCCTATCTGCTACAATGAAGGGTTTGCCGGTCACCCTATCTGCTACAATGAAGGGTTTGCCGGTCACCCTATCTGCTACAATGAAGGGTTTGCCGGTCACCCTGTCTGCTACAATGAAGAGTTTGCTGGTCACCCTATCTGCCAAACTATTTAACATATCAGGAATTTTAGTGTGTTCCTGATGGCATCCCGCACAAGAATATTTTATTTTAATTAAACGAAATATTACCAATTCCATTTACAAGAGCCCTACATAACCAACATCACAAAGTAATGAATGGAGAGAGCAGCTAGCACGGCTAATGATGATTTATGAAGGTACACATGACCTCCCTAAATGGCACAGTTTTTAATGTCTTGATAAAGATAAGTTTTTAAATTAAGTTAAATAAATGCTTATGAAAGGACAGATATAAGGGTTTCTCATTGCCTACACAAGAATTTTAAAAACTTATGTTTTATGCAACCCTATCACAATTTTTCGACCAGGGAACCACTTCCATGAATTGTCTAAGAACATTACACATATCACTCCTGGAATTTTCAAATATCTTTAAAAAAAATAAAATAAAATTTAAATCAATTCAATTTAATAAAATTAATTAATAATTAATAGTTTATTAGTATTTACAAAAGACGAAACTATCTAATAATATTTTTTTGGAAAAAAACAACCCAATAATCAAGTTTGTCCTTCAGCACTCATACTCAACTACAAAGTGCTGGAAGTCATAAAATGAGACATCTGACTCTGGCCTTATCAATTATGAATAGTAATCATAATTAGTCATATAATATTCTAGCATCCATATAACACTGATTAGATCATTATAAACACTCCTAGTTCTGAATACTGTAAACCAAGAAATTATTTCGGGCAATTTAATTTCGCAGAGTTCGTGAGTGGTAGAATTTCGAGAAATCAAGTCGCCACGAAAGCGCTAAAACATTAATATGAACATTGCAGGAAACTTAAAAATGCAAACATTTGTAGTTGCGAATATGCTGACGATCAGCAAAACACGAAAGTTAGTGTCCACAAAAGTAAATTGGTTTATAGTATTACAATAGGTTACTTAGGTATAAACAGATCAGAATACACTGAAATATTGATTGAAGGTAACACTGCATCAATCTGACACTTTTAATTGCTGTCATAATTAAGAATTACAGCACTTTAGATTACAATACAACATTGATGATTAAGCCTATTCAAATGGAACAACAACTGCATAGATCTGAACATTGATCAACATATCAGTCATGCCTCAGTAACTGAGCGAGTTAAACTTAAAGATAAACTTGGCAGTACCGATTTTATTAGCACCAAGTATGTACAAGCAGTAACTGTGTTTTAATCAGTTTTCATCCTGCTCCCTCAAATTATCGAGACTCTAAGCTTGAAAATTGATTTTTTTAAAGGTTTTTTTCAGAGCAAGTTTCAAGAATAATTCATCTATATTTAGCATCAAGTCAACAGACCAGCATGATCTGAATCAGTTCTCATACTCATACTATCAGGATTTTCAAATTTTTTACCCCATGTTTATAGACAGGCATTCTAATGCACATTCTATATGGGGACCCAATGTGGACAAGCGTGAAAGGGGAATTTTCACTGAATGTTATATATCATCCTTGAACTTGAAGGGTTTTTGACATAAAAATGTTAAGACTCCCACAAAGGGCCGTAACTCCGGCAAAATTCATCCAACATAAAATTCCAGAAAATAAGCATAACTAGGCTCAGTACAAAGCATTCATGTGAAATTTCATTGAAATCAACCAGCAGTTACAGAGAACAAGTGTGGACAAACTTTGTGACAGTCAAACAGATGTCCAGCATAATATCAACGTGGGGGACAAAATAAATCTACTACCACAATGGTATTAGGATGGTGCTATTTAAGAATAAGATAAAGAACTCAGCTGTGACTTTCTGCTTCAAGGTAAATTACTAATGTTTTAATCAGAGGTTAACCATTTTATGTTTGAGCTATATTAGGAATTATTTTAAGCTGGTGGTTAGACTCCGCAACTTGACAAAACAGGCTACATTTATACAAGGCAGCCTGATAAATTACAATAAGTAAGACTTAATATTAACTTTAATTTTTATAAGATATTTTTTGCAAATAAATTTATAAGATTCAACAATTGTGATTAAATATATATATAAATATAGTCTATACATGATTGTATTGTTTATATTTTCTATAGCTAGTTTAATAAAACAAAATGACATGTGATTATAATAATGGAAAAGCAAACGACACATGGTTAAAAAAAGACACATGGTTACAATGTACAAAGCATGTTAACAACTTACCCCATGACTCCCTTGAAACTGTATGCATGGTTTTTGTTGATGTGCAGACTGAAATTACACAAAAAACTTGACTGTTACAAGTACAGGCTTCAGGACATATGGAATATTACTGCACAGGGGTTCCATTTCACTCAGGAGTAGGGGTTTTGACCCTTGAAATTTCCAAAAAGCCACATTTTAACCCTCTAGATTTTGGTTTGAAGGGTCATTTGCTCTTAAAACCATGGGTTTCTTGCCTACGAAACGGTAAAATTTAGTCAAAAGTATCAAAGTGACCCTTCAGATTCAGAAGCTAGTAGAACCCCTGATGCAGTGTGTTGATACATGGTCTACGGTTGAACCGTATTACCTCAAGTTGCAAGTGTAAATACTATGCCATATCTCGCGAAACAAGGTAGATGCGGTAAAACAAACAATGAGGGGTTGTAAGGCCCAACGTATCAACACAGCTGCAGTAATATTCCTTTTATATATATATACCAACAAAAGTGAAAAGGTGTTTTTACATGCGCAAGCACATTAAATCTGTATACATTGATGTCATGAACGTTGGCATAATTTCTGCATATAACATGTCAAACATGCATGACACAGATTCAGAAAACCGAACATGCATGATACGGAAAATGTAATTTGTTGTGAGCACTGTATTCCACAGCGTGATTTGGTCCGTATATGTGACAATGTATTGAGAGGTAAAACTCGGAAATATAATAAAATATAAATGATAGTGCCAGTAAGATGAACATGTGTTACAGGATTGGAATGACGAGTGTCAATGAGGTGATTTACCAGCACGTCAACATGCAATGTTAGAGGATTCATTTATCAATTACTGAATTAGCAGTCTCCATTAGATCAATACATGACTGACATCACATGAACTTTCTGAAACCTGGAGACACAGCTCACACACACACAAGGAGGTGTGAAGTTTTTCTAAGAGTGACCTTTAATAGTAGTACATTGTAACAGCAACCATCCCCGAACTGTTGGTGACTGGTCAGCTGCTACACTAATAGATCTATATATATGGACAGTGCCCCAGCTAGACGTTAATAGCAGGGTCCTGGGAGCAACGCCCTGCTGCCCCTTTCCTGTGCCCTTTTGTAATAAAATATGCCCTGCCCTTTTTAATTTCTTTTGTGTGTAAAAAACTGGGTCAATCGAGTAATAAACAATGTGACACCATGCATATTAATCAGATATGTCAATCACCCATGAAACACTCTTAAAAGTTAAATTAATAACATCGGAGACGGGGCTTGTCATCAGCAACGGCTATCAACCAATGAGATTGTGTCTTTTGTTCATGCATAGGCAAACGTGTGAATAGCTAATTGGCATTTATCAAAGCAAATTAGATAGCAGATTGTCCGTGAATTTTATCAAGTAAAAACTCTGAGGGCACTTGCGAATTTCAACAATTCAAATTTTCAACAAAATTTTGTTTAACATAAATTATTTATAAATGCATTCTTAAACTTCGAAGTTTAATTAACTTACCTGCTTTAACGCACATTTCCCCCCCCAGGATCTTGCGGGGGAAACAAATGCGCACTAATCACCAGATCTAACTAACCTTTATTAACCAATGTAACCCGTTGACTAGCATGTTTAATCTTCAATAAAACAAGAGCACCGTCTACGAGTGCCGGACGCTCGACATTCTCGTAATTGATAGTAACCTTGCTCATCTGTGAGTCAAAATTCTAAGAGTAACAATGGCAGATAACTCATAAATATAGGTCACAGAGTTACCAGCCTTGTATGATGAACTTCCCTTGTGATAGTGTATAAGTATGTTGAGTTTCCAGTGGACACCTAAGATAGGCTTTGAGTAATTGACATTTTTGTGTTAAGATTCAAAGTCAGAAAAGGGGAATAACTCTTATAAAATGCTGTATAGAGATGTTTCCTCTTGTCAGTAGATGTAGGTCATCACATTCCACAAGTGTACTGACTTTCAAGTTCATAGCTTCGATAGTGTTTGAGAACATTCCATTTATGTGTAAAATGTGCCACTATTTCTATATAACTAAGTCCAAACAAGGGAGGATAACTCCATAAATATTGGTCACAGAATTATCAGCCTTGTCAGTATGGACTCCACTTGTGATGGTGAATAACTTAAGTTTCAAGTTGATACCATTGATAGTCTTTGAGTAATTGACAGAGAAAATGACCCTGACAATAAACTTAACCAACGCACACGCTCACGATCCCGTCACGACAATAGCTCAACTTTTCGAAGAAAAAGTAGAGCTAAAAATATGTGGTTAATCCAAAAAGAATTTTAAAGCACAGAGCACTAAGTCCTCTCCATATAAAGCGTTAATTTACCAGGGAAACGTGTATTCTTCTGTGAGTTACACAGTGACGTCATATGTAAAACTCGCGCGTGTGGAGACTTGGGAGTGTGAAGCATCACTGTGTACACGATATATTTTTGGATTATGTTAAAATTAATCTTAATTAATTAAATCGCGCCTTGAAATTCTTTGACGATGTATTAACCATTGGGAAGTAAATGTCGTTGATTTTGACAAGATTCAGATAATCAAGCTCTGCCATCATTGACAATTCTCGTGTAAGTTCTAAAGTTGGACAATGTTCAATCTCGTTCTGAACAATTAATCCTTCAATATTTATGTGAAAGTTCATATCTCCTAAAGACAATACTACCTAGATATCAACTACAGATCAATGTTGAAAATATATAGAAATCTATAAAGATCTACAGGATCTAAAAATTCAAATTCCCCACGTCGATAAATTGCCATACAGGCAAGTTTGACAAATTTCTATCTCATCGAGTAGGATCTAAAAAACATACTTATTCTATTCGCTTCTTTAAATCAGTGATTTCGTGATACTATTCGTACGATACTAAGATTGCACGGAGCTTACTTTCGTCTTCAAGTCAGTGATAAAACTCACGCACCATCCGTACCGCTGTGAAGGAGAAATTTTATGAGAAAATTGTATTTTTTTATGTTTTACATCGTACAATTATTTATCAGAGTTAATGAATGATATCAAAAGAATAAATATTAACCAGGCCTACTATGGTGTTTGTGAATTGAAAAAACACCCAGCGTTGAGTATATATACACAAGAAAATCTATAATTTGGCACAGTGCATTTGTATGTTTAAATGACATGAATTGTGATCATTTAGAAATCTATACTTCATTTTGTACAAACTACTTTTTACCTTTTAATGAAAGGTTTATTTGCTTACTGAAGAAACACCACAACTTCTGTCAGAAAACACAGGAGACACCCCTCCCGTTTCCCCTCCCCCAAACTGCCTAATGGCCCATTTTCACAAAGTTGAACCCTCCCCTTTTCAAAGTCTAGCAGGAGCACTGATAGGTGTCTGAACCTTTGTCTGTCCAGATGTGATTGTAGAAGTTGGAGGTCATATAGGAACAGCCTCAACTGATTCCAGTTGAAAGAATGTCAGTTGGCGTATACCAATCATGTTCATCTAAGAGTTTCAGTCTCGCACTGAGACTGACAGATTGAGAAAGCCGCTGCTGATAAATCATAAATTTGTCTTTTAAATATGGTGAATTACAGCAGTGAATTTTATATTGATGATAAGGTGACAAAGTGGTCCAGTGGACTAGACACTATGAATTTAGAGGTTCCTGGTTCGGTTCTCAGCCAGGCAATTTGAGTCATCTCTTGATAACTCACAACAAGGCACAAGTATTGGTGCTGTAGCCTATATTGAACATGTTAACTTAAAGAAAGAAGGCGTCTGTAATCTCTATTCGAAAAAAGCCAACCTGGATACATTGTATCAGACACACAATGGTCTCACCCCTCAAATTAGGGGGTAATAAGCAAGTCTGGCTGGGAAAACACTGCTTGACCAAGATGGACTGTATCAATTGAATTCGGACGCAAACATAAAGATAATCAACATTCAGACTCAGTCATGGTTACTTTTTTTAAAAAATTTATAGCAAAGTCTTAGAAAATCTACAATGAAATAACAAATAGAGTTGTAAGCAAAATGTTTTTTTAGACGAGGATGATAATTCAATGATTCCACCGAGACATGTTTGGGAAATTCCACCTGACACTTGTGTTAGGACATGTGGTTTTACCAGTCTACTAAACATCAAATGATTTTTTTTACAAATAAGCCAGGAAATATACTCCACAATAATTGTAATATGGTTTCTAATCACTGTTTGGGGAATGACGTAAACTTAGTCATATCTGAACCCATATCTCAATATGGGAACTTCTTCTGGTAGTCAGGAGTGATTGACCTAGTCAATTAAACAAGTGCCAGCCAGTCAATTAATCTGATTGAAATGTACAAGTTTCTATTAACCTTGTCTCGAAATTAAAAGAATTACTTGAACCATATAAAACTCAAACATTTCAATGACTTACAAAATCTATTTCCAGACTAAATTATGTAGAAAACTTACAAAATAAATCAAGATTAAAATTTTGGTATTCGTCCATATTGTTGAAAAATGGTCGACATATGTCACAATGTTGTGTCACAATTTAACCTATAACAGGCAGATAAAAGACATGTTTGAAGTAGTTTGTGGTAAAGTCAACTTAGACATTACCATTTTGAACAAATATTTCACTCATACAGCAAAACCATATATGGTTTAGGAAGGGAGAAAATTTGCAGCGCTTGCAAATTTCTCACAGAGTGCGTGCTTCCGTCCTCGATTTCTTTCTAACATAAGACAATAAAATGTTTATACCTTTCTGCGTATGTAATCCTCGATGCTTCTTAATGATGTATCAGTCAACTTTACATGAACTACGGTTCTATTTGAATAAGAAATTGAATTTGAAGAGAGACCATATTGAAACCCTTCTTCCAGTGCAGCCATATTGGGGTCTGAGTTTTCTATGGTGGGGGTCGTATATTTGGAGTTTTACGACATTGAAAATAAGTTATAAACGAGCATTAAAAGTGGTAATATCAATGTAAATGGTCATTTTCGCATTTGTTTATCTATATTCATGCTGTCAAAACACAGTACAAGTCATTCAAGCATCGATTAGAAAATTAAATTGCAATAAAACTCGTGTTTTGAGATCACCCCTTTATGCGTTTCCGGTACAATTTAGCGAAATGACTAATAACGAAATGGGTGTCATCAAACACAAAAAAAACACACCAGTTGTAATGTACACCGAAGAGAAGCCCTATTTATATTTTACTTAAAATATTATCAAGATGTCCAGTTTATTCACGTTGATTCAGTTCATGTAAACACAATAATTCTAAAAATATTTAAAGATTAATAGTCTCTGAATTCATATTGCATTAAAATGTGCCCCTATGTGCCATTTGGAAAATGTAATTTCAATCTTGAACGCGATCTGTACCAAGGCACTTTCATTTTCCATCTCAATTAAATGAACATGTATACTGAAAGCACCTGTATTAAAGACACTAAGATGAGATAAGATAAGGTAAAATAAGGTTATTTATCAAATAATGCGTCATGTAACATGACATATTAATCACACAAAACATTACAATGTGTATTGAAGTAATAACAACAATAACAACCAAGCTTTTCTAAAGTTATAAAGCTCACACCTTACCCGGTTCGTTTATGATTTAGTATGCAGCTGTAGAGTTATGAATGTAGTTTTGTTGTAGCTAGTTTTCATCTTCTTGAGTCCTTCCATCCCCTATCCATTTATTTATATTTTTTATTGTTCACTACCATCAAAATTTTTTTTTGGGTCTGCAGGGATTTACCATTTAGATATTCATAATTTTAAGAACTTTTTGACAGCTAAGAATTGTTTTATCAGCCTTTATTACAAGTGAAACTAGGTCAATCAGCTTTTCATAGCTGAAAGTAGGTCATTCAGCTTTCTTATAGCTGGAACTAAGTCTTTCTACTTGTTTGTCAGCTGAAACTTGAACTTTCAGCAGTTCTAGTTTATTTTCTCGTCCGGTTGTGTGTTGGGCATTGTGCCGTGTAATTGTAGTATGTGATGTTTTCTATGCTTTTTTGTTTTTAATAAAATTTATTCTGCACATATTGTACAAAGAAGACAACAAATCGCTCAGTAGTTGAGCAGTAAGTAATACAAATAATTCTTCGTGCGATTTATAAAGTATAACCATATGTTTTTAAGTTAGCTATATGTACTGCTTTTTATTTCAATGTTCATTTACCTTTGTATTTACCTTTGTAGACCGGTCATGAATAAGCTGGTAGCTTGTGTTGACCAATTGACGAGAATCACTACTATATCCATTGCATGTGTGGTTATGTACATTGTTAAAACTTATAGTCAAATTTATTGGATTTATGTTTCCAGGCTTTATTTAACGAGTTCTTAAAAATGTTCACGTTCTTACTCTGTACGCACTCATCTGGTAGATCGTTCCAATTACTGGTTGTTCTGGTGACAAAGTTGTTCATACAGCTCTTATAGTTATGATGTCTTTTATTCAATTTCATATTATGTCCCCTAGTGTTTGCATTGGTATTCACTGAAATAGAGTTCAAAGCACCATGTCAAAATTATTCATAATTTTGTATAATTGCAGAACATCGGCCCTTTCCCTTCTATATATTAATGTTGGTAGTCCTAGACTGATTAGACGATCTTTGTAATCCATATGTGCAATTTCTTTTACAAGACGTGTAGCCCGTCGTTGAACCTGTTCAACCGCGACAATGTGCTTGTTAATCCACGGTGACCATATTACTGTAGCATATTCTAACTGCGGTCTTATAAGTGATTTGTATAGTATAAGAAACATGCTTCTGTCCATATATTCAAAACTTCTCTTAATAAGGCCCAGTTTCTGATTGGCTTTGTTCACAATCTGGATAATATGCTCGTTGAATTTTAGTTGACAATCAAATGTTACTCCAATGTCTTTTTCACTTTCAACTTGGACTATTTCATTATTTGACATGTTATATTTATGTTTGGGGTTTTTACGACCCAAATGCATAGATTTACATTTTCCAGCGTTAAAACGCAATAACCATGTGTCTGACCACTCTGACAGATTGTCTAAATCTTCCTGAATAAGATTACAGTCCCCAGGTCCCTCAATGTTCCTATAACGTTTGGTGTCATCCGCGAATAATTTTACTGTAGATTTGACAACATTCGGAAGATCGTTTATAAACACTAAGAAAAGGATCGGGCCTAACACTGATCCTTGTGGAATACCGCTTGCAACATCTACCTTGCTGGATAGAGCATTGCCAACTCTGACACATTGTTTTCTTTCAGATAGAAAGTTCCGAATCCATTTTAATATATTCCCACGTATCCCATAACTGTGTAGTTTGTTTAGTAATCGTTCGTGAGGAACAGTGTCGAACGCTTTCGCGAAATCCAAATAAATCGCGTCAATGCATCCACCGTTGTCTAATATTTCAAACCAATCATCAGTAACTTCAAGAAGCTGTGTAACACAAGAATGTTTCGATCTAAAACCGTGAGCAAATATGAAGTAGAATTTAAAGATGTTACACATACACTAGTTCACTATGAAACTGCTTAACGGTATAATTTGTATTTAAAGTATATTTAACGGCAAGGACAAGATATATACAAATTTTACTAATATTTATATTCAAGGCAGGTAATAAAACAATTATGGAAATTCTTCTAATTTTAAAATTTGTGAAATAAAATTTGGAGATCTACATGTAAACTAAACGCGAATCTAGTTGGATGCCTGTACTAGTATTATTTGTGATTATATAAATAAATAAAATTAAGTTGATATACGGAAAATAAATCGACTTAAATATGGACGTTTTTGTGAAATTCCAAATCAACGGAAAGATAATATAGTATTATTTGCGATTAAATTTACAAATTAAATTAAGTTAATATACGGAAAATAAATCGACTTAAATTTGACGTTTTTGTGAAATTCCAAATAAAAGTAAATATAATAAAATATTATTTGCACTTAAATCCGTTTTTCATGCTGTGTATAAACAGGTCCTTAGATCTCGAGCAGATGTTCTGGAGAAGAAGAGCTAAAGGTAAAGGCCGAGAGACAAGAATATTACAAATTTTACCAGCTATGTGATGGAGGGTGAAAGGAAAGCTACCACAGCCCAACGTTTCGGCATTCTACACGAATCAAAGAGCTGAGAGACGGGTTAGACATTTGGATGAGGCTGATATTCGTCCAGGCATCATCATCTGGTCATATGAACCGAAGAATGCAAACTAGTAGGACTTGCAATACATGTAGACCCCAAGGGTGGAGACTTGGAGTTTTCCCGGTGGAAATTGGCTACAGACGCTTCCCATTTCAGACAGTGATGAAGCTGATGGTACCAACGGGAATTAAGCGTAGAACCCAAAAGAAAGCAGTTCAATCACACAGTAAGGCTGCCGAGCGTGCGTCCAGTTGGCTTTGGCTCAGAAGAAATGAAACAACATGGCAGCCAGCATAGACGGAGTGAAGGCTGATCACCAATGCTTTTCCCACAATCATGAGGGTGTTCTGAGTTAAGGAGCGAAACGCCTGATGATATGATGGATGAATAGTCGACTAATAAAATATACATTCGTTCAGATAGTCAATGAACTTCTGCTTTTATTTGAATACTAATTAAAATACAATGAAAAATCGAACAGGGACGGCAACACTCATCAGACTCACAAAAAAAGAAAACTCAAAGACCTAAGGCACCCGCCACAATGACCAACACACAACTGAACATGGAACTGCACTTTGCATAATCAGTTTATTACAGACAGCAGACGGCAAAAAGGATTGAATGTAATCATTGACTTGATACCAGGTAGTGAAAATATTCAAAGCAAGAGATTGCAGACAAGCTTAAAAAGAAGGTGATAAATGGTATGTATATAAACTCAAGTTTATGGGTAAATTCTACCAATATCCCAGACGGATGTTAGACAATGGCATTGGACGCTATGAAGGTGAAATGACAGAGGCTATGACCGGACATTTCTGATAAGGGAAGGCAGGTTAGTACTACAAATAAGAAGAATATTGGCAACTAAGAAATGGATTTTCCAGGGCTACACTGATAAAAAGATATCCATTGAAAGAGAATATATATCTACATTATACTCCCGAACAATCGAACTTGATTATGATTGGGAGGCTCGAATGTAGCGCTTTATTCTACAACGCAATACAATTAATTGGTCGATGACGTCACGTTTTAATTGATGCCATCACATTTTGACGTCATCAGCAAAGCCAAATAATGTAAAGTTTTGAGGAAAGAATATTATTCAACCAAACTGTGTTTGTTGTGCTTTAAAATATAGGGTATTAGGTTGTTAATTATCTCTAATGAAGTATGGTTACTCTGAGATCGTGACCTCAAGTTTTATATTTCTTTTTAATGAAAAGTCAGAAATGAAAATACTTGGGTAGTTTTATTATAGCTGATGATCTTAGCATAAAAATGTTCGTATATATGAGCCAGTCTCCAGGAAAACCTGCTATTTTGACAAAATTATTGACTTTAAGATTTTCCATAGTATTACAGGATAATGTTAAATAAGCAAATTGCAAAAGAAATTATGTTAATATCTTGAGTTTTAAGGAAGTTACAGCTGTTTTTGTAGAGTCCCTATTCGGAGCTTTTTGTGTGACGTCGCAAACGTCATTCAAACGTTATTCGACGTAACTGAAATAAGTATTTCATTATTACACCATTTGATCAATTCTTGACATAAACTGTTCAAAACAGTACTAAATTCAATAATTATGTTTCACTTTTCAAAATATATACCAACATCGAAATTGTTTGCATTCAGAGAAAGGCTACGTCTGTTTTAAACAACTAAATCCTCGTTTTTCTCAATCGGAGTACTTTTCTGAAATTGGTCACCATAGCAACGAAGTATGTGTTTTCGACATAATTCATAGGACAATTTAAAGCTAAGGTATAGTACCATATGGGCCAAGAAGGGCAACAGATCATCTGCTTCAAACTACCGTCCAATCTCCCTGACATCAATATCTTGCAAGCTCCTAGAACACATCATCTCAAGTAACATTGCTTCACATTTTGACTCCTTCAACATCCTAACAGACAGTCAACACGGTTTTAGAAAGAAAAGATCATGTGATACACAGCTTATACAGACAGTAGACGATCTAGCCAAAGGAATTAACCAGAACGAACAAGTTGATGCAGTTACCCTCGACTTCTCTAAAGCATTTGACAAGGTACCACACAACCGTCTTCTACAAAAGCTTGAACACTACGGAGTCCGAGGCACTACTCTTTCTTGGGTTAGGGATTTCCTATCCTCCCGCACCCAGCAGGTTGTCCTAGATGGTTCGAGATCATCAACTGCGCCCGTTACATCTGGAGTACCCCAGGGTAGCGTCTTGGGCCCATTACTCTTCCTTGCATACATTAACGACCTACCAGGTAAGGTCACCTCCAAGACAAGACTATTCGCTGACGACAGCCTCCTATACCGGACTGTGAAAACCCAAGCAGACTCTGATGAACTCCAGAAAGACCTCGACCGCCTCCAGGAATGGGAGAATGATTGGCAAATGGCATTCAACCCGGACAAGTGCGAAGTTATCCACATAACAACAAAAAGAAAACCACTACAAACCAACTACTCCATCCATGGTGTTCAACTATCAACCACTACCTCTGCAAAATACCTTGGCATTACAATCACACATGATCTTTCCTGGAACCAGCACATCAACAACATAACTCGCAAAGCAAATTCAACTCTATCATTTCTACGCCGCAACATAGGATCATGCCCGCAGTCAGCAAAAGCATCTGTCTACAAGACATATGTTCGACAGACTGTCGAATATGCTTCCACGATCTGGTCTCCCCATACTGAGAGCCTCAACAACCAACTAGAGATGGTTCAGAGAAGAGCTGCCAGATTTGTCAAGCGAGACTTCAGAAGAACCAGCAGTGTTTCTGACATGATCACAGATTTGAAGTGGGACACCCTACAAAGACGCAGAGATCATGCAAGGCTGTCCATGCTCTACAAGATTCAACATGGACTGGTCGAGGTCACACCAGACCCGCCTCTACGACAATCTAGATCTACCAGGCATAACCAGCAACAGCTGACACAGCTCTCAACTGCCAAATCTACCTACCAACAAAGCTTCTTTCCAGCAAGTATCGTCCTCTGGAACAGACTCCCCCAGGTCGCTGTCAGCCAAGTCACCTTGGCAGGTTTTCAGACAGCTTTGGCAGGATTCCAGAATTAGACAACTGCTTCGTTTTAAGCGTGATTTTAAACTGTACAAAAACATAAAACTTTCTTTTAAAAACAAAAACACTGTATATAGAAGTGCCTGACTGCTGTGTGTGAACAGTTTTTATACACATCGCGAAAATACTCAAATTGAGGGATGCGATTAATGAAGATGATGAATTACTTAAAATAGAATCAATAGATATGTATTTTCCTTATTTTAGAGCTTTATCAAATTCTTGTTACATATAGTAATTACATTATGTCATTAGAGCAGGTTTTCCTGGAGACTGGCTCATATATATTCACGACAAGACACGGCTTTGTCATCGAATCCTTTTCATTACGCCCATTTCGCGAAATTTTCCGTTTCGTCATTTGGCGAATAAGGACATTCATAAAATAAAAATCCGGCGTGTGACATTCTATATTTTGATTTCAACCGTTTGTTATAAATCATCCACCTCTTGTGAAGATGGATGGGATCGGGGAGATATTCGAGATGTTCAAAAGCTCTTTTCCGCTTTCATTTATCTTTTTTATACCGATCTTCATCATTATTTCGCCGGTATCACCGGTGAATGCTGCTCACGAATTTGCAATTTATCGTATGCAACAATTTGATCATTATGACATGAAAATAGGTAACATTCAAATTTATGTGCATTATGTAACTAATTTACGATCATTTGTTTTAAAATTATTTTGTTACTCCACGGTATTTGGCTTACATCGGCTGTAAAATCAATTTTATTGAATTCAAAAGTTGCAAGTATTCGGTTAAGTTTTTTTCGGATATGTGTTATTATATTACAATGGCAACCTTGTGCAACAGTCTGCTTCTCTGTGACCGTTTGCATCTTCCCTAGCCAATATATTAACCAATATTTTTGTTTTGTTGTTATTTTTGGTTGCATACTGGATCCTGTTGCCTAACCACACCGCTACGAAATTGCGCTATCGAGCGCTTTCCTCCCTTTAATCAACGACATGCTACTAGCAAGCAATGTTCGCCGATAGCAGACCAGTTCTCAGCACTTTGCTAGGCGAGCGCTCTATTGTGCTTGCCGGTAGCATATAAATTTTTCTCTTTGTGAAGTTAGTCTGCTATGTAGCGCTTTTTTTTAAGCAAGCCTATGCCTATCGATTATCATAGCGCTATCGAGCGCTCGGCTGCGTTTTAGTTAGACAACAGGCTCCTGCTTCTACAATTTGTAAGCGGCCTGCCGAAATATCTGACAGCAAGAGTTTTCAGCTATCAAACAAATTTACATAGTTCTGCATTCCACTTTCTGTTAGTATGCCATTTCATATCAAAACTACCAAGCTATATGCAATACTTAAGATCCGCTGAAAAGCCTTATAAATAAATGTAATTTCTCCAAAAAAATGTTACAGGAAGCAAGATGTCCTTGATTAATATGGAAGCAAGACCACTTGATGCTAAAATGGTTACAAGAAGATGCATTCTTTCAAGACTGAAAGAAGTGACTGGTGCCAAGTACAGAGAGCTGGTCGAGCAAAAAGCTGGTGGTTTGCTCATTCTGCTTCCTCAGAACTTATCAAGTCTGACTGCAGATTCTCAACAGGTGAATTATGGCACACAATTATTCCTGACTTTTCAGTTACAGCTCGGGCTCCGTAGCTCCGTAGTTAGCCATCAAATCTGGCGACCCGGATTCAAATCTGTGCTAAAATAATCACTAGGCACAAATATACCTGCCATTATCAGCAGAAAGCTGACTGGTAAATAAAGGCTATGCTCGGCATTTAATTTTAAAGAAACTGCGGGAATGTATTGAAAAGAGCAAAACAAGTTTACTAAGTACTAATTATTTCGTAGCAGAGGGCAGAAATAAATCACCTTCAGATAAACGTCGTGGCATCAGATGATCTTCATAATATATCTTACTAAAACACACTTGAGCATAATTAATACATTACATATAAATTGTACTGAAATGTCACAACTTTCCTGACTCCAGCATAGTGAATTATTACTGTGATTTTTTTGGCTATTTTTAGGGCCTAATACAGGCACTTTTCCCCTAGCAAAATAACCTCCATTTTCCCCCCAAAAACCATAATTTTTTCCAAAAAGTATGCACATTTTCCCCCTTTTGTGCTCGCTGATTTAAAAGCAACTAACTGTATGACTGTTTTAAAGTCAAAGTAATAAATGTTCAAACTTGCAAAATTTGTTACTACATATGACTTGAGTATTATCAGCAGAAAATAGCAAAATATGAACACTTTTCACCAAAACAATTTTTTTTTCATACTTCCCAATTTTGCATATTGTCGCGCTAAAATCTCCAATTCTATGGGCACAGGCTGTTTCATTTTGTTCAAGAAAATGACTGTATTATATTAGATATCATTTACTGCGTTCATTCATTTTAATTACACCTCATTTATTTTCTAACATTTATAAATTACTGATAATCTCATTTTACAGCATTTACAGTCTCTGGAGCATGAGTTGCTGTCTACTGAGGATAGTAGCGTGCCTGTTTACTTTGCTCATGAAACAGAAGAGCTGACAGAAGTATATGAAGGTGTTACAGGAGGCTCGGGTGATGATGCTGCAACTGCAGTAGAAGGTAATGCCAATGAATGGTCCAACAATTGAGTGTGTCTATGTGACTATGTCTCCATGTCAGCAGGTTGTGAGTGGAACCCAGCATTGAGCAGCGTTTTAACAAAAGCTTCATGATACTGACAGAGACGGCAGCACTCAACTTAACCAATCAGGCATAGAAAAATTAAAATTAAAACGTACAAGGCACGATGCCCAACATACATCTGAACAAGAAAATGATCCGCCCAAGTCCTAGCTGTTAAAGAGTTAAATGAAATAGTTTCAGCAATTAAAAAGCTGAATGCCCAAACTGAATGGCCTAGTTTCAACAGTAAAATGGCTGAAGTAGCAAGTTTGGGTTTGTTTTCCACAAATGTAGACATTCATGATTGTCTGAATAAGTTGCTTCGCAAGTTTCGCTTATGTATTTGATTTACAAATATGATCTAAGTCAATAACTACAACCTGTTTCTAATTAGTTTACGAACAGGTGGTTTTTATCTTCTCTTAGATTTTGCATGTTAATAGAATTGATGCATGGGTTTCCATTTTCTTAAAAGAAATGAAAACCTTAGTGTTCTCATCATTTAAATAAGTGAAGAATAGTGATTTCTTTTTTTTTCACTTCATAAAAGTGTGTTATCATTATCCTTATTGTTGTACTCCTGTTGGCAAATCACTGTGTCTATTTTGTTTACAGCTTTGTTTAGCTCAGCATCGGCTAATGGGTTCCAGATGGTGATGTCTGGTTCACAGGCCAAGGCTCTATCTGACTTCCAGATAACCAACATACAGGTTGGTAATGATAAAATTTGTTCAGTGGCTGAAGGTTCTAATTTTTATTGATAAATGATCATAAATAATCAGTATAGACAACATAGTTGTAGCAAGCGTTACACACATATGCACATTTGTAACAACATTCAATTTGAAAAGTAAAAAACATTAATATGGTGAAAATTGACATTAAATTCAATTTAAAGTCAAAAGCTGGTGTATTGTACTTAATATATCCAAAAATGTGAATTTCTTAGCACAAAATTGGCTAATTTTCACCTACTTAAGGCTTGTTTGCGTAGCATCCATTCAAGACTACGCTGGTCCACTTTCAGCTACACACTTGCTAATGTTACAACTTGAACTTTGATAATTACTTGACTGTAGACTATTCATTTTATAAGATTGATTTCTTTGTAGGGACACTTGTCTGGATATGGTATAGAGGAACAACTACCTACCATTGTTATAGTGACACATTATGATGCCTTTGGTATTGCTCCGGTATGTTCAATTGTTTCAGTAATATATATACAATACAATACAAAGTATAATCGGGCATAAAATAGCACTTCCCATATTTGTAACCAACATATATACGTAGACATGAACATGTGTTGTCAATATTTAACAAAATTATGGATAAATTACATGTATACAGGTTTACAAGTTCAATGATGCAAGTATGAAGAATAAAGTTGAGAAATTAAGAATTCAAAGTTATGATGAATTCAAGATATAAAAATTAAAAGTCACAAATTTGTGTTCCTGATTTTAAAAGCAATGTATAAATATTTTCCTACTTGTTTAATATTTTGCTAGAGTTTGAATTCATTAGGTTGGTGAATTTCTGCTATATACGGGTGAAGCTGTGTGTTAGTTGTCACCTGAATTACGTAGTCAATTTTAATGAAGCTCAGTAAGCTTAATTCATACGTAGTAAACATGTCCCTGTTATAACATGTTTCATTGATGCGACCATTGGCTGGCTGATTTGGATAGGTTTGACTGAACTTATACACATCCTATTGTATTTCTAGTACATGTAATACATTATATTTTAAGGCAAACTATCAGGTTAAATGTTTGGTAGTAAATACAAAATTTGTTTGTAAAATGCATTTTTAAGAATTTTCAAAACCTAAGAAATCAGTACTGAATGAAGTTGTATTATGTGATACGCATCGGAATCACAAACCATGGCTGTTTTCCTATATTTCAGAGTTTGTCTACAGGAGCTGATTCCAATGGTAGTGGTGTGATTGCTGTGTTAGAGCTAGCTAGATTATTCGCTAAACTCTACTCCAACTCTAGAACCCATGCAAAGTATCCTTTACTTGTAGTATTGTATAAATAACAAAAACATTATATAAATCCGGACAGTGAAGGCAGCACTTTACTTAACCAGCCAAGCGCAGAAAACATAAAAACATCACATACCACAATTATAAGGTACAATGCCATATTGTTGCCATTCTTTTGCTAACATTGGGAATTCTAAAACTGGTTAAATATATTAAACTTCATGATTGTATGGTATTCAAACTTATGCTGAAAAAGCATGTCGTTCTCAATGTTACTGCATAGATTGCTATATTACCAAGTGTCTTACATTAATGCTATATTACATTTGCGCCAAAATCAAGAATTTGGCGATAAAAAAATCAATTTGGCGAATTTCATGGCGAAGGCTAATTTCTTAACAAAATTTGACCTAATGTCGTAAAAGATCAATTTCACTACATGCTTGTGTCGTAAAATTGTCATAAAACGGTCTCTTCCGGTCAATTTGTAGATTGTAAACAATTAGCGAGGTGTTAACAATTTGACATGTTTATCTGTTTATTGCACCCCTGGAGTCTTGTCCAGTGAAGCCAGGTTACCAAGGTGATTACGATTGAAGCGTGACATTGTTTGATCAATCGGTCTCATTGGCTGTTAATGATGTTAGATTGCTTTATTGTTGAAATTTTAACACTTGTAAAAATTGTTTCAACGAGAAACTTGAAAGTTTGATAAGTCAAGTGATGAATGAAAGAAATTACAGTGAGCATGGGCCAGTCTGCCTAATTGATCTATCAGACTACTTAATGAACTGAACTGAACTTTATTTCATGAACTTAGTAACTGTAAATGTGCCAGTACAAGTGATCTGGTCATCATTTGTATAGCCTGTTGATTTGAAATCAAAGTTTCACTGAAGATTAGAGAAACAAAAGGAATGCAATATTTTAGTGCTTAACCATAGTTTCCCAGTTTCAAAACAGCTATTCATTATTGTAGTTTTTAATACATATACATGAAGTCAAATATATATTAGAAATCTTGAGAAAAGATTTGGCCCAAGTGGCGCTAAAGTGGCGAAAACTTTTTTCATTTGGCGAATGTAGTGGCGAAAGCTAAATATTCTCCAGAGGAAGGCCTGATAACAGTTCCTGGTTGCGGCATGTAATACCCTTCCATGAAAATTTTGACAATATTGATTTTCCTTCACAAGTGGAGAAGTGTTGGTTCCTTTTGAAGGGGAACTAGTAAGTTAGTACTGGTTATAGGATAGAGTCCAGGAAAACTTGTCAGAAGAAACTGCCGTCATTTATAGCTGAAAAATTGTTGAGAAATACATTTAAAAATGAATAAACAAACATGATATATAGATGAAAATGTTGGTGTACTGATTAATTGTTTGATGGAGTTCAACCAAGCTTCATAGGATTGGTCTTATGACAGTTGTTTCAATATTTCCAGTGAGGTGAAGAGCATAGATGTCAACCCTGTCAATATTGAAAACTTTAATAAAATCTTGTTAATATTAAATTTACCAAGCGTGGATATTATAGGGCCTTAACTTATCACATGTATAATATGGTGTTTTTGTTGTCTGGTGCTGGCAAATTTAATTATCTTGGCTCTAAAAAATGGATTGAAGACACGCTTGAGAATGTTGGTATGTAGTACATGATTTTATCAATTGAATTTATGTTGTTTCTCTTTTAATGATCTCTGAAACCATAATTTTGTGTAACTTATTAACTTAGTCCTTTTTCCCCCACTGGGTTGGGAGGGGGGCATAGGGCATACACTACTCTCTGCCATCTAAGTATGTCTTGTGCTTCTGTCCTTGGTTCATTCCAGGACAAGAAAATGGTCTTAAGTTCTATTATCATTGTACTTCTCCGTGTAATTTTGTGATTATTAACTACAAATGAATGCTTTACTCCATATCATGTAATTTTTCTGTTCTGTTTGGTTTGAGCTTTTATTGAACGTTTATAAATAAGGCATGTTCTATTGCTTGTCTGATTATTATGAATTTATCTCTATAGATTCCCTAATTTGAAATCCTTGGGAGAAACCCTAAGTAAATGATTCAAGTCTTCAAGTTGATTTGTATATTGATTCTTCATACAATAAATGATTGACTTCATCTATTACAGACAGTACACTGTTGTCAGATATTGCGTATGTGCTGTGCCTGGATACCATCGGTCAACATGATTCATTAAGATTACATGTATCCAAACCACCAAGAGACGATTCACCCGGTGGTGAATTCTTACAGGTAAGTTCACTTGATACTAGTTCGGCTCACATCCTATATATTAGTTATGCCCCCCCCCCATCTTTGATGAGGGGAGGGGTATATTGTTTTGCACATGGCGCTTGGTAGGTCGTCAGTAGATCAAATTGTTTCCATTCTATAACTCAAGAACGGTTTGCCCTAGAATCTTCAAACTTTACATGGAGGTTGGTCATCGACAGTAGATGACCCCTGTTGATATTGAGGTCAAAGGTCAAGATCATTTGTAACCTTTACCATTTCTGACTATTTGGCTGCCATGGGGGTATACGTGTTTTACAAACTATCTATGTTACGTCGATTGTGAAACAATATTGTCTAACTTATATTAATTACTCCCAACACCTCATTTGTGATGTTGACAATGGCCATGAGGGTATAAGAGAGGGATCATAAGCATCTAGCAAGCGATTTATTGGTACTCAAAAGTGGATGCTCTACCACTAGGCTATTGAGGATGCGGTTATCTTTTCGTCATATTGATATTGTTGATATTCAGATTATAAGACCTTATTATGTTCCAGACGGAAAGGCAATTTCTACACCCGCTCACCTTTTACGTTTATGAATACAATTTTAATTCATTGATACATAGCATGTGTTATAAAGTTCTTGATAAATAGACTGAATTTATGGCTATTTTTTACATAAACAACACTGAAAGTTAAGATTGTTAGATGGAGTAACAGCTGATATACCTGTGTCTGTAACAATATATATCATATCAACTTGATTTTAACCCCAACTGTAGCATAACCAACATCTTAAAAAAATAAAAACATAATCACATGTGAGTAACAGCTGTAATAGTTGCTGAAACAACAACATCCTATGCTTTGCAATAAATATTCATGTTCAGATTCAGTAAGCCATTCAATAGTACATTTATATTTAATCACATACATGTTTTCTCTTCTTTAAAATAAACCAAACATGAGTGATTAAGATATTATCTCTGATGCTTGTCAATGTAAAGTATAGCGAATATAGTCAATACTCTTGATGTATAGGAATTTATAGCCATGTACTAGTAGTCTAGTTAACAGCTGTCTGGCTTGAAAACATAAAAAAATGTCAGAAAAAAGTATGAAATTCATGGCAAAATACAAAAAATTGGTTACCATAATCATATGAAATGTGGTGATCTGTTGTTTGAACAGAAAATATGTCATGGAAACCTGTATTTCGTCATGAAAATGTCATGGAATTTGTTTGATGAACAAATACTATCGGTAGTAGAGCTAGGACTAGGAATGTGCATCCTGTGTATAGAAATTGCAATGAAAACTGTTGAAGTGGCACATAAAACGTTGTTGCTGTTACTGGTAGATGAATTGTTTTACTGTATCACAATAAATTGTGTTGCTGTTAGATACATAGTTTAACTGCATCACAGTAAGTAGAGCTTCTGTTAGATACATCATGGTTTAACTTGTGTGTTTCAGCATCTTGAAAAGGTAGTGGAGACATTCTTCTCGGAAGTAGATTTTAAAATGGTGCATAAAAAGATCAATCTGGCTGAAGAGTTGTTAGCTTGGGAACATGAAAGATTCAGTATGAAAAGATTACCAGCATTTACACTCTCACATCTAGATTCTCACAAGAGCCTTGAGAGAACTACAATATTAGACACAAGGTAAAACTTTGATCATTTCTATTGTGATTGTCAGGGGCGTAGCCAGCAGTATGGTCATACACACAGGCTTCGCGAAAGTGAGAAAAAAAGGCCGGACATTCGGTCCGGCATAAAATAAATTTGGCCGGACCGAATCAATTTTGGCCGGACCGAACAATATTAATAGGAAACAGTTAAAAAACCAAATGTCTTTTTTTGTTGAGATTTGTATTCACAAAATGTGTTTCGGAAAATAATATACTGAAGACAGAGTACAGTATAAGTATTCGTCAAATCAGCGTCTTTTTGCAAATAAGTTCTCTTTCCGTCCTTTAAACAACCAAACTGCGCATGCGCACCGTTAAATTACCGGAAATAATGCTTCGTACCGATAAATTTCGTACCAGATGATACGAAAATTTTGTCGGACATTCGGACCGGCGAGCTATAATTTTTGTCGGACCAAACTAATTTTCACCGGTCATGACCGGCGGTCCGGCGACTTTCGCGAAGCCTGTACACATGTGGGTAACATTAATTTGATAAGTAGAAAAATAAATATGGCCAAAATGACATTAAATTCTCATATTTTCACAATCATGAGACCCTCAGCCATAACCACAAACTTCAAGGGGTATGTGTGTAACATCAATTCAAGCCTGGCTACGCCCCTGATTGTGACCTTAGAGTAAAATTAATTCCTTGGATAGGTGGGTTCTTCTTTGATATTTGGCTTGAATCATGTGTTTGTGAAGTGGTCCGCAGTCAGCTACGTGATTGAAGGCACATACTGGTTGATAATTTATCCCAGGGAAATTGGTTACTGTGAACAAGCTGAGTATTAATTTGTAGAAACATAATCTATCAACACAATAAACAAGAATGATGATATATTGAAATGATCAGTAAAAATTAACTAGTTGGTAAGTATGAAAATTCAAATAATTTTGTGCAGCTTCTCGTTAAGAGCTACTAATTTTACCTGTTAGAAAATATAGTTAGCTCTAGAGAGCTAAATATGATTGACCACCTGTGAGAGTGTACATCATGTATAATATTTTATTTTTTTCATGTTTCAGAAACCGAGTAGATGAAGATAGTTTAGTTAGAAATATCCGTATAATAGCCGAGACGTTAGCTAGACATGTATATAACCTTACCTCTCAGGGAAATATGCAACTCTTTTCTGATACAATGGTATGTACATACATCATTTGCATTATGATACTATGGGTAGGACCTGCATGGCCTAGTGAATATAATCACTGAGTATGTCTCCCACTTGATTTTGTGCCGGATGTCTCCATGGATGCCTGTCAGTCTGGATGTCACAAAGTTTTGTCTGTGTTTGTTCTCCTTAACCACTGGTATGATTTCAATGAACTTCACATAAATGCTTGGTACCAAGCCTAGTTGTCTCCATCCTCCATACTTGCTGGAACGTACATGTAAGAGAACCTACATGACTTAAGATGTGTACGGTATTTGACTAAAAGCCCAAATACAAAATCAACAAGAAAACAATATGACACTTGTCTTTCTGGATGACTATGTTGGTAACTAACCTGTTCTTGCATCGGATGTTTGTTGTGCTAACATACCTACCTCAGAATCATGATTTTCTCATGGTTTTTGGATAAGATGTCAAACATTTTATGTCACTCAACCACTATGTCTGCTATTAGAGTAGATGCCCATCTGGTTTGCACAGTGAATAGAACTATCACGCGTCATCCAAGTATTGCTCAGACATGTTATATTATTCTGTGACTTTGGCTAAGGTGATGTCCAACACATTTGGAGATGTTGTCACAGTCAGTGGCTTGCAGAAGAGCACGTTAGTACTTATTGACAATTAATTCCAGAAAAATTGGTAAGGTTACATGTAACACAGTTACTGCTGACTGTCATATAGGACTGAAAAGTGTTAAAAAAAATGCTTAACAGGATATTTATAATAATAATAACAACTTGATGTTTAAGAGGAAACACATTTGGGCAAGCCCAGTCTTAACTAGGAGACTCATTAGATAAAACTTTTTTCATGGGCATTAATTTTGGTGCATTTTGGTAAAATGCAATTTCGCAGAATCATAAATATGTGGATAACAAAATGTTCCCTATTTTATACTTCAACTATATTTGTGTGGATTAGATTTTGTGGTTTGAGTTCAATGATGAAATCAAGAGAAACTGAACACTGACTAAAAATATTGCTTTTACAGTAAAAGTGAGAGTAAAGCAGTATGTGTTTTATCACACGACTGTCCTGGTATTTGGGTTTAATTATAACGAGTATGTATATTCTTATACTACATTCTTATAATACACTAAACATTAAAATGATATCATAATGCAGTCTGTTTTTCAATAGAAAGAAATGGATTTTTGCATTATTAGTGTCATATGATAAAAAGAATCTAAGACTGAATGCCAGAGGCTTGCTTAATAAAATTTACAGAACTTGTTTGATATAAATTTATATCAATTGACAAGTTGTGATAGAACCTCTATATGTTATGGTTACAGGATGTACAGAAGGACCTTGTATCAGCATGGATGGATCATATCACATCACAACCTAGAGCTGCTCAACTTCTACCCAAAGATTCCACTCTATTGTCTACACTAGAAGAAACTATGGCAAGATATCTCAAGGATGTCAAACGGTTCACAGTCAAAACTGATAAAAGGTGCAGGTCTTGTTTTATAGAAAATTTTCAAACTTATTTATTTTACACTAATTGAAAAACAAGCTCTTATAACTAACATTAATCACTTCTGATGCCTTTTTCCTGGGTTTCTAACCTGAAGACAGCGCTGCATAGCCCTTTCCACAGAAGGTAATCCATGCCTTCAATATCTAATTGAACGTGAGGTAACTGAATAGAGTTTTGCTTAGGCAACCGACCCCAGTATTTGAGCCTATTATGGGGATTATGAAATCTTGCTCAATGCGAGCTTATGACATTCAGACCCCCCTCTTATATATTTACCGTCGGGTTTTAACAATGATTTTACGTAAGAAAATCAGGTACAGTTTTCAATATATGGCTGCTTAAAGCAGACAGCTGATGTAAATTAGGAGGAAAAAGTGCACCCGGTATGGAACTTGAACCCACCAACCCCTGACCCCCAGTATTGCAGGTCCGTAACTCCACCAACTGAGCTAGCTGGGCACCTGTCATGAATCAGTCTCCACATCACTACATGGTTTTTAAAATAAGGTGTATTTAATACTGTAATCAGCCAATTAGTATTTGATAGTATTGATAGTTAAAGACATGTGGTTCATTGTGATTATTACTAACGTAGCTTTGACTGTAATGATGCTGTATTTGTATTACAGAGATCCAGAGTTTGTGTTCTACGATGGTGCAGAGTATTCTATTAGTGCATTCAGTGTGAAACCAGCTGTATTTGATCTCTTCCTTGCCATAGCTATTGGTGGATACCTGGCTGCTTTATACTTCCTAGTACAGGTAACACACTAATATTTCACTTTAAACATAGGGTCGTCATAAGGGATGTATGTACTCAGATTATTGAAGAGCAGTGGTCTAGAGGTTGGTCTCACACTTTAGATCAAAAGGTCCCGGGTTCGATCCCCTCTGAACCAATGCCTAATTTCTGTGAGCAAGAATAACCTAGCTACATACTTAACCCAGGTGTATAAATATGTACCAGAGAGGGTCAAAAGATCATTTGATGTGACTGCCAGTGGCACTCACTAACAGCCGAATAAGAAATAAAAGGTTAACCCTATTATGGCAAAATCCTGTTTATTTTCCTGCTATCAGTGTAAGAAGACCTTTTCTGCATGTAATACTTAAACATTATCTTTCTTACTCAAATTAAGTTCCTTCATCTATGCAAAAACAATGAAGTCATTATTATTATGCCCCTCCCCCCATCTTTGATGAGAGGGTATATTGCTTTGCACATGTCAGTCGGTCGGTCTGCCGGTTGGTTGGTAGACTAAATGGTTTCCGTTCAATAACTCGAGAAAGCTTTGCCCGAGGATCTTCAAACTTTACATGGAGGTTGGTCATCAACAGTAGTTGACCCCTATTGATTTCGAGGTCAGTAGGTCAAAGGTCACTGAGACCTTCAAGATTTCTGACTTTTCAAATGGTTTCTGTTCGATAACTCACGAGCGCGTTGCGCTAGGATCTTGAAACTTTTGTCTGAGCTTGTTCTCCTTCACTATTGGTCAGATTTCAAAGAAACATCACATGAATATGTGTATCCAAGCCTAGTTGTGCAATTTGTTCAGAATTTTTGATCAGATGAACATTGGCTGAGTTATGGCCTGTTGTGGGAGACATACATTTTGTGTTAAAACCCCTTATCAAATTTGAATTTTATTTTCAGAATTTCAATGTCCTTCTTGGAATATTTATCAAGCTCAGTAGACCTGCTGCCAAGACAACGAAAGTGAATTAAGTGTTTATTGCATCTGCGTTTGTTGCTTGTGTTCAACTTGATCAAATCATGAAAACCTTGACTACACATATGGAAAGAATAAGATACGATTTACAAAGTGTTGGAACATTATACGGTAGAACATTGGCTTGATTTATTTGTAGATTTTGAAGCTTCTTTGCTATAATAGTATGCACATCATCTTGTTTTGGTTTTCAAGAGCATTATCTGATGATGATATTTAACTTACCTTAACATGTGGCAACAGAGACCTATGTGATTGATAGTTGTCGGATGTTTGGTATAATCCTGCCATTATGTGTTTACATTCATATCTTCTCTTATACCATTTACTTTACGCTCAATCATTATCTTAATTGTTTTTTTACTTTCCATTACAAACATGTACCCTTGTCTAGCTGATGAAAGCATGCAGATTTACTGTTACTACAATGACATTGAATTATGTAAGGTTTCATGATTGAAATCGTTCAGTTCAAGTTCTAACAGCTGACCTTGTTTGGCTTGTCCTCAAAACAGACTGGCTTTTGTTTGGCTGGTCCAGGTCCCCTGCAAACAGTAAATTCGACAGCATTGTAGAAAACTGTGAATATTTGTGCTTATCCGTCATCCAATCAGACTTGTTACTTTAACCAGTCAAAACATTTTTTCGGTACAATGATGAAAGCTCACATGGATTAATTAGTTCCTTGTCAAAACTTTTCTACAATAGCTGCTTTATTGTTTACATTATGCATTTTGCTTTACAATTTTATAGCCAAATGTGTATTATGTGTACAATGTATTATTGTATTATAGACAGTGTTGCTTTCTTCTCATGCATTCAATGCTCATAGAGTGACCATGTGTTGCTTATTGTGTTTGTACCATACATTATTTAACCAAAGAATATATAAATCCTTACTATCTCATTCTCACATGGCAGCATAATAAAACAACTGAAATATAGCAAATAAATTTTTTCTGAATCATAACTATACTTGGGTTCAAGTATATGGTGTGAAGAGAATTGTAAAATCATATTGCTGGCCTGTCACTGATCTTTGAAGCATCTCTAGTAGAAATTTCCAACTCAAAGTGATATTTTGCTCAAACCATAATCTGATATTGAGACCAAACCAAAGTTTAAGCTGTTAAAATTTCACTGGTCATAAACTCGGAATAACGTTGTTGTTTTGTGGTACCAATTTTGTTTCCTTCCTCCCATGGAAATTAACAAACTAGACATATGACAATATTTGATGAGATTTAGCTCAGGTTGAGATGCTTCAGGAGATTGAGGCCTATTTAGGCTTTTCACTTCTGTTTACATAGTTGTGGACTATGAAATTTATACACTGTATCCAGATACTAACACATTATATTTAGGGTGGATTGTGAAACAAGTCTAAACGTACTTCAGCATTTACTTGCTGGTAAACTGGTTTCATAATCTACCTTATTTTGTTCAAGATGTTTATAATAAATTAAACTATAATTATTTATTTAATCAGAAGTTTTATTTAGAAATCCTGTAAATTTCACTTGCTGTACCGTATTCCCTCAAATAAACGCTCCCCCCCTTATAAACTCCCCTATTTAAATTTTTTTATTAAAGACTTCAAATATGTATTGATTGGTGGTTTTATCGACGGATAATCATATGCAAACATGATTCACTTAAAATTATTGTACACAGACCATTTCTCAAAAAAGGCCCCTTTTTGCAAACAATAATTGCATTGCACACTGGGGTGTTCATTCGAGGAAATATGGTATGTGAAATAGTGCTAACATTTTTCACCGTGGAGGATAAATTTGCCATGATTTTATCAGGCATGTGAAATGACATTATGCAATTCATATTAGAATAATAAAATATCACCAACTTTATAGACTTGAGTTATTTGTGTAATAGGAGAGTACTGTAGATAAAACACGTGTTAGGGTACTTCAGCAGAATACAGAAGTGTACTACAACTTTTGACCCGAGTGTATTCTAGAAGTATCGGCCCTTTTGTTTTACATTTTTTCAGGTCTTGCTATGAAAGTGAAAAAATGTTCCTTGTGTCTCCAGTTGTGTTCTTCTTTCGACTATGTTTATAATACTTATACTGTATACATACCCAGTATTCACATTTCCTTGCTTACATCTGTTGGAATTAATGCCTATTATAGCATAAAAACAGTGATTTTGCCCATACGTTAACGGGACGAAAACCATGCGTAAACATAAAGATTCACACGAGAACGCGCTGTTAACGTCCAGTTTTAAGTATGCTCATTTCAGGGCCTCACCTACGAAAATAAACGAGTTTACAGCGTCTTATGAACTGCAATTCCCATTTTATTGGTAACTACTAATTAATTTTCTATAAGATTTAAATAATAAATTTAAACAAACCCGCATTATCCATGTTTTCTTGGTATTTGCCAATCCCGGAAGTCGACGCTCATAACAAAAACTGTTATGACGTAACGTTTATTTTCGCGACGTTATGTTTGTTTACGCGACGTCGCCACAAAATTTCCCGCCAAAACATAATTATTTCCAAAAACAAACGCATAAATTGATGTTTTGTATGCTATAATAGCGTTTACGCATGCTTTTTCGTGCTATAACATCTGCAGAGTCCCTCGGGAGCGTTGGTGCCCTCGCCCTAACGGGCTTGGGCACCAACCGTCCCTCGGGACTCTGCAGATGTTATAGCACGAAAAAGCATGCGTTAACCCTACATCTATACAAATTTGCTATACTTGTCCTGCTCTTATCACTCCACAGATCCATCCAAGAAACGAGGAGGATTTCATCATTACATAAGAATGTTGGAAAATATGACAATAAATTTTTAAAATTGTCAACAAATTTATTTATGGAAATATGCAGTAACAGTAAAACAATAAATGTTGAGTGTTGAACATAATTCATATATCATATAAAGACATACAACACACTGATAGAAGCTTGAAAGTCTGATATTGTACAACAATTTATAATGAGAACGTATGCATACACTCTGATATAGTGCAGAGATTTTAACAAGATCCTCAATCCTCTATTTGCATAATTTAACAGCTGATTTCTTATCTAGATTAATAACTCCAGTTGTACGTTTTCATGAGCGGGGAGTATCCTGAAGATGTTTAAGGTGTAATATAAATACAAATCTAAAGTACTGATATTGCACAATTTGCTCACAGCAATTTGATACAATCAATGCAAGAACCTTGTAATATATTCATACATAAAGGTAAGGATCAAGTCAATATCTCTGCACTACAATATGTCTGTACAGAAGCTTGTCCCTTGATTACTAGAAAGAGGGGCCAAGATGACCCTTAAATTGCTCACCTTTGTACCATAGTTCTAAGTAAGCACAGTTTGAAAGTGTAAAGATCACCCGTGAGAACTGAAAGTGGTTAGATGGGATGTTAATTTTGTTTTCTTTGCAGACAGGTTTTAATAATAGTCGGTAATGCTCACAGGTGTTTTCAACATATACAACTATATACATAAGGGGAACAAGCACAGGTCCATGAAAAGTGACCTAGCCCACCTATATATACATATTTAAATATGTAGAAATAGATGGTATTGGACACTTTTCATGGACCTGTGGGAACAAGGTTGTAGCTTCCGTCAAAAAACATAGCCTCCAAAGAGCAGGGTACTATAATATCAAAGCACTTATAGAAATTGTAAAGTTACTCTCAAATTTTAATCCTTTAACAGTTGCAAATTGTGGTGAAGGAATTGGTAATGTTTCTGTTAATTATACCTACAAACAACATTTACAATGTAGGCCTCTAATGAGTAGTTTAAATTTGTGCATAACTTCCCTAAGTGCTTTGATATTATAGTACCCTGCTCTTTGGAGGCTATGTTTTTTGACGGAAGCTACAGGTACCTTAAACAATCTTGTATAAAGTAGATCATTAGCTAATATGACACACTAAATATGAGAGCTCTGGAGGTGATGGCTATGAATGGGAAGATATAAATTTTCAATTTTTTAATTTTTTAAATTATTTGTGTAACTTGTGACATACTTATGAATCTGACCGGAATCATTTATATAACTTTGAAAGAGGACCACACAAGGATCATTCCCGGGACATTTTGGTATCGTTAAAAGAAATATTTGCCACAAGAGTCGGGTCAAGACAAACATCCAATCATCCATACAGCACACTATGAGTACCCATGTTTTCAGGTGAGCTAATAGCATTTAATTAACTAATTAAATCACAAACAATTCATCGACAAAGCGTGTTTAGGCAACAATGGGCGAAAATGAAATTAATAAGCTTAACATATCGATACTATTACTACGTAACATTATCCTAAAGCCTCAAACATAATTACAGTACAACCTCTGTTGGGCATCACCCTTTTTGGAGCTGCAATTATTGGCCATTGTAGAGGTTGTTGCTCTACAGAGGTTGAAGTTATAATAATAAATATCAGCTTAGGGAAATGTTGAAGGTGTTGTTGAAGAGAGGTTGCTGCTCTACAGAGCGCCGCTCTGGAAAGGTTGAACTGTATAAAGATAAAGGGTTATAAACTTAGATAGGTTTACCTGCTTCCATATTCTGATAAGTAACATGACAAAGAAATAAACTGATAAAAATTTAACGCACAAACTGATAACATGTCTCTACCAGTTAAGTTTTTATTATTCATAATATTCAAGATTCAATCCTAAGTAATAATAAAATGACTGGCACAAAGTGAGTTTTCCAATCACAAAACTCAGTAACTACGGTAACATTAATAATCCTTTTACATTTCTTATGTAGATTATATATGAAATGAAAAAGGACGATTAATGTCCACTGTAAATTAGTGATAATTTATTCCATATTAACAATTTGCAATCTCAATATGACAATGATCTTGATGTGTAAATATACAAGTATGCATGTAGTATAAACAAGAACAGTTTTTGACACAAAAACACATGTTTCCCACAAAGAGCCATAACTCTGGCAAAAATCACCTGACCTAAAATTCCTGGCAACTAGGCTTGGTACCAAGAATTAATGTGAAGTTTTATTGAAATCTGACCAATGGTTCTGGAATTCTGGTGTAGATAAACTTTGTGACATCCATCCAGACGTCCAGCATAAAATCAAGATGTCCCCCACGATTATAAGGGAGACAATAATAAAATTCATACTTATTAAATATATTCGCAATTCACATTACATAGAACAGTATAGAACATAACAAAATGCTGAATAAATGGGATCTAAGTAAATAAAATAATAAAATATGCTTACACACTGGCCATAGTTCACAACATTTAACCAGCTTTGTTTTCAAGTAAAAAACAAGACTGCGTTCAATAAACGTTATGCCCCCTGTGGAAGCCTTGTCCATAAATAAGTCTAAGTCCAAAATTAGGTCAAGGTGAAGGTCAAAATGGGGTCATGTGATACAGGTGTGTGGAGAGTGTTCATATACAACATCCATGCAAGTTTGGAAGCTTTGTAGCAAGCCATAATGATGCTAGAAGAAACGGTCAATTTGGGTTAACCAGGACGGACGGACGGATGAACGGACGGACAGGTGAATCACTATTTGCCTCCCGATCTATCGATACGGGGCATAAAAACAAATTCTCACATGGTTACTTTTTATAAGTGGCATTTCCTATTATACATGTTTCTAAATTGTAATGCCCGGATGTTTGTTTTCATAATATTGCTTCATACTGCAAGATGACATTTTTAGTCTTATAATTTAATAACTAATTGAGCAGACAACATGTTAAAATTAGGGATTGTGAAAACAAGCTGTAAAACACACCACAGTGGTTATAACACATTAGCGAACCTAACAGAGACCCCGTTTGAAAGAAAACAATAAACAAACCCCCACAATAAACAAAGTGACACTGATAACAAATTGATTCTATTGTTAAAGGTGTAAAAAGATGTTGTCTCTCGTTGAGGTACGAATTTTTACAAATGACATAACTAATATTCAAATACAAATTTGCTATCCGGATACTTGGAACAGAAAACGAATATCCGATTATTTGGATATTCATTGCCAACCTTACTTTTTTTATTAATAGGGCTACAACTAAATAAGTACTATAACTGCTAGGTATAATCTGTATTCTTCAGTTATTGGAGAAAAAGAAGGAATAGCACAGGAGCCCCTTCTAGTACAATTTCTGGCATTGGCATGTTTTATTTGTAACATATGTATTAACATACCATGTAAGCATAACATTTCATATTCACATAACTCTGTTGGTGGACTGGTGCATTGATGAGCAGACAATATTGTGTAAAACATTCAAACATCATCGGTTCACATACTACAAGATGGACAGTAATCAATTTTAAGCAATATATATATCGCTGGCTTAGAATCAATGAGAAGGTTGTAAGTGCTACCTACATGTACACCCTTATAAGACTCATCCATATTTGAAATCTACATCACGAGGCGCTTCTTATGTTGACCAAACTGAAGTATAAAAAGCTTGTTTTTCCGTAAGTAAAGAGTAGTTTTCAGACAGATTTTTCTTGTTTTCTCAAATATTGATTTTGTACTTACAAACTTCTAATTCTAAGCCAGCCATATATAACTAGTAATAACAATGTGATTATATATGTATAATTCAACAATAACAAATTTCGTAGTTTAAATTATTATTTTTTTGACATTTTGGCTTCAAGCCTATTTCAAGAAAATAACATTTTTTAACAATGTGAGTTAAAACATGTAAGAGATTAAGATTTGAATCATCTATTGCTTCGTGACACTTATCCTGGAGGAAATCCCTGGAGGAAATCCCAAATATATCAATTTGGGCGTCCCCGTGTGTGGGGAAGGCACTTTTTCTATACACCAAAAGTGACAACCCAAGTAATTTCATTTTCTATTACATTGAATATAAATTAAGAATACCTTAACAACAGTACCATCACCTAATATTATCTTTTTAACAAAGGAGAATAAATAAGATGTCCAAAATTTGACCTAACAAATTGATCACTGACTCTTGCGTAATAACTCTATAACATTAACAGGTGTAAGAAATGATGGGCAAGTCATTACGAAAGCCAAGCTTATTCTGATACATGTATATATAATGTATAATGTATTTGTCATGTTGTTTCACATCAGGCAAATAATAAAATATTGTTTGTTTCTCTTTCCCAAGCAAAAAGTACCCTACCCAAAATATTTTTTTCCATCTGATTTTTTTTAATTTTATAAAAAAGTCAGATATGAGAGTATGAAAACAAAAAAAAATGACAAAGAAATCTTTTTCAAAAAACATATATTTTACCTACCTACCTACCTAACCCTAATTGGCCAAGGCTGGGAACGGGAAACAAACTATTATATTTTTGGCCCAATATGAAACATTTTAAACTGAGAGAATCAACAGAAATATGCTCAAAACATACAAACTTTCAATTGCATAATATTGAAACTGTTGCCACTACTCATCTCATATGCTTAAATAATGAAAGCAACATAATATATAACAGACAAACAACACCCCACTTTGAAGTAAAATAATTTTGTTAACAGTCCAAGAAGTTTTATACAGTCTATATAAATGCTAGGACCATATACCAGCATAATTTCCCCATAATCCAGCAGGTAGCGGTCCTCCGGCTACGAACATTCTCGTGCCCGTGTCGTCGTACTGATGTGTATATATAGCATTAGGAAAATTTTGGTAATACTGATGCATAAAAAATCCAACATAGCTATCATCATGGAGCTGAAATACAAACAGAAATTCACTGTAAAATCTTTAATAACCTGAGGGATGAAGTTTTGTTGGCATTACTGTAAATCACTTAATTTTCGCACAACTTCTATTTCATGATTATTCCCAAATTTTCAAGATTTTTTTGTTTGCGAGAATTTTGAATTTGTGTCATTGACCATGTCCAATTCCTAACTTTGTATTACGACAATAATGGTTTCATGTGTCAACATCCTTGCGAATATTAGTAGAAATAAAACTCTCGTGAAAAAAAGGTGATTTACAGTACTATGAAATTAAATTCTCCAACATAAGCATCACTCACAATATTTTTAGGGAGGTTGCTAAACTGAATGTGTACCGTGTACAACTGCTTGAATATTATTTTTGAGCATTTTGTCATCAAAATGTGCGTCGTTTCTACAAGTGAAAGACGTGTGACAGACAACATTAATTTGTGTATTATATCTCACAGGTATGTGTATGCACAGTGAACTTGAGATTTTATCACCTATAGACTTGTTGAAAACATATAAACACTAGGATCTGAATAATAATATATAGTCACACAACAATTCATGCTGACTTATATTCCTATAAAGTTTGATGACTGTAGCACAATAGCTTTTAAAGTTACAGACGACACACCTTATTGTGATGGATGTACAAGTCAAGGGCAAATTACTTGGTGGGGGGGGGGGGGAATAAAAATACTAAAATAACCAAAGACAACCTCACTTCACCCCCTAATACAGGGGTCCTACAGGGGCATAATGCCCAATCCTGAAAAGGAGTCGCATTTCTGTTTCGGGTGCCCTAAACCAAATTAGTTTCTTTCTAGTGCTGCAAATCTGGTTTTCCCGGATTATTATTCTGGAATTGTAATAATACTGACTAGTCTACTTACCAGCCATCCTTTACCAAGAACTAAAGAACAAGAATGTCCACATCCACTTTCAAGGTATTTTCCAGCTTTAAGATCAAAGAATAAAATATGGCCTGTACCAGTTCCTATGGTAATAATGTCTTCACGGAAACTCACTGATCTAATTCCTGTAAAGTACACCAAAATTACAATCAAATTACACCAAAATTACAGATTACACCAAAATTACAAATTACAACAAAAATTCTAACTAAATCAATCATATGCTCAAGAAAAAAATTACAAAGATTTAATCTTTTTCTGAACAATACTTAGCAGAATTACAACAAAACACATTTTCAAAAGCATAGTTTTGATCTGATTTAGCATGGTAAGTTTTCAAGGTAAATCAAGGCAATGTGTATATGTCCTAATAAATGTTAAGAGACAGGAAAACCATTATACAGTCAAATAACTATTCATAGTGGGGGATAAATTTTGGTTGATTTTGTGGTTGCACTGCACCATGAAATCTACACCCCACGATTAAATGACTTCCCAAATACATACCAAAGATTTTCCCTTTCCATGTTTTCTTTATTTATGTGTGTTTCACTGAGACAGGTGTAGGGCATGGCCATTTGGTTTTATCCCTGCCTAATTGGCCAATGACCTCTGCCTTTGAGGGATTCATGTTTTGTAATCCACAAAGTTATGACTCCATGAAATTTCATTTTTACCAAAGTTTACAAAATTTTGTGCCCATGGAAATAAGTGATTTTACTGTAGATATCTTACCTCCACCCCGAAACTTAGATATAATTGTAGTTAACGTGTGTTTAGATCTTGGATCCACAAGATTCACATGTGATTGTGAACCAATTGCATACAATGTCTTCGGCTTAGATACACACATACATACATTCTCCTTACAATTCTGTAGTTTACGATTATACACCTGTAATGTATAGAACAAATAAACTAATGGGAGTATCAATGACCAATATACTAGAATGAATTACCTTTGTCATTCTGTATTCTTGTATTCAAGTATTGCCTGCACTTTATCAACCCAGAATCGTAGCCAAAAATTGGATGCATCCTTTACACAGCATTAGACATTTTCTAAGTCTCCAATTGGCAAATCAGGAGTGGCTATAATATTTTGTTGTATTGTCAAGATTTTTTTAAAGAGACATTACTGTATAGAGTTTCATTGAAAGACCACCATAATAATAAGACCAGCTAGGAAATACATTCATGTGATTGCTCCATAAGCAAGAAACGCTGAAATACCCTACAACCACCAATCATCCTTGCAAAAACATCAATTTTGAGAAGATCAGACTGAATCTGGACCCTTTTCTTTCACACATTTCAAGAGAGAAATCAGCAGGAGAAAGAATCACAGCCCTGGAATTAATTAAGAGAACAATCAAAATCCATTTTTACTGCCTCCTCAATAGCCAAGTGGAAGAAAGTTTGCTTTGAGTGTGAGACGTCCCGGGTTCCATCCCAGGCTGAATCATATCAAAGATGAAATAAAACTGGTACCAGAAATTCTTTTGCTAGATGCTCGGCATAAAAGGGGAACTGGCTTCTCTTTTCTCATACCCTCGTGGCGATCGATAACATCAGGAATAAGGTGTCGTGAGTAATAAATATAAGTTACAAAAAAACCTGTTTCACAATAAACCTTAATCATATTTAGTATGAACAATTTTTACTGCTTTGCTCGTTCAAATCTCTATATCAAGAAACATTCAAAGAAACCAAGGGTGGTCTTGTAAGAGAGGTTTGGCTGTAGATAACATAACATGTTACAAAATCTTACCAGTCGAAAAGATTCTACATCCCAAATATGGAAATACGCATTCAATGACAGAACACCTAATTCCTGAAATGTAGAAAATTGTAATAAGTCTCCAGTAATAATTATACCCAACAAGTTGGTTAACAAGTCAAAATTGTTAAACAAACTTTAAACAAATTCATACTCATACAATCATACATGTATGATGTACCTACAAATGCTTTATGTTTGATTCCTGGTCATTGCAGGTCATAAAAGTGTTTAGGTGAACCTGCCGTCATATTTTGGAACTATAGATATAATTTAAAGTCTGTCTGAAAAAAGAAGTCTAAAAAAAGAGCAGACCTTACTTGATCTGAGATTTGACCCTAAATGTCCAAATGTTAGGGTCCTTTTTGTTTGGAACTATAAATATTTTGGCTATATAATGGTGAAGGGTATAACCAGTAAAGTCTAACCAAAATGACCTTTCAGAATAGACCAGGTCTCAGATGAACACAGGGTTTGGTGTTTATGAGAGATTCCAACATGAACAACGATTTTGCCTGTAGATATAGATAAAGAACCTTACCTTTCTATCATCATGATAAGCGAGTGCTCTAACCTTCCTAGCATCAGCACATTCCTTCACCAGTAAGGGTGAGGTAATACCGTACTCTGGTACTTGTAGACTGGTAAGGGGAGACGAATCTACATCATCTATACCATCAATCTTCCATAACCCGAGACGACTATCACGTGAACCTATAAACACATCATCATTACTCATATTTACAGTTAGTTTAATCAAGAAACTTTGAATACACCAGAGAATAAAGGGAATGGGAAAACAACACGTCTAACAACAAGATGGTTTAAACTAGATTTTATATTTGATCTACTAGTTTCGGTCTAACACCAAATGTCTGGAACCTTTCAGCATTTTTTGCCAGTCTGAATGTAAGTTTTTGAAATCATCAATCCATTTGCATCTAGTAGCATATAACGAAATGATTTTACCAATAAAAATGTTATTTCATCCACATGAAGTTATGTAAATATGTTTTTAACATACGAAAATGTAGAAAAAGTTAAGAGAGTGGGGAGCGGTGGGATAGAGGTAAGGCGGGCGCTTAGAAATCGAGAGGTCCCGGGTTCGATCCCTGTCAGCGCCACTGCTTACTTTCTCTGAGCAAGAATAACAACATGCTCCACTCGCCATTTAGGTGTGAATTGGTAACTGAGAGTGCGGTGTCTGTGCATGTTCGATATTCCTGGGCACCACGGATCGATGTTGGCTGCAGGAGAGAACTAGTCTTGAGACTCGAACACAGGTTTCCTTAGGTAGCTCAATGACCAGGGGAAGTTAAAATGTCAAAGGGTGGCTGAATGGCTGAACTGCTGAAAGCAGCCCTCAAAAATTGGTAACTTAACTTTTTTTTAAATGTAAATGTGCCTTTAATGAAAGTTGTGTTTATACCTGTCACAAGGAATTCATCATCCAGCCAGCATATATCAAACAACCAGTCATTATGTGCTCTCTGAAAACACAAGGATACTATATCATACACTGGTACTTAAATATACTGGTAGTAAAATAATATTTTGCCCGGACATATAAGTAGCTAAAATTGAATTTAGTAACTTATTTTCACAGAGATTCTATTTACAGTGTACTATTCATAATGAAGTGCATATGAACTTGTGAAGTACCCAACATACATTACTTTCAGTATCTTATAAGTGTAATACTAATATATGAGGTAAAACGCAATGTAGGCCTTGTAGGGATGGTCAATTACATATGTTGACTCAAACTTGTTCCATTTCTGGGCTTACTGTATCGAAACGAATCAATACAATGGCAACTAATGACAACAGACTACTAGCATAGTCTAACTACACTAATATTCTATTCTGCAACATTGAGATATTCCATGTTAGGTTATGACAAAATGACAATGCTTCAGCGCAAATTATTTGCCTAAATACTACCTAGTACATGAACAAACATTCAATTTTAAGGATTACCAAATTGATGTAAAACACACAGTGTTAAGGGTGACAGGTAGCAGAATACACAAGGTATATGGCAGGCAATGTTGATTACATTCTACCAAATGTTTATGTGACACAAAAGGTGATGTACTTAATGTAAGAGTGCTGAAAGAAACATTGGTTTTACTCGAAATGGTGGAATGCATCCCAATTAGACAAAGTCTGCTTTGAAATGAAATAAGAGTTTAAGGTAATTGTGTGTATGTATAATTAATTTATTTATGAAGTTTTATTGAACTAAATACACTGCTTGTAAACAATTATCTGTTAAATACCTGGGTCACAAATGCAATTCAATTGCCATCCGATGATCAGACGGCAGGGTCTAATTGGATGGGAGGCCGACAGACATTGCCTGTAGAATTTAAGTCTATTTTGAAGTATACATAATGCTACTTATCGATCGGCATCTGTATAATGCCTAGACATCGGATACACGACCATGGTATGTATGGGTGATTTAAAAAGTAAACCAGTTATCAGACAGGTTTGATTATATATGTGAAATACGAACCTCTCCAACACAAACAGGATCAAAGGTAGGTAATTTATAAACAGCTAAATCATTTGTGTTTTCTGCACCCGTAGCTAACAAAGTTCTAGAAGGATTCATGGCAATACTGTGTATACCACATGGGCAGCGAGCCGGTGTACTATTATTACTACTCTTCAACGATGGTATATGGTCCATATTTCCACTGTTCAAATCCATAACTACCAACTGAAATAAATCATGTTAAATATGATACTGTATGGCATTGACGCAATAGACAGACAAAATAATGTTACATATGATACTGTATTACATTGACGCAATAGACAGACAAAATCATGTTACATATGATACTGTATTACATTGACGCAATAGACAGACAAAATCATGTTAAATATGATACTGTATGGCATTGACGCAATAGACAGACAAAATAATGTTACATATGATACTGTATTACATTGACGCAATAGACAGACAAAATCATGTTACATATGATACTGTATTACATTGACGCAATAGACAGACAAAATAATGTTAAATATGATACTGTATTACATTGACGCAATAGACAGACAAAATAATGTTAAATATGATACTGTATTACATTGACGCAATAGACAGACAAAATCATGTTAAATATGATACTGTATGGCATTGACGCAATAGACAGACAAAATAATGTTACATATGATACTGTATTACATTGACGCAATAGACAGACAAAATCATGTTACATATGATACTGTATTACATTGACGCAATAGACAGACAAAATCATGTTACATATGATACTGTATTACATTGACGCAATAGACAGACAAAATCATGTTACATATGATACTGTATTACATTGACGCAATAGACAGACAAAATCATGTTACATATGATACTGTATTACATTGACGCAATAGACAGACAAAATCATGTTACATATGATACTGTATTACATTGACGCAATAGACAGACAAAATCATGTTACATATGATACTGTATTACATTGACGCAATAGACAGACAAAATAATGTTAAATATGATACTGTATTACATTGACGCAATAGACAGACAAAATAATGTTAAATATGATACTGTATTACATTGACGCAATAGACAGACAAAATCATGTTAAATATGATACTGTATTACATTGACGCAATAGACAGACAAAATCATGTTACATATGACGATGTGTATTACATTGACGCAATAGACAGACAAAATCATGTTACATATGACGATGTGTATTACATTGACGCAATAGACAGACAAAATAATGTTACATATGACGATGTGTATTACATTGACGCAATAGACAGACAAAATCATGTTACATAATTTGTATTACCTTGAAACAATAGACAGACAAAATCATGTAACATGATGTGTTTTGCACTCTAATAGACAGACAAAATCATGTTACACAATGTGTATTGCATTGATGCACTCTAATAGACAGACAAAATGGTGACAACATCATATCCAGAGCCTTTGTTGGACTGGAACCTTTGGAAGGGGGAAATTTCACATCGTTTGAAGGCCTAGGGGGAATGTATATACATGTAGTAATAAAAAAAGTCCAACTGTTTAGTTTTTTTATAGGCTGCTTTAAATAGTACAGTTGGCAGTAATATATATGTATCCAAAAAGGATTTTGGAATTGATGGTTGGTATATAGATCTACATGATAAAATATTTTGAGGGGGAATTTTTCCAGAAAGAGGGGAAAAAGACATACTTTTTGAACAGGGAATTGAGACCTAAATTCAGCCCCAAATAGGGTAGATCAAGGGTCCTGATATCATATATGTAAGTTTGTTATATATAGTACAGTAAAATTCTGCTGGTATAAAAGCTAGTTTTAACTAGAGCTGCCGCCATTCCACAGACTAATATACCCCCGCCGGCAAAGGGCCGTAATTCTGCCAATAACTATTCTAAATACTTATTCTTTTTTTGTACTTAATGTCAGACTGTAAAATTGCAAAATTCTGCATGATTTCCATATACTAGTAATCAAGTAGTCTTGTCAGCAGAACTTTACTAGAATAATTTTTAGAATTATAATACTAGTGGCCAGAATAGAATGTAACTTGTGTCATAAATCAGGTATAGCGTAAAATATATAAATAACTCTATAGCCTAATTAAGTAATTTTGGTAATTATAAATCATTGTAACCGTTTTTTTTATACATAGATACTAGACAGTTCAATAAATGTCTGTATAAAAGCTTTATAGCCATACAGTTAAATACCTGATTCATGAAATTTAAAAATCAGCAGAAGTTCCTATAAACCCGTAAAAACTAATAATAGAATAGTGACTATTAATCTGTAGTACAGGGAATTTGACTTGGTTCTCTACCTTCTATTAGCATAATTTAACAGCTGATATATTGTCTATTTTTATAATCCCGGTTGTATGTTTTCATATTTCATAACTTGGAAGTGTCATGAAGACGCTCGAAGTGTAATACCAACACAAATCTAAAAACTGATATTGCTCGATTTGCTTGTGGAAATTTATATATTCAACACAAGAACCTTGCAATATATGCATGCATAAAGGTCAGAACCAGTTCAAATTCTCCATGCTATAAATTCAATAGGAAAATATCAATAATAATCCTACTTTATTGCATTTTGTCCCAAACACAACTTGTTTACTATTCAACCACTGAGAGGTGAAGATTTTGTTAATTTGTCCAAGATGATACTCGTTCTCAGTGAAAAGTTGTGGCATAACCTGGGACACATGGTCATCAACAATTTTCTGTGTGTTTGCATTTAGTAATCTTCTCCCTCCTAACTCCCGTCTTTGTGTATATAGAAACAATTCCCGTGATATATTGACATGGAGCTGTTCTCTGCTGGATGGACTGCAATGTGCATCTGAAGTATAAAATGGTAAGACAAAATTTTAATTTTAAATCTATTTGCTGGTCTACGCCAGGAATCCTCAATTCTTGTATTGTCTGACATTCTTGTATTTCCGGCACACATCAAAACTTCGTTTCTGAGTTTTGATTTGAAGTATTTTGATAGATCTATTTAACAGATCTGTATCAGTTGATTTCTACAAAAAATGCATCAGATTTGGGCAAAAGACACACATTTACAAAGAACAAAAAATTTCAGTAGACATTTCAAACAAGAGGGCCCAAAGGGCGCTCACTTGTCATAGTAATGCTATGATGACCTAAGTCTAAGTAATCATACAATTTCTGACTAAAATTCAAGAAAATGCACCCATTATTGGAAGAACAAGGTTTTCATGTTGTCTAATCAGTGCCCTTGTTATTTATAGACATTGAAATTTCTCCTGACCAAAGCTAGGTTCATCTCTGAACTGAAGAGCTGATAATAATTGTTTACTTCTTCAAATAGCTTGAACGCGTTTTTTAGGGCCGATGTAGGGGTCCAACAGGACCTTTAATCTGGCCCTAGTGTTGTCACATTTTTTATTACGACAATAGTGTTAAATATTGAATTAAACTGTTATCAGTCAAGGGAAAGCACTCGTGAATTGTCTGTACATAATTTGTAGGATTTATCGCCCATGAATATTGGAAAAAATCGATCAAAACTTTGCTGATGAAATCTAAAAACGTTCACTTTTTATAGTGCCCGGCAGCATTAAAATGATGTACGATGCTATGAAACTCCTAGTCTCCACAAGTTTAGCATAAGGGCCGTAGATTACCTTTTGGGGCTGTGCAGAGATATTGTTCATGCGCACTTTTCGACTTCCTCGTAATGGCATATGTGAACAAGCTTCACGAGTGCAGACAAAAATAAATGTAAATATTTAACTTTAATTGTTGTTAAAAACTTTGTAGTGATGTTAAAAATAAAAGTCTAATTGATTGATAACAGATTATCAAAATAAATGGCCCCCACAAATCATTTTAGAGACAGTCCGAATTTGTGGTAATTAAAAATGTGCAACCAGAGTAAACATGTCATTTCGTAACCAGGCTTAATCGTAACCAAAAAAGTATCGGCGAACTTGCAACCGCCAAATTATTGCTTTTATCAATATAAGTATAATTATTATATATAGAGGCTATTACATGAGTGTCTGTCCATATTGAATTTATTTAAACGAGTTGAATAAAATAATAAAATGAGAGGCTTTGCCGGGCATTTTATCAATTTTATTCAACGAGTTTAATAAATTCAATGTGGAAAGTCACAAATGTAATGTTCTTTTTATCACATGTTAGCCTTTTCCGGCCGTAATTTAAAATAGCTACTTATTTTCACTATAATAAACGCGCAACTTTGACGACGTCGCCTATACTTTGTATGATGTCGCGTCAAAGCTTTATTACACTAGTGTATTATCAAAAATAAATAATGGCTTTATTACGTTACCGCGACGTCAAACATATGATAAATATGGTTTATATCATCTTAGAAATGTGTTCTAAAGGTTTTAAAATAGTTTGAGATTCAAAATGTATTATTTATTTCGTAAATACTTACGGAATGAATAGCAAATTTTCAAGCTTTTTTCGAATCAGCCCAAATATGGTTACGAAAAAGCTAAAAAAAGACGGTTACGAATAAGCCTGGTAATGAAATATCCGCATACCCAACCAGACTATACAACCAGAACAGGGTTCGAGCCCGGGACCCTTCGCTTACAGGGCAATTGCTCTACCGATTGAGCTAGCAGGCTGCCTACACAAGTTACTCCCCTATTAGTAAAACAATCCTTTACAAACTACCACAAATATTTTTAAATTTTTTATATTTTGCGATTTTGGAGCGATGTTCTTATCTTGGCGAGGAATGACGAAAATATTTGTCAATTTTGTGTTACATTTTTTATAATTATCAACTGCTACGCTGCTGGATTATCATCGACCACACTAAGAATTGCCCTCAGTCCGACATTCTTTCAAATTTTGTTGGTCCCATCGCGATTTTATTTTGGTCAGGACCGGTGGACGGACGGTTTTCGCGAAATATCAGGTCTATTATATCGCCCGATTTGTGTATCCTCCCAATTTGTATATCATATACAGATCTGTGTATACCTTGATACACAAATCGGGATATGTCATAAGAAAAATGGGAATATTTTTTTAATGAGCAAAAAGGGCATTTCGTTGCAGAAACAGTATACATGTGTATGTAACACATGTTTCAGCACAATAATCATTTGTTATGCCTATTAGTGCATTTCTTGCGATTTTACATTTTGCCTAACAGGCACATTTAGCAAGATAATTAAAGAAAAACTAAGACTGTTCATTAAAATATGTACAAATTCAAAGATATGCATCAGATACTTCTTAGTTTTTAACAATTTATTGCAATTGCATAGATATGCAATATCCCGATTTGTGTATCAATTGATACACAAATCTGTATATGATATACAAATCTGTGTGTTATACACAGATCGGGCGATATAATAGACCTGAATATGGCGTTGATGCTTAGATGGTAAATGAAGTCAGACCATTAAGTTAACCATTCCTGATTATTTCAGACCCCGGGACAACGCTTCTGTTACATGAATATGCTTCAGTAAAATTTGAAGTGATTCCTTTTGTAGTCTATTTCCAAATTATCCCTTGAGTTGAAAGACTGTCAGAGAAAAGAAAGTTCAATAAATTGCGCAGATCAGCTTGAAATGGGTACAAAATATTGAATTGGTATTAATGAAGCATAATAAGTATATTGAAAACATGCATATATGGCGTGGAAAATATGTACCTTTCATCTTGCAATTGTGGTTTAGAATTCACAAAATAAATAACAACAAATGTCAGCCATTTTCGAACAAGGGAGACAACTGTGAATAACAATACGCTTCGGACCAGATACATTTCGGACTAGTATGTGTAGTTCGGACCATGATTTTAAGGCAAAAATTGATTACAATTACAGTTTAGGCTAACTATATCATTAAAAAAAAGTTGAAACGGGCCTAAACAGAAATGATATACCTGGATTCCATTATTTTCAAAAATACAAGAAATATTTTCAGATTAAATCTCATTTTAATAAGTTGGCCTCACCTGTATACATCTACATCTACATAATACGTTAAGCTGTCAGACTTGACAATTATTTAACGGTGCGCTTAGATAGAAAAGGAAAGAGAGTGATAGAAAAGGTATGGAAGAATAGATTCGTTCAAGACGATGGAGATATGCATGATAGAAAAGGATAGAAATATAAGAAAAGATATGCTCAGATATTTTTCGACCATCAAGACACTTGACTTGTCCAGCTTCCGTGGCGGTGACAGGGACTGAGTCCCAGCTGTCATAGCTCAACACCTATCACATGGTTGTACTTTATATCTGAGCGAAGTAATCCCCTTAGAATGAGAGTTTATCAAGCTCCTTCTTGAAAGATGTCAAAGAAGAAGCCTCAGCCACAGGGGCTGGTAAGTTGTTCCACACAGGGATGGTCCGTGGGAAGAAACTGAATTTGTAAGTATCTGTAGATGCGTGATGTTGGAGAAATCTGTTGTTGTAAGGGGCTCTAGGCATGGATCTGGCTGTCTGGAGGTACTTGTCAGGTGGGACGTCTACTTCGTTGCGTACGATCTTGTAGAACATCGTGAGCTGTTGTTTCTGACGTCTCGACTCTAGGCTTTCCCAATTCAGGTGATCTATCGGTCAAACGCTTTGGAGAAGTCCAAGATGATGAGGTCAGCTTGTACCTTCTTGTCCATGGATGAGGCAAGTTCGTGGACCAGGGTCAGTAGTTGGGTCTCACAACTCCTTCTTGCTCGGAAACCGTGCTGACAGTCATGCAGGATGTTATGTTTATCTAGGTGCTTGAGGGTATTACTGACGATGATATGTTCCAGGAGTTTACAACATAGACTGGTAAGGGAGACAGGGCGGTAGTTTACAGGGTCGTGTCGAGCGCCTTTCTTGAAGATGGCAGTCACGTTTGCTTCTTTCCAGTCTTCAGGAACCACGCCCTCTTGTAGAGATCTGTTGAAGATCAGAGTGAGTGAATGTGCGATGGAGTCTGCATAGTCCTACAGGAACCTAGCCGAGATCCCATCTAGACCGGACGCCTTTTTGGTGTTCAGGTTCTGGAGGAGCTTTCTGGTGCCTACTTCGGTAACAGCAAAGTCAGGCATTTCTGGGTATGGCTCGCCCTCTGGTGATGGTATGTCCTCTGTGTCTTCCTTGGTAATAACGGATGAATATTGGTTGTTTAGAATGTTTGCTTTGTCTTTAGCTTGGTTGAAGAGTCTCCCCTTGTCCTTGAGTGGCGAGATGCCATTATTGTCCTTCTTCAGTGGCGATACATAGTTCCAGAATTTCTTTTGTTTCACAGGTCTTTCTTCTTTTTCAATTGGTTCCATGATGTTATTGATGTAATTTTGATGAGCTTTTCTTTCCTGTCTTTGTAGATTGCTTTTGAGTTCTTTGTATTTACGAATGTCACTTGGGGATTTAGTTTTCTTCATGCTAGTGTACAGTTTCTGTTTTTTTTCCTAATGGCTGCTCTGATGGTTCTGTCAATCCATGGTTTCTGTGATTTCCTGTCTTTAGTCATTCGGGATGGTATGTGTTTGTTCATGATCTTTGTGACTGAGTTTCTGAAGATAGTCCACAGGTCGTTTACTGTTGTGGCCTGGTTTTCTTTCAAGGTTAAGTATGTTTCATGGAGTTCATTCTCGATTGATGAGCGGTTAGCTGAAGACTTTCCTGGGTGGTGTCTTTACTGTAAGTGGTCTTAGACTGGCTTCAACATATACGGCTTCGTGGTCAGATATACCAGGGATTACTTCTGTTGTGTTAGTGAGAGATGCGTTGTTTGTAAAGAAGAGATCAAGGATATTGGAGCTGTCTTCTGTAGTTCGAGTTGGGTCTGTAACTAGCTGTTCTAGAAAGGAATTACTGGAGATGTCTAAGAGTTGTTTGGACAAGGTTGCTTTCTGAGTTGAATCGATTGAATTGTCTGACCAGTTGATACCGGGTAGGTTGAAGTCCCCTCCAAGCCATATATGTGCTGTCTTGGGTATCTCACTCAGGTATTGATGAAGGAGATCAAGATACACTGGGTCATCTACATTCGGTGGTCTGTAGAAGCATCCAACGTATAAGTTGCTGGCGCTCTTCAAACTGATCTGGACATCCTCTTTTCCTATGGTCTCATCCCATAAGAATCAACACCCTTCGTTTGCCAAACTGTTTTGGCACAAGCTTGATAAATGTTTAGAACATTACAGATGGACTTTAATCTACACACAATGACCAAAGTTTATTTTAAAAAAATATAGATATTTAAATGACCCGGGTGTGCTGGTCTTAATTTTTATAATGTTTCCTAAGGATTTTTATGTTATGTACATCAACCTTTTAACTAATGCATTACATAACTTTATTTACATGTAAATGCCCTCAGAGAGTGCAAATTCCAGGTTTTTTTTCAAATAGTCATGATTATTTTTGTTGGATTTTTTACAAAATCACTTAAATGGCTTAATTTCATTAATAATATATTCATAAACAGTATAAGGACAAGTATACTAGTTTTTTAATGTATCCCACATAATGGAACCATAGGTTCCACTCGTTGTGCTATTTTTTTTAATGAGGGGGTTGCTGAAACCATAGGAAGGGATGAAACCATGGGAAAGACGGTTACTTGCCAGTCAATCGACAGATACCAAGGCAAGAGAAAATTACTGTGGTATAGAGGGGACAAATGAAATCATTTTATTGATCACGTGCGCTGTTTCATTGTACCCCACGCTCTACATGTATGTCACCGTAGTAAATATAAGTCAACAACAAAAGTCCATGTGAAATGTGTTCTCTACAGCATACATGTACAGGTAATATTAGTATTTTAGGTAGTTTTATTATATCACAGGCTTCAAATAACCATAAAGAGTATTTTAGAAAATGCTACTTGTATGTACTTTACGGATGCCTTTTCAATTAGAAAATAAAATATTGCTTATAATTTGCAAGTTTACACTATATGCAAAATTCTTCAGTTAGTTGTGTTAAACTTATAAAAAAGATAATGAAAAATCGGACAGGGAATACAGCACTCAACAGAAACAACCAAACACGAACAAGAAACACACTAAAAAGAAAATAAAGCACACACCAGCATACGTCACAAATTTAATGCCCAACACATAACTGAACACAAAAAAATACATTAAACCGCTGCAAGTTCTAATTGCAGGGGTCAAAACTCATAAAAAGTTTAAGAAATACAAAATGTACTTGAAATGGCACAACCCTGCAGCTGCAAAATATGATTATAGATGAGTGTCAACAAATAGCAAATAGCAAACGTTTACTGTAGGGCGTAAGAAAGAAAAAAATGTAAATAAAAAGCTACAGATCCTAATTTCATGTGTCAAAAAGTTGTAAAAAAAATAAAATGATCGCTCTAAACATGATACATGGAACAATCCTGCAGCTGCCTAAATGATTTTTGAAGGTTGTCAAAAAAAGAAAAGAAAAGAAAATAAGTGTACAAATACAGGAATAGATTGGGTACACCAAAAGAAGAAGAAAATGCAACTAAAAAGCTACACATCACTCTTAAGTTATTTTCTAACATTATCTCACCATTAAGTACATATATGATATTAAGTTCTATTATATTTAAAGTCTCGTCAATATATATCACATACATAATAAACTACACATTGTCATAGTGTGTACCATAATTGATTAACAAACTTATATCATTATCTTACCTTATATAGATGCGTCTCCTTTGAAGCGTTTGATAATTTTTATTGTTGTTAAATATTTCATGCTTAATATAATTTAACTGTGTTGCTTTTTCTATCGTACATGATTTTTGTATACTTGCGATTATATTACAATGAATCAAATTTGTAGCAATATCCTTTTACACAATGCTCCATTCGTATCCCCGTTTACCCATTACTCTTTTCATCCATTAACCATTGCGTCGTTTGTTCATTTGAGTTTAATGCCGTTTGTCAAGAATGTTCCTGTTATATACCTGGGCAGATTCCTTTTACCAGTTTTCCTGGTCTGTGTTCTAACCAGTACTAACCTTCCCTTCTTCAACGAACCAGCGATTTCTCCACATCCGGATAAAAATTTCACACATTGCTCCTTTCGTTACCCCTGTGTTATACATTGCTCCATTGGTTGCCTATTTTATCCATTGTAAGGCCAGCCTTTTCTACTCTCTACAACAGAATCAAGACGTTGGAAATGTTCTTCAATGGAACTAGAGTAAATTATAATGTCTTCTAAGTATATAACATATTCAGTTAAGTTTAATTCACACACATCGTTCCATGGGTCTCTGAAAGATAGCAGGTGCATTAGTAAGACAAATGGCAATTCTATTACGCCCAAAGAAGCATAACGGTTCCACATAAAAAGTGGTCAAGATTAGACTTGACCTCCTCTTTCACAGCAACCTGCCAATACCCAGATCGTAAATCTAGCTTGGAGAAATACTTAGCATCAGCTAAACAATCAATCGTTTCTTCGATTATAGGAAGGGAATATGCATTCTTTACAGTCCGTCTATTCAATAGACGATAATCGGAATGAAACGCAAGATACCGATCTTCTTACGGATAAGAACAACTTGCAAGTCAGTTGCTCTACCAACTGAGCTAGCCGGGCGGTGGCGGGTTCGAGCCCCGTTGGTATATAAAACTGTTATGAACCCTATGATATTGGCGCCCAACGTGTGGTAATGACTGTATCTACTCCGACATCATGTTACCTTGTTCTCTAGACCTGTCAGAAATTCGAGGTCGACGTGTATTCTGACGGGGGAATATGTCATGGACTGAACTTGTTTACTAACAGGGAAGAAGCGTGTGTATGTAGCCGGCTAGCTCAGTCAGTAGAGCATTCGCCCTGTAAGATTAGGATCCCGGGTTCGAGTCCCGGTCTGGTTGCACATATTTCTCACCCTGTGACATTTGGCGCCCAAACGTGGGGTCGTGACTGTATCTACTCCGAGATAATATTTTACCTAGCTTGTTCTCCAGACCTGTCAAAAATTCGAGGACGAATTCCATTATGGCGGGTGAGTAAGTCACGGTCTGAACCTGTTCACAGTATGGGTGGGAGTGTGTAGGCAGCTAAGTCGGTAGAGCATTCGCTTGTCAGGGAAGGGTCCCGTGTTAGAGCCCCGGTCTGATTGCACATTTTCTCACCCTGAAACATATACATGTCATCGATGTCACATGACCCATGATTGGATGAAGAAATCTAGATCTATCTTGCACACATTTTGTAAGCCAACAAAAAGATAATAGATAGTATGACAGGGAAGGCAACACTCAGAGATCTAGAGATCTTTGCAGCACTCAACTTAAACAGTCGCGCACAGAAACCAATACAGTACATACAAAATGAACACAGCATAAATATTTTTGTCATTTTCTTTAAAAAAAATGGACGAACCCACTGTCACCCACTAGCGTGTATCAGTTTGCGTGTTGAAGGTGTCAACGCAATCGTGAAAGCTCGGCCATTTCCGTTTGTCTCTATCATGGGTGTCAACGCACTACATTTCCGATACTTTGCTTACCATGTAAAAGATTGGGTTCTAATCGGTTCTTTTTGTTTCAAAGAAGATAAACCAACTTTCACGATGATGTAGTTTTTACAACAACACAGCTTGAAACGCCATCTGTCGGAAATTGAGCAGCCCATATTTGTCAAAATTTCCTGTATTTTCGAAGAATGTCATGCTAATTCCTTAATCGTACCAAACATTGAGTAAATATTGAAATGACTTTTTAATATGACAATTTCTTCTTGTGTCCAGGGGACTGGATATGGAATATAGAAGTGTTGTATATAATGCAGCCAGAGACGGGAAACTGAACCGTCTCAAAATATTTCTTGACCACAAATCGAAGGATGTAGTTCGCCAATTAGTGCAGGCAAAGACTAATGGCGCTACTCCTTTAATAATGGCCGCCAGAAACGGCCACTTTGAAGTGGCTAGGTACCTTATTGAACAATGTGAGGCCGATTTCGAACAAGTTGGGTCTGTCACCTTTGACGGGGAAACAATCGAAGGCGCCCCACCATTATGGTGTGCTGCAGCGGCTGGATATCTGAACATTGTCGAGTTTTTAGTGACAAGGACCGCTTCTGTCAACAAAACCACTTTGACGAATTCAACCCCTCTAAGAGCTGCCTCGTTTGACGGTCATATTGATATCGTCAAGTTCCTGGTTGAGCATGGTGCAGACATTGAGATTGCTAACCGTCATGGTCACACCTGCTTGATGATTGCATGTTACAAGGGACATTATGAAATTGCGAAATACCTGCTGGAGAATGGAGCGGACGTTAACAGGAAAAGTGTTAAAGGTACAATATATAGTCAGACTTGAACATCCTCAGGGTTCTCGGCAACGCGTAATTAAGCGTATTTGGACGCCTACTTTTTTAATTAGACGCGTAAAATTACCGATCTACGCGTTTTCGGGACGGGCCGTTTTTCTATCGGCCGCGTTTGACCTTGAGTCATAAATTCGTCGCGTACACCGTATTCAATAAAGCATCACTCGTTTCGAGTAATTGACAGACGAGAGGTGGAGTTAATTGCCTCATCAACCAATCAGCGTTCACGAGTCACCATCAATCACTTTTGATTGACACGTTGCGATAATATTGAGTAAAGACAGATGTTATGTAAACACGTATGCTTTAATTGATCTATCGAGTCAATTATCGACTTTATTTGATTGCCGCGTCCGATGATTATTATAGTTTGATCATAACTGTCATATTTGTCGTACTTTGGGTAATCGTACATGTGTACGCACATTAAATTTAAAAACATTGAAAAGACTCAAAACCACGCACGTTGATTAAAATTCGTGTTCAGAACTAATGTATCCGCAAATATCGAGTTTTCAAAGAATATATACCTTGTAATTCATATTCCGTGCCATTAATTCCCAGATTAAAATATCACAACAATCCAACAAACTTGTGCCAAAATATAAGTCGTCAGTTTCATCAAACGCGTGTGCGGCGTCAATCTCTATGCTAAGGACTTTTGATGTTACCGACGCGCGGTTCACTTCAAAGCCTTGCCCGTATTTGATCGTGCGGCATGGGAATTTTGTCCGTAAATTGGGTTCGATACGCGTGTGTTAAATTTGAGATATTGTTACCGAACAGCAGACTTATTTTCTGAATTTCCAGAGAATGATTTGGTCACTCGTGAACATTAAAACCGCGTAATTGATCTAATTTTCGGACGCAATAAATGGCGCTGGTATTATTCGAGTTTTTAAATAATTTAATGACTTTCAAACATTAGCAATCAATATAATGCATTTAGGTGCATAAATTACTGCAAATGGTTGGGATAAGAACGACTTGTGTGACATGCGAGTTGCACTCATTCATACCCTCCTGGTGACCAATGCAACGAGGAACAACATGTAAAATGTTAAGAGTGATTATTGAAGAACGTAATCAAACTGAATTCGATTATTTTCAAATTAAAGGTACCAACTGTAGGTTTATTCATAGACATGTTAATCAAATTCCTCCACTTGTTATAAATTACTAAATGAATACTTCTTTTATTTCAGGAAACACTGCGCTTCATGATTGCGCAGAATCTGGAAGTCTTGAAATCATGAAATTGTTGCTTGAATATAAAGCAATTATGGCCAAAGATAGTTATGGAATGACACCACTGTTGGCCGCTGCTGTTGCAGGATATTCATCAATTGTGGAATTTCTTATTGATAGAGATGAGTGTTCTAGAGAACAAAAAATAGATGCACTTGAACTTCTAGGTGCTACATATGTTGATAAGAAACGTGATATGCTAGGTGCCATTTCATTCTGGAGACAAGCTATGGAGGAGAGATACTCTTCTGAACACTTGTTACTTTTAAAACCTGAAAGAACTGAACCAGTTAATGCTTACGGAAATTCTCAAGAAATCACCTCTGTTGAACAGTTGGATGATATAATTTCTGATCCTGATGATATGAGAATGCAGGCTTTGTTGGTCCGAGAACGAATTCTTGGGCCTGCTCATCCTGATACATCATACTATATAAGGTATCGTGGGGCTCTTTATGCAGATAACGGAAACTTTGACCGGTGTATACAATTATGGACATACGCGCTTGATATGCAACAGAAAGTTTTGGAACCCTTGAGTCCGATGACTCAAAGTAGCTTTTTATCATTTTCTGAGTTGTTTTCATTCATGACTACAGAATGGAGAAACAGGCCTGCACATCCAGTGGCCTTCAAAGACATTATGGATGTACTTGTCAAGTCCATTAATGAACTTGATAGAGGTAGAAAACATTTGCTTACATTAGAAGAGTCTGAACGGGACAGTACACATGTGAATCGTCTACTTGTGATAATCATGCATATTTTGTGCTTGATGTGTAGACTGAAGAGTAATCTAGGTAATGGCGAAGAAGAAATGTTTAAGAAGACAGTGTATAGATTAATAAAAATGAAGCCAACAAGTGGCAAAGGTCAATCACCTTTGCATTTATCCTGTTCCAAAGATACTACAAATGTTGGACGTTACCCTGTATGTTCATTTCCCTCAGTTCCAGTGATAACGTTGTTGCTTGAAGTTGGTTCCGATGTTAATGCAGTGGACTGTGACAAAAATACTCCCTTACATATAGCAGCCGGTAACAAACCTTGTAGACTGGAAGTATTCTCGTTACTCCTGAAACATGGAGCTCATATAGACGCTTGTAACAATGACAGAAAAACACCAATGCAGCTTATAAGAGGCACAACTGTTTATGAAATAGCCTGCCCCCTTGAATTCACCACATTACAATGCCTTGCTGCTAGAAAAATTGTTAAATGTGGTATTCCATTTATTGGTTCCATTCCAAAAAGATTGGAACAGTTTGTTGAAATGCATTGATTGTTTTTCATATATGGTGGGAACAAATTAACTTGGTCCTCAAATCTCAAACAAGTAATTAGCATAATTTTAAGGTTGATTATTTTTGTCTAAAATTTAATATTGACATTCGTTGGCATAGTATCATGATAATGTACGAGGTTAAATAGAAACACTAATCCAAATCTCCATTTGACTCAGGAGTAGGGGTTTTGACCCTTGAAATTTCCTAAGAGCCTCATTTTGACCCTCAGATTCAGAAGCTAGTGGAACCCCTGATTATATATTCCACACAAGAAGCTTGCAATATTCAGGCATTAAGGTCGAGGACCAGGTTAATATGTTGGCACTATACTATAGTAACTAAGAGAGTATATATATATATTAATATCTGTTTTGATATGTGTGATAGCTTTTATTCCTATTCTCATATTTTATTTGAAAAACTGTTACTAGACCAAAAGGAATTAAAATTTTGTATTATTTTTGTATATTAACAAATTGATTATGATATGAATTGACTCAAAACATGGCTGTAAAAGTGTTATACCATCTTCAATGAAGTAGAGATATATTGCCGTGCTAAAGAACAGTTTGACTAGAGGACCCTTTCTGTATGTAGGTCTGTCGGGACGACTTCAGGATTGGAGCAAAAAAAGTTGGTCCAAGGCCAAATGACTTTGGCTGCCATGGTGGGCATACATGTTTGTTTATAAACATCATTTGTTTGTAATTTGATCAATACAACTATATGTAAATAACTGCCAAACTGCAAAGATTTAAAACAACATTGATTTAAATTCTGTTTTATAAACATTGTATTTTATTACATTGACAAGTATTTTAATTAATACATTGTAATAATCACAGTATGTATCCTGATGCACAGCTTCTCAGTTCCGTCAGAGAATTGTTCTGTTTTCATATGGCTCTGACGGAATTGAAAACCGATGTAATGTTCAGACGGAACTCAGGATACATGACATTTGAGTTCTGTCCGAGCATTACATCAGTTTTCAGTTCTGTCAGAGCCTTATGAAACCGTACAATTCTCTGAGTCTGACGGAACTGAAAAGCGATGAATCGGGATTCATACCGTGATAATGAATATTCTAAAGTCTTTAATTGTTAAACTCTATATTTCTTCTTTGTTTTCGTTTGTGATTGTTTAGTATAACAGATACATATTATTTATTTTTGTATTTGGATAGAAAATGTAAATATCGTGTGTTGTATTAATAGACCTATTTTAATAGATACTGTGGAAAAATCATTATCAATCACTGACTGGCCTTTTGGATATACACAAGTCATGTAGCTTCAAAAAACTCAAGTTTAAAAAGAGCATTAAAGTTAAGGTCAGTGGTGTTGGCACTTGTGACAGAAAATGGTCAGTGAACTTCAGTGAAGTGAATCCCCTGATTCCAAAAATTATCCATTTTAAAATCTAATGTCTAAAATATTGAGGCTTATAGGTGTGACAATTCTTTTGTTTGATTGGCATGAAATTGACTGACATGATTTTACCTATTTATCTATTATTTGCATTTAGTTTTGTTTTATAACTACTTTATTGTGATAGCCATGCTGTGTTGATACAGAGAAATAAATGTTTATTTATTATGGAATGAATGTTTGATGGACAAGTATTCAAGTACATACATTTGGGTTGGGTACAAAAATCGCTATGTTTGTTTAATGATGTATTTGGGTTTTTCCCTCGATTACTTATTAATTAATCCCTAATTTTGCTATGTTCATAATCAATTTGTTTCCAAAAACCACATGCTTAAAACCTGAAATTTCTGGTTTGTTTATTTGAATTTTAAAGTTTTATCATAAATTAGTATAATACATGTATATGAAAGTTTTTGCAGTTGCTTCATATTTTAAAAGGTCGAATCAGCCTAAAGCTAGTATTTGATTATGCAAAACATACTTAGTTTGGTCCAATTTTTTTAAGTGATTTTCATTTTTTCACATGTCAGGTCTCTCTCAGTGTATAGACTTGCTCCAGAATTCAATGCAATCAGTTTATTCCATAATAATTCTGCAGTACAGATAACATTTAACAGTTATCAATGCTTTCATACAATATATATATTCATGTATGGTCTATTAAAATGGAAAACCCACATCTTGCGAATTCCGGCTTTACATAATTTATATTCACTCTTGGTACATGCTAGCCTAAGCAGATTTCACCTTGGTATGGGATTGCAAACCAAGGTCATTTTGATAAATTGTCAATATTTGCCTTTTATTCTTGGAGCCAGATGATCTACAATTCAAAGAAATTGAGGAACAACTCTGTAAATCAGAAAGTTGTTCCTCCTTAGCAATTTCTCATAGATGAAACCTCTGCTTTTGAACCCATTTGAATTAAAAGTTTAAGCAACTTGTGTTCTCATAGATTTTTTATACACATTTTTTTGCAATGTTTTGTTTGTGTTCGTTTATCTTACCTGAGCAAGACTGTTCAAGGCGAGTCATTGTGATACAAATGTCTGTCCCACAGTCATGTGTAAATGTATATCCTTTATAATATATTTATTTCGAATTAGAGACATGTATAACGGAATATGGTTAGCCAGGTATAGCTATTGTCCAATATGGTAACACAATAAGTGACCATATGTGGTATTCAATCAAAAGAATTTTCATGAAACTTTGTGAAAATGGTTGTCTTAATGATTAGAATTCGAGTCACATCAGCTTAGAGTCAGACATAATAATCTGTGTTAACATGATAGAGATCTTTAACCTATCTTTATAAAACTTACTCGGACTGGTTTTGTTAATGGCCGGTAAGTCAAGTTTGAAATTGGGTAACATGTGGTTAAAAAATATGTTTCTGTGTCAAATTACAGAAAAACCTTGTTAACCCACTAAAAGACAATATCTCAAACACTCTACTTGTATAACTTGTGTTTGGTGACAGCGGTGAGGGACCCTATGGCCATACTTGTTTTCTTGTATGGATTAATTGTGTTAACATAATCAACATATGTGATATTATAGTGTGTTATGTAATTTTACCATATGTTGAATTAATTCTTCTTTATCACTAATTATCAATGATAAATACTTAAGTCTGTTATTATGCTATTGATCCTTGAAGCTTATAACCAAATCATGAATTAAATTGGTACATTAATGTGATAATTTATCAAAGTCAATATTTGCATTTGCATATCAATAAAATTGGCTTTTACTTACTTTTACATGTATAAGGTAATCAAAATTTCACCTTAAGTTAAACTACATGAATAGCTTGTTTTTTACCAGGATTCGTTTACTTTGACACAATGGGTGCATGCAACATTAATCGGATGATCAATCTTTGTTGGTTTTTTTTTTGGCTTGTCTAAATAACAAACCTGATTGGATGACATGTAAGCTCGCAATATTCATGATTTCCGGTTCAATGTTGCCACATTATACATGGATATTTTATCAGTCAACAGTCATATAGCTTTGATTTGTTACCTTAGTTTATCTTATCCCAAATGATCAAATGAGCAATGTCTAAAAGCCATGAACATATTTTCATAAGCATTTTGGCAGTTTTCTTTCGTTAGTAGGAAATTTTCCCTCTGATTTAATGTTAATTATATTTTGGGAGTAAGTTAATTGAAGTCCAAACATACACATTTGTTTTCATCCTTTGACATACCGGTAATTATATGTCTGCTCAAATTTTTGGGAAAAAAAAGTTTATTACTGTATCAAAATAGAAAGTTTTTATTGTATTAAATAACATGGTCCTTTAACAAGTCTGTACATCTTTCCTTTGTGTAATTGTTACAAAACATTGTCCAAGTGTTATAGATATGTGGGATTTTATGAGTGATGGTTTTGTTAAATGTATACAAATACTTGTGATTTAATTGTTAAGAATTGCATGTAATAAAAAATGCATTTAAACAGTTTATATTGCTTGTCATTTATATGCATAATGTGTTAAAAATAATTGTGGGAAAATTTTCCTTTTATTTTCTTTGAAAGACGAAGAGGATCTATCAAGAGTTTGTCAATTGATACAAACTTGTATTAAATATGTTCTAGAAATTTTATTAAGTGAGCCTCTGAGGAGCTTAATAATACTTCCTGAACAAGTTTAATATAAGTTGGTACCAACTGATAAAGGATGTTAGATTCTTTATATCATGACACTACAAACACGAAAATACACAATTTTCTGTTGGAAAAACGTAGCCTGTTATATAAATGATGCCAACAATAATGTCATTTATACACTAGTATAAGAATATACATACTCGTTAATAAATTACTAACCCAGATACAAGGAAAGTCATGTGATAAATGACAATATTACTTAAATTTAAGGAAAGTGGTTGTTGTTGATTAGAATGAACAAACTAAGCTAAGTGGAGTTGTGTATACTATGCACATAATGTGACATTGGTTAGGAGGAGTTTGTTTGGTTGTTGCTTAAAGGTATGATGTGCTCCTTGAGATCATGAGGTCGCCGGAGTTGATCTCCATCTGGGCCATAAGCTGTGGGGCCAAGTATACCAGTCGATCTGAGAGTCGGGGATCAAGAAGATAAATCTATATATGCCTAAGTGACGCATGTATGGAAGAAGAATTTAAACACACCTTTATGATCGACTCTCAACTGTCTTATGATAATGAATGTCTGCAAGACTGTCTTGTGTATGTCATGCCAAATCACACATCCATCGCACAATATTGGTTTGATTCTAATTGCCTATTTTAACCTTATATTTGAAAACAAATCATACGTCCATCGTAAGATGACATGACGGACCTACGACAGTCAGCTGATGTATAAATTTTGAACATGTCCAAAACTCTACGACGAGGGTCCCTGACGAACACACAAAGCAGAATTTTCTTATACTGCCATGCGAAGGACGCCAAATTTGCATGGTAGACTTGTTGCACATCCGTAGTGTGACCATTGTGAAAGGGATGTAAGTAGCAAGGTATTAGACAAATAAACTACACTTATTGAAAAAGACTGCCATTCCAAAATCTAGATAATGTATTCATAGTTGAATAACCATAACTCTGAAATAGTCATTGATAGAAGTGATCAAGGTGCAAGGGACCACTATCAATATAATCTGAATAGAATACTCCAGCCGATGTTTGTAAGCATCACAATATCATGGCGCACTATACGTTGTCTATAAATAGAATCTGATCTCTGAGCCGAAACCTTTGGGTATATATATATTCACTACATAAAGTCTATAGCTAAAAGTGCAGTCACAGCTCAATACTCGTTTTCAATCTATAAACTACAGGTATTGTACAAAAGTCAACAAAAAACACTATTTATAAATGTCATTTTTATTGGTAATAAAAATACAAAATCGGACATGCATTTATAGACAGCAGCAACTAACAACATCTTCCTCTATAAGCCACTAGATGTACATAACAGTAGTAGAAGATGCCATAACAATGTACAATATGTAATAACATGTAGCAAAATATACACAAGGTCATGTCAAATAACATTTGCAGGCAAGATAATTTACCCAGGAATCGAACCCAGGTAACTGTATCATTGATTGAGAAAAAAAAAAAAAATTTGTAAAATTTATATAAATTTTTGTTTACTCTTAATAAATGATACAGTTACCTGTGGAATAGAATAGAACTTGTACAAAGATAGTCATGACAACAATGTCGGTAAACAGAACACATGTACACAGTACAGTAAAACCTTAAACATTAAATTATATCAATAACACCATGTTCATGGACTAGTTTCAAGAACTCCTCCACAATCTAACCCTTTACACTACCATTTATCTGCCTATATTATTCTAAGAGAAACTAGTAACACTACTCACATTCGATCAAGGTCAGCAAATTTGTATACAGTCAGATCTCGATATACTGACAAATTCATTATACTGACATCAAATTTGGGGACAAAAGTATTAAAATGCTCTTTATATCAATTCAGTATACTGACATATTCGTTACAACGACATTTTTCTTGGAAACAAACAGCGTCTTTGTATCGAGATCTGACTGTAGTAGATATTTTGCAAATTTAATACAATAGACTTACTTCCATGTTATTCTTGCCAATTTGGTCCCTGCCAGTAGGCTTGATTAAGGCTAGCAACTTTTCATAGTGGCAATTTTGCAAATTTATTACGATGGACATATTTCTGTGTTATTCTTGCCAATTTGGTCCCTGCCTATAGGCGTATTGATTACATGGAAAACGACGACAATATATCAATGCTCTAAAAACAGTTGATTGACACCCAACAACAGCAGATATCATATGATTGAAAATTATATGAAACATCAGATACAGTAATTTATGTGTTAAAACTACATTTTGGTGTGGTAAACAGATAAATCATTTGTCACACTATCTCATTGAGGGAGGGTAGGTTTTTACAAAAATGATAGAAGATGTGCAGGGTGACCACTAATATATGTCCGGATAACAAAATGTAATATGGTCAAAATAGTTAACGATATTAAGCTTATCAATGCATATTCATTACAAGCACATGTGCAAATTTTGTTTTACATAACATTATTTAGTTCCAAGATCGATTACTTAAATTGTCTGAAGTAGGTGTTTGAAAACAAGCTGTAAGCGACATCGAAAATATTCCTAATCGCGTCGTTGCATCATGCAAAATCAACTCTGCATTTCTCGACGAATTGAGGATTTAAATCATTATGTCACTCTTCTGTACTTGTTAGCACATGTATTAATCCTGCCCTTAACATATCTCCACAAAAACTATCCAGTGGGCTCAAGTATAGCGACTGAGGGGGGCTATGGGTGGATGATTTTCAGTGAAATAATTAAGCTGATTTTCCTCGATATGTAATTTATTTGGTGCACTTGATCAATTGTCTCATCGGTACGGACAGTCTGGGTAAACTGTAGTTATTATGCCAAAGGTCTAAATACTTCTACATGATTCACAATTGCAACAGAAGTCTTCTGATTTGCTTGGTAGAAGCATCTGAATACGTTTTGATAAACTTCTCTAATCAATAAGGAAATTTCCAAACTAAATAGTACAGCTTGATAATTTTTGATGCGTCAGCCATTTTCAAATTCTATGAAATGTATGACACTAATGACACCATGAATGTAACCATGACAGCATATGGAGGCTTTCACTACGGTAATTAACAACAAATTTTCAATTATTTATCTTTTGAATAAGAACCAAAGCAGCTCTCTAGGACAAATATGGACAAAGTTATTCTATACGTCTGTTGCATAAGCTACAATATCTTTTGTAACAACTCCCAAAATCCATTTTCATTATACATGTATTACTTACATACAAAACTATAGAACATATCATTTAGTAGGATGGACAGAAAGCACTCTTTATTATACAAAAATAACAATTTCTTATGGTTTGCCAAATATAGACCAATAAATTTATTCTTAAAGTTTATGCACCTATTATAAACTGAACATTATGAGTTGTGTCACAAGGACCACTTTAAGGACGTTACAAAAGTGTAATATATGGTTGTAATAAATATTTACAACAGTAATGTAAATGTAACTATAATTAAACTATCGTTTTATTTTAAAAAACCTGGCAGACAATACATGTATATACAAACAATACAAGAGAGATAAATATTTCTAACCATCCTGTTTAACAAGTCAAAATCCCATCTGAGAGCCCACAAACTGTCAAAGAAGGTTTTCAATGCTTTAAGTATACAATTTATAGTTTGGTTATGAAGAAATCTTACAATTAATCCTGAGACATCTGAGTGAGATTGGACAACTGATGTGGCAAATTATTAACATACACTGTGTACGATATGCAACAAAGAGTAACACAAATGTTTCTTCAGCCGAGGTGAGCTAACCAATTTAAATTGTTCAGAATATGTGAGCAAAGACATTGCATATCACATAACCTGCAGCCTAGCTGTGCCGTAAAGCTGTGCTGGAAATATTGTTAGCATTTACTATTTAAATTAGCATGATGTGACATTAGCCAATCCTTGCCTTGATCTGCCCATGACATCAGGATAATACCAACATTGTCAAGACACTACGCTAATATTACCGCTAAAGTTAGGTTAAAACCAAGCACACATCATTATTTTGAACGATAATGAGCATTCTATAAGGTCTTGTGATAAATAGAATCTTACAGTTGTGTCCATTACATTCGAGTTTTATTTAACTTGTTGGCAAAAACATGACACTCAGCAAAGCCTTACAAGTGTCATATTATTTTGTCAACTAGTTTAATAAAACTCGTTTGTAATGAGCACTCATACAAGAGCCTCTATTACTAACACACTATACTAGGCTAGGGCTATGCTGGGAATCAATCACAAACTACTAATAACATTATTAACATTTGATTTACAATTATGCTATATAACCAGATCTATTTAATATACAAGAAACATGGAAATTCCATAAACCAGATTTTCAAACAAGACCAATAAGTTAAGGTGAAACATGGTTATACAGCAAAAAGGAACATAAAGTGGTTAAAGTGGTTCCTGGCAGTTTCTTGTGAGATAAGGGGAAAATTGTTCCCAATAACATGTTGTTCAAAATGCAAAAATCATCAAAGTTCACCATGATTGTATAGGAGTTATCTTCCCCTGAATATGCAAATTTGGAGAAAAACCCTTAGTTTCAAGGGCAGATAACTCCTAAACCATGTTCAGTCATATGTGATTGTATTTTTCTGTTTCTAGTTTAATACTGCGTTCATGTACAAAGTTTGAACACATTCAAATATTGCAGGGGTTCCACTAGCTTCTGAATTTGAAGGGTCATTTTGATACTTTTGACCATATTTTACCATTTTATAGGTAATCATTTTAAGAGAAAATGACCCTTCAAACTACATTCTTGAGGGTCAAAAGGTGTTTTTTTGGAAATTTAAAGGGTCAAAACCCGTACTCCGGAAATTGTATGTATCCTCTCTCAAACAAGAAACTGTGGCAAACACCTTTAACATTCTGATAAACATTCCAAGATAAGTTCCAGTAATATTACTATACCAATATTATAATTAGTTAAAATACTTGGAGGGATGCATGCAACAACAGTAACAAACTACCTTACTGCCTGCTGAATTCACCGATCTAGAAACCTTCTCTTCCCTTGGAAAATCAGGTTAAGAATATCATTAACTACAGCATTATGTATACATACAACAGTGAAATCAAGATAAAACAAGTGACCCGTAAAATTAAAATGTTTGAGTATGCATTATTGTAACTTGCATTACCATGGTAACATAAATATGTGAGTAAATAGCATGTGATATGCCCATAAATAGTATGTGATATGCGCATAAATAGCATATGATGTGCGCATAAATACTAAATAGCATGTGATATGCACATAAATACCATGTCATGTGCGCATAAATAGCATGCGATATGTTAAAATGTGGAATGAATCCGAACATAAATACATTGTAGATGTATTATTTTAATGAAGAGGGTGAATTCAGTTTCTGTACATGGTATAAAAAATCTGAATTCTGAATCATGTTATTACAAAAATAAATAAAACGTCAAACACCTTCACAAGTGACTAAAAGTGGAAATTAAATATGATAGTTTTTAAAAATATTCTATATGTGAGAACAATTTAACAAAGCCATTTCAGAAAGAAATTATTAAAAATCTTTATTGTAAAATTGTCAATAAAGTTAATAAACCATATTTTATTAGCATGAAAAACATGACATGCCTTAATCAATGTTGATACCATTAAAATAGTCAATGCATTTGGACTTCTAGGAAGTGATAGTTAAACATTTTATTAACAAATATAAAAACATCATACATGTATTCTAATAGGAACTAATTAACTGGTCCTCAAACCTTCTAAATAAATATTGTGATTATGTTTGAGGTGTACTTTAAACACTAATCTTAATCTCAGACTAGGTATGATTTTTTCACGGAAATTAATTTAAGTGGGGAGTGGTAGGGTGCGCGCTTTGGGATCAAGGTCCTGGGTTCGATCCCTGTCTGCGCCACTGCTTGATTTCTTTGAGCTAGAATAACCCACAATGCTCCACCTAGGTGTGAATTGGTACCTGGGAGGTGTCTGTACCTGTCCTGATATTCCTGGGCAAGCGCTGTATCTTGATATTGGCTGCACACAAACAAGGAGAGAAATAGTCGAACACAGGTCTCCTTAGGTTGCCCAATAACCAGGGGAAGTAAAATGTCAAAAGGGTGACTGAACGAGGGTCGCATAAAGGTTGAGAAATAGATTGATTTGTTTGCACTATACATTTGTGTAAAGCAATCATGTACTTTGAAAGAATGTACGAGTAGTTAAGTCACCAGTCACTAGCAGTGGCGATATTAATGATCTGTCTATAGAGATGAGTGCTCGACTGACTGACAAAATGAAGAAATGAATAATATAACAACTATACCTCACAAATAAATATATAAGTGTGGATGTACAATTATCAGTATACTTAAGGGAACCTCGGTCAGTGAACAATCAGATCAAACAACAATACACTTATCTCCTCTTGATAGTGAAAGTTCCCATAAAGATTCATTGAATTCTCAGACATATATCAACGATGGTTGGAAGTGCTATGGCACGGAAGAATAGACATGTACTATGCTTCACATTTGGAGAGGATAGAAATATACATTAACTTGGTTATAGCATATTAGGCAGATGTGTGACCTGTACTTTGTGTGACTTGTTCTTTGTGTAACCTAGACCATACAGACCTGGATGTTGTATGAGGCATAAAAACATTAGTACCAAGTAATAGCTGAGACACGCAAATAGACAGGCATTGCCGTCAGATATAGATCTACCTCAATAAAGAGTACTGCATGGATTCCAATTCTTTCAGGTATTTTGAGTAAGGACCACTCAAGGAACATTCCAGTGAAGTTTGGTTAAAATTAACCTAGTGGATTAAGAGATGTTGTTTGAATGAATTGTTCATGCACTGATGCTTAAACGGACTGATGACAGATGAAGACCGATCACAAAACCTCACTGTGTCACTATGTGACAGGTGAGCTAAAAACAGCAAACTTGAACACAAAATATAATTGTCAGCAATACATGAACACAAATGCACTAAAACTGCATAAATATTAAAATACACAATTGATAAAAAATCAATTACACAAAAGTATCAATTTAAAAATTAAATTAATACACAATTTGTGAACATATAATAAAACGACATGTGTCATGAAATAGAGTTAAATGAATTTATTATGTGCAACTAAAAGGAACCAAAGGAGTCTTCAGAAGTACCACAGCTACCTGTCTAAGGTGGCATACATGTACAGTATTATAAATTCCCAACTGGTCATTTTATCTGTTGACCCCCCTGAAAGAATAAATGGCACAACTATTGCATACACATCCATATCAAGAACTGATAATATCAAAACAGACAACAATAACATACAAACCGTACAAACTGTATCAATTGTTGCAGAGTGTAAAAATCATTCACAAATGTACCGGTACTTAAAAATGTAAAAATCATGAAATAACAAGACTGCGTTCAATAAACGCTTATGCCCCCTGTGGAAGCCTTGTCCATAAATAAGTCTAAGTCCAAAATTAGGTCAAGGTGAAGGTCAAAATGGGGTTAGGTGATACAGGTGTGTGGAGAGTGTTCATACACAACATCCATGCAAGTATGAAAGCTTTGTAGCAAGCCATATTAATGCTAGGAGAAACGGTCAATTTGGGTTAACCAGGACGGACGGACGAACGGACGAACAGACGGACAGGTGAATCACTATATGCCTCCCCATCTATCGATAGGGGGGCATAAAAATTGCTTGTGCTTAAAACAATGTCATGATTAACTTCGGAATAGTCACCTTATCTTTTATCAAATTTAACGTGAAGTTGGTAAAGATAACAGATCTACCATTAGACCTCAAACTCCTTAGATACATGGTGTAATATTCATGTACATTGTAACAGGGGTGTCAACAGAGACAAATTAAAAATCCTGAAAATCATATGCGGCCGAACATTTTTGTCAAACAAGATACCTTCAACAACATGGTGTCCATATTTAACTCAGTTTATATTGAATAAAATCCTTCAGAGCAAATTAAATTGACCATAACTTTGCCATTTCTTGAGCTATTGTCATCAAATAACTTATATTTTGGTCAGAAATCTTAGCTCTTTCAGGATAGTTAAATCAGGAATTCCAGATAAACCAGGAATATTGACACCCTGATGTAAGAGTAATTGATTTTCATTTCAGTTCTTGTTGTTGGGTTTGCTGTAATACTTTGTTCCTGTCATGATATTATCTTCCTTTGTTTAATACTTCTTGATTCTCCTCTCACCAATTATTTTATTCAGAAAATTATGTTCAGGATAAAATGAATATGTAAATATTTGATCAATTATGAGCATTGAGATAAAACTGAAGTATATAAAACAACACACAGACTGTGAGGTGTCTACAATTCAACAAGACATATAACAATTATTGTTGTCTATAATAAACAAGTAAACATACCAGTACAAAAAATACCAACAAAAACACAAGCGTGAAAAATCTAAAATGTTTCGTATAAAGATCAACTATAAATGCAATTCATAAAAATATAAACTATTTACAAATTTATCTCTAATAAAAAACGTGTGTACATTTTGTACCACTAAAAGTATTAATACACATAATAAACATGTGTATTAGCTGCATCGGTGGGTATGTTCGCATTTCACAATGTTTATAAACATATGTAACTGATGTTTCCAGCAGAAATGTTTTCAAATTACTAGAATAAGTTTGTATGTAAAAATAAAAAATAAATATGTCAAAATATATTTGTCTTCGTTAACAAGGAGATAAACCTTAGCTGATGGTTTTCGCAACCTTCATGCAAACGTTAACATGAAGTTTTTTAATTACAATAACTATTAACAGATTGTATAGCCTGGCAGATTTGACCCGAAACATTAGAATATTCAGTGACCTTCCTTTAATCACTGGTTAGTATGTTCAATAAAATAGATATTCCAATTCATAACAGCCGATGGTTGTAAAATAAAATATTGTTTGTTTCCCCTTCCACTACTTACCCCAAATAAACGGCCCTATCCAATAAATTTTATTGCCCAAATTGAAATATTTTTTTATGAAATATTGGGGATGAAAATATTATTTTTTGTATACAGGCTTGTTTCATACTAGTAAATTTAGTAACTATTTTAAATGTAAAACTGTTGGGTTTTCACCTTAAGAGTTATCATTAAATTTCATTATTTGCACGTCTTGACCAATTACTATCATTCTGAAACTATTCCCAATAAAAATTTAACCTACCTACCTACCCATTCTAAATCTGCTTGGGTCGGGAAGGGGGAAACAAAAAATATTTTAAGTTCGGCCTTAACAAAGTTCTTGCTGAATTTTAATAGTGTCAGGCCAATTCTGCCAAGCCATAATAACAAGTTTGATTAGCAAAATGTCAACAACACATTCATAATATACCAGTACTACTTAGTACTAAGACTATAGACACATTGCATTGTAACATATAACACAAATTTCCTACAAAGTCTGTTCAACAATCTACGAACAATACAGGTTGGTGTCTTCGACTATGAGCAGTACCCATCTACGACCATTACGGCTTGCTGTCCTCGATTATGAGCAGTACCCATCTACGACCATTACGGCTTGCTGTCTTCGATTATGAGCAGTACCCATCTACGTCCAATACGGCTTGGTGTTTTCAACTATGAGCAGTATCCATCTACGACCATTACGGCTTGGTGTCTTCGACTATGAGCAGTACAAATCTACGAACAATACAGCTTTGTGTCTTCAACTATGAGCAATAGGCTGGTTGACAACAAGGATTTCTAAGAATTAACTTTCATTGACCGGTACATTTTGATCTAAGATAAATACAGCAATGTCTTCTAACTGGACAGCAAAGTCATACAGCCATTGGGTGCCAATATAATGTGTACCAGTTAGCGTGTTGACCCAGTCCCCTTCAGGTATGTAAATTTTACGACTTCTGTCCCCATGGCAAAGAACAGGGGCCACCATGATTGTGTCTCCAATCAGGAACTGATCCGATATTGGCCATGTATTAGAATCTGTAGGGTCTATCCACCATAATGGACGAACTAGTGGTGACCCCTCGGACACTTCTAATACAATATTATCAAAAGCTGGAATAACAACACTTTGTCTATAATTGCTCATATTTTTTGCTAGATTGGAAATTCTTTCACCGAAATTGACAACAGCATTGGTTACTTTAAGTCCGGGTAAAAACATGGCCACCTGAAGCCATCTCATGAACAACTCCTCGTCAATCTTATCCTCCGAAGGGGCCAATGATACTGTAAACGGGTACCCATGGAGCCCTGCTGTTAGAATACCCGGTAACATGAAGTCCAAACATTTCTTGCCACTTTTATTTGCCACCACTGTGGGAATTTCAACAAATACTGTAAAATTTTGCATATGATAAGCTGTTTCCATGATAACTGATTTATTAACACTTAGCAACAATGTGGCAAAGTCTGAATTCATTGCATTTATGTCTGTTGAGTTCTTGTACAATAAATGGTGTACAACATTGTTTGAAAGTTTGGTTTTGCAGTCGAACGCCTGTGGAAATTCGGTTTCTTCTATAGTACCAATCTGTTGTAAGGATTCTATCTCCGATATGATGAATTCTCTGGTTGCCGGGTTGCTGGCGTCCCACAGTGCACAGCTCTGGTCCTTGTACAGTACAGTCTTAAAAGCATGTGTATGCTTATCTTTAACAAACAACTGATCGCCCGCTCCTTTGTAGAAATTTTTGGACAGATATGAACAGGCTAATGAAAGCGGCAGCATTAGCTTCATGTTAGAGTATTTCCCTTTTAGATAGAGTGAGAGCTGGTTCAGTGTTAGTGGAGTGAACTTGAAGTTACCTGGCTGTTCCTGCCACTCTGTGTCGTATTCTATCATGTTCATAGGGAGACCTACGGTGTTCAACTTATGTAAAAACTCACCAAAGTTATCTGGATTACTTTTGTAGTTGTTCCCAAACTTCCAAATTATCTTCGAAAAATCATGATCTACATAGTTTATGGGCGTTGTTTTCGGAAAGAATGCATTTCTGGCTGCGAGGAATGTTGATTTAATATTTGGACCTTGACAAACTGTATAATTATATGAGTGGACTGAATTTAATGGAATATTGTCAAAGTCTAAACCGAAGCATAATTGCTTCTTTTTCTTTGTATTAAAGCTAAATTTTACAGGTAAATTTTGATGAAGAACGATAGCGACACCAGACGTGCTCATCCAGAAGTTTTCGAGCACAGGACCGAGTACGTTCTTCTCATACGGCTGATAAATCATGTGATCTATTGTTATATCATTCGTATCCAGTGGCCAAAAGTCTCCTTTGAAATTTGCAAGACCATACCACAAACCGTAAGCCACCTCATAACAATCGGTGGAGAAATGCACGTCATTATTTAACTTTTCCCACAGCACATTGCAACAGTGAACGTCAGTATCAGGTATAGTATACAGTTCAAATTGGAAAACCGATTGGTCAGCAAATTTGAAGCAACGCATATCGTCTGTTTGGTCAGGATCACATTTCCGTACCCTTCCGATGTCAAAATCGCCAGACTTGAGCTCGCCGATGAGGATGACATTGTCAAGTTCATTGTAAACATTTAATACCCGCTTTTTTGAAATGAAATCAAAGTAATGATTCCCAATATGTTTCCTGGATCGACCTTCATGGAATGTCCATATGATGACAATACCAACGACTATAACTATAAACAGCACTGTAACTACTACCTTCAGTATCTTCCTCTTACAAGAACCAGCTGAACTCTCATCTTCCTGAAAAATATACAATACAATTAATATACATGAAAATATACACTACAATTAATATGCATGTATAAACATCATGAAACATGTCACAATTTGACCTTCATGAGAATGGCTAAAGGGTCAATTCTTCTGTGAACTGTAGGTACAGGCAACTCTGGTTAACTCAAATTTCTTGTGACTGTGAAAATTACCTTGACATAACGAAAATTGGTAATAAGTTTGACGGTCATTTTGCTCTGGTCGAAGTCATGGTACCGGTTGAAAGTTTTACTTAAAACGAATTTTATTGTGTCCAGGGTTACCCCGTTTTTAATTGCTATTGGCGTTTGGTCGCATCTCGAAGACATGACGTGTTTGTGCAATTTGTGCAATCAACAATGGAACGTGTGAAAATTACAGGTAAATCAAAGATTTCATATTGGGGAGGTCAGAGGTGTGAAAACATTCAACACCAGTTGGATACCATCAGACTTCAACTCAAATTTGTGTTAAAGAATAGACTTAAGGTGCGAATTGAGACCTAAACAAGACTGCGTTCAGTAAACGCTTATGCCCCCTGTGGAAGCCTTGTCCATAAATAAGTCTAAGTCCAAAATTAGGTCAAGGTGAAGGTCAAAATGGGGTTAGGTGGTACTGGTGTGTATTTGTGCAATCAACAATGGAACGTGTGAAAATTACAGGTAAATCAAAGATTTCATATTGGGGAGGTCAGAGGTGTGAAAACATTCAACACCAGTTGGATACCATCAGACTTCAACTCAAATTTGTGTTAAAGAATAGACTTAAGGTGCGAATTGAGACCTAAAAAATAAATGGAGATAACGGAAAACTTTGAGATGAAACTTCGAGATAGGTGACAAGATTTCAGATAGACAAAGAAGGGAAAAAATTGGGACTTAAAGAACTTAAACATAACGGAAATTCTATATTTATTATATTAGCGAGTTCGAGATAACGAAGGTTGACTTTATTTTGTCTACAAAAAGGAGAAAATTCAGTACACAACAAAAATAGCAAATGACCCTTGAGAACCCAGCTTTATTACAGTTATGCACTGTAACTTACAAACAGTTCTTTTGCCTTTATTTTGCAAAACATTATCACTGAAAATGATGAATGCCCTCAGACACTGCCCTGACTCATGAGTCATCAAACTGCTAGGATCCAGGACACCAAGGACAAATACATCTTATTCATTGACCATATAATTACATGTATGCACCTGAGATTGTATTCAGATAACACCCTGCTTTAAGTCTTAAAACCTTTAAGACAAATACTAGAATAATGATGGTATAAAATATTAATCTTGGTATCTATAATAGATACATTATATACAGCCTGCAGTAATGTATCATACAGATCACTGCATACAACACATGGTCAGTTTGTGTTGATAGCATCTGTCAGCATACCTGTCTAGATATCACAAACTGTATTAAACAACAACATGCACGGATCCAAAAATATTTCTTATGGGTGGGGTGGGGGGGGGGTTAGAGTAATGTCCTGATCAGACTCTAAACCCTGACAAACTGGAGTAATTATATGAAATTCAAAGGGGGGCTGGTCCTCTGGGTCCGCGCATGAACAAGTATTAGATAACATATTAGAATAATAAACATGTATGTATTAATTTAAGGGAGTATTATATTTTTGTATGTATGCTTTTAGTTTATAATACTAAATACTAACACAAATAACCTGCCTATAATTATATATGTGATTAATTTCCCTTTCCTGTTTCTGATTGACAGTTGAAGTAAAAGTAGTAAGTCTGTCCAAATATTGATTTGGCCAATGAACTCCTATTTAAAGGGAAGCAAAATTTAGAACAAAATGGTACACTATTAATAATTTTAAGACTACTTGTACGCTTGTATTTGGCTATTAAGACCACCTTTTGGTTTCATTAGTCAAACACTTGTTTATATGTGAAACATGGGGGGCACCTACTGGCACAGAGTGTAAGTCCTTGTTAGCTTGTTCAAGAAGAGATTTGGTCCCCGGTGAGGATGTGATGCTGGTTCCTTCTAGAGAAGTGGGTCCCTTTAAATTTCCATACTGTGTCCCTTTATGGCCCTCTGTGCTCGTCAATAATTTGTCATTTTCTTGCTCCCTTTAAGTAGAAAAATACTAATTTACAACATCATGAATTCAAATTCCATTAATTTATATTATAAGACTTTTTATGTTATGTTTAAAAATATGTATCCAACTCTGATGTTAATTTCTCATATTGTATAGACTTCTATAGATTCCGGTTACACATTCAAAATGCCAACACGCAGTGACACTATCCTCTATGAAAGTAGTAGAAATGGTGCTGTAAGTTTGTATCAATTGACAACAAGTGCTCAATTCTTTTTTATCATATGACACTAACAACATGAAAATACACATCTTTCTGTTAAACAAGAGGGCCTTGATAGCCCTAGATGGCTCACCTGAGTACTAAGTCTAGCTATTGTAAACATGTTCAAACCCTGCCCCTGGCAGCCATTATTTTTTAAAACATTGACAGAGAAATTAGGAATTTTGTAGAGGGTCACTCAAGGAACATTCCTGTGGAATTATATTGAAATCAGGTCAGCAGTTTTCTATATACATGTAGCTATATAGTGGGAACTAGCATTGATCCTGGTGGCCATGTTTTTTAAGCTATCAACGATAAACTTAGGAATTTGATAGAGGGCCACCCAATGAACATTTTTATTAAATGATATTGAAATCGGGCAAGCAGTCTCTGAGAAGATTTTCAAAGTTCTTATTGAGAAAACTAGCCCGGCCCCTGGGGGGCAATGTTTTTTTTATCGAATCATGATAAAAATTACTAGGAACCATCCTAGCATCATTCTAGTAAAGTTTTATCAAAATTGGCTGAGTAATTTATTAGACGAAGACGTTTGAAAGAATTGTTGACGACAGATGACGGACACAGACCGATCACAATAGCTCAAACTGAGCATCAGGTGAGCTAAAAACGCCAAAAAACAACTTCATTTATGCATATAATGATGTCATTTTGGAGATGAAATGTTATACTACATTGTTATATGACCGACGATTTCGCCTATATTGAAAAAGAACTAACATAGCGTTGTATAACGTCTGCAATGGAAGTGACATCACATAATTTTTATGACGTCATGCAGGTAAACAAGTAACGTAAACAACATTCTCCCGAAAAAGTAACACTGGCTCAATATAAAACTGCGCGATCTTATTCATGTTAGAGTTGAAATAAACTTTTCAAAAGCCGTAGTATACCTTTGTTATACAATGGTTTGTCGTTCTGACGCTTCGTATAGCCTTCGTGGTTAATTCAAATGTGTCAGAACTCAAAACCATTGTAGAACAGCCGGTATACTATGGTTTTTCAAAATTTATTTATTAAATATACATACTCATTATACACACAGTAGTGATTTTTTTCCTTCTTTATTAGGGTCCGGAAAACGGACCCTTTCCCAATTGCAAATAGGCTATAATTTTCCCAAATTTGAATGGAGAAATTCCCAATAAACAATTTAAAAAAATAATTTTCAAAATCGGACATAAAATGATAAAGTTATGAACATTTTTGACAAGAAGTCAAGCATAAAAGCTCAAAGAAACCAGTAAACATTCACATGTCATTCACATGTAATCTCTTTTTCTGTTTTATTTGGCCTTTCTGCTTCATGGAAATTCCCATTTTCAAGTTGTCACAATCTGAACGAACCGGGAGACTTTCCCAAAGAGGCAAAAAAAATCACTGACACAGAAAGTCATGTGATAAAAAATGTTACCAAATGACACTTACATGTGTACACCCAAGTTATTTTCATATGATACTTACATCCAAGTTCATTGTAAATAAACCGTTATACATGTATATAAATGATTAAACAATAAAACTGAAAAAAATCCATATTGTGCAGAAAGATGTGCACAAACATCTCAGACTGTGGCATTTGATTTAAGGGTATAACCGTCTATGAGGTAAGAGTTAGGTTAAAGCAGGGTTATATATAGGTGCAAGAGTAATTCTATAAAATTCCCAGGTTTTGATTGATGTAATGGTTTTGATTATACAAAGTTAAATCTTACAAGATTTACCTCCCTTGTATTGAAAGGTCAGCCATCTTTGAAAGCACATTTGATAATCATTTATAGAAGATTGCCATAGTTTTGGATAATTCAGACTTGTTTCTAGATATAGATCTAGCAAAGCTGTTTATGTATGACAACCACATTTTCTTACACCAGCCGTGCGTTCAGTGAAAGCTACCAAATTTTACCTAAAATGATTATGGTATTTGTTGCTTTAATCCTTAATTGAACACTGTTTTCTGTTCTCATTTGTAACATATATGATGCACAGGTTTTACTATTCACACTTCATTGTTTGCAATTACCTCTGTGTGCCATTTTAGTATGATACATCAAGTTAGGAGCACCACATCAGTCTATGGTTAGCCACAATTCGCTCACGTGACAACCTGTTATTTTAACATAAGGTTCAACGAATCACAGGTAAGAAACGTGACGAGACATTTCACCAAATAATGCTTCCTTGAACGCACACCTGGTGTGCTAATGGCCAAATTCATGATAAGGTTACCTTTACAATCAAAGCACTGAGAGTGTTGATGGGGAGGCTTTCCGAGGAGGGGATAGACAGAATGCAATTGTTACTACACTTTTAAGGGGAGTCTGAGGTGATGGTAATATAGGAGCCTCACCGGTATCAGACCAAACACAATTTTGGAATGTATATTTACTTTAAACGTGATTGTTTATGGGGTTTTTAACTGGAAGTTGAGTTATAGGAAATGAACAAAGATACATAAAAAGAGCTGTCCACAAACAGCGAACTCCACTATTCTCTGTACCATGCTTGGATAGTATAAATAGGAGCTAAAATTTATAAAATTGGGGTATTTTTTATCTACCTCATTATTAAACAAATTAATCATGTTTAACATTTTCATTAAAATAAATCAAATTTAGAGTAAATATATATATTTTTATATACAAGCGATATATACATATATGCACACAGCATGTGATGAAGTTACATGATTGTACATACGTATTTATAACAGTCACTATAGGTAGCTCTCTGAAAAATAAAAATGGTTATGGTAAAAAAGCTAAAACATTATTGAATTCAATACAGGACAGTTCAATTGAAAACAATAATTACTCAATTTATGCTGTAAATAACATGAAACTATAAATTAATCAGAAAAAACTGAGAGATAAAAAAAATCATAAATGGATAAAAGAAATGTTTTTAAAGTTAATACTAAACTTTTATCAAGTATTTCGCAAGACCAGTAGTGCCCTGACATATATATGATGTGTTCACTGTGTTGTCATATGTTTAGGTTATTTGAGTAAAATTTGAGTGAGGTTGTAAATGACGTTTATATACATAATCAAAGACCTAAATATACACAGACTGGACCCAATTGAAAATGGAGATAAATGCAGAATAGCATGAAGCAAATTCTAATATTTTGCATAACTGTTTTTGTTTGTGATCCTTTTTTATGACCAATATCTCATTTTGAAGAGCTAAGTTTATTCTACTGCATGATGTAACATATTTTTTTCTTTCTCTTAAAGAATTCAGAAAATTATTGTTCGAATGAGACAAATTGGGTATTTTCTGATACAATTGGAATTTCCATTTAAATGAGAGTAGGTCTGGCTCTTTGCAAACACCTGTTTTATTCCTTGACTAATTTCAATAAATGAGGAATCATTTTAAAGCTGAATAATAAATATATTGCATAAACTTATTAGTTTTTGCATACATGTATATTAAAACAGGAGATATAAGGTATTAAGAAAAATTGAGATTTCGAGATTTCAGAAGACAGCACATTGGTACATTTTTCAAATCTGTGTATATTTAGATCTATGACATAATCAATGCAACGCATGCCTGCAGCTAGCTCTGCACTGTGGTACAGATGTTGCCAAAGGAACTCAACAATATTTAACCTAGTATCACCATATGGACCATATTGAAAATTGGTCTAGAACCAAATATGTCATCCACTATAAATAAAGTCGTTATTATTATTATTATTATTATTATCAGGGTTCCTACTGAGGAATAATGCCCAATCCTGAAAATGAGATGCAAGTCGGTTTAGGGTGCCATAATCACACATTCCTATATAGCAAAAACTGTTTCAAACATTGATCTTATCATCTATTGTTTAAATTCAGCTTTATATATGGAAGTTCAAATAACCATAACTTCGTCAAAAACAGGCTCCGCGAAGTTTTTGAGCTTGTCAGTCAGAATTAATCAAATTAGTGAATGTTCCTCTTTGTCTAATAGAAAAATTGAGGATTATCTGTCAGTCCGAATGAGAATTTGTCAGTCAGGACTGGAGGACTGACAGTTTTCGCGGAGCCGGCAAAAACTCAATTATTTGATTTTTTCATCTAATACTTCTATTTTCTACAGAAAATGTTCATTTGTTCTAGTGCAGCAAAATTTAATTTCTGGATTATGCCGGAATTGTATGACCCCTGCAGTGTGCAAACACTAGAATATGATTAAGTGGCTATACATGTAGATTTATAATTCACGGTATAGTGATTGAGGCAAATGACTCAAGACAGGCACCTGCATGACTAGCTCAGTAAGTTGTGCTAAGGCAAATCCATTTTCAAGGCGCAAACAGCACTTTGGTATCCAGCACTTAACACCAGAAACATCTTTTCCCAGGCGCCTTAAATCCTAATGTGTAACTTTTTAGGCATTTGGGCGGCTGAACAGTTGAAACTTGGTCATTCAGCTGGGGCAATCGGCTTTTTGATTGCTGAAACTAGGTCATTCAGCATTTTAACTGCTTGGCCTTGGGGAGTTTGCGCTCTTTTGCGGTTATGTGTTGGGTATTGTGCGGCTTTCCATGCTTGGCTGGTTGAGAGCTGCCTTCCCCGTCCGGCTTTCTATTATCTTTTACTAATGAGTAATGTGTAGGAAACAAAATTTGTCAACAATGCTGGATTTAGGCAAAGATGGGTAATTGGCCGGGTACGTTTTAAGCCCTATACATTAGTAATTGACATATAATGGATAACCTACACTACAGCAGCGATAATAGCACTGCAATGTTAAGAATGACACCACCATTAACATAAAGCTAATCGAGAAGTACAATGTTTACACTTCTTTGAATTTGAGTTCTGTTCATTATTTACATAATTTATTCAGAAAGAAGAACAAATCATCACTAGCTGCATCCGCAACTATAGATCTATCAAATCAAATATGTGCTAAATATTAAGCATAATTGTACGAATAAAATAGGACGCATACCCTTTTGCACAGGGGTTATTTGGGACCCTGTTAGCCATTGTTTTGGTGAAGATACAGCTACATCGTTTTTACTTTGTTTCGGACCATTGATAATATCAGAAGTACTCCAAATTTAGTTTAAGTTATAAGCCAGTCCTATCCGTCTAACACGGAAAGGAGTCGATGATAGTGTATTTATTAGGCCCATTTCCATCATCTATGTACAGCCAAGGATTTTGTATACTATTAAATTCTAGTTCTCCGACTAGCTGTTCTATAGATGAAAGTATAGTAAATTCCCAATAAATTTATAGCTTCTGGTTAAGTTTAACTTTTATTCCTCCATTTTCTGAAGAGTTACAGTACATACATATATACATCAATATACAAGATGATACAATTATAACGTATCAAACCGAATGGAAAGACACAAATGTTATGTTCTTTTTATCACATGTTAGCCTTTTCTGGCCGAAACATAAAATAGCTACTTATTTTCACAATAATAAACGCGCAACTTTGACGACGTTGCCTATACTTTGAATGACGTCGCGTCAAAGCTTTATTACACTAGTGTATTATCAAAAATAAATAATGGCTTTATTACGCTACCGCGACGTCAGACATGTGATAAACATCCATGACATTCATATCTATGCCTACACACCCATCCAAACACCTACGCACCCACGCACAACTAAACCCTGAACTTGAAGTGTTTTTTTTTCTCATTAAATTGTTGATATGCTGGTATTCTCTTACCGCTACCCATTCCAATATATAGTTAAAACGTATGACCTCTTTATTGTAACCTTAAGTAGAGTTTACTAATATCTATATCCCTAAGCATGTTAGAATAAGACTCTTCACAAAATCCTAACGTATATAATAATTATGATGTGAATATATATTCTTGTTCTTGTTATGAATAGTGAATAGTGTATACTGCGCGACGTAAATAACTGATTGTGACTGATTGTGTACGAAACTGTGGTGGTGGATTACTTATTCATATTCAACTACGAGGATTTATTCCTTGGTTCTCCAGATCTGGAGGGAAAGAAGACGATACGATACGCACCCACGCACGCGCACGCTGACACGTACCCCCACACACATGAATGCACACGCACTATCTACTTTGATACACATATACATCACGTACATGTTAATTTATGTTTACTCATATCTGCATGCAATTTCCATCATCAGAAGATTACATAGACAACGAAACGAAATAGCTATATATATAGATAATCAAGGATGGACAATTTCATGTAGATGTCATAATACATTATTGTATAATATGTATTTTCAAAGATCTAAAAACAATTACTATTAAACATGTTTTCCTAGATCTTTGGTATAAGATATTTTATTAAATATAATATGCTCCAACGCCATGTAGGCCTACATATAACAATAAATGGGTCAACTTATTAATACGATACTGATAAGTTGTAAAGCCGCTGTGCTCACCTGTAAACTTTGGAGTATCGGTTTATAAGTCAATCGTCTGCAAATAGTCTGACATGAGACTTTACTAAAAACTTTGGGTAGCTCGTTGGTATAACGAGGAAAGGAATAATTGGATCGACTGATGAGCACTACACCGTCGTTTCTTAATTAATTGAGTCAACAGTGACAGGGCACGAGTTCTCATCTTTAATTTGATTCCAACTTGCATGTGACGAATGGTAAGAGTAAAATGAACTGATAGACTAGACAACAAAACACCTCGGTGACCGTAGACAGCTTCACACACTACTAGTATATACCGAACTTTGTTTATGCTTTAGTGAATTTATAATATCTTAGATCTGATAAAACATCACCACTGAATATAAATCGCACTATTTTTGGTCAAGGTGTAAATTGTGAACATCCAATTGTCAGACGTTCAACTTCTGAATAATATAGGAACTTTAATACATCAAAATGTGGTTTTTATTTGTGTTGATTATGATTGGAGTTTGCCAAGGAATTTTAAATACCGACGACACTGAAACACACGAAGTAAGCTTTGTCAGCAGCGATTCATTTTCTATAAGAAGTCATCAATCGTATATTATAAATGGTTAAGGTTTCTTTCCATGCATCAAATCATTAAACATCTTCGATAATTGTATATGAACCCTCACCCGGTGAGAGTGGGGTTCGAACCCAAGACACAACGGCGACAGTGCCTAGCACTGCAGTGACCGCGACCATACCGACTGCGCCACCGAAACAACTCCAAAAAAAGTTGCTCAAATGACGCTGATATGGTCGTTGTCTTCGATAAGTTTCCTGATCTTTTCATTATAACATTACAGACTGACATTTATTTTCTAGCATACCAATATCTCGTATAAATAAGAGAAAGGGCCAATCAGGCTCTAGACAGTTTTGAAACAATTTGTAGCCCGATCCTTTTGCAATGGATGTAACCACGCATACTTTGTTCAGGTTTGCGCTGTTTATATAACACATTTCTGTATAATTTATTCTTGAGCATGGTTGTATAATTCAAACTGGTTTGTTGTACATAATCCATTCAATAAAATATATGATTGAAGTAAACTATTAAATATGTTGAAATACCAAACTAAACTGTTCTATAGTACTCATAGTTTATGTTACGAGAGTTCGATTTCATGTGATAGAGTATTGAACATATGAACATAATTAAGTGTTCTCTCAAAAAAGCCGACCCCATCAAAATAATGGACAAACAATCATGTATGTATTGTTTTATTACTCATACACATATATGTACGCTTTTTTATCTTACACAGAAACTGTCTAGATACAAACGTCTCACGATCGCTTCACCACGGAATCTGTGGACGAAGGGTATAATACCATATAAATTCGACGACACCTTAAGTAAGCAATAACTTGCTCAAACTTTGAAGTGAAGTTTCGCTAATAAGACAAATACAAAACTGATCTTTAAAGAGAATCAATCTTAATAGCGGCTTTTTTGCTCTAAATTTAAGACTTTGTGACCTTAAAGTTGCAAATACCTGCATGATTTCATAATATTTGACGTGGTCTTATTAGCGGAACTAATTACGTGTTATTGTATAACATACATGTATGTGTTCTAGGCCTTTGGGGTTGTTTTGCAAAATATAAGCATACACCAAGGATACACTAGGTCGGGTGACGACAGAGATGTTATTCACCATAATTTTATTTATTAACAAGTTAACACCATACACTATATAGCATACTTATACTCCTACTTTTCCATAATGTATAAAACTATATTGTTTCATAAAGAGTTGAATCGGCAATTTTCCGTAAAGCGCAATGACAACTCAACAATTCGATAATAAGTACGCGTGTTGTGCGTAACCGTCTTCGGTTAGCCTACAGTACCATGAGTACCATCGAAATATAAATTATATAATCAGGAGAAATTGTATAACCACCAAACATGTATATGTACATAAAAATTATGGAATACATGCACCTGTTTTACATTATTAAAACATATCTATGTAGTAATGTAATGATGTACGAACTTTTGATTAAGCTAAAGAAAGAAGGCTGGAATATTCAGAGCAAGTTTTCCCAGTGTATGAGAAGTATTCGTGCCTCCAGTTTATTCCATGGACACAAAAAACATCTACAGACTATGGACTAGACCACGAGAATTATCTGATCTTCATACATTCACCACAGTAAATTTGATTTTGGATTATTTTCTATTTGAAATGTTCATACTAGTTTTATGATTTACGGTAAGCACCATTGCTATTTCCACTAGTGTTAGTTACACGCTTAGGTAGCGCGGTTGGTAGAGTTCTAGACGGTGATCCGAACCATTTGAGTACGGTGACCGGGTGAGACAGGTTACTATTTTCTTTCGTGCCATTGACAGGGGTCATATCCTCGACATTCAAGAGGTTGTCCGTAGCTTCATCATTATCCAAAACAGCAATTTGGTTCTGACTGATAAAAACAACACGAAACTTCTTATGCGATCACGATCAGCCATTTAAAATGTACCGGGTCAAAGTCTCACGATTTTCAGACATTTGTGTTTTGTGTCCGTCCAACCGCCTGTGCATTTACCTCCTATCACCGAGTCGTAAGTCGGCTATTACACTTGGTGCCGCTGACAGCCACAGTACATTGGCTTTTGACCATCTCAGGTACTCATTTAAACACCTGTGTAAAGCGAAGCATTGTGTGATATTCTTGCCTATAGAGACATTAAACAGTGACACAGATGGATATCGAAACCTCGATCCTAAAGTATACGGCCTACCTATAGGCCACTGCTCTCCACAATTGACCGAAATTTTCTTGCTCAGAGACATTAATCTGTGGCGCAGACATGGATCGAACCCGGAATATCTCGATTCCAAAGCGCGCATCCTACCACTAGGCCTCCGCTCTCTACAATTGACCGAAACACAGTTCAATAGCTCAGTACAACATTGTAGGATTCCTGAACACTCAACTACATGAACTACCGTATTCGTGAATTGTTTTAAAATAAATACTAAGTCTAATAAATACATAAACAAGCAAATACAATCATATGTTCACATCGTTATCGCCTGATGCCCGCAAGTAAATTTGTCAGCTTATGGTCAATTAAGAGATGTTGATATGATTTTGTTTGCCTCACCAAGCTATATGGCATATATGATTAGTGTTTCCTCGTTTCACTCTATTTTAGATGTGTCTCCAAAATCGGCAATACACGAAGTGGCGGACAAAGAATAGCCTGTTGTAGTGTGGTACGTTGTAGCAAGTTTATATATTATCTAAGAAATCTTCGTAATAATACTTCACTACATCCCACACAATACAACGGTATTCAGTCAGTTACGAATTGAAATAGATTAAGTTAAACTTAATGTGCGTATTTAGCAAACACTTTAATGTATCATATATCCATATAATTATTATCAACATTATTATGTAAAAAGATAATAACACATCGGACAGGGAAGGCAGCATTCGACAGAGACAGCAATCGTGAAAGCTCGGTCATTTCCGTTTGTCTCCGGTAAATAAACCTCGTGTCTAACTGTAGTAATACACCAAAGTGTTTCGCCTGTGACTGAAAATAGTTCAATATGGCGCCTTGTTATGTCAGAGGTCTATTGTAATGCATAAAGGCCGAGGTGATCAGAATGCAGAGCCAGTAGGTCATGAAATACACAAAAAGGACACACAAAAAGAAAAAGAAACAGAGATTAGTAGACAAAAAATACTATATTGTACAGACAATTCAATCAGCCAAAGTCTTACAGAAGCAACGACAGCACCTAGACAAACATACAAGGATAAACAAGAACAACGGAAGAGTTCCGATAACACGACACCATACTCCCGACAGTCAGCCAATCATAACCAGAGTAAGAGCCAGCCAGAAGACAACATCAAATCACAAGAATGACCACACAACACAAGACACAGTATTGATGTCTTTTTGAAGCAGTCTTGGTTGCATAAGGACAACTACTACCACTAAAATGACCACAGTTTAACAAAAGAGCAGTGTGACAAAATTTGTTTTGTATTTTTACATTATTGTTTCAAATTTTGGACCTTGCGTAGTGTTTGATCATAATTATTATTTATATTATGTTTATGATTGTTATTACCACCACTGGTTTATGAGTAGTCTCACCATTACCTCAGCGTACTGTTAAGACGGTGGAGAGAATACGCCAGAGTAGCCTGAGGTTTGTGGCCTTTTTGGCCAGTCAAGTTAGGTACATGTCATAGTATGCTTCGTCATTCTTTTATTTTTTAAGCTCAGAGATTTAGAATAGACCGAGGATGAGTCTGTGTCATGCGAAACAAACATTTTTATTATGGCCTGTCGAACTAGGTTTAGAATTAAACAGTACACTTGTAATTGTTGTTTTATTTTTAGAGAACATGTCTACACGAACTTGGACACGCTATTGGATTGTACCACGAGCAGGCAAATCCAATGCGAGACGATTTTGTGAGGATACAATACCAAAATATTATATCAGGTAATAAGTATGCTTAGGATAGAAAAAGTGGCGATCGTACTTCAAAAATAACTACACGAATTAATGTAGGCTTACTTCAATATATTTGGCTTTAAGCAATCACCGACAATTTTCAATACCGTTAAATTTTACGGAAGCTTCACAGTTATACGTGGATATATTACTACCACATGCTTGTTCAGCCAATTGACCTTAAGTGTTTATTGTGCACCTGACACATATTTGTAATGCTCACCGCTTATGAAAACGAAAGCCGAATTTAGCCGAAGATAGACTAGAAAACGGAAATTTGTTAATAGAGGCTAACAGGACCTGTTAATTTGCTCAAGCAGTGCTGAGCAGGAATTATTATTATTAATAATAATAATAATAATAATAATAATAATAATAATAATAATAATAATAAGGACTTTATTTTACGAGAAAAATCATTTGACAATTATATAAAATGGCAATCTTCCATGAGATCCTCGAAATTACCAGACACGTTACCATTTTAACAACTTTGGTATATACGTACTTTTGTTAGTTTATAACACAATGTGATATAATATTTCGTTTCTTAATGTTATATTTTTGAGTCGTTTGAGTAGCATAGAACATGCATACTACGTAATGTAACAACTGGTTGTATATCTTCAGGACTTAGTTCACAGTTCGACATTAAGACCAATACCGACACACATGGGATCTACGATTATGACTCTATCATGCATTATGCTGTCAAGGTAATGAACACACAATTAAAGTACATGTATCTCTGAAAATTACATGGTAATGGCCATATGCTGATGTTTGTAGCTTTAAAGACTGTGACATGGTAGCCTTATATCCTTTATTGGAGCTATAACAGAGAGCCGCCTGCATTGGCTAATGAGTTCTAGTAGAACACTCGCTCTGTCAATATTACCTTACTACCTTACCTATCCTCTTCGTCCCCAGTGGGACATAATGTCTACATTCTCTTAGAATGACAATCTAATCGTGGTTGTAACCTATGTCAGGTTACGAGATAGGTATTGACAGTACATGTCAGTTTAAGAATTGCTTTCTCTGTCAATCTAATAAGACTCTCATAATCTACTCTACGTATCTTCTGCTACATATGATGCTTTGAAAAAGGAGATAATAAAAAATACCATTGGTGAATCCACATCCATAAAATACGTTCTATTGTTTCCAGGCATGGAGCAGCAATAAGGAGCCGACAATCACATTCTTGGATCCGAATACAAAACCTGTTCCCAAATTTGCCAATACGGAGCAGTATTTCTATTTCTTTAAGGAAATCAACGAGGCTTACCAATGCACAAGTACATTTCAATCTATCTATTTGAATAGTGTTACATGTTGCAGCACATACCTTCCCTCAATTAGCTTTATATCTTTACCATACAAGCATAAAACATCTTGGAAATATGAGGGGCCATTGACCTTTTAAGTTAGGTGAGGAGTATACCTTAACAATGACTGACTCAGAGAACACTCCGATAATATTGCATTGTTATCTGTATTTTAAACTGGTATAAACACAATGAATATGTTTTATTGCTTTGTATCAACAAGATTTACTGTGTAACCATTTTTAAAAATAGTAGGATTTCAATGAACTCTTAGTACATGCACCTAGTTGTGCAAAATGTAAGAAAGTTTAGGCATGGTGATTTTGCCGGCATTATGACATAGACCTACGTTTTTGTATCAACAAACTATTCTAGTAGCCTATAGATCTAGTTACGTTTATAAATCCTGTACATTGTGTACAAATGTTCACTTGCAGACGACTGCACAAAGTTATCATGTTACAATGGTGGATATAAAGCTATCGTCGGTGGGAAGTGTAAATGTAGATGTCCAGAGGGACTGAATCCAGCCACTCAGTGTTCATCCTTACTTAAAGAAGGTTTTTAAAACAGATTTATGATACTTTTAATAACTACTTTACGTGCAGTTTTCGTCTTATATTATGGTAGATGTGTGCCTGGCACTGCTTCTTTAATTTGTATATTTAATGCACGTAGCATTTTTTCATCACATCTTTGAACATGTTCTCACGATTCTGCTGAAAACAAAAATGTGTTTTATGATAATTTTGGGGAGAGTTTTCCAAACAAATCTATACTACAACATGTACTTCATACCGTGAGACGCGTAGTGCAATCTCAGATTTGTAGGTATGCCAAATATAAAACTTCGTATTTATTCTATACAACGTACAAAGAATATTTCTTTCAAACTTAAAACATGAGCATTGTATTAAAAAAAACACGTTTATAACTTTACCTTATTCGCCCCCCTCCCGATGGCATTTCTGCTTCTTCTTAATTTCTGGCCAATGCTCGCGTCAAAGGGAATATGTCATTTACTATGAAACCTTACCCAATTATGAGGCAGAACTAAAGCCCCCGACAGCTGCCTAGTATGGGCACACAGCCACTTACCGATTTCTGTGTACGGAATTGGAAAAATGCAATAACATTGTGTTGCCAATTAGAAATCTCTTAAAATTTACAGATTACGACTGTGGTAAAATTGTGAGCCTAAATGATGATACACCCAGTGTTACAATCCAGTCACCAGTGATTCGTCGTAACGACATTACAACATGTTACTGGTTTATTAAGGTATACTATGTTAATGTTCGCAGAAACATATTTGTTTTAGGCAAACTACGTACCGTTTTTTTGAATGTATCTTTAATCTAGTATGCCTGCGACCAGGGGATGTTCTGAACGATATAGAGGATGACGTATTCTATGCTTTGTACAATGTCATTATATTTACATTTGTTCATTCACCGGTCTGGTTACAGGGCTTAAATTTGTGTAAGGTATTTATACAGAGATGCTGCTTGCAATTATCACACGTGCATGGTTTTTTCGTGCATTGGTAAACATATTAATGCCAAAGTGATTTAACAAGTTACGGACACCTTTCTCCTCATTTTTGGTTCTTATAATTTTTTTCCTTCAATTAGATCTAGTAGCTCTAGGACTTTTCTTTTGTTACAGGACCTTCATAACAATTAAAAGTTTAAAACATGAATTCGTTAGATATACATGTAACTACATTGTACGATCGTATTTGGTCGTGTTTCAAAGTTCCACACTCTTTTTATAATGTTAACTTATCGATGTATCAAACCTTTCCAGAGTCCACCAAATACTCGGATATTATTGAACTTTCCAATTTTCAAAATTCGCAAGCAAATTGTAGAGTGTGAAGATGAAGTTGCTGTTAAAGCCTATCTCCCAGGGTTGTATGGTAATCCGTACGTATAATACTTTACAATCAACACTTTCAAATGTATCCGCCACTTGTACAGTTGGAGTTCGAACCACGTGACATGGTCGGGTTCACATTATACACAATCGGGACTACAAGTGTAGATGGTCAAATTCGTATCAATCATGTATCAGAGTATGTTGACTGCAAATATGCATGATCGAGTGTGGACAACATGACACAGTTGGGACTACGTGACAGAATTGACATCCTGAATAGTTCCAACTTGTCGCCAGAACAGAGATCTCTCCTCCTAAAGTTTGTCGTCGGTGTTTCTCGAAGAATTTCAAGCATATTCATTGGACCATAATGTTTAAATTTATTTAAAGGTAATACTAATAATAACGACTTTATTTATTGTGGATTACATATTTGACAGTTATATCAATTTTTCAGTATGGTCCACTGGAAAAGAAAAACAGATTAACAAACAACATAATAAACAACAACAATGAAAACATGCAAGCATGTTTAGTTCGTAGGAGATAACTCTAGACATATCAATAAACAAATATGCATAATATAAACACCGCAAGGTCGACTGACCACTTAATTAACAACTGGTGTGATTTCAATTGGGATTGCATGGCCGAACATGGGGCACCATTGGACATGTATAGATGTTAGAACCACATAGATCAGTTATTTAGGAATATGCATTAAATCGTGTTGCAAAATGTCCCAGGTAGAGGATAACAATACATATTTGTGGATAATTCGCTTTATTTCTCGATATTTCGACCAAATGTATTTTTCAAGAAATACAAAACAAATTTGCATTAATATTTTGATTACATGTGCTAGTTTACATTATGTACTAAGTTTTTTTGTTATTTGTTTTTATTTGTGTTGTTTGTGTTTTACAGATATTGTGGAAACATGTTCAAGAAGACGGTACATAGTGCTGGAAACATTTTAGCATTTTCTTTTACACAATCTCCCGCCAAATCAACAGTTTCTACGTTTGTGGCCAAAGTCTCCTTCGTTTATGGTGAATATCTTACACATTTCTTGTTCCTGTGGTGGTATCTAAATGCTGGTAAGGTCAATATGTTCATGTTAACCACCACAGGTAACTGTATCATTGATACAGAGTAAAAAATTTCTTTCATAAAATGTATGTCATCTTAGATAAGATGATATACATTTTATAAAACAATAAAATAAAATTATTCTGTATCAATGATACAGTTACCTGTGTAAGTCACAGATCGTTGCCTAAGGACGAATAAGGTCGTATGTTCCACTGACGACCGTAATTGGACACATTCATATTTGAAATATGTAAAACAAGGCGCATCTTATGAACCTATTGTCATGAAAATCGGAATACGTCATGTTGACCAAACCGAAGTAGACAAAGCTTTTGTCGCAAAGACAGATGTTCTTGTTTTCTCAGTGAGCATTTTTTGCAATCTCGACCTTGTTCTGCTAAGGTGAAGACGTGCAGAACCTAACAGTGCTGAAGTTGTCAGTTGCGACAAGGTGCTGTAGTGGCAATGTTGTGCTTACAAGTAAGCCCAGGGCCAAGAATTACAAGCAATGCGTACACTCAGCACTCAACACTCAACACTCAAATATTGAAAATATAATAAAATGAGCCATAATTTGTCTTAGATTTCAAATCTAGATCTAGATGAGGAAAGTGTATGAAAATATTATTTGTGTGTTGAAAAATTACATTTAATACATTTTCTTTGCCACTGTATACTATTTATGAGGTTTATATTGAATATGAGTGCCACACTCAGCACTCGGACTGATAAATTACAAGTTTAGCTTACAAATACACGAAATTCCATTAGGTAAATACTCGTTGCCTTTATATGGTGTTATATTTGAGACAATTATACACCAGTGTATACTAACATTATCAATTTTCTTGGTTTGTAAGACAATGATTTTACATTTTTTATTTGATAATAATTACCAGTTTGACAGAATGCGTTACCCACAAGGTGGCCTGAAAAGGACATGAACATTTCGTATTTTCTAAATTTATAACTTTGATATCTCTGATGAATTGTTTTGTAGAAAATTCGTATTGCTATAAGTTAGAGAACCGAGGACTATATTATGCGGGTACAGTGAGCTTTGCTGAAGACTCAAGTCGATGTTTGGCCTGGGATAAAGTGAGAGACTGTCCACACAATGTATTCAACATCAAGTATGTCTCTTCCTTTTATCTGCGATATTGTCCGAATTTTGTAACATATCGCCTCAAATTGGAACACTTATGCATATGAATGAATTGTTGAAAAATTACGGTTTACATTTATCATTCGCCGTTGATACGATATTAATTGATTTTTGAGAGAATGTTTCGAGTCTAAGTTGTACAACACAACTTTGAAATGTTTTCTGTGAGTAAAATTTCTGATATTTTCATTTTGAAATGTGAAATTGTAAAATAACTAAAAACAACGGAGTTGATTTTGGAACAATTTACAAGTATCAAATAACGCATTTATACAATTAATGTAACATTATAGCACTTCTAATGAAGAAAAATAAACACATTCTAAAAATCTTTCCATTGTTTCATCAATAGTTTTGGTTATCTAATAATGCTTCATCTGAAATCTGTAAAAGTGTCTTCCGAAGTTTGTGACATGTTATCGTCTGAAATATTTTGCTCGTGTAACAGTCCCCCGTAATTATGCAGGGATGCTGATAAGCGACTCGAAGGAAACTTCTGTAGAAATCCGGACAATTCTCCAGGACCATGGTGTTATACTGAGACAGAGGGTTGTGTGAGAAAATTCTGTGATGCGTGCAATCTGGGTAAGTAGGCCTATCTTCGTATCTTCGCGGACATACATAATAATTATGTTGTTATAATTACTCAACAATTACTTAAACAAGCGTTTAGCACTATATACTGTTTTTGAACTTTTAATGAGAATCTATAAGTTATTTTGACATATACAGACAGTATCGTCTCGAGATGTTAAGTAAATGTATAAATGCCGAGTGATTAAGGCATCCGTATAGGAAGTGGGAGGGCAACGATTTCTATCCCCGTTGTGGTATCGGTGACCTATCTTGATCTAGGCTACAATGTTAGATCTATACTAAGTATTATACTAAAATGGCCTGCATTACATTATCGGTCACCTGTGCGTAGGGTCCGTCTTGATTTGACACTGGTTGGTAAAAATATATGTTCAGTGATATATATTTATAAACGGATAAATACTAGTAGTTTTTATATGACCGAAGTTTGTGTTGTGGAACATGGTCCCTATGACCTGTGTATTATCGGTATTCCATCTTATAGGTGTGTGTAAGGACTTGGATGTGAAATGTGCCGACTACAAAAAGAAGAACCCTCTTTATTGTAAGACTGTATTACACGCACCAAGCCAATGTAGGAAAACATGTGGATTCTGTGATACACACAAACCATTACCTAGTGGTGAGTTGTTCGGTCATTACAATCATAATACTAGTACTAGGGTTTTTTCCTCAAACTTGTGTGTTGTAATTGTTGCTCACACACGTATGTGGTCCGTGATGTTTTATTGTGCTCCTTTTTGTGCTATTGTGCTCTTCTGATTTTCTTGAGTGCTAACTCTCTCGTCCGATTCGTTATCATCCTTTTCAAAATGGATGCTGAAATTATGTGTTATTTTGGTTTTTGTGTATTACAGGCCTGTAAGCACACATTTAAAAAATACATAAAAACAAAACACCATCATTAACGTATCAAACGATTTACACAACACGAACATTGTGGAAACATCGTGGGAAGTATTTTAAGTAATATACTTGGTACATGTATAACGTTGTTTAAGATTTTAACAATAAGAGGCTCACGGAGGCTCAAGATGAAAGAAAAATGTTCAAGTTTTGCTTGTCATTGCCGATCTCCATAGCAATACCATCTCAATAAAGATCAACGTTCAATGGTGGTTTTATAAATGCGCTTTCATTGTATTTCAAGTGACTACAATCAAGTGTCGTCCACCTGTACTACCTAAAGATGCAGCCCCGATGGTAACCAATGCTGAATACGCTGTAGGGGACACAATAACGATTCAGTGTAACCATAGCAACACAGAATATCAACATGTCACGTGTCTATCTAACGGAAAATGGACCCCACTGAAGTATGTATGCGGAAGTAAGTATCTAAACTTCTAAATTGATACATTAAGTGTTATTTTGTTCAACATGTCGTATCCTGTGGTCTAGAATCAAGTAATGATCAAGAACGTCAAACTTTGAAACATCACCTCTCGCCTCTACATATCAATGTATCATTTAAACGTTTTCGGTCATGCATCTAGTAGAAACGTATCACAGTCGACATGCATTTGACGTACAACGCTTTGATGCTAGTACCGTTAAGTATGGACACCTACGTATGTTGTCATTTAGGAAGAACCCAGCTTGTAACGGGGCAAGCTTACATCTTAAAGCATGTAACACATTTGTAAGGTAAAAGTGGTATGATTGGTAAAACTAATATTTGCTGCATCCGGCATTGTGTGTGCTTGATTCAGGTGGCCATAATGTTGTACAGTATACCATGAATGCTGATTTTATATTTACATCGACAGCTTGTTTGCCTGGATGGAGCAATTTGGGGAGCACCTGTTTCAAGCTGTTTAACTCGACACTCAGACAGGGGTTGGCAGAAAACTTCTGTACGGCAAGACATCCTGGTGCAACTTTACTAGTGGAAAATGAAATGAACCACAAGTTTGTCACACGTCTGATTACAAGCCCACGGTTTGTCTAATTCTTAACCTTTTTAGACCACCTATCAGTGCTATCACATAGTGCAAGGTGGGTTTTTGTGACCACTCTTCGTCCGTTTTGCGTGCGTGTGTGAGTGTGTCAACAATTTATTCAAACGACTTCTCCTAAACAACAAGGCCAATTTCAACCAAACTTCACAGGAATGTTCCTTGTGTGGTCCTTTCTAAACATATCAGAACTCGTGTCATCTTGACCGTGTGATAAACAGGTACATGTTTTGAATATTATGCTAACCAAGTTCAATTTTGCAACTGTATATATGTTTCTTGTCATCTTTGATACCAATACGTATTTCAGAGGAAAATGTATACCTGTATGGATTGGCTTGGAGAAATCTCCCGATGGCAACGTGCTTTCATGGCCAAGTGGAATTGTACCGAAATGGACGAATTGGTTGAACGGTAGATATGCGCCACTGTATAGTGCAAACAAATTAACATGGTCCTCGAAACAGATAATTCACATTCGTGTCTTTGTTTTCATAAGAGGAGAGTATGACGAATATGTACATTATATTATATATATCCACTAGTATAAAATCTAATCTTAATCACCGACATAACACGACTTTCTCGTGAAAACATGTATGTCCCGTGCAAGATGTTTGTAATATATTTATGCATACAGGTTGAGGACCATGTTAATCTGCTCTCACTAAACTCTAGTATAATATTTATGTTTACATGTACAATGTACATTGAATAATGCACCTATCAATATTGGCATACACGGGATTTTAGACAGAAGACGATTCTCGACAGGCGGAAATTTGACACGCCGAATGATTCCTGGTCTCGGGAAATCAACTTTGGTAGGAATTTAGACCTCGGTGTTGGGGAATTTAGACGCCTCACAAAAGCAGAAAACCATTATGGGCCGTTTCGTACATCAAGCACCTCCCACTATGGGGATTTAGACAAATTGTTTGGTCAAGGGTGGCGGATTTAAATGGACACCCCAAAGGAATATTTTCTAATACCTCGTCACTGAACTATCTGAGCGCTAGCTACAGTCTGCATAACTACTGATTCACGTGTAAATCGATTTATAATTTTATGAATGGACATTCCCTTCTTACATATATCTTGAATGAGTTAACTTCATTGGTTGAATTGTGCCAGGTTTTCATTTTAAAATTAATAGACCTTGTTAGTATTGGAAAATGTAATAATCGTATGCGCAATAGACACACCTTATATATCTTGTGATTGGACGGCTATAATACAAGCCAGATAGCAAACTCACAATCGGTTATCTATAACTGATATCGCTATTGACGTTTTCCTGTTTTAGGAGTTATATCGCCATTGACGTTTTGCCTTTTTAGGAGTACCAGCAAATGACGCACAATGTGTTTCTATTGACTCTAACTGTGTTTGGGTTAAGAAATCATGCGGTACGAAACAGAAGTTTGTGTGCAGATATATTCGTCCAGGTATTTACTAGCTCTTATTTACAGTTGTGTAGTATGCCTAGCAAATGCCTAGCAAATGACGACAATTACGTCAGTGCATGCCACATGCATCACGTAATGTGTTTAAATTAAAACCAGGTGGATTAGTTTCTTGACACAAATCAAATTTTGAGCAGTATATACGTATATTTTTATAGTGTTAAACTCTTCCCAACATCGAGTGATCCCAAACACCGATTTTTGCTTAAAATTGTTTCCTGACTCCATCCCATAGGGAGTTGTGAATAAACACAACTCATAGTTAATACTAATACTCTTTAATTATGACATTTCAGCCTAAGCCTTTTTCAAAATAGCAAACACTGATTTTAATCTACATATTTTGTGTTTGCTATTTTGAAAAAGGCTTAGGCTGAAATGTCATAATTAAAGAGTATTAACTTTGAGTAAAATTATTTTATCACAATTAATCATCTTCTTACAGTTCCTGATATATGTGCCAACCAGAGGAGCGATTGTGCTATGATAATAAAACGAAATCCAACGTTCTGCGCAGTATTCAAGAATTCATTCGCTTTGTCGAATTGTGCCAGCGCCTGTGGATTATGTTAAATCATCGTTTTGAAATAGTGATTATTATGAAACAAAACTGTCTGTTTTCATTGTGTAAACGAGAGGTATCACAAAAATGATGTTGACATTAATTAGAGACCTTCAGTGAATAATAAAAGAATATTTTATATTAAAATACCATGATGCCTAAAAGAATATTTTATATTAAAATACTGAAAAATATATTTTAATAAATGATTATATATTGTGTAATCCATTCACTTTCTTATCACACTATGACATGCATACTTTCGCATGGTGGTTACGTTTGTACACTGTTGAATATACCCCATACGGAATCATGGGTCCGTTGCCTAAGCAAAGCGCTACCAAACGCCTTTATTCAGTTACCTCCCTTTCAATTAAATTTAGAAGGCATGTATTACCTACCGTGGAAAGCGCTACGTAGCACTCGCTCATGTTGACGGTCTCTAATGTTCTCTTGTTAGCTCTATCTTTTCGACCAATCAGTGGGTTCGAGTGTCGTCACTGCACATGCGCAAGGAAACGTTTTGAGAACAAAAAGGGAACTTTGACACTACAGTAAAACCACAGGCCTAAGAATCTACTATATATAGTAATGACGGGATGATGGGGAATTTCAAAACTCTGTATTTTGTGATATAATTTCTTAGGCCTGTAGTAAAACACATACCAACATTTTACATTCAATGTCTTTAGAGACAATGCCAATAATTCAACGTTGTTTATTTACTATATATAAATTCCATTGTTTTACAACCGTGAATCGTCAATTCATTTTATTTCACTCATAAAAATTAGTAGTAAGCATACAATAAATGTATAAAACTTATTGTGCTCGTATGGATAAACTCTATACGCGCGTGTTCTGTATGGTACTTACGGCCTACGGTTATATACCATACAGAACACGGTGTTTAATATTGTTGATATGTTCAACCAAATTGTTTGTTTAGATATCATCTTTGAGCTGGTAAATGGACAATCAAAAACAGAATTATAAACAAATAAATCACAGCGGGGTGCCAGTTTATACGCTTTTTATTACATATGATAATGCTACGTCTAACGTTACTGTACCCAGGGGCACGTTTCATAAGAAAAGCGCTCCATTAATTGTTCGAAAGTCAAGCGTTGTGGAACGGTAGGAGTGGAAAAGTAATGGTTCCCCCAAACCGAGAGGAGCAGGAAATTCTCCCCCAGCAGGAAAAAGACACAATCACGTGACATGACCTGAAATCGCGGTTTTTTTAAATTTTAAATGTAAAACGCCATTTACTTTAAATTCCTTTTGCGCATACGTCTTAAACAAGTCCAAACACTACGGCGCTTGGACTGATGTTAACCGACGTTTGAGCAAACAGCTCCACTAGTAACAGTTTATGAAAGTTTTTTGAAAAGTTGATTTTCGCTGTTAAACGCTGAAGAACGATGAAGAACATTCCACAACGTTTTGTACAACGGATCCTGACGTTAGTCAATATCTACGATTTGTATCGTATACACTGTGGACATACCACGTGACGTATACCAGCACTGCGCAACCAGATAAGATGATGTCATAAGCTACCATAGTGTAGGCCTATGTACAAATAAAGTTCACGGTCGTCTGGATTACCTCCCCTATCACTACGTTACTAAAACGCTATACGTGTTGTTGTTGTTGGCTTTGTTTGTTTGTTCTGGCACATAACGCCGTTTCCCAACAATATTTTTCAGTTGTATACAGCAGCCGATTCACAAAACCAGTTTCCATGGCCTGTTTGCCAACCGGTACTAACTTACCTTTCCACATAGAATCAACAACTTCTCCACATGTGGAGGAAATCAATACTGTTGACAATTAAAATGAAATAATGTAAGTGAAGGACGATTGAGTTAATGAACCGAACGTTTATTAAACAGACCACTATCATAAAAAGCTTTTTATGACAGTATGATTTTCGCTGTATGGTTAAATGAATTAATATCTTAGATGCCGTAACCTGATAATACGTCCCTGAAATAGATCACATTATTTTGTTAAGAGTAAAATTAAACCGGTCAGTAGTCTGGCGTTGATCATGTGGACTAGAAACTGTGGAATTAGAAGAATTATGGTAACACTGTGGCTATTGTCTGTGTTTATGATGATTGTGGCGTGTCAGGGAATTAAAACAAACGAAGTAAGCTTTGTGGACACATTTTGAACTTTCGTTTTCTTTGTAACATAATTATATAAGTCAATATGAGCCGTTCTCCAGGAAAACCGGGCATAGTGGCTAAAGCAATAATCATGTAATACGGTTAAGAGAAGACTCTGAAGTGAGAAAGTCATCTTTGTTATGTAATTTTATTAGTTGGGTAATCAAAATATATCTTTAAGATTATTTTTTCTCGTTCATTATGTTAAATTACTTCCATCGTCGCTATGATGACCATTTCTGAAACAAAAATGTCGATAATGGGTAAAACGAGAGCTTTAACGTTAAAGTATTTGCAACGTTACACAAAAAGTTGTTAGTTTTAAAGCCGGGTATGTAACTTTGTAAAAAGACGTTATATTTTTCTAAAAATAATAAGAAACTGTTCATAAGATAAGTTTGCTTTTCTAATGCTGCATTATCACGATTTTCTTATTCTTGATCGGCACTTCGTCTGGTCTTCCTGGAGAATTATTTAAAACAAATATGGGCTTAAAAGAGTTTTATTCCGTAAATTGAAGTGAAATCAACCCTCTAATATCCTAAACGTTCCATTATACGAGTATGCTCAAAGATTCGCAATTTTGTACCATACAAAAATACGAAAGACGTCATCATTGTTAGCGTAATAAGGATTACTCATACATTCGTGCTTGGAACACAGTCTCATAAATTATTTCGAGGACCTTACCTTTTCAATTCACATTACTGAGCAATTGCTTTAAAATATAAAATACTATAGTAAAATAAAAACGCCGTTTGCATTTTAACGCAGCGACTTAGCATAGTATTGTGTGATACGAGTGTTCATTTTCAAAACGCATGGTAACATAAGACAGGGTACAATATAATCATACTAAATTACATGAGTCTATCAATACTGACCGGGTTTCATGGCATGTAAGTATATTGCCCGATATATTAGCATTTGCTACACCATGTATGGCTCAATTCGACGGTGATTCCTGGGTCACAAAACACTCTGCCGTTCTACGATATCCGTGTATCGGATATGTATCCGTATGTCAAGGCATCGTGAGGAAACCGGGTGTTAAGTAGCAATTCATTTGTTAAAATAGACTTACATTACTCGCGTCGCTGCCGGCGATGACCGACCGATATCCGTCCGGCCTCCTATGATCTGACGGTGTACCTTTTGCCTAATAGTTTGGAGACCAGTCTGACCTTGTCCTGATTTGCTGGTATTCGGAACGTCGGACAGCGGCCGGAGTAGTTGTATGTCTCCTTTGAAATATCCATTGCTGCTCATTGGCTGGCGTTCGCGCGATGCCTAGACATCGTTTACTGTACACAATGGATACACGGAGCGTTTTCCAATTAGCAACGCGAGTAACCCGAGAAACAAATTTGTGCATGCGCAATCGGATAACTCGGTAGTGATATCAAGAACGTATCGAGTATGTATCGAGTCGAGTTCAAAATGGCGACCAAAGGTCTAGCAATTACGATGTTAGAAAAAATGCTAAACAACGACGAGGAGGGTGACATTATGACTGAAATAACTGTATTATGATAACTGGCTGATATGTGCAACGAAACAAAAATGTTCCCTAAAAATGTTTAGTTTAGAGATTATACGCATGCGCCTCACGCTTTCCGCCATTTTGACTCTACAGAACCCGCGAAGGACTGGAGTTACTTGGGTCGAGTAGGTTAGAGATTATACGCATGCGCACTGCGTTTACCCGACCCATTCCTTTTACAACTCGTGTTACTCGTGTAACCCGAGTTCGTAATTGGAAAACGCTCACGGACACCGCCCGGCGTTCGTGTGATTTATGACCCGGATATAACCGATTAAGCTGTATTCGAAGAAAGTGTTTAAAACGCAATTGGCTTACAAACTTACTTGAACGAACGAGAGTCAATGCAAATAAGAAGCACAGTGTTGATCATGAACCTTACATGTCTCGAAGACCTGTGTCCCAAGGTAGCTACTAGCGGTGTGACAATATATATATATAGAGCTCATAGTGAGTGATAGTAAAAGCAACAAAAGGCACTTAGCTCGTTTCTATCTTACACAGAAACTGTCAAGAAACAAACGTCTCACTGTCGCTTCACCACGGAATCTGTGGACAAAGGGAATAATACCATATACATTCGACGACACCTTATGTAAGGAACATATTTTAATCACTAGTATATTTTAAACATTTCCATGATTAGTTTTAAATGCTTAAAACATGGATTCTCCTTTGTTGTTTGTGGGAGGCTTTAACCTCTCAAATGTATCATTGCCTGTTTCTTAATGCAAACTTTACGCCTTTAGGCTAAACAATGTGAATCTGCATTGAAGTAGTTCCACAAACCGTCCACATTTTCAATACTGCAACATATGATTCTCCGAATTTTTAAACAGATTTACTTAAATCAGCAACATTTGTTTATTCTGAGAACAATTTTATTGTCAAACTGTTCGTTAAATCGATACTTTTGCAGATAATCACTCCACCGGAGCTATATCGAACTTGTTTCGTATTATGAAAATGACGTGTTCATCAATTGTCCTGGCTGTACATTTGTATAGCTATTTTTAGAATTTTATTGGAGGTTCCGGATGTAGCTATTGTTAGAGTATAGGAGTGTTACACCAAGCGAAGTTGTTCTGAAGTATTTACATGTAATATAAACTTATTACACCAACTACCTCATTGAAGACACTGTAATATATATAAATACACAACGTGTTAATTTTGACTAAACGTAAATTATATTGAGAAGACTTAATTGTTTTAACCAAATAACAGTCCAGAAAATTACTACTCTCCAGACGTCACGTGATCAATTTGCTTTTCTGAATGAATGGTAATATCGTCTGAAAGTGCTGTTATGTAATCATCACGCATGTTAATTAAATGTATATGACACTCTATATTAACGTATGTAAAATGGGTAAACTTGGCGCCGCTCACACATATCGATCGGCCGATTAACAATGTTACCGCGGTAAGCGTAAAACGCACTAGTCAAATTCTACCCTGCTATATATAAGACCTCATTATTTTCGTATCTATTACCCGATTTTAAATATTTAAAGCTTGTAATGAAGCAGAGATATATTTTTGTCTTTTAATACACTATTCATCACGATATCCTAATTATTGAATCCACGGCGACGAGTAAGAATCCGTTCCGCGTAAAAGTAAGTTTAAAATATCCCGTTTTTTACCAAATGAAAATTCAATCAACGGTTTAAAATCATCAACTATTAATTTAATTTTCGATCGATTTTGTTCATTAAAGCTTGTTTTAAAAGCTAATACTTTAAGGTTTTATAAAATGCAAAACTTATTTCTAAAGCATTTGCGAGTTGTCGACCGCCAACGATTTGATTAAACTTCGTGCATTTGTGTACTAATTATTGCAAATAAATTTTCAAAATGGCGGAATCACGTCGAAAAGCGTGTGAAACGGGCACCTGCACACCCTCCATGCGCTAATTGAAAACAAGTTTTTGATTGAAACTTGTTTAAATTGTGAGATTAAATACTTTTTGAGGTATTGGTTGTACTTTTTTCTGGTTTCTATTGGTTTTGTCGTTACCAAATGGAGTCAAAAATAGTGATTTTTGTCACGATGCGGGACAAATTTTTTCGGTAGCTGTATTGAACTTGCGGACTTATTGCCGAATGTTAATTATAAAATGGCGATTCTTTACAATATAACCTGCTATTTAATGCATATTGTGAGGTATTGGTTGCATTAAATTACGAACCATGATGCTAGCTTTTGAAAAAATCGCCACAAAAGATGATTAATGCTGGTCGGCGTAGTTTACATCACACATTATTATGAATACGTCCATTCTGTTTTATTTCGCTGGCGATCGACAACTCGTAAATGCTTTAAAAATAAGTTTTACATTTTATAAAACCTTACAGTATAAGCTTTTAAAACAAGCTTTAATGAACAAAATCGATCGACAATTAAATTAACATTTGATGATTTTCGACCATTGATTGAACTTTTACGCGGAACGGATTTTTACTCGTCGCCGTGGATTTAATAATCAGAATATCGTGATGAATATTGTATTAAAAGACAGACATATATCTCTGCTTCATTACAAGCTTTAAATATTTAAAATCGGATAATAGATACAAAAATTATGAGGTCTTATATATAGCAGGGTAGAATTTGACTAGTGCGTTTTACGCTTACCGCGATAACTTTGTTAATCGGCCGATCGATATGTGTGAGCGGCACCATATTTACCACTTTTACATACGTTAATATAGAGTGTCATATACATTTAATTAACATGCGTGGTAATCATATAGTGTGGCACTGACCTAGATATATTCTAGCTTTCTTTAGACGTGCCTCCAGCTGTGAGGTCAGTGTTTAAAAGCGTAAGTTGTAGAATCTAATAATTAGGCGCTTATAGTTTAAGTGCCACTTTTGATATACACATTACATACATGTATGCCAAATAATATGTCCCTTTTTACAATTATTTAGATACACCACATGCCTAAATAGTCACATAAGCCTATCTTGACATTCAAGACAAGATCGGCAGTAAGAAAACCAATATAAAACGTGTAAAGTAGGTTTGAACTTTAATAGCAACGCAACCAGATCGCCTCCCTTCAACACTCTCAGTGCTTTGATTTAATATTCTTTTCTAATTAATGTACATTATACTTTAACTGAGTTTTACTAACTTCTTAAAGAAGGTATCGATTGACAAATTTGAATGGAATAGGCTGGTTGAGACCATGCATGCTGTTCAACATGATGATTATCTATTAATTAAATAAGTAATTAAATGATTAATTATTAAATTTTTGATTAAGCTTACGACAAGAGGCATGAATATACACAGGATATTTTCCCGGTGTTTGAGAAGTATTCATGTATCCAGTTTGTTCCATGGACACCCAAAACATCTACAGACTATGGACTAGACCACGACAATTATCTGATCTTCGTACATTCACCATAGTAAGTTTGATTCGTAGATTTATAGATATATGTCATGTTAAAGTTAAATGACCTTTGTTCGCTCGGCTAATACAAATGTACTTAGGTCACAAACTACCCGGACCCCGGACCCCGGACCCCGGACCCCGGACCCCGGACCCCGGACGACGACTGTATACATGTATCTGATGTGTACATGATGTCTAATCATTGTGCGGACGCCGGTAGATGAGTAGCAATTCATATTTCAAAAGGGATTTAAATTACATCGGTTGCCGCCCGATAGCCGGTCGATGTCCGTCCGGCATCCGGTCTGATTAGACCTTAGACCAAAGTACGCCGTCTGATCATTGGACAGTGATAGGATTGGACGTGTGACCCATGTATAAATTATAACACAGTGGGTAAACCACGAGACGCTCATTGGGACTATCTGTATTCTATTCCAGGTTATTTTCTTGAAATTGTCTGTGATCATGTCCTACATACACTGTTGAGAATTTGACAGTTGCTTACTGAAGAGTACGTTAGTAGTGGTTGAAAGTTAGTTCGAGCATGAATATAATTATGTCGCCTCCGTAGCTCCGTCTAATATGGCGACCCGGGCCCAAATACGGGCGGAGGCTCACATATATGCCTGCCATATTTCAGTAGAAAGCTGACTGGCAAATAAAGGCTATGCTCGGCCTTTAAAAAAAAATTGACTCGTTGCTTTCAATTAAAAATATTATCGTGGACGTCACTTTAGATTCGTTACAGCATCATTGTTCTGATTACCTATCCGCGAATAGTAAAACTACGAAACAAGCAAATACATCTATATTATTACCGTCGAATTTGTTTTCTTTATTGTTAGCATTGCCTTGGTGTGTAATACTGCAATTAATGTTTCACCCCTTTCCGCTGTATTGTAGTTGCGCCTCCAAAGTTGGAAATGTTCGATTTCATGGCCAAAGGATAACCTGTTGTAGTGCGGCAAGTTGGAACCTTTACATATTTTATTTCATTTCAAAAGAATCCATAAAAGATATGCTGCGGCTAATTATAAATCGGCAGATTAGAAAATGCACCTTTTTTGTAAAAAAAACATGTCAATACTTTTTCATATACATTTATATGATGTACTATTTTGGTAATTTAGTCTGAACATGATATCATGCAAACAACAATGCAATATAAACTATGTAGAGTATCAATCATATTTGAAACAATATGATTAGTGTTAACTATTTGGGATTTGGTGGTCGGTATATGTGTAAGGCACGCGTTCTGGGATCGAGAAGTCTGTGTTCGATACCCGTACATGCCACTGCTTAATTTCTCTTATTGAGAAAATGCTTACAATGCTCCATTTCACATAGGTGGGCTGAAAGTTGATGTGCTTGGTCTGCCATCGGGGCCGAGTGTTACAGCCCACTTGCGAATCAGTGATAAATGTACAATCGGCTAAACGGCCGCATGTCTGACAGAAGTCTTTAAATCTGTACGTTTTTGTAAAACAAAGCCTCGAAATAATAGTATTTATGTCTTAGACAGTTAGTACAAACACGCATATTAATTTACTAGTACAAGTACTGAAGACTTAATATAATCTTCGATTTATTTCTAGAAAACATGTCTGCACGAAATAGGACACGCTATTGGACTGTACCATGAACAGACAAATCCAATTCGAGACGATTTTGTGAGGATACAATATGAAAATATTATTCCAGGTAAGATGATAGCACGGCATTAATGCACCATAAAAAGATCACCCCACAAATTACAAAGATTTATGCAGGTGTCCTCGTAAAAAACTTAAATTTCATGCGCTAGAGATTATAACGGTAAATAAATGACAGTTACTCATCAATTGCTAGATTGCCTCCCTGCGTTAAAGGTGCTGCCTCACAGATTGGGCTAAAAATTTTGTATATCGTGATTTTCCAACCTAACCAAGTATTGATGTAATAGAAAGCCACTGACAGTTGCTTTTTGACAGATTTTGTGCAAATAAGCAATTTTAACCACTCTCGATATCGCCCACTGAGTATTTTTTTCATGTAAAAAAAGCACCAAGTTTCCTTCCAACATGCTTTGTGACTTATGTTATTCACACGTGATCGAACTGTAACATCAACAAACTACAGCATAAACATCAGTGAGGTATTTGGTTCGTTTTTAAATTCGTTTTCATCAAATGCGAACAAATTTTTAGGCAATTTAAGTAAAAGTAGTTGTTATTCTATAGGGTATTAATACCCTATAGAATTTTTGATGTAAAAATACTAAATAACTACAAAATGCCAAAGTTTCTTAAGTTATTTTGAGCTCCAAAATCAATTCAATTGATTCTATATACATCAACGAACACAAATTTCTTAATAATTAAGAAAAAATATGAAATTTGGAATGGGAGCAGGTAGGGTGTAATGATTTTGATATGCCAATTTTGACCGAAATCTGATGATTAGATTTTAAGGTATTTAAAAATTATACAATTTGTTATCTCGCAAACGACCCAATCGCATTATTCTGACTACTACGATAGTATTGGACAACCACATGAGTATTAGAAGCATAGTGGCAAGCAACCAAATTATATTGTACGAAATAATTTATCTGTTAATAATGAATATTCGCTCCATTTCAGTCGTACTACCGGAGTTAGGTTTGTTATGTTAACAAGTTAAAACAATCGTTCGGTATAGATTGTACATGTACAATAACGAAATCATACGCAGATCAATGCGGACCGGATAAATAAAACCGAACAGTTCCAAACTGTTTCAACGAATTTTAATACGTTGGTAAACAAAACCACCAGTAATAGATCTATGTCTTTAAATATCTTAATACATTTTACGACCGTGATTCTCCATTATGGAACATTAATTTTAGTAAAGTCTATTATGTCTAAAAGTCTCACATAGTTTAATATGGGTTCAATTATCTTCAGGGCTGTTTCCACAGTTCGACAAGCGACAGACGAATACGGACACACATGGTATATACGATTATGATTCCATCATGCATTATGCTGTAAAGGTACGGATGTAGTCACACATTACCAGATAGCGTACAAGAAATTAAAACGGTCAGAAAAACTGTTAGACTATAGATCTCAGTAGCTAGCCAATCAGCATGGAGAAAAGTGTTGAATAAATCCCGTATACAACACTTTGCTGTGGTATATATAACAATATATTGCTATATACTATAGTAGGCCAAGCAAAATAATGGAGCATAGCTATGATAATGTATACTACGTGCATTTAGCACAGAAAATGTGGATGCCAAACATTTTTGATACCAAACTTAGTTTAGTCTATATTATAACAACATCAACAACAACAACTGTTGATTACGCTCAATTCATGCATAACATGAAAATATGAGGAATATGACAAATCTATATTTTAAACAAGTAACTAATTGGACATATTAGAATACATGTCATGTACATGTACAAATTAGTAATTAATTGGACATATTAGAATACATACATGTACATGTAAAAATTGTACATGTATATCAAACCTTTCAGAAAGTTTCTACATTTGTTCATTATTACTGTCATAATCTGAGACAACAATTTTGGTAATTAACCAATTGAGGTATTGCCAACATCTCTGCTGACAACATGATCAGTAGAGGGTGAATGCCGTGGTAGCTTCTATGACTACAGTACGACCTCTCTAGTGGACCTATGTAGTGCAACAACCTCTGTATAACAAAACCTTCAAAGGTACTTGAAGTTATTACATGTATATACTTTTGTAAATTCTGTAGGGCAACGACTTCTAAACAATGACCAATATTTGCAGCCCACGAAGGGACTCACTCTACAGAGGTTGTTCTGTACTATTGTGTCTTCAATAAACAAAGATTATTTATCTATAGTCTAAGTCAGATAGAACGACTCGTAGGTGTTGATATGGGATTATAATCCTCGTTTCCCTCGGAGTTATAAATCCCAAATACAACACCAACTCATGTTCTATCCTATACTTATCCGGTTAAATCGTCCATATAATTACCGGCGTTCGAGGCTTCGACTGTTGTATGAAATACCTAAACAAATGATGGCAATATTGCGCTTGCTTGAGAAACGCCCACGAACTGAGTCGATTAGAAACGAACGGATTACATATTTTGTGGAATTTATGTTTCATGCTTCGGCAAATCCATCTTCCAGTGTGAAAGAACATCGTGTGACAAACAGCACATTTGCTTTATTTAAGATTCGGACAATAAACGCACACCAATGAGATTCGAACAGATTGTTGAAAACGTGTTTTCCGTTTGTTGTCAGGTTACGTTATTCGGTAAGGCGTGTCACTACACCTTCTTTTTCCGTTGCAAATTACATTCTGTATTGCATATTTATATATCAGCTCCCTTAGCAAATGTCACGGCCCCTTAAAGTTAGTCTGGTTTCTGTCCCAAATCTTACGATAATTTAGGTCTGGTTTCAACTGATTAAGTGATGTATCCAGTGAGAGTAGTCAGTGGGGGTGTCGGCGTTTAAACTTGTTTATATTTTACTGTATTGAAAATGGTGTTAATAAAATGCCTTTGACGACTTCATGAAATTATACGTATTATTGTTTCCAGGCATGGAGCAGCAATCAGGAGCCAACAATCGCCTTCTTAGATCCGAGTACCAAACCTGTACCGAAGTTCGCCAATACGGACCAGTATTTCTATTTGTTTAAGGAAATCAACGAGGCTTACCAGTGCACCAGTAAATCTCAATCTACACACTCTCTCTTGAATTTTCTTTTTATTTATTTATTATTTTAATGGATATTGAAGTCAAGTTAGCGACATGTGCCATATCGTGATGCGTCTATCTGCTTTAATTTGGACACATGTCCGCAATGGGATGAACCGTTCAACTTGATAATAATACTAATATTATCATCTGTACAATCATGGATGGCGTTCGGATCGGCAAGGGAGACGCAGTTTGATAATCATATGTGACAACGTCAATTACACAGTAATGTATAAATATATGAATGAAGACTGACCAGCTCAACAAAGACCCCGTTCATTGCGAATTGCGCAGTCTAACCTGTCTGTAAAGTCCATCCATGGGAATCACAAAAAGTGGTATTTCATGTTTGACAGTTGTATGTCTTAAATGATCTGATCGAAGATGACATTGGTTGTACAATGTACTGTATTAGCATCCATGTTCTGTAATATTGCCTTTCTTAGATGATCTTGAACACATGTTTGGTTGTAAATATGGATAGAAAACAAACGAGCATTGAACAGAAGCTGTGCTGTGAATTATTTCATTTGAGAAGGAGGGTAAAAATGTTCATGTACATGTATTGTAATATAGACAATCATTCTGTACACACGCAATAAATGTTCACTTTCAGACGACTGCACGGGCTTATCATGTTACAACGGTGGGTATAAAGCTATTATCGGTGGGAAGTGTAGATGTAGATGTCCTGAGGGTCTGAATCCAACCACCAAGTGCTCAACACTACTTAACCAAGGTCTTTAATTGTTAATCTTTTTTTTAATTTTTAAACGGTCCTCAATGAATGATAGGAATTGGGAGTACTCTGATAAGAAAATAGTTTTCTCATGACCCAATTTTTGTTGACAAAGCAAAGACAAAACATTACAAAACCAACTGGTATTGACAATAGAAGTGCAAACTGTCTGAAAACATGATCTCTAATAATAGCGAAACCTCTTGCATCCATCATAAACATGAGCCTAAATGCAAAAAACATTTCAATCATCTCTAAAACAATCAAACATAATTCCCATATTCAAAGAGGACACTCAGATAAAAATAACTATCGTCGTAATGCAATTCTTCCAATCATATCAAACTGTTTGAGAAACACGTCTCTGATGAACTCAAACAATTTCTTGAAAGCCAATACGCCTTGCAATCAGGATTCAGAACCAAGCACTCTTGTGAAACTGCACTTAAAATATAGTTGATGACCGGATCAGTACAACCAGCGATCGAAAACTTGTTGGTACATTGTCCCTAGTCTCGTTTAAAGCATTTGACCTTGTCAACCACAATATTCTCATAGACAAGCTCAAATGTTACCCTAAATAAACCGTAAAGCATGGATAACACAGTTATCCTATCCGTCAAACATAATACAGAAAGTGTGTTTCGCAAAATTTTCAGACCCCACTGAAATAATATCAGGAGTTCCACAAGGCTCAGTCTTGAGACCCTTGTTATTTCTCATTTATATAAAAGACTTACCATACCATGTTTAAAAGTCTTCAACAGCAGACACCTTTGCTGATGACACAACACTTTCAGCATCAGGAGGTACAATCAAGACATTCACCAAACCCTTCAATCCGATCTTCACATTGTAGACTCATGGTGCATAATCAATGCACAAAAGACAAAACATATGTATACGAGTATTACAAAACCAATCAACAAACCTAGCATCCCAGACATCAAATTTAAATTACAGAACCATCATATCGAAATTTCAGAAAGACTTCTTACATTTGTATATAACTTGTCCTTTATGCAGTGCACCCATGTTATATACATTGTATATGTATATACTAATATGTTGAGGTCCATATGGAAGATTGCATTATTGTAAGTATGTTAACCTCGTAAAATAAAGACTTACTTACTTACACTGAATTTCCTTAATTACATTGATAAATGTCAGTAATAGTTTCCTCACTACTGGCCAACCGTTACACAGTGGTTAGGTGTCAACTGATGCCTCCTTATAACATACATATTACACTATCTTATTATTATTCTATCTTCATAGTATCGACGGACACTGGCAACAATTTACGGACTTCTTCCACAGTAGTAAGATTGTGTGACCAATTAGAACAGAAACACATATGAGTGAAAATTCATTATATTCCATTACATTTACAGACTACGACTGTGGTAAAATTGTGAGCCTAGATAATGATACAACCAGTGTAACAATACATTCACCAGTGATTCGTCGTAACGACATTACAACATGTTACTGGTACATTAAGGTAGGGTATGTACCTGGTATATTAAGGTAGGGCATGTACTCAATACAAGAGTATACGTTTGCGTATTTTACCAGAGCTGTGAGTTGGGACCGGAAGTCAGGGCTGGGACCTTTCGGGTCCCCAGCGAAATATCTAAGCATTATCTGTGTTAAGGTAACATGAATCCAATCATTTTTGTTGTCATTATATGTCATTCTATTCTAGGTCTATATACTAGTAAAATCAATTTTCCATTTGTTTTGCCGTAGCCACACGTCTTCAACTTATGCATCTCTTGCACAGTGTAACAATAAAGTCAAGCATTTCCGTATTGTGTTGTAATGTCACGAATTAAGTCTATATGCTATCACACCAATGTTTCGTATTTGTTGATTTAGTTATGACTCTTGTAATTTGCAAACATATCGATGCCTTGAAACATAGGCACATGGTTGCAAATTGAGTGTATCCTATATATAGAGAAGGTAGTGCAGCGGTCATATTCAGCCGCAACGGATATGACGTCACAGTAACTGGTATGCGTGTTTGCTGCGACGACTGTAAAAAATAGCTTTCGTAACGTCATATCCGTTGCGACTAAACATGGGCACTGCACTACCTTCTCTATATACAAATATAGGGTACACTCATATAATTTGAAACCATTGTGCCTATGCCTTGAACATTTTCAGAGTCCACCAAAGACTCGGATATTACTCAACTTTCCTGTTTTCCACATTCACAATCACATTGTAGAGTGTGAAGATGAAGTTGCTGTTAAAGCCTATCTCCCAGGGATGTATGGTAATCCGTACGTATAATACTTTACAATCAGTTATGTGTATTTATATTACTTGTAAATAATTGTCAGCTAGCGTAACCAATGTTCTGCTTTTTGACTGTAAATCAAGACGGGATAGGCGTTGCACTTCTTTCTTTCATCGGAACGTTAATAACGTTATTAAGCTTGTACTTAGGTCACAAATCACCCGGACACCTGACGATGTCCGTGTATCTGATGTGTATACCCTATGTTTAGGCATCATGCGAGGAGCAAAACATATCTCAAAAGAGACATGAATTATCCCGGACGGCCGTCCGGCCTTCAGTCCGATCAGAACATGTGTAGTATGCCGTCCATAGGGTGCTCTAACGTTACTTGGAGCACACCTTCGTTTCCTATGTGTGAATAGGTACAGCTGCTGGTTGTGCATGTATTAAAATATATATGTAAGAGTTTAAATGAGTTTATGTTTTATTGACTTTGTACATGTATTTACAGATATTGTGGACACATATTCAAAAAGACGGTACATAGTGCCGGAAATATTCTAGCATTTTCTTTTACACAATCACCGACAAAATCTCCGGGATCTTCGTTTGTCGCCAGAGTTTCTTTCATACATGGTAATTGTTTTATAACGAGGAACGATCAATTTGTAATGTTCTTTAAAATTAAAAATCCGCAATATATTTTTTTTGTTTATCACAAAAAAATTCCGCAATACGCGGGGGTATTTTTTTCTTTTTCATAAAATACGCGGGGGTATTCATACAAATATGAAGAGTCATACTTGAGGTTGGTAATGAGTAATTAATAATTTTACTATTTATATAGACCATTAAAAACTAAATAAATGGTAAACATGTAAAAATAAAATTTCAAAAACGGCTAAAATACGTTAAAGTGAATGAAGAGCATTAAGTATGTATGTGTGTGTATGTGTATATATATATATATGTGTGTGTGTATATATGTATATATGTATGTATGTGTATATGTATATATGTATATGTATGTGTGTGTGTGTGTGTGTGTGTATATATATATATTTCATATATATATATACATATATATACACCAATCTAAAATTAATTACCACCAACTTGCTTCTATTTTAAATATTTAGGCCTATAATTAAAAGAAGCAGGTTACAAACTGCTGTGCAGTTTGTTGTCTTATTTGTACTATGTGCAGAATAAATTTTATGAAAAACAAAAAAAGATTTATGCGTTCTATGTCGAACATGATTAATCGATCAATCTACAGAATCTTGTTGTAATTATACGCTGAAATATAATATTTCAATTACACATGTCTAAATGTTCAATTGGAAAGAAGTTACCGGGATTCAAATAAATATTTTATGTCACTTGAAGACGAATTCAATAAAATGCACACCCCGGTCGAATTTCACTGCTATCACTTTTTATTGAACCTCAAAATCATGACTACCTAAACCGCCACAATTTTTTAATTTTGCATGAATTTGGAATTGTCCGAATATAATTTTATGACTGCTACTGAGGTGGCTGGAAGAAGTGTTGTATTCACGTATTTTTTATTCGGACCAACGTGTCTTAAGTACCCATTATAATTATGTCAGATGCACCTGACCATCGGCCGTTAAGCAGGAGGATATTACAAGCATCTTGCACAGAATATATCAATATCCGTATGAACATATTGCTTAAATATTAGTGGTCACATGATTAGTGTTTATAAATACATCTTGTAAATATGGGTAAAACTTTGATGAAAATAATTCCCACCGACCATAGCTAAATATTGACAAGAATCAACTGTGAAATTCTGCTAATAGAGGGCAAGACCAGTTTAATTGGTTCGAGTAATACATATAACAACTGCGATTGGCTGTTAATTATGGCAAGTAAATGTTTAATTTCTATGACGGTAGAACATATGTTAGTTCCATTTATTTGTAGAAAACTTGTATTGCTATAAGCTGGAGAAGCGAGGAATAGATTACGCTGGTACAGTGAATGTTGCCGAGGACTCGAGCCGATGTTTACCGTGGGACAAAGTGAGACACTGTCCGCATCACATGTTCAACATCAAGTACGTCTCTAAAATTTTAAATAAATGACTCTTTGTCATTCTCATTGATGACCAAGCAATGGTTTTTGACTGTCTATGAATACAAAGCTACATGTATAAATTGTTAATCTACTCGTTATTATGGTCAACATGATCGTCATACGCATATCCAGCTAGCCAGGTGGTCACTGCACTACAGTAGGTGGTAGGACATGCGTGTTTATTTCGGCCATGTCATACATATGCATTAAACTTGCCGCAAGTTTACATAAGAACATAAAGTTCTGGGCCTGTATTCACAAAGCATCTCAGTTGAATCTTAAATATTTTGACTTCAGTTAAAATTTGTGCAGCTGATATTTCCCGCGATTAGTATGAAACTTATACCATGCAATCTGAACCAATGCTATCCCTAGATGTTGTTTTTACTGTAAAAGTTAGAGTATTCTATCTCTTCAGAGATGCTGATAAACGACTTGAAGCCAACTATTGTAGAAATCCGGACATTTCACTAGGACCATGGTGTTACGTTAACACAGAGGGCTGTGAAAGAAGGTTCTGTGATGCTTGCAATCTGGGTAAGTATGGAATGGTGTACATGTACACAGTATAGCGTTTGCTAATACAGTCCTTTTTTTAATGTAATCAGGTGTTAAAATTGGTTTCTGTCAACATTATTCCTCTTGTACGTACGGCGAGCAGTTGACGGGGTCAGGTTGTCATGGAATTAGCAATTATTATTGCTTTGCTCCTCTGCGAATGCTATTGTAATCTGATTTTAACGGTCATAAGTGAGCCGAACATTCAAAGATGTCAAAATATTTTAAATGCCTTGGATTTCCGTTTAAATTAATACGCTGTTACGGCTGTTCACACTCCCTTCATTGTCTGATTCGTTGTGGTTATGTGCGGTAATTTCTGTGGAAATTTTGATTGAATTACATAGGCATACATTATTTTTTAAGGTGTTTGTAAGAACGTGGATGGACATTGTGAACGTCACATAAAGCAGCACCCTGGTTATTGTTGGAAGAGCAAACAGGCAGCCAGTATATGCCGTAAATCGTGTGGATATTGTAACAACCATAAGCCTTTGCCAAGTGGTAGGTTTCATTTCATAATATGTGTTTCCTCGGGATATTGTACCGGTGATGGTTTTACTTAGTCGTGTGGGTTGTTGCGACTGATTTATTACCTTACAGTCCACAAACAATAAACTTATTCAATGGAACCTTGTTAGTGAGTCAACTAACTTTCAGAATATCCGGTATGCTCCAAAAATGACTCCGAGGGTCCGGCCAATGCAGACGTACATTATATCAGTGTTATACTAATCAGAGCCCTGTAAGCTGTACTCTGAATTTAGAATTCATTCGTGTACATTTGTTTAAAGTTCTAATCATTTGTACAAGACATTGTAAAGGATTGTCGATAACCGCGGTAAATGTAACCAATCCTAATACAGTACATAAGTAACTTTTTTTATAAAATATTTGCAGTAACGGAAACATTTTGTGATGCACCTAAACTTCCACTTGATGCTGCACCTAGTAGTTTTAAGGATACATACAGTGTCGGAGAAACTGTGCAAGTTCAGTGTAACAAAAGTTCTGAGCACCAAAACATCACATGTCTATCTAACGGTCAATGGACTCAACTGAACTACGTCTGTGGAAGTAAGTACTGTATATATTCGGACATTGATTAAGAGTGAAGTATATGCTAAAATAATAAAATATTCATAATTAAAATTTTCTGTTTTTTCCTTCTCAAGACGCCCATACCTATCAGTCTGCGGACTCTAAACGAAGATTTGGTATGGCCCTAGGCAACAAAACGGATGGCGCATATCTGCAATTTTAATTAGCTAGCCCGACAAGTATTCGAACCTTCTACCCCAACAACAATGTACTGCATGGTACATGTTTATTTTACAAAATACTCGCACAGCCCAGTTGTTTACGTTTGTCCATTCATTATATTCACAGCATGTTTGCCTGGATGGGTTGGCTATGGACATGCGTGTTACAAAATGTACACGAGGAATATGAGGCAGTCGGTAGCAGAAGGTTTCTGTAACCATCAAGTATACAATGCACAACTGGTTGTAGAAACTAGACCGAATCATCACTTCCTTTCGGAGCTGATCAAAAATGAACGGTACATTTTTATTACTCGGGTATACTAAAGTGTTTGATATGAAACACTTAGTATCCCCTAGTTACATACTGAGGCTTGTTGAACCGAATATAGCTCGCGCCGAATATGACTCGCGTTTATGGCGAGCCATGTCCGGGGATGAGGCACACTTTCACAAATATGGCTCACCCTACGAATAGAGCTTACATGCTAGCTATATTCGGCGCCAGCGAATGTAGAAACAACCCTAGCTAGACAACCGAATACAACATACTATTACGTCTTCACCATTAATCCATAGTTCCAGCGGTTTAAAATGTATAGTCCAGTTAGGATATTGTGACAGTGACGTTGCAATTTATGCGTATATCTTAATGTTTTGTTTACATTTGTATTCGTATATAATTTATGTCTGTGTTCCCTTGGTACTTATAAAGAGCAGTTTTAAGCTGTGCTCCCAAGGCGATGCTGTTCATTTATGACATAATAAATACTAACAATACACTAACAACAAAGATCAAACATGTCTGACAATGACAGACATTTTATTAATACCGGTAACACAACGCAGTTATGTAAGCAAATTATAGCATAAAGGAAGCTTAGGTATTGAACATGTAGAATATATTGGGTTTTCAGTGGTGAGTGTACGTCTGTGTGGATTGGACTACGCAGACATACCGACAAGACTATGTTCACCTGGAACTCGGGAGTAGAACCGATGTGGACAAACTGGGATGATGGTATAAGTTATCATGGTTGTATGTTGTTAATATTGTAGTTTGGCTAAAATCGAATGAAGCCACCACCTGCCTTCAGCAACCCAAAATAGTAAATGTGTCATTTATACTAGTACATGTGTCTGCTTTGAATAACCAGTCACAGTTAATACGTCCATGCCACCTTGACAGGTTGTTCAATGCTTTAAAAAATATCAAATGTGTAGCGCACAGAGAAGCCACACCGAAATGGCGAAGGCGCATAGTCAGACATAGAACGAACCATCCATACCAGGGGTATTTCACCCCGCAATGAATGCCATGGACTAAGTACTGCAGACTTTGAATTACGTGCATAATTAACCATTAAGGGAGGTAATTATGAATGATAACTACACTGAAGTGAAGTACGTGGAGACTTTTTACAGCCGCCACACGGCAGCTGTACATAGTGATAATTAAATAGAGTAGCAAACAGTTAAGGTTGTACTGAGCATATATGGTATTTGCAGACAGCCATTATCTTGTCCTATGGTAGGCACTATCTGTGTGTGGCTGGAACTTAGATAATCAGTACCTACAAATCCACTTCTAAGGACAAAACGCTCAACTTAGTCTTAAATTAAAATTTTTATTTCTTTCTTCAGAAAGCGAGCAAAGACCATACCATTGTGTTATGATTGATTCCCGGTGTAAATGGGTGACCAAAGTATGTAGGCGGAGAGGAAAGTTCGTGTGTCGCTACTATCGTCCAGGTATTTGAATATCCCCATGAACGTATTCGCAGTTATAAGCACCTGTTTAATTTCGTAAAATAATCGTTAAATAATCTGGAGTAATTCTTGATGAAATTCAAACAAAACAGCATGTTTCTTCTGTTATTACAAAATTATGATTTTAACACTACATTGCCTCATCATCTTAACAAGGACAACAGTTAATTGGGCTAGTGGAGAAAACGTTTGGTAGGGAAAAAGGTTCTGTCATGCAGCTACTGTCATGCAGCTATTCTAATGCTTTTTACTAATACTTAATTGGGTAACTTGATACAATTATGTGGACCTGTAACGAAGTTTGTGATGCGCTTCTTTCTTCTGGATAATATTTTTGTCCGACTTGGAAATATTAAACTGGAACCCCAATCCAGAATTCCAATGAATACTGGAACCGAACCTGGATCATCGTTTCCAATCGCGACATAACCCTGTTTTATATCATTTTAGCAGACCTTTGCTCAGTTAATTCATTAATGCGTCAAGCTAGCGTAGTCAGACCGGCATTACCTTGTCACCCAGACGAGTGCAAAGATTTTATGTTCTTCCATGTTATTGGCTACGATCAAATATTTCATATTGATAGGAAGTTAATTTACTAATACTTACACCCCACCCAATGATTAGGGCAGCTATTAGCAGTATATGACTGACAAACGGTTAAAGGGACAACATATGTAACACCCCGATGAGCAATATCAATACCCTAATTCATATGTGTAACTGTTGTTTCCTACAGCGCCTGTCATTTGTGCTAATCAGAGGAGTGACTGCTACGAGATCAGGCACAGGAACCCGGATGTTTGCACCGCCCAGAGATCGTTTGCCTGGACTTATTGTGCAAAGACTTGTGGATTTTGTTAATGACGCTATGAACGATTGTTGTAGGCTTTGCTTACTTGTAAATATACATAAAGTGCTAACCCGTGTCAGGAATGCATAACCAATACTTACACTCAGCACTCAGATATACAAAATGTGTTGTTACTAAATACTGTCTTGTCTAAGATAGCAAACCCTCAATATATACACGTACATTTGTGATCCGTAAATGCATTTATAGAGAATGAGTGCCACACACGACACTCGACTGATACATTACAATTATAGTTACTGTACACAAGGTCATATTTAATGGAATACTTGATTAATATCACTAGTTCTTGCAAAAACGGACATGATATTTGAGCGCTGGGTGTAGGTATTCGTTATTATTCCTAACCAAGAGGAACTATTGTGCTATACTCATAAAACAGAATCCAATACTGTTTGCAGTACTGGAGAATTTATTCACTATGTCTACCAGCGCCTGTGGATATAGATAATAGGTTAGTGCCGTGGATGAAAAAGTTTATGTGGTAAGGCGAAGGAATTTATCGGGTGAGCCGTAGGCGAATCCGATAATTTCCGCAGCCGAGCCGGATAAAAAGTTTTATCCAGTCACTTCCGGCAAAATCTGCCTGTTAACGGGGTGCTTGATAAACTTAGCGATAATCGGTCACCTGGTCATGTGACTAGTGATAATCCGTCACCTTACCACGTGATCTGACGGACTTCTTCTTATATGAGAGTCACCGGTTGCAATTCCGTGCCTGAGGGTGAGGTTTTCCTATTCTAAATGAGCTGGTGGTTGATCGGTTATTTTCTTCGATTTACCTGCGTCTACACGACGTCTATCAAGATTTATCACATAACCTGCGGTCCAGGAGTGCCGTAAAGCCGTGCCGTAAATATCGTTCGGCACTCCCAGACTGTGCAATAAATATTTAAATTAGCTTGACGTGACGTTAGCCAATCCATGCATTGATCCATCAATGACGTCAGGATAATATTAACGTCGCCATGACGTCGGGCTCATTGTACCGCTGAATTGTGGCTGAAACATATGCAGCATACATTATCCTTTTGGACAATAATGTGCATTTTTTAAGGTTATGTGATAAATAGAATCTTACATTCGCGCTCATTACATACGGCTCACCCGATAAATTCCTCCACATTGCCAGATAAACTTTTTCATCCACGGCACTAACCTATTATTCTCTATATAACATGGTTTCGAAATGTTTTTCTATGAAATAAATTGATTCTGTTGTAAATACGCGGACCATTTTAGACGTTTTTAATTTAAGATTTTTAGCGAATATGAAATGAAGATTTTATTTTAAATATAACTATCATAACAGAAATTGTTTTATTATGTGTTAAATAATTTAGAATAAATATAATCATTTAAATAATACCATGCTATTTATTTGTCCTGTTACGTGGATAAAAGTGCGAGTCCCCATCTCTGAACTACAACCCAAGGATATATTTATCGCCAACAGTTCTTGGAGTGAAAGTAGTACCTCCTTCGAAACATGTATCGGACAGACTTAGTGTACTAATATATTAAATAACTAGAGCTGTCCACGGACAGCGCGCACCACTATTATCATGGCCATGCTAGGGTAGTATAATCAATATACATGCGTATTCAAAACAAAAATGCTTCATGGTTGCAGCATTACCCTCTTCTTAGTCGAAAATGGCAGATAGTTTGAACAAAATACTTGACAGAGTTACCTACTCCTGTGTAGGTCTTGGCGTCATGATAGTATACAAGTATGCAAAGTAGGAAAACAGTATGTCAATGCGCTTTGAAGATATAAGAGGTTAAAGAACTTGTACCTAAACTTTAACATTACTAAGTCCAAAAGGGAGCATAACTTCAACAAAATGCTTGATAGCGTCACCTACTCCTGTGTATGGGTTTTGGTTAATACACTTACTTTGGAGATAGAGGTTAAAAAAACTTGTACCTAAACTTAACATTTGCATTTCTAAGTAAACAAGTCATTAGAATTGCAAGCAATACAGAAGTCCGGTTTGAAGCCATTTTCAATGTTTCTGTTGCCATAGCAACCATAATTTCTAAAAAAAATATTTTTAGACGTACATAATCCCCTTATTACCCCCTATCCACATACCAAGTTTCATAAACCTAGCTTGGAAACTGTTTCAGTTATGTCAGGGTCCAGATTTTTTGACGGACGGACTGACGTCCGTTCTCACTGACTTGACATTGTGGAGTTTTCTTTTGTTCATTTTTTTGTTTGTAAAACCTCATAAGCAACATTTTGCACCCCATAAGCAACAGAATGAATAGAATCTAAAAACAACCTATTGTTCCACATCCCACAACTACATGTGGGTGAATACGGACGGACTGACTGACGGACAGAGGGCAAACCTATAGTCTCCTCCGGTCAAAAACCTGTAGGGGACTAAAAACTTACCTACTCCAGCATATGGGTTGGGGTCAGGAGGCATTCTGGTGGTATACAAGTGTACAAAGTATCAAAGCAATATGTCAAAGGACTTTGACAATATAAGAGGTTAAAACCCTGAACCTAAACTTTAACATATGCATTACGCCGAACATCTCCCTAGAGCTAAAAACCATAGGGGTCTTTATCGACTCCCCTGTCTCTCATTCATTAATTTAATAAACAGGGGAGGAGCTAATGTCGAAATCGCAACACCAACATTTTCTAAAACGGCCCTGTAACACAAGCTTGCCATCCCTTTGTACAAAAGGACTCTTCACACGGGATTGAATACTAAAACAGCCACATGGTTGGATATAACAACTAAAACTCTAAACCAAACGCTTACCTCTGAATCGTGACGTTATTTTAATGTTTCTTCATCACACTTCCATGTTCGTAAAGCCAAATACCTAATGATACAAGCCAGTTTATTGTGTTCCATTACAAGTTTTAACTAAGTTTCAGGGTTCAAAGTAAGCACAAATACATCCCTTTGGCGCAACAAGGTTGTACCTCTCTATACACTATGTAGTGAGATACAACCTTGTATTATTATTATAGATTGATTTTAGCTACTCGATGCTGATTGTTAAAGGGTTGTCTGTTTCAGTGAAACATTATCGTTTTCATAATTTCACGCTAAATTTTTTATTCATCGTTATTTCACGGAAAACCACCGTAAATCATGACATTAATGTATATAACTATAATGTTAGCCAAACAGCCGTCTCCTAAATTATGAAGGACTCCATTGTTATCTAGAATCAGTATACATGTTACAATGTGTGACAAAATGGTATTCATCCTCCAATAAAATACAAACATTACATAATATTCATTAATAGTTCATAGAATGTGTTCATGTTTATTTTTATGTGAATAAAGCAAGAGAGTGAAACTGTTTTCTTTTTATTAATATGACAACCTTTATTTCGATTATGAAGTTAAATTCAATACAGAATGTTAAAGCAAGACATAGCTTAGTCAATCAGGGGCCTTAATTCTGCAAAAATGTTGGAAAATGTAACATGGGTTTGAAAGCAATGCCTTGATAGATTTCAAAAATATTGACTTTCAACAACTTGAAAGTTTTGGTTAACATTTTCGGACTATAATGGACGGACTGGACACTTACTATATGCCTCATGCATCAGAAGATGCAGGGGCAAAAAAATATCAATGACTTTTGAAAATGCATTGGAAGTAACGGGGTCCCTGAGGGAACCCATTTGAAAATGGTAGGGGAAGCCACTTGTTTACTGTATTTCACATCGATTCTCTAGTTTATATCACCAACTTCAACAGTATTCATTGTTTTGCTAGCTGCTTTTTAGCACTTTGATGTTTCTTCTGCATTTTCCTCCAAGCATGGTCCTTAATTTCTTGTTGTACTCTTTGATTAGCTTTATACGGACACAAAGCGGTCAACTTTTCTTCCATGGCTTGTTTCATGTCTACTTCATCAGGAATGTGCACATATCGGATCATTTTACCACTAACATAAAAATCATCAAACAATCTTTCATTTGTAAGTGATTTCCATTTTACTCTTTTCATTGTTATATTCATATACCCATCTACCTTTATAATTTTTCCAGTAACTTCCTTTTCATCTCTTAATTCAACAGTTGTTCGTTTACCTTCCAGTACCTTTAACAGACATAACATCGTGTTCATGATGTAGAATCTTTCACGTGAAGTTTCCATGGTGATTTTATTTATTACACACTTTATAGAAATGAAAGGTATAGGACTAACTCAAAATATCTCAAAAAGTTTCGTCAATTACGTCCCTGAAAGCCAATTGGATTTCACCTAAATATGTTAGGAAATTTGCACCACATCTGTATAAGCAACACAATAGTGGTCTATATCACAATTTCTTGGGTTACGAAAACAAGCACTTTGATACAAATGTATACTGTATTATCAAGCCATTTCTTCGTGCAGTTTTTGCAAGATATGTTCTAAGGTGCTGTCACTCACTATCACAGTTTTGTTACGAGATCTGGATCCCTAAAATAACAAATAGAGGCATTTATTTTGTTGCTAAATGATAAGATATGGAGTTCTATCAGTGAAATAAATCCTGCATCTTCACTGCAGTGGGTGAAGTAAGTTCCGCCTCAACGGGACTACATGTTAATTTTATAAAAACACTTAACACTAAAAATGTTCGTAGCTTTTTCATTACTGAACGGAAACATGCATACACACATTCTATTCTTAGTTAGATCATTTCCGATCATTTCCTATAAGTTGGTGTATATTTTGATGCAAAATTCTGAATAAGAATGCCAAAAGGGCACTGGATTGTTCACCTGAGGTCATTGACACTTGTAAAAAACATGTTTTTGACCATGTGACCTACCTATAAAGCAGCACAGAACATTTGGAACTATAATTTGAAGAGGACCATGAAAGTATCATTTTTGTACATTTTGAGTAATTTAGGAGATACAGCGGAGAATTTAAAGAAATTGCTGATATACACCAAGAGATACACCGGAGAAACTTCAGTATTCTTTATTTGCATTTAAGGCCACCAGCCCATACACACAAACAATATACACTACACACAACATATTTACAATTTACTTCAGAGATTAAACTATACCTTGTCAATGTGTATTTGTGATTTCTTCACTTCCAGTATTTTGGACAAATATTTCACCAGCTCTGTATTAGCTTCGCCATCCACAGGTGGGGCAGCAATCTGTATCCCAACTTCAGTACCAATATCTGTGAGTGAAACAAAACAAGAAGGGTTTTTGTAACAAAAACATGTTTTCTACAAGGGGCCGTAACTCAGGCAAAAATCATCTGACGTAAACTTCCTGACAATATGCACAACAAGGCTTGGTACCAAGTATTCATGTGAGGTTTTATTGAAATTAGACCGATACAAGCATCAATCCGGTCAGACAGCACAAAATCATTACGTCTCCCCCACTATATATATGGGAGACAGAATGCTCCTATATTGCTCACAAACATACAAAGTAATACTATATTTCCACTCAAGTGTTCATGACAAGCACTGTATGGGACATTGTTATACTAGTTATACGTTGAAACAATACATCCAAACTGAAAGTCATAATTTGTATCCACTTCAGGACTCGGATTTACCAGACAGTTCACTTGATGCTGAATCTGAGTTTTTATCTCTATGGACATTTTCAAAATTTTGTACATGAGTTTACTACAAAATATTTTAATTCTAATGCATAATTTACCCGTCGTCAATATCTTGAGGCCCAAGGTCAAAATGGTTTGTTTTAGTTCCAGGGATCAAAGGTAAACTTAAGGGTCAAATGAAAGTTATGCAACCCTCGTTTATGTGGAGGAATTGTGAGCAGCTGCTGTGGAAAAGGGTAGCTAGTCCTGCTGGATCCTGTTAACCCCGATAAGCCAATTACAGTTTTAGCATCACTGAAATAACCTGAAGTGATGTTAATAATAAGAACAAAAAGTTTACAAATACATGTACCTGTAACAGTGTTAGTTTTAGCTCCTGGTTTAGCCAGTATTTGTATCCTGATACCAGTCTTACATACACATACAGGTCTTTCCTCTTTGTTCTTAAAAGTACTCTCAGCACTTGTAGAAACAGTCTGCAAAATCCAGTAAAATGTATAAATTTAAAAGACAAGGTACTATATCATATTCCAGGGCGTTTTTTTCAAAGTAGGGGAAGGGGCGTTTTCTTTAAATTTGGGGAAAACAACTCAAAAGGGGAAGAAAAAACTTGATGTAAATTGGATTTTAGGGGAACACTGCATGATTTTAAAGAATTTTCCTGAGTTGAAGGGGCCTGTAAATGGCCCCTGCTATAGAAGGAAAAAAGCCCTAAATTCAGAAACAAGAGCTGTCCATGAACAGCGCGCTCCACTATTCGCAGCGCCATGTTAGGATAGTACAATCATTATATATTCAAAACAAAATGCTTCATAACAGCTTCAAGTTTTCCTCCTTCCCCCATTCCACAATCCTGTGGAATAGGTTACCTTCCCACATCGCGACCCTGACTGATCTTGAATTATTTAAGCAGACAGTGGCCAGGATTTATCAGTGATACCCGGCAGTTGTTTTTATATTATCTTTTACCTTTTACTATTTTTAACATTTTAACCATGTCTAGCTAAGCTTTTCTTAGTCCAAAAGGGGCATAATTTCAACAAAATGCTAAATAGTTATCTTCTATAAATAATACCCGCATAAATTTGTTCTACCAACATTTTCGACTATGAAACAAAAGGAAACTTACCTGCTTATTTTTCTTCTTTGGCATTTGAAGATGTGCAGCTGACTGGAAAGTACGCACTAAGAAGAAACGTCTTAATATCATTCAGATAAAGTTTTAATTTCCCACATTTTTGCTTTCACTACAAATGGCGTTTTAAATAAAAGGGAGGTAATCGTAAAATAGATGTTAAGACGATTACCTCCCTTTTATTGAATACGCCATTTGCATGGTGAGGTATATAATCTGTAATTATTGGTACTGAAAAACATGGACTTGTTGGACATTACTTATTATATTATGCTGTACAATTCAAGGCATTGAGTCCGAATGAAATCTTTCATGGCAGAATGTATGAAGAATATAGCTGCATACTAACAATGTTCCCCAGTGCAAATTTTAACGTCTAAAAAAAAACTTTTTGAAAATCAACCAGTAGGCCTAATAGTATGTAGTATGTAGATCTACAATGTATTATACTTCTTGTATATTCAGAATGTACCGACCTATTATCATATTACGATTACGGTCTGCGCAAATTTAATATATAATAATATGGTACACTGTCGATTTACCGAACAGTTACAGTTGTTTAAAATACTATTAACTAAGTATACCACGCATGTTAATTCATAAAATTGACTTCATGCTTATACCGGTATATAGAGTGAGAATATGTTTAATAACTGATTCTTCCTGATTTTATCTCGTTTGAGGAACCATTTGGGTAACCCCGTTTATTTCTATATAGTCATAGGTAAATGACATTGTACTCATATAATACACACAATCAGAATAAAACATAAGTTGTATCAAAATATTGTTAGGAGTGATATACTATAGTAGTTTTATTAAATGTGTGATGAACAGGGTTGTCCAAAAAGTGACACTTTTTGGGTGAAACTTTACTGTTGCAAAATGAATAGTATACTAGATTGAGATAACCACAATGTTATCTAAAAAGTTTCTCTTTTACTTTCTGTGAATGTGTGTGTTAGTGTTCATGAGTATTTTGTTAGTAGAAAAAATGAGATACAAGGTGAGAAAGAGAAGGATAGTCGAGCAGAGATAAATAAAAAATAAAAAAGAGAGGAATAAGTTCCTGATCATTCGTGTTTCACTGTTGTCTATACTTATTAAATTCCATTTCTTATAGTGCGATGGTAGTTTTCCTTTCAAGGGCGCTATATGTTTTTCATTATTTTTGCGACCTTGTATGCATGAAATTAGTAAAGAGTGGAATTGAGTTTCCCAGTTTGCATTTGAATAAAAAGTATTTTCCAAGAATAATTATATACATACGTTTCATTATTTCCTAGAATGCCCGTTATCAATTACTCAACAGTTCATTAGATCCACTTTTATATGAATATATATACAGTCAAGTAATTAACAAACACATATTTAGGGCTATTCAAACACAGTTCCAGAAGATAGTATCTAGATTACGTGTCGTATGAACGATACCAACAACAAAAGCAACATTTTTTCTCTTGTTTTTTTCTATCTCTTTGAATCAATGTGCTGATTTTGCCGTTGATTTCAGTTTTGCCGCGCCGGGATTTATGATATTTGCGTTCAGGGTGTGAATGTGACACAACATAACATTGTGAAGGAGAATGAAAAAACGACTAGAAACGATTATGATTGTATTCTAACAGGCAGGCCTTCTTGCGATCCGAGCAACTACAACTGATTAAGAACTGTTGTTGTTTGTTGGTTTTCGGACGATATGTCTGTATCTTGGTTCACCCCTGTATCACATTCAGCAATGGTAGTCGGTAATTCGTGTAGGGAACTCTCTGGAAGCTTTAGAGCAAGCACAACAACCAACAAACCCATCCCAGTAAATATTGCCAATGGTATCCACAACGCTATTAGAGTCTGAAATGTAAATTACGACATATTAACAGGGGTTCCACTATCTAAGCTCCTGAACCTGAAGGGTCATTTCGATCCTTTTGACTAAATTGAACCATTTTTAAGGCAAAATAGTTTAGTATACACGAGTAGACAGTGTTAATCGACCTATTCTTACAGCTTGACTGAACGGATTTTAAAATGTGAGATATCAATGTCAAGCTAATACCATGATCTTTGATATACAGTTCACAATTTTTAAACATTCATTGGTATAAGGAAGATATAGCATCACTTGCATTCAAATTTGAACATCCCCGTAGAATGGGCAAAATTATAGAGTCTGTTCTACTAGTTTAAACATACATGTGTTTATCCCGAAAATAATAATCATAGTATATGTTATTATATAATATAACACAGAAAACAACAGAATGATAATTAAGTGAATGTAGGAATGTAGAGTTCATTGCTAATTTTTAACTTGCCTGGGCTTTTTGTGTTCAAGATAAGCTAATGTGACCACCCTCTATATTGTGTACTGTGTGTCGTCGACAATTCAACTGTTAAACGCCCAGAGGTATTTGTAATGAAACTCATCATATACTTATAATAAAAAGTTTAGTCGTCAGTGTATTTCAATTGCTGTTTTAAATTGCGGAATATTGGCCAAAATAGTAGAAACATATAACATGTGAAGAGAGCATATCGCATATCTGACGATATGCATGGCAACAATATTCGTGACATGTTTTCAGCCAATACTTCAAATTAGACGTGCATACAATGTGCAGGTCATGGCAGGTACAGTAACAATACTTACGGTGTTATTCTGCAATAATTCAACTGCATTGGGTGCACATTCAAAACGTCAACAGAAAAATGCCAATTTTCAATATGGCGCGTCCCGGCATCACGTTGTAAACAACGTCGCTTAGTATTCTAACGTGGATTGTCACTCAGTTCATCATTTTCTGGTCCGGTATAGACGAAATAACGGTGCAAGTGACAAGACTTCGATCAAGACGACCGGAGAGAACGACACAACATGTCGATGTTCATCTACTGACATCATTCTGGTGTAAACTTTCAAAAAGTCAGATATTTGACTTGTGCATTGTTCAAAAAATGACTACAGATACCATTGACATTCGCCAGAAGTTAGTTCCACAGCCCGATGCATCGCTTTTGTTCATAGTCATGGAAGATACAATAAATATTGAGAAATTCCAGAATTTTGGTTTCGTTACCCTTTATATTTAATTGTCTTTGTGACAAAACGTGTTTTGTAGTTTATATTAATAATAATATCGTCGTTATTTTCAGTGGATAACATAATTGGCAAACCAATTTTCATAATGGTCCACAATAACAATAGAGATAAGTACAAGTTTATACAATGACAATATTTATAACAATACGTAATTCAGATTACACAAGTACAAGTATGTATATAGCATCTGAATCAGATTTTCAGGTGTAAACAGTCATAAACAACAATGTCGATATTATATCTTTTAAATGCATGGGCAATGATTATGAAATACGAGTAAATTTCCACTTTAAATAATTGATTTTAAATGAAGAAAGTGTCCTAGCAGTTTGAACTGATTTTGGTAGATTATTCGAAAGTTTTGCACCGGAGTAAGAAAAGGATTTTATTGATAATTCAATTCTTGGTTTGGAACATGAAGTATATTTTGCACTGATGATCTTAAGTTGAGAGCATGATCAGCAATTTATCGTTGGGAGTAAACCAGTAGATGTAGATGATATTATGTTTGTCATGAGTGTTTTGAAATTGGTTTCCCATGTATTCAGGAGATTGGTCATGGAATGCTTTATACATTAACACAGGTTTTTTGTATTCAACTCTATAACTGAATTGTAGCCGTCCAAATTCTAAGAAAAGTTCTTGTGATGGTGCTGCATAGTCTTGGTTAAGAATGGCTCTATCAGCTCTTTTTTTAAACTTATGTAATTTGCATGCGAGGTCACCACTACAGTTACAATTAGCACTGCGGTTATACAGTTTCAATTTCTCTACAAGGAGGGAGTGATTGACAAAATCAAAAGCCTTTGTTAGGTCCACAAATACTTTTAGTATTGTACCTACGTTTTTTTACTGTTTATAGCTTCAATCCAGTTATCAATTACAGCAGCCAATGTTGTCTCACATAAACGGTTGGCTCGGAACCTTTCTGTTGAGAATGAAGTAGTTTGTTTGAATGTTATAGTCGATGAGAAGAAGTGTCATGGGTAAACCCCTAGCTTTTACATATCTCAAAAGTCAAGGTTACAATTGGAGGTCAATCACGTACAGGTCATATGTCATATTGAAGCTCATCATAATATGAATAAATTTTGGTGTGCCTGTGTAACATCTAGGTCACGTTCCCTTATGGGTCATTTACTATGGTAAAAAACTAGGTCACCGGGTGTCAAGTTCACTAATATGTCATTTACTATGGTAAAAAACTAGGTCACATGGGTGTACCGATGAAAAACCTTGGCACCCATGAGGTCACAATTTTGAGTTAGTAGGCCTACTAGTGAAATTTTGTCACACTGATAATCTCTATAAAATCTAGAGAGAGAACATATTGATTTAAGTCAACATCCCATTTAATAATCTTTTAAATAAAGTTCATGAAAATGAAGTAACGAATGAAATTAAGAACATTTAACTATATCCTGGTGTTTATGAATAATATAAATTCTATGTATACAACCATTTTTCGCATTATGTCACCTAGTCAATTTTCTCGGACATGTTTCAATTATATACAACATAATGTGATGTAGGCCTATGTGTACAAGACCAAGATTTGCGATATCGGCTGATACTGGAGTTTAGTACTTGCCAGTTCGAGAACAACAACAACAATGGCGGCTCCCATAGGGCCAGTAAAGGTATTTGTTTTTTAACGTGTTGTTCACAATTGTCAAGCTTATGACATGGTTTATTTCTAGGAGAATTCGTATGTCAGAACAAGTTAAATGAATATTTTGTCTGTATGGCTATGAACATAGGAAATACAAATATGTTGCAAGTGAATACTTTTCGGATAATTACACTCGCATTTGATTTTCGGATGGTAAATCCACATTGGGAACCAGTTAAGATGTGTACTCAAATGTTTTAGTCAAGGTTATCTATCGTTAATAGTCAAGGTGTACCCATATTGTAAATTTATATGTTTGTTATAATCCGAAGTTTATATTGTTTGTTTTTGGTATACATTACTGTATGCTAACTATATACAAAATTATATAATGTATCAATTTGTTATTATCCCCGACGAAGGTGAAGGGATATAGTAATAGTATGCGTCCGTCCATTCTTTCGTCAGTCCGTCCCATTCTTTGTCCAGAGCATAACTCTTAAACTATTTGAGGTATTGACTTGAAATTTGGTATGTGAATTATAAGATGGCAACTATATGTAGGATAAGTGCAGTGACCAAGAACCATAACTCTATATTGCACCGTTTTGAAATTATCTCCCCATGTTTAATTTTAAATTATTGTTTTGTCCAGAGCATAACTTGAAAACTATTTAAGGTATTGATTTGAAACTTGATATATCAATAGATGGCAACTGGGAAAGTGCAGTGACCAAGAACCATAACTCTATGTAGTCCAGTTTTGAAATGACCCCCCTTTCTTTGAGTTTAAAATAAACATTTGTCCAGAGCAAAGACCTTTTAAAATATAAAGATTGGAAAAATGTACCAAATCTCACAATTTCTTGTGGCCGTTTTCTGAATTCTAACAAAATCTTGTTTGTTCTTAATACCTTATACCTCCTGATTTAATGTACATAGACAAAAACTAATAACTCTATGCAATAGATTTATTACTCTGCTTTAAAATGATACCTCATTTATTGACACCAGTCAAGGAATAAAACAGATGTTAGCAAAGAGCCAGACCTACTCTCATTTAATAGAAATTCCAATTTTATCAGAAAATATCCAATTTGCCTCATTCAAACAATAATTTTCTGAATTTTATAAGAGATAGAAAAAAATCAGTTACATCATGTATTAGAAGAAACTTAGCTCTTCAAAATGAGATATTGTTCATTAAAAAAGGATGACAAACACATTTGTTAATGCATAATATCAGAATCTGCTGCTTGCTATTTTGCATTTTCTTTCCGTTTTCAATTGAGTGTCCAATCTGTCCAATTATCTCCCTTTTTTTATTTCAAAAATTGTTTTGTCCAGAGCATAACTGCATAAGCAATCAATTGATTGACTTGAAATATAATTAGAAGGTATCTAGGAGAAGTTCTCTGACTAAGAAACATAACTAGCTGGTACCATTCTTGAATTACATGTATTTCCCTTTAACTAAAGAAGTTGATATTTCCCTTGATGTAAGTTCATAATACTTTCTTCTATTGAACTCTGCCTGTTTCCATTTATTCTTTTTCCTTCTTTTTCTATCTAGCCCTGTTTCTATTTTAAACACCCATTAGTAACAAACATATACGGCGGAGGATGGCCATGTGAACATGGCTCTTGTACACACTTAAACTTAAATTGAAGACACTAAATATTGTGTGTTTTAAGTGTAATTAAAAGTGTATAAAACAGGATCAAAGAACCAGTTTGAGGCATCTAGGGTGTTCGAGGCAAGTACTGTTCGAGGCATCGAAGTTCTACTGAATTTGTAACAATGTCATAACAGGCAAAATTGTATTTAAGTGCAAAATGAAAGATGATGTTCGTTTATATATTTTTTCAGTGTTTTGATTGTAAAGGATGTGATTACAACAAAGAAATGTACAGGAGGTTAAATGATGGTTTGGCTACCTCTCTAAGAGAAAGATGTTTGCAATATATGGCTAGCAATAGTTACCTTCTTACTCTGGATGATTTGAAAGGTAAGATATTTTAAAAGATCAGCTCGGGTGGCACGGTTGTCAAGTGGGTAATGCTTTTGACTATGGATCGAGAGGTCCTTGGTCTGAATCTCATATTTATTTATTTCTGTAACGCGTTTCGGTGTTTCTCATCCAGCTAGAGATGAACTGGTTGGTAACCCAGAGATAGTCTCGCATGTATCCGTGCTATACACTGTGCACGTCAAAGACCTGTATATTTAGGTCTTTGTGCACTGTGAAGAACCAAGATGTCTATTCTGAATAAGCTAGGGTAGCGCACATGAATTCCTTGTATCACATAAACATTCTGTCTCTTCCCTTGAAGCTGGAGTGGAGGTCATTGGCCAATTAGGCAGGTATAAAACCATATGGCCAAGCACTTACAACTGTCTCAGTGGAGAGCAAAAAAACTAAAATACAAGATCATGCCAGAGGTATAATAGATCATATTGCAGTATCTGGAAAATAAGCACATAATTTATGTGAATATATGTGCATATCAAATGCAGTACTTGTGTGAAATCAGTTTGTGCAAACAGTCTTAATAAGGTTTTTTAGTGGCTGCGCCTCGGGTATTCAGCATTGCAAAGTAACTGACCAAACCAATAATTATATCCCGAAACTTGTTGAATTTACAAGATGATTAATTTTGCAAAATATAAAAATTTAATTTCAAAGTACAAATAAATTGAACAGAGTATTGAAGACAGATGATGAGTCACCTTGACCCGACGCTACTGAAATTATGATAATATCAAAACTGCATTGTTTGAATGGTGTATTTTCTCACTGTCAGTTTTCAAAATTCTGGGTATAAAGGAACCAAACTTAAGGGGCAGGAATATCATGGATATTGTTGTCCCTTGTCTATTCTGATATTGTGTAAGATCCAAAATGCCAAAAACAGACAGCATTTTGATAACACAGATGCTAATGAGGTTCGGCTTATCAGCACTTAGAAATCAAATTTTTAATTAATCTCATTTGTTTACATTAATAATGTAATGAATGTGATGACCAACATCTACTGACAAGAGGAAACAAATCGATCCAGCATTTTATAAGAGTTATTTCCCTTTTCTGACTTCGAATTTTGACACAAAAATTTCAATTTCAATTGGTAACCCTGTGACCTATATTTGTTAATTATTGTCCCTTGTTAATCTTAGAACTTCACTCACAGATGAGCAAGAGTACGATCAAGTACAGGAAAGTAGAGCATCCAGCACTCGTAGGCGATGCTCTTGTTAGTCTGAATGCTGCTCAGAATTCACCATTCCTGTGACAGTCACTGAGTAGAAAAAATTGTGCGTGCTGACAGTGTTGAAAGCAACATTTTACGAGGAGCCTATTTTGGTACACACTCACAGTCAGTTCTTGTTAGATTCAGGACCTGTTCTATTAATAGTACAATGTAACTATAATGCATAGTTTTAGCTGTCAGAAATCTTAAAACGAAGAAGTGCCCAACATACTACCGACCACGAAAATTAAACATCCCTTGTCCCACTGTTTAAAAGTTGAATAGAAAAGATTCAGCAAACAAAAGGCAGAATGCCTACGCTGAATGGCCTAGTTACAACAGTAAAACTGCTGAACTACATAGTCTTAGCAGCCTTTAGTCTCAAAAGTTAAGTAACAGTATTAAAACGTTGAAAGGCCCGATTTCAGCAACAAAAAATCTGAAAGCCATAGCCAGGTGACCTAGTTTCAATAAGTAAAATAACGTAATTGAACAAATCGAGATATGACGTAATGAACAAGTCATTAAGAATTGCAAGCAATACAGAAGTCCCCTACTGGTTTAAAGCTATTTTCAATATATCTCAGTCATGGCGAAAGGATTTTGGACTCAGTAGGACATTCGGTCTGACGGGCTCACAGGATCTGTCAGACCGAATGAGAATCCATCAGACCGAAAATAAAACTTGGAAAATATTGACAAAAGGGAATGGCATGCGCCCCCCCCCCCCCCCAACTGCAGGGCTTGGCCAGCCTTTGAGTTGTTATTAACTTCTGCAGAACTGAATCTTGCATTTAATCCAGAAACAGCTTTTTCTTGTTTTGATGGGAAGGCCCTTCTTCATAGTCTATCACTGAGGAAATTTTGAAGTTATGAATTTGTTAGAATTTTTTAGATTTGAATTTGTTGCAGTCTTTGAAGGATATGATTGAACACAAATGCTGCGTGTCATTATGTTCAGGTTCTTGTCATAGACAAGCCACTCAAGATTTTGCATCCATTACATTTGAAATTGCCGTTCTCATATTTTTTTGTTGACTGTATCATCATTTTTGGTAGAAGGGCGCTTTAAGGCTTTACCAGGAGTGGCATTTTTATGGTATTTTAACTTCTCAAACACGCTAATTTTGAAAATTGACGACAATTGACGAACACTATCGAAAACTTCACGAAAATCGTTCACCTTTCAATCTTCAGGTGAAATGTTTATATCGACACCGTTCTGTAAGGTGAGCGTGAGAAACAAATACTCGTGATAATCACTTACCAACACGAAAATAAACAAATTTTCGGCAATTAATTTGACGATTTTTGCGGCGATATCGTCGGACTTTTTGGACTGACGAACTGCAGAGATTCGTCGGCCCGAAATGGACGCTCGTCGGCCATGTCCGATGGTCCGACGGCTTTCGCCATGACTGATATCTGTTGCCATAGCAACCACAATTCCCGTCAGGACGGACTGATGGCCAACCAATAGTCCCTTCCGGTCAAAAACCGGTAGGGGACTTACAACTACATTAAATGACCTCAGGGGACAGAAAACGACATCCATAACTCAACAGCTGTACTTAAACTCATGAACGAACCAGGTAGGATGCGAATCGCGGCGATGAAATAGTAAGAGGACAACCAGCAAATACGAATAAATAACTCCTAGCCCCATATAACTTTTGGCCCCGGTCAAAAAATTGAATACTGAGAAATTATGACATATTATTGATTATTTAAAATTGGAAAACTTCACTGTAAATCGAATTCGCGTTAAAATCCAGATACAAACCCATATTAAATCCTGTGCAGTGTGGTGTTTGTAATAGTTATAAACCGTAACCAATACCATTAAGTTTGTCTGGCTATTGGATTATGATGAATCAAATTTCTGTCATGCTATAAGCAATCACAGATCAATACCAATTACTGAGAATAATGTCCATTAAGCCATTCTAGATATTCTATTATACGTACTATCCAACCAGGGACACCTGACACTGACAATCTAATGTTTATCTTATATTGTATTATAGTTTGATTTCGAGCATTGAGCCGTTACTGCACTTTTAAGGTTTCAACCATTATTTGATATAGGTTGGTATAGGTTTGACCAGTAAAATAAGTAATATACTTAAGGCCAAGTATTTCGTCGTGACAATAAAGCCCTTGATACATTGTAAAATAAATTTTGTTAGACCATGGCAAGTTCGAATCCCACCAAAACATATTTTCGTTTATAGCTCACCTGTCACAAAGTGACAGAGTAAGCTTTTGTGATTACACTTCGTCCGTCGTCCGTCCGTCCGTCAACAATTGGGTTGTGTCCTCTCTAGAGGTCACAACTTTGGCCTAATCTTTATGAAACTTGGTCACAATGATCATCTCAACAAAATCTAGGTCAAGTTTGATATTGGGTCATCTGAGGTCAAAAACTAGCTCACTAGGTCAAATAATAGAAAAACCTTGTGTAGTTACAATTTCAACTTAATCTTTATGAAACTTTGTCACAATGATCATGTCAACACAATCTAGGTCAAGTTCGATTTTGGGTCATCTGGGGTCAAAAACAAGGTCACACTGTCAATTGACATGTTCTACTCTCCAATTGCCTTGCCCGAAACTACATCGTGTCTAGGCTCTGCATTGTATATAAAAGCGTGTGTGTTGAAAGAATGACTTGTATTAGATATTAATACTCTCGCACTATCAGTTTATCATACTGATTGTAACAAATTAATTATGACCAGTGTGTGGAACCATGAAATATTTAAACCTCAGACAGAGTGTGTGTACTCATTTAAACCTTTCATCATGTAGTCTTTATGGTCACTAAACTCTCTGCTATAACTCTCTCTCTATACATACAAGTAAACTTTCATCAACCAATGAAAATGTGTATCAGGGTTCACAGCAGTTTTGTAAAGGTCAAATATCAAAATATTCTAGTATTTTAAGCAGGGTGTGAATTGTAACGGTTAAGTGGAAATCAAAGCGCTGTAGGGAGCGTAGACATTTTCCTAAGGGTCGTGGGTTCAAACCCCACTGGAACCATAATTTTTTTTTTTTTAAGTATTTAGGTATTGTTTTGTCTTTATGGCATGTATTTGTACAGTTATATGGAGGAAAATATTTTGTTTAAATTATAGGTCAAATCATAGAAAAACCTTGTGTAGTCACCAGAAGTTACAATTTCACTTAATCTTTATGAAACTTTGTCACAATGATCATGTCAACACAATCTAGGTCAAGTTCGATTTTGGGTCATCTGGGGTCAAAAACAAGGTCACATGGTCAAATCATCGAAATAAGTGAAAACATATTGAATCTACACAATTTCATGGAAAATTTAAAAATTAAAAAAAAACTAACTTTAATCACTTTAAATGATAAATCAATGAATTTGAAAACCACCAATTTCTGGTTAGGAATTCTGAATGTGCCGACTACACTAAACTGTCATTCGATTACATACAGATTGCTGTAAGAATCATATCATTAGATAATGATCTCCGACGTAATAAATCATAGTCTACCCGCCAAAATGGACTAGTCGGATAAGTATTGATATTGAACTATATAAATTATTATTATGTTTCAATACCTACACGAATACATATAGTGCGCCCAGGATAATGTGATGTTTACTTAAACATGAATCGGTTTAGTCAACTGTTGCGAAATTGGTTTTACAAATTACTAAAGTTTACAAAAAGGTCAGTATTGTGCTCAAAATATCACTGATAAATCGTGCACAACTGATTAATCCACCTTAGTGGAATATGCCTACCAAATGTTCCCACTGACTTATTATCGTGGGCCCACAATGGCTGAGAGGATAAACTTTTTTCACGCTTGGTATTTTTTGTGCTCCCCGAAAATTCGGGGGAGCATATATTTGCCGCTTTGTCCGTCCGTCCTTCCGATATTTTTGTTCAGGCCATAACTTGAAAAGTATTAGAGATATCAATTTGAAACTACATAGGTGAATATATGTCAGTGAGGGGAAGTGCAGTGCACAAGAACCATAACTCTTCATTGCATAATTTTTGAGTAATTCCCCTTTGTAATTTTTCATACTTAATTCTTGTCCGGGCCATAACTCATACAGTATAAGAGATATCAATTTGAAACTTCATAGGTAAATAGATCTCAGTAAGGGAAAGTGCAGTGCGCAAGAACCATAACTCTTTATTTCATATTTTTTTAGTAAGTCCCCTTTATAATTTTTCAAACTTAATTTTTGTACGGGCCATAACTCATACAGTATAAGGGATATCAATTTGAAACATCATAGGTAAATAGATCTCAGTAAGGGGAAGTACAGTGCACAAGAACCATAACTCTTCATTGCATATTTTTTTAGTTATTCCCCTTTGTAATTTTTCGTACTTTATTTTTGTCCGGGCCATTACTCATCCAGTATTAGAGATATCAATTTGCAACTCCATAGTTGAATAAATCTCATTAAGTTATAGTGCTGTGCCTAAGAACCAAAACTCTCTTTTGCATATTTCTGGAGTATTTTTTCTGTGACAAACATCCCACAGGGAGCATCACCCGTCACTGACGGCTCTTGTTTCTGTTGTATACAAAGTACATGTATGACTGTGTACAGAGTGAATTTAGTAACAAAGGAAACGTTTGTCATTTTACTCCATATAAAAGTCATATGATTACCGGTCTGTTTTAAACATTTTTTAGAGAATATCGATCAAGAGCTTAATAATTATAAGACAAAAAAACATGATTGTCTAATTTCTTAATTCATTAAATTGAATACAATAAATTAGTACGTGTATCTATATAATAATTATATTTTAGCTGTCCATTGGATGTGTTGGCTGCTTGTCTAAACTATACAGAACTCGTTTAATATCATAGAGGACCTATCACAAGTTGTCAATTGATATAAACATATATTAAACTCGTTAAGGAAATACTATTAAGCCCGCAAAGGCTTGCTTAATAAAATTTCCAAAACTTGTTTAATAGTAGTAGATTCTTTATATCGTATGACTCTAATAGCACGTAAAAATCACCTTTTCGTTGAAAAAAAGACGCCACTATATAAATGAGGCCAAAAATAAAGCCATTTACGGCATAAATTAATTAGATTAAAAGGCAATGGAAACCAAAGTCTTATATCCACTAAACTGCATACATATACAGTAACTGTTTGTTAAATTAAGAAACTTATTAAGCGAAGATGCAATGCTTATCATGTTATGAATCTAATGTTATGTAAACTGATGAGTGAGTAATATAAACGTGTTACTCATAATTATGGCAAAGTATATCAAAATAAATGATCGTACAATAACGCTTGCAGTTAGTGTCATTGTGGGGCAATTTAAGTTTAATGCCTTCAAGAAAACCATTGCAAGTCTTTAATTTCAGGTGTCAAACACGTCCTTGCAAGCCCATAAATAAATGATTAAAATGACTACTTTCATATTCATTCATATTTGTGGGTCTTCAATTTCATGGATTTTGTTAAAAATATGTTTTCATGGGGTCGTAAACTCGTGGATTACAGAACATGGAAGGGTAAACCCATGTCTGAATATGAGAGGTAGATTATTTGTGGGGATTAGAATTTGTGGTCGAGTTCAACAACGAAATCAACGAAAATTCAACTCCCTCGAAAAATAATGATTTTACAGTATGCAGGAGCTAGACACCGTTGGTTGCCTTTGTGCTACAATTGCACTCTACTGCCTTTATTCTTAAAACTTTTTTAAAAGCTCTTCTGAAATCTTCACTGCTAAATGCATAAATGAAAGGATTAACAGTAGAGTTAAAATATGTCAGCCAAAATCCTACTTCCCATACGATAGTAGGCACTAAAGAAGGTTTAGCGATGGAAATATCAAATATTATATGAAATGGTGTCCAACAAATGATGTAGGCAACAATGATATAAGTCAAAGTTACAAACACCGTCTCATCCCTAGTCAGACTGCTTTCTCTTATAACATTTAATTCCTGTGTTGATGATTTACACTCTTCTTCTATTGACCCATTTAGTGCATCAGAAACAGTAGCGAAACTTGTAGCTTGAATAACTAGCACCTTACTAGTGTATCTTTTAGCTTTGGCTTTCGATCGTTTTCGCATGAAGATGAAGACATACATGTAGCAGAATATCATGATACAACTAGGTAAATGGTGTCCCACTGTAGCCACTATAAACACAAGTTCCATGTTCAGATATGGATCCCAGAAACATTCCATTGGCTGACTGTGACGTATCCGGTCCAAAACACAAGGAGGGACCCATAATGCTAACATGAATAACCTGCAATAGAGTAAGATATAATCAAATCAAAGCACTGAAAGTATAAGATATAATCAAATCAAAGCACTGCAAGTATTAGATTTAATCCAGTCAAAGCACTGAAAGTATTAGATATAATCAAATCAAAGCACTGAAAGTATTAGATTTAATCCAATCAAAGCACTGAAAGTATTAGATATAATCAAATCAAAGCACTGAATGTTCTATTGGGGAGACTTAGATATAATCAAATCAAAGCACTGGAATTGCTACTGAAAGTGCTGATAAGGGTGAAAGACAATGGAATATGAGTTACTGATTTATTCAGAACAATAATTTTATTACTTTTTAAACCCACACATAATAAATTAATGAGGGATCTGTGGCATATTGATCTGCCCTAATGTCTGTCCAACCTAAAATGTTGTGTTATATATATAAATGAATGTTATGGATTTAAACAAAACAGTTCAATATTTCAAGAAACCTAGGTAGAAGGATGGGAAATGTTGATGACTTAATGGAACTACTTGAATGCAGACACTCATTGTTTTGCTTAAATACATTAAAACTTGGTAATAAAAGTAGGCATTGATGATTTATGACGGGCTAAATTGCCCCACCCCAAATTACTGTTGTTGATACTGTAACAGGGTGAAAAAATTGTGCAACCAGACTGGGGCTCGAACATGGGACCCTTCACTTACAGGGCGAATGCCCTACTGACTCAGCTGGCCGGCTGCCTACAGAAGTTAATCTCCCCTATTAGTAATTAAATCATATACACACTACTACATATATATCCCTCCTTCCAAGAATTCATCCTCAAATTCCTGGAGTAACCAGAACTTCTGTGGGATGTTCTAATGGTGTTAAGTGGGTTATTTAAAGTTGGGTGCCAAATGTAACAGGGTGACAAAAATGTGCAACCAGAATGGGGCTCAAACCCGAGACCCTTCACTTACAGGGCGAATGCTCTACTGACTCAGCTGGTTGGCTAATGTAACCTACACAAGGTTCTCCCCTATTGGTAATTAAATCATATACATACTACTACAATGCCATTATTGATGTCAAAAATGAACACTTTATTATAAATACATTGTACTTCATTACTAATATAAAACATTTTGTCTTGAAATTTAATTTGTTTGGAAAGAGTTGCCATTTGTAACAGGGCCGTCCTTAAAAAATGTTTGTTTGTGGAAACGCTACCTACCCATCGAAATGGCCTCTACTCATGTTTTTGTTCAGCCCATTTCCTTCTATAACTATATCAACCCAATTAATTTTACAGGTTCTCCAAAAAGTATTTCTATACAAAAAGAAAAAAATCGACCTACCTACCCACCTTAAAAATCTTGGGTTGAATTACCGCAAACAAACAATTTTTTAAGGATGGCCCAGGATTAAGTTTTTATGAAAGTGCAAAAACCTGACTGACCACATTCCAATAATGGATATCACACATTTCTTCTTAGTCTGATGTTGTCTGTAGTGTACACTCCATGCCACACTCCAGAATCGGTCAAGTGAAATTAAAATTAAGGTAAATACGGACACAAATGTCATTCCTGAAAAATAAATAACATGAGCATGAATGTTTTAAAAAATATTTTTGCAACACTTTAAGTTGCTTGATTTCGCAACACACTATGTCAATTTAGATAAAGACCTAAATATACAGGTATATTCATTTTTTTATTTAGAAGAGGTTTTTTTTGTTTCATTGTTTTCATCTTGTCAAGCTCTATCATAAACTCCTTGTACGTTGTTTCCTTGTAGAATGAATATAACTAGAGTAGATTGCAATTCCACCCTAAGTCGTTGAAAAACACTAGAGAATTATTAAATTTCCACAAAGCCAAATTCTAAGCACAAATGATAATGGAAGATTTATAGTTAAATATGCATGAGTCTTATAAGGTCGTAAGTAGTACTTACGACCTTCTAATCCTAAGCCAGCGATTTATAGTCACATGATATGAATCTTGCAATATCACCAGTGCTTAAAATGAGGCTTTGTAGAAATTTAATTATTTATCTGAAGTTTTTCAACTACTTTAAGGGCTTTGTCAAATTGCAATTTACTTTAGTATAAAGGCTATGCTCGGCATTCAAAAATGTTAAACATATATATGCCAGATCATCTGCATCATACGTGAGTCTCGCGCATTTGAGACTCTACTCCTGCATGATCAGAGGCAAATTGATCAAATATCGCGGATTTCTTGGACATACTGGAATCAGAATTTCTTTGTTTACATTATGAAAATGATCACAAATATTAGTTCAAATTGCTTCATAAAGCATGAATGGTATTGCCATACAAGTAAATTAAGCGAAAACTGCATATAACCTTTAATAATTTAAGGTTAAAGTTTCAGCAATGAAAATCTCCTGCATTTCTATCACCAATCTCACGCAAAGTGGTCTGCGAAACATGGCATGTATTTATATTTCACAAGAAAACAATAAGGATATTACAAGGTTGCATTTTGGAACTGTAACTATCTATACGCTTCATATAAATATTGATTTTAATCCATGTTTCTTTCTTATTATTTTGATTATCAAAATACCATGTCTGCATCCTATTTTGAATATTTTCCATAAACATGGGAAATATATATTTAATAATTTCTGTTTTTTTTTGACCAGGCGGTTTTAAATTTATTGATACTCAGAACCTTGAATTGCAATTCCCAAAATTACAAAAATAAAAATTGTTAAACGCTTTGCAAAATTCAAGCGAGGATTTTCCAAGCTATTGCAGGTTATAAAATTAACATGAATAATACATAAGGTGTTATAACAAATGTTCATAAATACAGATAATTCTATATTTGACATACATTCAATATTATACAGTCAGGACTTGTTACAACGACATCCAAGTTTATGACATAATAAATTATATGTTAATTATTAATTGATTTCTATGAAACAATCTCCAAATGAAATTTCTTGTCACTAGTGAAATTTAGTATAATGACAAATTCGTTATAACGACATTTTGATCGGGAACAAACAGTGTCGTTGTATCGAGATCTGACTGTACTCGGTTCTAGATTAAAGAATGTTCTTACCATAGTCAAAGAATATCCATAGTCCGCATACAATTTCACCAAAAGGCCAGTATCCCATCATCGTATGTGTAGCCTTAAAACTCATAGCTGTAGCAGCCACCGCCAAGTCAGTAATTGCTAAATTAACGATGTAGTAATTAAACGATGTTGACAGATTCTTCACCATTCGTACTGTCAATAAAACTAACAGATTTCCCGCGATTGTGGTCAATGTGATTGTATAAAGAATAGTCGCTGTAAGTATTTTCTCCCATGTAAGATCACCCGTAGTACTGTTTGTCACATTTTGTAACAGCATTGTTACATTCATTATTATATTCTGTATTTCTGCTTCTGTACGTGTTGTCCTGATTTTGTCCTTAGAGGAAATGGAGCGTTTCGTAATCCGAGTTTTATATACACAAACAAATCCATTTTAATTCATTTCTATAATATTGTGAGAAATTTAATATCTTGATAACAATTTTATTCCATAGATATAGTCAATCATAAAAAACTGTTATTTCCTTAGGACAAGCAATCAAAGAAATAACTCAATCAAAGAAATCCGTGCAATATTCTTTCAATGTCAATGTTAATGAATAATGGTTATGAACTAACGCAAATATTATTGGTAAATTCATTTGGAAAGAGTCTCACATTTATAGAATAGATTCCACATCAGATATGGGATACAGAGAATGCTATGACCATTATGTATAGGTTATAGATCACAATTTATTGGAATTATAAATAAATCAAGTGCAAGGGAGCGGAGCGGTCGCATCACTTAAGGACGTTTAGGACCTTTCTCCGACGTCATCGGTAAAAAATCGCTTTTTCGCCGAATCTAATAAAAATCTCCAGAAATATGCTTTAACCTACTCTCCGTATTATGACGTTTTTAATTTTTCAAAATATCGCTTCGTTTCCTAGCAACGTGACGCTATGTACATAGGGCGTGAAATTGACGTTTTGAGCGTATATTTCTGTTCTATTAAGATGTACAACAATTTTCAAAACTCTATTTGTTAGTCCTTCATCCTTTGAATACGTATATGTAAAATTTATAGCAGTTGCGACTAACAATTTTGCAACGAAAACGGTTTTATATCGAAAATTGACCTGTATTTTACTGCTTATTTGTGACACCCTACTCACTTCAGGGCGCAATTTGGTCAACAAAAAGTGATTCAATCAACTAATGAAACATACCGTGGTTTTGTGGTAATTCTACAGAATAAGCACAAACAATAAAAAAGGGGGGTGATCTCGCATTATTTTCGACAAAATTGAATTTTAATGAAAAACGGACATACGTTAAAGGCATAACGTCGTGCCGTCGCACGACGTTACGGGCTATTGTGGCTACGTCAGCGTCATGATCTTGTGGTGTATCCGGCACATCGGCACATTGTTTCAATATATAAACAATTTAAAAAAGCCTTATTGATGAGATCTTCAATATACCCCTAAAATTGTATGAATATTAATAATGTCTAGTGATATACATGTACGTACATTTTCCCTATAAATAAAGAGATATGAACTTGCTACTAGCACACACTGTATAAAACACTAACCACCTCTCAGAAAGAATATTGTGCTTTAACAGTTTGGCTTACGACCTATATATTGTGCATGCACAGTAGGGGGTTCGGGGCAAAGTGTTACAGTCCCTGTGGTAAAATGTTTATGGTAATAAATACCGACAAACATACTTTGGTATGTAGTTATATTTTCAATAAATGGTCAAAAGTAGTCCCAACACGTCTTCACAATGTGTTACATTTACGGACCATTTTAAACAGTTGAACTTGTTAATGCATATTCAATGCAAATTGATTAATTAAAGAACTTGCATTGTAAAAATTAAGTATGGTTTGTGTATACATTATTACTAGGACTGTATAAGTGTACATGTATTCATTCAATAGGCAATGTAACAATTCTACATAATATATTTTCCCCCAACTCACCAAACAGCAACAACACTACAGCTCTACAGTAAATCCCAAAGATGGCCGAATCAAGTACCGGTATCTTATGAACCAGTCATGGTAAAAAACCCGTAAATTCCCCCTGTCCTATACCTCACGGGTATAGTCAGAGCTGCATTTCCCCGCTATTTTGTCGCGAATCAAAAGCGTACCACACATACATCAGTGCGGGGACATCGAAAACGTAAAAACACAAGACAGTTCCCACTAGCACCTGTCTTTCCCCTGGATTGGAAAGTTTCAATTGACTGGTACATTATTGTAACGTCATGTTTGATGTGTAGGCCTACTCCAACTAAGGCACATAAGCCAAAATGTCAAACTATACCGTGAGTTTCGAATTAAACAAATTTGAAAAATTGTGAAGACAGTACATAAATTCCAGAAAAAAGCGTTGTCAACCTGTAAAACAAAATGTGTGAAGTTAAACGGGCCGCGCATTAGCCGATCCAACAGCGGCTCAAAAGTGTTAACATTAACTTATAATATTACTATCTAATACACGTGTAAGACATCATACTTATATATATAACGCTATCTTTCAATTTGCTGGCTGTTCATCTACCGTCCGTATTATTTTTGTTTTTAATTAAATTTATTCACGGTTACTTTACAATCAAAATGTAGCAGACCGCACAGCGGTGTTTAATCCAGCTGTCAACATGAGTTAACATGATTGCGTAACAGTGAAACCAGATATATATGCGTGGTAAGTGGCAATATTTCTAGACAAGTGCGGGACTAACTTTCCAAATGTTTATACATCAACGATTTGCTTTTATACCAAACGCTTTTATTATATACATTATAACTATGTATGACTGTAAGAAAACGATGTATACATATTTTAGTTATTATTTTATTAAAGGGACGTAATTATTAGTTTGGAAGAACTTCAGTTAGTTAGGAAGACTTGAGCTCATTATAATTCGGTACAATACATTTAATGTCCGATCGAATATCCCGAGTAGATCATGATGTTTAAATAATTTAAATACATAACTCCGCCGATGTTCTCTTTTGTATCACTGTGTATTTATCATGATGCTGTGTTCAATAAAGACACACTTTGAAGAATAATAAAACCACAGTACTGATAGTATTGCAGGTATTGCGAGAGAAACTCAGTTTTGTCATTTTCTCAAAAATTACCACACTCAAATCGAAATGAATAATTGTTATGTAGTGACAAACTTTGCTTTGAACAAAGCTATTATATATGATTTGATAAGTGAACAGATGCAGGTGAAATGCGTGCATTTTATTCTTAACATGTAATTGTTGTACTATAAAATAGGACGCAAGTCCGTAAATAGAACGGACGTACATAGCGCGTTACGTTGGGCGACGTAACGTTTTTACGTAAGTCCGTTTTTTACTGAAATTCAATTTTGTCGAAAATAATGCGAGATCACCCCCCTTTTTTATTGTTTGTACTTATTCTGTAGAATTACCGCCTCACCATGGTGTATTTCATTAGTTGATTGAATCACTTTTTGTTGACCAAATTGCGCCCTGAATCGAGTTGGGTGTCGCAAATGCGCTATAAAATTCTGTCAACTTTCGATATAAAACCTTTTTCGGTGAACAATTGTCCGTCACAATCGCTTTAAATTTAACATATATGTATTCAACGGTTCAAGGACTAACATATGGAGCTTTGAAAATTGAAATAGACCTTATTCTGACCGAATTATGCCATTAAAACGTCAATTTTACGCCCTATGTACATAGCGTCACGTTGCTAGGAAACGAAGCAAAATTTTGAAAAAATAAAAACTGCACAATAAGGACAGAATGTTAAAGCATATTTCTGGAGATTTTCATCAGATTCGGCCAAAAGTCGATTTTTTACCGATGACGTCGGAGAAAGGTCCTAAACAACCTTAATTTAATTATTTGGTTCCGATTCATCCAGTAGATGCTTAATGACCTTTAGAATTATACAGTTTATCATGTACCGGTAGATTCCTCAAGTATTAGCAAAGATAATGCCATTGAAATTGTCACATTGTAAGTGAGGGCATCAATGTCATATGAATTGACACCTTTACATTTTTCATAAAGATTCTTACCTTTCGTATTTTTGAAATGATTACCAGTACTCGATCATGTTCAGCTTTCCGCAAATTGAATGAATTTGTGTTTGGAAACTAATAGAAGACACTCATTTATGGTCTATATCATATTAATAATTATTATAATAGTTATTTTACAGCAAACGAAAATTCTCTGTATTAATATGAAAAATATGGGACCTGGTAGAGTTTATAATCTGTAGAATTTACTTTATTCTGATCGAAGTTCAATACAAAATGTCATCACCATAAGTCTATCGTAGAAAAATAATATGAGCAATATATACACTAAACAGTTAACTGGTTAAGATCAATCAATTCAGTTTCATAAATCCCTTAATCCATTCACATAAAAATGATGAAAGGACAATGTTATAGTCAAGGGAAATTCATTAATTCAAAAAATTTTATTAATATTTTTTTATTTTTTATTTATATGATTAATTTTGATTATGTAGGTTAATTGGTACACAAGAGACATCAAGCTATGATCAGCCAATGACGGTTGATTGTACTGTAAAAGCGAAATTTTCCCGAGGTAATTTGCGAGGTTAAATATTGCAATTTTAAAAATTCAGGTAAAACTCGTAACTCTTGTTTTATCGCCACTGTTTTAAAGTTCATGAACAATTAATTCTAAGGTCAGTAGGTCAAAGGTCAAGATCACTGTGACGTTCACCATTTCAGACTATTCAAATGGTTTTCGTTCAATAACTCAAGAACGCTTTGCCCTAGGATCTTCAAACTTTACATGGAGGTTGGTCAACAACAGCAGATGGCCCCTTTTGATTTTAAGGTCAAAGGTCAAGGTCACTGTGACCTTCACCATTCTTGACTATTGGGCTGACATTGGTCATACTTGTTTTACAAACATCTCTTGTTTTTAAGTCTTAAGTTGCTGGCATTATTTACTCTGAATTAATGGTTCTGTACTTGTAATAAGGGTGGGGGCAGGGGGTGGGGGTAAACAGGTCCTAGTTAGATTGCTAGTTATTTGCAGCAGTATATTAAGGTTTTAAACCCTGTGATGTTTCTGTTTTTAGGAATGCCATGTGAGATATTGGGGGACTTCAAGTGGTATATGTGTGCGCATGATCTGCTCAAGTTTGAATCTGTCTTCATCGAGTGTGGTTTGTATACAAAACCTATATCTGTGTAGAATGCCAATATTTTTGCTGTTTAAAATTGGTATTGACTCATTATATGTACCAACCTAATTGCTCACAATTTAGTACACGTTTCACCAATGCTTGTGTAATATTGCATTTTTTGCTCACCACTACCATAGTGAAAGTGTGAGCTTTTGTGATCACCAACGACTGTGTCGGGAGTATGTCATGTTTCATTTTGTATCACCATCGACCGTGTCGGGAGTTAGTCATGTTTCATCCTGTATCACCACCGAATGTGTCGGGAGTATGTCATGTTTCATCCTGTATCACCATCGACCGTGTCGGGAGTAAGTCATGTTTCATCCTGTATCACCATCGACCATTTCGGGAGTATGTCATGTTTCATCCTGTATCACCATCGACTGTGTCGGGAGTATGTTATATTACATCCTGTATCACCATTGACTGTGCCGGGAGTATGTCATGTTTCATCCTGTATCACCATCGACTGTGTCGGATGTATGTCATTTTGCATCCTGTATCACCATCGACTGTGTCGGCAGTATGTCATGTTACATCCTGTATCACTATCGACTGTGTCGGGAGTATGTCATGTTTCATCCTGTATCACCATCGACTGTGTCGGGAGTATGTCATGTTACATCCTGTATCACCATTGACTGTGTCGGGAGTATGTCATGTTTTATCCTGTATCACCATTGACTGTGTCGGGAGTATGTCATGTTTCATCCTGTATCACTATCAACTGTGACGGGAGTATGTCATGTTTCATCCTGTATCACCATTGACTGTGTCGGGAGTATGTCATGTTTCATCCTGTATCACCATTGACTGTGTGGGGAGTATGTCATGTTTCATCCTGTATCACCATTGACTGTGTCGGGAGTATGTCATGTTTCATCCTGTATCACCATTGACTGTGTCGGGAGTATGTCATGTTTTATCCTGTATCACTATCGACTGTGACGGGAGTATGTCATGTTTCATCCTGTATCACCATTGACTGTGTCGGGAGTATGTCATGTTTCATCCTGTATCACCATCGACTGTGTTGGGAGTATGTCATGTTTCATCCTGTATCACTATCAACTGTGTCGGGAGTACTTAACTTCTCAGTAAAAAAATACCAAACTTGGAGATTTAACTTGGATTAATATTATTTTTACAGGTATTGGCACTAACAGAGTATGGGAGAAGCATTTGTGCCGAAGATACAGACATGCATTTAGACTTTATACATTTGGTCAGATGTATAAGATTGAAGTTGCTGACATTCGTTGTCATACTGCTCAAGCTATATATATGAACTTACATAGTAGTCAGATGTTGTTTCCTATATTACTGTCTAGGATTGGTATGTACATCTATGCCCTCCTTTGATTAAATTGGTGTATCTCTTTTGCACATTTTCTTAAAAAGACAAAAAGTATGTCGGTTTTGTGAATAAATCAACCCTGACCATGTTGGACAAATAATGTGAAAAGCTTTGCATGTATAGAGAAGTTTGCCACTGCATAACCTGGCTTTTGAGGTCCAGGACTGGTATTCGCTAATTTTGCTACAAAGCCATGCATATAACCCAGAAAGAAGATAACCTTGTCCTTTTAGTGATTATAGTAGGTCTTTACATTTGGGGTTCATATAAAATTAAGTTACTTATTTTGTTTCCATAAAATCTTTCAGCTATTGATTTGAAACTTGTTGCACCTTTTCTTCACCAATTCCTCACTCAGTTAAGCAAGATACATAACTCTGTCATACTTTGTACAAGGTATATATACATGTATACATATAACATTGACAATGATCAGATTGTCTGCACCCGCAAGACGGTGCTCTTGTTAATATTTCTTATTATGTCTCCCACTAGTATTGAGGAAGACATATTTATTTTGTACTGGATGGATTGATGCCATAAAGCTTGTTCTCCTTAACCACTGATCTGATTTCAATGTAACTTCTCGTGAATGGTTGGTACCATGCCTACTTGTACATATTGTCAGGATGTTGTTGTAGGATGAATATTGGCGGTATGGCCTTTGCAGGAGACATACATTCTTGTGTTAAAATCCCTTCTACATCCATGGGTGAAAGTTTGAAATTCTGAAAAACCTGAAATCCTTAAAAATCAACCATTTAAGTATAAGCAAAATGAAGAATAAACAGGCTTTTTGGTACTCTCAAAAAACAAGTTCAGGCATGACTGCCTGAAAACTTTCACCGAATGCTTGTAGTATTTATTAAAATATTTTACAGATAGAATGGACTGCGCGGCTGGTTGTTACCAGGATTTGTTGTTGTATCTGAGATTCACACCATACTTGATGTTAACAGTTCCTAGAACATCCTTACTGGATAGTGATAAAACTATCCCTGTGTTACAGACCATGAGGAAATATGTGAAACATATTGAATTCAAACAACGTGGTACGCTGGATGTGTCAAATCAAGTTGTGGAGTTAATAAAATACTTCCGGTGTAACTCAAGTGTGACTAGTTGTAGTTTTTCTATGCCTAGGACTAGTCAAGACTTCAAACAAAGACTGTACATGGAGTTAACCAATGAACATGGCAAGTTACAGTTAATGAAAGGAATAAAAACAGACATCAGTGAATATATGTATGAGTTGTGCCATGATGATGATACCAGTATATGTAATAATGGAACAAATCGTATGTGTATTACACCATGTGTAGGTAAGTACTGTCTGCATTCAATCTTAAACAAATAGTTATTTGTTATAAGCTACACTGCTTTTCATAAAACTACATAAAAATTAATCAAATAATGAGAATTTAATTAGTCTGGTTCATGACTTTCTTACAAAATGCTTCCGTTAATTTGAATTTGTAAGTCAGACTGACACATTAGCCAATAAGGCATTGGTACGTGTTCACTTGTTCCTCCATAGCCAAATCCTGTCATGCATTCAAATATATATGCGGCCTCTAGGCCGCAGCTAATAATTATGTTATTATTTAAAAATAAGTAAGTAAGTAAGTAAAGTCTTTATTTTACGAGGCTAACATATTTACAATAATGCAATCTTCCATATGGGCCTCAACATATATACATACATATATAAATAGGTACATTACATCAAAGACAAGTTTACAAATATAAATAACAACATATTAATTACAAATTAAAGAAAATATTAGGACAGCACTATATTGAACACAGTATGTGTACATGAAAATAAACATTTTATCACTTACATTTGCAAATAGTAAATTGGCACGATAGAAATTGGTATAATTATATTGAACTGAAAATATATTCACATGATGGGTCTGTTTGTTGCAATGTTTAACTATGGGTATAGGCCTTTCCCAAAACTAGGTTACCTCCTTGGAAATTGTCTTCCCTTGACCCTTATGCGCTTGCGCAAGATAAACACCTCAACTTCCGGGGTGTATCGATACAGCCATTACACATAGCACTAGCGACCCGTTATACTTGAGATAAAACTACATTTTTGACAATGGGTTTGCTTAGTTTTTGTTGTCAGTTGAACGAACATGTAGGGAAGTGATTACATGGCCTAACATTATTGTTGGGATAATGAAATTTCATTAAAATTGAAATATATTTCTCAGTAAAATAACATATTCACGAGCGCTTTCATTATTCATAAGGTAGGATGAACATTCCATGATAATTATGAATATACAGCAATACTATTAAACATACGTTCCATATTATTTTCGGTAACCTTATACGAATTATTCTACGATATCTTTTATGAATATACTCACCAATCAAAATATTTTGACAATCATCCATATAACACACATAGAAACAAACTTGCACTTTTAAGTAATGTGTCTGCACCACCGCGCAGGAATACACATGCCTTATTGCATGTTTATTTACAATATTGCTGTTAGTATTAAAAACAAAAAATAATATTAAACTAGTTATATTAGATTTAAACAATATGAATTTTAATCAAAATGAGGGAAAATTTATAGCGAAAATGCACGCACTGGCATTTGATTTTCTGAAATTATTAAATACCTAATTCATGTATATAGAGAAAATTATATGACAGTCTAGTATGCGTTTGAAGTGCACTTATAAATACCTATATTTAAACACATTTTCAAAACCAAGTGACATAAAAACCATAATCTGACTTAGTAATCAGTGGAAAAGACCCCCTGCTATATAATTGGTCAACTGCGTGTCGCATTGTATAATGCAACGCATATGTCACCGGCGGCTATCAAACAAATTGAAGTTAATTGGACATATTGTTACATCCCTTCCTTGGTTCTGAACTAGAACTAAATTGAAAGATCTGTATGATATCAGCGGGAGATTAATATTAGGGCCCTGATGACTGTAATTTAAAAACAGGGACTGACCGATAATATCTGAATAAAATAATTAACCATTGATAAAGTTAATATTTTGGAGAAATTCCCTGTAAACTATTAGAGTTGTGCGGTGGAGGTTTGAATTTGAAAATGAACTGTGAAGTTTGAGTAAATTAAGAGGGGTTTTCTCAACATAAAATCAAAAGAACATAACTGTAAGGCAGATAATATCTGTAACAATGTATTTCATCTTTTTATTGAAAATATGTAAAAGTCGGACTATCGGTCGCGTAGTAATGGTTCAATCAATCATTACCGACTGTAAAATATCAATCAACATTATTAAAGTTGTATTGCTATATTAAATCACGGGACAATGCATGATCGGAAATACAATAATAGATGAAATATGTATACTGCGTACGTCAGGAAAGAAATCTAACATCCTTACAGTTAACAATTATGGTCGACCTTTGATTTGAGCACTCGATATCAATAGAAAAGTTATAACTTATTGAATTTTAATTGATGATCGTATCACAGACCTTGTTATATATACGGCCGCGAAGACACTTTGATGTACAATCTGGTCCATGGTGATTCGTTTAAATCCATGCTTTGAACTTTTCGTTTGCTTTGAATTATTTGCAATAATTTTTTTCGTTCAGTTAAATATTTTGAATTAAATTTAAATGATCTTTTTACATGCGCGGCAAATTTTCTCAACGAGGTTCCCAAATATTTATTCTCAAGAAAGCGTCCAACCCCCAATAATACTGCTCCGGATCAAATTCCAAGCACTGAACAACTCATGTAATTATATTTACAGGATAACCAAATTCAAGTGGGTTTGAACCATCCTCCCTTTAACTTATTACATGTATTATTCGCAGGACTAAATGGGCGATGCCAACACCCAATCCCACTATTTTGTTTACAAACTTGCGAGCATCTTATAATACGAATATGTCAACATCTTAAAACCTTATTGACAATGTATATTACACAGGGGTGTCAACAGGGCAAATTTAAAAATCAGGAAAATCATATGCGACCAACCATTTTTGCCAAACAAGAGGCCTTCAATGATATTGTTTCCATAATTAACTCAGTTTTTATTGAAATAAATCCTTCTGAGCAGATTAAAATTACCATCACTATTAAATAACTTTTATTTTGGTCAGAAGTCATAGCTCTTTCAGGAATGATTAATCCGGAAATCCGGATAAATCAGGAAAATTGACACCCCCGATTATACAATTTCCCAAACGCCATAATATAAAACTTAACAAATATCATAGAAGTAGTTCGCTGAAAAGATTGAATAATAATTTAATTATTTCATTTTTAATACTTAAAAACCCTATCGAGCGCATGAAAAGCAATGCAGTCTGCTTTACTTTACCCGATACTTACCTGACAAGAGAACAAATAATACCATTGGCGTGTTTTCTTTAATTTCAAATTATTAAACCTTTTGTTTAACCCCGTATATATTTAATTTATTTCGCAATATTCTTATGTAATTCAGCAGTATGAGATACAAATTATATTTTTCTAACAGATAATACCAAAAACATAACACACACAAACAATTTGGTTTAGCTTTACTTTCAATATGCTAAATCATAACTGCATTTTGTACTATGTTACTATATACCGATCTTATCAGGACACCCCGTAAGTAGAATTATTGAAAATCAGGGGACATTATCGAGGATTTACCAAGGGAGGTAACCTAGTTACGGGAAGGGGCTATTTCCATTTGATTTTGGGATTTATGTATTGTGTCTGATGCTCGTACTGATTTTGGTATATCATTCCAGATTTTTGGTCCTGAGTAGGCAAGTGATTTTCTAGAAAAAATCTCATCTCATATATTGTCATGTGTGTTTATGTCAATTTCCATGGGAGGATGGACTCAAATATTGGCATCACAAAACAGAAACAACATTCTGAATTAATTACAGTACAATTTTAAGAGCTCAAACAGTCTCTGATTTAAGCAAAAATCTCAAGTTTGAGCCGATATGTCTACTTGTGGGATGCTTCTGGATATCAGAGCCAGGTTTCGATAAATAGGTCACTAGGTCAAATCACTCAAAAGATCTTAATGAAAACTAGTTGAGTCTGAATATGGGTCATCTTGGATTGAAAACTAGGCCACCAGTTCAAATAGTATGAAAAGCAATAGAGGCTAAATTTTCATTGGACTTTCATGAATCCGTAGTCAGAAATTGAATATGATTACTTGGGGTACCATTAGAGGCCATTACCTCTATGAAAGGTGAGCAACCTAGTGCCCTCTTTTTTGCCCTTTTTTTTCATTCACCATGCCCCGAGACGGGCATATTTTGTGACATTTTGACTCTTGTTGCTTATGTCTTTTCTTTATCAAAATAGTCATGTTTTAACTTTGTAGATTGGTATTTAAACTCGTCCCGCTGGCTACATGGATTGAAACATTTATCACATTTAACAATACATGGTCCAAGTTGTGGTTATACTAAATGTACCAGAAATGTGGATAATGTTTTGGAAGCACTAAATGACTGTTACAGGTAACTTAGCATTATATGTCATTATTTTTTTTTCCAGGTTCAATCTTCCAAACCACATCAAAAGCAATCTTTTTTCTTTTTAGCTCACCTGAGCACAAAGTGCTCAAGGTGAGCTATTGTGATCACCCTATGTCCGGCATCCGGCGTGTGTCGTCAACAATTGGACTGTTAACACTCTAGAAGTCACAGTTTTCACTTAATCTTTATGAAACTTGGTCACAATGTTTGTCTATATAAAATCTAGGTTCTAAGTTCGTAACTGGGTCATCTGAGGTCACCAGGTCACATTGAAGAAAAACCTTGTAAACACTCGAGAGGTCACATATTTTATCTAATCTTTATAAAACTTGGTCACAATGTTTGTCTAGGCCAAGTTGTTTACTGGGTCATCTGGGGTTAAAAACTAGGTCACTAGGTTAAATCGAGGAAAAACCTTTTTAACACTCACCAAGTTCTCACCTGGGTCATTTGGGGTCAAAAATTAGATCACCAGGTCACATTGAAGAAAAACCTTGTTAATACTCTAGAGGTCACATATTTTACCTAATCTTTGTGAAACTTGGTCACAATGTTTGTCTCTATGACATCTAGGCCAAGTTCGTAACTGGGTCATCTGGGGTTAAAACTAGGTCACTAGGTTAAATCGAGGAAAAACCTTTTAAACACTCTAGAGGTGGGATTGTTTACCGACCTGGCCACAAAGTGTGTCTTTGTAAAATCTACATGAAATATTAAGGTCATATCATAACAAATACGGATTCTGTCTAAACTGCTAGTCATCAGGTGAGTGCTTTAGGGCCACATGGCCCTCTTGTTTAAAAAATACATGGAAAATATGGTTCTACTTTATCAATATGCACAGGTGAGCGACCTAGGGCCCTGTGGGCCCTCTTGTTTCAGTATCAAAGGGATTTCAACTTATCTTTCAGGTTATCTAAACAAATTGTATTAAATTAATAAAAATAAATATACATGTACTAGATTTATATAGCGCCTTTTTCATGCAAACACAAGTTCAAAGGCACTTTACATTATAGTGTTGCAGCCACAAGGGCGCAAGTGCATGATCGGACCAGTACAACAGACTGAGAGAAAGCCCCTGAAGGGAGAGAGAGACATTAGATATAGGCATGTCCGGCGCAGCACAAGTTCGCCTAGCTCTTATTTCGAGTTGACAGCCTGGTTCTTTATTCTGCCCGGTGAATAGCATCAGTTAACAGCTTCCTGGCACCTTTACCCAGTTATTTTGCATTTCACACAGTCAGATATAGCAGGAAATGTTATAAATATTCCAGATATAGGCCATGTAAGTAAGTAAGTAGTAAGTAAGTTACGACTTTATTTATAGTGGATATCATAATTATTTGGCAGAGCCAATTTACAATACGGTCCACTAGGGATTGAACCCATGACCTCTGGGATGACAGTCCCAGTGTGTTACCACTCCGCCGCTGTATTCATTAATTAACTGTAATAACTAGCAGTATATGAATTTACCCGTGATTACAAGTGGATACACATTGAATGAATTATGTACCATTCTGTTTTAGAGACCCTTTAGGAGAACCATTAAAGTATTTGGGATTTTCAAATCTGAATTTTCTTATCACCCTGAAGCATGGTGAACTATCAGGTAAGTTTTGTAGGTAGAGTATATAATTATGTAGTGTATGCAATAATGTACTGGTTTATGGAACTACAGTAAAACCTCGATAATACGAGCAACAGTTATTGAGCAACTGACCTATTTCGAGCAAGTCCTGGCAAATTTGCTCTATATTGAACATTAATTTATCCCTCTAAGTCGAGTAAAATTATTTCAAGCATTCGGTCTACCTCGCGCGCAGGTGTTGGTCCATTCAACAATTTTCAACGATAATTAGTTAATTAATTTATCTCTAGGCAATCATCCGAAATTCCCAGTCTATTTTACAGGCATTGAATTAAACTGTTGGAATGTTAAGATGTCTCTATGACTTCTTCAGTGTAAATCAGAAAGTCTGACTAAAATCAGAGGCACTAATAAAAAACTAGGTTACCTATTCCACAGGAACTTGCATAATTTAATTTAAAAAAAATCACTACTGTAGAGCCTGTATTAAAATATAGACAGGCTATATTCTAATACAGACTCTACAGTAGTGAATTTTGTATTCAATTCAATTTTTGTTGCAAGTTCCTGTACCTGGTCAAATTTAAGGAAAACTTTGTGAACACGCTGAGGTCACAATTTTTGGCCAATCTTTTTGAAACTTGGTCACAGTGACCATCTACACAATATCTGGGTCCCTTTGGACATGGGTCTTAAGTCGTCCAGACTCAAAAACTGGTGACATGGCCAGTTGTGTGTAAAAGCTGCATGTTGGACACACTAGAGGTCTCACTGTTGATTATATGAATCTACATTACATTGGTCATCTGTTTAAGATATAGGTTTAGTTCAACATCAGGTCGTCAGGGTTGAAAAAGCAGGTGAACAATTCAGGGCCATCTTGGCCCTAAAGATGGCACTCTTGTGTAAAAAAGTCACGTTGCTGCTTGACAAAATATTTGGGTGGTTTCAGCCCCAGCCCAGGCACCTGTGACTAAAAATTATAGAATATAGCAATTCTCTCATATACACGACACCTATTTTCTCCATTGATCTTCAATATTAAATATCTTCCTTTTAGATATGAGTTATGCAGTTGAAGAGATGAATATGTATGATTGTGATTTCCAGGATGTTCACTCGGAAATGGCAATGCTTATATTTATACAGGGTAACCGATGTCTGTGTAGATTAAATATGCTGTCAACAAATACATCACAATCCCGCTCACAAGATGATCCCTGGAATATAATATGTTCTAAAAGGTACATAGTTACTAGCTTCATGCAAGGTTTGAAATGTACATAGTAACTGTCTCTTTGAAAGCTACATAGTAACTGTCTCTTTGAAAGCTACATAGTAACTGTCTCTTTGAAAGCTACATAGTAACTGTCTCTTTGAAAACTACATAGTAACTGTCTCTATGAAAGCTACATAAGAACTGTCTTTGAAAGCTACATAGTAACTGTCTCTTTGAAAGGTACAAAGTAAATGTCTCTTTGAAAGCTACATAGTAACTGTCTCTTTGAAAGCTACATAGTAACTGTCTCTTTGAAAGCTACATAGTAACTGTCTCTTTGAAAGCTACATAGTAACTGTCTCCCTGCTTCTTCTAAACTGTTACTACAACAAAGTTTTGATGCATATATTTAAGGTCATTCTACCTTGTGCTGTTGCAGAGTGCATAGTTTCCCGATCACCCCATTCAAAATCTCACTATTCATTAATATAATGACAAGGACTTCAATGCAGCCCCCCCCCTTCGAATATGGAGTCCTGTAGCCAATGCTAACAAAATAAAAGACACAAGCGATCAAGTTACCTCATTCGAGATAAAATTATTATATGCATGAATATGTTACAAGCTTCTTGTGCAGAATACATCAATTTCTGTTGAAAAGTCATGCTTTGCCTGAGTTTAGATTGTTGTGTATAGTCCATCTCATTCATATATTCATAATATTCTCCACTAATGAGAGCAAAGGCCGAAAGTGATATAGACTATCAACTACACAATGTTTATGTCTTGCAGTGATTTACAGTGTCTGACCACCCCAGTAAACTATCATCTACAACATGTTCTTCATTCAATGCTCCGACTATCAAAAAATCTTACATTCTTACACATACAATGGCACGAACAGTGGGATTGTGGTAGGTATTGATAAAATTGCTTCGTCTTCAATGTGTTAACTATTTACTTCATAAATTATAACAGAGAACTAAAACACAATGTTTATTTTTATTTAGTCAAAGGTGAACTGTGTTTTTTTATGAATTCTGAATAGCGGAGATTTATTTCTTTGAAAGAGCAAGGCCCCCATAGGCCAGGCTAGTTCTATATTTAATTAGGAAAACAATGAATATCTTTTGTGTTTAGATTAATTAAGGCTATTAATTTCTTACTTACTGGGACAAATATCAGATGAGCATCTGCAGTGCTTTTGTTTAACATATCTCCATAATCTGGTGTCAGACTTCAAGCAACTTTGTAAGAGGCATTACATGTAGTACTAAAAAAGATACTATTAAGTCAGACAGGGAATGCAGCACTTAGCTCAACCAGCCGAGTACAAAAAACATAAAAAACATACAAGGCACTATTCCCAACTGAACAAGTTATGATCCGCCAATGTTCAAGCTGTCAAAAATCTGAATGAACTGGTTTCAGCAATCAAAAAGCCTAGTTCTAGCAAATACCAGTTTTATCAATTTCTCAGAGTTATTGCCCTTTTATTGTTTTCCTCTGTTACAATTCATCAAATTGGAACACAACTTTGCATACTCTGAAGATATATTTGTACTTGATATTCTGACTATTGTTTATATATTATACATTTGTATATATTTATTATTTAGATGTGGTTATAAAGGCGTTGTCCATGCTAAAAGATCTTAAACGTTTGAAGACTCTAGTTCTAAGGCACAATGCTTTAGGTAAGTAAGTCAAAACAAAGATCAAGACTCACATATTGAACATTCAATTGAAAGCTGAGAGAAAATGCAAAATAGCATGCAGCAGATTCTGTTATTTTGCATAAATGTTTTGTTTTTCATCCTTTTTAATGACCATTGTCTCATTTTGAGGAGCTAAGTTTCTTCTATTGTATGAGGTTACTTATTTTTGTCTACCTCTTATATAATTGAGACAATTATGATTTGAATGAGGCAATTCAGGTATTTTCTGATAAACTTGAATTTCCATTAACATGAGAGTAGGTCTGGCTCTTTGAGGTCTATTGTTTTATTCCTTAAAGACATATATTATGGCACTGGGCCAGCAAAATTTGGTCTTAATTTTCTCAGCATGTAATTTTAATAAATGAGATATCATTGTAAAGCTGAATAATATATCTACTGCATAGAATTATTAGTGGTTTCCTGTGTTCATTAAAACAAGATATACAGGGTATTAAGAACAATTGAGATTTCGCAAGATTTCAGAAGATATTGTGAGATTTGGTACATCATTCAAATCTTTGTATTTTTAGATCTATGGCAAAATCTATGGTTACTGATACACTTTTCCTCAATAGTCTCAATATGTACTGTTACTGTACCATTATAATTTTGGATATTGATGATTATTTCGGTATTTAAATATTCATTCTTAAAGCTTAATAGGAGAACATTGATTTACTATATCAATATTTTAAACAGATCAATAATTAAACATAGGGTTCCAGACAATAACTTGAGTTTGGATTGGCACATCTTCATGAAACTTTGTATATAGCAAGCTGGCATGGAGACCTAGCTTGGGATTGTATTTGGGTCTGTAAGGTCAAAGTCACTGTTACTAAAAATAGAAAAAGGGTTTTTGAGCAGTAACTTGAGTTCAGATTGATCTATCTTCATCAAACTTTAGGTATAGCAAGCTTGCATGGAGACGTACCCAACACAGCAATTTGACTGCCTCATTAGGTGGACACTGCACAGAAAACCTGGTTTAGGGGCAGTGCCGTGTCTTGTTTCGTATACGCCAGATTTTTTATGTTCCCCTATAGTCGCCGCTTTGTCCTTCAATCAGTCTGTCCGATATATTTTTGTCCGGATGATAACTCGAAAACCATTACACCTATTGATTTGAAACTTTGTATGTGAATAGATCTCATTGAGGGGAAATGCAGTGCAGACAAACCATAACTCCTCATTGCATATTTTTGAAGTTATTCCCCTTTGTACTTTTTCATACTTAATTCATGCCAATGTCATAACTCATACAGTATTTGATATATCAATTTGAAACTTCATAGGTGAATGAATCTCATTATGTTATAGTACAGTGCCAATGAAGCATAACTCTCTTTTTTATATTATTGTAGTATTTTTTCTGTGACAAACACTCATGGGGGGCATCACCCGTCTGTGTCGGCTCTTGTTTTAGCATAGCATTTTATGGCTGCTGAAATTCAAGAAAGCTGACACTGGTGTGATATATAGAATCTGATATAGTTTTACTTGTTGCAGGTGGATTCCTCCCTTCCATTCTATCCTCAGTATTCATAAATGGAGAGTACCCAGCTTTGAGATATTTGGATATGAGGTATGCAATCTACTAGAGACATCAATGATTTTCTTGCTTCTAATTATAGTAAAACATACAGTAATGAGGTCAGACTGGGACCTTTGAAAACTAGTATTCTTATTGAGATAGAATGAAGAGTGGAACAATAAAAATGGACTCGAATATTGTGGTTTATGAATTTGAGTGAGGTTTTAATGTTATACATGTCCTACATGTATAATTTGGTTCAGTATTCCTTGGATTCCAGCTTGTCGCTTTATATACACTGAGCGGCTTTGAAAACGCAACATTTACACTTACAGAGTGTTAAAAAAGTTTGTTCTCAAAATCAAAAGTCATACTAAGTTTTATCTGAGCTATGTACACAATGTACACTTTCAATTTCTTTCTCTAATAGCTTAATTTAATGCCAGAACCATAAGAACAATGGTAAAACCCTCTGAAATTTAGCATGAGAATTTTACATTCTTCTAATGTCAGAAAAATAAACTAGTGAAACTTAAACATTGAGAACGAACTTTTTTAACACCCTGTATATTGCTAATATGTACCGGGTATGCATGTATGTATTTACCCATAGCTCGGCCAATATGGGTTTAATTTTGCTGAAACTTTCAACATTTGTAACTAAGATATGTCGCATGACAATCAAATTCATTTCATTAAGATATGATAAGACCCTTTACAACCACTATAAACCAATGATGACATAAACCGAAGCAAATTTGATGCCGTGCGTCCTTCAGCGTTTTTCAGATTGTTAATGCTGATGTGTACTTATTTTCGGATAAAGTTGTGAACAAGAGTCTGTGCTTATCATGGAGACAGAACTAAAGCTAAACAAAGATAAAGTTTCAATTTAGATTTAGAAAAGTTGAATTTTATTCACTCAATCTCTTTCCAGAATTACTTCCCCTTGACTGTAAAATTAGTCATATGATATTTTTAGGTAAATCTGAAACATTGCTATTAAGCGTTTTTAAAACTTATGCACCTATCAATGTTTTCCACCAGGGGGGTGGGGGGGGGGGGTGGGCAGCGTGCTGACCCAGGGGAATTTGACATTTTTACTTTTTCAAAGTCTAAATTCCCAGGGCAATTTGTCAAAATCCCCTCACTGTGAGATGCTTTACATACCCCCCGGGATCAAAATTTCGGCCAAAGTAAAAATTTCCCGGGACTCGGCACCATTCTGTCTGTCAAATTCCCACCTATTGGGAACAGCCTTCTGTCAAAAGTCCCGTGTATGCCCGCCGTGTGTTGCGTTTTCAAAGTCGCTCAGTGTATATATATAAATCAAGCAAAATTGTAAACACTGATAATTATAATAAATAGCTAACCTTTACTGCTCCTGTTTACTGTTTGTTTCTGTAAAATCTAGACAAGTTTACAACTGAGTTATCTTGGTTAAAAACATAGTCACTAGACTAATTTAAAAGGATCCATTTGTTATTGACAGCCTTTATTAAACCTGGTCACATGTTTAGCTCTTTAAAAAGACATGCAGTGGTAAAAGGTGGACAGATTGACTATAGAGTTAGTGTTGAACCTTATATTTCATATTTATAGCTTACTAGTACTAGTATCTCCCTTGCTTAGGGAGGCTCAACTGTTATTAAAATCATTAAAAAAGTTGAGGGAAAGTTTTAAGTATTTATATATCCTTCCTATTTCAGTGGATGTCGTGTCAAAGGGGTTGAATTGATCTCAGTAGCTCAGACAATATGGAGAACTCGAGGCAAACATGGTCGTAAACTTCAAGTGTTGGATATGAGTATGAATGTTATAAACAGGCAGGAACAAAGGGAGATCAATGCTTTATACAAGGACTTGACCGAAATATTACTGCTTGAAATTGCTGATAGATCACTGGCCTTTTCTGATGTATGAAGGTTTGTTGTTGTCTGACAGTTGTCAATTCATCCTCATACATGCCTCAGTAGCTCAAGGGTAAGCACGATAGTCGTCTTATCTCGCGACCCGGGTTCAAATACAGGTGGAGGCACTCATATGCCAACAATATTTCACCAGAAAGCTGTCTGACAAATATAGGCTATGCTCGGCATACGTGGTAGGCCAGGTCCCCTAGAACAAAAGGATGGGTGAAAAATACACTGGTGAACGAACGAGACTGTTGTCAGTATGGCTTAACAGTTTCAGAATGTATGCCCCAGTTCCTGTAGTTTGTGGATATTTTATTAAGTTTTATGTCTTTTAAGAATTAAGATACATGTACATGCAAATGTTGGAGATACAATGTATTTATTATTTGAATAAACACTGCTACAACTAAAGGTTTAGTTATAATTAGTAAGAAGGGGGCAGTGTATTCTGCTACCTGTAATGATAAATGGCAACCAACCTAAGACTAAACCCACCTAACATTGTCCACACTTACAATGGTCTTTGTGATACCTATGACAAATGCATCAACCCACCGTGATATGGCAACAAAGTTGGGAGTATCCATAGCAACGGTAAGTCAAATTATTTTGAAAATGATACATGATGCATCAAGATCATTCCAAAAAAATATACAGCATCGCCAAAGGTCGTCTGGGTGTTACTATGACTACGTAATGATAATTGGAAAAACTGGGTCAACTCTGTTGACGCAATTGTAATTGTTGATTATGTTCTTACCATTTGTTTACATATTAAATAAACTAGTATTCATTTCCATTGCAACAGTCATGAAAATATTGAATGTTCATTTATGTTCAATTATACATGGTAGTAGAACACCTCTTGTTATCCACTTTTAACTGGGTTGACTAAGGGGGTTGTGGTGGATATCATTTGTAGTTAAGGAAAATGAGCTACTCTGTTGGCTTGCAGAAAATCGGAGATGCTTCACAGATGGGTGCTTGCCTCCGTTGATACAATTGGAATCGGCTATCTTGGTACTTTATGTGCCATATCAAAGTTTCTCCATCAAAACCTGCGATCTCCCAGTATATTTGCTGAATATGAGAGACATTCTAAAAGTTCCAACAATGTGCCAGTAGCTTGCTTTTATGCACTTAAGGCAGATTGTTTTCAGTATCATCATGCGGGTCATGTATTGTTTGAATACATGTACTTGTACTAGTAAGATCGAAATTTTCTAATTCTCGTATAATAACAAATTTTAAAATATTTACGATTCGTTCAAAGGTTGATTGTTTAGTAAATGTGCACTTAATATACCGGTATCATATACATTTAGTCTGTGTCTTATGATAAAGGTGATTATAAGACCCAGATTTAGTGCATATTAAACAACTAACAGACACATTGTCAGAACTTTTAGAATGCCCCTCGTACATAAATGTGACTATGGAAGAGTTTTCAAGCAATGCAGCGACAGGAACAAGAAGCCAATGTCAATGAATATTCATTTTGAAAGATGCTAACAGCTGGTAACTATAATGTAAGTGCCAAGGTAGATACTCAAAGTGACAGAAATTTAATCCAGTTAAGGATAAACTTAATTTTTAGCTCACCTGAGCACAAAGTGCTCAAGGTGAGCTATTGTGATCGCTCTATGTCCGTCGTCCACTTTCCGTCGTCCGCCGTCAACAATTGGACTGTTAACACTCTAGTGGTCACAGTTTTCACTTAATCTTTATGAAACTTAGTCAGAATGTTTGTCTTTATGAAATCTAGGTCAAGTTCATAACTGGGTCATCTGGGGTCAAAAACTAGGTCACTAGGTCAAATCAAAGAAAAACCTTGTTAACACTCCAGCGGTCACATTTTCTACATAAGCTTAATGAAACTTGGCACAATGTGAACCTCTATAAGATCTAGGTAAAGTTTGCAACTGTGTCACCTGGGGTCAAAAACTAGGTCACAAGGTCACATTGAAGAAAAACCATGTTAACACTTTAGAGGTCACATTTTTTACCTAATCTTTATGAAACTTGGTCACAATGTCTGTCTCTATAAAATCTAGGTCAAGTTCATATAACTGGGTCATCTGGGGTCAAAAACTAGGTCACTAGGTCAAATCAAAGAAAAATATTGTAAACACTCCAAGGCCTAAAATAAAATATTGTTTGTTTCCCCACCCCCTACCTACCTGATTAAAAAGGGCCCTACCCAAAATATTTTATTGCCCAGATTGAAATAATTTTTTTTATTAAAGATTAGAAGTGAAAAATATTTTTTTTGTTTACTGGCTTCTTAAATCTTACCATTAAATTTAAGACTGTTGGTTTTCACCTTAGAGTTAATTCTAAATTTCATTATTGTTGGTTTTCACCATTTCACCATTGTTGGTTTGCTTTAATCTTCATGAAGTTTAGTCAAAATGTTTATCTTGGTGACTTTAAGGTCATGTTCGAAGTTGGGTCATGTGGGGTCAAAAACTAGGCCAAAAGGTCAAATAATAGGAAAACCTTGTTAACACTCTGGAGGCCACATTTTTGTTTTGATCTTCACCAAACTAGGTCAGTAATCTAGGTCAAGTTAGAAATTGGGTCATGTGGGGTCAAAATCTAGGTCAAAAGGTCAAATAATAGAAAAATCTTATTAACACTCTTGAGGCGATATTTTGCTTTAACATCAAGTTAAGTCAATATGTTTATCTTGATGACCTTAAGGTCAAGTGCAAAGTTAGGCCATGTTTAGCAGGTGAGCGCCCCAGGATCTACGATCCTCTTGTTTACCTCATCTTTATAAAACCTGGCCACAAAGTGTATATTTTTAAAATCTACATCAAATATTAAGGTCATATCATAAAAAATACTGATTCTGTCTTAACTGCTAGTCATAAGGTTAGCGCTTTAGGGCCAATAGCCCTCTTGTTTTTCTCAAAAAGTAGTTAGAACATTCTGGAATTGAGATGACGAAATTTCCCCCATCGGTTGAGTATGCCTCTACAGTCTGATCTCTTAAAGCCTCAACAACCAACTCGAGATGGTTCAGAGAAGAGCTGCCATGTTTGTCAAACGAGACTTCAGAAGAACAAGCAGTGTATCCAATATGGTCACAGAACTGAAGTGGCCTCAAAACTCGTACTTATATTTTATTACCGCAACAAAACACCGCTACCTATTCAGTATTTCGATTCTAACATCTATGTGTATGTTAATTATTTTTGCATGCCATTTTCATTATGCATCTTATTTATTACCTCATACTGCAACACCCAGTCTGAAAACACATTTTGATAAGTTCTACAAATTTGCTTAATGAATTTTTTTTTTAATTTCACCACATGGGGCCCCAATACAGACAAGCTTTTAGGGAGGCACAGATTTCATGGTTACCAGTCAACAAGATTCAGAGCACCGACCTAAACATATAACACAGCTTTAATGTTTCATATTTTCATGAACATTTGTCATAGTTTTTTTAATTTTATTTATATGAGACAACAGCTAGGATACATTTGTATACCATGCATCCAAACTTGTGCCTATATTTTATTACCGCTGTAACAGGCTCACTGGCCCTTGTTAGGCACTTGGCCTGTGAGTATCTGTTTCCAAGGATTTAATTACATATCATAGGATTCAATGATTTTAATGTTTATAGATATTTGATAAATATAATCAATCTCAAAACAGTCTAATTTAAGTAAGATAATAATAAGCCATAATTTAATATAAAGTAAAGAGTAATTTGGAGTTTACTAATTTAGAATATCCAGCCAAAAGTTAATAAAATGCCCCCATTAATTAATTCCTAAAGGAGAGCTCAGCTCGTGACAAGGGTAAAACACGGTAGGAATCCCGATACATCGCTTTTGAGCTCACGGTATTTGAGTTCCGTCAGAGCAATTTGAATGTTTAACGCATGTTACAAATTCCGTCATAGCAAGGCATCGAACATTCTTAGCACCAAACGGTTAATTTGGGATGTTAACAATCCAACTGGAACGAAGTTACACTTCATATTAAATGCAATATGCTCACTTACAACATGCGTCTGAAAAAACACTCTTTGTATAGATTTTATGCTTTTTATGCCGTTCTTCACGCCAGTTTATATACATAACTTTAATCTTAATAAACAGTGAAAGTTGTCCAATACAAACATTTAGTTTTAAATGTCAATGTTCATTGTTATCTGTACTCGTAAAATAGTACAAAAATAACCTTATAAATGCAGCCATTTTCCTGTGTTTTATCCTAACGCGATCCGATGACATTGATGATACAAATTCCGAACGTCACTGTTACAAATTCCGTCAGTTTCGGAAAAAGAATGTTACAAATTCCGTGAATACAGCCCCATACTTTTATCGGTGTTCATGACTGAAAAGTAATCATTTTACTTAAAACATTGCATTTATCACAAAGATTGTTTCCTATTTGTGTGGAAACATGTAAAAATATATTAACTGCATTGACTTATATCAGAAAACTATTTGATACCTCAAGTTACATTGAGCAATATTTTTTACAAGGTTTAGACTCTCTTAACTGAGCATTCATATCTTATAAGTTGCTCTTTACACGTATTTCTTCATCTTTAAACTTAAGCGTTGGACTTCCACGAGTCCCAACTTTCCCAGCCTTATTACACCATTGGGCCATTGTCTATAAACGAGTGAACTTCAGGTTATCGCAATTGGCCAAACACGTTGAATTGAATACAGTCTCCCATAAGTCAAACAGTGACCGGAAAACACAGATGCGTTTTCTCACTTAATGGGATGCTAAACAATTTAATTTGCATGACATAATTGTCATACAAGTTGTCATTGTATAGTATCCAATAAGTCATGCAGTGATTTAGTTTATACGCTGTGGGGTAAAAAGCCGATGTACTAGAGGATGTTCAACCTTATCGTAATGTCGTGTCCTCACTATGGTACTATTTCGTTTTCATTTTGTCGACTTAAATCTTGCTGTGATTGCTCTAACTGGACCATGTAGTTTTAACAGATATGTTTCTTCTCGTTCACTGTTACACGACCAGACCAGTTGCAATGACGAACTTCGTTGTGCGCATGAGGTACTCCACATCCCCATAACGAAATAGCAGTAAATGCCTTTTTTCAAATGACAAAACAACTGAACGCTACATGAAAAAGAGGATTGCTTGGAAGTTAAACAATACTGAAAATACATTTCATTTTAAATCGGTAACATTGAACTGAATTGTACCAGTTTAATTAAACAGTGGAGAAATTGCCCGGAAGGGCAATAGAAACGCCCACTCCTTAAAAACTTCCCGTTGTGCATTAGGTTAATTGACATGGAGATGATCTGATTGCTATTTTTAACGACAAAAAGGTTTATCTAAAATCCTACCGTTCAGAATAGTCTAAATTCGTTTCGATTATCGCTTCATCAAATATTCTTATGCACAGGTTAGTTTGAACATGAAGAAGAAGATAATCTTTATTTGAGTATCATCAATGTACATTATTTATACAATATTTACATTACATTATTCGACAATAATAAAAGTGCTTTGCCGCTCCACACCAACTGGAGCTATAAGAGACTAGATAGTTTATACATACATATCAAATACAATTCATAATAATTCAAATTTTGGTGTTTCTATTGCCCAATCAGGCGATTTTTGGAGCAAAATTGCCCTATCGGGCAAGTAAAAAGGGTAATGACCGAATTACACGACCGGTTTAATACCTTATAAGGTTGCCGATAATCACGGCTAATGACCGCTCAAACTCGGCACCTGTTGCGCATAGAAACCATATCTTTTTACGGACAAGCTGTGGAAACGATGTTGTAACACAAAAAGATAATATTAAGTCAGACATGGAAGGCAAGTTTCCATATTGTATAATATTATGCATCTATGTTGGTTTAGTGTGTAAAGGAGTATTAAAAGAAAGAAATCTGGACAATCACTTTAATACTGTGAGATTTTCTGTTATCCAATGTTTATAACTTGTATACTGTGTCACGGCCACATTTTGTAGCTATCCATTGAGTCATTGTTCAGAAAAGGGGGACATATTTTAAATAAATAGCGGGGGGAGTGCCGTTACGTATATATTTAATTAGAATTACCCCGTCGAAAACAAACATTTGATTAAAACTTGATATTTACTTTCTGTGTCATCGTATGCGACATGTTTTATACCATTTCAGGACGATACATAATGAAGACCATTAAACGGAATTTGTATCATGTCTAAACGGAATTTGTATCAATCAAATTTTTCAAGTAACGGAATTTATAACAACGCATAAACTTTCGTTTAAAATACAAGTATTACGCCATCTAAGTGCTTCCAACTTGGTTGAATATCAAATAGCACAATTGTAATATATAATAGTCCAGGTTTCGGTATGTTTTCAAAGGTAATAACAACAAAAATAAACAGTATTCCAATGAGTCGAGATTTTGTAATAAAATGATTTTGATCAGCGATTGCGATTGTTATTATGGTATCGTAATTGTGATCTCCTAATATTATATCTACTATAACCAAAAGAAAAAATTTCGGTTATATTGTGCTAAATGTGTTCGTTTTTCTCTTTCACGGAATTTGTAACTCCGCAAAATGCCCAAATTGCTCTGACGGAACTCAAACCCCATGTAACCCTCTCATTGGCTCTGACGGAACTCAAACCCCATGTAACCCTCTCATTGGCTCTGACGGAACTCAAACCCCATGTAACCCTCTCATTGGCTCTGACGGAACTCAAACCCCATGTAACACTCTCATTGGCTCTGACGGAACTCAAACCCCATGTAACACTCTCATTGGCTCTGACGGAACTCAAACCCCATGTAACACTCTCATTGGCTCTGACGGAACTCAAACCCCATGTAACACTCTCATTGGCTCTGACGGAACTCAAACCCCATGTAACACTCTCATTGGCTCTGACGGAACTCAAACCCCATGTAACACTCTCATTGGCTCTGACGGAACTCAAACCCCGTGTAACACTCTCATTGGCTCTGACGGAACTCAAACCCCATGTAACACTCTCATTGGCTCTGACGGAACTCAAACCCCATGTAACACTCTCATTGGCTCTGACGGAACTCAAACCCCGTGTAACACTCTCATTGGCTCTGACGGAACTCAAACCCCGTGTAACACTCTCATTGGCTCTGACGGAACTCAAACCCCATGTAAACCTCTCATTGGCTCTGACGGAACTCAAACCCCATGTAACACTCTCATTGGCTCTGACGGAACTCAAACCCCGTGTAACACTCTCATTGGCTCTGACGGAACTCAAACCCCGTGTAACACTCTCATTGGCTCTGACGGAACTCAAACCCCGTGTAACACTCTCATTGGCTCTGACGGAACTCAAACCCCATGTAACACTCTCATTGGCTCTGACGGAACTCAAACCCCGTGTAACACTCTCATTGGCTCTGACGGAACTCAAACCCCGTGTAACACTCTCATTGGCTCTGACGGAACTCAAACCCCATGTAACACTCTCATTGGCTCTGACGGAACTCAAACCACATGTAACCCTCTCATTGGCTCTGACGGAACTCAAACCACATGTAACCCTCTCATTGGCTCTGACGGAACTCAAACCCCATGTAACCCTCTCATTGGCTCTGACGGAACTCAAACCCCATGTAACACTCTCATTGGCTCTGACGGAACTCAAATCCCATGTAACACTCTCATTGGCTCTGACGGAACTCAAACCCCATGTAACCCTCTCATTGGCTCTGACGGAACTCAAATCCCATGTAACCCTCTCATTGGCTCTGACGGAACTCAAACCCCATGTAACACTCTCATTGGCTCTGACGGAACTCAAACCCCATGTAACACTCTCATTGGCTCTGACGGAACTCAAAAGCGATGTATCGGGATTCCTACCGTGTAAAATACATGCAATACAATATATATAATATATGGTAGAAATGGTTTATTTGCTTTTATTTATCCTCGCCACCGGAAATCCATATGGACGAAGCCCCCAGAAGATGTTAGTCACTTTAGTGTTTGGGGGACAGTGCATGATACAGAAGATGCTCCAGTTCCAGAAGCATCCCTGGTTCTTTATCGTGCCGATGTAAAGCATCATACACGGGACCTCGCTTAACGTCTCGTCCTAAGACTGTTAGTAATTTTAGTTATGTTAGGTGGGAAACACTGAAAAGCATTTCTGTTTTTGACCGTCTGGAGAAGGGAGCGAACCCACAACTTTCAGATCAGCAGTCAGGGGCGTAACTGGAGCATATTTGGTTGTACTCCTAATGCTAGGGGGGTCTGGGGGCATGCCCCACCAGAAAAATTTTTGGCAGGAAAACGATTTCCTGGCATTTGAGAGTATCAGGTCTATATTTTTGCGTCATGCTTTAAGACAGAAAATTACTAAAAACTAATAACTTTTATACATGTTATTTTTTCGTTTTATTTTTATACGTACATGTAACATAACTACGGGTCTTAAAGAGGTGACGGGGGATAATGAGGGTGTGTAGAGCTGTTTCTCTTTGACGGAGGTTGTGGCTCAATGCAAATTACATTCATTGGACAAGCGAAGCGTGCTCGAACAAAAATGCATTAAGTTTTCTGAGCTGCACAAAACACAAACTCTACTTGATGTTATTCAAAGAAGCGAAGAAGAAGAAAATTGCATCATGTATCTAACCACACAAACCCTTTCTCTACTATATATAAGTTTTCACTGTAAAAATAAACAGCGAAAAGAAAATTGCATTGCATCTGACTGATGCATACCACACAAACCCTTTTTAACTATTTACTGTTAACAACAATGAGCGAGCGAAGCGAGCTAGAAAAACTTGCTTTGTTGATCTAAACAGCATGTCAGGTAGAAGAAAAACGCATTCCTCATCCTATCAGTGTATCAGACAAACTTGTACTCTAATTAAAAAATGTTCCATAATAAAGTTATTGAGCGAGCGAAGCGAGTTAGAAAAAATGCATTGTTTATCTGAACAGCGTGTTACAGACTCGTTCTTAACACAGACCTTCGTGTAGTGTTATCTTATTCCCTGTTCTAAATTTGAAGACATTGACATTGCGAGCCAAATATCATACGATGCATTGCTTGTCTGAACAGCAGGCCACAGACTCATTCTAAATTTGAAGATATTGAATGAAGCAAGCGAAGCGATCTTGAAAAACAAGTTTATCAATTTCATTCACTAAAAATGCATTGTTGATTTGAACAGCGCACCAGCTAAACGAAAACTCATTCATAACCCTAGCAGCACACCAAACACACTTGTACTCTACTTGAAAACTGTTTTATGATAGTTATTTAGCGAGCGAAGCGAGCTAGAAAACATGCATTGTTTATCTAAACAGCAGGCCACAGGCAAGCTTGAAGATATTGACTAAAAAAAGTAAATTTGCGAGCGAAGCGAGCTTTAAAAAAAAGCAAAGTTTATAAATTTCACCCAATTAAAAGAATAGAGCTATTATTTTATATATACCTAAGAAATTATGGATCTTTAAAATTGATATTATAAAGTGAATTGTTTGTAGACACATTGTATCTGCATGCCCCTCACCCCCCTTAGACTCTGATTTTTATTAGTGAATTCGAGTTTTCATTTTTTTTAAATTTATTTTGTCCAGATTCGAATTGTACGCACGGGCGTACAGGAGTACGCCTAGTTACGCCCCTGGCAGTCAGTAGCTGTTACCACTAGACCACTTGTTCACCTTATATGGTAGAAACTATATGGTACCGTCGTTTAGTAGTCACCCGGAAGGTGATTTTCACGTTAAAACAAATTAAACGGAACGCCGCGTATTTTCCATTACGTTTTTGGTTCCGCTTTCGGTTTCGATTTGACTAAAAAAGTAAGTTTATTCCTATACAGCATCACACAATGCACACATATTGGTCTTTTTATGAAGTATAGGTTGATATTAATTAGCTTCATCGATCAATTAATTAAACCTAGTTGTGTATGTCATGTTTTCGTACGTTAATTGTTTCAACTTCCCAAATTTAGTACGTGTGTGTAGCCTTGCTCAGTTTTGGAAACAATTATGGTCTATACATCCATAAATTTTTTAACGAAGGAATCTTGTATCCAAGATTGTCTTATCTAAAATGACATTAATGTTGTCGTATGGCGTTAAAATATTACACAGTCGTTTACGATAACTATAAGAACACATTCAAATTAGACAAATATTTATTTTTCTGTCAAAATTGTTGTATATTGAGAACGCCTATTGAGAATGGGAAACCTTCAACTTTCTGGTCATTCAAGATTACTGTAATGTGGAAAGAATATATTTCTTTTTACAACAATTTGTGAGCCTATTAGACAGTTTAGGATCATGATCATTTTAAGATAAAACCACGCATGTTAATTAACATGCGTGATAAAACTAAAAGCACTTTAAACTCAATCAAAAGTTTGGTTGTCATTTGGTTTGTAACCAAATCCTAAAAGTCTGGCAAGAAAGAACCTTAAAAATATTGAATAATGAGAAAAAATATTTGTCAAATGTGTATCATCATGCAGTCCTGGATCAGTAATATTTACAAAACAAACTACATTTTTTTAAAGTCATCTTTTTTAAAAAAATATTTTTAGTGTTTTAAAATTATTCATTTTTTTGACAAAAAAATAAAATGCAAAAAAATCATTGGCTCACTTTGTCTTGTTATTGGAAAAACTGAACTGATCTTGAACTGAATAATATCCGTAACTGCCTAAATGACTGTATAAATCTATTTAAACTTCATGGACAAATATTTTAATAAGGTAAATATTGGACTTTAAATTGTCTTAAAATATTAGCTGAGACCAACTTTTAATGACTGAATCCTTAGTTCATTAATTTAGTTTAAACACTACCTAGATTATCATGGCCTTGGTCCCTATATATTTTCTCACCGCCCAACTATTGATTTCTTTTTCCAATTTCAAAAATGTGAAGTCCACAGATTGGATGTAAATACCATGTTTTGCAGAAACAAAAATAAACTTATTAGGTTTTGGAAAAATAAAATTCTTCCATTCATAACTCCTTTTAAAAAGAATTTGGATATTATTTTTTGGCCTAATAGATCTAGTATTTAGAAAATATTTTGTATGAATAACTGATCATGATTAAGTCCAATAACCACAACTATTACACACAGTATATAAAAATGTCCGGTTATATGAAATTGATGTATTTATCCTTAATTAATACAAAGATACATGTTGAATACCATTCAGATGCAGTTGACTCGTATGTGTTAACTAAACATTTTCCGGACCTCATGGAAAATAGTTTGTCTTAAATGTATATAAACAAAACCTTATATAAACTTTCTGAGATGTTACTGACCATAATTTGTGTACATGTTCTGATGTAGTGACAGAAACGAAAACAAGAAACTTAAAAAAATTGTCATAAGCAAGTTTGACATAATCTCGAGTCCACTATGTTAATGTGTATTTTTCTATGATATCAGAATGATGTAACTGTGAACTATGGGTAATCAAGCAGGCAAGAAAAATGTGAAGAGTGGATCTATCGTTGAGGGTGTGTATAGTACTGATTCGTCTTTAATTCATCTACAACGGTTAGGCGTAAACCAAAACAATGTTTGTTTCCAGAATCCTGACATACCCTTAAAGTTCATAGTTCAATCAGTAACTATATATATATATATATACAAAAAAGGAATGCTGTCCGTCCCCAGAACGGTTTTGATTCTTATTTCGTCATTTTTTTATTTTGATATATATATATTTATATATATACTGTTACAATATCCTGACACTGGACCTGGGCCTACCAGTCCTGAAACTACTCGTACATGTTCAACACCAAGCAAGGGAGCTATACCAGTACTGCTGTACAAGTTGATATTTCTGCAAAGTCATGACGTCATCACATTCTGAATTCTTTACATTTGGCATACAGAAAAAACAAGCATTTTCGTGTTTCATTTTAGTTAAGTTCTTTGTTGGCCAAAATGTACACACAAGGAAATACTTGCAAACTCTCTCGGTGCTCCCATGTTGCCAATATTTCCATGCTGCTAACATATTAAAACACTTATTCAGTATTATTCTTACAGATCAAGTTAAAGATGACAGTTCTGAATCTTATGAAGAAGGGACGTGTGTTGATAATGATATGGTTGCTCTAATATCAAAACCAACCCCAGAAAGTCCTGCCACTGCTGATATTGATATAAATAAAGATGTCAACGGCGATGATACTTGTATGTCTGGACTACCTGGTGAAACAGTATGTCAAGATACAGTTCCTGACAATACTGCACCGACTGACAACAATCACATTGTTACACATACACCGGAACCAGATCACCATGACAACAGAAGTGATGATGAAAAAGAGCGCAAATCACATATCAGTAAGCTACCTGTTGCTGAACCAGGTGATAATATTGAACTTCAGAGAGAAGCTGTTAGATATGATAAAATAGAGCCAGGCTCCAGGAGCGATATGGATCCAGTGCAGGAAGTACCTGTATTCCATGAACATGTTAATATCAACATGACAGTGCCTCATGTTGGTAGGGAGACCTCTAACAATTTACTGGATAGAACAAGTCAGTCTGTACTCACTGAGTATTCCATACCTAGTCCAGTTGATCCATTTGCAATAAATGAGAATGCAGCTGAGGAAAAAGAGAAACTTGATACAAATCATAACTTGACAATACATTATGGATCTATATGTTACGATGCTACCAGTCAGTATAAGAAGAGGATTACATCGGACGAGGTAGATAACAGATGTACATATATTGAGACGGACTCGGGTGGTAACTGTGATAGCGTTAGACCAAAGATATACTCTAATGTTATATTCCTTCCAGACAAAAGTAAAGGTGCTTCTCCGAAGAGGTTTGGTCCTAAACGTCTCGGAAGCAAGTTTGATGGAATGAAATTTGATTCAGAAAGTGATGTAGAGAATAAATTGAAAAATGACAATACATGTATTAAAGATGACAGCAGTAAGGAAACCATTCAAGATCGGGTATTATCAGAATTGAGTGGAAATCTGGAAACTAATGTTCCTCATGAAAGAAGTAAAGGTGGTGATCAAATCGAAGCAGATATTTCCAATGGGCAAACTTACAATAATGGAGCTGATGAAGATAAAGTACGGACCAACACTGGTCTTCAGTTTAGCGAGGATCATTTTGGATTATATACTGGATGTGAAGCTTCAGGCATTACACAAGTAAACACCCATGAATCAGTTGCAAATGTTCCAAATGAGCAATCTGTGACACAAAGTGGACCATTTAGTGTAACAGAACAGCTGGAAACGGCCCCAGAATCTAGACATAGGTCTCCTGAAAGTACATCTAGTCAGTTGTCAGTATCTAGAAATGAGAATTATCCAGCAGTACAAAATAATGAACAACATGGTATAAACGTAACCACCCCATGCATAAAAGCTCCAACAGAGAACCCTGAAGTCCAGAAGTTAGTCGACACCATTCCTGAAAATGAACCAATCGAAGCATGTGCAATTTGTAACTTACTAAGAGATGAGTGTTTGTGTCTGTTTCCAAAGCCTGTATTCAAAACGGTTATGACTTTATCTCGCTATGAACACAGTAAGCCAGTTTTGAGTTATTTTAGACACTTGAAATTTGGAGAGAAAAGTGTTGATTGGTCCAATTTGAAAAGTGCTCAAGCTAAGTATGCCATGGGTTTGAGATCTTTGAAGACAAGTTTACCAGATGATAACAGGCTAATGTTGGAATTTAAGCTGCCACCAAACAAAGGGTTTAATAATGAGTTAACAGAATCAGACAACCTTGAATTAAGACTTACATTAGAGAAAAACGTTGCATTTAATGAAGACAAAGAGTTAACTGAATTCTTAGAAAGTAGAATGAATTTGAACGGTGTTTCAATGTCGGACAGTTTTAATTCCAATAGATATGTCATGATAAATGACTTTGATGACGACAGTGGTGAAGAAGTGCCTTCAAGTGAAGAAGATGATTTGGTTGGTAATGGTAACCTAGACAAGACTGTGATAAGTGGTGCTGACTTTGAAGAAAAGACTGATGAAACATTTGAGAATTGTGTAGTGTTTGATAATGTTCTAAATGATAGACCAGATAATATTGATGATTTTACTGAAAGAGAAAACATTCCAGGCGATAAAAACCTTGAAAAGGTTGAACTTGCAAACAAACATGATGTTTGTTTTACCAGTACAAGTAGTTCAAGTGAATCTACAGTAGATGACCAGGAACCCTGTATTAATGATTCACCAGAAAGTCCAGTGGAAAGAAATCAAAGTGTAACTGAAAACACTGTTGACAATTTCCTGTGTCCTGATAATACAGTAGAAGATGCATTGATTCTAAATGACATCCAGCAACCTAATGAGAATATAGAAAATAGTGAAAGTGTGAATGCTGCAATGTTAAATAATTGGAACCAGAATGCTGCAATGTTAAATAATGGGAACAAGAATGATGCAATGTTAAATAATGGGAACCAGAATGCTTTAATCTTAAATAATGGGAACCAGAATGTTGCAATCTTAAATAATGGGAACCAGATATTGAGTGAAGACCTCTCAAATAGAAGTAGTGGTGCTATAAAAGAGAACACTGTAAGTGAGAAAGTTAATCCATCTTTAAAAAGGTCTAAAACGAAACCAGAAGATGATAATCGACTACAGCAGCTGAATGATGATGAAGATATTGTTATAGACAGCACAAGTGGTGTAAACAATGAAATAGAATTAGTTCCTGAAGATGAGCATAGTGATGCATTGCGCACTTTAGATACGGGAGCCGAGACTGAAATCAAAGGTGATGGAATACACTTTCCATTTTTACAAGATGATCTTTTTGACTCTTCTAGCCTTGATTACACATTGCCTCCAGATCAGTTTCTTGAGCAGTTAAGAAGACGTGCTGAACATGCTCATGGCCTTGATTTCACATTACCTTCAGAGCAGTTTCGGGAGCAGTTAAGAAGTCTTAATGAAAGGAGGGAACCTACTAGGCTTGACAGTTTAATAAGTAGATTAGGTAGTCACCAAAGAGCTCCTTACAGGCCGCCTACTGCTACTTCTTCATTTGCTGCAAGCTTTTATGAATGTGATGATCATAGGGTGCAACTTTCTGAGCTTGGTAATAAAAACAAAAACCTTGGGGATCAACAAGCCAACGACACGTTACATGGACGGAGATCAAGGTTTTTAGAAAGGTAAATTGTGCTTTTATTTTTTAATCAATCTTGTCCTATACTATTTTTAAGCAACAGAAAATGTAGTGTATAATAATATCAATGGCAAGGCCTAAAATAAAATATTGTTTGTTTCCCCTTCCACTACCTACCCGAAAAAAACTGGCTCTACCCAAAATATTTTATTGCCCGATTTGAAATAAAAAAAATTATGAAAAATTTGGGATAAAAATTTTGTTTTTGTGTACGGGCTACATTAGTAAATTTGGTACCAATAAGGCAATAACTATCATTTTGAACCAATTCCAAAAAAAAAAATTTGACCTACCTACCTACCCATTCTCAATTTGCTTGGGTCGGGAAGGGAAAACTATGAATATTTTAAGTTCGGTACAACACTGGAGCTAGTATGTCTTCTGATAGTTATTCACTTCAAAAGTAAGCCAAATCATAATAATTATTTGCCAATCATCAATTTCTTCAAACCTATTTATATATATGAGCCGTTCTCCAGGAAAACTGGGCTTTAGTGACATTGTATTAGTATTTATGTAATAAGGTTAAGAAAACACTCTTAAATGACAAAAAAGTCATGCTCTTTGATTTACGTTTAAGTTCTTGGAAAATATAGAACTATGTCTTAGATTTATGTTTTTTCATGAATCATGTAAAAATATCTTCTGTCATTGCTATGGTGAACAATTTCTTAAGAGTATTCATTTTGAGAAAACGAGGAGTAAGTGGTTGAAAGCTAAAATACACGATTTAGATATGTTTTATTTAAAAAAAGGAATATAATTCTAAAATGTTCTTGTTAATGTAACGTCAAATAACGTTTGAATGACGTTTGCAACGTCACTAACAAAGTAGGGGGGAGTGGTTAGTTTTAAAAGGCTGTAACTTTGTAATTGGATGTTATATATTGCTCAAATTTTCAGAAAGTGTTCAAAAGAGTCTTGTCTTTCTACTGCTATATTATCATGATTTTCATAATTTTGTCACTAAGCCCGGTTTTCCTGGAGAATGGCTCATATAATTATATATGATAATATATAATTATCAAGTTTAGAACAAAAACAATCAAAGAGTGAACCAGTATAAAAAAGAAACATATAGTCATTTATAAATAGCTTTGTAAAATAATGAATTCATTGAAACTTTTTGCCATGTTGAAAGTACTAACTATAGTAAAAATGTGTTACTGGTACTTGCATAGTATAAAACAATAGTCATCTTTCTTTAGATGTTTTTTTTCTGCTCAGCTGAAACTTATTTTCATGACAACTTGTGTTATACATTGCAGATTTGGGCTATCTCATTCTAATAGAAGCAGTTCCTCGTCAGATTTAGCATCACATTTACCTTCCGGGTCAGATGTACCTTCAAGGTCGTCTGCAAGGCCACATTCACCACCAAGGTCGTCTGTAAGGCCACCTTCACCACCAAGGTCATCTTCTCCAAGGTCAAATGTACACTCAAGGTCACCTACAAGGCCACCTCCACTTTCCTCTTCACCTTCAAGGTCACCTCCACCTCCAGTGTCAACTTCAAGGTCACCTTCTCCAAGGTCTGATCTACTATTAAGGTCACCTACAGGGCCACCTTCACCTCAAATGCCACCTTCTCCTCCAAGGTCATTTTCTCCTCCAAGGTCATCTTTTCCAGAACCATCTATCATGTTAAGTTCACCTCCAGAAGCAACTACAATGTCAAGGTCACCACCATCTACTGCTGAACAGAAAGAAGAAGAGTCGGATGTTAATGAAGATAAAGATGATAGTTCTGTGGATGACAATGATGATCTAGGTGAAATTTGGACCAAGATGTTGGAAGAATCAATAAAATGTATGTTACTCATAGACTAATGATGAAGTTAATGTTTTATTGTTGTGTATGTTGTAACCCTTCTTTTGTTTTACTTTTATTAGATGTAGTTTCAATTAACTTTTTATTGGATCATTTGGGGGTAAAAATTAGGTCACTAGGTCAAATCATAGAACAAACCTGTGTATGCAGGCTTCATTTTTCATTGGATTTTCATTAAACTTGGTCAAACTGTTTGTTTAGCAGAAATCTAGAATGATAGTGAATATGCGTCATATTGGGTGAATATGCGTCATATTGGGTCAATATGTCAAATCAGAAAAAAAATTGTGTAAGCCAAGTTCTATGTGAACCTATCGGATTTGATCATATTTGGGTTTAAAACTAGGTCAAATCAATGTCAAATATTTGCAAGCTGACTCAAGAACACTATTTTCCTAAAAGTTTGAGATATTTATTAAGGAGATGATTTTAATCAATTTGTAACTTTCCAACACTAGATTCCCTAGATTTCCTCTAATTTTTCTAAAATTTGTCAGAATTATTGGCTCTTGGACATGTTTGAAAGCGGGTCATGTTGGCTCTAAAACTAGGTTGCTTGGTCAACTCAAAGAAAAAGCCTGTAAACAAGATACAATGTATCAAAGGGTTACATTTGTGCATTAGTCTTCATGAAACTTGAGCAAAGACACTTGAATAATATAGGGTCAGCTTGGCACTCTTGTTTATAATAATTTAATTCAATGAATCCATTTAGGGTCATTCGGCTAGGGCTTCGTTATTGCTGAAACTAGGTCATTTAGCTGAAACCATGGCATTAAGCTTTTTATTATGTTATTCGTTTACTTTTTAGGACTTCAGACAGCTAAAACTAGGTAGTTCAGCTATTTTACTGTTGAAATTAGGTCATTCAGCTTGGGCATTCGTTTTGATTGCTGAAACCAGTCCATTCAGCTTTTTGACAGCTTGGACTTGGGCAGTTCGTTTTCTTGTTTGGTTATGTGTTAGACATTGTGCCTTGTATGTTTTTTTGTTTTCTGTGCTTGGCTGGTTAAATTGAGTGCTGCCTTCCCTCAACGACTAAATTTTTTTTTGTAATGTTTGAAACAGATTTTTAGACATGTTTTGAAAAGTGCTTTGTCATACACATTTCAATGAACATGGTGAAGAAGAAACAGATTTTATAAAATCATCTCATTAGTTTGTTACATGTTTCTTTTCAGTGAAAGAAGTTCATAAAAGTTTACCTAAATGTAGGTTTACTGTCTTGTGTGTTGATACTTCTAAAAGTATGGAAGGGTTACCATGGCAACATGTAAAAGATTTTGTTCCTAAATTTTTATCAGGTGAGGAATGATCTAGCTACATTGGGTTTTTTTGCCTTCAGCAGAGAAATGCCATTTGGTTTTATGCCTTCCTGATTGGCCAATGACCTCCGGCTATGAGGAAAGAGACAGAAAGTTTGTGTGATACAAGGAATCCGGGCGTGCTACCTTAGCTCTTTCCAAGTAGACTCCTTGGTTCTTTAACATGCCCAATGTATAGCACCGATACATGCAAGACTACCTCTGGGTTTCCAAGCAGTTAATTCATCTCTAGTTGGGTGGGAAGCACTGATAATTGTTTCTAAAATGACCAGTGCCTGGTCCAGATTCGAACCAGGGACCTCCGGATTTGTAGTTGAGAGCGCTAACCACTCAGCCACTGTTCCACCAATAACTATACATTGTAAATTCTCACATTTTATGTGACCCATTCTCTACACAACAACTGCGCTCAACCTCTGTCATCCTTGAATTATAGACACTATGCAGGAAATGAGTGATTTAATGAAGAGGAACAGTCATATTTATACTTCTATCCAAGGGCGGTTTTAGAGGGGGCAGAAGAGGGTGTATGGAGCATAGGGGGTATGTCAACATTTACGTCCCCCCAACACCAAATATGTGTGTGATGTCTCGATGTCTGAAGGTTTTGCCCCCCCATACCCCACGAGGGCCAACTGCCCCTACGACCCCTGATCACACACTCACAAGTCCCAATCCCTTTGCAGCTATATGCTATTTGTTAATAAAATTTTGTGAACTTTATAGTAAATGGTTTTTAGAATTTATGGTTTCCTAATTTAGTGAATTATATCTTTAAATTTCAAAAAAAGAAAAGATAGTTATAACCAGTAATCAATGACTTTACAGTAAATGTTAAAATTAACTCAATATTTTCAGGACTTGAAGAAGTTAGACATGAACATGGTATTCAGGAATGTGTTGCTATGGTAACATTTGGACATGATACCAAAATCAGTTGTCATTTAACAGACAACTATCAACAGATAATAAACTCTCTAGGTAAACTTCTGTTTAACCATTTGTGTATACCATCTAAACTGTATTTAGCAGCCAGCTAAGGGGTACATATGGCCGCTTTAAACATGGGGCTCTTTAATGCAGGCATATTCAAGAGTGAAAGTTTATAATATAATAATGATAAGACAGGTGATTGCGTAATTCATGTAGCCACTGAAGTTAGTTCATGATATTTTCGCATGCCATAATTAAATGTCAAAATCAAAATTTGTGAACTTGACCCATGGAAATATGCACATATTCAGTAATATATGTCACAGGGTGAGAAAAATGTGCAATCAGACCAGGGCTCGAACCCGGGACCCTTCACTTACAGGGCGAATGCTCTACCGACTTAGCTAGCCGGCTGCCTACACACTCCCTCTCCCATACTGTGAACAGGTTCAGACCGTGACATATACATGATAGATGTATACATGTAGATAGTATTATGTATTTCAGATACAATACAGCCCAGTGGTTGCTCTCCATTGATAGTTGGCTTACTTCTGTCGCTTGCATGTATAGGCTTTACTGCTGGTATGTTCAGGATTATATACTACATAATGTAATATTAAAAATAATTGTTTTGAAGAAATATTTAATACACTTAAAGTTACTTTTTATTAGGTCAATGGACTGCCCTTTATACTGTACATGTGGTTAAGTTTGCGACATGCCGAAATATTGGCAGATTTTGCAAATTTTCCGGTTACGTTTTCTCTAGCATAAAATTTGGTTTACAAAGAGCTCTACTTAGAAATAATAGAATCGCTACTATTTCCACACTTCAAATGTCTGAAATTTAATTTTTCCCAAATTTTTGATTGGTGGAAGTATTCACTTTTACATTAACTGAACAATTGTTACAATAAATAAATGTTTTGTCTTGACCTGGTCTTTACTACTTCTTTACAGGTGGTGATCTGCTTACATTACGTCTTCACGACATTGATGTTTCTCATCGTATCATATTGCTTAGTGATGGATATCCTACTCCAAGTAAACACCCTTCTGATCCTGAAGAAATCTCGGATTCAAAGAGTCTAAAGGCCATAACACAAATTAACGAGCTTTTTGATGATAATGATGTGAGAGGCACACATATATGCTGTATTTCATTAGGAGACAATACAAACCGGGTATAGTATACAGTCTCTAGATCTTTGAAACAAATATTTCAGTTCTATAACTTAATTACTTTATATCAGTTGATTCAAAGAGTACGAAACTGTACAATTATCGAAATCAAGAATGTCACATCCTATAAACATATCTCAGTTTTATTGCTACCCGATTGTACTTTATTTCTACTTAGAAATGTAATTATGATTAGGCTTGTAACTTTGCCTATAGGCTATGTAAGACAGTCTCTGTGAAACCAACCTGCTCACGTTATTTTCGATCTGGCCTCGACAAATATTTTTAAAAGGACTCGTCCTGCAATATAGGCAAAGAAGAAAACCCCAAAATCTTACCCGTCCTGCTATATAAATAAAGAAGGAAAAATTTGCAGGACAAGCAACCAAATAGATTTATTGAGGCCTGTCCATGTTTCTGTGTATACAGGTATATGCACTTGCTTTAGAATATTATTCAACTGATATTGAATATAACAACGATATTCTAATTGTTTAGTTTCTCAATTCTAATAAAACAATTTAAAATTGAATATTCGTTTATACTGCATGGTGATATTGTAATCATGTTTTCAGTGTGTTCTTGAGTTACTGTGTGAAGTATCGAAGGGTAGATTGTTTGACCATACAGAGATAGGGGCAGTTATCAGGAGTACACATAATCATGTATGTTTACTTCCCCATACAACAGTGTTGATTTTGTACATATATAAAAGAATAGAATAGAGTTTATTATTATATATACAGTCAGGTCTCGATATAACGACATCCGATATACTGACAAATTCATTATACTGACTTCATATTTTGGGGAAAAAGTATCAAAACGCTCTTTGTATCAATTTTTGTTGGAAACAAATAGCGTCGCTGTATTGAGATCTGACTCTACATGTATTTCTCACATGATCAGACCAGGCCCCGATCTCCCGAAACATCTCAATCTGAGTTTAATCTCATCTCAAATATGGGCATGTGTCTTTATGTTAATTTCCATGGGAGACTGAACTCAAAATTTGCATCATTATTAGAAAACATTATACAGTTTGGTACATAAAAAATTCAAGAGCTCCAACTTCAGATCTATCTCAAATTTAGACTCTGATTTTAACAAAATCTCAATTTGAGTTGAGATTTCTACTTGAGATGCTTCAGGAGATCGGGGCCTGAATAAATTTCTAGATTAGGCTGCATACCCAGCATCTACCCTATTTTGATACCAACTCATACTGACATTTGTATTCTTTCAAGTAATCCCTAAACTATTAACATGCTTGAAAACTATCAGAAAAGAAATAAAGAAATAAACATAATTTAACCTAAGGAACATTAACATATACACACATAAACACAAATATGTTTCGAAGATTAAATATAAAACTCTGGCCTCTTCCTTTTTAAGGAATTAAGGTGTTATAAACGAATAATTAAGTTTCCATTGCCTAAATGATGATGTGGTGCAACATGGTTTTGTAACAATACAAATATTTAGAGTCTACTGTATTCATATACTGTCTCCACCACAGGTAACTGTATCATTAATTGATTAAGAGTATAAATAATTTTTTATGCCCCCCTATCGATAGATGGGGAGGCAAATAGTGATTCACCTGTCCGTCCGTTCGTCCGTCCGTTCGTCCGGTTTGTCCTGGTTATCCCAAATTGACCGTTTCTTCTAGCATCATTATGGCTTGCTACAAAGCTTCCAAACTTGCATGGATGTTGTATATGAACACTCTCCACACACCTGTATCACCTGACCCCATTTTGACCTTCACCTTGACCTAATTTTGGACTTAGACTTATTTATGGACAAGGCTTCCACAGGGGGCATAAGCGTTTAGTGACCGCAGTCTTGTTTATATATATTTATGATGTTATAAATTTTACAAAAAAATTTTTTTCACTCTTCATCAATGATACAGTTACCTGTGGTCTCCACCAACCGTATAGTTACTCAGACATTCAGTCACTCATCTGAACTTTGACGTCCCATATTTTGAAGTCCAGTGTTTTCTCTTTCAATGTATAAAACATCTCTCGGTATATTTTCAGTACATCAGTGCTCAGATCTCTCATCAGATGTTTAACATGCCAGATATTGATGGACTGGATGTAGATATGTTTGCATCTATGGCGAAGGAATTGTATCCAGACACGTCAACCGAGGACTTGGTAAGTTTCTTTTAGCTGTGTGTATGTCCGAAGAATTTGACATATCTCTCGACCTTCTATTAGCATAATTTAACAGCTGATATATTGTCTATATTCATATCCCTGGTTGTATGTTTTCATAAGCAGAAAGTATCACAAAGGCACTCAAGGTGTAAAACCAACACAAATCTAAAGGCCCGATATTACACGATTTGCTCGCAGAAATTTACATATTCAATGCAAGAACCTTGTAATTTATCTATGCATAAAGGCGGGATCATATCAAATTCTCCGTGCTTTACACATGTAGATTGTCATATTTATGCTTGTAATCAATTTCAGTCTGAAATGGAGAAACTAGCACACGATGCTTACGCCAGACTAGCGACTGAGAGATCAGGAATACTGACAGACTTGGATAGTGATAGCGACTCTGCCAGTGATACAGTCAATGATAACTTCGAGCCTCAATGTTTAGACAACCTTCCATCTATAGGTACTAGGGTTACCATGGGACCTGATTTATCAAATTTTGATGAAATTAAGTCTGATATTGGAACTATTACTGGGCACAGTCACAGTAAGAAAGGTAATTTGATAGGTGTATTAATTTTGATACATTTGCTAAACAGCAATTTATAACAGGCTAATGTTACCATATGATAATTGCTGACATGACTGGTATTTTATGTGTTCAAACTTAAAACATTTCAGGAATCGTGTTTCCATCTGATGTGTTTACAATAGCATTTTTGAAGTTTTGCTGGAAAAACTATCATGTGATAAAAGGAATATTACTTTAGTGACTTTCCACATTTAATTTATTTAATACTTTGAATGAATTCAATAAGAAAAGATGCTCATGTTATATCCTCTTTGTATTAAAAAGAACATTAGATTCACCAGAAAATGACTTTTTACTATAATTTCTTTCTTTAAATACCGTACAGCTGGTTATTTCTGTGGGTTGGAAATTGATGCCATTCTGCGGCCGAAGATCAATTCGCAGAATTAAATCCATGCAGAATAATATGATCCGTAAAAATTAATAAAGCAGAATAAAATCGCTGATGTCAACAAAATTGCCGTAAATTGCCGAAAAGTCTGAAGCATTTCGAATATCGATTCTCGGTTAGGTAATTATGGGCAATTATCGCTGTAATCATCTCATCGTCATGGTACACATAATTAGTTTAAATGTCTGTTAATCTGAGCGTCTTTCAATAGAATATTTTTATCGAATTAATCGTTAAAACATCTCAGTTTTATATATATGAGTGAAACTACGGAGATATTTAATTACCACCATAAATGTTTATATATACATGTATGCCAAATGAGTGAACATTCATTTAATCCCTACATATAGGTATATATATTATATTTGTTGCGTATTCAAACTGCATTCCTTGTTGAATTGTAAATCAGTATACGTGTAGATCGAAAATGAGAATATTGAGATATTTAAAGAAAAAGGATGTTAATTCAGAAACTGATGGGGAATGATACATATTATACAGGTTTTGTACAGTTGGAGTTCTGTAATCCGCAGAAATTTATTCTTACCTTGAAGAAAACAGCAGAAATTTATCCTTGCCGTTTTGGCAATCAGCAGAAATTAAAAACAGCAGAAAAAAACCACTCATTTTTTTGGACAAAAAACTGCAAAATATTACACCCGCAGAAATAACCAGCTATACGGTACATTTGTTGTTACCCCAGTAAGAAGAGGTACTGTGCGCACAAAAGATAGCTGTCTCATATTAGTAAAATTGGTTGGCCCTTTCAATAGGGGTGACACTATAATAAACAAAGCCTTTACCTTTATATTATTTGTTACTCTAGTGATTTATTCTGCTGATACAGAATTATTAATAATATAATAATTATACATGTAATAATAAAGTTTAAACAGTTCTGTAATCATTTATTATACATTGTACACATGATAGGGAAAGTTTTTGTCCAATGGGATTCTGGAACAGAAATGTTGTGTTGCTATGGTTACCAGGATGAATGGGAAATTCTCCTGAATGAGACGGAAGAGATATTTAATGTGGATGATGAGATCAAACCTGGAAACAAAGTCAGAAGAGGTGAAGCATTATTTTCTCCTACTGTAAAATCATTATTTTTCGAGGGAGTTGAATTTTCGTTGATTCCATTGTTGTTGACTTAGATTACGAATCAAATCTAATCCCAACGATTAATCGACCTCTGAAAGTCACACATGGGTTTAACCTTTCATTTACGGTAATCCACGAAATCACGACCCCACGAAAATGCATTTTTATCAAAATCCATGAAATTTAATACCCATAAAAATATGTGATTTGACAGTATTTTATATGGATTTTTTTATGCAAGACAAAAAAATGTCATTTTCACCAAAGTATTGAATTGTATCTATGCCTTTTGTGTGTGCTAATGTAGTCATTCCTTCAATGATAGGACTGATAACAAATCCAGATGGGATACCTAGCTCTTTCTGAATAGACTCCTTGGTTCTTTGATATGCCTGATGTTCTGCGCTGATACACGCGACACTACTTCTGGGTTACCAACCAGCTCATCTGATCTCTATAGTTGAAGACTTAGTGCCCTAAGACTCGAACCAGAGATGTTTTGATCCGTAGACAAGAGCGTTAATCGCTTGACGGCCCTGTCACCCATTTTGTGTTTACTAGAAACTAAGATATTTAAGGGTCTTTGCTTACAGCTATCAATGTTCTTAGGATGATTTAATTTTTAGCTCACCTGTCACAAAGTGACAGAGTGAGCTTTTGTGGTCATCCGTCCGTCAGCAATTTGCTTGTGTAGACACTAGAGGTCACAATTTTGGCCTAATCTTTATGAAACTTGGTCACAATGATCATCTCAAAAAAATCTAGGTCAAGTTCGATATTGGGTAATTTGGGGTCAAAAACTAGGTCAAATCATAAGAAAACCTTGTGTAGTCACTAGAGGTCATAATTTTGACTTAATCTTTATGAAACTTGGTCACAATGATCATATCAACAAAATCTAGGTCAAGGTCGATATTGGGTCATCCGGGGTCAAAAACTAGGTCTGAAAGTCAAATCATAGAAAAACCTTGTGTAGTCACTAGAGGTCATAATTTTGACCTAATCTTAATGTAACTTGGTCACAATGATCATCTCAACGAAATCTAGGTCAAGTTTGATATCCTTTCCGCTACCACGATATTTTTGGAGGTTATGAGAAATTCATATGGTCCGTATACCCCGTCCCTGAGACACTATTGATTTGCACCACTGATAAAAACTCAATACATCCGGATGCTACACACCTACCCCAAACAGAAAGTAGAAAAAATTGTCAACATTTCGACTAAAGGTCACCAGAAATGACGATGTGACGGTGACCCTTGCGCGAAAAACTTTTTTTTTTTTTTTTTTAAGCTTGACAGGCCTACTTTTTGGCCCCTTTAGGGCATTGGTCCTGACCCCTTTGTCTAGCCTTATATTCCTGCTATAGAAAAATAAAAACTTTTTGGCCACATTTAGCTTTTTGGCGCTAAATGTTTATGCGATTCCACAGGGAATTGTACTGCAATGGCGGGTAGGACCAGTAATTTCAGTTTTGTCAAATCTACGTTCAAAGCCCTCTTTAAAGGGGTCTAGCGGGCCCAAAAACCTGTGCATGACCCTGGGCCCGTAATATCCTGTAGCCTGGGATGCCTGTGTACCCATGACAGCAAAATTCCCGAATTAGGGCATTTAGGTCGAAAACTACGGAAGGCCGAAATGGCCATCCTGGCGAGTCTGCATTAGTACGCTATGGTAGCGGAAAGGATATAGGGTAATTTGGGGTCAAAAACTAGGTCACAAGGTCAAATCATAGACAAACCTTGTGTAGTCACTAGAGGTCATAATTTTGATTTTATCTTTATGAAACTTTGTCACAATGATCATAAAACAAAATCTAGGTCAAGTGCGATAATGGGTCATCCAGGTTCAAAAACTAGGTCTCAAAGTCAAATCATAGTAAATCTTGTGTAGTCACTAGAGGTCACAATTTTAACCTAACCTTTATAAAATTTGGTCACATTGATCATCTCAGCAATATCTAGGTCAAGATTTATATTGGGTCATCCAGGGTCAAAAACTAGGTCACTAGATCAAATCATAAGAAATCCTTGTGTAGTCACTAGAGGTCACCATTTTAGCCTACTCTTTATGAAAATTGGTCACAATGATCATCTCAACAAAATCTAGGTCAAGTAAGAAGTCACCAGGTCAAATCACAGGGCTTGCACACACTACTTCGACAGGTGAGCGAACTAGGGCCCTTTGGGCCCTCTTGTTATCAGTTGCTGTTAAACCTCTTTTTGCTGGCGGCTAGTTTCAGTTATAACTAATAACAACATGATATATTTTCCTTGTTAACATGACTTGTTGTTTATGTAATCAGGTCCAGACTGGAGTTATGGTAATGATGATGGTGGTAGTGATCAGGTTGGTGCTGTATATAATGTATGTACGGACGGGGTCGTGTGGGTCAGGTGGCCTAATGGTAACCGTGGCAACTATCGCTACAACCAGGATGGAATGTTTGATGTGCTGAAATCGTAAGTTGTTACACAGTTAGTTCCATGTGGATTCAACTGTCCGATCAGCTATTTTTCTCCAGTAGGGGTCTAGCCAGCTATTTTGCTCAAGGGGGTCTAACCAGCTAGTTTTATTAGAGGGTTGTTCTGATCTGACTATAAGCCCTAGCAAACTTATGTAAATACAGTGTATGTAAGATCAGGAGCGTAGCTAAGTTGAAATCAATGTGTAGGCCACGTTATTTTAGGGGGGTACGGGGGCTTGATCCCCCGAAAAAATTTTAACTTCTATATCGTCGCAAGTGCATTCCTAGCCGTTTTCAGGCTAAAAAACAAGAACATCTACAACTCTCCATTGTGATAGGGTAAATATAATTCGTCAAAATATCCGATTTTTTGAAAATATAAACTGTCGTATGTGTTCTCCTGGCTGTTTTCAGACTAAATATCAATAACAGTCCAGGTGAGTTTGACACTCCTATACCCCATACCCCCATTGATTATTATTGCATTTTTGGCATTTTATTTTTTCGAATTTCTGTGAAAAAGTGTAGGCCGCGGCCTATATGGCCTATAGGAAGGTACGCCCCTGAAGATAACCACATTTTTTCAGCAGATCTGACCATGGTCCCCCTCCCAATCCTCGCTTGACACAGTTAACTGTCTTACACAACTGTGTCTGATCAGATTGTGATTCTTGATGGCTCTTCTATCTTAAAGGCAATTTTTCTTGGTGGGGTTTTACATTTGAACTTATGCCCTTTTTGAGTGCTTTACCAGGACTGGTACTATCTTCATTTTGCTCACAATAATGAGCATATTACAAGAAAATATTGACATATGGCCACCATTATTATGTTGTTGATTTATCGATATACAAACAGGCGACATTATGAACTACAGTGATTTTCACAATGAGGTTATTGACTGTATATCTTTTTATGCCCCCATCTTTGATAAAGGGGGTATATTGCTTTGCACATGACGGTCTGACAGTAGGTCGGTCGGTAGACCAAATGGTTTCTGTTTAATAACTCAAGAATGCTTTACCCTAGGATCTTCAAACTTTACATGGAGGTCCTGGTTTGTCATCAACAGAAGGTGACCCCTATTGGTTTTAAGGTCAGTAGGTCAAGGTCACTGTGACCTTTAACATTTATGACTATTTGGCTGCAATTGGAGCATACATGTACATGTTTTACAAACATCTCTTGTTATATTTTACAGTGACCCTGTAGATCCTACTGGTGAAGAATCATTTGTTGCTTTAATGAATGAAAGGAATAAGGCCCAGGATGAAGTATAGGGGTACTGACTACATTATTGAAACATCTCTTGTAGAATTCTACAAATCTCCAAAATTAACCTTCAGAAATTTTCTGGGGAAAACTACAACAAAGATGGGGGTATCTTGTCTTTGACACCGATCAAAACAAAAAATGTTTATTGTAAAGCAAATGCAAGAAGGTTGAATTAATTTGGCTGGCTTTCCCCTACCAATGTATAAAACAGTGCAACCGACTATGAATGGCTTCAGCGTGACCAGTGTATAAAATAGTGTAACCAACTATGAATGGCTTCAGTGTGACCAGTGTATAAAATAGTGTAACCAACTATGAATGGCTTCAGTGCTACCAGTGTATAAAATAGTGTAACCAACTATGAATGGCTTCAGTGTGACCAGTGTATAAAATAGTGTAACCAACTATGAATGGCTTCAGTGCTACCAGTGTATAAAATAGTGTAACCAACTATGAATGGCTTCAGTGTGACCAGTGTATAAAATAGTGCAACCAACTATGAATGGCTTCAGTGTGAAGAGTAGACTACCAATTAAAGAGGTTTGTTTATCTTCAAGTTGCTGTGAACCTCTATAGAATGAAATACATGTATTGACAGTATTGCCATAATTTATGAGATATGGTGACGTCACTGGAGCGTTATATTACACTAGTGAGAAGTATGAAAAAACTTGTTATATTAACCAGAATACATTACCATGTGATAAACATATATTTATGAAATGTACATACGTGGTTAGACTACTAACCCTTGATAGACTAGTGGTTGAGCCTCCGAGAGGTCTCAAGTTTGATCCCAAGCTTCGACATTCCAAAGTCGTTAAAAATGATACTGGTGTATTTCCCTTGCTTGACCCTCAGCATAGTTAGTTCCAGGTAACTGCTGGTTTGTCCAGTGTCAGGATAATGTGACTGGGTTGTCTCCATACGACTGAAATACTGTTGTCTAGTGGGACTTAAAACAATATTCGAAACTTTTAAAATTGATCCTGGCACATCTGACAAAAAGAGGTCCAACTCTAGGCCTTCATCATGTGTGTATAATGCAAGGCTAATATTGATATCACTGGTTAAAATAACGTCATTTTGTGCAATTTGTAGTTCATGTGTTTTCGTTTTTTTATTGTTTCTATGCTTTTTTTCTGTTTGATATTCTAGTCTTGATCTATACTTTTAAGTAAAGGAAAAGCTGTCATAAATGTTTTTTGTGATCACTCTTTGTCCGTCGTCCGTCAACAATTGCTTGTGAACACACTGGAGGTAACAGTTAAGACCCAATCTTCATGAAACTTGGTCAGAATGTTTGTCTCTGTAAATCTAGGAAACTGGGTCATGTGGGGTTAAAAACTAGGTCACTAGGTCAAATCTTAGAAAAAGCTTGTGAACACATTAGAGGTAATAATTATGGCCAAATCTTCATGAAACGTGGTTTGAAGTTTGTCTCCATGAAATCTAGGTCAAGTTTGAAACTAGGTCATGTGGGGTCAAAAACTAGGTCACTATGTCAAATCTTAGAAAAAGCCTGTGAACACATTAGAGGACACAATTATGGTCCAATCTTCTTGAAACTTGGTCAAAATGTTTGCCTCTTTGAAATCTAGGTTAAATTTATGTGGGGTCAAAAACTTGGTAACAAGGTCAAATCTTAGAAAGGGCTTGTGAACACATTAAAGGACACAAATATGGCCCAATATTCATGAAATTTGGTCAGGATGTTTGTCTCTGTGAAATCTAGGGTAAGTAAGAAACTGGGTCATGTGGGCCTTAAACTATGTCACTAGGTCAAATCTTAGAAAAGGATTGTGAACACATTACAGGACATGATTATGGCCAAATCTTCATGACACTTGGTCAGAATGTTTGTCTCTATGAAATCTATGTCAAGTGCGAAACTAGGTCATGTGGGGTCAAAAACTAGGTCACTATGTCTAATCTTAGAAAAACTTGTGAACACATTAGAGGACACATTTATGACCCATTCTTCTTGGTCAGAATCTAGGTCAAGTGCGAAACTGGGTCATGTGGGATCAAAAACTAGGTAATTAGGTCAAATCTTAGGAAGAGCTTGTGAACACACTAGAAGCAACAGTTATGGCCCAATCTTTGTTTGTCTCTATGAAATCTAGGTCAAGTGCGATATTGGGTCAACTAGGATCAAATATAGGTCATCAGGTCAAGTCAAAGAAAAACTTTGTATTGGCACTAGAGGTCACAATTTTGGTCTAATCAATCAATATGGGTTATCTGATGTAAATAACACGGACGCTGGATAGGACTATATGATAACCTTGTAAATGCAACTGAGGCTGCATTAACTTGATTCTTTGAAGTTGTAAATGATTTCTTATGTTACCATGTGGGCCTTCATGAACTATAACGACAGGTGAGCAACCTAAGGCCCTCTTGTTGTACATGCAAATCAATATTAAGACCATGCACCTCAATATAACCACTTTGCTAGGGGTCCTTAGTGTGGTCTTTTGATTGAGAGTTTTGTAATAAATATAACATTATAGTTTATAAGCAAGTACAGATGACCAGACATATTTTTATGATAAATAGATACTAGTTTCGTTTCAATGTAATGTTCACCCAATTGTACCATGATACATTGTTGTTAAGTTTAGATCCATTATGTATGCATGTTGTGTATTGTGTTATTTGTATGTTTATTTTGTGCCATATAAAAGGTTTGGAATGAGTGACAGAAGCCTTTGTGTTGAACACATGACTCCTACTCTAAAGGTCTTTGGTTCGAATCCCACTTTTGGAGTTGTTAAACTGTGATCTTCACGATCTCAGGTGCATTGAATGCTGGCCCCTATCTCACTAAGTATCTCAATCTGAGCTAAATATCGGCCAAAACATCTCATTTATGTTTGAGTTAATTTCCAAGCAAGACCAGGTTCAAAATTGGTATCACAAAACAGAAATATTATTGAGTTTATTACAGAAAACCTTTAAAAGCTTAAACTTTTGGACCATATTGAAAATTGCTGTCAAATATGTAATCCACAATAAACAAAGTCGTTATTATTATTATTAATAAATTTGTCTCATCCAGACTCTCATTTATATAAAATGTCAAGATTTGTGCTTGAGATACTTCAGAAAATCGGGGCCTGGTTACCAATAGTAACCTTAATAGCAGCCATTGAGAGTGATTTATATAAGTTGTGATCACTTGTTTTACAATCTATGTAATTTTGTGTTCGTTAACCTGAGAAACATTTAGTCCAAACAATGGACCATAATTTATCTGTATTTAATATTGCATAATATTTTTTTATCTGTGATATATATGTTATAATGTACCATATTAATTGTTATACTGTTTTGTATTTGAACACCATATGATGGTTTCTTTTTACTAATTTCTTTATGTCTTCAAAGAATAAACCTGTAGCCTTATTCTTTATTCTTCATAATACTGATTATTTTTCCTTGCCTTTTCATGCTATCCTTGTAATCGAGCGTGATATAAGGTTGTTTTCCTAAGAATTAATATCATTACTTAGTGAAACACAATCGACTGTGTAAGCTTGCATATCAGTTACATTGGAGAAGTAATAACATGGTTGCTGCAGTTTTCAAGTTCAGGATAATCAATCATTAAGACTGTTAAGTCATAATTATAATATTTTGCCCAAGGGGGGGAACAGGCTTATCTGTTATCAATTATCCATCAATTGATATATACCGAATATCACTACAGTGTGTTGATCCGTTGGGCCGTATTACCTCGAGTTGCTTGTGTAATGCCGTATCTTGCGAGACCTTTAGGTCGAGCGTGATGCGGTATGGTGCAAGCAACGAGAGGAAATACGGCTTAACGGATCAACACCACTGCAGTGATATTCCTTTTATTATATACCTTCAAAAGTGAAAAAAGCACTTTTACGCGCGAAAATGCGTTTGATGTGTATACATTGATGTCATGAACGTCGGCATATTTTTGGCATATAACGCGACGACCATTCATAAAAAGGCAATTGTTTACGTCGTGACATCATTGACGTTGGCATAATTATTATTATATTATTATGTTCGGCATATAACACGTCAGACATGCATGATACGGGTTCGGAAAACCAGACATGTATGATACGGAAAATGCAATCTGTCGCGTTGTATTCCACTGCGCGATTTGGCCTGTATTCGTGACAATACATTGCTAGGTATATAATAAAATGCTGTATTGTTCACTTGTTAATCATAGCTGGATTCCTGTCAAATGGGAATCTATCAAAATATGCATACCTGTATATACATGTTATTTGTTATCAAATAAAATTCATTATATATTTGTTAGAAATGTTGTATATTTTATCATTAACATGTTTTAAAGACATGCAGTTGATTTTTAATGCAAGATTTCTTGTAGAACAAAGTTAATTTCTTGACAATTCACACGCAATATTGTGCCAATGTCGCACATTTTTGCTGAAGTTTCAAAACAACTGGAACCCGTGCCTAACGTCTTATGCACTATGCTAGGAAACGGCTTGCTTAAACAAGTTTCATTAAGATTATGTCAAAAATGTGACCTCTAGAGTGTTAACAAGGGTTTTCTTTGATGTGACCTGGTGACCTTGGTTTTGACCCCAGATGACCCAATTACAAACATGACCTAGATTTCATAGAGACATACAGTGTGACCAAGTTTCATTAAGGTTATGTCAAAAATGTTACCTCTAGAGTGTTAACAAGGTTTTTCTTTGATGTGACCTAGTGACCTAGTTTTTGACCCCAGATGACTCAATTACGAACTTGACCTAGATTTTATAGAGACATACATTGTGACCAAGTTTCATTATGATTATGTCAAAAATGTGACCTCTAGAGTGTTAACAAGGTTTTTCTTTAATGGGACCTGGTAACCTAGTTTTTGACCCCAGATGACCCAATTACAAACATGACCTAGATTTTATAGAGACATACATTGTGACCAAGTTTCATTAAGATTATGCCAAAAATGTGACCTCTAGAGTGTTGACAAGATTTTTCTTTGATGTGACCTGGGGACCTAGTTTTTGAACCCATATGACCCAGTTACGGACTTGACCTAGATTTCATAGAGACAAACATTGTGACCAAGTTTAAAAAAGGTTAAGTGAAAATTATGACCTCTGGAGTGTTAACAGTCCAATTGTTGAAGGTGGACGGCACACATTGGACGGCACATGACGGACAAAAGGGTGATCACAATATCTCACCTTGAGCACTTCGTGCTCAAGTGAGCTAAAAAGGCGCTATGTAGCAGTGAAGCAAAAAAAATTGTATATGCTACCGGCGAGTGCTCCCAGATAGCAGACTGTTGCACAGCAAAGCGCACTACCGAACCAGTCGGTTGCACAAGAAAGCCCTCGGTAGCGCTCATCTAGCTAAGTGCTGTGAAACGGTATGCTATCTACGAGCACAGACATAGTAAAGTGCTACTTAGTTAGGCAATGGGCTCCTGATTGCAGAAAATATATAGTATACTCACACCTCCATTCAGAGAGAGTTAGAAATCAAACAAAAGTTTGTGTGCTATACTCTTGTCAATGGTAAATGAACAACTACACTACATGCTACACTTTTTTCCAGCGATAGTGGATAGTACTGGCTACTCAGGACTTTGACACTACCGGATTTTCAATAGTGGCCCAAAAGAACAGCAGCTATTGAGACTTGCTGGACCAACAGAATTCCAGGTGGTCCTTATTGCTTGTTAACCAACTTTAACCATATTATTTATCCATATTCTTACTGGGTTTTGTTCTAATAAGAGCAATAAATTGATTTCATGCAAAACACCCTTCATCAGTTTGAATTTTCCATTGAAACAGCTATGAGATCATGTTTGAAAAATAATTTATTGGCATGTTCAGCGGTCGATGTGACCAGCTGCCTTCCATGAGATAGAGATCCTCCACAAAAACCACTGGTCTCAGACCAACGGACCAGTGTTACATGTAGTGTCAAGCCCTGCTACTGTGAATTTATAACAACAGACAAACAATTAAAATGCTTGACAATTTTAATAACTATTATATTATGTTAGGACAATTTGCACAATGCCCAATCAAGATTACACATTTTACAAACATGTAGATATATCAACAATTATAAAACAGATACAATTACCTACCAGGCAAAAAATGAACATCTACTATATAGAAGAGAGCTTTATTTGTACCTGCTAGAACTCATTAACTAGAAAATAATTTCAATTCATTTTAAGGTGGCCAATAAAAACACCCTTTATAACTAAGCAAAACTTAACAGTAATGATATCTTGAATAAATGAAGCTTGCAACTGCCGTCAACTGTAGACATGTAACCAGTGTTTGTTCTGGTTCTGTGCTGATTAAGAAGAAATCACGAGAAACTTGCATGCGCTTGGACATCAATTGTGAGCTTCAATCAACAGTAATATCATTATTGTTAAGTGTTTCTGTTCATCAGCAAAACAAGATTGGAAAATATTAAATACATGTAGTTACTGAGTTCTAGTACTAGTAGCTGCAAAATTAATGCTATACATTACATTATTATGGTTTATGTAGACATTTCTATTTTTTGCCTGGTATATTAAAACAATTTATAAAACATACATTTGATATAACAAAATCACAAGTGTGCAAGTAATCGCTATGATTTAATCATGCCAGATGAGTAATCTAAACAGTTGATTTTTCATTAATATTAAATTAAAATCTAGTAAAAATGTTGTTTAAGTAAATGTAAAAAGAACAAGTCTCTTTCATACAGTACACATACTTAAGTTACACTTTTTTATCAACATTTAAAGGTTTAATTTTGACTTCGCAAAAACATGAGGCGATACTGTAAACTGTGATTTACACGAGAAGTGTGAGGTAGAACATTGCAACCATTGCTCTAAGAAGATTGACAGTGAAAAGACAAGACAAGAAATAGAAGAAATCAAGAGAATTCTAAATTTAATAAGAGTAAGAACATTTATCATTTATGAATAGATAAAGATTACCGTAGATTTAGATTAAGTTTAATGGTTGAGACTAGGTATATATTATAATTTTGTAGATGAATGACATATTTTAACACTGACAGATCATGAAACTGGAACCTTAAAAGCCTGTATACAACAGGACTGTCAACATATAAACAACATCAAACAATTGATGTATTTAAGTTAACCTTCCATACACACATACACCTTTCATCAACAGTCAACATTATCATTGTTACAACAGTTAACATTGAAGTTTGTCTCTCTTAAGTGATTACCTCTCAACAACAGCCAAATGTTGGTTGTTGTGGAGAGGTTAACTGTAGTAGACCAGCTTTATGATACATGAACTGTTACATGAGAAAATGGTCATTTGTACCATTTTTACTCATTTTATTTAGACAAAAATCATATTTAGGTGGAAAAAGTCTGTGTGAAATGTTTACATTTTAATGTTATAATATTTTTATAACACCAAATTTGTATTATTTTTATATCTGCTGTGAAACGGTATGATACTATGGAGAGGGTCCACCATTGTTTCAAACGTTCTGGAATTAATTGAAGCTATCAGAATGTGTAAGAAATACAAACTGTGTATCTAGACAAGATGAAATTTAGTGAATATCCTGGATATAAATTACCATGTTAGAACTAGCAAACATGGATACAAATACAATAGATTGAAAACAACATGACAAATCAGGAACTAGTGTTAACACTTTCCTTTAAACTTCTAACATAGAATAAAAAAATTTCTGAAAAAACTCGAAGGTTACTACAGTCACTACAATATGAAACATCTGTACTTTCTTAGTTGCTAGAAGAATCCAAACTAAGGGACACAAACTCTTCCAGTATGTATAACATGGGATGGCAATGATGCACTGACGAAGTTCATATTGTTAAACAAAGGCTGACATCGATGATTTTTTCATATTTGAAAATGTTTAGTGCTAGCATGACTGAGCATGCTGAATTAGATTTCCTGTGTTCTGTTGTTACCACATAATCCACATTTCTTCATTCAATATTATATTTGTAAACAGACATTTGTACAGTTCAGACTCTGTCACAACTACTTGTTCTTTTTATCCTCTCCACCTGCAGTTACAGTATGGCCATTAGATACAACACCATTTGACTCTGAAACCCCATCCGTCTGGAATACAAGATGAAAATACACTAAAAACAAGATAATTTATCCTTTATCATTTAAGAAATCGGTTGACATGGAACTGTTGCATACTAGTGTTTTTTAGACTTCAGTTTCTTGTTGCATTCACAAACATAACAAATACAAGTTAATACCATTAACAATACAGAGAAATTTGATGTTAAAATCATTTGGGGTTGAATATAAGCTTGGGTTGAATAACTCAATAAGCTTGCTTCCAGTTGAAGATCAAGTAATGGTCGCTTATTTACACCAACTTTGTTAGAACTAAGCAGCACTGGGCCCTACCTTACATTGTCACAGCTTCTTAATGTTTGACAACATTTATCTAAATATTTTTCAAATTGCAATTTGATGATGTACATATAATATTCTTTGGGAATAACCTGAAAAATACTGTGTTAAAGTTTGTTGTCTGCTCTTAGTCTTATTCTTAACAGGTCTATTCTCGATATCGACATTACTCAATAAAACCCGTTTTTCCGGAACCGAAATTTCACGGTCAGGGGGTTAGCGAGCAATAAGCAGAATAACGGGAGTGTATATAATTATTCTTTTTTCAACGTTTAAACATGAAAAACATATAAAACAATTATTATCATTAAACATCTTTGTTTTTAAACTTTAGCAAGAATTATCCTAAAAAATGCTTTATATTTGAAATATTGCATTTGATTCTACACTGCCGCTTCAGTAGCTGGATACCGATGGCGAGAAAATATACGCATTTTTTCAAGTTAAACATATTATTTTGGCGAAAATATTGTCAGCGAGGTCATAAAATTGTGTTGTCATTGTTCACTAATACTACAATGTAGTAAGACTTTTTACAAATTCTTATCATTTGGCTTAAATAATCGCGATTATTGTACCTGGTTGCTCTATACGCTATACACATTTCCCCCCTGACGTACATTCGAAATATCATGCACATTGTCGCTCAATAAATTCCGTTATCCCGGATTTTAACCTCTAATGTCGATATGGTGAATAATAGTAAATACTTATATTATTTTTGCGTAATTGTTGTCTGTAAACTCGATTTTTGAAAGTGGGCTGTTTAGGTACACCTCAATTAATGGGCCTTTCTAGTATTCGCCTGTATTGATACTGGGCCATTCTCAATTGTGGGCTCTTTTGACCCGATTCTTGCCCAGGCCAAGAGTCAAACCAGGGACTGCACACTCAGAAGTCAAAATCATTAACCACATAATCACTGTGCCACCTTTTTGAAACAATATCTAGAGAACAAACACACATATAATTCATCAACAAACCTTGGTACTATCAGCTGTGACCCCGTTTTGTTTCGTCTTCCCATCATCGACCACCTCCTGTTTTGACCATGGCCAAACTTTTACAATTATTGGTCTGATATATTTGTGGAAGAACCAAAGAACAAATGGGATAACTATACATGGAACACACACCATTTTTAATAGAAAAATGTTCTGTAAAGACTGTATTTACAAAAAATCTGGAAATTTCCACTCTGTGTGACTAGATGTTTGATTAGACACAAATCGATCAGTGTCATTAAACGATCATGTGGTAAAACGCCCGTCCATATCCGTACATATTCCGTACCGTACTCACACAGTGTATCTGCAATATTTTTACATTGTCTAACCAAATGATAATTGTTTATACAAATGTAGTTTATGTTCTATTAAATCATACGTTTATCTTATATACTACTCAAACTTTGCTAAGGGCCAAGAAATTGATTTTGATGTCCGTCTCACGTTTACAAGTCATAGACTTCCAGACTCAGCATACCAAAAGTAACCAAAAGTAAAGTAAATGTACACAACCGATGACGAAAACGTTGTGCTATTAATAAAATATCATCTTATCTGTTGCTAAATTTTGAAACTTGATGTCTTGCATTTGATACGCATTGCCAAAATGACGTCGTTTTCCAGGTAACTGATAAGCCCTATTCGCGGGGACCAAAGTGGCTAGATTAACATGGAAATTTCTGTCCCGTTTTTATTACCATATCGTGTAAGACCCAAAATGCAAGGAAAATGACCACATTCTGTTACTTCAGATGCATGAATGCAGGACGAACATTTTATTGGGGTTGTGCTTATCAGTACTTAGACATTAAATTTTGAAGTAATCTTTATTGGTTTTGCAATATTGCAGATGTAGCATTATGTTTCTGAAAATTCTACCGGTCAATCTTATTCAATTTGCAAAATATTCAAATGGAAAATTTCTTGGCCCTTATCAAATTTTGAGTAGTATATTTCAGTATATGTGTTTAAACTTCATGTACTTGACGAGTGCAGTAGTTGAACCTTAATTTTTTTTCTTTCTTTTCTCTCTTTACCACTCTACTCATTTCACCGGACCGCTTCTATCAAATGTGCTTTCGTTTTTTCCAACAATTCTTTACTTTTCTTGCGCACCGTTGAATTATGGTCAAGTCATGACAACTTAACGTAAACCATAGATGTAGAAGTATGGTAAAACTATCTATCCCATAGATCTATCAATTTTAACCACATCAATAATTTTAGCAAACAAACATTAATTAAATACATACATATCTTACTAGAATATATTATATGAATTTTGTAACATATAGTATTATAAATGTGGTAAAACTATGAATAGTGGGTTAACTATCCTACATATGATGTGTACACAGTACAGATCTACGTGCATGATGCAAAGACCTAAATATACATTTTTAGACATTTGCATGATGGTTCTATTCAAGCCTTTCAGAGATTATGTTGTTCTTGTATTGTTATTATATGCTTGCTGACTCAAAAATAAACATGTATTGAACCGCACTGCACATTGGCTTTGCTTTACACACTACAGTAGGCCTACATTGCATTGCCGTACATGTATCGAGAGACAAAAATAAACATCTCGAGGCAAAGACTTTCTAGGGTATGTTTGAGGCATTTAAAAAGGTGCTTTTGGTGTCATTTTTCAGATTTTCAGCGTGGCTCCGACCCTACATTGTGCAATTTAAAAATTTATAGGATATACTATTTATACTATGATTTTGTTTCTCGCTAGAGCACTCCTAATATTTATGTATTAAATCAATTAAAATTATAACTTACAACGTGTTACTAGTGGCAGATATTTAAGTTACACGATTTCATCTAAATGATGTTGCATTTATGGAATGTTAGGATGTCAAAACTATTGGTGTGTTAAGATATTATATAAGGTCCCCACGAACAACAAATAGAGCAAAACTTTTAAATGTAAAATATCTTTTAAAGGCGCTATAACCACCAATCATTATCGTTGTTTTATCCAGTCCATTCCGGCAAAATCTGCCTGATAACGGGGTGCCTGATAAACTTAGCGATAATCGGTCACCTGGTCATGTGACTAGTGATAATCCGTCACCTTACCACGTGATCTGACGGACTTCTTCTTATTTTCTTAGACTTACCTGCGTCTACACGACGTCTATCAAGATGGCCGACGTCGTTGTTTATCATGACGTCACGGAACGAACGTGACGTTGCGCGCTTGTAAATGAAAACTTGACAATATAGTCCCGAGTTTGATCCCCTTACTGAGCAGATTAAGCGACTGGATAAATAGAATAATAGGTTAGTGCCGTGAATGAAGTAAAAGTTTCTCCGCCTTGCCAGATAAACTTTTTCATCCACGGCACTAACCTATTATTCTCTATATATCAGAGAAACGAGTTCATTAACAATTGTTCTGCATACCCATTGACACTAATGGTGAAATAGTTGTTTTTCACATTTTGGGAGTTTGGCTGGAAGAGTGGTGTATTTGGCCAGCGTAGACTTTTAACAGGACACAAGTTTACTGTTTATCCATAATAGATCTACAAAATACAAGACAAAGGATTACAAAATGGCAGAATAGAATGTAGATCTTAGATAATAGATCTAATTTCTTCCAAGGAATGTCTAAATGTGTGTAACCGTAATGTATGACATCATAATTAGATATCAAAAACAAGAACTAGTGTGTTTCTGTTGCGTATAAGTCATTTTGTCTACTGTATAGCGAAGACTTAAGTTGACAGTTGTTACGTACCTTTTCTATTTTTTGTCTTCAATTGAAGATTATATCGTTAATTTATGTTGTAGATAAATATAAAAAAAATTCTTTCCCAATGTTTTAATAATTGTTGACAAATAGGGGTTATTTCCCTTTGGCCATTATGAATGAATGTTTTTTTTTTATTTTTTTTTTATAAATATTAATAGTTGAGTCGTTAATTTGAACTCAGTTGAGATCGGACTTAAGTTCGTTTGTGAACCCAGGCCCCAATTCCACGAAAAAACTTAAGTTATTGCTCAGCTGAGACTGTTATTTTGAATTTGTTATATGACTTCAATTATAGTCTTATGATGTAGGTTGCTACCTGGAACTGTGTATTTATTGCTAAATAATGATATAGGAGGTGATTTTTGTATGAAATGCTCATGGAAATCCAACAGTAATAAATAATAAAAATGTCTTACTTGAGCTTGTTATAGCAGACTTAAGTTTTTTGCTTTAGATGTTTATAACTTTAAAAAACTATTTTCTGTAAAAATCGGACTAATTATGTATTGCTCTATTAAATTGGCACCTAACTGTGATGAAACAATATACACAAGCATACATTTGAGTCATTTAACCAACAAAATATGTTTTTAAAATAGCAGTCTCAGCTGAGCAATAACTTAAGTTTTTTCGTGGAATTGGGGCCAGGCCTAAGTTCTAAACTCAAGTGAGTTTAAAATCAAACTCAAAGGTTGACTTAAGTTTTGAATTGAGCATAAACTTAAGCTCTTTCGTGATCCTGGGGCTAGGATTATCAGAAGACGACATATGATGTGTGCATACAACTTTTGATTTTGTGAAAAAGCAATCGAGTTGAACGATGGTAGCACCGTCCTGTCAAACCAGTGTTCGTCTAGCCGAGGGGTGGTATTTTCAAAGTATCTTAAGGAAAACTTAGAATTTTCTTAAAATCTTAAAACTTCCATAAGTGTATCAGCTAAATAGGAAAAATCAAGATTATCAATGTTTACATAGTTTCGAAGTATTATGTCAAGAGCTACAATAATCACAAAGAAAACATGGGTTATTCTTTAATTCGAAGGAAATATGTGCACCAGAAAAAATAGTTAAGTATTCCCTTAAGATACTATGTGAATACCAGCCCAGAACTTTGTGTACCATACTCACCTTAGTATATGAACAGTAGTCACTAAACGAGTCCACATTATTGATTAAACATCTGTTATTCAGTTGTACTTAAATGTGTGCAACCACGAGGCAATGAATACTCTAGTCTTTATATGATCGGCTATGGTAATAAATAGTTTCTAGAAAAAAGATACCACGTTGATATCACGTGCATGTATTTATCTTTATGGTTAAACTGCTTAAATTATATAGCAGGATATGAAGGTAAGCGTTGAGGCAATACAAGATGACGACATAGATTGTCGTATATATGTGTGTGGCTACATACTAGTACAATTAAAGTTAAATGCTCGTGTTTTAATTCATCGTACAGATGAACAATACTACATTGATATTCTATGCAGTGATCCACACCATTGCAAATGTCAGAGGTCTTTAATATGCATGTAATGCAGCTAAGTATTTCGTCAAATGTTCAAGTTGATTATTACGAAAATCTATTGAAGCAAAACAATATGTTCTAATCTAATCTATCACATTAAAAAAAAATAGCGATTGTTTTTTACAATGGTTAAACGATGTTCATGCTGGCATAGTGGTAGCTATCAAAGTGACTACACGACACTCTGCCTTGACACGTGTCTAGCTAGGTCTAAACGCAAATGAAAATACATCGTCACGAAATTGTTTTATTATAATAACGTATACTTACAGACATGTCGGTTTTTCAGAGCAGTGTCGACATTTTAAATTAGTTTTATTATCGGAGTAGAAGTATGTAAGGTTTTTGTTATAGGCATAAATTTAAATTCACTGAAATTGATTACTCTCGAACCCTAAATTTAAAATGGTTTCAAAGTTTATTGACAAAAATGATTCTAGTATAACTATTTAAAACAAACCAGTTTATTGTAACCGATGGAATATAAACATTAAAAAAATATAAATTTATAAACGTATGTATTGATTTTCATTCAATATCCCTTGGTTTTGGATAAGCTAGTTTACAAATACCTCAGCAGAATTTTATTTACAACATTTGGGCATACACCTTTATTGTCGTTTTGCTTCATCGATTATTAGCAACAAATGTTTTAATTTCGCGTAGACTAAATGCAGAAAGACACAAAACTAGCGATCATTCGGATATTCAAACCCTGGTTTATACATATTATACAAATATGAGTGCTAGTAAAAAGAAGCCTAAACGTCGTCTTGTAGTGGATAATATGTGTTTCAAAGTAAAGGACAAGGTGATTCTTGACGGTATCTCTCTGACAGTTAAATCTGGTCAACTATTCGCAATTCTTGGAGAGACAGGTAACATTTAACATATATATCATGTTCATGTAAATATACATATTTCTTAGTAGTCTCTACTTAGCATATATCAGCGTAAACATGATTGTAATCCAAGCTTAATCAACTTCCGGTTCTTCGGAGAATATCGACAGATTTACGAGACACATGATATGGACGATGCATATTAATTAACAACTTACTTTATTGAAGTGATGTATTGCGTTAAAGGTGCCATCTCACGTAAAACTTAAAATAATTAAGCACGACAGACAAGTCCTTCAGGACCAAGTTGTTGGGAGATGCCAGCAACTACAGAAGATGATGCAGTACATCACCACATCCAAACTGAAGATCACATAAAATGGAACGCAGAAGAAGAATAAGAATAATGGTTCTTTTAAAATGGTCAATAATGTATGAGATAATATTATGTTCGATAAATTCTTAAGTGCAATAATATATGCAATTACGTTACATAATTTCCAAACCTATTCTATCATAGTTGTGAGCATTTTAAAAAAGCCATGCTTTCAAACTTATGATTACGATTCGGGTTAATGAAACAAACCACCCTAGTAACCAGATAAGACTGTCGCTGCCGGTCTGGGTGTGATACTATCATGAAGGTATTGCACTGGGAATGCACCTTCTGTCAAAAAATCACTTTGTACCAATTAATTTCCTCAATGTAAGCTACGTCATATCCTTTCCGCGTACTAATGCAGACTCGCCGGGATGGCCATTTCGGCCTTCCGTAGTTTTCGACCTAAATGCCCAAATTCGGGAACTGTGCTGTCATGGGTACACAGGCATCCCAGACTAAAGGATATTACAGGCCCACAGTCGTGCACATGTTTTTGGGCCAGCTGGACCCCTTTAAAGAGGGTTTTGAACGTAGATTTTCCAAAACTGAAATTACTGGTCCTACCTATGAATTTATCATAGCGCCCCCACCCCCAAATCGCGGAAAGGATATGCCACAAAGTGACATTCAATAAAACTCGTTACGTAACTATTTATTTTCGTATTTTAAACCTGATACGAATTTCGGTCCATTAGTCAAATAATTGGCTGAAGTTTCAGAGGAGATGTGACCTTTTGACACACCATTTTACTGCTTTTTATTTTATTTCCTGAAAGGTGACAAATATCTATCACTGTATATGACAGATAAATTGAACATATTTCATTCATGCGGAAAAACAATGAATGCCTGACTTAAAAAACAACAACATTTTTATACTCTTCTAAAAGTTGAAACGATATTTTGACTGTATCTATCACTCTCATTAGTCTAAGTGCACCAAATGTAATCTGCTCTAGTAACGGTACGTGGTTTTTAAAATTAATGCAATAGAATGGGACGAAAGTAGAACAGAAAAATTCAGAAAGGAACGTAGAAATCGCATCGTAATACAAAATGTATGAAAATTGATCGAAAAATAACGACTTCCTATCAGTTCAGTTTATCGTCACTAGGTATTTTATTTGACTGCGTTAATTATGCATTCTAAATTTAGGTTACCTATATAACCATGAACTATGAACTAGTTGATGTCATTAATATGAATACAGACAGGTATGTATTGTACGCATGATTAAGTCCCTACATACATGACGAAGTCTCTACATACACGATGAAGTATATACATACACGATGAAGTATCTACATACACAATGAAGTCCCTACATACACGATGAAGTATCTACATACACAATGAAGTCCCTACATACACAATGAAGTCCCTACATACACGATGAAGTATCTACATACACAATGAAGTCCCTACATACACGATGAAGTATCTACATACACAATGAAGTCCCTACATACACAATGAAGTCCCTACATACACGATGAAGTCCCTACATACACGATGAAGTATCTACATACACAATGAAGTCCCTACATACACGATGAAGTATCTACATACACAATGAAGTCCCTACATACACAATGAAGTCCCTACATACACAATGAAGTCCCTACATACACGATGAAGTATCTACATACACAATGAAGTCCCTACATACACAATGAAGTCCCTACATACACAATGAAGTCCCTACATACACGATGAAGTCCCTACATACACAATGAAGTCCCTACATACACGATGAAGTATCTACATACACAATGAAGTCCCTACATACACAATGAAGTCCCTACATACACAATGAAGTCCCTACATACACGATGAAGTCCCTACATACACAATGAAGTCCCTACATACACGATGAAGTATCTACATACACGATGAAGTCCCTACATACACGATGAAGTATCTACATACACAATGAAGTCCCTACATACACAATGAAGTATCTACATACACGTTGAAGTTCCTACATACACAATGAAGTCCCTACATACACGATGAAGTATCTACATACACAATGAAGTATTTACATACACGATGAAATTCCTACATACACGATGAAGTCAATTTATGTACAACGAAATCCTTACGCAAAAGCATGTCCCTGCATTTACGAGAGTCTGTAACATTTTACGCGGAAGCCCCTACTGTGACTACATGTACGTGATGAAACAATGTCAACACCATTAACATCTACGCTGGAGGATATCATCATAAAAACGACCACAGAGTCCTTGTGTGGTTCTTGCTTGTCAAGTTGATATCGGCTATAATTTTTTTTCATGGCATAAATGTAATATACCTTATGTTGATCGTTTATCAGGTTTAACACCGTTGCTCAAAAGTTATAAGTAAACTACCCTTTCACAAAGAACCAGCCCCATGGGGAGGAAAATAGACATTTTTCATATGGAACGGTATGATTTGTCATGGCCCGGTTTCAACTCTGGATCGCTGGGTAACAAATCAAGTATATCACTTGATCACGACCACGGCTCACATGTAACTTAAACACTATTAGTGCAGTCAAGTTAGGACAAATATCACTACATATACACGTGAATGTTAATACGCAATAAAATTAAATCTGTCTGGGTTTTTATTGTAAGTGTATTTTGAATTTTTGACTAAGCATGTTTACCGACTGTATAGCATATAATAATAAATTGCATTTATAGTGATTTGATCAGAATGCCGCCAGCTATGCATGGTCGTATCATTATGCAGGTTGTATGTCTTGTTGGATTTCAAAGTATTAGATGACTCATGACATTCAGGTGACATAACCTACAACTATGATGCACATTGTATTGCTGAATGTATTTTGACTTCTGTAATGCCAATACTAGTACATTTGTGTACACAATATCTGGAGAGCCTTGTACAATACACCGAAACATTGTACACATACAACAAAAGTCGTTCAGAGATGCTTGTACTGATACACGAGTTCCAATAAAGTGTGCTCCAAAATCAGACTGGATTGAGGTACTTGGAATATTAGGTATAATTCATGAACGTCGCCCAGCACAATCCCGGATACATGTATTCACTGATGGGTCAGCCGAAAACGCAATACAGAATGCAGTTAGTGGATCTACGTCCCAGGCAACTCCATTGCTCATGGCTGTCCCGCTGTCTCTTCCAGTCGACAAGAGACGATCCAATTACAGCGCCGAGATGCAAGCTTTCACAATAGCTACACTCAAACTGTCTAAGTCAAGGGGAAAGAGATGGAATGTTAGTTATTAAGGAATGTCAGCACTTCATTTCACTCTCAGCAGGACTATTGGATACCCTTACAAGCCAGCTGCAGCCATACACGCGTCTCCTGTTTGAATACAATCATGTAGTATTTCAATGGATTCCTGAACATGTGGACAGAGCCAGAAATGAAGCTGCTGACAAACTTGTGGAAGAAGCAACCAAGGAATCACAACAACGTCCTCCAACATCACAATGTAACAGCAAAGACTCGTCTGAAGAACAGTGCAATCATACTTGAATACAGTGAAACCTTGCTAATCCAGACCTCTTTGTATTATAAACGGCGAAGACAGTCTACACAACCTTTAGAAGACGGCGCTGTTCATCAACACGTTCAGACTTATGATGTACAAGTAAACTGCAATTGACAATGTGGAAGAAGAAATTCCACTGGATATCGAAGTGCTCATAGTTCCATCCTTTTGAAACAAAATTGTTCTGTTAACGTTCCTGTTGTAACTTTAGTTAAATAAATGATTATCGATACTCATTTATAATGAATCTTATTTAGTTCGATTTAGAGATGCAAATATAGGTAAACTGATGTTCAGTACTGATTGTCTTGGGCTGCTGACGATTGCATGGTTATAGATTTACCACACTGGATATCGAAGTGCTCATAGTTCACGTCCTTTTGAAACAAAATTGTTCTGTTAACGTTCCTGTTGTAACTTTAGTTAAATAAATGATTATCGATACTCATTTATAATGAATCTTATTTAGTTCGATTTAGAGATGCAAATATAGGTAAACTGATGTTCAGTACTGATTGTCTTGGGCTGCTGACGATTGCATGGTTATAGATTTACCACACTGGATATCGAAGTGCTCATAGTTCACGTCCTTTTGAAACAAAATTGTTCTGTTAACGTTCCTGTTGTAACTTTAGTTAAATAAATGATTATCGATACTCATTTATAATGAATCTTATTTAGTTCGATTTAGAGATGCAAATATAGGTAAACTGATGTTCAGTACTGATTGTCTTGGGCTGCTGACGATTGCATGGTTATAGATTTTCAAGCCGCGGTAATTAAAGTACGAATGTTGTATGCCTAGATATACCACGATACCTGTAGATATACCACGATACCTGTAGATATACCACGATACCTGTAGATATCCACGATACCCGTAGATATACCACGATACCTGTAGATATCCACGATACCCGTAGATATACCACGATACCCGTAGATATACCACGATACATGTAGATATACTACGATACCCGTAGATATCCAAGATACCTGTAGATATACCACGATACCTGTAGATATACCACGATACCCGTAGATATACCACACCACGATACCCGTAGATATACCACGATACCCGTAGATATACCACGATACCCGTAGATATACCACGATACCCGTAGATATCCACGATACCCGTAGATATACCACGATACCCGTAGATATACCACGACATCTGTAGATATACCACGATACCCGTAGATATACCACGATACCCGTAGATATACCACGATATCTGTACATATACCACGATATCTGTAGATATACCACGATACCTGTAGATATACCACGGCATCTGTAGATATACCACGATACCCGTAGATATACCACGATACCTGTAGATATACCACGATATCTGTAATATACCACGATATCTGTAGATATACCACGATACCTGTAGATATACCATGATACCTGTAGATATACCACGATACCTGTAGATATACCACGATACCTGTAGATATACCACGATACCTGTATATATACCACGATATCTGTAGATATCCACGATACCTGTAGATATACCACGATGCCTGTAGATATACCACGATACCTGTAGATATACCACGACTCGCAACGTGACAAAAACGTTGAAATAAATTCAGATATAAGAATCAAAGATGCTGTACCCGCGACGACCATCAACATATTATCCATATAAACCAGTTTACAACCACAGTAAATGTTTTCAAAAATAAATTAATTGAATAGTACCTGTACGAGTACATGTACAATATTTTTTTAAACATTTTTTCTCTAATATGTTCCGAGACGAGGGCCTATAAAATGAATCTGTAAGATTCCGTCACGCGTTGCTCATTGACTAAAAAGCAGTATTAAACAATCGGATTGTGCATTTGCCTTAAACTGAAAAACATTAACTAATATTTTTCGCTTTACTTAGAAGCCAGCTGCTTTAGTGTTGTCATATCTGTCGATCTGTCTGTCTGTTGCAATCAGTCTGTTAAAGTCACTGGGCCGACACTGTGACATAATGTAATCACGCGACATAGCAGGACATACATTGCTTGCTGGTTCAAGGTTATTCATGTTCATAGTTATTTATATAAAAAAAGATCAGCCGACGATGTAAAGCCGTGCAATCTTGATCAAATATGTCTGCTTCATTTATTTCTGGTATGTGTGTGCTACATTTATAAACAACGATTTTGCATTTGATCACCACCGAGCCACGTCTATATGATATAAAACAATATGTTTGACTCTATAGCCCATGAAATTTCCATTAACTTTAAAATAAACCTCTATCCACATAAATATTCTGAATGATATTTTAGATGATCATTGCTGGAAGGAGTAAAAGCTAAATGACTAAAGGTTTCGCAAATACGTTAACCCGAAAATGTCTTAAATGCTATTATAATTACATGTTATTTTATTTTCGACTGTTCTATTTTGAGTGGTTATACTTCCGACACTTAAGGTGGGTAGTGAAAAGGGCCAAAAATTAAACCATGGTCAAAACAACGCACGATATGGCGTGTTGTTTCAGTATTAGTATCCATGGTTTGTTTACAGGTTCTGGGAAGACAACATTGTTGAACATGATAGCGGGACGTCAAACATTGGACAATGGTTCTATCAGACTCAATGATGAGGTGTTTGTTTGTTGTAGGTTCTTGGAAGACAACATTGCTGAACATGATAGCCGGACGTCAAACATTGGACATTGGTTCTATCAGACTAAATGATGAGGTGTTTGTTTGTTGTAGGTTCTGGAAAGACAACATTGCTGAACATGATAGCCGGACGTCAAACACTGGACAATGGTTCTATCAGACTAAATGATGGGGTGTTTATTTGTTGTAGGTTCTTGGAAGACAACATTGCTGAACATGATAGCGGGACGTCAAACACCGGCCAATGGTTCTATCAGACATAATGATGAGGTGTTTGTTTGTTGTAGGTTCTGGGAAGACAACATTGTTGAACATGATAGCGGGACGTCAAACACCGGCCAATGGTTCTATCAGACATAATGATGAGGTGTTTGTTTGTTGTAGGTTCTGGGAAGACAACATTGTTGAACATGATAGCGGGACGTCAAACACTGGACAATGGTTCTATCAGACTAAATGATGAGGTGTTTGTTTGTTGTAGGTTCTTGAAAGACAACATTGCTGAACATGATAGCCGGACGTCAAACACTGGACAATGGTTCTATCAGACTAAATGATGGGGTGTTTATTTGTTGTAGGTTCTTGGAAGACAACATTGCTGAACATGATAGCGGGACGTCAAACACCGGCCAATGGTTCTATCAGACATAATGATGAGGTGTTTGTTTGTTGTAGGTTCTGGGAAGACAACATTGTTGAACATGATAGCGGGACGTCAAACACTGGACAATGGTTCTATCAGACTAAATGATGAGGTGTTTGTTTGTTGTAGGTTCTGGAAAGACAACATTGCTGAACATGATAGCCGGACGTCAAACACTTGACAATGGTTCTATCAGACTAAATGATGGGGTGTTTATTTGTTGTAGGTTCTTGGAAGACAACATTGCTGAACATGATAGCGGGACGTCAAACACCGGCCAATGGTTCTATCAGACATAATGATGAGGTGTTTGTTTGTTGTAGGTTCTGGGAAGACAACATTGTTGAACATGATAGCGGGACGTCAAACACCGGACATTGGTTCTATCAGACTCAATGATGGGGTGTTTATTTGTTACAGGTTCTGGGAAGACAACATTGCTGAACATGATAGCCGGACGTCAAACACTGGACAATGGTTCTATCAGACTAAATGATGAGGTGTTTGTTTGTTGTAGGTTCTGGAAAGACAACATTGCTGAACATGATAGCCGGACGTCAAACATTGGACAATGGTTCTATCAGACTAAATGATGAGGTGTTTGTTTGTTGTAGGTTCTTGGAAGACAACATTGCTGAACATGATAGCGGGACGTCAAACACCGGCCAATGGTTCTATCAGACATAATGATGAGGTGTTTGTTTGTTGTAGGTTCTGGGAAGACAACATTGCTGAACATGATAGCCGGACGTCAAACACTGGACAATGGTTCTATCAGACTAAATGATGAGGTGTTTGTTTGTTGTAGGTTCTGGAAAGACAACATTGCTGAACATGATAGCCGGACGTCAAACATTGGACAATGGTTCTATCAGACTAAATGATGAGGTGTTTGTTTGTTGTAGGTTCTTGGAAGACAACATTGCTGAACATGATAGCGGGACGTCAAACACCGGCCAATGGTTCTATCAGACATAATGATGAGGTGTTTGTTTGTTGTAGGTTCTGGGAAGACAACATTGCTGAACATGATAGCGGGACGTCAAACACCGGACAGTGGTTCTATCAGACTAAATGATGAGGTGTTTGATAAACGTCTGAGGAGGAACATGGCATTTGTACAACAACACGATGTATTCTTCTCTCAGCTCACTCTCAGGGAAACATTAGAGGTATGTATCCGTGTACACACTCAAGAGTTTACATTCCACGGATGGACGACGTCTGTGTGACAAGATTAGGCAGAATTTGACTAGAATGCATAATGATGCATGGTTCTTGTATGTACTATAATTCGTGTATTTAAAAGTAAACGTTTATGTTTGAATGTTATGTAAAGACGATCACGTTTATTGAATGCGTAGTAAACAACTCTTTATTTACTATGTAAAGCTAATGATGTTTACAAAATGAACAATTGAACAAAACAAATGGTATTTTTGGCACATATGACGTCATGAAGTATGTAATTTATTCCTAAAATACGGACTTATCTTGTTCTTTCCGGCTACTAGATTCTATTTCTGTTTATAGACGCGGAATTTTGTCGAGGACTGGACACGAGAGTAAATAAGATATTCGAGTGTTTGTTACTCTATCTGTTTTGTATCATAGTCCAATCGGGAGTGCAATATTAGTAAATGTCATAAATGGTATAATAACTACGGCCCGTTAAGCTCAACCTGGTTGTCTGATGCAATTTATATTAAATTGGTAAACCGTATATCCTATGAAGAACAACACCTGTTGAGAGATACATTTGTGTTAGTTGGTTTGATCGGTTGTTGTTCTGTTCTGAAGAGGTTTATTTGATAATAAATTCTCCCTCGGGACAATCGCTGGCTTATCATGAGAAAGCCGTAAGTACAAAATCGATATTTTGAGAAAACAATAAAAATATGTCTGAAAACTACTCTTTACTTATGGAAATACAAGCTTTTTAAACGTCGGTTTGGTGAACATGACCAGTTCCGATTTTCATGAAAATAGGCTCATAAGAAGCCTCATGGTGCAGATTGCAAATATGTATAGGTCTTAGTAGCACTTACGAACTTCTCATTCTTAGCCTGCGAAATGTTCCCAGTTTACTCGATACAGGGATATTATGGAGTGGTTATAATTTCGAGGGAAGTGGATCACAATGACAGGCAGTGTTTAATGTTTTGTGGTTTCAGTTCACTGCAAGTTTAAGAATATCCGAAGATGTTCCAAGGGAGAAGAAGTTAGAGATAATTGACGTCATTGTAAAATCCCTACATTTAGAGAAATGTCTAAATACAGGTTTGTAACTTGTCGTGGTTTCCCTGTTCAAAAAGTAACAGTGATGACGTCATATTTTCTACCATTGGGGTGCGTAATAGAGATATATCGGTAGCAGAGGCTGCTGTCTGATTCTGGTAAACTGCGTAGAATTTTTTATACTGAAGGAGCGTAAACATGTTACTGTAGTATTGGTGACCGGTCAATCTCACTAAGTAATCTATATTTATTAAAAAGGTAATAAAAGCTAATAAAAAGTTAATAAAAAGAGTGATTATTACATGTATGTCAATACAAAATCATCATGCTTATAATGATCATATTTGCTTGCAGTGATTGGCGATATTTTCACCAAAGGTCTGTCTGGAGGTGAAAAGAAACGAGCCAGTATAGCATGTGAACTTCTCACCAATCCTGACTTAATTCTACTGGACGTAAGTTTGTCAATAAGTTGTCCATTTAATTCCTAACTACTACTAGTACGTCTCTAATGCTATATGCTTTTTGTCATTATAATTATATATATGATATAAATGTTTATTCGTAGGCACATTTCATATGGGACATTTCTGTTATTTTCGTGTATTTTTGACAGAATTTGCTGTCACGAAATCGGAATTTTTCAGTTTTTGTATCGTTTGTTAACTCTGATGCAAAACTCCATTTTATGCGCTTTCTACAGGAACCAACTTCGGGTTTGGATTCAACAACTGCACATAATATAATGGAGTTTTTACAGCGATATGCCATACAACATGAGAAGTTAGTGCTGTTCAGTATACATCAACCAAGCAGCAAGATATATCATATGTTTCATAGTATGGTAATACTCTTAGACGGTAAGGTAAGATTCCAGATAGTCTCAATATTTCAAACATCCGGTGTCTGTATGGGATCTTTGGATACTATATCTGAATAATATTGGTCTTCTCTCGGCTATTTGAATGGAATCTAGGGATAGTATGTCTGAATATTACTGATCCCTCCCGCGAGTATAACTGACAAGAACGGTTAACCCAAATATCGGATATCCAGTTCCTGCATGGAATCGTGGGATACAACATGCATGCCTGAATACATGTACTATAGGGATTCCTCCCGTGAGTATTACTGACAAGAATGGTCAACCTAAACTTCGGGTTTCTCTCGTGACTGTTACAAGTTCGGTTTCTGCATGGAACAACGGGTTACTATATCTTTGAATAAAGCTGATTCCCGTAGTGGGTGTTGCAATGATTCAATGTTATAGCCATTAACTTTAGATGCGTTCCAAACGTCTTGTTTGCACATTTCGGATCCTTGGTTTGTAACATACTGTATTTTGCAGGAAATTCACGCTTTTTGTATTTACATAATGCAACACCTTTTGAAAAATATAAAACATTGAAATGCTCTGTTCCGTTTTAGGCCGTCTACAACGGGAAACGGAAAATGGCACTTCCATATTTTACCGAAATGGGGGCTCACCACGAACTCCATTATAATCCAGCGGATTTTATGAGTAAGCAGTCACTTACCTAATCAAAAAATCAAAATTTCTATAAATTTTATTTAGTTCATTTTTTACGCGGTGTTTTCAATATTTTTTTCATATACGGAGGTCAGCTCTGTTCTTATCAATTTTGGTGTTTATGCATTGCAAAGTATATTTATCGGAGATAGGTGGTGAGCATTTAGAATGTTATGTATACTCACTTAAATTAATAAAAGCCAGACATAAATTCGACTTTAAAATCATCAAAACTTAAGATGGATGTACGAATACATGAATTTCAACTCTGTGAAATAGCATTTGGTCAATTGAAAATTTACAATAATGTTTACAGTGGAGTTTGTGTCGGATTCCAATGACGAACAGAAGGAAGTCATATTTTCTAAGGCGTTAGCACACAAGTGAGTTTTAAAATAGTTCCTGAAGTGTTTGTTACCTCTTGAATATTGACAAATAACTCGATTAAACCGGTATATAGTATATATTTTGGCTATTACGAGCACTCGGTTTATCTCGAGCATTTTACGTGATCCGATCACTCCTCGACATAACGAAGTTTTACTGTATTGATATTATTTGTAGGCGTATAGCAGTACATTGTATTGTATTTTTCACCATAGGCTAAGTTTAAAAAGCTCTAAAGAGAAACAGTTAAGCCAACTTACAGCGAGTTTCGTTACATAAACTCTGTGAAGACCACAAAAGCTCCGTGAAGTTGACACAACATACGACATTGAACATTCAATGTTTTGAATGGAGTTCTACCAGCGCGACATTGAACATTCAATATTTTGAAAGAAGTTGTACATGTAGTAATTGTTAAAGCATCAAGCTATTAGTATTTTTATTAATGACCTAGTAATAACATATCTACTTACACGTACGTAATTGTACAATGTCGTAATCAAAGTATCTAAAACCATGTTTTTCTTCTGCTTTCCATCTTCAGTTTGGATGTGCTGATGAACTGCACTGTCTTCTGTAGGTAGCTGGCATCTACACACAGCTTAGTTTCAAAATCAAACTTTCTTTTGTGTGTATGGGTTGGAAGTATGTTGGGCAACACATATTGAATTGAATTTGTGATAGGAGCATGTTAAAACTTAAACTTAAAACATATAACGATTGTATCACCATTTACAGGCAAACTAAACAGGCGGCTAAAAAGTATACTGGGAAGACCCAGCAGACGACATTCCAGATTGACACTGATGTGTACCAGACTGATTCAGATACTGATAGTTTGCTGGAAGAGACACGCGTTAATCTGTTACAGGATAATGGCACAAATAAGGGTAGGGCATGTACTAACTAATGATAAGATATATAAAATAAATGTGTAATATACCATTACGTAGATCATCAGCCTACCATGTTAGTCTATGTCTTTTAAACAGGAAAATACCATATCAGAGAGTGATTTGATATGTTTCTTTTGAATAATCTTTCAAAAAGCAACCGTCAGCGGCTTTGTAATACACACGTATGTGGTTTGGTAGTAAAATAATACTTTCCACGATTTTAGATCATTCTGAGCTTTTATATTTTAGGTCGGGATGGTGTTTTCACTGATTTTAAAACATTTAGAACATCGAATAGTATATTCTTACAATAATTTCAAATAACTATTTACCTATCGACTCAAAGATTCTTAGCGTCCAATGACTGTTACTATTTATTAGAACCGGTCTAATAACTATTTGATATACTTGATTTTGAAATCAAATCGCAATTAATGACAAAATATCAATTTTTCATTAATTGTGTATGTACACGGCAGAACACAGACTGCAGTTTGAACCACCGGAAAGAAATGCAGACAAATGGCCGACAAGTTGGTGGACACAGTATAAAGTTTTGTCATCAAGAAGTCTGAAGCAATCGATACGGATTATAAAACAAGGTTATACTCTGGTACAAGCAATCAGTGTGGCTGTATTCTGCTCACTTATCTACTTTCAAGTCGGGGTATCACTGAAGACGTCACGTGACGTATTTGGATTGGTATTTATTTTTGCTATTTTCGTGTATTTTTCTCTGTTTTCTTCAACTATACCCGAAGTAATTATTATATCTTACCAATCTCAAAAAGCATGCACGGAAACAATTGAACAAAAAATCCATATCAGTACATGAACAACAACTGATCGACCTACATTTGTAAATACTTAAACATGTATTGTATTGTTCATATAACATGTAATGTCATAGGGTTCAACCTTGTGCCTTTTTATCAAACGGTTACAGAATGTTATACTAATTAGAGTTTTCGCGCCCAGCCGACAAACATACATACATACTGGATAATGGAGTATTGTCACTTGATTTATTTTGTAGATATTTTTCTATGTTGGTTATTGGACATTTATACCGGCGATGACAGTGATCGCTAGCTGTAAGTACTAATCTGTTCCCGTGTCAGTAATAACTGAATTCCGTAGTTCCGTATACCTAGTCCAATAATCTTCCACGTGAAATAACGTTCAGCCTTGCCATATTTTAAATATATATATTTTGCAAATAAATTGAAATAATGTCCGTATCTCTTAATATCTTAATGTTGGTATCATTTGTATTATTGGGTTGAATGTCTATTGTCTAAATCCATCCCCTATATGTGAATGATTGTCTGTTGAAATGTTATACGTGTAATATGGTATGTTATATCTCTTGTTACCTTTGATTGCCCGATGCCCGGCAGGTGGAGTAATGAGCGTTTGGACTAGCCAGACAGCCTACGAAGCCAGTCGGACTTTGAACACACAACGCTTAATATCTATATATTCATTCCTTATTTTTTGTCTGCTGAAAATTCATGTTTTTCATCTCTGTTTTATGTATTTATTTGTTATAAGCATTGTATCATGCTTTATGCAAAATAAACGTTCGTATTCGTACACTAGTTAGGTACTTTGAACTGTGCATGTGTGAACACAGACACATTTGCTCTCATGCAAAATATATTTAACAGAACATGGCCGTTTTAAAGACGATGGAACAAGTCTATTGTTTGACGGCATAAATAATATAATAATAATATTATATATAATTGATATAATTACGTGGAGACATGTTATTTACACCAAAGACCTAAATGTATGTACATGTACATAGCTAACAAACATCATAATTTATGCTTCGTCTGAAATATAAAACACATGTGTTTGATCAGTTGCTGGTGAAAAATAAAAGATAGATATCGAATTAAATCGCCTACGTAGATAAGGGTCAGAGTTCCTAAGAACTACGATGAAAAGCGATTTGACAAAAGCGTAGCCACACTGTGGAACGGACTGCCAGTAGAAATAAAAAAACATTGACTTGCTGGTTTTCAAAAAGGCACTAAAACTCAGTGATTTTCAATTTGATTTTTAAGACACATACGTATTAAATTTCACGGAATTACTTATCGCGTGTACAGCGCTTTAGAGACTTGTTTTGTAAGGCGTTATATAAATATTTTCAACTGATTAATTTATCGCATGCAATTCTACTTGCAGACGGAGGGGAACATACCGTGGTTGTCAAAGAACGCACTTCTGGTGCGTATCGTCTGTCCGCTTATTTCATGGCTAGAATGACCAGTGAACTCCCAGACACGTTCCTACATCCCGGGATTATGTATATCATATTTTTCTGGATGGGAGGTTTTGGAGGACCTACTGAATTCTTCATCTCCATCGTCATCATGTACATACAGACGTTTGGTTGTTTTGGTCTTGGCCTGCTTATATCCGTGTTATGTCGGGACCTCAGAATGGCCATCACTACGCTGTTCTGTTACCTTATATCAACATATCTGTTAGGTAAATAGTTTGTGTCATTTTTCTTGAAGATATACTAAAGCCATTGATAAGTATGTTACTGTACCAAAAAATGGTCTGATATTATGTTGTTTTTTAACCAAGCAATTGTGTTCTAATTCTCGTTTCCCATACCGCCATGCATACGCAGTGGACTATGGATTATCCGCCAACTGATCAATTAAAAGGTGTAACTCAAAAATGGTAAACATGCAAACGTAAAATAAACAGGGGTCCTACTGAGGCAAACTGCCCAATCCTGAAAATAATTAAGGCACAGATCTTTTCAAGGGCCAATTGATAGTAAACCATAAGTGTGTTTCAAACCATGTTTGTTTAAAATTCAGCTGATGAAATTTCAAATGCCCATAGCTTTGAATTTATATGTAATTTTTCAATACTTTTGGATTTTTTTATTCATCAAATAACTTATATTTTCAGCAGAAACGCTCATTCTTTCTATTACATCAAACCCGGATTTCCGGAATTTTAAAGTCTGAATAAACTACAAACGTTTAACATTGGTCTGGTACTAGTACTGTATTGTACATGTATAAGTCAGTGTGGTTGTTCCCGCCGGGATTAATGTCAGCGCTTTATTATTAGAGCCCCGCAAAAAACCATTTGCGGTGCCCTATAGTAATCATCTTGTGTCTGTCCGTCCGTCTGTCTATCCGTCCGTCCACATTTTTCATCTTTTTTCCAATATATTGCAAACCATTATATGCATCAACTTCAAACGTTGAACACAAGCTCACATTAACTGTACGCTAATATATGGCAAGTTACATTACTCCAGCTCCAATATTGGAAGCGTTATGGCCCTTTGTAATCAAAGCACTGAGAGTACTGTTGGGAGGCTATCTGGTTGCTGCTACTAATAGTCTATAAAGCTTAAACCGACTTTTCACGTTTAATGTTCGTTTTCTTACTGCCGATCTTGTCTTGAATGTCAAAATAGGCATATGTGACTATATAGGCATGTTGGGTATCTAAATAATTGTTAAAAGGTGCATATTAATTTATATGTAATACGTGTATTGAATGCGTATATCAAAAGTGGCTTTAAAATAATACTACGCGCCTATTTATCAGATTCTACAATACCGTCTTGTAATCACTTCCCTCACAGCGTGAGACAGTCTATAGAAAGCGGCTAGCTAGTACAGCGACACCATATGATTGAATAACAGTACTTTGCAGACCGTATACGATTCATTGATAAAACCATCACTTGACCGTAGTCTGAAGTTTCTAAAAATAGCTTTACAGCCGGGACATTTGATGAACACGTCATTTTCGTACTGTGGAACAAGTTCGGTATCGGCCGGTGTAGTGATTTTTTTGCAAAAATATCGATTTAACGAGCAGTTTCACAATAATTTTTGATCTTAGAATGAACAAATGTTGCTGATTGGCTTAAATCAGTTAAAACATTTGGAGAAACATATGTAGCAGTATTAGGAATGTTGACAGTTTCTGGAACTACTTGAATGCGGATTCACATAGCAGCCTAAAGACGGTTAATTTTGTATTAAGAAATGGACAATGGTAGTAATGAGAGGCTTAAACGCCTCCCAAAAATCAGATTTCCTCATTTTTCAGCTTTTTTTCTTAAAATCTTTCAAACCATTATAGGTTTCAACTTCAAACTTTAAACCTAAGCTCAAAACAACAGTACGCTAATTGATGGCAAGTAACATAACTCTAGCTACAATATTGGAAGAAGTATTGCCCTTTATTCAATTCCAATTTTTTTCGTTTTTCCGTTTTTTTCTTCATAACTTCAAAACCATAATAGTTATGCATATATAACTTGCTATACTTATTGCCGGTGATAATACGCATATCTGAAGTAAAGGGCAACAACTCTAGCTTTGATTAATTTTTACTTACGCCCCTTTTTCAGCGTAAAAAAGCCTAAACATTGGTCATGGTTAAAAAACCGTTTAAGACATTCAATTGAAACTAACTGGTAATGACTACAACAATAAGTACATTTCTTGGAGCAGAAAAACAATACTCGCATTTGTAGCAAAGGGCAACAACTCTAGCTATAATACATTTTGACTGATTCCTTTTAACAATTACGCACAAAACCCAGATTAATGTTGTTCTGTTTTATGTATTTTCATCTCGCAATCAATATTGACTAACCAGGGTAATGAAGAAATAGGGCAATGCATATGAAAGCAATGCCATTATTACATTGAACTTAGTATGCAAATGAAGTATGTAAAAAAAGTCCAAACTTTGTAAAAGTCAAAGTTCATCATGGTTTCTATATTGGAATTAAACCTGTGCTTGTCAAACCACTTCGAATTGAGCAAGCCGGACAGACGGTTATTGGTTGATCTGCATGATCTAGTCACAGACACTTGGTGTCTGGACCCCGCCCCCTCCCCCAGCTACGCACCTGGGTATATTTTTATCATCAACATTGTATATCCAGACCCATACATTAATCACACAAACATTATTAAACGCATCCGGACAAATAAAAAATATTCGTAAATGCCTCTCTAGCTTTAATAATACAAAGATAAAAATGTTTGACTGAAATTTCTCGCACACCTTCCTCGAATATCGGGTCGTGTTTAACTCACTGTGCAACTTTCCTGCCAATATTTGGTGTCCTTTGGTGAAGTACACATTACTCTTTACGATGATGATAAAGACAGAAACCGATCACCGCCCCTGCCTCCACAATTTGCGAGAAAGTTGGCAATTTTCAACTCAAAACACGACTCGCACATAATCTTTCGACGCTGGTTTCCCGTCTGATCAATACGAAAGTACGGCGCCGCGCCTTGAACGTTGGAACCAGATATGTAAATAAACCATTCGGAATACCTCGTTTGGGTCCAACGTTCAACGCGCGACACAGTTCTTATGTATCAGGCTGGGAACCACCGTTCAAATTGTCCAAAGATTATGTGCGCGGCGGAAAATGAGTTGACAATTGCAAACTTTCTCGCATATTTTGTCGACAAGAGCGCTGATTGAGTATTGTCAGTATAGTCATCGTAAAGATTAATTTGTTATTGACCGAAAGACATCAGAAATATACGGGTAAGTTGCAAAACAAGGTTTACACGATCAATTTTTCTAGGTCGGTGTGCGAGAAACTTCAGCGAAACATTTCTATCTTTGTGTTATTTAAGCAGTAGATGAATTACTCAGATTTTTGTATTAATATCAAATACATCCAACAAATGTTTGTGTGATTGCTGAATGGGTCTGGATATATAAGAAGTATAAAAAATATTTCCAGGCGCGTATTGGGAGGGGGCGTGGTCCAGACCCCAAGTGTCTGTGGATCTAGTAAGCAATGAAAAACATATATATCATATATACATTTCAGGTGGATTTTTTTCTCAGAATGTGCCATATTGGATGGAGTGGATCAAATACTGTTCTATATTCTACTATCCCTATGCATTTACTATTACCCTCGTCACAGCAAACATTGATGATATTCCGTAAGTTACCCTTCTCCATAGCAACATCATTCATACATTTGATTTTTTACGTGTATATGTGTGTATTAAATTCATACACTCTTTTACTTTACTTTTTTACTTTTCCGGTTCATCCACTTTGCCATCAGGTGTGGACTCGAGGGAAGATATATTATTTCAATGATTAAAATGTGCACAGTGCTCATTAAAGTTGACAATTCAATTAAGAATTCTATCATTCGATCTAGTGTGTAAATGAAAGGCATTTTAGTCCGCTAAGATCACTCGATCTAGGTGACTGACTGTGTGTGGTGTGTAAATGGAAGGCATTTTAGTCCGCTTAGATATTTCTATAAGATTATTTAGCTATATAAAATTGATTATGTTAAGTAATTCGTGAAATGCAATCAGTGGAGATCACTGTCTACTAAAGTGCAAATTAAATCATGCAGCAATTACCTCCCCTAACTTACAGTTTAGAGGCATTAAACGATCGGTCAGTGACTGTCACGACTACCCCAATATCAACTAATATTATAATTGGTGTTTGTTGTGACCAGTTTGAATGAACAATCCTTTAATCAAATTTGATCTATTCATAGAACTTTTTGAACGGGCCTGTGATTTCTCCAAGAGCAAAACGGTTGAAATACCCTAATGACCCCATCCCATCACCCTAGCAAAACCGATCATTTCGCTGGCTTAGAAGACTCATGCATATTTGAAATCTACACCTCAATGCGCTTCTTATGGGCCTATTTTCGTGAAAATCGGAAGTGGTCATGTTGACCCAACTGAAGTTTAAAAAGCTTGTTTTTCCATAAGTAAAGAGTAGTTTTCAGACAACTTGTTCTTGTTTTCTCAAAATATTGATTTTGTACTTACAACCGTCAATTTTAAGCCAGCGATTTATGAACAGGTCAGGTTGAATTTTAACCCTTTTGTTTCAAAGATTTTTAGACAAAAGGGAGGAAATTAGACTAAACGAGGACACATTTCACCCCTGTTTTAATGTACGTCTTACCATTATTCAGAGACAGTAGAAGAAGTGGTTCTACTGTCTCTGCGTCATTGTACGAGTCGAAGATCAGTTTAGGCATTCAGAAATAAATCCTGTACAAGAATACTTACAGCTATTTGATTTTATTTGTTTCAGGTGCAATACGACAGTAGCAGAAACCTTTCCAACATGTATAGATAACTCTACATCAGTTGTGACGTCATCCGATATTCTAGAACAAGCCAATGTTCATTTACCAGTGTATATATATGCTATTATCGTCATTGGTTACACCATAATTATTCGACTGGTTACTTACATAGCCATGCGTATAAAACATGAAAAGATAGTATGAACTAAGAAATGATCGAATTCCTTCCAGCAGTTACTTCCCTTAAGTGGTGACGATCAATTCCATGATGACCATACAAGTACATTCCGGTGGCTTGTGTCAGGTGTTGATCGTATGAAAACGAAAAATATCAGAACGTTATGAAACTTAGGCAGATTGTTATACCTTGAGTGTGAATGTGCTTATAGCAACTTAGATTCTGTAACATTTTGACGTCAGTAACCTAGTATAGCAACAAAATGATGTCAAAAATGCCACCTAGCTACATAGAAAATGCGAAGGCCGGAAAGTAGGATGTCCAACATATCTTTGCTCCTAAGTGTCAGAAATTCAAAATGCATAGTTAAGAAACATTGTATATCTACATGTATTTTGTGAACAATATGTGCTTGTACTTGTCAATAATTTATAAATAAAATTCTTGTATTTCTTGCCCAAGTCTCACTTTTCCTTTTAGCTCATATCAATGACGTTGCTACTCAGACAGGCTCCTGTGCATACCGCTTCTACACATTGAGCTTTCATGACAGTTCCTTCCACCCAGCAGACTGGACCAACTTCTGTGCACTGAGCTTACAGGAAAAGCAGACTGGACCAACTTCTGTGCACTGAGCTTACATGACAGTTCTACCCAGCCATCAGACTGGACCAACTTATGTACACTGAGCTTACATGACAGTTCTACCCAGCCATCAGACTGGACCAACTTATGTACACTGAGCTTACATGACAGTTCTACCCAGCCATCAGACTGGACCAACTTATGTGCACTGAGTTTACAGGACAGTTCTCCCCCCAGCAGACTGGACCAACTTATGTACAGTGAGCTTACATGACAGTTCTACCCAGCCATCAGACTGGACCAACTTATGTACACTGAGCTTACATGACAGTTCTACCCAGCCATCAGACTGGACCAACTTATGTACACTGAGCTTACATGACAGTTCTACCCAGCCATCAGACTGGACCAACTTATGTGCACTGAGTTTACAGGACAGTTCTCCCCCCAGCAGACTGGACCAACTTATGTACAGTGAGCTTACATGACAGTTCTACCCAGCCAGCAGACTGGACCAATCTCTGTGCACTGAGCTTACAGGACAATGCTTTCCATCCAACAGACTGGACCAACTTTTGTGCACTGAGCTTACAGGACTGTGCTTTCCATCCAACAGACTGGACCAACTTATGTTCACTGAGCTTACAGGACAATGCTTTCCATCCAACAGACTGGACCAACTTATGTTCACTGAGCTTACAGGACAATGCTTTCCATCCAACAGACTGGACCAACTTATGTTCACTGAGCTTACAGGACAATGCTTTCCATCCAACAGACTGGACCAACTTCTGTGCATTGAGCTTACAGGACTGTGCTTTCCATCCAACAGACTGGACCAATCTCTGTGCACTGAGCTTACAGGACAATGCTTTCCATCCAACAGACTGGACCAACTTCTGTGCACTGAGCTTACAGGACAATGCTTTCCATCCAACAGACTGGACCAATCTCTGTGCACTGAGCTTACAGGACAATGCTTTCCATCCAACAGACTGGACCAATCTCTGTGCACTGAGCTTACAGGACAATGCTTTCCATCCAACAGACTGGACCAACTTCTGTGCACTGAGCTTACAGGACTGTGCTTTCCATCCAACAGACAGGACCAACTTCTGAGCACTGAGCTTAAAGGACAGGGCTGGTATTCACAAAGCATCTTAGTAGAAAACTTCTTAAAAACACGAACATTTCTAAAGTATGTCAGCCTAAAATGACAATCAAGATTATTGATGTTTTGTATAGGTTTAAATCATTATGTAAAGAGCTACTATAATCACTAAGAAAACATGGGTTAATCTTCAATTTGTGCACGATATATGCAATACATGTACTAATTTTTAACTTAAGTCAAAATATTTAAGTTTTCAACTAAGATGCTTTGTGAATACCAGCCCTGTTCTTTCCATCCAGCAGACTGGACCAACTTCTGAGCACTGATCTTAAAGAACAGTTCTTCCCACCCAGCAGACTGGACCAGCTTCACCTTACTGCAGACATGTTTGCTCCAATAGCAAACAGGAGAAAAAGACCCTATCCCACCCCATCACCCTTGCAAAACATCATTTTCGAGAAGGTCAGACAGAATCTAGACTCTTTTGTTTAAAAGATTTTCGGACAAACAGAGGAAGAATAACATTCCTGTTACTGGACAGATCTCCTCACCAGCTTCTGTGAACTGAGAAACCATACCTTGATGATCCAAGCACTTTGATCATTGGTGTAACCAGGTAAGACTCTAGAATAAATTGTAATCAAAAAGTGTGTTGGACATTGTGTCGTGTAATTGTGGTATGTGATGTTTTTATGTTTTCTGAGCTCAGCTGTTTAAGTTGAGGGCTGCCTTCCCAGTCTGATTTTCTATCATCTTTTTGCACCTGGTGCAATGTATAAAATCAAATTTTCACTCCATGTTTGAAACAACTTCCCCAAAAACTGATGTAAAACACCTAATTATACAACACAAATCATTTTATTCCTTAAAGCTGGCATGATCATATGGAAAAAACATCATAGAAAAACAACACATTATACAAGTACTATTCTACTTCATGGAAGCAAACAAAAAATAAAATATTCTATAAATCAATTTTTTACATAATTTTCAACAAAGATAAACTTGTCCAAGCGAAACCTTTAACCTGAGTGTATATGGTGTATTTAACAGTTTTGAAAGTTATGTTCAAGTAATGCCATATATTCACCATGTAACCTTAAGAATCCCTTGAAAGGCATCCTATTCTAACATACTTCACTAAATAATGCTATAACAGTAAAACCTTAGATAACAAGACCATCTCACATTTAAGAGCACATATTTCAACATTCACATTATCAATAGCGTTTTTCCACTAGGCCGATAGGTGGAGCAGGTTATAGACTGGTTCCCGTCCCCAATATTACAGTGCCACTACAGTATGCAGGGGACAAGACCCAGACTAAACAGCCCCGTTGAAAATGCCTAATGTTTTGCGCTTTCATATAAAGTCTGCAACTCATGTCAATGAGAACACTAGTGTTCCAGTCTGTCCAGCCACATCATTGAGGCGTTTAGGTCAATTTTTATGTAATTATAACATAATTATACAGAATCATATTAAATTTACAACATTATTGGCTTTCCATACATTCTACATGATCAAGTTGCAATTTGAATATTACATGTGTCATTGGCTTTCCATACATTCTACATGATCATGTTGCAAGCTGATTATTACATGTGTAATTTGAACAGTATGCATTCAATAAGCAATATTGCATAGCATAAGGTGAACTGCTATAATATACAACTTGATGATGATAAGAATACATAGAATGAAATGGTATATGTGTTAATCCACATAGATCCTAGAAATAACAAGAAGTCTTGTATCAGGCATTCAAATGCACTCTTGACATGACCTTTACATTTGGCCATGTGACTTCAAGGTCTGTTCGTTTTATCAGCCGGGTCCTGAAAACTTAAAATTGATTTTCAGAAAAGCCAAATTACAGTCAGACATCCATAAATATGCTAAACAAGTCAGCCATGATGATCTTACAATGCTCAACCTAATACACTGATCCACCTAACATATTGGCTGCAGTATTCTAATCCAACACATTCTGTATAAAACCCAAAACATTGGATATGAAACGAAAATGCTAGAATAGTAGTAACATGGTGATTTTTTCATCATTATTTTTTTTCAAAATATTGTTTTAGCATCCATAAGTCAGTGAGCGCCCAATGTACAAAAACAATTATAATGACTTTGATAGGTCACATCCTGAGATTAAACCTGCGACCTCTCACAGTAGAAGTGTATGTTCTACCACTAGGTTATCAAGGCAGATTCATAATACAAGGGCACATAACTCAGGTTACATGATCATGAGTATGATGACTAAGTTTGATCAAGATTGCTTCAGTTATTTGGATGTTAGAGTGACAGCAAACAAGTTGTGGATGACGATCATGCAGAGATCCTCTAAGTTCACTATGACCCCTTGGAGGTCAAGTAAGATAGAATTGTTTACAGAAACACATGAGCTACCTACAACTGTTCACATGATACAGGAGACCAATGATGAACTTTAATGCTGTCATAAATACTTTTAACTGGAATACAAATTTTCATTAATTTAATCTTTTGAGCAATTTTGCTGCCTCTAAACAATTGTATCTAGAGATGCATGAAGTCATTGGAATGGTGTATGTACTAATGCTTGATACATTAAAACATCCGTACAGCTGATACATCATGTAGGTGTGTTATTTTACAAAAATACAATCAGAAACTAAACTTCATAATGGCCTTATGCTATAGTATTGGTTTAAACTGTAAACCAACTTAATTTCACGTATTCAAATTTTCACGTTTTTAGGATTGCCAGCATATTCGCGGCTACTAATGTTCGCGTTTTAAGGTACTATAAATGAGACATTTTAGTGTTTTTCATGTTTGGAACATATTCACGAATATTTAATTTCGTGAATTCATACCACTCGCGAATTCCGCTAAGTTGAATTGTGAGAAATAATGTGTTGGTTTACAGTAGTTCAAAGATAATATATTTGACATAAGTACCGTAAATGGCAAGTTATCATATACAGAAAACACAGCAGCAATTATACATACATGTGTATACTAAACAATGTATTCTAGTACGGAGAATTTGGCCTGATCCTGACCTTAATGCATGCATGTATTACAAGGTTCTTGCATTGAATACATGTATATAAATTTCTGCGACCAATTTTGATTTGTGTTCGTATTACACATTGTGTGTCTTCGTGATACTCCCCGCTTACGAAAGCATACAACTGTGTTATAAATATAAACAATATATCAGCTGCTAAATTATGCTAATAGAAGGTCAAGGATCATGTTAAAGTCTGTGTACTATACAATTGAATTACCGGTATACATATATAATTAATAGTATTTCTTTCATATTCACATAATCAATATAACAATACAAACATTGTGCAACAGCTGCAGTTCTATCATCACAAGCTACTATAAAATTAATCTATGTTACATATACCTATACTTATGTTCTATCAGAGGTCCTACTGAGGCATAATGCTCAATCCTGAAAACAAGATGCAAGTCTGTTTCGGATGCCATTAACACTCATCCCTACACCAAAACTAAGTTTGAAACATTGTCCTATTGTAAAAATAAAATTCAGCGTATATAATTTCAAATGAACATAACTTCGTAAATATTTGGCCTTTTTCATCATATAATTTTAATTTTCTGCAAAAAGTACATTCTTTCTGGTACTTGTACAGCACATCGGGATTAATCTGGAATTGAAGAATCCCAGTCTATACGGCAAAAAATTGCCTTGAAATTAACAATACATAAGAGTATACATGTACTTCTATTGTTTAGTGGTATTGTTCAACTTTTCCTCTATTGTAACATCATGAACATAAATTGATTTCCTGGATGAACTTGATTACAAAATTCAATCCCCATTATCAATTGACCTTCAAATATTGAATAAGGTCCCCTTTCAAGTTTCAGCCTTTGTTTATATAATGCCTTTACAGTATTACAATTCTTTCAAAAATCAGCCATATTAATGGTATGGTCGTATTTTCAGAGTGGTTGTAAGATCGGGTTCTACATTACATGTATTTTATATCAGACAAGATTTCGATAAAGACAGACGTTTTCAGAGTCAATAGTAACTGTATGTATTTGTATGTTTAGTAAAATCATAAAATGATACTAAAGAACAGAGTCTAGTTCTCGTGTCAACTTGTAGCAATAGCTCAGCGGTACAGGTAATTTAAGCAGCAAAATCATATAAACTAGGCACAAACTCAGTAAAACTGACCCTTAACAACTGGAACTGTCAATGTATAGTTGAAAACAGGAAGGACAGACCAACGAAGAATCCATACATTGCTACATTGGTACATCTTAACACCAGCCGATCTCCTTTCAACACTAGAGTAATGTTCTAGTACAATAGCCAATATAACATCATACAATATCACTTAACATAGAACTTTGTAAAATCCTACAGTATTTTAATCACAGAAAACATGAAGTCAGATTTGTAACATCCCACATTATTTTAAAGCAAAAAAACATGAAGCGAGTTTTGTAACATCCCACATTATTTCTAAGCACAATAAGCGCTTGGAAAGTTTAGTAACATCCCACATGTACATTACAGGCAGAGAAAACAAAAGGAGGGTTTTTTAACATCCCATATCTCCAAGCAAAGGAAGCACTAGGAGTTTTGAAACAACCCACACCCCAAGCACAGGAAAGTTGAGAATAATTTTACAAGTTAAATATATTAGATTACTACCATTACTACAAAATCAATTAAATTGATTTATATAAATATTACCCACATTTTTTATCTACACAGAATCACACAAACTAAGTAAAGTTTTTCTGTTTACAGCAAACATACTGATCAATGACAATGGATTGAGAGTGGATCCCAACAATTTGTACTGCTAGCTGATTCAGTACCATGAGCAGATTTTGAAAATAGTCAAATCTGACAGTATAGTAACCCATACAACCATATAAATACTACTTGTACAGTGACCTTACAAGTGTCACGTATTGCTACATGTATGAACTATAACCAAGTATGGCGTAAGTACAATGAATCAACACAATGGTGTGTAAGGCCCAATATAAATTATTGCTAGAATACCATCTCATATTTCTTATTTTTATTTTAGGACTAGGTTTCCTTTTGTTATGTAATAGATAGAGATCAACTTATTTAGTCGAGGGCGGAGCTTGGAACCAAATAAGATATCAGAGTTTGTACTCTATCTGTTTTGTATCATATTCCATCTAAGGCAGTAACAAGTGTTGTTGTGAGGAACACCCAGTGCAGTATTGCAGATATAACACTCTCTTTGAGTGCAGTATTGGAGATAAGGAATTCACTTTGAGTGAGGTATTGGACATAAATAACTCTTCAAGTGCGGTATTTGAAATAGAGCACTCCCTACGTGTGTGGTATTGCAGAGACTATAATCTAGGAAATAACCTATTCTAGCCTTATCAACAAATTCAGCTTATACATCAAAGCTTCCAATGTTACAACAGGTCATACAGCAAAGTGCAATTAATTAATCTTATCTCTTACAATGATCACATTTACTGTGATAATGAAATAAAACAAAATTTTCAAAAAGGCTTTTATGCCGCAACGTAATAAAAAGAGTGAACTTTACTGTGTTTTAATCATAAATATCCCTTATGGATCTATATCAAAGAAATAATTGTTTACTCATTACTGCAGTGAAGAGCCTCAGATTTGTTCAATATAAGACATGATTAACTGTTGAATTAATTCTATATGTAAAAAGTTCAATACAATAAAAATCTGGAAAAGAATAGCGTGAAGCCATTTTTTATGTGGGTAATAATTTTGTAAGTCACATGCAAAGAACATTTACTACAACACATAGCAAGTTGTGTTTCAGTATAACAAGCATATTTGATATTTGAAAATGTCTAATATGCAAGAATATTTAGCAAACCATAAAGAACTGGATTTAAAGTCAGAGGGCAAGAACAATGACCACACAACAAACGAGGAAAATCTCCACACAATAAACAATGAACCAGTCCTGAACTAATTTACCTAATTCAATGAACAGTTTGTATATGAGACACACATGATTATATGCCTTGTCCACATATGCAAGTTTTACTATAATTTTTGAAACTTCCCCAGCATTACAGAAAGAGTGTTTGTTCATTAATATTTAACACCATTTTTTAATTTTTCATGAATGTAAAGTACAAGAAAGATTACCGGTTATAAGAATCAGTAGAATGTCAGTCTGTATCAAACATTTAGAATATCGAAACAAACATACATTCTTAGTTATATAGTAATGAATGCGAGGTTTAGTGAATAAATGTACAATTGAATTGAAATGTAAATATTTGAATCCTGAAATCAACTCATCTCTCAAACCTACGTTGTACATTAACATCTTCATTGGTTGGACTACTATCTCTAGAATGTTCCGACGTGGGGCTTACGTTACCACAGTCATACACGGGGCCCACATGGCCACGTTCCTGTGTCATGTTATCCTCCGCCTCGACGTACCCACCGACGGCTCCATGCTCCTTCTCTATCTCAGCCATCTTTCTTCTCTCGTTCAACTCTTCATGTAATCTTAACTGTTCCTCTACCGTTCTAACGCTCCTATCCTTACCACATATACTACTTCTATGTCGTGTTAAATGTTCCGTCGGAAGCCTGTATAAAGTGTCAAAGTCCTGTCCCTCATCTCCTCCGTTACCGCGGTTATTTCTTCGATTCTTTTTCTTCTTTTTCTCACGTTTTCCATTCTTAAATCGTTCAGTTATACCAAACTGTCTCATTCTTTCTTTTTCAAGTCTGATGAAGTCCATGATATCAGAATCAGGTCTCGGAGGGACAATATCCTTGTCCTTTGGCACAACCTCATTGGAATGGTGCTGAGTTTTATCAACTGTAACAACAAGTTTATCAATGTTTGAATTCTCCTGATCTTTAGACTGTTTTGACTTTTCAGTCCCTGAGTCTTTGTTTTCTTTTGGGGAAATTTGTTCTTTTCTATTCTCCTCATCGGGTACGTCAACAACAATATGTAAATGTTTCATTTCACTCTCCAGTTCTAAATACTGATTAAAGTAAGGAGAGCTTGAAGCTATGTCAGTATCATCAAATGTATTCAACGTTCCATCGTCAGCATCGGAGACTTGTATGGTTAACCTCTCATTGACTTCAACACCATTATTTATATTATTTCTATTATCAGCACCATTTTGATCATCTAAATCTTCAACACTACTACCATGCTGCTCTAGAGTAATTCCAACCTTTTTATCTACAGTTTTCATTGTTTTATTAGTGGCTAGGGTTTGATTTTTCGAACTATGATCTGGTACGTCGGAGTGACTTGGACTTTCAGATCGTGATACATTTAGGTCTTCCACACCTACAGTAACATCATCAGCATTAGCAGTTACATATCTTGTACCACACGTTTCTATAGATTTACTCATCTCATTGGAAATCATTTTTCTAGCAGTTTTTGGTGAGAGATCATCAACCTGAAATTGTAAAATACAAATACTTCTGTGTAGCTCTTTTATTGATCACTTAACAGGGGTTCCATTTGACTCAGGAGTAGGGGTTTTGACTCTTGTAACTTCTAAACAAGAGCACTGCCTACGAGTGCTGGACGCTCGACTTTCTCTTATTTGATAGTAACCTTGTTCATCTGTGAGTCAAACTTCTAAGAATAACAAGGGCAGATAACTGATAAATATAGGTCACAGGGTTACCAGCCTTGTATGTATGAACTCCCCTTGTGGTCATGAGTAACTATTTTGAGTTTCAAGTGAATACCTTTGATAGTCTTTGGGTAATTGACATTTTTGTGTAAAGATTCAAAGTCAAAAAAGGGGAATAACTCTTATAAAATGCTGGATAGATTTGTTTCCTCTAGTCAGTAGATGTAGGTCATTACATTCCACAAGTGTATTGACTTTCAACTTGAAAGCTTTGATACTGTTTGAGAAAATTTAGTTTATGTGTAAAATTTGCAACTATTTCTATGTACTAAGTCCAGGGCAGATAACTCCATAAATATAGGTCACAGGGTTATCAGCCTTGTCAGTATGGAATCCCCTTGTGATGGTGAATAACTATGTTAAGTTTCAAGTTGATACCTTTTACTCTGACAATAAACTTAACCAACGCAGACGCACACGATCCCGTCACAATAATAGCTCGACTTTTTTTCTTCAAAAAGTCGAGCTAAAAATTAATTAATAAGGTAAATTAACTTCAGCAAGCGGTTACATACCAGAACCAAACCTGGACGTACAAAGCAACAGCTTCAGTAACAGGTACTATAAAGATATCCCTGTTAACCTGATATGCAAAGTAATTTTTATAGTGTTTACTAATTTTAAAGGTGATTTTGAACCAAGATATACATGTATAGCCCTACATACATTAGGTATATAATCACCAAGATTCATTATTGAAATTTATCCACAAATTTATCATCTTTGGAAATTTCTTTTCGACCAGAACCCATGATTTGAAGTTAATTCTCTGAACATAAATAACTTGACAGTTAACATAGACCAACCTCGTGTTCTATATGGAATGGTATCAATACAATAGGTTCATCTTCTATACATCCATATTGTTGTAGATACGGGTGAGAGAGTGCGTCTTCAGCAGATATACGTAATGATGGTTCAAATACTAGAATCTTCTCCAGTAAATCCAACGCTACAAATACACAAGTGAGTGAAGTGACAATATCTGCTTCATTTTAAAACTCCATGCATGAATTCTAGTATCACCAGATTTTGAATATTTTCATAAACAAATAATATAGCTATTATTAATATCATATTATTATGTATTTATTTAAGCCCTAGAAAGGATATCAACTAAAATTAAGCTCTAGCATGAAATTGGTGTTAGGCTAGATGTCTAGCTGTGGGGTTCAGAGCTAGTGTGTTTGACTCAGGCTCCCTAGCCTAGCATAGGGTTTCAGGCTAGAGGGCTAGCCCTGGGTTTCAGTGGGCAATTTGAAGACAAAAGCTGAATTCATACATAGTAACTAATAATAGTCTATGACTACTGCAATTACCATCAATATCAATAGAAACAAATCTATCAGCCAATGGTTTTTCAGGTACACGACTGTGACGTCGTACAAAACTCTGTGGAAGTATTTGTGTAACTTTGTTCCATTCATTGTCGCTAAGATACAATGTGTCCAGTATCAACCCAATCTGATCCATCTCGTGTGCACCTGAAATAGTACAAACATACAAAATATTCTGGACTCTAGTATCAGCAATAACGCCCAAAATAAGGCTGAACAAACAGAAAGCAAATCATGATTTTAATTCATTTGGCAAAAAAGATGTTTCCGTTCTTTACATTACAAAAAGAAATGGCATTCCAATTTTCCTTTGAATTTGATTATCAAAGAACTATACTTAACATATTAGCAACCCCATAAGACACTACTGATAAACAGTGATTATCTAGAATTACGCTGAAACTGTGCCCTGAGTGGACGGTGTTACATATAGGGGACTAATTTTTAAATTTAGTGAATCTAGCCACAACATGTGTACATGTATTAAGTCTTGTTTTCTGTACTATACCTGGAAACAAGGGTCGTCCTGTTAACATCTCTGCCAGGATACAGCCGACACTCCATAGATCTATAGCTTTAGTATAATCCCTGGGTGAGATGATAAGTTCTGGTGATCTATACCAACATGTACCTACGTTATCTGTCAGAAATCCCTGAAATACACATCTATATGTTTACAAAACTACAACTTCTTATAGATGAACGCAAATTTGTCCATAAAAGGTAAAGTAAAGGTAAAGTTTTTGTTTATTACAGTGTCACCCCTATTGAAAGGGCCAGCCAATTAGACTTATGAGACACCTATATTTCATGCGCACAGTACCTCCCAAATCCCTTCTCGTATTGCCAGGCGCCTGGCAGAGATGGGCCTACGGTAACCATTCTTTTATTAGCTGGCAGCTCACCAACCAACCGCATCAGTTCTAACTCAGCTTCCGCCAGGATTCAAACCTTCGATCTCCCGCTTCCATAAATTAGGCCACTTACTTTTTTCAGGTTTACAGGAATTTTTTTCAAAAAGGTCAAATTTTTTTTAAATTTCCGTAAAATGTGCTAGAACTTAGAAGCATTTTTTAATTTTTTGTGGGAATAATATTTTAAGACAAATAAACTTCAATTGATATGGACTGGTGAGTTAGAATAGATGTCTGGCATCATGTATCATTATATCCTCAATGATGAGTATTGATCACCTGACATACATGTAGCAAACCTGACGTACATGTAGCAAACCACATCAAATTTATTATACATCTACAATCTGTCATTCAGTAGAGACAGGTGTCAGCGAATTGTTGAGAATTTGGATATATCAGAATGTATTTACCAGAACAATCTCATTAAAATCAGACCCTAACATTTACTCCATTTCTTGATGCCTATATCAGCGTAATGTAGTGAAGCGTAATATGGGTCTGATTTTAATGAGATTGTTACCAGAACTCTGTCTATATACATGTATTAGTTGAATGTTTTCAAGTCAATTAATTGAATTGAGGAACTATGAATGATAATATAATTGCATTTACTACTGAAATATATTCCTGTCACCACGACAACAGTTTCTGGTGTTATGTTACAGTTTGTACTAGTACTTGGAAGGTGAAGTTTCCATCGCTCGACTAGAATTTGCTGAGTTAATAGTTTACAGAAAATTGTGATACGATTCTAGCAGCACCATTTTTCTTTAAAATCACTGAGAAAAAACTTACCACAGCGACAAGAAGTGAGTAAGCGACTAGGCATTTAAACCAAGAAGTTCCACTAGCTTTTGAATCTGAAGGGTCATTTTGATGCTTTTTGAGTAAATTTTACCATTTTATAATGAAATGACTCTTCAAACCAAAACCTTGAGGTTTTTGGAAATTTCAAGGGTCAAAACCCCTACTCCTGAGTCAAATGAAACCCCTGTAAACCCCACAAGTAATAATGCACCCTCACTCCCCCCAATAAAGTCTGAAATACATATGATACCTTATGAGAGTAATCCTCATCCATCACTCTAGCCAGACCAAAGTCTGCAATCTTCAACACAAGGTCTTCTACGTTTATAAGTAGATTCATTGGTTTGAGATCTCGATGTAAAACATTAGCAGAATGTATATACTTCAAACCTCTCAGTAACTGGTATGTAAACAGGCGAACATGTTCGGCCGTCAATTGTTCATGTTGTATCAACTGATGTAGATCTGTGTGTAACAATTCTTGTACAATATACACACTACCCATCTCATTGAGGCTAAGATTGATATGACCTCCGTGTTCCAAACTGTAGCCATTAGATCCGAGCACTTCATACACAGTGACGACATTCTCGTGCTGAAGTCGTCGCATCAGGCGTAATTCTCGCAGTGCATACTTACATCCTCTACGATCACAGAAGCTTAACTTCTTTATAGCGACTTCTTTATCGCAGTCACTGTCCGTAGCAGAGTAAACAACTGCATTACCACCATGACTGATAGCTTGTATGTTGATAAATCTGGGATCTACATTAAATCCACCACTAGTGGCACTAGATGGTGCTGATTTGTTGTTCTCCATTATGTGCTAGAACTGTTTTGTATTTGCAGAATAATGTCATTCTTGACCATTCAACATCTCATCGAATGACATCAGCTGCATAGTTGTAGCCTGAAATATTCATACAAATTAATCTATAAGCAACACTAGATCACAAGTCATTCTTTAATAATAAACTTTAGCAACTTACTCCTAGAATTTCTATAAAATATATATAATATTATTCCGAACTGAAGCTGAAACTACATGTATTATTATAATTATATTACTTTCCCAAATTTTTTCCTTTTTGTTTGCTACTGGTAAACGGTACCTTCCCAATCAGAAAAATGATCCATTTTCCCAATTTCAAAGGCAAAGGTGCAAAAGCCATTCTATGTTAATTTATAAGTCATGAAATTTAATGCTTAATGTTTCTTGAAATTCTTATCAATCTGAGGCAGATCATAGATTATGGCGCCATTGACATCACTTGTATTTAAAAAAAAAATTTTTAACACCTCTATTATATTTATTGTATTAGTTTGCAACTATGTTTTATGACCTTCTGGCTTCATGGTAGGATGAAGTCTAATAAATTGGCCTAAATGAAATAAAACTTTGGGCAAGTCAAAATAAACGATGATGAACATTATGAAATATTTAGTCAAAGCATTGAAGTCAGTGAATAGGGTTTTGTAAATATTTTGACAGTAATATTAACCTGTCTTTTCCAATTTAACCTCCGTTTCAAAATTCCCATTAATATTAATAAAAAATTCCCAATTTTGGTCAAAACACCGCAAATTTTCCCAATTTGTACGGATACAGTACCTTTCCCATCAGACCAAAAAATCGCTGCAACGCACTGAGCGCAGTATATACACATTGACTACATGGTGTTTCGATGGCAATACTTGGTCATTAAATATTTTTATTTGTAATTTTTATGATTTATCTTCAGAATAAATAGAAAAATGTTGCTTTCCAAGTACAGGACAACTTGCGCAACTTTTGCCTAAATCACTCGCCGATCATGGACATATGTAATTGGAATGGAAAATCCACTTTACTGTCACTCACCCATCACCGCGATACGTGAAGCCATAAAAATGCTCATGATGCAGCCAACAGTTGTTTAACAAATGCATTTACGCGTGTGTATGTGTATTTGTGTAATAATTTAAGGTCTTTCGGTCAAGGATAACCTGTGAAAGTGCAAGCACTTATTTCCAATGGGGTCCTGTGTTTTTGCTGAAGGGACAGCAAGTAGAAGAGAAAGAGTTGTGATACAAGGAATCCAGGTACGTTACCCTAGCTCGTTCCTAATAGACTCCCTGGTTCTTTAACATGCCCGTTGTATAGCACCGATACTCGTGAGACTACGGTAGTACCTCTGGGTTTCCAACCAGTATGTCTCTAGTTGGGTGGGAAACACTGAAAAGCATTTCAGAAATGACCAAGTGTTCTGGCCGAGATTCGAACCAGGGACCTCTCGATCAGTATTTAAGTGTGTTATCCACTTCACCACCGTGCCAGCAGCCACCCTACACGTGTCCTGAAGAACAGTTATGAGCATTGATTTTCTATGCGACATGTATCGCGGCACTTTTAACTATTTTTTGTACTTGTACAGAAAAGAACTGTACATGTATGGAAGTTTTCACTACTCGTATTCCGTTAATTGAATTCCTTTTAATTGGCATGTTCTGTACTGATAACTTCATAATTATTTTAAATCAAGTTGGAAAAAGTAAATAAACAAATGTTTAAGGGATCACTTCAAATGACAATTTGAGACTGCTAACTAGCATTTAAATGTCAGAATCAAACTCGCTATATTTAAATGGCACGCATAGCGATAAAAACCAAGTAATTCTGCGTAAATATGTTGAGGATTATGCGTAGCTACAAGTTGTTTCGATTGAATGTAAACAATGTAAAGGCCGCTCGGATTAAATAACACTTTCAGTGTCAATAATGCCAATCAGAATGCATCATTTGCATACCATGCGATCAATGAATGACTACATGTAGTACATGTGTGTGGTAATATATTGCCATACTAATTATGACACATTTATCAAATTTTATGTTATGTCTGTACCCAGTTATGTACTTGAATTTTCGAATGATTTGACAGAATGAACTAGATTTGCAGTTATACACATGACATGTCCGGTGCCTGCAGATTTGCCACTCGTATGCGGGAATTTCATGGACGATCCGTGAAAGTTGGAAATCATGATAAATGTGCTCGGTAGCGCTTTGCGTAGGCAACGGACCCCAGGGGTATGTTCGTAAGGTCTGTTCCGCACACTGTGCGGGATGTTCTACTCCGAACAACTTACGAACAAAACGGAACTGTCCTGCACAGTGTGACGAATGTTCTACTCCAAACACCTTACGAACAAAACGGAACAGAAAGTAAAATGTTTAAGATGACCAACATTGTAATTGCAGCCGTAATATTGGAGGAAGAAATATGCATGTGGATATATTTAAATTAAATGTGACTGTTTGCCTGCAATGGCCCATAATTGGAAAATAAATTTATTATACATGTATTCTATTTTATGACACAAGCGACCATTGTTCATGCTGTAATCACGTGACTGTTCTGGCTGCACCACCTCTGTGGCGGGCACAGAAAGAACATGTTCCGAACAGTGTTCCGGTTTGTTCGTAAGTGTGTTCCACTGTCCAGGATGTGTGGAACAGCGTTACAAACGCGCCCCAGATGTTCAAGCGAACAGGAATGGGTCCAGTTAGTCAATTGTTAGTGTATTACCCAAATATTTTAAGTTAAAATGTGAAGTAACATACTTACAATTATCCCAAAGAAGGCCTGCATTTAATGATAGAGTTGGTGATAACTATGTACTCTCAATGAACTAGGAAATTTCACAGGTATTCGGCATGTTGGCTGTGACCCCCAGCCCCTGCCAGTGAACCACTCTACAAGCCATACAGAGAGCTTAAACATGTTTAAATAGTGTCCGAACAACATAAAATAACATTTCATTAAAAATCTGAAAACACCCGTTGGTGTCTTATAACATAAGTAGAAGGTAAACAAGAAAGTCACTGTCAATGTGTACGTTGGTAGGCTTACATGTGATGTGAAGTCGGTGTTTGATTTGCACGTATTACGCAGGTAGCAACAATAACTGAGAAAATGCATGCCAGTAAGTTTAAATAAAGCACTTACGATTGGTAACCCTGATGTTTCGAGGTCTAATGAAGCTGTAAACAGTAAATTTGTAAATCCAACTTTCGGTTCTAAACATTTGACAGTTTGATCAGTATTGCAAAGCACTTGGTACATGTTTATTCTGCGACCAAACTATTGCCAATATACGGCCCAAAACTGGGTTGATCGCCGCGATAGGTGTCATTTTTGGACCGCATATTGACGATAGTTTGACCGTAGTATAAACATGTACCAAGCGCTTTGCATACGTGCAAATCGAGCACCGACTTCACATCACTTGTAAGTATACCAACATACTAAATGTACGTCGAGAGTTTAGGACTCTGTGATCGACGAATTGGTGAAGGTCCAGTAGTTGTTGGTGTTTAATTATATAGGGGTATCCTTCGCACATGAAAATAGCTGGTAGTTGTTAAGCTGGGTCCATATTTGTAGAACTTTGAAGTGCTTCTGCGAAGTTGAGTCGTAGCTGACAGTGACATTCTTGCTTACCTTCTACTTATGTTATAAGACACAAACGGGTGTTTTCAGATTTTTAATGAAATGTTATTTTATGTTGTTCAGACACTATTTAAACATGTTTAAGCTCTCTGTACTTGTAGAGTGGTTCACTGGCAGGGGCTGGGGGTCACAGCCAACATGCCGAATACCTGTGGGAAATTTATGTTGACATCCGGATAAGAACCATCCGCCCACTGGGCCACTCGTAAAGTTAAACACGAAATATCAACGCATAACGACACTAATGTTAATTTTCCTTCTTCATTTAAACAAGTAAACTAAATTGTAATTGATTAGTTGCATAAAATCTTACCTGAACATCGAAATTATCACAAAAAAGAACAATGTTGATAATTTCTTTTCTGGACAGTTGTTGGAAACGGAAGAGTCTGGCTAAAACTCGCACGAATAATAAATCAGATATCGCTGTCGTCTTGCCGCGTCCTAACCACGCAAGGGAAGCAATTCGTGATTTCACTAATATAAAACTGATGTTGTTTTGTCCCTTTAATTGTACAGTAGAATCAGTTTGTTCGTGGTACATGTATTGGCACAAGCCAAATCATTTGAAGCAAGCCATCTAGACAAAGTTTAAAACTTGCCGTTAAACCTCGGAGAGAAATCTAGATTAAAAAAAGTGTAGACTAAAATAAGATTGAAACAATACATCCAGCATTCAACACACGACGTTTTAATAGATTCTTATGTGCCATCTTATTGTTAATACAGAATACAGAGTTTGGCATATAAATTTTCCGTTGGCTCTCTATTGGATCGGATCTTCCCGCCGTCTGCTCCTTAATTACTTGGTGATTGAACGTTTTTTGTTGGGTGCCAACAATAAATAAAGTATGGTTGAGCGAAAATGTAATATAGATAGAAAATGTTGAAATTTAACATGTTGCCAAGTCTAGACGATATAACTAACACTAATGATGCTCATGATGCATCATTTATGGGTGTGCATTTGACCATGGATAACATAATAATAAAAAATATTTTTTGTCAATTTTTGTTTAGTCCCCTATACAGCACTAATTTTTCAGCCCTGGCACTGGACAAACCAGTCCTGGAACTACCATCTAACACAGATCGACAAACAAGGAGGCTGTACCCAGTGTCATTTCAATGACTCTTTGGTACGTCCAGGCAGTGAGTCTGATATAAGTGGAACTGGCATATTTATTAAGTCTTGAGTCTTGAGTATGTTGCAGGTATGTCTTTGGTAAAATCATCGAGTATTTAGCCTACCATGCACGACAGTAGCTCTCTTTTAAACCAGCTTCTCCAAAGAAAGTTCTACTACACCCTTCTATTCTGGCATTGTGGTCTTCCAGAAAACTATCATTGCTTCTTCTTAGTGTGCCCACAACTTTACAGCGATACCAGATTAATACTCAAACAATATTGAATTTGTTCATTGTGTAAAACAATTTATTTCAAACATATCATCAATGAGGACATACATGTACTTGTACCTCAGTATATGAAGTAAGAAGACCTCTACTTTATGTTCCAACGTATGTTGTTCGAAATAAACTCAAAATTAAACTAATGCCGGGAAAATTACGTGCAACTATAGTTGCATTAAATGATCACCATGTATAAATTAATGCCGAAGTTGAAGGCTAGAAACAAACACATGACCTCTGAAAGTATGATGGGCCATAGACGTAAACATGTTTGTTTTACATGGCAAAAGATGCCCTACTGATGTGAACTTTGACTTGAGTCCAATCTCAAACTGAGAAATGTCTGTGTCGTCTGCTCAAGTTTGAAATGTGACTGTCACCATTTCCGTTAATTTATTGTTTATTCTAATGTTAACCGGTAGACCCCCGGCATACGTCGTCTGTTACATGACAGTGTCACCATGCTTCTAACTGAAAAAACAAACACATACACTCAGGAGTGATCCAATTCCATTCCAAAACATATCCGTGTTTTTTAGACCCAGTGGCAAAGTCCAAGGCTCCTCGATTGATTTAGATAATGGATCAAACGGGGGCGCATGATTCCGGGCCTCAGTGCAATTGATTTAAGACTTTTTAGAATGCTCAATATTTTCTGTTAAGTAAACATAATTTAGGTATTTTCGGGCTAAGCCCAGGCGATTTATAAATCATTCTTGTCGTTCGCTACATGCCTTATCTACTCTTCACGCCGCTTTATAACACCTCAACAAATAGCCGCAACCTTTTTAATCGAATAGCTGTGACAGAATGATTTAATTTGAACTTTTCCTGACTATACTCAATAAATTCAACATGTCATATTATCAGAACACGTGCTTTAATTATATTAACAGGGATACACCTAAAAATATTCATGTCAATTTTTGGTGTTTTGTGAAATTAAATCAGTATCTGAAATAATTATATCTATGTAATTTTTTTAATTTTTCAGTTTTAGCGTGCCATGATAAGCGACAATTATGATTTATCTTCCTTTTTGTATCCCGAAAATTGAAGAAAGAGCATTTACGTGAATTAGAAATTCCAATTGAAAAGATAACGCGCCTATTAATGCTTAATTTTCGTACCCCATTGAACATTTTATAGAGAAAGTGATAATAATTATCGCCAATAAAGCTCACGAAATATTGCCTTGAATCGTTCGTTCTGATCTTATCACACATAAATAATTCTTAATCACATTATGTACATAGAGAATTTGAATAAAACATTTCACAAGCTCATGTTATATGTTGGTTTTATTCAAATTTTAGCTCCCATCCTTACCACGCTTCTGTATTTCTTTTGTATCGATTCGTCTGTCGGGTACAATGCTTTTACTTTCACCACACCAGACACCTGGACAACGTAACCGCATGCATGTATGTTGTTGCAATCATATCTTGTAAGAGGTGGAAAAAATACACCATGAAGAAAGGTCCGTCACGTTCACAGACATTGTAATAAAAGGCACCACTAGAATATAACTAACATTTGAAAGTTTGTCAACTTTAGCAAACCATATAACCGTTTACACCAGAGTGACGTATTTTCACTATTTTGGCACATCTACTATATATGGCAAGTTAATCAATCGTCATGGGTGAAAATCAAATACTAGTAAACGGTATGAAGATTGAGTAGACCAATATAGTTGAAGGGTCTATGGAATAATGTATCAATACTGTTAGAAACACGGGACCTAGGCTTGGTGTGCGTTTTATGACCACACCTACTGTCGTTATAGTATCATGGAGTCCAATGTGTTACCATACCAGGGGTAGGAATCGAACCAAGCATTCTCGGATCAAGAGTAACTTCTGTATGAGATTACTGTGCCTCACAGCCTCACAGCCGTATGGTATTGTTTTATCAAAGCATTTACGGAAATAGTAAATTTATGTTCAAATTTGAATTCTTTATAATTATTTAACTACTCCAAATTGCAGGAAAGGGATATGCACTTTTAACAATGATTCAGTTGATGATCTGCTACAAACAATATATGTGCCTTATTTGTAAATGTAAAAGCGTTATAAGGATATTAGATTTGAGCGTTAGTTTAAGATTCTCGTAAGTGCTTTGATAAAACAGTATGTCGGTGGGACAAGTATTTCGATTTCTTTCCAAATTTATCATTGTGTCTGTCGCAGTTATGTAAGGTTACAAGAATTATCCCCCATTTATTATGTTGCTATTTCCCCATTGTTGTACATGATCATGAGTTATATGACGTTGTTCTTCATACGATGTGTTGTTTTCCACAATTAATATTGTTGTTTTATATAAAGGCATATTATGAATCAGCGGCATAGTTTTGAGTTCTGTATATATGACTTCGCGTCGTCTTGATAGAAGTCGTTTTTCAACTTCACAAGCCAAGCAAAGACCATAAATACTCTATACCATCTTATATCTAAAGCCCACTTGAACACCTGCTATATTAGTCAACCAACACTACATGGATTGAGAATTAAAGGTGGGTGACTGGGCTTGGTTAACCAGCTTCAACCAAATATGGATTCATTATAAATTCAGAATTTTGTATTTATGATTCTTTATAAATTTAAATGCGTTTTTTAATCATTTATAGTGTTGTACTTTGAGAAATATTAACGCTCGATAATAATGACTTAGCTGACACTAAATTGTCTGGTTCGACAATCCTTATCATTAAAAAGCTATAGCGACACCTGTTTAGAGCATTGTGTATATTTTGTGATTGGTTTTTGATCAATACATGATTGTATACTATTTGATATATTTTCTATTTCCTACATTTAATTGTAAGTTTTCTCAACTTTATATTATCTTAACGTAGTATTCGATTTTTTCGGTCTTGTTATATGCTCACTGCTCGCAGTTCTCTGTGCTATGCTCTCTGTTCATAGTTCTCTGTGCTATGCTCTCTGTTCATAGTTCTCTGTGCTATGCTCTCTGTTCATAGTTCTCTGTGCTATGCTCTCTGTTCATAGTTCTCTGTGCTATGCTCTCTGTTCATAGTTCTCTGTGCTATGCTCTATGTTCATAGTTCTCTGTGCTATGCTCTCTGTTCATAGTTCTCTGTGCTATGCGCTCTGTTCATAGTTCTCTGTGCTATGCTCTCTGTTCACAGTTCTCTGTGCTATGCTTTCTGTTCACAATTCCCTGTGCTATGCTTTCTTTTCACAGTTCTCTGTGTTATGCTCTCTGTTCACAGTTCTCTGTGCTATGCTCTCTGTTCACAGTTCTCTGTGCTATGCTCTCTGTTCGCATTTCTCTGTGCTATGCTCTATGTTCACAGTTATCTGTGCTGTGCTCTCTGTTCGCAGTTCTCTGTGCTATGCTCTATGTTCACAGTTCTCTGTGCTATGCTCTATGTTCACAGTTCTCTGTGCTATGCTCTATGTTCACAGTTATATGTACTCTCTGTTTACTGCTCTCTGTACTATGCTCTTTGTTCTCTGCTCTCTGCTTAAAGCTGTCAGTTAATAAATCTCTATTTACGGCCCTCTTCTCACAGCCACCGGTTAACAGAGCTCGGTTTGCTGCTCCCTGCTCAAATCTCTCTGCTTCCTGCTCTATGCTAACAACTCTCTATTCACTGTTATCTGCTCTCATTTCTTATTCTCTGTGTCTTTCTCTTCATTTATCTTTTAAGACTATCTGTTTACTGTCCACTTTTCTGCTCTCTGTATATCTGTTAAGTCTATGTATTTATCCGTTTATTTTCAATGTTTTGGTCTCTGTTTATCTTTAAGTCTATCTGTTTATAGTTCACTGTGTTAGTCTATGTTTATCCTTAAAGTATATCTGTTCCCTGTAAACTAGGTTACGTCCCTTTAAATTTAAAGAACACTCGTTCACCTTTTCGGGACTTAAGCTTTGAGTACTATAACAATAATATTAAATGCAACAAAAGATCGCTTTCTTTCATGCTTTCATGAGGAATAAATATTGAATGTCAAGGTGTAATGATAATCCCACAGGTGTAAAACGCCTTGAAAAATAATAGCTTCATATGGTAAACCTGTTTAACCGATTATATTTTCATATTTTCTTACATTGGCAAATGAAATATTACTGGACTAAAGAAGGGAAACTATGATAATCAAGTGTAATACAGTTTAGGCCAGACTAAATAATAAATTGTCTCTCTTAGTCATCCTCGTCCACAAATTGGTGGTTACTTATTTATTCATTTTCTTAAAAACAAACCTTTTTTAGCTGCACACATGGTTGTAAACTACTTGTATAAAAACAAAGTAAAAATGTCGAATATAATGTTCATAAAATTTTGTTTTGAACTCCCACATCCCCATTTTAGGTAAAACTTGATGAAGATGATGATACTTATATTATAATTAATTAATTTATAATTACCTTGGGGTTAAAACGTGGGTTAAGAACATAGCCATTCTCTCTGGACTTCTTACTGAACAAAATACGCTGTATGTGTGTAACTCATTATTACAGCGCTAATTGATCAACATGCGCTAAATACTGTCAAATCATTATGTATTCGTGGTGGGATTCATTTTCGTTGATCGCGTGCATAAACGTGACCACGAAATCAAATACGCCACGATTAATCGATCTCCAAACAATGTATTTAGGGGGTACTTTAAAAATTAAAAGCCACGAATTTACGACCCCACGAAAATGTTTTTAACCAAATGCTACGAAACAGTGTATTGCCTACGAAATTAAACACCCACGAATGTATATTATATCAGAATATTATGAATGTGATAGTTTATATTATATGTTAAGAGTACACATTATTGCATATATTTACATAGAAGTGCAATATTGCATCTTATGTTGCAGTTTTACGACAGCTTGCTGCACAATATTACATCTGATGTTGAAAACTAATATGTAATATTAATATATACGTAACTTACAAGTTTGTCATTACAAACATTTGTTATATCATATTTTGCAACAAATAAGACTTTGTTGCGATCGTCAAGAAATTAAGACGGATATATTATTTTGGATTGAATGAAAAAGGAGGAGAAGAAAAGGCAGATGTAGAAGAAGAGATAGAGGTAGAAGAAGAGGCAGAGGTAGAAGAAACGGCAGATGTAGAGGTAGAAGAAGAGGCAGAGGTAGAGATAGAAGCAGATGCAGAGGTAGAAGAAGAGGCAGAGGTAGGAGAAGAGACAGAGGCAGAGGTAGAAGAAGAGGCAGAGGAAGAGGTAGAAGCAGAGGCAGAGGTAGAAGAAGAGGCAGAGGTAGAAGAAGATACAGAGGTAGAAGAAGAGGCAGAGGTAGAAGAAGAGACAGAGGCAGAAGAAGAGCAGAGGCAGAGGTAGAAGAAGAGACAGAGGCAGTGGTAGAAGAAGAGGCAGAGGTAGAAGAAGAGACAGAGGTAGAAGAAGAGGCAGAGGTAGAAGAAGAGACAGAGGCAGAGGCAGAACAAGAGGCAGGGGTAGAGGTAGAAGAAGAGACAGGGGCAGAGGTAGAATAATAGGCAGAGGCAGAACAAGAGGCAGAGGTAGAAGAAGAGGCAGAGAGGTAGAAGAAGTAGAAGTAGTAGAAGAAGAAGTAGAAGAAGAAGTAGAAGAAGAAGACGGAGAGGTAGAAGAACAATATACTAACATACAGTAGTAATCTAGCAATATAGTTTATACAACAGGCCTATTACCATTGAAATTTGAAGTTTAAGGTGAATGTACGTTCAGTATTTGAGTATGTGCACGACGATTAAAGTGCACTAGTTGTAACAACTTGTGTTAGTGCGGTTGATAAAATGTCAGACTAACATCAGTCTATTGGACAGGTTGCGGTCGTGTCAACCAGGTGTTGGGAAGTTGTCAGTTGTTTGCCTCGGGACGGGATTCCAACAAGCCACCGCAAAATGTTGAACTGAAACCGTTGGTAAAACTTTATGAAAACTACACAAACATGTCCAGACATCAGACACTGTTTTCAAAAGTTCTGTCCCTTGGGTAATTGTCCCTGCTACCTAATTGGATTGTTTCCATTTAGTCAATTCGGTTATTATCTGGTTTATCTCGTTTAACTACTGACATAAACTCTCATGCATACCAAATGATTAAGGTATAAAATGGTTCTGGAGTACTGAGAACGACCAACCCGTCATATCAATGTCTCGGGTTCAAATCTCGCAGTAGACGGTATTGAACCACTTACGTTTTAAAGTCATGATTTAGTCCTGATCACTGGGTACAGGAACCAGCCATGCACTAATACCACCTGACACCAGGTAGTACATGCATGTACGTACAAGTGATTTACTACTATGTATGAGCTATATGAAACTTTTTAAATGCCGAACATAGCCTTTATTTGTCAGTCAGTTTTCTGCTGAAATATGGCAGGCATATTATTATGAGTGCCTCCACCGGTATTTGAACCCGTATCGCCAGATTAGACGACCAGCGCGCTAACCAACTAGCATTTCTATATTCTTAATACACCAGCCTCTTTGGTTACGACTTAAATGCCCCACATGTCATTATTGTAGTCTGTACCCTTATTTGATTGACCCACGTGTTAATGTTGACACCATCAAACCACAATGCCGTGGTCCCAATACATGACCTAACGTCGGTCATGATAGTTAGAGTGACCCGGGTCATGTCTATAATTTTCATTTTACAAGCGTCAGAAAGAAGAGCTTTCAAAAACGTTCAAGTGGTGTCAGTAAGTTATAGATTCTGAATCAACATTGTTATCAGACAAGACTGACCAGTTTCGATAAATGCAATCGGTCAAAAAGTAGCCCCAACTTTGACCCCTAATTTGACGCCTGCCATTAAAGGGTAAGCAGGACGTATGTATCAATTGTAGTTCTTCATCGTCCAGTCACTCATGTTGGTGTCATTATTTTTGATTGGTAGTTTGTGTCCAAATTGTATACGATGGTAATATCGTGCATGTAAATGCTGGGGTTTATTGACAATAATGTCCACGCAAACAAACCCATTTCTATGTATGAAACGTTGAAAACGTATAAATCATATCCAAACCTGTATTGGTTCAGTCACTGTTAAAGTAAACAAGAGAACCAGAATTTTCCAAGTTTGAATAGATTTCTTCGGAAGCACTTAAATGAGTTGCACACGGTCGTAATTTGATATGGTCATTTGATTGTCTTCGTCCCTCATAATTTAGAAGATAAATGGACAGTTTGAACTTTCGCTTGTTCAACTCAAAATTAATCAGTACGTTTAATGCGAAGCACCGATATTTTGTTTATTTACAGATGCATGTCGACGTTCATTTACTTAGTTTATGGAGAGCTAGACTATCATTCTGTCTATCTCAGTTCAATTCCTAGATTTAGAAGGTTCTACCATAACCACTGCTTGCAGGAATGTAAGTTAGTACTGCTTGCAAACTAATGCCAGAAAAATATGTGCAGATCAACTGCCCAAAAGATTTGTTTAAATACATTTTATTAAACTACGATGAACTCAAAATTGAATTTGTATGTTTCCAAATTTGAAACGACCAAGCATTTAAATAGAACGCATACTAGACTACTGAGTACATAAATATGTATGAAATGTTTTAATCATTAGAGAAACGACAAAGAGACAGCGACAGAACAAGAAATAACAAAAGACGTTCACAGGTGAGCTAGGAGCACGTGGCTTCGGTTTGATTGTACTTTAGATAGTTAACAGTCATCCAACCAGCGGGAGGGAAAACACTGAAATACGGTCAACGACAAGAAGAGGGTTTGAAGTTATTGAATTTATTTCTACACAATAGGGTCAAACCTTTCTCAAAATATATTGTTCAAACACAAGTTTTAATCATGTCCAGCTAAGCCCTCTCGACCTGTGAATAAATCTTGACCATGAATTGTTTCTCAATACAATTGGCAATCACCATGTTTAATACGATTTACGAAGTGGTCATGCGGTAAACGTTGAATAGAAAACTACGATCAGTGACGAAGCGTTAAGACAAATTGAAAAGATATTTTTACTATTTTTGCCTCAAGGTTAAGATAGAGGTGTGATAAAAGAGAACTGTGAAGTTTTATTGGTCGTATAGAAGATTGAGTTGCATTCCATAAAAGTAATTGTCGACCCGGCCAGGTCATCACGATTTGCTGTCAACAAATAACTAGGATAGCTTAGTTACATTTTCTTTTTTAGTATTTTCTATCACAGAATCATTATATGGTGCTATTTAGTGGTTTAGCAACAAGCAGTCTTTGTGAGTTGTCAGTGCCCAAACTTTATAGTTAAAATCTTCTTCATCATTTTTCTCCTGAAGATTTTTATGGGTGTTGTAATTATGTTACGTTGTTTCTCGTCGACTAGACGCCGATCAGCTGCCCTTAACTTGTACTGTCTTCCCTGTCCGATTATTTGTATCTTTTGTGTGTTGCAGTGTTGCCAAACAGTAATAAACCTGTATAAGGAACCGATACGCTTTCCAAATACATAATGATTATGTATTTTGATCTGTCACATCGTCCGGGAAGGACACCTACGATCGTTCCCGGCGTTCGAACCCACAACGTATAGGTATCTTAACATTTGTAGGACTAGCTTTAAACGAATATCTTTACGTGTGATAATTGCTGTTGAAGCTTTTGTCGTCATCCTGAATAATGTTTGTTGCTGCTGGAATACTCATATTGACCAAACATGTTGTTAATTCCAAAATGTATTTTAAAATAACAATTTATAATCGGATAGTCAAATACAGAATGCATACACACTGTTGAGTTTCATATTTGTGCAAACTGTAATTAACGTTAGTATGCCTTTAGTGGGTCCAGGTTTCACAACTCGTCTAAATTGGGATACTGTTTAATTTTGCGAATCCGATTTCAACTGCGATACACAAAACAGTATATTAAGTAAGTTAAAGTTAATTTGTTACATAGTATTCGTTATTCTTTGTCTAATCTTGCAGATAGTATAAATCAACTCTAATGGTATAGTGGGTACGGGTAATAAACACGCTCAATCAATGTCATACATCATTTTGAATGTTACTAATATAAAGCAACACTTAAATAATTCAAGCAATATCTTTTCTTAATTGGATTTAAATTTTGAATGTTTGATAACGTGATAACACTTAGAACTATTAGAATAGCTCACTCAAAGTTTAAATATGTTTGCTTGGGAAACATTTAGCTACCAGGTCCGCTGCACACGAGCGAACCAACCAGATTCTAAAGACGAAATATATGTACTGAAAATTTACGTGCTCATTTGTAAACTTGTATGTTTGTCGTGTACCATTATTTAATCAATTGAACTTGCATAAAATAAACAAAGTTAATATAAAAACCATCACGTTGACAGGTTAATTTTGCACCTCAAGCTGTGGCCGGCGGCCATATTGGTTGATGACTTATGGGATTGCACGGATAGAGTTGCCATTTCCTGTCAAATATTTCATTAACTTGGTATTTATGTTTGTCTAAGATATGTATCGGTATAAAACAGTAGGTAACTTTGGCTTGTAGTCAGTTTATCAGTGCTCCCCTGGCCAGATCTGACCTCGTATGTTTGCCATGATGGACAGCATATGTACATTGTAAGGTAAAGTTATCACCCCAAAAACTATCGACCTATAAACGTGAGCAGTTGTCAACTTATGTCATTGAATGTAGGAGAAGCATTAATTTGGAACTAAGACACGCAAATATCACCTATGTAACTAAAATATGCGTCTCGTGCGATGTTACTCTATGGAATTACTATTTTAGTCTTATCATACGAATGCACAAAATCCATAGTATCCATACTATTTGCTGCAAATTGTTGGCTGGCTTGTAAGTGCCCGCTTATGTGCAGAATCTGAGGATAGAAGGTGTTGCGGCTGGTTTCTTCTTCCACGCTGGAATAGTCAACAAGTGCTTAGTCTGGCGGTATATATACGTTCTTGAAAGCCCCATAAAATACATGTTTAAGAATCTATTACAAGGATTATGAATGTCTATACACAGTTCTAATTCAATGTCCACCAATGTCCATCAATGTCTTGGTTTCTTATTTGGTTTATAATACCGCGGAAATACATTCTGTGTATATCCGTGATAATACCGCGGCAAAACTCACTGACGGCATGGTATTGGGACTAGTTGAACATAGGCCTTATGTATTTTTTAATGAGATGTCAACTAACTTAGACCGATATAATATTTGAACGTACAATCAAACACACACGGACTGCAATACTTCAGATAGAGTGAACATTATGCTCGGCAACATATAATTATAGTACAATGTGTAATACACGAACTATAGTGATGCAATATGTCCTGTCTAGAACAATGATCGGTTCGGACAGCTGGTCATTCATCACAACACTTAAACTAGCCGCCGTGTCGACACACCAAATGTGGCGAAAGCACGACTCTCTAACGTATATACATGTGGCTTTATTATTTAACATTTTAATAGGGATAGGGGACACATTTGATGAACTACTCTTTTAAACCGCGGTGCCTAAGGTTCGTCTCGGCCGCCGTGACTGTATTAGAAGTGATCGGTACCGCGCTTTCCAATCTCTCTATAGCCACCTTCTATTCTGAAACAACACTATGGATAATTTGATAATTGTGCAGAATGAATGTAGTATCAGTCTTGAGCAACAACAGTACCACTTTGATAAACTCTGAAAGAAAATCTGAATTATCGAACACGTCATAAGGTGATACAAAACCAAAAGGACAAGTACCTTAAAACTGCACACACGAGTACTGTATTTGTTGTGTGCAAATCTGAAATGACTACTGAGTTGTCTTAATTTCTTACTGTCTATGAGTTTTCCGGACAACCCTCGTATATTACCTTTGTTCCTAAATATATTTATTATGATACACCACACAGCCTGACATAAAGTTATAAGTATGTTGTTTTGTTTTTCCCATATCCTGTATTTATAATATGCTACGAGAAAACTATAACCTATAAAACTACATATTAAGTTTATTCTCTTTTAGTATTGACATTTCACAATTGTCTATGGAATGAAGCCACAGTTATAAATCTACTGCCAACATGTGTTCCACTCAACGGATGTTGCTCTGGAGTAGTTGCGCTACATACATCGTATAACTTTCTGCCTCAAGATGGATATAAATATTTCCTATATGTTTTGATGTTTCCTTTATATGTGATGGGTCTCTGCGTCTGGAGGGTCGTGAACGTCTTCTAGTTCAAAGGCAAGGCTCATTGCGGTGCTATTTGCGAGGGTCTGCATGGGTGTTGCGTGAAGTTATGCGCGAATTAATCGGTAAACCTCGCAATCACCAATGGTCAAGGTCACTTGTACATTATGTCTACTAAGCCACTTTCATGATGAGTGACTATCGTTGAAGACTTTGGGTCTGTTTTTAAACGAACAATGCTCTTGCATCACATACAACAGCGTCGCTGGTCTTGATAGAAAACAGTTATCATCAATATTATAGTTCTAGTATCTTCGGCGTAACTGTTAATGTACAATGTGCATACATGTACTGGATAGAATGGAAAGGTTCGGACACCGGGTCCAAGTTGTCTCACTGTGAATATAATGGATGTATGGAAACACTAACAGATTGTCCGTTAATGCGACAATTGATCAGAATGAACGATGTATTCAGTCATATTAGCAGACACGGTCTTGTAACAAGCGTGTAATACACGCTATTGTGGAATATATTGATACCGTTCTAACTCACAAACTTTGCGGAATATTTTGATACTCAGAATTTTTTAAATGTTTTATTTAAATGTACACGTACTTGTACTTGAATTATAAACCAAATTAAACAACATTTGTTTCAATGATATTAAATTCAACATTTTTTTTCAATTTTAGGCTTATACATGTATGTCGGTCAGTTGATCTAAGACGATATTATCAATAACAAATCAGACAGGGAAGGCAACACTTAAACGAAGCAGCAAAGCAAGAAATACATAAAAACAAACAGAAAGATTCTCCACACATTACAAGGACAAGTATCAAGGACATACATAAAAACAAACGAGATCATATACAAAAACTCGGCACGTCCGACTTCGGCAACCTGTCACAAATGAATGATCAAGCGGTACTAGCTTAAGGTGTAAACAATTCAACAAATTCTTCTAGTACATTAATTAGAATTAGAAAACAAGTGAACAACAACAAATGCCATGAACTGAACTGTCTCTCCCGAGAATCTAACATTGATCTGGCAAGCGTTTTATTTACATATCATTGACGACAAAATTTAGCGAAAAGACAATGAGATACACGAACCAACTTGTACCAAATTTTGTAGAGGTCAGTCTTCACTTCAACCAACATTTTTTTAATTTTGATGCACGTTAAGGAATCAAATTCTGTAAAAATACAGTGATTAACGTAGTAAAACATGATTGACCCATTTTGCATGGATTACAGTAATTCTAGCAAACGTTGCAACAAAACGTCTCCAGATAACACGTGTCTAACAAATCATTGTAATCTTGACAACAGGTTTCTGAGCACGTGTTTTAAACATTTAATACTATGACAAACAGGCAAGTGGGAATGATTTCCGTTTTGTTATTTAAATGTTCGACTTGTGTTACACTTTGTCCTTATTGCCTGACTTTTGCGTAGGGTTTACGTCTTTTTACAATCGTTATTTCGCTGGCTTAGATTAAGAAGGTCGTAAGTAATTATAAGACTCAAGGCATCTAAAGGCGCTTTTTATGAGCATGTTTTCATGAAAATCGGAAGTGGTCATCTTGAACAAACTGAAGTTTAAAAAGCTTGTTTTCCAGTTTTTTCTTGCTTTCGCAAAATAATGATTTTGTACTATCGACCTTCTAATTCTAAGCCAGCGATTTATAATTATTCATCAGTACTAACTTGTTATTTCGCAGCCTTCATGGACACATATGACAGTCCGGTGCTCTACCGACGGTACATGTCTTGTGAGCAGGGTGACAGGCCGGGGCTCTACCGACGGTACATGTCTTGTAAGCTGGGTGACAGGCCGGGGCTCTACCGACGGTACATGTCTTGTGAGCAGGGTGACAGGCCTGTGCTCTACCGACGGTACATGTCTTGTGAGCAGGGTGACAGGCCGGGGCTCTACCGACGGTACATGTCTTGTGAGCAGGGTGACAGGCCGGGGCTCTACCGACGGTACATGTCTTGTGAGCAGGGTGACAGGCCGGGGCTCTACCGACGGTACATGTCTTGTGAGCAGGGTGACAGGCCGGGGCTCTACCGACGGTACATGTCTTGTGAGCAGGGTGACAGACCGGGGCTCTACCGACGACCCCTTTCGGGGGAGCCACAAACAAATACATGCTCAATACTATATAAATCATTGAAGCACAGACGTACCAAATTACATTCACATAATTATTCTTCAGTTCCAGCTTATTCAATATTATAAGGATTTGAGTAGAATATGACCTACAATTAATTCAAACAAAAAAACACCGAAACTGATTTACTTAAATAAAGCTTAAAGTGAATGTTGCTCGACCACCCAACATATAGTCGAACATTATAGATGTTTCTTTGTGTAGCGCTCAATGATGCGAAAAATGTTGCACCACTATCAAACTACAGATTTAACACTTGGAGATGAGAAACGTTCATCACTCAATGAGGATTAGTTTGTATGCAATAATAATACATGAAGTATAACTACATGCCGTGTTTTATAATCACCCGAGGCAAGATATACTTCCATATCATTTATGATTCAAAATGCGCTTTTAAACTGATTAACAGCTGCACCGCAGATTCAGGCAAATCCTCGCAACATTTCACCAAAACATTCCCAAGCTTCGTTGGCTTCTTAGAATAAACAAGAGTGTATCAAATTAACCGACCGAACAGACCACCGCCAATGTTACCTCATGAATATGCAAATCTGATTAATTTCCCGGCCGTGCGTTTCGCATTTATTTGAATTAACATGATGTAGTTAAAACATCCAGTGTCTAATACAGACTTGATATCTCTCGATTTAAAATCGCTTGACCTTAGTCCCACAAAGATTACTGGCACCAGGGCGGGAATCTACTTTCAGTGTTATTCAGACGTTTGATTGACTGGTGAACGAAACTTCTTAATTTGGGCATCAAGCGTTTAGACCACTTAGATGACCCGCGCGCAAGTCATTATGGGAAGTCAAAGAAAAACGTCAGATATTTAATCAACTGTTGCACCGGAGCGGATTTGTCTGTCAAGAAAAGACAAATTCCCGTACGCTGAATTAGAGATAAATTTGTTTGACAGAATCCGTTTTGATACGAAATATGAAGAGGGAAGTACTGTTTGTATAGATGAACTGTCAGTGGATGACGAAGTGGTTTTGCAAGTAATTTTCTTCTGCCTTCTGTTGAAACTCCTGTCTGAAAGAACGCATTTGGATGTTATTATGAATAACTTCACATTACGATTGAGTGTTAAAGACACGAACCATGATAAGAATTCGCTACATCTTCTAAATCAGAATTTTCTCTCACAGGGCGATCACATGGTTTAACTGATCACGTGGTCTATTTGTCGAAATCGACAGAAACTACTATTTGTTATGCATTTCTATGACTGTAAATAATGTCAATAGTTTGCATTCGATTGGAAACATCTTGATCCTCTGAGTTTTTATCTTTCACCATTTTAGTTAAAATACTTGTAAAATCGATATTTGGTGCATGTAGGGTAATATGTCTGTCGAGTTGTACATAGCCTAGTTTAGTATGCATTTAATGGTTTAGTTTGATTGGCATTATCGAGCAATTAAAAATATACTGATCTGACTATGGGTATCAAAGGAAAGCAATGTTTTATAATCATGTGGTATATTATAGTATATTACACGCCCGCATTATTTTATATAGTCAGTCACTAACAAACTTGAGCCCTTGGAGCTTGCGGCTACACCTAAGTCTGTGTGAACGTTGACGAGAGTAAACGGTTCCAGATTGTTGAATATTGTTATTTTATGTTTTGGTTAACACCATGTTAGGACATAAAACTAGTCGTGCGTTCAATTTATAGTTTTCAAGTGTTAGGATGGATTACAGTTTGGTAAAGACTTTTCAATAAAATCGTTGGTTGAAGTAAGGTAATGATTTCAGACTGGTAGCTGTTTTATGTGGCTTGGATGTACCGTATTTAGCGATGTTTAGGTGTTTTTCTTAAACATTTTTTCATTCTATTTTCCACACGAGGTAGCGTACTGTTGAACAACACGTGTCTACCTAGTCTGGTTCCCGTCCCCAAATCTTACATTACCGTAGATTTAAGACGGGAACCAGACTCGTGTCTACCTTTCGAAGTTATGAAACGTGAGCGGAAAAAGGAAAGCCTTCATTGGAAACAAATACTTAAACGACCAGCCGTACATGGTTAAAGTAGACTGAACATGGACTTCGCAAATTATATTTTTATTACACGAATCGTTTCAGGAAAATCACGCAAAAGGAGTCGAGTCATTATTATTTATTTTAATGACACACGACGGCTCATAAAGCACTAACAGTAGTTAATGGCTACCATAAATGTACTTGTTTTTTTTATTAAAATTACATGCGTCAAAATGTTTATTGCATGTGCTTTAGTCCATTTGTGCCTTTAAAATAAACCGGTATTTGTGTATACGATGGACTGGCTGTGAGTCGTTGAGGTCAAGGATAGTAGAACACTGAACATAACTTGTTAACCGACATTTTATAAAATGTGATTTCTTGACAATTATTTTATACCGTAGAACATCCATAATCGCCACAGGACCGTCGGTTTGTGTTTGTCATCTTGTTGTCGACGGATTGTGTATGCATTACAGTACACGTATTTCACAATGCACGTGGAATTTAATCGAACTTATCCGTTGTATTTATGTTTTTGATATTATAATATTATATATGTGCGGTGTTTATTCGAGATTAGATAAACACGGCGTGGATAATGATCAATTAAAGAACACCTAGTACCTGACAGTTCATACAATAGGCGATACATCATCTCTGATACCACCGCCATAAGTACAAATTACCTGGTTGCGAAAAAAAAGTTGACAATTGACAAAATTCTCCGGCATGTCGCCATCGGCCAGATGTACTAATATATTTCACAAAAAGCTAAAGGGGGCATAAAGTCGTGTTATTCAACACAAATACAGCATAAAAAACGTTTGAGTTTGCCAAAAAAAATATCATTCCTTTTCAGGTCGCTAACATTGCAATGTGAACACACAAGCATGTCGGTACTTACTGAGAGCAGGTGTTTCTTACCGTGCAATATGTACTGTGTATTGTACGCCATGCTTCTGTCACATGGTATGCAAAATACTCCACGACTACATGTAATAAAATTATATTTATATAAAATATTCCCGACATGAGACACCTTGAAACATTAAATTTCATTATTATTTCATCAATTTCACGAGACAGAGATTATATGATGGGAGCACCTGTATCTTGTGTGATAGATCGACCATGTATCATGTTTATGACTTTATTATTAACTGTATGATTACAATGCAAAACTATGTTGACGCTTTTAAAAACGTTTTAAACTGAGACTTGCATGGGAACTTGGCAAGCAATGTTTTTTGTTTGTGATAGAGTTTTGTTCACACATTCAGTCGGTGTTATATATTCATTCGTCTGGCAGATTTCTACCATTAAGCCAATTCCATCCAGCAAGTCTGCGTTTCTCTATCCCTGTGTTGGACCAATCAGGAAACGTTGGACATTACTGACGTGACACCGTAACTACTCGCGTCTTTCCGTCATCTTCGGCATCAATGACGGAAAGACCCGATTATTTACGATTGCGTTGGGCATTACATGCTCCTCGGTGGCATCAGCTCCGTCTCTCCCAATACTCTTTATCACCACCAGAGGAGAAGCGTTCTGTTTCTTGTAGACGTTTACACTAGGACATTGTTATACTGGTATATCGTGGCAAATATACATTATAACAGACAAATCCGCTTCGATTTCCGCTTTATATCTCGATTTAATTAACTGATTAAGTCATTTTGTCTACAACGAACACAATACTCTGTAATTGACAGAGTGAGAAGTGCCGCTTGTCATGACACAAATAGACAATGAATTACACGACTAATGTACCTGAAACAAGTTTAATGTTCTTCCAGTTTCATTGCAGGATTAATAAAAATAAACATAATATATTGCTTGTTTGTTTTTAGTAATATAGGATGGGCAGTTATCCTAACTAATATTTCTGGAATTAATTATTCACAAGTATAATTACGTACTTACTTCTACTGCAAGCGGCTAACGACTTCTCCGCATGCGGAAGACATGACCGAGGCAAAGGTCACGAAAGAGCATAACCCACTTGCCTCAGTAACCGAACAAATTTATCTGGTGACACCATATCCGACACTGAGCTATACGGACAGGACATTGAGCTAGCCGGACAGGACACTGAGCTATCCGGACAGGACACTGAGCTAGCCGGACAGGACCGTGACTGAGCTAGCCGGACAGGACCGTGACTGAGCTAGCCGGACAGGACCGTGACTGAGCTAGCCGGACAGGACCGTGACTGAGCTCGCCGGACAGGACACTGAGCTAGCCGGACAGGATATTGAGCTAGCCGGACAGGACACTGAACTAGCCGGACAGGACACTGAGCTAGCCGGACAGGACCGTGACTGAGCTAGCCGGACAGGACCGTGACTGAGCTAGCCGGACAGGACCGTGACTGAGCTCGTCGGACAGGACACTGAGCTAGCCGGACAGGACACTGAACTAGCCGGACAGGACACTGAGCTAGCCGGACAGGACACTGAGCTAGCCGGACAGGACACTGGGCTAGCCGGACAGGACACTGAGCTCGCCGGACAGGACACTGAGCTAGCCGGACAGGACACTGAGCTAGCCGGACAGGACACTGAACTAGCCGGACAGGACACTGAGCTAGCCGGACAGGACACTGAGCTAGCCGGACAGGACACTGGGCTAGCCGGACAGGACACTGAGCTAGCCGGACAGGACACTGAGCTAGTCGGACAGGACAAGCCAAACTATGTTTCAATGGATTACGCAAACAATTATTTGTTCGCTTTTTATGGCTTTCATGTTACAGTCCCCTCTCAGATGGTACTTCACTGTCAATATAGAAGAAGTAGGTTGAAGTTTATGTGAGGCGAATATTCTCGGTAACAATTCGATTGATGATAATACAACCCAGGGATGTTACAGAAGTTGTCCACCTTAAAATCCTCAGTGTACTTACAAGGTGTAAGTTAGCCGGTCAGTCAGGGACCCTGCTCAGGTCACCCCGAGCATCCCTTATCGCCGCAATACTGCTGTAAACATGGCGTAAACGTCAAGCTGAAAACTACTAAAGAAACAAACTAGGACATTGAATGTTTGATCCGGTGTGAGGCCAGTGTGATACCAGCTTGTGGTTGATATATAGCTACCATTCACACTATTAACACTCCCAAATGGCCATAAAATATGAACATATATTCATACAAGCGATGAATCATTAGAAATATACCAACACCTGTTAGATAAAGAATACTAGTTTATTACCATTTAAATAGATCATTATTATACAAACATTTGTACAAATATTCATGTTCTGTAATATAGAACATCAAGTATATTAATTACAATAATAAATTACACACATGTATATTACGTTAGCTTCTATATATATCATGGTTACCATCCTGCATGAACTGCTCAAGAAAAATCCCTCATACGCTGTATCTAATATTTATTTTAAAACACTAGTATGTTGTTCTATAAGTAACAGCACGTAACAGCACGTAACAGCACGTTATAAGCGGTAATCATATTGTCGAGTCCGAGTATACATGTACACGGCAAACATGACACCTGCACGGTTTGCCTTTATTCTACTCTAGGCGTTCTCAGGGCATGTGATCGCATCCCTCATTTTGAATATTCTCGCGTTATAGATTAAGAACTATTCACACACAGCAGTCAGGCTCTTTTATATACAGTTTTTAAAAGAAAGTCTCATTTTTACATTTTAAAAATTATATGGTGTATGTACTAATAATACACATGTACATGAACTATAGTTTGTTCCTTATATTACATCAAATATCTTTTCTTGCTTCCAAGAGCAGTGTTTGTTTGAATATTGTATAACTATTAGTTTCAGTCTTTTTCTATGTTGAGAGAAACACTCAGCGTATTTGGTAAAACTATGTTCAAAGATCATTCCACCATTATACGCAGACATAATGTTGGACAATATTCCATTCTTAAATATTCATTGTTCAAAGTGAAGACATGCGCATCCGAAGGTATACATGTATATAATGAAAGGTGCGTTGTATTTATAAATGCGTGGGCTATATGGATAAGGCAATATAGTACACTATCTCTTCATACGATAAGTGTCCGACCAAGGAAGCGTTAAGACCTAATTAGTTCAAATAGTTCGGAAAAATGCTTCATTAATTATATAGTATTATTTCCTGGAATTAATTAGAAACCACTCCCGCTCCATTGTATTTTTCAGCACAAAGTGTATTGTTCTAGATATACCGGAAATAATGATTCCACGCGTTCCTGATACACCGGAAATGAGAACCAAACAAGCGTTATTTGTTCAGCCTACAGAGCACCTGTGAGTACTAGACGCTAGAGTCGGCTGCCAAAGCATATACCATCAGAATATAGGCAATAAAACGTTCTCGACTTTGAAGATTATGACGAATATATATAATATCTCACAGAGGTTCCTGATGGGAAATTAGCTTTTTTATGCTCGCCTTGGGCACATAAGATTTCCTGTCAGTTAAAATGCTGTGAAAAAAGTCATGTTTTTGAGATGTTCGACTAGTGTTGTTCAATGTAACAATTTTCAGAACCGCTTGCAATCAATTTTGAATGATAACTATATATATACAATTTAATAACGAACTATAAACTCAAAATATAAAAATAAACTTTCATATAAACATGTAACATGTTTATTTTCCAAATTTTCTTGTACGCCGGTCTTGAGGCACTTCAAGTTAAATTGCATAATACAATATAACCTATGTCCAATCTATATCCTTTTGGTTTATCGTTTATTCACTGACAACACCATTGATGATTGTACTGTTTATGATAAAGAAGGAAATACATGTAATAATATTTTCATTAAAACCTTTTTTTAATGGGTTAACTGTAGAATAAGATAATACCGAATGATGCTGGAATAAAAAAGATAATAGAAAGTCAGACAGGGAAGGCAAAACTCAACTTAACCGACCGAGCACAGAAAACATTAAAAACATCACATACCCCACGGCAAAATGCCCGACACATAAAATGAACCGCCCAACTTCTGATGAAGTAGTTTTTTTTACAAACAGACGCACAACGCCAAACAGTCGTATAACATAAAAGGGAATACCAATCCTGACTATAGGAATGCCCTGTTATGGAATGAATGCGTTATTCATCAGTTGGGAAGCATTGCGTGAGATTAATCAGCGTACACGTTAACAACAAACCGATCTCTACAGCCACGTTTTAACGGTCCACGCACACGCATACACACACGAACAAAAATACGGGTATCTAAATGCATATCGTATCATCTTGTCAAAGCACGCAAGCCCAGCGCAGTTATAGAGCACTTAACTGAACCATATAACCGGGTAGATCCGGGGATTGGTTCCTAGGTTGACCTGGTTACCGTCGTCTGTGACGTTAACAACGACCATATCATCCACCTGGTGTTGTTTTTTTTCTATTGCATGTAGAATCGTGAGCGTGTTAGTACTGGTTGGTTTATTTTGTAATTAATTCTAGGAACATGTCTTAGATCATCTGGCCGTCTTATATTGCTGAACAATGGTTGGGTAATGTGGCGTGAAACCTGAGTGAGAGCAAGCGTCTTACTTGTCATTATGTGGATAGATATGGCTTGTATCCGGTACCACACGGACAGGCTGCCAAATATGCCAATCGTGAAAGCTCGGCCATTTCCGTTTGTATCCGGTAAATATACACGTCTGTTGCAATACATAAATGTCGAGGTGATCAGAATGCCAAATATGCCCGAAGAACTGTAATTTATAAAACAGCAACTCTTCTATAGGCTTCTTAGAAGGTATATACCAATCGATACATTCTCATTCACAAGCACATGTGGAGACAATAACTCGGTCATAAATGCGTCATTAAACACTTTTATAACCAATGGTGTTCCAAGCAATGTGTAGAAAGAGTGGCATTCAATTTATTTCTACATTTTCTAACCAACAATTTAGCTTAACCACTGGCATATTTGTGGATGTATAAATCTATCAAGCGATGATCGGGGAATAAAAACGTATTGCTTATAAAATAATGTGTCCCATAATGAATATAAAACTTAAGAATGTGTCCTATTCCATTTTCAGTGTATTTCCGTAATTACGTAATAATGGTTTTTGCGAAAAATGTGTCAAGAATAATAGCAGCAATCAAGTATGTCTAACTAACCTTGCAGTATGTCTGTCACGACTGTAATAATGTTAGATATCTGCCAAACATAACGTTACATAACTTCATTCAAGCACACTAGTCTAGCTTGACATTATTTATTTCTTTTATTGTCAGTATCGATGCTCCTTGAGATACAAAAGATGGGAACTTAGTTGATTCATTGATATTCTGTAAGCCTACAGAGGGAAGGCCTGGTGCTCTTGGTGCTCGTACCTGAGGTAAACAAAAACCAGAGATAATGCCGCTAAAAGTAGAGAAAAGTAATGATACTTGTATTCAGTAAAACGCCACATATTTGGTTCTCAATGTAGGAAGAGAAAAGCAAACACCTTTGGTGTCCAATGTAGAGAAAAGTAAATACCATTGGTGTCCAATGCAGAGAAAAGTAAATACCTTTGGTGTCCAATGTACAGTAGAGAAAAGCAAACACCTTTGGTGTGCAATGCAGGGAAAAGCAAACACCATTGGTGTCCAATGTAGAGAAAAGCAAACACCTTTGGTTCTCAATGTAGAGAAAAGCGAACACATTTGGCGTCCAATGTACAGTAGAGAAAAGCAAACACCTTTGGTGTCCAATGTAGAGAAAAGCAAACACCTTTGGCGTCCAATGTAGAGAAAGCAAACACATTTGGTGTCCAATGTACAGTAGAGAAAAGCAAACATCTTTGGTGTGCAATGCAGGGAAAAGCAAACACCATTGGTGTCCAATGTTGAGAAAAGCAAATACCTTTGGTGGCCATTGTAGAGAAAAGCAAACACCTTTGGTGTCCAATGTAGAGAAAAGCAAACACATTTGGTGTCCAATGTACAGTAGAGAAAAGCAAACACCTTTGGTGTCCAATGCTGGGAAAAGCAAACACCTTTGGTGTCCAATGTAGAGAAAAGTAAATACCTTTGGTGTCCAATGCAGAGAAAAGCAAACACCTTTGGTGTCCAATATAGAGAAAAGCAAACACATTTGGCGTCCAATGTAGAGAAAAGCAAACACCTTTGCTGTCCAATGCAGGGAAAAACAAACCCCTTTGGTGTCCAATGTAGAGAAAAGTAAATACCTTTGGTGTCCAACGCAGAGAAAAGCAAACACCTTTGGTGTCCAATGTAGAGAAAAGCAAACACCTTTGGTGTCCAATGTAGAGAAAAGCAAACACCTTTGGTGTCCAATGCAGAGAAAAGCAAACACATTTGGTGTCCAATGTAGAGAAAAGCAAACACCTTTGGTGTCCAATGTAGAGAAAAGCAAACACATTTGGTGTCCAATGTAGAGAAAAGCAAACACCTTTGGTGTCCAATGCAGAGAAAAGCAAACACATTTGGTGTCCAATGTAGAGAAAAGCAAACGCATTTGGTGTCCAATGTAGAGAAAAGCAAACACATTTGGCGTCCAATGTACAGTAGAGAAAAGCAAACACCTTTCGTGGCCATTAAAGAGAAAAGCAAACTCCTTTGGTGGCCAATGTTGAGAAAAACAAACACCTCTGGTGTCCAATGTATAGAAAAGCAAACACATTTGGCGTCCAATGTACAGTAGAGAAAAGCAAACACCTCTGGTGTCCAATGTAGAGAAAATCAATAGTCTTTGGTGTCCAATGTTGAGAAAAACAAACACCTTTGGTTCTAAATATAGAGGAAAGCAAATACCTCTGGTGTCCAATTTAGAGAAGAGCAAACACCGTTGGTTTCCAATGTAGAGATAAACAAACACCTTTGGTTCTCAATATAGAGGAAAGAAAATACATTTGGTGCCCAATTTAGAGAAGAGCAAACACCCTTGGTTCTCAATATAGAGGAAAGCAAATACCTTTGGTGTCCAATTTAGAGAAGAGCAAACACCGTTGGTTTCCAATGCAGAGAAAAGTAAACACTACTGGCTCACAATGGCAAGAAAAGGAGATCAATAAGCCAGCCAATGCAGAGATATGTACTCGTATATACTAGTGCTTGCAAATAACCAAAATTATAAGAAGAAAGAAAACAAACAGTAGTACAAACTTAGACGATGGTATAAACTAGAACACACGTCCCTACGAACGCTTACTGGTGTACCAAAACTAAGAATTCTCTTACCAATACCAAAATGAAACAAACAGTGTGTAGATGACTAGATGTTCACAAATACAAAGTTAAATCTTGCTCATCATGGACAAAAGTGACTGAAGCAAAAAGGAAAAATTGGAAAATCCCTCCTGATTATACAGAGAGATTGAAGCAGTTTATTTCCATCAATGAAGTAATTTATTGGCATTGATTTTCTGTTCGTGTTTCTATGATTACTTGTGTTTGTGCAGCTTCGTTCCCGTGATCCAAACTTCTATCAGATAACTGATATTGTTTGATTAACTCCGAACATCGTGATATTATCCATTAAAGGCGGTTATGTTGCTGGCTGTTGTAAGATACACTTTAAATGAGATATTTCACCATTACTAGCACGGAATGCTGCTGTGTGATGTGTAGCCGTTCTAACATTCTCGTATATTCGTGTATTGCCGTATAAGGTCAATCACTATTACCGGGTGAAGTATCTACTTACCAGCATCATTATCTGCTTTGCTTTCTTTGATCCAGTTTAACAGTTCTGTGTTATTCTACGTTTGGTATGCATTGTGTGCATGCTAAACTAGTACTTGTCATAAATGGTCATATCGTATTTTTTACAATTTGAGCTCTGTGTACTCGTATCTAATTATACTAAACGGGCCTACATCACGAAATAGTCACCTGTGTTACCAGAAAACTGTTGTATTTATTGCTCATACGGAAATTATTTATATTTATCCTACTATTAGGCCTTTATTAGCCCGAAATCGACCGTCGTTTAAATTTTAGCTTTTATTTTATTATGTCATGTGAGCTTTATTTGGTTATGTGGTCACATGACATGCCTCAAGTTCAACCAAGGCTCGCAGAAATAACTTTCTCCAACTCACCCAATAAGTTCAAGTAATATAAGGCGCTAACCTAGTATTCTCTACATTTTCACCGGTTCTCAAAATATATATCTGCCACACGAAAGTTGGATGTCTTGCGAATGTATAATTATGGGAGCAACACGAAGAATTGATAACACTTTGGTTCAACTGACATCCACTTCTTCATGTGACTCCCTTCAACACTCGCCTGGCACCCAATTCTCGTATGGCAGAGATGGGACCTATTGAACCCCCGATTAACAGAAACATTGGTGCGGTACACGTACGTATAAAAGAAGACTTAGATAACACACGCATGTATATTTTACCATAAAATAGCCATTCTACGTATAAAAGAAGACTTAGATAACACACGGATGTATATTTTACCATAAAATAGCCATTCTACGTATAAAAGAAGACTTAGATAACACACGGGTGTATATTTTACCATAAAATAGCCATTCTACGTATAAAAGACAAACGACTGGTTTTCAGTATTTGCAAATGATATTACTCAAATAATGTTTGCATTTTGCTGTTGAAGAAATTTTATAACAAATGTAATTTCAATTCAACACCTTGTGTTCCTTATTCCCAACTCATGGGCAGAATGCCTAATGTTTTGGAAATAAACTATGACCATCATTGTTTTACATGTTCGAGCCAGCTTTGGACTGAACCACTATCTTGAACAATACGTACACGTATATAGACATCTTGCTGAACTTTCTATCCTCGTGTTCAGTCTTGGTTGCCAGAACCTTCAAATTGATTTATATACAAAGTTGATGTTTTAGATTACAGTTGTGCAATTATGTTTTGTATATTTTAATTAAAAATATGTAGTAATGAGATAGGTCAATGAATACATTGATAGTGACAAGATTCTCTACCTGGTGGTATTAGTACCAAACTTTGCTATATTATGACATGGTCGAGGCCTTCTCACTGTCACTGAGTGTATACATTGTATGCATTGTATGGATTTTTTTAAGTTTTCGTTATAATATTTAGTTCTGCCAGCAATAAATTAATTACTACATGTAGTTATAACTTATAACTAGACAATGAGCGACTTTTGTAACACACGGGGAACTTACTTTAACAGTTCCATCAATATGTTGTATATACCTTACTTTAAGAATGCTCTCAACTGAACTCTTTAAAACTCATGATTACGCAATATGCTAGATGACCACTTGTTCAAGGCATTGATAAGAGAGAATAGATGTATCTGATATTGATTACATATATCTATAAGTACAAAATGTACTTTGTAAATCAGTTGTATTTGTGATTCCATACGACCACTTTTGCCATTATAAAAGTCTCACGACCCCTTTGAGTTCTTCGGACGGATGCGTGCATTTGTGTGCAGATTTTCCCGTTCCACTTATTCTGTCAATTGTAAGTTGACGTTGCGCCATAGTTGATATACGTATTTCCAAATTCAATATTTGTCAGCATCATTTTCATCAATAGCATCAGTCAAATGTTGTTTATTCTTGTTATATGTATTAAATCGAACCAAGTCACGGCATACGTTGTTTCTTGGATCATGCTGTGTTATATATCAGGTGATGTATCTGGAAGGGTGGTACAACCACGCTCATTCATTAAACTTCTACTTGATATGTGACATAGAATAGTGTAGCTTTGTAGGTATTCCGTAGGGAAATATACGTAAACTCTGAAATATTTTTTCAATTAATTGTTTAATCAATGTATTGATACGGATGTGAAAAATACTTCAGAGTTGACATGTACTAAATGTTCGTCTTTCTGAAATAAAGTATACGAGTATAGAATGAAATGTTGCTAATGGTGACAAACATGGATTATGGTACCAATCATGGCTTATAGCCCGAATTGCATCGCCCGAAACTGCATGTAAATAGAACGATATAGTGAAATCAAAGCGCTGTGTGGAGCGTACCCGAAACATAACTTCAGGTCGAAATCATTGATCAATACACCAGGGTAAAGAGGAGCATTGAGGGTTATTATTGATCAGGGACATTAAAGGAAGTGACACAGACGGGATCGAACCAGGGACCTTTCGAATCTAGACCCGAATCTAGGCCTCCGTAATAGTCATATACACATTTCATGATCCAAATGCTAATTATGGTCAAAAACATGCAAAACACGTTGGTCTGAAACTCGGCTTAATGGTATGTAGAAGCATACTGATTGCCGTTCCGCCTAGTTTCTATCAACTGCATTATTAATTTCTGGAATTTGTAGTGAGAACATCAAATTGTTTGTTATCTTTGTATGTATAAAAAATAACAGATGTGCTATGATCTCTTATATCTAAAAGTTTTGGCGCAAAATTTCACCCGTATACTTAATATCATATAGAATACTGGATTTATGGGAAAATTAGTGAAAACATATGGAAAACATACAATGCGGCATGTTAACGTTACCCCAAGAGGCACAGAGAACCGTTCCAATAAACAGACGTATAACAATAACGCTCTTTGAACACATTTTAAAAACAATATATATCAGTTTCATGGTCTTACAATTAGTTTGTACCTGTTCACATATTGTTGAGAGTGTTTAGTTATTTTTTTCTATCAGACTCAATAAACGCTGGATGTGTTTGTGCTTTGTGTTGGACCTGAACATGCTTTTATAAATATTTTAAAATTAATACGCTCACTTAATGTTAAAAAGTGCAAATATCAGAGTTTAACGAAAACGATAGTTCGAAATATGCTGCGTAAACTATCTTATCATGCCACCTCAATAATAAGGCCAACTCCAAACCAGGACCACAATTTTGAAATCCATTTTCACGACCAACCAAAATACTAGTTTCCAATAGCGGTGTTCCCAATTGTGGTTTTATTATTGAACTTAGTTTTTGTCATATCTGTCTTAGACACAATTTTGCAGCGATCAGTCCGTGATTCTAGGTCACGTGTTTGTCTAGTTTTGTTCTAGAACAGAGGAGAAGAAGAGCTCTTTGATTAGTCTAAACACCTTAAGGCGTTAGTAAAGTGATCAGCCGTACAGAGTAATATTCAAACACATTTTATTACTTTCTTCAGTACTAGTGAGACTTCATATAATAATTTACTAGTTGCACGTGTGACAGAGATGTGTAGGTATGCTGTGGTCCTGTTATAGCATAGTCACGTAGTATTCTGTTCAGTTCCAATACTAACTAAGATGTTTACGAGTATCGTTGAAGACGTTAAATGACTTATAAACGTCCTGTAAGCTGACATTTATAACGAGATGACCCTCTACAAACAAGTAAGAACATGAAAACACATGTTAAATCAGAACCGAAGCCAACCGTCAGATACTGGGTGGTCAACTAAACGCCTGTGCGATGATATTTTAGATATACATGTATACATTTAATGTGACGTCACTCCGCCAGTGCAAAGTTGGATAACCTGTTCGGGTAGACTATATTGCATTCCGTGATATTGGCTACGGTCATGTCGGCCACATGTGGAGATGTTGTTGATGGAAGAGAATAATAGGTTAGTATAGTACGTGATATTAACCTGATCCAAATCTTTTACAAGGTTATTGTGTTAAATAATTGTATATATATTTCCGCGAGCAAATTGTGCAATATTGGTCCTTTAGATTGGTGTTTGTAATAACACATCGAGCGTCTTCGTGATACTGCCGCTTATGAAAACATACAACCGTGGTTATAATATTACAGACAAGATATCAGCTGTTAAATTATGCTAATAGAAGGTCAAGGTTCGTGTTAAAATCTCCGTACTTTACTGGTTGATTCAATGTCTACCATATATAACCGAACAAAGATTATTTATTTATAAAATGGCGTAATACACAATGAAGACAAACTAGATATATACGAAGTCAAGTCCCATTTTGCGACGAGCTTGTTAAAGCCGCAGCTGGATGAAGTTAATTAATGTATGGATACGGATGTAAATTATCTCTGCCCGCGAGATAATCATTACTCAAGTTAAACGTTGACCTTTTGAGTGCACGTTCCAGTGATAAAGTTTGGGATTTTCTTACAACACGTGACACCATAAAAGTACAGTTTATGTGAAATTATAGATACTGGCTCCTATGTAGCTACTCAATGAGCCCACTAACTGTATGGATGCTGAAAGGAGGTGGTTGTTTCATACAGGTGTATTTCATATCAATATGTGCTCAGTATTCTTTGGTATTGTCAACTAATATTTATCAAAACTAGTTTTGTTATTTTGGTGTGATATTAGATAAGGCCATCCTAATTGCAAATTATGTTTACCGTCAGCGGGTTCGTAGGTTTTGAGCTCATAAAAGAAAAACAACAGTTTTTCACAATATTTTGCTCGAATAAAAATGAAATTACATGCGTATAAGTAAGTAAGTAAGTAAATAGTTTATTAACGTGACATGTGTATAACATACATTTACAAGTAATATATTATAGAAACAGAAAACACCCGGCCCAATGGACCTATATGTCACCGGCTTTGTGACGTAATAAATTTAGTCATGGTAATATTATACATATTTACAGATATTGCTCTATGCTAATAAAGCTGAAATATACGAGCTAAACATATATTCATTCGGATTTATAATATAAATACAGTATGCACTATTAATGTCTATAGAGCTTTGACCGCCTCTTTAAATAACTTTTAACTAAAAATTTAGCCACTTTTCTCGGAGCATTGGTCATTATAAAGTCTAACAAATCGTTGTCACTGAGGTTGTTTATGGGTAGACCACGAAATAGTTCTTGTCGAAATTCATTATAAAAACGACATTTCAACAAGAAGTGTCTTTCATCTTCCACACAATGTTCCTCACAGAATCTACATAGTCTATCGCCAATGGCTTCTCCGATGTACCTTCCTGTTTCTACTCTTAGTGGTAATATACCACAACGGAATTGGGCTAAAATCGACCGTTCGTGGCGCTTTAGATTCATTTTAATGTATGTTTCACAGGTGAAATTATATTTAAACAAGTTATAAGTTCTTAGTTTTGAAAGTCTGTTGCAGTCTGCTTTCCAGATGTCACAATACGTAGATTGCATTCTATCTCTTACTGTGTCTAGACTGACTACAGTTTTATTGTCAAAGTGTTCCGTTAAGTCCAACTGATTGAAAATAGATTTCACGTCACTACACCAATTATTGGTGCACTTATTATAATCTGCGTTGAATGCTTGTTTGGTTAATCGATTATCATCTAGTAATACAAGTCTATTCCAGAAACGTAACATATTAATCCGCCGTCTGTAGGTACTGGGTAGCCATCCAACTTCTCCCGTTATCGCTGTAATTGGTGTAAATCTGTGTACCCCAAGGTAATACCGAATCGCTCTATTTTGTACATTATCAATATGTTGAAACCGCTTATAGCCCCATACAGATGAGCTATAATCCATTATAGGGATTATGCACGAATTGAACAGTTTTTCGTAAGTATTAAAACCGAAGTCCTTCAAGTGATGTATTTTTGAAATTACACCACCCAATGCTCGACCTGCGCCCTTAGCTAGGGCTTCACTGTGTGAAGTATAGTCATGTTTGTCATTCATAATTACTCCAAGATATTTGTATGAATTCACCTTTTCAATTACGTTATTCCCCAATTTGAAGTTAAACTCCGACTGGTTGGCTCTACCTTTTCTAAAGTGCATGCATTTCGATTTGTCCGTATTAATTAAAACTCGCCATCTTTTGCACCAATCGTTCAATTTATCAAGCATAGTTTGTAATCCATCCTCAGTGAGGGATATGAGAACAATGTCATCAGCGTATATACCGAGCTGAACATTTATATTTTACCCTTTTCATGGAAGTCCAGTATTTTTAATTGACACTTCGTTGTTCAAGTGTGTTCATTGTTCATATGTGTTCTTGTCTAAAATTGACAATTTAAAATTAAACCTTGAAAACAGATCTGTTTTATACAAGTTTTTTTATGAACAAGTTTATGAACATGTTTATTTTACTAATTACCCGTAGGCCATAAGGCCCACGAGGTCATAATACATTATATGGCAAGCAGTTTAATCAAGTATAATCGGAGAAGGTTATTAATGCTGCATAATGTTGCATTTGTAAGTACATACATGCATACAACTCTTGAAATATAGTTTTAAACATTTCAAACCATTGAAAAATAGTTCATAAAAGTTTGTTTTTCTTCTGGGTTTGTGTGTTTTTTCTGGAGTTGACACTAAACAGAAATGAAATTTGGAATGGCCTAAAATACTGTGTAGTAAATCACACCATACATGAAGTGCAATTACCATTATACAAATAACTACAGCGTTTACAAATATCCTATTGTTTTTAATCACATCTCTTCCCCTTTTTAAGAAATATTGAATGTTAATCTGGTACATAAAATGAATTCATTGTTTTTTACTAGCCTCATCTGTATAAACAGTTAATATCAACTATTTGATTAACAAACAGGAAGAAGCAGTCACCGTTTCCACAAGAAATCATAATTGAATGACACACGGAATATTTACTAGATAGACTCACACATCCTTTGAAAGTTCTTGAAAAACGAATTCACTTTTCAAACTTGATGACTAATCACACTCTGTGTTCAGTGAAAAACAATTGTCAATCAATTAAATATCAATTAGCGTTTTGCCATTGTTAATTAAGTAGCATCATCATGCTTACTCATGTGTCGAGCGAATCAGCCTAACAGCGGACCATTGTTCTGAATTTAAGACAATTGTTAAGATGACTGAATGCCCTAATGTAAAAAGGAACATGGTTTATGAGTGTACCCTATGTATAGAGAACGTTGTGTAGCGGCTATGTTTAGCCGCAACGGATATGATGTCACAGGAACTGGTATCCGTGTTTGCTTTGACAACTGTAGAAAAACTGGGTACCAGCTTTCGTAACGTCATATCCGTCCGGCTAAACATGGCCGCTGCACAACACTCTTTTTTACATAGGATACACTCAGATAATTTGATATACATAGGGTGCACTCTGACAGACGAATTGAAACCATGTGCCTATGCTCATGTACATGTCTTTTGCTCTACGTATTAGGAGGAAGAGCTTCTATTTATCCAAGTAGGAAGACACAAAAATACCAAACAATAATGTGGATCTAAATCCTCATACTACGGTACATTCTCGATATACGAGACCAGTTAGTCGTCATATTGAATTTTGAACTTGCAATTTATGTTTTCAATTTTGTAGTGGTCCAATCATTCAGGTTGTAATCATATCGAGATTTAGCTGTATTTTAATACTGCCAGTGTGCTGTGTTCGATAATTATGACCGTCTAGTGGTGATGTATGTATTTTCTAGAAGCCTGATATTTTATTTTCGTCATGTTAAGACAGACTAAGTTCACTGTGCCAAAAACCTCTATGCTCTAGCCTGATATCAGTATTTTATATGGAAAAAGTCGCCAATTTCAGTGTACAGTTATTAAGTGAGCATGTCGTTACTACTTGTAAAAGAACGGATATAGCAAGAAATTTAATTTACAAAGATATGGATCAGGCGCCTTGTTCCTTGATATTATAGAATTATACTACATATTGTAAACATTCGATCAATATTTCTTCATATCCTCTAGTTTTGAAAGGGTGCTCTCCACCGACAAATAACATTCTGATACACACTGAACCAACAATGATAAGACCGCACTCTGGATGCTTCTAAGGAACCAGCGGCAATAGGCTTGAAAATGTTGTTCTTTAATTTAAGGTATCTTAGTATAGGCACATGGTTTCATAATATCTGAGTGTACCCTATATAAAGAGAAGGTTGTGAAGCGGTCATGTTAAGCCACAACGTTACAGAAACTGGTGTTCGTGTTTGCTGTGACGCCTGTAGAAAAACTGGGCACCAGCTTTTGTAACGTCATATCCGTTGCGGCTAAACATGACCGCTGCACAACCTTCTCTTAATACAGGGTACACTCAAATAATTTGAAACCACGTGACTATGTACCTTAGTTGATAATTAAATTTAAGGTGTGTATGGCTACTGTTGTGTTTTTCGGGAATGTTTTACTGTAACCGCTTTTAGAGCTGTGCAATGACACAATACCAGTATACCTCACAGACTTCGTACAGAATGTTACAGCAACAGTAGAAACTGAACATTCAGACAGACCTTGACAAACGCTACGTCGAAAGTAATCCGGAGATGTTTTCATGCAGGCTTGATAAATAGAATCCCTCACAACTAAGGTCGATGTTTTCATAACCAGATATGGTCTTATTACTGAGGTTCTAAGTATCGTAACTAACATTTATCCTAACGACTATTACTGCTAGAGTACTACACCCGCCTTTGGTTAGAGGAAACGTAATGATCTCAGGTAGGGCGTAGAACTGCTGGTGCGATTCTGGTGGAAAGATCCTGGTGTTCTAATCCTGCAAAGGATATATCATTAAGTCTCATAAATGCTTAGTCTACTTTTAAGTGGCCATATATTTAAATTATTTATTATTTTCTACCAATATGCTTAGATGATGATATATCCTTTCTATTCGTCAGCGTATTATCAGACCCATTGACACTGTATGCGTCAATAATGACTCAAATACTGATCGTTAGGAGTTTTATCGGGACACGAAAATAACAAACATGAACAAAAACCAATCCTTAAACCAGTCTAATTCCCCTACAGTCAGATATAAAACACACTATTCACCTAAAACTGTAGTTTACCACCGAGAGGTCTACTTTTTAAAAAAATCAAATATTCTCCAAATTTTACTGATACTCTATGGGTAGAATTTCACACTGAAGAAATATGCGAATTGATAACAGGAAGATAGATTTGACAGGCTTTAACCCCAGCTAGATTTTAGCACATTTCTTGGTGTACCCCGGCATATTATCTAACCTTGTTTTAAGAGATATCTCAGTATTTACACCTGCATTGATATTACCGCTGTAATCCAACTGTCAGAATTTGGTCGAATTAACTACGTAGATTTTCACATCGTCTTTATGTTCAAAGCGTTGTCTAGTGTTTGAACTGACTCGTACAGTGACAAGTAATCAATGTTGGTTTATTTTTTTAAGTCATGCATTGTCAGTTTCTATAACCAAACTCAGTCGGTGAGTGTTTTAACAATAGGTAACGTTAACTCGTCTACTGTACTTTGTTTTTAGTAACTTATTACCCATCGTACACGCACGCACATGTCGCTTTAGAATGAGAATCCATGACCTTATAAGACCCATACATATTTGAAGCGCTTCTTGATGAACATCGGAACAGGTCATGTTGACCAAACTGAAGATGAAAAAGCTTGTTTTTCATAAGTAAGGAGTAGTTTTCAGACAGTTTTGTTCTTGATTTTTCAAAATAGCGTTTTTATACTCATTCAAAGCCAGCGATATGTTGCCCATGTAAAGCCTGAAAACAGATAATGGGGACTTAATCAACGACCACCTTAATTAAGCAAACACCTGGTATAAACAGCGAATATAATTACGACAATTTTTATTTCTTGAAGTGTTATTATTTTTCATTCAGATAAATATACCTTTGTAACACACGAAATGAAAATACAACAGCAAAATAAAATAAGGACATATTATTATGAAACACCCTGTATAGGAGTATTTAGCATTCACTTGCTTAAAGTAGTCACGAAATTATAAAGTATCTGCATAACACAGGCTCCGATCTCCCGAAGCATCTCAATTTGAGCTAAATATCATCTCAAATATTGTCATGTGTCTTTGAGTTAAGTTTCATTTGAGGCTGCCCGGGATCAAAATTGGTATCATAAAACAGAAACATTATTCTGAGTTTGTTATGTACAGTGAAATGTCAAGAGCTCGGGCTTCAGATTTATCTCAAATTCAGACTCTGATTTGGGCAAAATAATAATTTGAGCCAAGAATGCTTCGAGAGATCGTGCCCAGGGTCTCCGCAATTTGGAGCATATTCTCATACAAAAGATATTCAGATCAAGGCAGATCGTCCTAAGGAAATATTTTTTCAAATTACTCAGGCAAATTGCCTGCAAATTAAATATATGTATAAATGTTACATAACAGCTGCGCAATGGAATGATATAAAGCAATAAAATATGTATTAAAATACCTTGTCTCCCTACCCTTAGATTCGTTCTTTATCTTCACTAATTAACAACAGATTATATCAGAAGCTACACAGTCACAATTAACAATATCACAAACATGATTTTTAATAAAAACGTACTGTAAAACTATTGAATTCGTTTGAGATAAGTTTTCGTAGACTTCATCGATAGAACTCGTTTCAGGACAAGTTGTATCCAGGGGAATGAGTTTCGTTTTAGGACTCACCCGGGGTGACCCCCTCAAGAAAATCTCCTAGTTTTGCTTGCAGACTACAAAACCCTCTCACCTATTACAGTGTGGACATACCACGTGGTTCGTGACGTAAGTAAAAATATGTCAACAAAAAGTTAAAAACAAACGTAAGTATTTTATTCTTTGGCAGATTTTAACAAGACATTTTCGACGCTCAAACCGAGAATGAGTACAACCCAAGGAAATTAATATTTTTGTGCAACAGGTCACAGTTTTTTGCCAGAACCCGACTCAACTGCTATCCAAAAATTCTTGTGGTATGTCCACACTGTATTAAATCGAATGTATATTCTGTTTTGGAAGTCAAAATCCACCAATTTGCTACCACACATTATTACCGTTATATCATTGTTTGTTTTATTACCATGAAATGATGATTGTTCATCTTATTTAGGCAAGATGGTCAATACCGTGAATTATACAATCCAAGAGATTTAACAAGAATAAACGGATACCGAATACTGTAGTTAGTTCTGTACATTTTTTAACTATTTAATTAGTATATTAAACAAATAAAAACATATTTAAATATATTATAAAATAATTAAATATATAAAGTACTTATGTCAATATAGGAGACATTTTCATTTACAATCTTATTCTTAGCGATCACATTTGTTGAACAAAATTAATGTCGGGACGAAACCGCATCTAGGTACGAAGTGAATGAAGTACGGCTGATAGAGGGGTAGATAACATAGTTTCGTCACTAACCAAAGACGTTCTATGTTATACAAACTTACCAGCTTATTTGATAACTATCATATAAAACGGTCGTTATTAATTTATTATTGCACATACACGCAACATATCTTTGAGTGACGCGTGAGTATTGATCATTGATTGTTGGGAACTCAAATGTATTAGATAAATGTAGAAAACGTTGGGTTCTAAAGGCGTAAATCAAAACAGAACGTGCTGGCACGACTAAGGACGGTAAAAGTACTGTTCTTACCATAGACACATGGTTTCAAATTATCTGAGTTTACCCTATATAATGAGAAGGAACTACAGCAGCTATGTTTAGCTGCAACGGATATGACGTCACAGGAACTGGTATCCGTCTGTGACAACTGTAGAAAACTGGGTACCAGCTCATATCCGTTGCGGCTAAACATGTCCACTGCACTACCTTCTCTACTATTTTGGTACTTCAATGTGTAACAATAAGAACTTGGCAAATACCGATACCATGTGTCTATCGTTCTTACGAACAGATACAGCTCTCCATAACAAACTGTTGTTGAATTGTTCGTATTTGCTGTTGGTTAGACAGAATAAACATATCGTACATCAGGAATCAAACCGATACTGTTGTTTCAGATAGGTGAAATATGAAATGTCCAACTGGAGAATCGATCCCGGACCTACCGACTGCCGTTTACCTAACGCTCTACCAACTACGGTGGCCTGACTATCCAGTACACTGAGTATACGAGCAGTATTCGAGCTTGTTAAGAAATAAAAAGCACAAACGGTCTAGCTGCCTAGTGGATAGATTACTCACTTGTCACATAGACGTACGTGGTTTGAATACTGTGCTTGTCAGGTACAGTTCTTACTTGGCATGGTCTACTGACGGCTGAGTATAAATGAAATAGTTTGGGTTTTTTAAAGAAAAACAGCACTGCACACGAAACCAACAAAATATGGTCCAATGTTTGTATGTACATACAAAAAAATGTATCCGTTTCATAATTCTTACCATATGACTTTGTCGTATTATTATGTAGATTAAGAACGAGCAAGCTGCCAATGCAGTTCTTGAGTGTAGAAAGGGTTAGAGATCATACAACAGTTTAAAAAATAATATTATAGGTTCTATTGAAAGGTGGTATAATCTTGACTTGGTATACAACATTACCTACCGTCGTAAATAAATAGAGGGCACATTTAATACCATTATGAATATTACATTATGCTCGTAATGTCCATTAGTTAAACTATTATAGATGCCAGCACTGATAGGCTAATCATTTCAACATAAAATGGACACGTGGAAAGAACTAATACAGTCCAACTTGTCTTAAACAACCCTTCAATAGATGAATTCAACAGTGATCGTTAGACAGGGGGCTGTTTTAAACAGGTTTATTTAACGTGAGATGACCTATTATGCCGTAATTAATTTGGCTTTCTATGACAGGTGCTTGCTTAATTGAGATGTTGGACTGTATATGATCATAGATGCGTGTAAGTAAATAAAACAACCACAACTTCTAAGTATGCGATCCCGCTTATACATGTTATATCATTCATCACAAGGCATTTGGATAATGAAATTAACTGAAAGCATAAATACTTAAATAATCTTGTATAAAGTACTATATTTATATATGTTACTAAAGTGTATATATAAGATGGCATATATGCCCAACTGGCCGGGTGCTTTACTTGTTTGTTTATACGTTTGTATTGAATGTTATGTATAATATACATGTCATTATAATCCACTATTTACTTACTTTACTTACTTACTCCCTGTACTTGTAAAATACATTGTACAATTAATGTAAATTTTAAAGCCAAATCCTTTAAATGTTTTCACGCATGGAGAAAAAACGTCCATTCCCTCGCCGATAAAAAACTTCAAGTATCATTAAAACGTAAATAAATCTTTTAAATAGCTGTGAAATAGTATGTGTTTTATGAGGGAATTCGGCGAGATATCAGCATACAGACTATCATATACACTGACATGTTTGTTCTAAGGAGAAAAACTCATACACGATAGTTTAACCCACACCTCTCTCCCAACATAAATTATCCGCACACATCTGCGTGAAACCCCTCACTCCCAACGTATAGGTTTCAAACTCTCCAGATGGTAGTAATAAAAATTGTTTCAAAATTCAGAAATGAGCCTATTATATTTGCCATTATATTATATTCATTGCAATTTGACGCCTCCTGACCTAGATTCACACCTGCTGAATGTTCAAAGTGATGTATGTTAAAACCGCAGTATCTCTTTATATATATATATATACGTATATGTCCATGTCTAATAAACCATTTTCACTTGGTTTGCTACGATATATACACCATACATTATATGATACATTATATGATACATTATATGATATACACTCTTCATCCTATATACATTCTTGTATACGTGGTGTTTGTTTAGATATTAGTCTGGTTCCCGTCCCCAAATCTTAAGCCTAGGTCCCACTGAGCATTTTTTGCCTCGGCGATATACTCCCGATTCAAATAATGAGCTATCAAGACATCGGGAACATAGGGGAAGCTTCGGGGGAGTCATGAGACAGTTTGTGATATCGGAAGGAATTGTGATCAATCGGGTGGTGTTGCAAGAAATCGGGAGAACATCGCCGATGTGAAATTCCTCAGTGAGGAATAGGCTTTACATTACATTAGATTGGCCAAACTGTAAGATTTGGGACGGAAACCAGACTATTTAGCTGTGTGAACCCAGTCCTTGGTATGTAAGACATGCATAATTTAACAAAAAAGTTAATGGGAAATTTCAATGTTTGTTCATTCATTAGAACATGCAACAGAACTATCAAGGTACATTCATTTATTAATAAACGTAGAGATACAGATCTATGCGTGAACTGTATTACGTACATTTTATTAACCACAATTATTTCCAAGAGCATCACATAGTTTATGTATTCAAAAGTTTTAAATTACGCGACTGTACCATATTTGTGTAAACATGTGGACGCTTTTTTCTGTTATATTGTTTGTTCATATAGTCACTGATCTTGTTGAAAGATAAAATACATGAATACTGCCATTACCATCCAAATAATTCTGAGCATGCTTTAAACTACATTTGCTATATATACTGTATCATATCATTTGCGTTTATGTACATATATGTAAACTGTTGGGCTTCAAGCCTTATGTTTGAAATAAATATCTATCTATCTATCTATATTCGAATTTTGTCAATATACCTAAATGCAAACTCGCATATTATTTTATCATATATGGATATCGTATTAACGATACATTCCTAATATTGTAGACAATTTCATTGCAGACATAAAACGTGCAATTAAAGTTCACCGTTCCACGAACTAAACAAATAGTCTTCCAAGAGATGCAACTTCTACGATTTAAGCACATTACAACGACTGTGAAGCAAGTCCTTAGACTTGATAACATTGATGACAGCTTCATGAGTGCCAGACGAGTATTCTCCAAGATGATGAAGTAACCAAAACGTCACCCAACACTCGAATCAAACTCCTGACGTCTGGATCATTCATAGGAACTTAACATGATATTCATAAAAAGGGTACAGTATAATAAATAAATAACCGAGGAGCAAGATTGTGTGAAATCATACCCGAGTATGTGTATGGGGGAGAGGGTGGGAAATGAGGAGTTGAGAGATGTCGCCCCGTCCTGGAACAAGAGAATGCTGTCCGTTTATCTCTGACAAAAATACATGTAGTATGAACGCTCCAAACTGAAATGTTGACCAAGGTAAGAATAAAGTCCCAGATGAGAACATTGTGCCTGTTTTGATAAATGTCCCTGACTTCCATAGTGCCCTTGATGTGGATAATGTGATGAGAGTCACGGTTAGCTTCGAGCTATCCCTCCGTACATTTAATGTGGTCTGCGTATATAGTTTAGTAATTCAGGAAGGTTTAAGTGTTATACAACCAATATATCAGTTTAAAACTGATCAGTCAGTCTTTAAAACTTAATCAGTCACTATTTAATTAAACATGAATTAGAATTACATGTGTTCCATCATACATATAGACACAGCGTATACTTGTAGTTTGGTTATGAGGGACTTTATACTACGCTTTCTCGCAGATAGTCAAAAAGACCGATTAAAAATTGCAAAATAAAATGAATACTAGTATATACAACGAAAACATATATAGTATTACAATAATACGTTGATATCACATGGTGATTACTAGTATAAATGTTGCACAGGAAACTTATATCTCATTGTAAGGGATATACCCCTCATCAAAAACATCGTGGTCTGTAATTGTATACTGTAAATAACAACATGAAACGACTTCAAACAAACCATTATAGTAAGAGGTAATATTGTATAACACAATATAAATATATTGTCTTTTAAGCTTATCAGTTGTAACGCAGAATTTAGTACAATTATATTGTACATTATTCTTATCTTAGGCTATTGTCACTGAGTTCCACGTCCATGTTTTATACCAGTCGGGGTTTTTTCTGAAATAAACAGCGGAATGTTGACATCTTCTCCACATGTGGGAGATATTTCCGTAAGCTATTTCACGTGAGAACATAACCTGTCGGACCAGGTAATCTAGAGCTCACTTATTGATGTTCGAGCACCCAGTTGTTCTGATGCTGGAAGTGACTACAACCTTGTAATCATAAATGTAAAACCTCCAGCTACACAGAATATGTATGGAACCTTCAACATCCAACCTCAACGAAACATGCAAACTGAAACAACCCTGAAATCAAGCAACTATTCAGACTACTAGTATTAAGTATTGAATTAAAGAACAGATTAATTGATCTGACAGATGATGATAATACAGACATGAAAATGCAGTGGAGTGACTTCAATGATATGTAAAATGAGACTGCTTCAACCATTTTAGGACCACGGGTTGTTTGGCCAACAAACCCGTCCTTCGAGACTCAGCTATTATGGGAGATGCCAGCAACCTACGTTACAGACGTTAGATTTCATCAGCACGTCCAAACTGAAGTTATTAACGTCCATTGGAGATGGAACACAGAAGAAGAAAAGTGGCCGATGAAAAACAGGAGTGGATAAGTCCCAATAACTGAAAATAAGTACAAAATCAAAGATTGTTGAAGGAAAATATAGATGGAAGAAAATTAGGTAGAGTTAAACAAAGACTTCGGGAGAAATACACTGAAAAGGCGTAATGACAAGTATGAGGAGGGAAAAACAGACTTAAAGGTTGCCCTTCCTTACTAATAATTGCATTAACTGGATAGACATCGTCCTAATACCAACAACCTAAACATAATGTGAAACACACTATCTAAACGAATTACAAAAGAAGTAGACAAACATCTAAGAAATGAGCAAACATGATTTGGACCAAGGGTGGTATTCAATATTGATCTTACTCACGCCATATTAAAATCTTGGTCAGTAACAGGCGATATGATTGGCTATCCCTATTCTCCAATTAAATAAGATCAATATTGAATACCACCCCTGGAAAAGAACAACAGAACAAACCTTCATTTTACGAAACATCCTAGTACAATGTGCTGAATGAAAAGCAAAGCTTCACAAGCCGGTCATTTATTTTGAAAAAGCATTTGACTGCATACACTTCGAAACACTTTCGGCGATAACGAGCTACAATGGAAGCACAGAAAAGATCATCTGCACGGTTAGGTGCATGTATGTTGACAGTCGGCAGCGGTGGACGGCACAATAATAACAGAATGGTTAAACATCAAATAGGGGGTAAAGCAATGCTGTAACATGTCTGGCTTCTTCTCTCTTCTAGTAATTGCCCGGATAGTGGAACAATCAATGCTAAGCAACAACACTGGCATAAGATGGAACTTGACACCAAAACTAGAAGACTTGACTTCAGCTAATGAAATAGCCCTTCCCGCCACGACCTTAGATCTAGTAAAACATTAACATTCTCAACACATACGCCAAGTCAACTGGCCTGAAGATAAACGCTGAAAGAACGAAGACATTGAAAAGAAAAAAGGAACACCAAAAACAATCAACCAATAGATATAAATGAACTACATTTGTAGTATTCGAAAGACCCTGGCATGAGCACCATCGAAGAAGCAACAAAAATACACGTGCTCAGAATAGTCAACATAAAACGCCAGATAAGCTAGAGGAAAGAAGAAAAAGAGACAGGCCGAAGGAAACATAGAGACGTTCAGTTTAAATTGAAATAACTAAGCTTCTTCACATGGACAACAGTAACCAGAGCAGCCAAGAACAGAGGGATTGGACGCCATAGGGAAACACAGGCCAATTTCGGTTTATGTCAATCTTGATCAATATTGGTGTGAAAGTGTACCAGTGCTGATCGCACTCGTAATACGAAGTGTAAAAATATGCTAGTGTTGGAAACAGTCATATTGCGAATAACAACGTTATTCCAGCTGTCATTAGGCATGGTTACGATGTCTATTCGTCATATGTATGTGTGTTTTGTTTTGTTGTTTTCCTATGCGGATTCCTCGCGCATTTCTGTAAGAATGAATACCGAAGTACGCCGCATGAGATGAATTTATTGTTGTCACTTACCGTTACATTACTATGTCACCTAAAATGCCATAAAGCGGTATAAACTATATTTATGAGAATCTTGCGCAACAAATTTTCACCAGACACTTAATTCTGTAATTTATCAAACTGAATAATCAACAGTGTTTATGAGAGCAAATTCACTGGATGACATTTTCCAGCCAGCAATCTAGTGGCTAAGTTTAGCATCAAATTAGTTAAGTTTTCGTCGAGAGTGTTCGTCAGCCTTCTATACTACACTGAAAGATTACGTAGTCAACAAATTCATTGTGACTTTTATGGCGAAAATGTAACAAATTGTTCACACGGAATTTTTGTTTCTGAATTAATACATCTGGTGTAAGGTTTGAAAACTTTAAGATAGTTGACGTGTTTAAATGAAAGAATAATGTAACATTTATATGCGCTTCAGGTATTAATTTATTTGCTATTTAACATATATTCACGGTATAATAATGAGACTGTAAGATCGCAAGCGATCGTTCAATGTAATATCATTCTCTGTGTATATATATACGTGACCGCCTGACTAGGACAGGGGATGTATATAGTGATAGTATGTCAATATATAGGAGGTTCGAGTCCGTGGTTGTGTGGATCCTGTCTATCTGATCATATCCTTCACGTGTGGCACAGCCGTCAATAGTTGCAGAACAGCAAACAAGTACTAGCAGATAATTAGTTTCAGGAAGTCTGGTAAATTAAACCCAAGAATATCGACAAACCTCGTGATATGGCACATAATATGTGTCGGGTTTCAAACCTTCGTACTGATATTGCACGGATGAGTCGGGTTTCAAACCATGGTATTGATGCTAAAACCACATCACGTCTGATTTTATTCCCAAAGTAATCTGAGACGTAATGCTGGTATAATGTTCCATTGATACGTCACATGTGCGTAGCTAGACCCAAATCTAAAGAAGACGATGGAAGAGGTGTGGTATGGAAGGGGTGTTGTTATTTTCCCGGAACATAGACAAACTTGCGACTTCTTGCAGTGTTGTGACTTATGTCAAGCTGACTGTCACTATAGACCTGTGTGCGCTACATACTGAATTCTGTGGTTATTTAATACCGTCCTATGATAACAATGAACCGACTGTTAATAATGAAGGCCTACACATTGTTTTAGTTAAGTAATAGAAGTGTGCTCATGCATATAGCAGTCAGTATTGTAAATTTATACACCGAGCCACATCTAAGACTCAATACAAACACCTGTGTTTCATCTGTAAATAGTTTATCAGACCCTAATCACTGAAGTTAATTAGCCAAAGATAGGAAATAAAGTCTGTCGGAATAGCACAACCATACCATAGATTGTATATCTTGTTGAACATCACATGGTACAAACACGTGTGCTGCAATCTCAATTTATTGTTGGTTTTAAAATACCACTTGCGATTAAAAAGGTTGTTCTACATTAAAATTGAAACACACCTTTGTAAATACGTGTATTACATTTTGTCTTTTTAGTTTTTACGCAGATCATTTAAAATTTCCACGAGGGACATCTCGGAAAAGTTTCGAACCATCACTCATTAAAGACGTAACTATCCGGGTTTTTCCGGCGATGTTCGGAAAATGATGTCCACGATTTATACAACTTTTCATACTTGGACTAAATCATCTAACATCTTCTTAACATCTTCTTAACATGTATATGACTTGATTGAAACCCATGTCGTAAAAGAACATTAACGTAAACCCAGCCGCGAATCGAACCCTAGTCTACCAGACGACAGTCCAGTCCATGGTTGTACCCACTGTGCTAGCTGGGCGGACAAACAATATCTGAACAACATGTAAAAGTAGTAAATTTTGTGCACAATTCTTTAAAACAAAGATCTGAAATTTATACCCTCCCCCTTTCTCAAAACATAAACGTTGCATGTCTATGAGTGCAAACAGCGAACTAAATGTGCTTCATGATCATTCAATCAAAGATCCCATGTAATCATTACCACGGTTTCCAACATGAAATACTTATTTTCTGGGATTAAATTTCACTCTTTTATGACGTTTCTATTTTTTGGCGAAGGGTTTAATTTTATAGCAAATGTAGCTAGCAACCTTTTTATTGTAGTTTAATGTTCAGCATTATCTCAATAATGCATGGAGTTTTAATTAAAACTGGTAGCTGGCCCTGGTGCATGCAAGATAGGGTAGGATATGCTATACAGATATACTGAAATATAATGTATTTATTTCTTGCGTAGCCCCCAGGACATTAGATGAAAATGTTCATGAAATTGGCTGTCTAAAAGTGTTATAGTTTTGATGAAATCATGAGATTATGTTTGCTGAAGATATAATATGGTGTAAGAGGAAAGTATAATATGCCTATACGAACAGAGTTGATCTAATCCAAGTGCATATATCTAAAACATGAAAACCCCTTTTAAAATTGTGTAACACCCCCCCCCCCCCCCCGGCCTTAGCTGCGCGTATGACACAGTGCAAGGATCTGGGTGTCTGTTAGAAGTACTACCAGTATTTGTGTACTCGTAAATGGATGTATTTCTTTAACATTTGCATAAGATTCCTGTGCCATGGATGTTGTTGTTCGCGGACACTATTGTGTCATTTTTCTACATCCAACGAATACCGGTAGTTTGGTAATGGAATTATTAATGGGATTATGAAAATGACTATGACGCCATCGCACTGCAACATTACAGCATGATGTATCTCATATAAAAGTTTGATGTGTCTGAAATCTCTGAAAACCAGTTATACAAGAAAAAGGAGAACATCACTTTCTCCTCCGTGAAGTCCATACATTGTAGCTTTCAGTCCAACACTAACACTTTTTATAGAAGGCATGCACAGGTTTAACGTAGCTAACATGTTTCAGTACTAGTTCATGTATTCACTGCACCTTCTATGCTCCCTACAGATCTACCTGTGTGAAATTGCTCTTTCACAAGGAACAAATAACTTATCCACATTTGGAGGACATTAATGTATAGCAAATATCACACCACGTGCTCAATTTGTGGAGCGAGCCAATATCTACTAAAGTACTCTACCGATTGTGGAAGATGGACCGGGCTTCCTAGGTCTTGAATGGCTCTTAGGACTATAGTTGAATATTTACACTACAATCACCCTATGACTAAGATATCGAACGACAGAAAAAAACCAACAGTTATAATAAAGAAATATTGACAAAAATATATACAAACAAAAACTTAAATGAGCGTATAATATTAACAAACATTATATGGGTGTATAAATATGAAGATGAGATATAATTACTCTTAACGACAAAGAAAACGTAGCAACAAATATTACATTAGCAAATACAAGAAGATATTATGACGTATGTGTTAATAAGATAATAACACATTGGACAGGGAGGGCACTCACCAAAAACAGCAGTACACGAAAGGCAAACAAATCAACGAAAAAGAAGTCACTGGCATAAGTTCAAGCCGCAAGGATAGCCATAACGCTAATTCGTCTGATTTATTTTTACATTTTGTCTCAAATGTTACCGTGAAAGGAAGTACAACATATCCAGCTAGCGCAGTTTGTTGGTTGACTGTCACCCGAACATTTTAGGTGGGTTTCTCGAGTTAGACGGGTTATGTGACAATGGTTACGGTCACGTGATCAACACGTGGTGGAAGTGGCGTTTGCTGCAGAAGCGCAAATTATTACTGATTGGTAATTAGTATTCATTATTATCAGGGAAACTGGTTAGGAAGAAATTGTTCGCGCAAACGTATTTATACGAATTGAATCGTTGGTCACAAACGGCGTACAGTATAATGCAATGAAAGACTGGAAGGCCGCCATATACGTACCATTCAAAATGACGCGTGTTTATTTATATTGAGTGTAAATAAATTACTGTTATATTGGGTATTTACCTTGTAAGATAGTAATGTAAATGCACTCAATTTCACCACTGCTCAAACACCCAGTACAGTAATAAAATATTCAAATCACGCATCATGGTATAATAAACTATGAATAAAATTTGCTTTACTGGTTTTCATAAAATTGCGATGAAAATGTTTTATTATTATGGTGGACCTTTATTCACTTTGGTTAAATATGGCAATCAGATATGATACTTCAAAACTCACCATGCTTTTATGAGTTTCAGTTTTTTTTGTAAATTTTGAAATAGTTCGTAATATTCACAGCATATACATAAATAATAACGCTATCTATTAGTCACACATAATAACGGATGGCCACTCGGTGGATTGTCGAGCATGTTACTCCGGTTGAATGCTACAGTTACAAGTTTGCATCTATTCCTTAGCCGAGGTTCAACCACGATCTCAATCATAATAGCCAAGCCACGGAGCTTCAGATCAACCGGAGGTAGACAGCAATGGAGATTAATTTAGGTTTAACTTGCTTTGCATACAGATGAAACATATAACTATATTTAGCAAACAGTAATTAATGTGACTAGTCGTACCATTGAGGCCTTCACGGCAATTTGGTGATGCCGAGCATAGCCTTTATTTGCCAGGCAGCTTTCTGCTGAAATACGACAGGCTTACGCGCTAATCATTGAGCTACGGAGGTTGTCTTATTTGGTTTTCTTCTTTTCGTAGTACTAACCATTATTACCGCGGTCTTTATTTGAGATTATAAGTTGTATTTCAACATTTACATCACAAGGTTGTGATAAAATTTTCAAACGCCCACATACGATATGTAGTAATTGATAATATAACATGGACATATATGATATATAGGGCAATAAGTTCACTACCCTTATAGGTATAGAATCTATGACTGCTTTTTTCCCATTTCTCCAATATAATTATCTGATCGAGCGTTGATTGGTCTCTACTCTCAGATGGAATCGTGGTACAGTTCAATATAGTACTGGTGGTCTGTATTGTTCGTCCTTGTTATACGATTTCCATCATCTTCAACAACTAATATAGTCTTATCACATCCAGATACCATCTAGTGTGTCCGGTAAGCTAAAGAAATGCTCATGATACAGCAGTTACTGGGTACTTCCAATATAATCTCACAAGCCTAGTCAATTAACAAATTAATTCTTATTTCATTTCTGATCACCCCGGCCTTCATGCATTGCAATAGATCTGAGAAAACGGCAATTTCAAGATGGCTTTTAGTCGTGGTAATTTCAGGGCAATACATATTAAAAGTATATTCACAAAAGCAATATAAAATAATGCGATTACATGACTGTATAGGTGGCCAGATTTCATAAAGACAAAGACGGGGAAAATCGGGACATAAAACAAACTTCAACATAACGGAACATTCGATATACGCGAATTCGAGATAACGAGAGTTGACTGTAATAACATGTATAAGCACGATGTATTGTATTAGGAATCCTTTGTGTAAACCAATGGAGCCAGTGCGGGAAGCTGTAGTCTGGTTCCGTCCCCAGATCTTACATAACATTAGATTGTAAGATTTGGGACGGGAACCATACAAGTGAAGCTGGATCAAAGTCACACACAGGCAGGTTCCTGGGTAGCAGAATTAAAACATTACGACTTTATCGTCTTGTACATGAACAAAGACATGAGCTATGAGTAATAGTATATGCACATTATTCATGGCTCTATATCCGACTTAGCAGCAAAAAAAAACATAACAACAAAGACTGCCATGATATTTTGGTACATTTGAAACAGACTAGATAACTAGCGTCAATCATGATAAGTCGAGGCTACTTGCCAAAATGCTACATCTGCTTCTACGTTCAGATAGACCAAACTTTGTTATCTACTACCACAAGGTCTTCTATTCATTGACCCGAAATTAAAACTATCAGATATAACGAACAATTGCGACACACGCTTTTGTTTGAAAATCTAACATCAGAACACATGTTTTGCAAACTGTTCCAAATACAAATAATACAAATCATTATCTTGCTGTATTCGAAACGGCTTAAAAGGATCGTTGGACTAATGTTTTAACTAAAGAGGAGCAAGTTCATTCAGTAACTTTAGAAATAGGCTTTATAAACTGTAACAATTTATACAATTTGTGTTCAATACTGTATTAAACGGTTTAGAACGTATCACGCGCTTAGATTCTTTATGAAACACACAGGTTACTTTAATATGACTGCTTCACAATCCACCCATTGTATATTTGTAAATAATACACGCTTGAATATAGTATGTGCACCCAACAAATATCATGTTTTGTTGAGTTCGGGTTTGCACGTGGATGAATGTGTACGTATCTTGTAATTTAATACTAATGACATATAAATATGGCTACACAATTTTACCACAATGACAAAGTAGGCCTTCTAATGATATCGTAATTTTGCATTTCATTAATGTATGTATCACTATAAAGCAACCAGACCAAATCTCTTGATACATCGGAAATAGAAATCCAAACTCAAAAGTGAACTTAAATCAGAGACATATAACCAAACTTGAATCAAATCGCATTTCGACAGCTATCAAAATTTTCGGCAAATGAGTATCTCAATTTTTTGAGATTCCTGAGTTTACTCACTGAGTACAGTCTCAGATGAGTATAGGCCTAAAATCTCAATGTTTTGAGACAATAATTATTTCAGCTGAGCTCTGCCACACGTCGGGTTGCTTTGAGAGACCGTGGAAATGAAGTGCCTACGAATCAAAAGGGCCTTTAACACCAGGTGAACACATCCCCGTGATAAGACATGTGCAGTCTACGACTATCAAAGGTAAATTCGTTTCAAACATTCACTTCAATAGCATACGAATTAATCAAGTAAACGTGTATTTATAAATATTAGTTTCCCAGCAGTTAATTTGGCACCATCACTCACCAACAGAGATATGTAGAATCCATATTAAAATACACCAAAAAAATTATATTTGAATTCGTGACAGTCGACAAGATTGACAAGGTGTTAAAATTCACTAACAAAAATTTTGATAGGGCGAGACAGCTGCGCCTCATAGAAGTAAACATGCTTTATCTCACCGAAACACTTTGACCTTCAATAAATCATCGCAACACAAACAAATCTACAGATAACATAGGCCCATACTACAACGACTAGGGTCAAAGAACTAACTGATGAATTAAGGCTAAGAATGTCATTCGACACAACAACCACGTTATTTTTCAAACAATCCAATCAAATAATCGACGGAATATGACAAAATGGAGTAACAGAATGACGTCACGTGTGATCCCTACAGTGACCCCATTGAGCATGCATAAACACATCTACGACTTCCGGAATTTAAAAATGTATGTTGTAAAGTTATTGCGTTCCAAAAAAGATCATTGTGCATTAAACACAACGGATCAGACTGAAGAAACGGTATACCCGTCTACAAAGCCATCACGGAAGCACAGTACATGTATAGATATGGCATGTAATGATACGTGTCCATCAACAAAGCCACCACGGAAGCACAGTACATGCATAGATATGGCATGCAAAATCACGTGTCCATCAACAAAGCCACCACGGAAGCAGATATGGCATGTAATACCACGTGTCCATCAACAAAGCCACCACGGAAGCACAGTACACGCATATATATGGCATGTAATATCACGTGTCCATCAACAAAGCCACCACGGAAGCACAGTACACGCATATATATGGCATGTAATATCACGTGTCCATCAACAAAGCCACCACGGAAGCACAGTACACGCATATATATGGCATGTAATATCACGTGTCCATCAACAAAGCCACCACGGAAGCACAGTACATGCATATATATGGCATGTAATACCACGTGTCCATCAACAAAGCCACCAGGAAGCACAGTACACGCATAGATATGGCATGCAAAATCACGTGTCCATCAACAAAGCCACTACGAAAGCACAGAACCTGCATAGATAGTCTATAACATGCAATAGCACGTAACCATCATTAAAGCGACCACGGAAGCACAATATATGTGCAGAATATGGTGCATGGAAGTAGCTCTTTAAAGGTAAACCTTCTATTCGACATCAATGACTTGGTGTCTGGACTACGAAATACAACACTATATGCAGATAACTTGATGCTATGGTGCAATGAGGAGTATGGCACTACAGCCACACTGATGATGCAAAAGGCCTTAAAAATAATCCCAACATGACAAGTTCGCGTCAACACTGTTTACCCTGTCTTCGAAAACGAAGAGAGAGCTGGCAATATAGGGATGGGCACAGCAATGCTCAAAGAAGAGATATAACTCGGAGTAACATTAGACATGAGGTGCACATGGAAGTCAAACACAGCCCATGCAGATAGAAAGGCTGGCGAAAAGCTTCTGATAATTGCGTTTGCTCGCTGGGACAACATTGAGCACAGACGAACAGACATTTTACTTTTTTTGCACTATAAAGGTACTATAAGAGCCAACCTGGCTTACAGCTCATGAGCATGTGCCACAACAGCCACCTTCAGAACCTAGAAGTTCAACCTCCAGGCACTGTACATTACAACATTGTACTTCCTACACGAGCTATGTAAATACTGCCGAGCGGCTCGCCTATTTCAGAGTTCTTAGAAACGGACAAGCAGAAAAGCTCGCAAAATCACGTTTCCAAGCACAGCAACAACCAGATGTCAATAAGAGCTATCAAGACAATACCACCATTATCAAAGCACTGAGGAAATCGAAGGTCCTGGTTCCCTGGAATTTTCTTTAACTTTGAAGAGTGTGATCAGAGATGGTATTCAACATTGATCTTATTTAATTGGAGAATAAGGATAGCCAATCATATCGCCTGTTACTGAACAATAGTTTAATATGGTGTGATTTGATTATTTGTCCTTATCTTTAAGTCAAGTAAGATCAATATTGAACACCGCTCTGAGATAATAAGCTGGTCGGACCTCTTCTTGGGGAAAAAACCTGACTGGACCCCCACTGGAGTATGTGGTTGCTGATCTTTATACAAGGCTTTATAGGTTACTTTAATAAACGATCGAGAAGACCATAATTCTATGTATAAGACTAAGCCAGCATTAATTCATCATTCACATTTTGTATCAAGTTCATTTTTTAATCAATCACCCATTGTCATCCATAATGTTTGATGCTCGTGTATTCAAATAATCTACAACAACTTGTTAAACACGCAGGTAGGTATATAAGCAAGTTTAAGACGTCGAGGTTAGGACAGGTGACAAATTTATTGAATCACTAATGAATAAACACCTGTGGATTTATTTATAGAAAAAATACAATGTCTGAAGAGAATCTAGTAATCGACATGACAACTAAAAATACATCTGTAATGTTCATAAAAGCCTCAATTGTAAATCCACCATTAGCTAGGACACTAGAAACCTATTTTCTCATAGACTCGTTCTTCATATTGAGGGTGAATATAACTATAATATATAATAATAGTGAGAATGAACTTGGACATATTGTGTTCTTTGAAGGGGTACTTGGATTTAGCTTGTTTACAGTAACTGAACATTAAGACTACATGTTGGAACTCAGCAGCAGTCTGGTAAACATGGCCTTAAACCCAACAAGTCTGATAGTTGTTGGCTTAAACACAAACCAGTCTGATAGTCGTTGGCTTGAAACACAAACCAGTCTGGTAGTCGTTGACTTGAAACACAAACCAGTCTGATAGTCGTTGGCTTGAAATACATACCAGTCTGGTAGTCGTTGACTTGAAACACAAACCAGTCTGATAGTCGTTGGCTTAAACCACAAACCAATTTGGAAGTCATGGGCTTAAACCACAAACCAGTCTGATAGGCGTGGGCTTGAAACACAAACCAGTCTGGTAGTCATGGGCTTAAACCACAAACCAGTTTAGTAGGCATGGGCTTAAACCACAAACCAGTCTGATAGTCGTTGGCTTGAAACACAACCAGTCTGGGAGTCATGGGCTTGAACCACAAACCAGTCTGGTAGTCATGGGCTTAAAACACAAACCAGTCTGGTAGTCATGGGCTTAAACCACAAAGTAGTATGCTAGTCATGGGCTTGCAAACAAAAACCAGTATGGTAGTCATGGGCTTAAAACACAAACCAGTCTGATAGTCGTTGGCTTGAAACACAAACCAGTCTGATAGTCGTTGGCTTGAAACACAAACCAGTCTGGTAGTCGTTGACTTGAAACACAAACCAGTCTGATAGTCATTGGCTTAAACCACAAACCAATTTGGTAGTCATGGGCTTAAACCACAAACCAGTCTGATAGTCGTTGGCTTGAAACACAAACCAGTCTGGTAGTCATGAGCTTGAAACACAAACCAGTCCGGTAGTCATGGGCTTGAAACACAAACCAGTCTGGTAGTCGTTGGCTTGAAACACAAACCAGTCTGATAGTCGTTGGCTTGAAACACAAACCAGTCTGGTAGTCGTTGGCTTGAAACACAAACCAGTCTGATAGTCGTTGGCTTGAAACACAAACCAGTCTGATAGTCGTTGGCTTGAAACACAAACCAGTCTGGTAGTCGCTGGCTTGAAACACAAACCAGTCTGGTAGTCATGGGCTTAAACCACAAACCAGTCTGGTAGTCATGGGCTTAAACCACAACCAGTTTGGTAGTCATGGGCTTAAACCACAAACCAGTCTGATAGTCGTTGGCTCAAAACACAAACTAGTCTGGTAGTCGTTGGCTAAAAACACAAACCAGTCAGGTAAACATGGGCTTATACCACAAAATAGTTTGGTAGTCATGGGCTTAAACCCCAAATCAGTCTGTTAATCACGGGCTTATACCACAAACCAGTCTGGTAGTCATATGCTTAAAACCCAGTCTGGTTGTCATGGGCTTAAACCCAAAACCAGTCTTGTAGTCACATACTTACACACCAAACCAGTCTGGTAGTCACGGGTTTAACCCCTAAACCAGTCTGGAAGCCACAGACTTAAACCCAAAACCAGTCTGGTATAGTTGTTGGCTTAAATCCCTAACCAGTCTGGTAGTCAAAGACTTAAACCAAAAACCAGTCAGGTAGTCAAGGGCTTAAACCCAAGCCCAGTCTGGTAGTCACAGGCTTAAACACAAAACCAGTCTGGTAGTCACAGGCTTAAACCCAAGCCCAGTCTGGTAGTCACAGGCTTAAACACAAGCCCAGTCTGGTAGTCACAGGCTTAAACCCAAGCCCAGTCTGGTAGTCACAGGCTTAAACCCAAGCCCAGTCTGGTAGTCAAGGGCTTAAACCCAAGCCCAGTCTGTTAGTCACAGGCTTAAACCCAAGCCCAGTCTGGTAGTCACAGGCTTAAACACAAAACCAGTCTGGTAGTCACAGACTTAAACCCAAGCCCAGTCTGGTAGTCACAGGCTTAAACACAAAACCAGTCTGGTAGTCACAGGCTTAAACCCAAGCCCAGTCTGGTAGTCACAGGCTTAAACACAAAACCAGTCTGGTAGTCACAGGCTTAAACCCAAGCCCAGTCTGGTAGTCACAGGCTTAAACCCAAGCCCAGTCTGGTAGTCACAGGCTTAAACACAAAACCAGTCTGGTAGTCACAGGCTTAAACCCAAGCCCAGTCTGGTAGTCACAGGCTTAAACCCAAGCCCAGTCTGGTAGTCACAGGCTTAAACACAAAACCAGTCTGGTAGTCACAGGCTTAAACCCAAGCCCAGTCTGGTAGTCACAGGCTTAAACACAAAACCAGTCTGGTAGTCACAGGCTTAAACCCAAGCCCAGTCTGGTAGTCAAGGGCTTAAACACAAGCCCAGTCTGGTAGTCACAGGCTTAAACCCAAGCCCAGTCCGGTAGTCACAGGCTTAAACCCAAGCCCAGTCTGGTAGTCACAGGCTTAAACCCAAGCCCAGTCTGGTAGTCAAGGGCTTAAACACAAGCCCAGTCTGGTAGTCAAGGGCTTAAACACAAGCCCAGTCTGGTAGTCACAGGCTTAAACCCAAGCCCAGTCAGGTAGTAAGAGTTTGAACCCCAACCAGTCTGGTAGTCAAGGGCTTAAACACAAGCCCAGTCTGGTAGTCACAGGCTTAAACACAAAACCAGTCAGGTAGTAAGAGTTTGAACCCCAACCAGTCTGGTAGTCATAGACTTAAACCTCAAAGAGTAAAAAAGTATATTCTAATGTGCGAGGGTCGTTCATTTAATACCCGGATAATCGATACTGCTGGAAAGCTAATAAACTGATATTGATGAAAACTTACAGGAATACATTCACAACATTCTTTAATTCATATACAAACTTTCAACTTGTTGGATGAAAGGTTACATAATATTAGTGTTTAATAAGTATAGAAGTAATTAATGTGTACTTTTATAAGGTTATTTATCTTTCAGATTTGATTCATGTGGGAAACTTGTCACTTATGTATCACAGGTGATAGTATTGGTTAGAGACCCTCAAGCAATTATTAAATCAACTGCCTGTCATATTAATAATTTCATAAGAATTAAATATTGTAGAAAATTGAGCAAAATTTCAAAAATATATGTACATAATTTTAAGTACAAAATGAACATGACATTTATATATTTATTTATATTGACAACCATCCATCATTTTATAATATTAGTTTATTTCATCTTTACTTAATGTTAATAAAGATATACAAATAAAATGTCTTAACAGTCAGCATTTTTTTTATTTGCAACAAGTGGTCATAAAAATGTCAGAGTTGTGTTTTAACCAACCACTAATCAGTCCTTACATTGACACCTCAGGTTCCCCCACCCATCTATACTACATACATACATATTCATGTACATTCAACCCTTAGGCTGAATGACCTAATTCAAGTTCAATAAAAAATGGACAAAAAAAACATAAATATTGCTAACTGACACTGTAAGACGGGACATTATTGCCCTTATAGGATTGTCTCACAATGGTTTAAACAGACCAATGGCTTAATCAAGCAGACATAAATTTGAAATTCAAATTCAAATATAGCAGAGCAAACAAAAATCCGAGATTTATAAGGCACTCCACTCACGAAGTAAACAAAGATCATATTTAAATGATCAATAAAATTCAAGTCTAAGTTACTTTATTAAAGCTCTACATTACCAAATGTAGGTAGCATTAAAACATGAAATTCACAGTCCAACATCAGTACTATAAGCCAAGTCAGCAAATAATGACGACATATTTTGGGCAATTTAATTTCAAGGAGTGCGCCAGTGGTAGAATTTCACAAAATTAAGTTGCCATGAAAGTGCTAAAAACATTAATATTGACATTGCAGGAAACTTAAAACCGGAAAATTTGTAGTCTCAAATATGCCGACGATGAACAAAACTCGAAAGTTAGTATTCGCGAAAGTAAATTGGTTTACAGTAATAATGAGGTAATAATTATAAACAATTGGAATCAAATCAAAGCATACTTGTTACATGTCCAGCATACAGCATAATAAATGGCATTTCAAAAATCAAACGCAAAATATTTTGTATTTACCATTTACCATTTACATATTTAGGAACATGCAACTGTATGTTGTGCTGTCATAATGTTGTAATTGACTACTTTGTAACTGCCCTTGATTTTAATCAACAACTGAAATATTGACAGTTTCGTATAAATTTGTTGTTCATTGCTTTATTAATTTTTTTTTTTGCAAAGTAAAGGATGTTATGCAAGCAGACCAGGGGTGTTATTCGAAATTGATCTTGCTTGACTTAAGGATAAGGACAACCAATCAGATCCCACCATACTAAACTCTTGGTCAGTAACAGGCAATATGATTGGCTATTCTTATTCTCCAATTAAATAAGATCAATATTGAATACCACCCCTGTGGTCATCATGTTTGTGAGTCCTTTGATGCCCCATCCCTTAATTATAATATATTATAAAACATACTATAAAAAAAGTAAATTGTTGAAATTGGTAGTTTTAATTGACAGATTTACTATATAAACTATCTGGTAAAAGTACAATAACATGCATAGTCTAGAAATTTAGCTATATATACATCACACTGGATAGTGAAACAGTAACAAGTTGAGATATTAGCTGTAGACCACCCGGAACAGTTCCTACAGTGAACAGATGATTCATTCGCCCATATATTATGTTGCAACATGCATCACAATACAATGCAGCCTTTGTATTCCAGCAACTTGTGAACTGTTTACTTCCTGATAATAATACATTAAAACAACAGTTCCTTAGACACAATGCACACTTCAGGAGCTGTATTTTAGGTATGAATTGCTTGTGAACAGTGTGCTTGAGAATGGTACAAGAGTAGGAAAGGCACAGCTATGAAAGTGAAACACAAGATCTAAGGTGGAGAATAGCCAGACCAATGATTAGGAACATCCAGAGCAATATCAGAAAACTGCCAGATAATTGGTAGTAGGGATACATCTATGGTAGGCTAACAGTCAGACCTTTGGATGGAGCAACAAGACATTTTGTGGGGAAGCAGCAAGTTCTATAGAGGGGCAGCCAGACCTTTGGTAGGAAACAGTCAGGCCTTTGTTGGGGAACAACAAGACCTTTGGTGGGGGAACAACCAGACCTAGAGTGAGGAACAGCTAGACCTTAGTGGGGAAAAACCAGACCTTTGATGGAGACACAGCTACAGCTAGACCTATGGTGGGAAACAGACCTTTGGTGGGGAACAGCTAGACCTTTGGTGGTGAACAGCTAGACCTTTGGTGTGGAATAACTAGACCTTTGGTTGGGAACAGCTAGACCTTTGGTTGGGAACAGCAAGACCTTGAGTGGGGAACAGATAGACCTTTGGTGGGGAACAGCTAGACCTTTGGCATGGAACAGCTAGACCTTTGGTTGGAAATAGCCATACCTTTGTTTGGGAACAGCCATACCTTTGGTAGGGAACAGCCAAACCTTTGAAGGGGACACAGCAAGATATATGGTGAAAAACAGCTAGCCCATTGGTGAGGAACAGCAAAACCTTGGTGGGGAACAGCTAGACCTTTGGTGGGGGACAGCTAGACCTTTGGTGGGGAACAGCTAGTGTCTTGATGGGGAATGGCTAGACTTTTGGTGGAAACAACAAGACCGTTGGTGGGAACAGCTAGACCCTTGGTGGGGACAACCAGACCTTTGTTGGGGAACAGCAAGACCTATGGTGGGAAACAGTCATACCTTTGAGGGGTAGAGGAAACAGCCAAAGCTATGCATATAGCAGAGAACAGATAGTTTTGGTAGGTTGGCAGTCAGATACAGCCAACGTTCATGTTGGAAACAGATACAGAGATGATGATGGGGTGCCAGTCAGAGTTATTGTTACATCTTACAATGCCACACATTATTGACCTTTGCACTATATATTGTTAAAATCCATTATCAGAGTTTAGTGGCCAATGCCAGATCCACTGCACATTAAACTGTTTTCATACTACAGAAGTAAAGCTTACTTGGCATAGTTTTATCAAATGATTAATATTGAACTATATTTATATCCAGTAGAATCAACATCTTTGATGATTCGCTCTATCATTGTATATGCCTCCTGATTGGTTGAATAAATTATTCTTAATCGTTTTGTTGGTCAGGAATATCATCAGCACTGTTACCAGTTATTTTACTAGGATATGAAACACATTTTATTGACTTAGCCTGTTTACCAGTTATTTTACTAGGATATGAAACACATTTTATTGACTTAGCCTGTTTACCAGTTATTTCACCGGGACATGAAACACATTTTATTGACTTAGCCTGTTTACCAGTTATTTTACCGGGACATGAAACACATTTTATTGACTTAGCCTGTTTACCAGTTATTTCACTGGGACATGGAACACATTTTATTGACTTAGCCTGTTTACCAGTTATTTTACCTGGACATGAAACACATTTTTATGACTTAGCCTGTTTACCCTGTTTACCAGTTATTTCACCGGGACATGAAACACATTTTTTTGACTTAGCCTGTTTACCAGTTATTTCACCGGGACATGAAACACATTTTATTGACTTAGCCTGTTTACCAGCAATAAGAAAGAAGTTCATATCAATAGTAATTGCTTGGCCAGGTGTGCGATTAACAGGCAAGCTAGATAAAACTGCCAGATACCGTATACTGTATGTGATATAGTCTGACATACCACATATCATTCATATCCCAATGTTCTAGTCAGCCAACACTTACTGAACGTATACTGTGTATGAATATATGTATAAATCTTGTGCTGTGAGATATAAAAATGTCTGCAGGAATAATTGTATGTTTAATAATGTCCCATGTTGTATATATTTAATATATTATATGTATGTCCATGTTTTACAGGTACAGTACAACCTCTCCAGATTGACCCTCTGTAGAGCAACATCCTCTCAATAACAACACTTTCAACATTTCCCTATGTCGATATTTACAATAAATTTATTAACCTTTGTACAGCAACAACCTCTAAACAATAGCCAATATTTGTAGCTCCCAAAGGGTGTTGCTCTACAGAGGTTGTACTGTAAACATATATGTATACTTAATAACTATACATCAAATCATAATGAGAGTGTATTACATTATAATATTAAACTCAATCATGTTTTAACAAACAGATACTTCAAACATACCAGTGTTTGCTTGTATTGTGCATGTGTTTCTAAATAATTTTGTTTTTAATTGAGTTGTAATACAATATTTGTATACAGTGGACAGTACACTTAACCAATTTTCCTGGAATTTATTATTGGCCAGTACTCAGCTAGTAGTACACAAGCAATTGACAACTTCAATGTTGATCCAGCCAACAATTTGCATAACCAGTTGTCAGTAACTCAGCGCCCTACCAACAAGCATCAGCTACCATCTCCACACCCTCAGACCATGATCATTGCCAATATTAGAGATAAATATATCCTGTTGGAAACATTTGAGAAAATGGAAATGAAAATTTAGATCAATTGAACTTTTTCATATGCAATATACAGTAAAACCTCAATTGTAAAAACTTGCTTGGTTTAAAATACTATAAATCGTTCCATTTCAGAATATTGGTAGAATTTATCAACAAAGCTCTCTAGGAGACTGATGTGAGCACATTTAACATAAGCAGATGTTGAAAACAACTTTATTTACAAAATGGCCGTATAAACAATATGAATTGTATTTTTTTATTTACAAGAAAGTTGGACATAGTTTATAGATGTGAATATGGAAGAAAATATAAACAGCTCAACATCGATTTTGTCTCAATTCTATACCTAACAATGAATAACAATTCTTGTGAAGACAGAAAAAAGTAAACAATGTTCCACTAGATATCATATCGATCAGTCAGATCACAGCGGGTAGGCAATGTTTCAAAGAAAACACTCGATGAATGGAATATATGTAGTACAAACCCTATAAGGTCAATAGATGTCAATTTATGAAGTATTTTAAGAATATCTGAAAAGCAAAAGTTCAACGACACTTCATCACAGCATAAAGCTTCTTATTGAACGGATAGATTTAATTAACCTAATAGTCACCATATATAAAGACCACTGAAGGACTTAATAACATATCTTAATACATAAACACAGGGATTAAACCTGTCAGTATATTCATTTAGTCAGAGTACATAACCTCTTCAGATGAGCCATATTTCACTAGCAAGCATATAAAATTTTGTGCAAGATTTCACAAATTGATTAAAGCCTCTCTTGTACAGCCACCTTATTACAGGAGTCAAACATGTACCTCTTGGTGCTGTTATTCTGTCAAAAATGCATGCCGACAACTACCAAACATGTCCCATTTGGTGGTGATACCCTGGCTGTGAGCCACTCGGTGGAGTTACTCAGAAGGAGGTTAAAATGCAGTGTGAATTTAATTTAGAATGAATACACTGTCTACCCATCTTTGACAACCGGCCAAGGAATACATCAATCTTGACCGTTTAAAGAAGGTGTCTATTTAATATAGGAATTTTTATTTTAAATATGACAAGTTGGAAGTTAATAATAATGTTAATAATTGTTGCTTAAGGCAGGTACTTGCTTTATTGAGGTGAGTTTTATAACATATTTGATATGACTGTAAATCTGCTACATATACCATAGAATGAAACCCTGTCTAGTTCCTGGCCCTTGTATCAAACTATTATAGGGAATGTTTTTTGCTATCAAGTGTGAAGAAAAGTTGCCAAATTTCATGTTCTACCATTTATATGATGACGAAGTATGATACATAACATTATAAATGACGTGATCTATTACTATAAATTCATACAAAACTTATAAACACTGCCTCGAATACATTACTAAATTACAAATGTATAATGGCAGAAAACAAGTCAGATTTTTATCAATTTAGATTGTGAAATTTGAGAGAAAATGTTGTAAAAACAAACATCAAGTACAACAATCCAATGGAGAAAGTCGGTCATTTGTAGCGACTGACAAAAGTTGAGTTAGCAGTGCAAGACTTCCTCCACAAAACTTAACTTTTGTTCTGACAGATTTTCATTTAAAATCGCACCTTTTTGCCTTTTGATCCTACAGATTTTCAGTATTGGTCCAACTGATTTACAGTGTTTGTCAGTCTGAAATGTTTGTGAAACCTGAATGGTATGATAATTGACTACTTGTGTGAAAGAAAAGTAAACAATAATCTATAAGTGTGCAGTGTATTAAAAGAGGTGGATGGCGATCAGACAGGTTTTACTGCATACTGTGGAGAGGTCCATGTATATAGATACTGTATACAGTTTAACATGACATAGTGGTCCCCTGAATTTAAGCAACTGCCTGTCAGCAAAAATTTCAATTAGGTATATATAAAGTACACATGTTATAAACAGGCACATTAAACTGGCTGCTTATGACAGAATTGAGTGTTTCGGCCATATTTTTCAAGACGTTCTGAGTAAAACATAAACTGAATGATAATATTAACTAACTAAGCAAATGGTCAACTGACTTAAGCATGAGCTTGAATACGAAATCACTTTTTCTTTGCATGTAATGAATTTTGTTGAATTTCAAAACAACTGAAATTGAATACGACTTCACTAACGACATATATCGCATGGAATTAAATTTTGCGAACTAATTCAGATATTAAAGCATTACAATTTAATCTGTAATGACATAATGAAATACATTAAGTAAGAACTTAACAATGAAATTTCACACCCATACAGAGGGGATTAAAATAATGTATTGAACAAAGTTACAGCTATGATTTTGTACCTTTAGAAATTGTAAGAAAACTGGTAACAATGAAAGGTTTTAAAACTAATACATTTTTGCTACAGTTCTTATTTTCTTAGTCATATCATGTTAAAATAGGTCAGCCGGGATTTACGTTCAATGAAAAGGTTCATTCAATACATACACCTGCTCAGACCAACAGTGTAACACAATAGCTTAGTTTATACCTTTCCGATTAAACTTAAGACGGGTTCAGCCCAAGATTTTTTTACTTAAGTTTATTTCTCCTCTCAACTGTACTAAATTTATGGCCCCATAAAATTAACAAAGCATGAATAGCTTTGAATCATGATATAAAGTCAGGCAAATGTGCTATGGTGAATAAACAATTGAATTTTGTTGAAGTTCGTATTACAGCAATTAATGGGCTGCATCATGTGAATAATGGGTTTTAAGTTGTTTTTGTAACCAATGTAGGAGTTGGATCATTCATTTTACTATAACTATCTAAATACAGCATCTATACTGGCCACCTATAACACAGTACTAACTTTATAACTCCCAGAAGATGTAGCCCTAACACTGACCCCTTTTATATGTAAACTGATTACCATCATTCAATGTTTTTCGGATTAAGGGCCCAATTTGCTGTTATATGACTAATTAATTTATAATTAATCTACATTGTAATCTAAGACAAACATCAATGTCTATACATTGAAATAGGAGTGATACAGAGGGACAAGAGATACCATAGTGTGTTAACCAGTCTACTAACAGTTATGGCAATCAGTCATACAATTTAATTGTAGACTCCCAATAAGTCGTACAGTGAATGGAAATCACAGATGCTTTTGCTCGCAATAAGTCATACAAGATGAATTGGATTGTCTCCAAATAAGTCATACAGTGAACGGAAATCACTGATGCTTTTGCTCGCAATTAGTCATACAAATTGAATTGGATTCTATTCCAATAAGTCATAGTGACCGAAAATCACAATAAGTCGTACAAGTTGAATAGTACAGTCTATTAAATAAGTCATACAGTGATTAGGGTTATATGCTGTGGATACAATACAAGTGGTTGTTTAAACCAGGAGGCTGGATAGTTAATACCTCTGTATCAAACAACAGACACTGGTTTAAAAATATTTGACCCTTAATTAAGACAGGTGGTTGCTTAATTCAGGTGACAACTTACACAGGCTTGACTGAATATGAGCGACATAACTAAATTAGCCTTTTATGACATTTGAATTTAGATTGTTACCTAATCACACAACTGATTTATTCTCAACTAAATCATTATAATATATACATATCTAAAGACTTGACAAATATGTGTGAATTTCTATTGTAACATTTTCAATCAAAGAAATTCGAAGGTTAAATGAGGCAATAAATGGAAATCTTTGTATAGGCAGTATTGAAGTTATGAGTCTTCAGTCAACAAATGTAACACTTTATGTATTACCTTAACCTCACAAAGTGAACGATAAATTAATAAATGAAGTATTTTAATCATTAAATGTTTTCACTTTACTGACTTTGTTCTCTAGCTCTTCAAATTTGAAAATGCTTAAGTCTTATATGAAGTATGCTCCAACTATGATCAACTTTCCTTTGAACTAAATGTTGTCCTAAGTACTCATGTAACACTGTCATAGACAACAGACCTGCGACTCATCTGACTCAATACTCGGGGTGGTTGGGGTGGTAAATGTACCATGGTTCATACACAATTCTCGTACCCAAATTCAAGTACTTTTCAAGGTTGAAACCAAATTCAAGGACTTTTCAAGGCCTGTGCGAACCTTGTGTAGTCATTAGATGGATTTATGTCTGAAAATAGACTTCAACTTGCTACTTTTTTATTTAAAGTGCCCAACTATTGCCTGAATCTTGGCATATGTCAGTATTTATTTTTAGCATAAAGTTAAAACCGGTAACCGGTATGGTGATATGTGTACAAACACACATATTTTTGGAATACAACCCCACCACAGCTGTTACATATAAGCATATGCAAAGACAAAATTTGATAGCATAAGATAAACAGTAGTACTAAAGAAAGCAGATCGGGTTTTATCAAAGGTTTTGAACTTCGTTTTTCAAACCTTAAAATATAAACAAGATCCTTCTGAGCAAATTTAAAGTGTTTTACTTGTAAAGAATATAAACATTGCCAGCGAATTTAATCTAAATGCGAGATAAATGAAGTACTTGCATTTTATGAAATACAATATGGCTCGATATTGGCTCCCCTGTTGAAAAACAGTGAACACTTTCTGCAGTAATACATTGTTTTAGGGGATTTATTCAGCAAAATATGAGGACTTAATGTTACCATTATCAAAGATAGATCGACTTAATGGTGAAGATTAATCTAAACTTGAATAATCTTATCAGAGTTTATATGAAATTGAAACTTGAAATATATAAGATATGTAGCAGTTATACATCATCTTTAAAACTTTGCTGGTTTTAATGTGTAAATGGTAAAAATAATTAAAACACACAAATATGGTCAGTCAACAACTAAGCTATGAAAATTCTTAACAGATTTAAATTTTTTAATTTTGTGTGTACTCATGTAGCACAGCACAAATGATTTTAACACACAAATATGGTCAATCAACAGCTAAGCAATGAAAATCTTAACAGATTTTAAATGTTGTGTTTACTCATGTAGCACAGCACAGAGAGAAGAAAATGGGGGTACATATTGAACCTAAACAAAGGCTGTAAAACTGTTCAAATAAAGGAACACTGAGAGAGAATAGAGATTGCTTTTATGTCACATCTCCCGTGTTCCGTCACACACTGGAGAACAACAATAAAACGTGGAGAATCACTTTAAACATTTTACTGTTCAGAAAAGCACTAAATTCACGGGATCAAATAAAAATTTGTGAGGTGATTTGTGATACAGAACAGGGGACTTGTACCCGAATATCGGGACAAACACATACACACACACATTCTTTATTCATATCAAGATAGCGAGTATATTAGCGTAAAGTACATGATTCCAAAAGCCACAATAATTTATAGGCTTATTTGTCAGTGTATTGCTTACACACAGGCCGACCAGAATGTGTCATTTTAAACAAAGAACTTGATTTCTGACCAAGTACAATATTTATAGAAGAAGCTTTAAAATTTACAATATTTATATGATCTGGTTTTGGGGGTTATAAAACTCCAGGTTATATGTACCCAGTACGTGAAGTGGCTCACTAAAGTAGGATCTCTCAAAATTATTACTCGAGTGTTTGACCAAATCTGTTGCACATAATAATAGGTGCTTGAATAACCTGTACTTGTTGGTAGCATGTCGTAAACCAATTCACATAGTTTTAATACCCTGTGTTTTACCAAATAAAATTACACATTAAAACCAGCAAGAGTTTTTTGTATGTCAGAAGCACGTTCCATAGAAACTTAAAACACTGGCCAGGCGTGCTGTGCATTTTGCTATTTCCTGCATAAGATGCATTTAACAACAACTTCTACCAGAAAATCATTAACAACAAATAGTAAATGGTATTAAAACAATTTTTATTCAACAATAAATAACAAGTTAAGTGACATTTTGTCATTTTACATCATAAAAAATCAGTTTTCATTGGGGTAAAAAACTGAACAAAAAATCATATACTTATTACATATAAATGCCGTGCACATTTGTCACTTCATTAAATGACAAATCAGTTCTGGGTTTTAATGAACGCTCAAGCATATGAACATTAACAACAAAATTCAACTTAAGAAAAATCAGGCTAAATGACATAAAAAACTTAAAAGTGACATCAAATTATGTCTTCAGCGTGGTTTGTGTTACACAAATGTTTTTTTACAGAATGTTAGCGTTATGTTCTACATTTCTGACCTTTCCCTGTATTAATATATACAGTAGGCTTTCTTGCCATACTCAGACGAGACTGAAATTTTGGTTATTATTCAAACTACTGAACAATCTAACAGAAAGTACAGAAGCTATCTGGTTTTAATAATAAATGAGCAAACAAAGTATTTCTTTGCCAAAGAATCAGAAATTTCCAAAAAAAATAGACATAATTTCAACACAACCAAAAAACCGAACAATTTTCGGTACAAATCGGACCGAAATGGAATATGTTTATTTCCTTTCTGTTTCAGCAAACAAGAGAAAATCTGTCTAAAGATGAGGAAATCATGGGGCACAGAGGGAAATTCTTACACAGCAAGTAGAACCGTAACTGACATATAATGTTATACATCATCTAGCCTGTTTCTTCTGTATCACTGTCCATATACAGTGCCCACCAAAAATAAGTATACTTTTGCAAAGGTTAACTTGACTAAATTGTCCAATATTGTTTATTAGACAGTCAAAATTATACTAGCTTCTGAAACAACATTTACTAAACGAGGCAAAAAAGAGATGGCAGTAAAGATCAAGATGTTCTGAATTAAAATAACATGTGATCCAATTGGCTGAATGTTCCATCTTTTTCTGACAAAGTTAATACCTTTCAAGCATTAGAAAGATACTTTATATTTTGCACCTAGGGTACCAATCAATGTATGGTTTTTACACTAAATTAATAATATATTCCTTGCCTTTAAATCTATAATATTGGTGCAACAAGGTTGTATCTCTCTATATACTATATAGGGAGATACAACCTTGTTGCGCCAAAGGGACGTATTGTTGCTTCACTGTTCTGCACATAATGTTATTACAGACGAGTAAATGGGGAACTTACCTATGTATACTTATTTTTGGTGGGTAGTGTACATGCACAGAAATGAAAGGTTTGGCACACTGATACAAGGGTTTGAGGGAAGTGACTGGAAAGCCATGAAATGTCAGGACTCTTCAACACTACACACAACACAGAAGTTCCAACATAAACAATTACAGACATAACTTCAGCTATCATACAATTATACAACCAGACTCTCTATTATAATCAATAACATAACGTTAACATGAAATTTCATTCCCAATAAATACATCGAGCAAATGTTTTAAAATAATCCACTTATATGACCGCTGTGTATTGAATGTTCAGTACTCTGCAAATAAAGCTAAACCAATAAGATTGCTACACATCTTGGAGAATGGTTTGAGGGAATAAATAATGTTTATATAAACAATTTGTAAACTATCAAATTAACTATTAAAGGAATTTGTGAGAAATTGGTCAAACTCAAAACTAAACATCGACATTTTGAAAATAAAATTAAACCTACCAACTAGGATGACACGGATGTATAATTATTAATTAATTTATAATGGGCTTAAAGAAATAAAAGGTTTAAAACATACAGGAATGATAGTATTGATACTGCATGACCTAGCTTCATAATCAGTCCACATACAGACCAGTGAACATAATCATGTTAAGATATACAGTACAACCTCTCCAGAACAGCCCTCTGTAGAGCAACAACCTCTATAATAACACCTTCAACATTTCCCTACGCTGATATTTAACCTCAGTAGAGCAACAACTTCTAAACAATGACTATTATTTGCAGCCCCCCAAAGGGTGTTGCTCAACGTAGGTTGTACTGTAATTCAAGTACTTGATGAATGTATAATGAACATTGTAAATAAGTAATGTATTCAACTATCTCCTGTTTCTGTATTATACACATATTATATTGCATTGGTAACAGACATGTTCATTCATACGACCAGTACTGTGATCATCTTCTTGACATACATACACACAAACACACATAGTTGTCTCATACATGTACTCTTAACTTTAGGCCATCCTTATAAAATTGTTTGTGCGACCTGACCAGTCCTAGCAATGCTTAGGTGACAATGTGAGTATACCTGTAGTAAATAATGTTTGTATTTGATAGTATTGTATAATTGTAGTTGTTATCAAGAAACCATAATTAACACACAGTTTAAGAACTCATCCCTTGACACAATACTTAGTAGTGACCAGTTTCATGAGCCAAACAAGCAAGGTACTGATGAAGGTCTAAAAACCAAAATGTCATTATGATGCATGTGTATGGCTATTAAGTGTTGTTAACTATTGTCAGACCATTGGATCTTCATAAACATATAAATACATTAGTATCACTTCTTTTTAATAGTAATATAATACATTAACATACTTAAAACTTTCAGCTGATAAGGAAAATATAGTTCACTAATTGACTAATTTAGTAATTACTTGCCATTGTTTGTTTAGTACTGCGCAGATACATGTATGTTAATAATGTTTAATACATATTAACAATCTGATATCTGTCACATTGTGATTAACTTAATGAAAGATGCACAAAATTGCTGATACGATATGCAAGACTAAAGAGTGACACTTTTAACCAAAATACACCTAGGTGTACTAACTGCAATAATTTGTTGTGCTACTTATCATCCTATGTGTTATATTCATTATGTCATTAATAGTTACTTTAGATACCAAACTGTTGTGAGAAAAATACCACTTTCCTACACAACATAATGTATATACATGTACCTACATGTAATATTTTTTTATCATTTGTCAGCAATTTTTCAGCGAACAGTCAAAAAATCAAACAAAATATTGGTAAACTTGATGACAGTTATTTAATATTAATATCAACTTAAATCATAAAACTGTTCATATCTAATCAGATCGGGGCTGATAATTTTTCATTTTTTTATCTTGATATTTAATCTTGAAAAATAAAATTACAGTAAGGTAAAGGAAGAGCAGGTTTAGCCCAGGGAGATATAACATAGATAGAAAACGATGTTTGGCCTAGAGCTGTATGTCATGGTGACAGTGTGACATTAGATTGCCTCCAGTTATATACATCTTTACTCTATCTCTCATTAATTACAACTCTCATTTGTATTATTACATCAAAAGATGGAAAAGAAACTGAAAACTTTAACACCGACCCAAACCTCCCGTTAAGTAGAGAAACTGAAATCTTTAACACCGACCCAAACCTCCCGTTAAGTAGAGAAACTGAAATCTTTAACACCGACCCAAACCTCCCGTTAAGTAGCTGATCAAAACCTCCAGTTCAGTAGTTGACCCAAACCTCCCGTTAAGTAGCTAGATTGCCCAATGGAGACTTTCAACATTATTGTTGGTTAAGTTTTATAATAATAATTTCATAAGTATACTACATAAATTGAATACTAGATGTACTACCGAACAAATTTCTAAGTTAATTTTACACCTGGTGCATGATTGTGGCATGTATTTTTGAAATGAATGTAATTTTCCTAATATACAGGACAACTGTAAGGTTGTATGTACAATGTACTTTAAAACAATGGGTTAGATTTTAAAGTATTCTGTCATGCTGACGGGAAGTACATACAAACACACACATACACACAGTGAACAGAATGATTTCATAAACCAATAGTTCTGTAAACATTATCAACAACTACTGGTCAGGCATACACTGAGCAGACGGTACTTATAGCAGACGGTACTCAGTTCAGTCATACACACAGTAGACGGTACTCAGTTCAGTCATACTCAAGCAGACAGTACTCAGTTTATTGATACACACGGAGCAGACGGTACTCAGTTCAGTGATACACACGGAGCAGACGGTACTCAGTTCAGTGATACACGGAGCAGAAGGTACTCAGTTCAGTAATACACATAGAGCAGTACTGGTCAACTATACACACAGTAGACAACAGAACACACATATTAAAGACATATAGTCACTTGGTATAATATATATAGAAAAAAAACACAGAAATAATTGGATTTAGCATAATAATCACAAGTTTAGTGTTGATGATAGTTAATGGATAATGAGCAATGGTTGATGAGATTGTCTGGTGATCTCACGATGATGTTAATGAGAATGGCAGGGGCATTGAGTAAAACTTACAGCAGTTCGAACACAGATGTGTCAACAAATTAATAGAAAGGTAATCTCTAATGAATAATTTGTTTGTTTGTTTTTTCTACAAAATGCCGACACATCTGTTCACTAACGTTACGTCTGTATTGCCTTGATTATATGTGTAGCGATAGTTAATAATAGTAAAAGAACTGTATATGAACATGACAAAGTTCTTAAACTACAAGCACTGCCATACATGTCATCATAGATTTGTAAACTAGTTCTATTTTCTCTGATGAATTCTGAATCTAACTTTAGCACGTCTTGTAATGCCGACCATGCTGAGAGTTTAAACGTCTCATTTCCCGTCGTCAACAGATCAAACACACAAGAATCAAAATAGAAGTCAACAAGTTTCGCACTACGACACAAATCCTCAGCGTCTTTTCGCGACATATTCACATCACGTTCACGAACTTGTTCTTCTTTTAAAGCTAAAAATTTCTGGTAATCAATAATCTCCCTTCTGGGACATCCCCTTACACACAGCTCTAACGTGTTTGTATTAGTGGAATTCGCTGGCAATAACTCCTCAGGAATCCGGATAGAAAACGTCAAATAATTCCCGACAAGATGAATCACAATTTTGGTATCAATGTATTTTAATACGATCTCGACATGCTTGCCGGGATCAATCTCTATCAACGAGACACTATGGGACTTGCCATACTTTGTCTGTCCGTCTTCAAACATACTGGGTAATAAGTGAGAGTTTGCCTGGTAAAGTATATAACCATTTGATGCACAATCCCCATTCTTCTTTATCAGCACAGTTAACTGAAAGTAGACAAAGAACATGTTTGAAAACAAGGCTTTACAATTTTATATAATTATACAAGTGGGTGGGGTAGAGACAAAGAGTGTTGAATTTCATTGATACTGAACAAAAGCATACATCATAACCTGTAACTACTTAAGTAACTTTTCTTTGGCACACCCTTATATGTACCGGTAACATGCTTCACTGATATCATCCATACGTGATCATATGTTGACCATTCCTTAAATTAATAATAAAGTGAAAGGGGGTCATAAAGGGTTAAGAAGGGGGAGGGGGCTCTCCAGCAAAACCAAATCCTAGGTGCAATGAATGTGGCTGCTGTTATATCATAACTTGAATAAAGAACAGTATGCATAGATGAAACAATACCTCATATCCCAATCTGTCAAATGTTTTTTTTATGCTTAATTCAATAATTACTGGTATGCCTTTCAGTACAACAAGGCAACATTATGACAGATTATTCTAAAAGACAATTGTAATAGGCATAGAAGAATTCAACACTTAGATACGAAATGACGAGTCAAACAGAATATCAGGCGTTAAATGATTAAATGCATAATTAAGTGTTTCAGTGCAACAATGGAAAGTTCTGAATGGCTAGGTTTTTTCAAAGACATTTATGACGGGCAAGAATTTCGGTATTTGAGTTCAATTGTTGTAGGAAAGTTTTGAGTCAAACAGAATATCAGGCGTTAAATGCATAATTGTGCGTTTAAGTGCAGCAATGCAACTGAATGCGGCTAGGTTTTTTCAAAGACATTTTTGATGGGCAAGAATTTCTGTATTTGAGTTGATAGTCTATGAACTGGTGTAGGAAAGATTTGAGTCAAACAGTACAAGACATTAAATCAAGTTATAACAAAGCGGTACATCAGATGTTTGTTCTATCCGTGTGTAGCAAACAAAGCGATTCTACAGGCTCAGATAGACGGGCAAAAAATGTTAACGTTCAGTAAAAAGCTGATTATTTCCAGGTGTCGAGACAAACACATTCCCTGATAAGTTATCCAGCATTTCCTCTGAAATGCTTATTGACTTGACTAGAGCTACGCAAAAACATACACCACCTCTAGATTCCACCATTCCACTATAAGCAGCGTTTCAACAGAATCAACAATTCTCTACACCATTTTCATTCAAAATATTCAAGATATGGAAAGTTTTTGCATATAAATGGAGTTTTCTACGGAATCAATGTAGTCCTGATGGCTAATATATACATTAATTTCACTGGAACATGCAAACCACAATGTATTCTTTAAATTCTGGGCAAATACATTGTATAAGACTGCTTGTTTTTTGTGTGAGGGCCATAATTTATAATGAGGGAATAAAAGTCAGATTTTTCAATGTAAATAAATGGGTGGAAAGGTTTTCCTTGTACCAGGACACAGGCATATTTACCACGTTTAATCTGAGTAATACTGGTATACAGAATGGGTATGTAATGAAACCTTACACACTTTTCCCCCAGAAAAAAACCTTTCTTGGCAATAAATCACCAAATTCACCATTCTGAACTGTCTGATATGAGGCATGAATCAATCTACTCAGCACCCAGTTTTAAGATGAATGAAAAACAAACTGATTTTTGTTTATTTTTCTTGGAAATTAGTTTTTCGGAGGAGATTCTCTTGAATTTGAAGAATGCATGCATGAATTTTCCCAAAGGCACAGAAAAACCGACTTCAGATCAATACACTATATTCAGCTCAAAAACATTATCCCCGCAACATTTACAACTGATTTAACAGAAAGATACACAAAACATAGTTTGGCATTTGAGGAATGGGCTTCTACTAGTTCCAGAGAGGAAAAATTCGCAATCAATATCAATGATTAGCTATCAGAACATAGTATGAATTTATGGCTACAAATTCGCCTATTTTTTCATTAGTTAGACTATTATGTTGGTATCAGTCAATCAATCTGTACGGATGATGATGTTATAGAGGCACTGTTGTATCATTCAACTCAACAATTACCATCCACATACTTCAAACATTACGTGAATTTGTTACATTTCTGTAGATCTACTACCCATCATCTACTGGATCAAGTACCAACTGTTACATCATGAAGTTAGTGTCCCCTAATTCATGCTGTATTCTATCTAGTGGGTCCATGGGTAATCTGTGTCCCCTAATACATCTGTACATGCTGTATTCTATCTAGTGAACCCCCAACAGACTGTTACATCATGACGTTAGTGTCCCCTAATATATGCTTTTTCTATCTAGTGGGCCCATGGGTAGTCTGTGTCTCCTAATACATTTGTTCATGCTGTATTCTATCTCGGAAACCCACAACTGACAGTTACATCATGTAGTCAGCGTTTCCTCTAAAACATGCTGTATTCTATCTAGCGGACCCACGGGATCATCGTGACACAAGGGTCCCATACTCCAGATCTATGCCATTAACCCCCCCCCCACCCACATGTAACATGTATACACAAAATGGCTAGAAAGAATTCTATTTTACATCATATTGATTTTAAGATGATGCATAGTATGCTGTTCACATTATGATAGCATAACTAGAAAAACGTTAAGTTGAGAAGCTGAAATATGCCCCACAGGACCCTGAGACCCTTTTTTACAATCTCATATGACTTAGAACTATCTTTAAAGTATAACAGTAATAATAACATTTATATTTAGATTTGATGCAGTAAAAGGATTAATTATTTTCAGAAACCATTCTTTATAAGGCAGTGATTTTTGTTATCGTTTATAATAGATGGTATACTAAACTTGGTATTGGAAACATGCAAACATGCAAGATTTCTAGCTTGTGTTCAAGATTATCTGTTTGTCATAGATGTAACCCAACCTTCTCATGAAAGTGGCTCACGCTATGTGGTATAATGCACACACATTATAGAAGTGAATGACTCAGGGAGGGAAAATGCATTTTGGCTGTATTATAAACAATAGACTCAAGTTTAAATGACCCTGGCTGCATTATTAACAACCAACTCTAAGTCTTAAGTATTGAGTCGGCAACTGCACTTTTAGCTATAGACTTTATAATATGGATACCCAAAGGTTACGACTCAAAGGTCAGATGCCATCGTATATTCAAAATAATGTACTAGTACTACACACAATAATATTTATTAGACACCGACTAATAGAACTTTCCAAGCAGTATTCATAGGCGGATCCAAGGGGGGGCGGACCCGGCGTACGCCCCCCCTAAAATCGCCGGAGCCTAGGTAATTTCTCATATTTTGGATGTAAGAACAATATTGATATGCAATTTTTTTCGCTCGCTTCGCTCGCGTAAATTAAACAATAATCAATTTATGGATTTTAAAGTGAACTTAATGTTGTATGCAAAAACAAGATATCGGACTGATTGGTAGCATGGTGCCAAACATCGGCTACAGAAATGCCGAGATTCTTGCACATTGAAAATGTCCGACAAGACATAAAATATTAATAGATCGCGTTGGCTTTATTTTCTAATAAACCTGTCCTTTTCATTAAAAAAAGATACCTCAGAATGCAGCTGACGTGATTCTATTTAAAAAGTCACGAGGTATAAAGCCACTGGCCCGTGGACTCCCTAGTCGCTGAATCCCAAGTACTTCATATTTCCACTTAAACAAAACTGAAGCCCTGGAGTTCGCAGGGTATGCTGCTCAGATAGACATTGCCTTTTTTCGTGACGAATTCACAGCAGCTATATATCAGTGAATATTATCAAGTCGATTATCGTTAGTCCTGACTATGCTGTTCATATAAACAACATTTTTCAAGCTCGCTTCGCTCGATGAAGAACTACGTAAATTCAATGAAAGCTTTTGATTTACCATTGAGATGTTTGGGTATGCTGCTCAGACAAACACTGATTTTTTTTCTAATTCTGACAATAACTGCATCAGTGAATATTACCAAGTAATAAGAATGTGGTGTATGAAGCTGAAATAGATAATTGCATTTTTTCTTGCTCGCTACGCTCGCACAACCACTATAAGTTAATTTTTTCAAGTAGGGAATGACTTTGAGGGATATGCTGTTCAAATAATTAATGCATATATTCTTACTCGCCTTGCTCTCACAATAATTTTATCAATGAATATTATAAGATAAAGAACGAAATTGTGTGGAATGCTTCTCAGAAGCTTCGCTCGCACATTTTCTTGAGGGGGGGGTATCAATACATGAATGTACGCCCCCCCTAACGCCAAATCCTGGATCCGCCCCTGGTATTATGTCAAATGAAGACACATTGATACATACATGCATGTGCTTGTATCAAAAACATGAATGTACCTTAAGGGAATTTTATACATGTGTACATGTATTATATTCAATAATCATTATAATGAATTTAAACAATACCGCCAGGTTACAGCAAGTGTGTTATTGCTTATTAACGAACTCGGCAAACTCTCTAAGTACTATATAATGCTTGAATCAACAGAAATGGAGCTTAGGGGGGAAACTGGTGCGCAATTTATGAAGGGACTTTATAAATTATTCAATATACTGATAGGAACTGGAAAAAAAGACGAGAATATCTATTGATTGAAGCAATAGCTGCATGTATCTACAGATTTTAAAAGCTTTGTATTCCTCGCTCAGTGATTACAGACTTTACAGTCAGTCATGTGGTTCAAAGGAAACAGCAGGAATTTTATGTAGCGTACCAAGGGAACAGCATGAATTTTATGTAGCGTACCATTAGGGAACAGCACTGAGCAGCAATTTTATGTGCGTACCATACCAAGTAATATAATGTAATGTATGTTTACTATGTACACACAAAGAGAATTGAATATTGTGCACATGTAGACGGCTGGCCATAAAATAAGCACAACACAGATGCTCAGGCACGTACAGATGTTGATAAACCGAATCCTTTAAATTTCCTACATGGTGTTTAGTTAAACATGAAAGATTTATCAAAGACTGTATACTAATTTCACAGAATGTCACATCAATTCAAATACTTCTTTAAATGCATTGTGTTATAATTATTAACTAATATATTGGGTCAAAGCTTTGCAAGAAAAATATTGGACAATCGGGTAACAATAAGAATAGGGAATCTCTACAGGGTGTGACAATTTTGATATAATTGGAATTACACTTTCAGGTTAGGAATACCAAAATTTGGAATTTCCATGATTTTCAGGAAATTTCCTTTTGGTAAACATGGTCTGAATATCTGTACGTCTGTCCCGTGTGTGAATGGTAAATATTGCCCTCTGATATCCATAAATATATGACTGTATAAATACAATATTTAAATAAATGCACATATGTAAAAATTGTAAGGGTAGGTTTAAAATATGTGGTATAATGGAATTATCATCTCTAACACAAATATTCTGACCTCATTCAAAAGTTCAATATTATCTGTACGCAGCATAAGTTTAGGATAAAGTCACTTTAAGTACGATGTAAAATTTAACTAAACCAAACAGAGGCGACTTATTTTAATAAAATGATAGTGAGGGATTTCACTATATTGACATTGTTATCTGAGTAGAAAATTTAATACAAACATGAAAGCCAATGCACTGTGGTACCTGACACATTATATGGAAAACTTGAATCATTCTAGTCAATATCCGACAGTCATAATTCTGTACGGTATAAGATATGTGCCCTAAAAAAACTTTATATGCATGTATACTGAACCGTTATACTGGAATGATAGCTTAGATGTACAGCTAATAAAATATTCACAAAAGTTTTTGGATCAATAATTTTGAAAACAGAAATTATTTGAATATGAAAAATACACTGATCAATGTACTCAGTAGGCCTCTATTAAAGACTCATCAAAGGAAATCATAACCTTGGTCAATTTTGTGAAATATAACATGGTTTTCCACAACAATGCACATGTATGTAGTTCTTAGGGCTTAGTACTTCAAACTCAATTATCAATATCAGCTGCCAGAGGAACATCATGCAGACTTTTAATATTACCAAAGACTGCAGCTATAGTTGGCGTACAATCCCTGAATGTGGCCCAAGTAATGGTACTGGTTTAAGTTTAGTACGAACCCCCAGGTCCAGCTGCCAGGTCCCAAGAAAGAAAACAATAATTGGAAGGGATTAAGATACACGTACGTAGCAGGGTTTCACTAGGGCTCTAATTTTTTTCATTCTGTACTGGATTTTACCATATTTTATTATTACAGCTATACTAGTTTATAGAAGAAAATTTGATACCTCAGTCATTAATCAAGAGGATCAAAATGTGACTTTGTTGGTACTGAAAGGTGTCAATTTTAAGGTACCGTATAACCCCCAGGCAAATACATTTTACGAAAATTTAAGTCCAATACACAAATGTCGCATAACAAGGCTTGAAGCGTGTAAGTTTAACCACACTACATTGTAGGTGATTGACATATTGATGAAATTGTTTTCAATCATAGAATTGATGGTCATGTGTGGGTTGTTACATATAATGCACACTTAATATTACTTATAATGTACACAGTCAGCTTTATATAATGCACCAGTCAATATTTTCAACATTTTCAATTTTTTTATGTCTAAATCCCCACCAGGGGCATAGTTATTTATCAGGGTACTTTAATAAAAACACAAATAAAAGTATCACTGTCGCCTTTCGCTCTATCAATTTTTCCGGACCGAAGTCTATTCCCCGGGACTCTGAGTCGATAAGGTCGTCTAATCCCCGCCTGTCAAGAAGATTCATTTGTCTAATTCCCCCTGTATCCCAGCCGCCCCCCCCCCCTGGGCAGGCATAATATTGACTGGTGCATAATACACTTACTGACAGTCATTTAATGAAGTTAATTTATTAGCTGGAAAAACACAACAAGTATGTTGATCATAAGTCTGTTATTCTGGATTTAAATACTTTGATATTAATACTTATTGTTTAACAATTCCTTTGTTGGATATTGGACTTATTATTTATCTGACAAAGGAAGACTTTTCTACAAGGCAAAAATCAAGGGGGGAGGGTAATAAGAGGGGGAGCTATTATTCTGGGGAATACGGTAAATTTAAGTGTCAAATAAAATCTCAGAATATTTCAACCCCAATAATTTGTATCTAACTTCACCAACATTACAAATATTGCAGTGCATTACAAACATTATACTAGAGTACATGTACTTAATACAGTTACACCAGGCCTTCGACAATAAAGATAATTATATAAAAGCCCAAATGAACTCCAAAACTCCCAACTTCAATAGAAAGTTCTAGAAAGTATATGCACATACAAGAGTATATTTAACCAGCAACAAAAGTAATTATCTCAATTCATTGCCTTAGAACAAATAGCTATACCATAATTACATGGACTGATATTTCCACAGCAAAAACGATTTCCCCCAGAATAACTTCAGTTCTCTGTATAATAAATATATGTTATAATTGATAATTACCATCATAGCATAATTAAAACTTCAAAGAAATCAGTGCAGGGTGTATTAATCACGTAGCAGTTGGCCTTATCAGATGGAAATCACGAAGCATTAAGCATTGGATACACTCATAGAACACATGTTTTCTTCACAAGTTTCGTGTGAGGGTTTTTAGAGGCTGTTTGAAGCATGTGCTAGGTTTATAAAGTAGCGAGATGGTCTGGAAACTACATACATACAAACATAGCAGAGAGAGTGGATTTCTTTCAATGAACTATTTCAAACTGGCATGAACATGATGAAACAAACAGTAAAGATGGAAAAAACATCACACCAAAAAAACTCTGAGCCCATCTCCTAAAAACATGGCTATATAACCATTTTGTACACTGTAAAATTAGTTAAGACCAGGTGGAATAATGAATTACTGACTTTTTGTTGAAGATTAATATTGCCTTGTAGCAGGTATTATTCTTTTGATCCACATTGGGCTAGAAACTGCACACATGTACTCAGCCGCTATATAGGCAAACATTGGTTGTTTCTTAGGCTGGCACTCTTTTCCAAAAATGTAGCAAGGGAACCATTTACACATTTAAATGGGGAAGCCTGCTGCTTATAGATGGTATGTTGCCGACTCCCAGGGGAGTACAAAGAAATATTTTGATATGTAGGTTCAAATGCTAGGAAACTTTTTATACTGTACATGTAGAAAGGCAGTTGTACGTTTTGGCATATATTTGATCACTTCAAAAACAAGTAATAAAGTTTCATCCCATATTTGTCATGAATAACCTGACTGTGCTATATAGTTGGTGTATGCCAGGGCCTAATGACCTAGAGGCAGGTACACTACTCAGAATGCAGCAGTCTGTGTCCAGAAAGTTGATGATGATTTGTTGCAATGTCTAAGATAATGAAAATTCTAAAATGACCGGCGATTTTGCCTACATAAGACTAAGAACAAATCATAACATCGTATATCAGCGGATATAAAATGAAAGTGACGTCACGTCATTTTTATGACATCATGCAGGTAAACTAGTAACGTAAACAACATAGATCTCACAAAAATAACACTGGCTTAATATATAATTCCGAGTTGAAATCATGTTAGAATCGAAATAAAATATACAAAAGCCATTGTATACGGCCTTCGTGGGTGATTCCTATGCGTCAAAACTCCAAACCATTGTATTACAGCTGGTATACCACGGACTTTTATAGTTATTTCTTAATTCAAATATAGATTCTATAGAACTTTCAGTGAGTTTAATTATTATTTTAGAACTTCCAGTGAGTTTAATTATTATTTTAAGTTAATTCTCTAGTAAATTATTTGACTTTTTTTAGCTTAGTTCTTGCATATCAGTCAGCTAAAACAGTGATTGTAATTATGTGAATTATGCAGACTTAATTTGCTAAATCAAGACAAATGGGTCAAGGAGGGCATTGAGTGCATATGTAGGTATATATTAAGTGTGTTTATTATTTTTATATGAATTAATGGACAGTTGAGCTGAAAAATACACATACACACGGTGACAAATTACAATGATAGGGGACCCACATCACATGTGACATTTTAATGGTGAGCTTATACCATGTACAAAGCCTTAGGCCACCCATTTCACATTGACAGCATTGTTAAAGTTCTTTCTACACAGCTTATGTCGGCATAAACGGGTCATAAAATGATATACTGTATGTATTTACATACATAAGGGAGAACTGATTAGACAGGCTTCAAAGCCACACAACAAAAGAAGTACTTGAATAACACACACCCTAAAATCTTCAATCTAAATGAAATCCATATGTTAGTGTTGCAATGTTGTGTTATATAATCTAGACTTTTTCAAAATAACTTATAGAAACCTATTTCAACTGAGAGCACACCCTGACTCAATGTTCTTATAGCCATTCAACTGTGTGAATATACCAACACTTCAGTGCACAGGGAAAAAATGCCAAAATATGAAAGCCGGATTTAGAGAAGTACTAGCAACTTTGAAATAACATCAAAAGTAGCCATATATTGAGAATTTAATGAGGTCTTCAAGTTAGAAAATATTTCAATAACTTATCCTTGCCGAGCAACCTTTAAGTAGCAAAGATAGAACTTGTTTATCAATTGGTTTTATAATTTTAGTAAACAATTGTGGATTACTCTTGGCAGACATTTATTTTTGTCCTGAAAGTTTGCTTCTTGTGCCGGGTGGTGGCCATAGAAAGCAGGCCTGGTAGAAAGACTCGTGTGCATATAGTCATTGGTGTTATACACCCATTTATACTAGTGTGGTGTGATATAGTTACATTAATTAATAGTAGTTATTTAATCTTCAACCTTTTTTGGGATTGTTGTGATAGCCAAGCGGTCTGTCTAATGGCAATGCTTAAGAGTTTCATACATCACATTGCCAGGTCATGGTATCATACATTATGGGTTCAAATCCCACTATACCCCCAGAAGCAATCAGATTAATATACAGCAGATTAAGTCTGAAACTGACCAATATCAATTTGTTGGACTCAAATTCCAAGATAAAGAATAGCAACAGTCTTATTTAAAGTACATCAAAGGTAGTTAAAACATTTTAGTCTTACATGATTGAATTCCTTTGGGAAAAGTGCCTTAAAGTACAATATTAAACACAAAAATATTCTAGTCTGGAACAAACATTTCTAGAATTGAGAATGTTGCACTCAACATGGCTTAATAAATTTACCTATTGTGAGGTACAGCCTGATTTTTGTTTAAAATTTGTGATCTGATTTTAAAGCGTTCAAATGGCAGTTTAGTGATGTTTAATAAAGGGAAGTAAAAATCTGCATGCAACATGATGTGGATCACTTCCACTCTCTGAAGTTGTCACATAACTTACTTTAGTTGTAGCAGTAGCACTTGTAGTATCGGAAACCCTTTCATTTGTAACTTGTACAGTCAAATGATCATTGTCAATTAGGGGCCAAGCCCCTTCTACCCTACATGTTTGAAATCTGTTGTCGAATGTCCGTATATGAGGATCACCAAAAACTCCACAATGTATATATTTTTTGGTTCCATGAAACGTACACAGTTCATCAGGTGGAAGGAAGGTGATAGTCTCACCCTCGTAAACGTCCCCACTTGAGTTACAGCTATGTGAATTCATCTGATTGCGCACAACTTTTTTAACACTATGGTACTTTATGTTTCCTTTACATCCATGCAATTTTACTAAACATTGCATGTAAGTCCGAAGACTTATACACCGAATGTCAGATTCTTCTGTGCTTTTGTCCGCGGAATTCTTGCTCAATACAGTGTATGCTGTTTGAGATTCTTCCCAGCAATGATCGACGTCACAAGCATGTACTGAAATATATAACATGGATATATATATAAGTGTTTATCTTTTCATCAGACAATTCTTTGATGCAGACAATGAAAGACTGAACACAAGCGATGACTTAGCCTTTGTACAAGTTGATGGGTTTAGGCAATTAATGAAACAAGAGGGATTAACGCCAAGCTGTAAGCATGAGAATAAAATACTCACTCTATTAAATAAATAAAGAATACTGGCACAATGTGGACCCAATATTGCGATGCATGATAGTGCATAATGTAACATTAACAAAACCTGGGGTAGTACAATAACGCACCTTGCCAATTAAGTTACCAATTAAGCAATACACAAGCCAAGGTTCCGCACACAACGCATCAATATAAATTAATGCTTGTAAGCTGATTCATGAAAATTACAAGAACAGTCGGTGATAGATAGACTTGAGCTCTGACAGTGAGTTATTCATTAATAAAATGCATACAATTTCTTCATCACCTGTCATACATACCAGTTTTGTTAAACTCTGCATATAATCAATTTAAAGTCACACTATCAATGAAAGGGACATGTGTTAATAAATAATGAAACATTTTAACACTCAAGGTAGAGATTCCACACTTGGTTGTTAGTTTTGTTACCAGATTTTGTACTTGCATACTGATAGGCATATTACATAATTTACTTGTGATGTCATAGCATAATTGTACAATATACTGTATATACATAGGATATATTTTATAATTTCAATAAACAGTACAACTTCCCAATTTAGGCTAAAACTAATTAATATGAATCATAATAAATACAACTTTATATTCAAACATTGAATAATCAACATTCAAATGTATATCAGCATAATTTTTTAATAAATTAATTATTTATATAGATCTAATACTCAACACTTAAAATACATAAAATTCAGTAAATTTCATTTATTTTCTGTGTATTTCTTTTACATTTAAGTTAGAGACTGCATGTACAGTTCTAAATAAGCATGACATATACCAGTAAATGTGTAAACCAACAAGCATGGAAAATATGTCAACTGTCTCATATAATTCAAGTGGGCACACTTCTCGGTCCATACTTTCTCACTCTTAGCAACATGAAGATTGGATTAGCAATAAATCATTGGTCTTACAATTAGCATGCGGCGATAATTCAATCAATCAACCAATTAATACCGTCCACCGTAAATTGTTTCAGCGGCGTTTAATAGGCCAGGTGCGATATTTCACGCGATCGCTAATGTAGTGACATTAGGCAGCTGTATTTACCTTTCACATAGTGTACATGTAACACACAGGTATACATATAATACCGTCCGAAGTACATGACCTAACTACACGGTCAATTATGTTTAACATATTATAACTAGAAAACAACTCACCAGTTTTAAAGAAGATTCCTAGTATGAGAATTGTCAGGATGATAGTTTCCCGACCTCGCCGGGATATCGGAATAAACATCTCCGATTTTCCATGACACGAGTTCTTCACAAGTGTGTTAGCCTGTTTTTCTTCAAAAATGTCCGAAAACGTCTGCTTTCTTCCAAAGTTTCGTCTGTAAATATAGCATGAATATCCATTAGCCATGTAGCGGCATCTTGTGTTAGTCACATGACGTTATAATTAACAACACTATTCCATCTATTCTTTAACTAACAGTAATTTATTCCAATAATATAACACCCCGAAAATCAAATTAGGTCCAATTTGCAGCCGTGTACCGTACTAAACCGTTTCGTTATCGCAGTGTAAAGTGCTATTTTTAATCTAGGCCAGTGGGCGGAGCTTATTCCTCTACCTGACACCTACGGTCGCCGTTGTCGTCACTGATTGGCTAAAGATAAGCCTACTATATCAAATATCAATAGCGCCGTCAAAATGGAGTACAAACAAACATGGCGGCCTGTAATTTGATTGGTTGATAAACGTATCGCTTTTCGCACCTGAGGTGCGAACGCAGGTCTTGATAATTGAATCTAGATTATTAATATGAAAATAAAATGTTTGAGATAAGCTAATGAATTACCGATAAAATATCAATATCGATCATCTGTTGATAAATGTGAAGTTAGGTACCAATTCCTTACAATTTTATGACATGTTGCACACCGTACCCGAAGGCTAAGATACAGTACCGAGCTTGACTTAGCCTCCGGAGTTGAAATAACTTTATAGCGCGCGCATTTAAGATTTTATCCACAGTAGTGGGAGAGATATGACAAGAAATATACAAGCAACACAATTGTAAGATCATCAATGGGTGTATATACCCTATTAAACCTACTTTTTCGTATAATATCACGAATATTTGTTCTTATCTAAGGGACACAAATCCTACGCGCATGTAAAAATTTGCACGTGCCCTACAGAATTAGGCCCCTTGTTTATTTTGTTAACCAGATTAGAGAAGAAATACACTGGTGTGCTGGGGAATGTCACGAATCAATAATAAAACAAGAATTTGTTTATGAAGGAATAAAATTCGATGAATTGGATCACAAATCATCGCAGCAGAATAGGATGCGGTTTTCAGTAACGTCAATACAATGTTCATTTCAATTGCTCAAAAGTAGGATAAAAATTGATTTATCCGACACGTCCAATTTTCTCGAAGCGTTTTCATTTGTATACTGATACTGGATTCAATGAGTCAGGGAGAATTTTTCTGACAGAATTTGAAATGGAAATCAGAATCTTCCCCTGTAATCTTGTCCAAGATATAAATTATCAGGCACTATAATTTGAGAATTTCGGAAGTAGTTCCCATCATTTCGTATTAATGCGCATGAGGATTTATCCGTTTGCGCTAATGACACCTCCGATGTGAGGAATAGAATGTTTCATTGGTTCATTATGGAATATAAAAAGTGGCATTAACTTGCAAAACTAATCGAAATAGAAGAATTTTATGCGGGGCTATACATCTTCGGAACAAATCCATAGAAAAACCATGCACAGCCTTGAAACTGACAAGATGCTGCAAGCTTCACAGTCACGAGCGTATTTTAGATGATGTCTTTTTCATATGGCGGAAATCTTAACAAATATCAAAAGCAATTTATTATCAGAAAAGTATTGTATAATGTACTGATTTCATGCATTATGACTTCGTTATCTCTATAACGACACGTTTCCTTCCGTAATTGCTTTATTAAGTGTTCTACCAATTATACAGCCTACCATGCCCGTCGATACACTTACACAAAATACACATTTTATGTAGATAATAAATAATACAAAAACTTCAGAATCTGACGTTTAGGGTCTATGTATTTAATTAAACTAGATTAGATAAACGGATCAGAATACGCATCACATTATAATGGCGGCTACAAGTGAAAATACGACCATATTGCTTTACCGACTTTCTAGGATGTGATTCGGCTTACAAGTAATACTGGACAACATGCACACATCAGACCCCTAGCCTACTTCATTGTGTTACAAGAGCATGTTTTCATCCCCTGTAGTCAAGTGAACATGTACCCATTAAATTGCTCCGTAATTCTAAATTTTCACTAAGTTAGAAACGTAAAAACGGTCAGGTGTGCACTCGTATGTTTACAAGATGAAAAGCTACAAGTTTTGTTAAGAAAGTGTTTGTGTGTTGATGGTGTTTTTAACTTATTATTCTATACCTGTAAGTCCACTACTCGCAAATGAAATTATCGACCTAACGAGGTTTTTAGTTTTAAACAATTATAAATACCACCATGGTCATTTATTTATTATAATGAAACACATGTATGATAATCGACGACTGACCAACCATACTTCACAAATAGGACCAGAATACAGCAAATAAGTAGATCACGTATAACGTGCGTGAGTAGATCTAGCTACACTTATCAGGTACCTCCATAATGTTCTTAGTCTTAATAAAACTTTTCACACAAACCATGCACTGCTTGCCCATAGTAGTGTTGATGCGAGTCAAAGTGACCTGATTCATGACAACCTACTTTTATTGGACCAAACAACTAGGACGGGTTTGATTATTTAAGTATACACACGAGTTATTTGAACACCGCGTACGTTTCAAAGACAAACACATCTCAAAGGTTTCCTATTACTAGAATGTCAACTGTCTTAAAAATAAATCACTAAAAGTCTTCATTGACTTACTTGATGATTACGTAATTTAGTTCATATTAATATTTTACACGTTGACAATAAAACAGACGGGAACTGGTTTAATCTGCCTTCCCTGTCCGAGTATCTATATTATCTTTTTGCGTGTGCAATTCTTGGCCCGTTTGGTTTTCGGCCATCTTGGAGGGGGAAGCAGACTACGTTGTTTATGCCAACCTACGGGACTAACCCAGCTTAATAAATAATCACTGTTTATTTATGTTAGCATGTTCCTTTTAAATAGAATGAATTCATTTAGAAAATTAATAAAAATCTGACAGAAAAATGGCCACCGAATCGCTAGGGGAAGTAACTGCTGTGAGAGTTCGAGTGTATGTAACAACCCGACTATCCGGACATATGGCATCACGGAAGTAACAGTTCCGCAAACTGATGTTAGTGTGGATAACAAACATGTCACTGTTAACGTGCGGTCTGTAAATAATACTATTGTCGCCATTTGTCTAATAATTTGACCAAATGAAAATCGACAAATGTTTACATAAAATAAATATTGGAATAATTTCAGACTGTCACCTAGCAAATCCGTGTTCCATTTCCGGGTTGGACGGGTTAATTATGTTTCCTCGTTACCTGTCATGTCCCTACACAATCAGAACAGGCAGTTACTTGATGAATAGCATGTTAATACTGCTTAATAACTAATTCTGGAAAAACTTACTCGATTGGGTGCACAAATGGATAACAGAATTATTCACGGGTGGAAATCGACGGCGTAATTCCGATGAAAAACACGCATACATGTATTTAAAAGCTCGAAGCTTTGAAATAGTAACTTATCTCATCAGGACAAATACAGACATATTTTTTTTATTTTGTACCGTTTCTTGTAATGCTCATGTGACATTCTGGATACAGACTAACAAGAGGACACAGTGTCAGTGTAGCGTTCTCTCAGTTGCTGTCGGTTTCAGCTGATATGGCTGGATGGTGAACCACCGGGAGTGGTATTCACAAAGCTTCTTAAGGGAAAACTTAGATTGGTTTTAAATCTTAAAAATTCCTTTAGTGTATCAGCTGTTTTTTTTAACTTAAGTCAAATATTTAAGTTTTTCTCAAGATGCTTTGTGAATACCAGCCCAGGTATTTAAATGATGCTTACCACGTGGCTACCTGTCTGGTGCCTGGTACGGTACATGTCGGGAAGTCAATATGCCTAGGAGGTGTCGCATGAAAACAATTTGGGTGATTCTTATATATAGGGATGATATTCTACTCTGAACACTATTTTACTTGTCAAATTATTAACATTGGTGCGGTTTATATTTTCTATACACAGATGAGTGTGGGTACAAATAAATATGTCTACGAGATGAGGTGAACAGATTTTTACAATCGACAATTATACGATGCAGTTTATTATTATGTGCTTGCATAAATTGGGGAAAAAATGAACAATATAAACAGGCATCCTCCACAATTATTGGCATATGTGGGACGTGATTACTAGTATAACATTCTCAACGTTCTTATATACACGTATAGTACAGAGAATTTAACACGATCCTCGACCTTCTATTATAATAATTTAACAGCAGATAACTTGTCTATATTTATTACCCCGGTTGAGTGTTTTCATAAGCGGAGAGTCTCTCGAAGACGCCCGAGGTGTAATATCAAATCTAAGGGATCGATATTGCACAATTTGCTTGCGGAAATCGATTTATTTAACGCAGGAACCTTGTTATATATTCATGCATAAAGGTCAGGATTACGTCAAATTCTCCGTGCTATATAGATGCATACATAGTTCAATGAAGCAGCAATTAATGTACACGTGATCATTTCCAGATTGTGACTTCATATAATTCCTGAAGATAAGGTTGGTTTTTTTTAAAAAAAAGAGTAAAATTCCAGACGGTTTGCAATGGTTTTTATTTTCGCCATATGTACAGGTCGAATACAGACGAGAAACAACGTGTAAGAAGACGTCACGTATAAGTGTTGAAAGATGCGTCATGAAAACAATGAAAGTGCCAACATATTGTTTTTCTATCATTCTATTTGACGATCAGTATTTACACAAGAGATGAAATGGCGACGGTATTCTAACGCTGTTTCACAAATTCGACACTTCTCGTGAAATTATTCTGTTGAAAATAGCACGTAGTTTGAGAGGTTGGTATTTTAGTTATACCCGAATGTTGAGCGATGCTAATGTGAAGTGCATCACCGAAGTCTACCATTCGTCAAAATTTACAAACAGTATTGCCTGTCAAATGTAAGTTATAGACATTACTTATTGCAAAAATACAAGTCGTTAGAAACTATAGGTAAGATGGTCTGATCTATGTAAGAAAGTACTGGTAGGGCATACTCGATGTCAGAACAGATCTAGAGATTTTACGGAACATCTACAACATTGCAAATATATACTTATACTGGTCAAAGGTGTCTTCAGACTAATTAGTTAAGGTGGATGGAGAAACATGTTTTACAACTTGTATTAACTTGTATTAATCACTCTCGACACCTCATTCACCTGATGGCATCCATCGCCACGACGGTATGAGAGAAGAGAAGCCAGTTTCCATTTCTTAAGAAGAGAAATACACAAACTTGTACTTTAGAATCCCGTAGACCAACATATATGTCCAACTCCAGGTCGTGACCTTGTAAATGATAAACCACGGTACTAGTATTCGTGCATGCCGAGTGTAGCCTTTATTTGCCATTCAGCTTTCTGCTGAACTATGACAGGCATATGAATGCCTCCACCCGTATTTGAAACAGGTTCGCCAGATTAGACGATACATGCCATAACCACTGAGATACGGAGGCATATAAGGAATATAAGGACAGTCCCAGGACCCAATCGGTCCAGTGACAGAATAATGCGACTTGGTGGCCTACACATGACTGAAAATTAATAATGACGGTTGGAATTTAAACCCAAAATAAATTATTATGAAACATGCGTGTTTTCTGGTTTATTCAGCTTTATACGTACTCGTATGCTTAAATTTTATTTTAGTACATTGTAATGGTCATGTTTAATCTGCCCCAAGTCGTGTTTTAGGTTATTGGCATTTGGATCACTCCGCGTCTCACCGAACGCAATTTGGCTTACACGTTCTTTATCTTCAACAAGGGAGATTCATATAATCGATTTATCACGAACAAAACAATAGATCAAGTTGTTAGTTATTTCATACTGTCTAATTGAATAAAAAAGAACTATCATTGGCACGCGCACCATATACAAGTTCGTGCATTCACTCCATTAGCTGTACATAAATCGGCTTCAAAGGAGAACTAGTCGTTTGTTTTCTCTATAACAGAGTAATAAATTAAGGAATTAAATGACATTCGGGAAATACAGACCGAGAGAGATATTCATCTTCTGTGAAAACCATAAATACACAATTATCATTTCCTTCTACAGTAAAACACTGAACGCTCATAAAACACATTGTTTCGTTAATACCTTTCTTAGATGAGCTATGAATCATAGAACTTATTCCAGGCAGTGTGACCCCTGTTTTCATGTAATGGACAAGTCTGTCTGTAGATATGGAGCAGTCCACAAACATGACTTAAGGGTGTTCAGGGGTCCTGGAAATCGTACGAACATTTCCAAGCAACATGATAAGCTAGTTTTATGTAATGGTACAATGTTCTTTCACACACAGGCTTGCCAATGAACAAAATGTAGTTTTTGGTTGGTTAAAGGTTGCTCGGCTAGTTAAGTTGATTGCTGCCTTCCCTGTCCGACTTTCAATTATCTGTTTGGTTGGTCTGTGAATGAACATTCATTACGTAAATAATTATTTTATGTTACGTTTTCGAATGAAGCGAATCCGACTGTATCCGAATGATATTAATGGAGATTTAAAGCTGTTTAAACAATCGTTTGTACGACTTTCTCAAGTTACACTATAAGCGTAGTACTAAGATTCTTCAAAGTTTTCCTTGGCGGTTAAGAACCTGGTAAACTCGTCTTCTTCTCCATAATGATTGATGGGACGTTGGGTCGACCCGCGGGGAATAACAAAATATCTCCGTACCAACATTGAATATGAAGATTCCCATATGAAAAATAAATTACGTCTGATGATTATCATATGTAGAGAGAAAGCTATGGGGCAGAGACGTGTTATTTTCGTACAAATTGGTATTGTTTTCGCATTACTGTCAAAAAGGAAAAAAACGGCGGCGCATGCAACTCGTTTTACAAAGAAAATAGTGCGAGGCCCCTCAGTGCTAGACTATTGAGAAATGTTCATACAATGTACATATACACGCAATATAAACACAAAACGCTTATTATTTCTATTGCAGTTATTGCTTATAATTTTCAGCATGATACAAACAAACACACCAGTGTGCAAAACAGAGCAATCCAATATTAAAGGAAGGATAAATGTGTTTTAGTGAGTATTAAACGTCCCCCATCACAACGAATGCACAAATGTAGGCCTACTGTATGTATCTTTGATTTATGGTTGCAGTTATTTGAACTTAATTTCAAATTGAGTTTTTTCAATCTTAAAGCACACGAAACCTCATCAAAATGAAAGGACCATGATGTTAGAGGGTAATTAATGCGATATGATTCACTAAGTTAATCATAACCGTTGAAGGTACTATTGAAGTTTTACGATTGTATTTTAATCAAGTTTTGAATACAACATTCAAAATAGCGAAGAAAATAGAGTAATCCAATTGGAGTGTTTTTAGAGAATAGAAATGGGAGATAACTCAGTGAATTTACTCTGTAAACATCGAAGAAAGCAGAGTAATCCAATTGGAAGGACCATGCCTGGTGTTTTTAGAGAGTAGAAATGGGAGCCGGGTAACACACTGCAGTTACTATGTAATCAGCGAAGAAAATAGAGTAATCCAACTGGAAGGACTATGGTGTTTTTAGAGATTAGGAATGTGCGATAACTCAGTGAAGTAACTATGTAAACAGGACTATGGTGTTTTTAGAGAGTAGAAACGGGAGATAACTCATTGAATTTACAATCTATGTTTTACGATTGCAGTTATTTAAGCTTAATTTCAAACGAACACGAAAACAGCGTAGAAAACAAAGTAATCCACATGGAAGGACCATGTTGTTTTAGTGAGCAAAATGGGAGTCAATTCAATGAAGTCCCTTATCGCACTGTGGAATGCTTGCAAGAACTGTTGATATTTCTAACAGTCATATACTCGCCCTGGGTATAGTTTTATTACAACATTCTATTAATCATAAAACTGGAGAAGTATCAATAGAAGCGAGAACAGATATGAACCATAACGCTGGTGATATTCTCCGAGAATACTCTTTGATTTCGGCCCTGAAGGGGAATCATATCGCTGCATATATTAATATTGTTATACATCAGTCGTTTATATAGATTTTACAGCGATATCAATCAGACGTGTTGCATATCGTGTGCATGTACTAGTATTGCATTCTGTAGGTAATAGGTTACATATCAACGATGCTTGCTTCAATTGTAACATCTCTTATTATCTGATGAAATACTTTAGTAGACATTGAATTTAACCATGAGCGAGCTATAAAATGTCATTGCACAAGGCACAGCAATAGAACCCCGATACTAAGACCAACGCAAGACCAACACTCAGTCTCTTACTCGAAGTTGCCTATAAAATGTAGCTACATGTATGAGTATATCTTCAAAGTTTGAGATGCTGTGTACGCAATTAAGGGATGGTGTTGTCTTGGAACAGAGTCTCTGCTTGGAAGAAGCTGTTAGTGATGTTATGTGTGATGTTGTACATTTTCATGTTGCCAAGTCTTATACAACAGCACAGTTCCGGTGATTGTATTGTCATAATTATGTACCATTACGAAAACTAACCATCATTGCTTCGGTCAGCGATGGAATTGTACGTCTCCTTTTCATCAGTATTTTCAGTTACAATAATAAAGACTTTATATATAGAGGGAACATACTTGACATAATTGGCAATTTGCCCCTCAACAGTAAAACATTGAAGCAACAGGTACATTGGTACACATGTATCGGTGACTTGACCAAACCTGTGTCAGTCGTTGTGTACCATGCAGTACTAATGTCCTCCTCTAAGTGCAAGTAACACACAGTAATCAGATGTTGATTGTAAATGGTCAAAAATCCGGGCATATACTTTTCCAAAGGTTCACACCTATGACCACTAGATTTGAAGATGGGTTCTTAATAATGGGTAGGGTAATGTTTGCTTAAATAAGTCTATGCGAGTTCATGCATGTATGCGCGGGGTACACATTTTGTCTATATCTGGGATTTTGACCAACGACAAACAAATTAACTGTGTATTACTTTTCCCAGACACCCATACACGGGCCTCCTACCAGGGCGACCAATTATCTCCGAACGATGTTTGTAATTATCAATTCAGTTTAATCTCGTAATAATCACACGTGAGTAACTTTAACACGAGATTTCGAACATTCCAATTTATTCTTTTATTTATTTCCCCAGCAATTCTTCCCCGAGAAATTTTAACTCTCAACGTAATATTGCTGAAATTGGATTCCCGTACAGCTAATAACATTCAGACATTACTTTTATGAAACGATGGAAAATAACCTAGCTGAGAAGTTCTTAGAAGCGATTTCTCTCTATTAACAGAAGGAATATTAACAGGTCTCCGAGGAGCGGCTTGTCATTTACTCATAAATTTCACAATTTTAGTGAGCAGAACCTGCCCCCATTGTTGAGATAATAGAAATATATCCATTTTAACCAAATACCAGCGTTACAACATTAATCATCGGTCTGATGGGAATCCTCGATTTTATTTCTTATGCAGTTTCTCGTCATTTTTTGTTCTTTTTTTCCTTTACAAGTACGATCTGTATTAGCTGCAACAATTCAATACTTCAAATATCTTGAATGGTAATTTGTAGCTGTAGAGAAATTTAATCAGTTTCGCCAGGATACGTCATTGTCAGTGAATGGTTGAATGTAAGCCTCATATTTCATACCATTGCTAGAAACGGTCATAAATGGAGTTCTGTAATAGATTGTGCAACAACCAGTTTACTCACCAGTTGTTTTCCCGATTTATTACCTTATGTTTTTATGATGGTATACATGTACATTTGAACAACTAGAATACAATGAGATCTATTTTGATTGATAAACTCTTGTAAACTGGACGACGTACATTTAGGTACAATCATGTTCACGTACAGCTCACTTATAATAATGGTCTCCATGTCATATTGTTCTCATCATTGTTACTGTGTTTTATCATTATGACGATGATGATGCCGGTGGTGGTAATGATGATGGTGGTGATGGTGATGATGGTGGTGGTGATGATAATGGTGGTGATGGTGACGGTGATGATGATAGTGGTGGTAATGATGATGGTGGTGATGGTGATGATGGTGGTGGTGATGATAATGGTGGTGGTGATGATGATGATGATGATAGTGGTGGTGATGATGGGGATGATGATGATGGTGATGATGATGATGGTGGTGGTAATGATGATGATGGTGGAAATGATGGTGATGATCTTGGTGATGGTGGTGATGATGGTGATAATGGTGGTGATGATGATAATGGTGGTGATGATGATGATGATAGTGGTGGTGATGATGGGGATGATGATGATAATGGTGGTGATGATGATGATGATAGTGGTGGTGATGATGGTAATAATGGTGGTGATGATGATAATGGTGGTGATGATGATAATGGTGGTGATGATGATGATGGTGATGATGATAATGATGATGGTGATGGTGATGATGATGATGGTGCTGATGGTGCTGGTGATACTGATGATGGTGATGATGATGATGGTGATGACCGTGGTGATGTTAGTGAGGGTCATGGTGGTGGTAATGATGATGATGGTGGTGATGATGGTGATGATGATAATGGTGATGGTGATGATCGTGGTGATGCTGGTGATGGTCATGGTGGTGGTGATGATGGTGATGATGATCATAGTGGTAATGATGATGATGGTGGTGGTGATGAAGGTGATTATTATTGGTATTGTTATCGTTGTTATTAATACAGTTAAACCTCGTTGTCACGATGACCAATCGGGACAAGCCAAACAAATGCTCGAGATAAGCCAGGTTCAAGACATATCCGAAGTCAATGATGAATTGTTGTTATGACTAAGTGTAACTGTGTTTACAATGCAAACGTGTTTAATACATGTATTTGGATGTAACTACGAATATATTGTTGTTATTATTTTTATCAATTTACGTGTCTGCAAACATTTGTGAAGAACAGTTTTATACTTCTTCAGCAGGAGATTAATAAAAATGAACATATCAATTAAAACTTAATATAATTCCTTTAAGAAGTATCCGTATTCTTGTATTATCCGAATTAATGGGGAATAAACACAGAATATTAATTTGGTAATGATGTAATTTTCGTTATACAGATCGATGTTCAGTTAACACATTAAAACGAAATATTGTGAAGTTTTGATAATAAACGCATTTGAAAATGCAACCTATAATTGGCAAAACCCCGAAGTGATTAAAGGAAGTAATTAGGAAAATTTGGAATTAATGTAGAATCTGTGTACACATTACTGAAGGTCTCGGCACCGTATTCAGTATAACGATTGCCAGTTTATATCCCGCAATTAAAATGCTATCTGTCAAACAATTATACATTTTTATTACCATTTGGAGATAATTTACAAATTATTTGTAAAGGAACTAATCGGAAAATCTTAATTTTGAAATTAATTTCTCTTTTAGAATTCCGAGGAAACAGTCACAAAAAGATGTTCATATTGATTTTCTGGTATTTCCAGACTCTAAGACTGGTGTGGAATTGAGAAATTGGTCTTCCAGCATTTGATTAGAGCTGACTTTCTCGTACGTGATGCTGTTAGGTTATGCATGCCGCTCACGGCTTTCTAGACTTACTTCCACTTATTAAAACTTAACAATAGACTATATACATGTCACGCATGGCTTTCTAGACTTACATGTACTTTCCACACATTCAAACTTAACAATAGACTATATACATGCCGCAGAGGGCTTTCTTGCAATATTTTATTACAAACAATATTACACTTAACATTTTTAAGAAACCTCAATGATAAGTATAACTTAAATTTAAGAACACAATTTTCAAGTTCAGTTTTACTGTACAGCTCCGTCTTCAACCTTTGACATTAAGACCACATCACTATGTAAGCCAAATGGTCCAAATGTTAGTCTGAATATTGAGGTGTTTTTGTTTGTTTTTCTGTTGTTTTTTTATTTAAAAAAACACGACTCTAAATCATTTGGTGTTTGGGCGTACATTTGTGTTTTAGAAATGTATAGATGTTATGTTAGAGTTGATAGGTAGCATGTGAAAGTTCTCACTTCCCCTATAAACGATAAGTTAGGTCTTTTGTAATTCCAACACAGATGTGAAAATAACGTGCAGCCAAAATCATTATAAAACTTGATTAAAGCTGTATGCAACTATTTAAGTTTAATTTCCGTCATAAGAATTACGATAAGGCAAAAGCATACTGTGGTTCTGGTAAGATGCTGAACAAATGTGTAGGTAAGTCGGGAAACATTATATTTAAAAAATTATTTCTATGATTTTATATTCTTAAAATCACCGATCCGCTTTGACTTCCAGAAAAAATGCCACAAAATGTTCAGGGTAGCGAGGGTTACAAGCACTACGATATTATTTTGTTTCGGCGTTAAAGCCTAGAACACATCCGAATGGAATATTCTGCTTTTCAAGTTTTATTAGGTATTGAAGAGAGCTGACTTAATAAATGTTCCCGTAACAAATTATAGTTATAGACACAAATAATTTTTAAATCTAAAGTTTGACCCATCGTTTCTATGGTAACCCGAAGAGTTGAGAATAAAATGAGATTGGGAAATGTCAAACAGGACGGCCAAAAGTAACAAGGAGGAGAACTGTTGAAAAGGAGAGACATTCCTCAGGATTTAGTTAGTGAACCAAAGCAGCAACGGCATCTAGCGAAGGTCGCATTTTAAGAGAACTTGTCAATGACCCTGTTCTCCACGAGGAATAAGTCGAGCAAGTCAAATTAATTCTTTATTTATGAAGTCCTTGCATGAGAGTCTGAAACTATGCAGGCTAAACAGGTTATTGTTGGTGTTCCCAGAGCAATAATCCACGCACATAATGTTTCATAATAAAGGTGCCTTTAATATATGTCATATGCCCGGGATAGCCTTTATAGTTGATGGTGAAAGGTTGTTGCTATAGAGAGGACAGGTTCGTGATAAAATAGAGACAGTTGTTGGGGAAAGATTTTGTTCAAACTAGAGTCACCACTTTTGAGGGGTTGTGCAACAGTAGACTGCAACCGACTGATTGATTTTAATTAATAACAGACAACTGACTGATAACTTTAGTTAATACAACAGAACACATGAAGTTAAATGATTGAACCAATCAACGATGAGAACCATGTTGTTGCTGTTATTGTTGTTGTTGTTTTTGCTAGCACCATAAATTTGTCGTCACGAGGCAGACGGATTGTGTGAACAGGAAATTGATTGAGTGCACCTAGAAGTTTCACAAATTGGCGAGAAAATATTCAAAAAACATAAACTTGTAGCTCACATACAAGAGGTAGGTTCCTGTCGATAGAAAAATAATGACAGCTCATGAAAACATTAATAAACAATCTATAACTTCAAAATGAATTGTGTGCAAGATTTATCTACGATGATCAAAGCGAACTTATCCGGCTGCCACAGACTTACACTTTGGGAATTATTCATATTGATAACAATCACCCCTGACAGATACACGTGCTTTGTTAATTAAAACACGTGGGGAAATCATAGCACTACTCGGAGAAACACTCTATAGTTTCCAATCTACACTATACACTCGCTGTACGGACATCTGTGTATGTAAAATTAATTATTTTAGGGCAGATTTTACACACAAGTGTATCATTATATCATTTAGAATGTATATGTACATTTTAATTGTTCTAGCAGATGTGGGTCTGGTTAAGCCTGTGAAAACATTTCATATTTTGCAATCCAATCATCAATAGATTCTCTTATTTCCCAGGAATACGACCACGTGGTGTAAACCTGCCAAAGTGTTGATACGATAGCTCAACAGCGGAGTAAGGATAATTCATTTGGACTCCGCTCAATGTACCACGGACAGACTTTTAGCACCGAACCCGATGAATCGCGTGTGAACGCTTTAACAGCGAACATAGTATTATAATACATGCAACTACTTTATACAAACATGTCTTAGTAACAGCACTTCATGGTTTCACAGTATGACTTTTGAAAGTGATAAATACTGACAAACCTGTCAATAACAACAATCTCGAGACTTGCACAATCATTACGGATCGGGTGCATCATGTGAAATGTGATCATAAGCTATGGCAGCAAAATGATACATAAGGCCCCTCCAAATTCCCAACAGAGTTGTCGTTCGTTATTCTCATATTGGTCTTATGTTAACCTCTCGTCAAAACGTTTTAAATGATTTCAACTTTTTGTTTGAACAAATTGAGATAGATCACGTGTTCTGTCTTAAATTACGCATGCGCTTTTATACTCTCGTTATTCACGAATGTGAAAGTTTCGTGTGTTTTGTGACACCACTTGTAGAGTTATGGCGGCCAACTTGTTACACTCGCGACGGAGTGTCAATCTATCTGCGGCACATATGACATCGATATGCCAGCCAGCATGTCGCTGTGGTAATTGCTTTAACATTCCTTGATTTTTTTCTAAAACCAAAGAGCAATTATTTCAAATTAGTGAACAGTAATTGAACGAAATTAAGGCCTATCAGAGAAACAAGATGTTAGTGTCCCTCATAGGAAACAAATTGTCAACTAAGTTGATTTGTCAACGTCTCAGATGGGAAAGGATGACGTTAATTTGTGCTTCCGGAATGTGCCGGGCTTTAAACCTCGTGAATTGTAATCTGAATAACGGTGTACAGGGAGATCTGGCATGAATTAAAAATGACTAAATTCTGGCGAAAGTCTTTCTGGAGGGGATTCCTGTCAACACAATCTAGCCATTAATGTTTAAAACAGTGAACTCACTAAACTAAATCGCAACATTTTAAGTTGGGATAAAATTACAGGAATGTTGATAAAATGCCATTTCGTGGGATCGTACACTCTTCGACAAGTTGCGCTGTGTTATGTTGCCTTGCGTCGCGTCGCGTCGCGTTGCCTAGCGTAGCGTTGTGTAGCGTAGCGTTGCGTTGTGTTGTGTTATGTTGCGTTGCGTTACGTTACGTCGCGTCGCGTTGCGCTGTTGCGTTGCGTTGTGTTGTTGCGTTGCGTTACGTTGCGTTGCATCGCCTAGCGTAGCGTTGCGTTGTTGCGTTGTGTTACGTTGCGTTGTGTTGCGTTGCGTTGCGTTGCGTTGCGTTGCGTTGCGTTGCGTTGCGTAGCGTTGCGTAGCGTATTGAGTACATGTCATCGTACGCACTACATGTATCTGAAACATTTCATTTTTTTATATAGTGATCGAACGGTGGCTCGTGTTATAGAATGTTTGTTTTATAATTTTATGAAGTTAGGTTAACACCATCGACTTTCAAGATCTTGTACTTAAGTTATGTTTTTCCAACAAATTAAACTTTTAATAAGTAATTATGATTTAGTTCATTATTTACCTTTATCACATAACCTGCGGTCTAGGAGTGCCGTAAAGCCGTGCCGTAAATATCGTTCGGCACTCCCAGACTGTGCAATAAATATTTAAATTAGCTTGACGTGACGTTAGCCAATCCATGCATTGATCCGTCAATGACGTCAGGATAATACCAACGTCGCCATGACGTCGCGCTCAATGTACCGCTGAATTTTGGCTGAAACCTATGCAGCGTACATCATCCTTTTGAACAATAATGGGCGTTTACTAAAGTTATGTGATAAATAGAATCCTACATTCGTGCTCATTACATACGAGTTTTATTAAACTCGTCGACAAAAACAATATGACACTCGGCAAAGCCTCGTGTGATACCATTTTGTCCACTCGTTTAATAAAACTCGTATGTAATGAGCACTCATGCAAGATCCTCTATATAGATGATTATTAAAATGAATGAGATTTTGGCAATGCATGTACATCTAATTATGGTTTCAAAGTTCATTGGCAAATTGGCATAATAACATACCATTAGCCATAAAACAAAATAATATAGTTGACCAAATTGGGAATGTTCTATGTTGCTCGTCTTAACATCCCTCTTGGGCCAACCGTACGTCACATGTCGTGTTAAGTGTTCCGGCACTTTTATTGTTTGCTAACTTTCTAACTTCCTCAAACAAATTGTCGTTTTAGCACGCATGGTTCCAATTAGAGTGCATGTATTTACAATACACAATGGTCAGTTGACCGGTTTTCTGGAATTTTTATCAACTCTTCCACAAGCAACTCTCAACATCTCGACACTTGGTGGAATGTCACAGAGGAACCTTTAGAACCAGTCAGGGAATCGGATTAGAATAACGTCTGCTGTGTGACATTCTAGTCACTCTACTGAACTAGTATGGATACCACTATAGTCAGAGTGGGTGTATATGAGTCGTGAAGAACTGCATTCAAATATCTCAGAGCATTTATGGTGGTGATGTACAGAACTAAAAGTACTATACGTGCAAACTATTTAGTTTCGTGAACGCCGTCGCGAATTTCCCTCCTGGTGATACCGTACCTGCTGTCAAATAAAAAATACCGTTTGTATAATGTACCTAGCATCAGTCGGTCGATCAGAACCAAACACCTATCGACAGGCACTAATGCTTTGCAAATATTTGTACTCCATTTTGAAACAATTGATTTCAGAAAAATGGTAGTCTCGGTGAATGGGCTAAAAACTATTCATCCGGTACAGACTGGATAAAACTCAGTATCCGGTAATGTATAACAAAGCTGGTCCATTTTCAACCTTTACGATCATTTTACCACAAAATGCAACATTAAACAGCGGGCTTCATTGACTTAATGTGCTATGTATTATATTTACTGTGTATATTCATCACAATATGCTTATCAAATCTCGTATTTATGTTCGTCAGAAACTTTAAACGGTTACAGACATGAATAATGTACTTGTTGTACATTCTACTCCAAAATGTGTGTAATAAATATACTTTCTAAATAACACAATGTATTGGCCTACTCATCTCTTTATTCAATGTATAGCATATAGGATAAATTTGTCTGTTCCCACTAATCACTAGTATTGTCTTCAACTTCAAATTCAACATAAAATGTATATACATGTACATATACCGACGAATCGTATACAGTCTAAAAGCAGCCTGACAATGGATATTTGCATTTGAAGGTGACTGATTAATACATTTGTAAATACTTAATATAATACTCTTTGTTATATATGTTTGTATTTCCATGTATATTGATGTGTCATCTTAATGAGTTACATTCTGTAACTAAAGGGGTTATCATAAATAAATAATTTATTGAGTTTTAAGACAGATGGTCACTTACAGGTTTGTTTTTAAGTGGAAAATATAATACTAGTATACGGTCAACATAATGTGTTTTATATAATATATGATATCAATATAGTTGAAGATACACAGATCCTCTTTAAGCCATGTCATTACTTGTTTGCTATTGTTGTTCTTGTTAATTGTTACTACTATCTTCTGTTATTACTGTACATAATTTGTAAATGTGTTAATGAGGCTCACATGGAAGACTGGGTATACTCAACTGTGTTGCCTCTTTAAATAAAGTCTTAATTATTATTATTATTTATTATTATTATATAAGTAAAACACTGTTTATATAGTTAGGTATGTATTTAGTAAAATATCATAGCGAATCTCATTACACTCATTTTGGTATGTGCCACTTTCATGCAAAGCTAGCAATTTATAAAAAGTTACTACAGTCTAACTTGTATTAAGCGACCACCCTGGGGAAGGTCTGAAAACGGTCGCTTAACGGAATGGTCATTTAACACAAATGTAAGAAACATCGAGTGTAATTAATGAATTTCCGACTTAAGGCTGTCCGAATACTATTCAACTTCAATTGATAAACATTAGTGCGTAAATATGTTTTATGATGATTCTATACTTGTATCGTCTTCATAAGCATTTAATTTATCACTTTAATAAACTTACTCATATATTACACAATGCTATTAATATAAGTCAGTTTTGCTTGCACGTTATTTTTGTTGTTGCACTCAGAAAAAACCCCGAAATAGACCGGGTTTTACATGTCGTGCTCTGCTGTTTCTGTTGAGTGCTGCATTCCCTGTCCGATGAGTTATTGTTTTTCCGGGTTACTACGTACGGAAACTTGCAAAAAGTCATGGAAAATACACCCTTGTGATTCCATTAATAGCATATTTATGAAATGAAGTACTCATCTCTATTAAGTACAAGCATTAGACATAATTGTTTTTCGTTAGATCGAAACCATGGATGGCTGAGAACTACAACACACCAGAAGGTCATATGTTCGAATCTTCAATTCAGGTGTTAGTACTGGTTGGTAAAATGATAAAGCTAAAACCAAACGAACGCGACCAAGGTACCCAATTTAATCCTTATAAACATTATATGGCATCTTCAAGCTTTAAAACCAGTCAAGATTTGGTATAAATTGGTTTAAAATTCCTTTACACACTTTGTTTTATCTCATAGACACGTCTTTAATAGTAAAACACACACGTTAAGTGTCAGATCGTGTGATGGGTAGCACGCTTCAAGTTTTATTGAAATACCACCAAAATGATAAGTTGAACCATTATGCAATAATAAATGCAGATATCATTGAAATACACTTGTTATATAAGACCCATGAAATAAAGAATGATTCAGATTGTTTTAAATGCACCGACGAATTTCGTCGCGAAACTAAGTGTATATATTTACGGTACTTATGCCTTCATCCACGCCTACATGTTCATGCAGCTTTTCTAGTTATAGTTGTATAGTTATAGTTGTATATGTTCTTATCAATAAACAATGCTTTTATTGTATAACTATTACGATGACATAAATATATGGTCTTGTATAAATTCCAACTTGTAGCCTAATGCGGTGAACTTATTTCATTGATCATTGTAAGAATAATAGCAAAACGTCCAAGTATTCAAGACTTTCAGATAATCCGAAACCCTGAGACAGCCCTGCTATTACGGATTCCTATCACGCATTACAAGACCATTAGACAGCCCTGCTGTCGCGGATTCCTATTACGATTTCCAAGCCCTGAGACAGCCCTGCTATCGCCAATTCCTAGGACAGACTCCAATACCCTGAGACAACCCTGAAATCGCCGATTCCTAGCACGGATTCCAAGACCCTGAGGTAGCCTATTATCGCTAATTCATACCACGGACTGAACATGTATTGTTTTCCTACGGCGTGACACTGATTACTGTCATTTCTTCCGCGCACGGAGACGTTGGCTGTCGCTTACGAAATAGTTTAAGATAGCGCTAGGTGGTGCTTTGGAAATGGGTTTGGTATTCACAAAGCATCTTGCAGAAAACTTCTAAGTTTCTTAAAATCTTGAACTTTTCTAACGTGTGTCAGCTAAACAAGAATATAAAGATGATTAACAAAAATTACATAGTGATGAATCATTATATAAAGAGCTACTATAATCATTTTAAGAAAATATGGATTCATCTTCAAATTGCGGGGAACATTGTTCTGACTTAAAATTATTTACTCACTACAATTCTCAATCATACTAAATGCTATTTCGTCGACAAACAAGCCCAACACTTACAACTTTGGTTCAAGTCGTTTAAATCATTTACTAGATACCATTATGGGTGGGCGTTATTTTTTAATGATTATATGCCTGTCTGTTCGATTGCAAAACGTCGTCTTTAAAGGGACATGGAAAACGATCATAGTGCGTATATTGTAAAGAAGATTTCACCAACAACTATGTTTTATTTGTTTTCGGAAACTTTCACAAACTTAGAAGTTCGATAATACACAAAGATCGCACAAGTTGATAAAGTATATATTATATTTGTATAGTAGACTAAAGTAAACGTACATAAATGCTCTCCGCATGGGCTTGTGTGTGAATAAATCCATTTCCATGTCAGTTTATATACATGTACTTCAAATCAATAATTTTATTGTCATAGACAGTGACACATTCACACTCATTAATATTTGTAAAATAATAATTTGATATAACTGTGTATGATGCCTGTTCGATTGCAATACGTCGTTTTTAAAAGGACAAGGAAAACGACGACAGTTACAGGCAATAACATTTGTAAAATGATAATTTCATATAACTGTATGTGATTCGTTCTTCGCTACGACACTGCACATATTTGCACATATTGCCCTCATACAAACCGGTAGATTTCATCACGAGTGTGATAGGTCAGACTCACGATATATTAAAATTGCACTTAAAGAAAAAAGTTCCATCAAAGTTTGGAGACGAAAGACATCATAAAAGAGCCGATGCACACTCAATGCAAGCAATGATTATTGTTAATTGAATAAACAATATTCATATTTAGATGTATACATAAAGTATATTAATTTTAAACTGCAAAACTGTATTGTTACTATATTGCCATTTCAGAATAATTATTATGTGATTCTATTTGACATCAATTTATTTAACAGTGGTTCGTGAAAATACATGTATAATTAATCGTTCTCCAGGGAAGCCGAGCTTAATGAAATTATGTAATTAGTTGTAAATTTGTAATTTATTATGTAAGTTAATTAAGGTTTTGAAAATGCCCTGAAATAAGCACAATTGTCATGCCTATTGTTTAAATATTAAGTAATCGCATCATTTTGTACTAGCTCTTAGACTTTAATTTTCTTATGAAAAATGCTAAAATAAAATACTTCGTTGCTATGGTGAGTAGGTAATCGTTTTCTGAAAAGCACCCATATTGAGACAAACGAGGTGTTTAAAAGCTGTAGTAACTTTTCTCTAAAAGCCAGCATTCACAATTCGTACATGTTTTATTATAATCAAAACATAATTCTAAAAATGTGATACATGTATTATTTTGAAAGTTGTACTATAAGAATTAATCAAATACTGGATGTGCGAAATGCTTGTAACAATTACGTAAAATAACGTTTGAATGACGTTTGCGACGTCACACCAAACGTATAGACGTTAGTTGTGGGTGAATTTGTTTTATAAAAAGTCTGAAACTTTGTAAAAGGGTTATATTTTGTTAAATGTTCAGAAATTGTTCATGAAAGTAATGTCTTTCTTACGCTATATTATCCTGATTTTCATAATTTTGTCAGCAAGTCTGGTTTTCCCTGAGAACGGCTCATCTTCTTTTAACATACTGCTATAAGTCGTAAAATATGATATTATGACTTTTATGTAGAGCGGTTATCATACTTTATTTCTGAATTTGGAAAGTAAATACAGTATAGCATTAAGATGGCAGATAGTAACATGGGTTGATTATACAATTAAGCAGTTACTATTTCTAAAGCTACTAATATATCTCTATAATTCTGAAAAAGTATGCTTGCATGTACATCTACATGTGTCCTTATTGTAAACAACAGTGAACACTTGTGTCTTGATAGGAGATTGCGCCGTATAATAACGGCTCGAATCCCACTACATGTACACAATACAAGACTTAAACGTCAATAAATTAAAACTTATATAAGTTTTTTACTGAATTTAAAGTTTTGATTAAAGCCTCGAATCATAATATGACAATTGTAATTAAATAGAAATACACTAATGCTTGTGAATGATTTTTAAGTTGAATTAAGGTATAAAATATGAGAATTTGTTTTAAGGTGACACATTGCATAGAAATGTGGAATCTTGTTGAAGAAGATTCATTTCATACGTCATATTAAAGTCTTCATGGAAGTAATTTTGATTGCATATTTCAAGTTCGCGTCCTGAATCTATTGATATTTCGATAACGATTTTGAGACCAAATATGATCACATATATAACATCACATATATGTTATTACATATATAACACCACATATATAACATCATATATATAATATCACATATATAACATCACATACATAACACCATATATATATATATAACATATGTAACATCACATAATATGATATCACATATATAACATCACATATATAATATCACATATATAAAAGAATGTGAAGATTATTGAATGATTTATATAAAGAGGAAAAACGACCTGCATGACACAGAGCAGAACAGATCTAAGTACCACGGGTCCTCGACGCGATTTTATGGTCCGGAAAAATATTAGGTGTTTTAGAGTGATATTTTTTCCGGACCATAAAATCGCACCAAGGGCCTGTGTACAGTATATTATTATTCAGGTATAAGTACTCACCTTTACACATGGTATTAATATTATCATTTCATCAATCAAATTCAATAGATGATAAGTGTTTCCTTTCAATCCTAAGATTAATGAACAACATGTATCATTTATTATATTCTGTTAATTTTAAAATACTGTCAGTAAATTTATTAGTGATTTCTATTCGTGATCGTGCATACTGAATATACAAAATCTCCAGGTACTCACTGGACAAACATGCCATTAATGTTATTATTTTGTAAATTATGTTCTATGGATGTTAAGTTTTTTACAGAAAATCCTAAGAATAATATCAAATTATTCTATTACGTCATATTAATTAATAATTGATTTCAAATAACGTTCAAAATTATGAATCAATTAGAGTGAAGCACACCTATATACATTTTTATATACAACTTTATTTTCCTCCAATTTGTTGAAGAGTTACAATCTAAGTACATACAAGAAAATATATTACATACAATAATACGAATGTATACAGTTTCAAATTTCATGTACAATGATTAATATGTTTATAATAAACTTACTGTTCATCATTCTCCATGGTATATTCCAGTAGAACACGTGAGACGTATAAACAATAATTTTTTCTTAAATTCTGTCACATTTTACAAAAGTGACACACTCTTATAACCCGATTTTTTAATAAAAAACCTGGTTTAATCCATCAGTTTTCATTGACATCACGTATAGGGAATCCGAGACTCGCTGTGTAAAAATCTTAATCAATTTGTTAAACACTTTCACTGACTCGATAGATGGTTTTGATTGTCAAATGTGGTAAAATTAATATCGTCTGCCAAAGAAGATTCATTCATTCTTCACGGTGAAAATTAACTTTGCCACGACGAGTCTGAAGAATTTTCGCTATTCTTTATATCCCGTATCGACAAACAAGTATTACTATAGTACCCCCACTGTTCTTCATTGTATATTATAGCGTGTATTATCAATAATCATCGTTCCTTTATATCGTCCTGATGTTATAACACTTATATATGATGTAAATACAGATAAATACCAAATGCGCGGGAATTTACACCAAATGTCGTCTGCGACAAGAAATAATGAATTTCCTGATGTTAGTCACACGAACAGTATTAATATATAAGTAGAGAATGCAACCGCAGGATGTGTGAGAGAGGAAAAGTCTTTGGATACGATTAGTATAAAATACTATCACAGTTGACTATACGAGAAAATGCAAATATGATATCCAAGTTTTTTACACTGAATTAACTGTTGCTATGCACAGACGATCAATTGATGAAGAACGCGCAGACGAATTAAATCGCTCACTGTATCAGACGATATTCAAATGCAATTCAAATAGCCATCTGAATTTTTTCACTCGTTTGCCCACTGCCGCCGATCCTTAATCCGAGAAAATTAGAAATTAAACATGTTTGTGTAATGCTTGGTATGAATAAAAACTCCAAGTCGGAATTTCTGTGCCGCAGTTTATAATACAGAGAATGTAATAAAATTTAGTTGCATCGATATAAAATTCGCATATTGTTTACATATATCGTATAAAACTTGTAAGGCAATACGCTACTCTCCGATTAGCACGCAAACTAACTATTCCGTGTTCAAAATGTACTCGTTTTAAGTTCAACTATCGTATATATTAAGCGTATTCTTTCACTACCTGGGTCAGTTTATATACCGAACATTTTAAACATCTGATGAAGAAAACACCCAGTTTGTTGCAAACTGAAAAATAATCCATCGTGGGATATTTTACTACAGGGGGATACGTTCTTGTTATTTAACAGTTCAAAAGCACACAATTTGTGAACTAATACGCATTTGTTGTTCGGCTAGATCTGAGCATTACTGTTCCCGACAGTTCAGACGATAAAACCCCGACTTCCCCCATCACAATCATGCGAAATGGAGGTTTGTATTCGCCACCGGCGAGTTAATGTTCGACCACATGCCAGTTAATATGGAATTCTGTGTCTGAGACTGTAGATATTAACACAGACATACATTGTCGTGGATGTTTTTTTGGTATGTAATATATTACTATTGTCTGAAATCATGTCAGATTCTTATTATGTAAAACATTCAGGCACTCACAACATAAGCCAGATACTACTAGAAGTCCGTCATACATTGCAGGCGAACAGCCAGCTCAGACATAATGTCAACTCAACATCGTCCACAAATAAATAACTTTGACATAATTTCAACTCATCACCGTCCACAAAAAACCATCTAGGACATAATGTCAACTCATCACCGTTCACAAATAACCAACTTGGACATAATGTCAACTCATCACCGTCCACAAAAAACCATCAAGGACATAATGTCAACTCATCACCGTTCACAAATAACCAACTTGGACATAATGTCAACTCATCACCGTCCACAAATAACCAACTTGGACATAATGTCAACTCACCATCAGCCACAAATAACCAACTTAGACATAATGTCAACTCATCACCGTCCACAAATAACCAACTTGGACATAATGTCAACTCATTACCGTCCACAAATATCCAACTTGGACATAATGTCAACTCATCACCGTCCACAAATAACCAACTTCGACATAATGTCAACTTATCATCGTCCACAAATATTCAACTTGGACATAATGTCAACTCATCATTGTCCACAAATAACCAACTTAGACATAATGTCAACTCATCATCGTCCACAAATAACCAACTTGGACATAATGTCAACTCATCATCGTCCACAAATAACCAACTAGGACATAATGTCAACTCATCATCGTCCACAAATAACCAACTAGGACATAATGTCAACTCATCATCGTCCACAAATAGTCAGCCTTTAATTTTGCAGCGAACTGCATGATTAGTGGTAGGTCCATTTGCATTTCGCCATTATGCTTCCTATTTCATTGTATTTTGCGATGACCGGACAATATGTAGATCTACCGAAGCCTTTCAGGATGGCAGGTGTTGGTGATTGACCATTGCACTGTTTTGTGGTACCCTTAATTGTATGGTTATATTGCTGATTTGACCCCTGGTCAGGAAATGTCTTTCAGCCTTTTTACTGATGACACTAGGTCATTCAGCTATGGGCATTCGGCTTTTTGGTTGCTGAAACTAGGTCATTCAGCTCTTTAAAAACTGGGAGCCAGCAGTTTATTTTTTTCAATCAGTTATGTGTGGGGCATTGTGGTATGTGATGTTTTTATGTTTTCTGAGCTCGGCTGGTTAGGTCGAGTGCTGCCTTCCGTGTCCGACTTTCTATTATCTTTTAGTAAAGGGGTGTTCAATATCAATAATGTTTCATTTAATGAAGTGCTAACACACCATTTATGTCCACAATTTGTATTTGTTACTGAAAAAAATCATAAACAATTTAAATGTGTGTGTACCGGTATCAGTAAGATTGCCGTATGTGATATGAACAATACCCTCTTCCATAAGGTTCTCTGTATGGTAAGTGAGGGCATTTGTCATTGTCCGTACCAATGCGGGAACCCTGTAGTCAACCCTCTGTTATGTATGCATTGTGCACTTTATAGTTGAAAAAGATGATAAGGAAAATGTTCTTTTTAACTGTCCGTTTCCGTTAGCTATTCGTTTCGGTGCTTCGTCACGTTCGTTTTTTCAACATAAGACTGCTTCGTTTATGTATGTTTGATGCGGCATTGTGCGTTGTTTATGTACAGTGTGATCGTCCTTGCTGTCTTTTGGCTTTACTCCGGTTATGTTTAGATTGACTGAGGCGGCAGGACGTCGGAAAGGTATGTCGAGATTATGTCGCTGTGTAGTTTCGTTTTGTAATGTTCACATAATGTTTGTCTTTGTGACTTGTGCCAGTTTTTTTAATTTTTGTGTATGTTTTGTACCTTTTCTGTGAGGATTTCTGTTGAATGCTTGTTCTCTTCCCTGTCCGATTTATTACTAGTATTATCTTCTTGGACATACTGTCAAATTATCATCAGCAACACATAATATTTGGACATAGTATACGGCCAAATAGTCTTCAGCCACCTAAAGCTTTGTTTGGAATCTCAAATTATCATCAGCCAACTGAAATTCTGTTAAAAAGCATTTTAAATTATCGACTGGTATAGCATAAAGGGTTAAACAGATGTCTTAAAGTACACACATTGCTCAAAATCAACCACGATACTATAATACTGGGAACAACTGGATCGAATTCTTTAATTAAGGCCTTTATTTCACTTAACTTAACTAAGAATGCAAAACATATGGTGGAAAAGGCGAAAATAGGACATGTATACCAGTACGGCATAAACTCAAAATATCAACTACATCGTTATTTTCACACACCATTGAAAATCACTCGCCAGATTTTGGAAATCATATGTTCATTATCAGTGTCAGAGAAGTCTGGTACACATGTATGGTCCGGTACTCTGATGTTCCGGGTCGGTGGATGGGAACATACTGGGGTTGTCGTGGAACGGTTTGCCAGAGTACGGAAGGTATCTATGAATGATTTATTTCCCGTGCGTATAAAACTGCATTTTATGTACATGTAATTCTACATTTTACCTGAATAACGTATCAGTCTGGACAAATTGATCCATTGCAACATTTTTAGAGCGATAAACGTTTGCTCAATAGCATCCTCTTTTCAACAGAATTATCGTTGTTCCAAACTAAACAACATCTACTAGTATCTAAACTGTCTATTAAACCTCTCTAAAGCAATAACCTCTCAACATCACCCAATGGTTTCCCAATATGTTGGATGCTATCGAGTGGTTAGTATGGAGAAGTTGTTATTGAGAGGTTGCTATAGAGAGATTGCAATGGAGATGTTGTCATAGAGATGTTGCTACGGAGATGTTATAACGGAGATGTTGCTATGGAGATGTTGTAATGGAGATGTTACTATGGAGATGTAATAACGGAGAAGTTTAATGGAGATGTTGCTATGGAGATGATGTAATGGAGATGCTGTAATGGAGATGTTGCTACGGAGATGTTGTAACGGAGATGTTGCTATGGAGATGTTGTAATGAAGATGTTGTTACGGAGATGTTGCTATGGAGATGCTGTAATGGAGATGTTGTAACGGAGATGTTGCTATGGAGATGTTGCTATGGAGATGTTGTTATGGAGATGTTGTAATGAAGATGTTGTTACGGAGATGTTGTAATGGAGATGTTGCTGTGGAGATGTTGTAATGGAGATGTTGTAATGGAGATGTTGCTATGGAGATGTTGTAATGGAGATGTTGTAATGGAGATGTTGTAATGGAGATGTTACTATGGAGATGTTGTAATGGAGATGTTGTAATGGAGATGTTGTAATGGAGATGTTGTAATGGAGATGTTGGTATGGAGATGTTGTAATGGAGATGTTGTAATGGAGATGTTGGTATGGAGATGTTGCTATGGAGATGTTGTAATGGAGATGTTGTAATGGAGATGTTGTAATAGAGATGTTGTAATGGAGATGTTGCTATGGAGATGTTGTAATGGAGATGTTACTATGGAGATGTTGTAATGGAGATGTTGCTATGGAGATGTTGTAATGGAGATGTTGCTATGGAGATGGTGTAATAGAGATGTTGTAATGGAGATGTTGCTATGGCGATGCTGTAATGGAGATTTTGCTATGGAGAGGTTGATATGGAGATGTTGCCATGGAGAGGTTGCTATGGATATGTTGCCATAAAAAGGTTGATATGGAGATATTGCCAGAGGTTGCCTTGGAGGGTTGATATGGCCATTTTGCTATGTACATGTAGCTATTGAGTGATTGCTATGGAGATGTGCTATGGCCATTTTACTATGGTGATGTTGCTATGGGGATGTGCTATGGCCATTTTTCTATTGAAATGTTGCTATAGAGATTTTGCAATGGAGATGTTGCTACTGGTGTTGATATGGAGAGATTGCGATAGAGATGTTAGTATAGAGAGGTTGTTATTGCAATTTTGCTATGGAGACATTACAATAGATAGGTTGCTTTTAAGCGGTTTCAATAAAGATGTCGCTAGCTATGAATATTTTGTTTTTGGGAGTTTGCTATGTAGAGGTTATTATGGAGAGGTCGCTACGGAGAGGTTGCTAAGGAGAAGATGCAATTGAGATGTGTTGCTCTCGAGAGGTTTCTATGGTGATGTGGCTGTGGCTAATCTATTTTTTGAAATCTTGCCATGGATATGTTGCTAGTGAGAGGTTGCTTGGAGAATTTGTTATGGAGCTATTGCTCTATATTGTGCTATTTGTCTACCATGTAAGATATAGTACCAATTCATTTTCTTTCCACATTGTGCATGAGTGCAACTTTCAGATCTAATTTTGTTAAATTACAATAACATTGACATTACCGCAAATGATACACCATGCTGAGTAATGTCGCGTGAAGTCAATGAGAATTTTACATAATTTTATCAATTTGTAATTTTGCACATGTAATCTAATTTATTACATCGTTCAAAAGACCAGAGAAACTTTCACACAACTGATTTCAAGTTTTTCATGAATCAAATTAAAACAACTCACGAATTCAACTTCTTAATCAAACACATTGATAATGTTGAATAACTCGTGTTCTAACGAAATTAAAATTGTGAATTCGTTAATTGAGATCACCACAGTTGACAAATTCTCAAAGTGGAAATCGTAAATTTATTAATTTTCTATGAGAGAAATAATAGGAGAATGTTCCCATCGATGTTTGGTACCAATTGTACAACTGTATAATATTAAACCGATTATAGAAGGATGATAACAAACCAGACAGGGAAGGCAGCACTCAACAGAAACAGCAGAATATGACATATATAATACAATGTACTAGTAAACCACATTATATAGTCAGGTTGTCCAATGTCCGTTTGACTGCCGGGGCTTTGTGGTTTTACTTAACCTAAATCGAACCACTATGAGTATTTCCATTGCTTGGCGCTCAGCAGTATCTTAAAGGGGAGGGTATGTTTTCTCGCATAACCCTACGCAGGCTGTGCGCAACGTGGATAACAACGGGAGTTCTATAAGCTGTATTGGTAAGCCTGGTGACTTTGAACAACCAGTGCGTGAGGAAACATTTTGAACATGACCTGCTACGACTCTAACAGCATAAAGCAATGGAATCTAGTGTTAAGATCTAATCTGATTTAAATGAGATTGCAGAATGTGAGAAAAAAGCATGTACTGTTATAATTCCAATACTCTCATCACTGACTTCTACATTTGTTTAGTGTGGTCCAACAATACACCAAGTCGTCATGAGAGTTTCAACAGCACATGTATTTTAGTACTGCAGGCCAATAGTGTCCATACCGGTACGAACGTGTTCTTTCACCAGCAGAAAACTGTTGATATTTGTACACTCGACGTAAAACCTAAAGATAATAGAAAATCGGACAGGGAAGGCAGCACTCAACTTAACCCGCCGAGCACAGAAAATCAACACTCTAAATATTTTAAGTACTGCATGCAGTCAATATAAATATTTTAAGTACTGCATGCAGTCAATATGAACATGTTGTTTGTGCATTCATTTGCGTGTCTGAAAGACAGTGTTGTATTCGGTTCGTTCAATGTGGTAAAACATTTTAGAGAATTTGAAACTTCTCTGCATACGTCATTTGCCTGACTAACGTGTATCAGTCTAAAATCGGCCAAATGGTTGCATCATTGCGTGATACAAGTACGTATTGTGTTACATCGGTGTGCATATGGACAATTATACGCGTGTAAAAGATATGTAAACGGATACATTTCATGACAGGACACAACGGCGTTGGATTCTTATCAGAGTTAACAAGCCACATTCAAAATAAAGAATATATTTGGTTGGTTTCTGGTGTAGTACCACGGGTAACCAAAAGAGAAGACTACAAACTGACGCTGAATATTCGGAAAGTAGAAATAACAAAAGAAATAAGAAACAACACACGACGAAAGAACAATGAAATATAAGAGAAATAGAAAAAACACAAATCTTAAAGACAATGTATTTAGGGGACCGAGGAATACCACGAGGCTGAAAGGCAATATATTAAGGGGAATAGGGAACACCAGAAGGCTGAAAGGCAATTGTATTAAGGGGAATAGCGAACACAAGAAGGCTGAAAGACAATGTATTAATGGGAATAGGGAACACCACAATGCTGAAAGACAATCAATTAAGGGAAATAGGGAACAACACAAAGCTGAAGGTCAATGGAATAAGAGAAAGGAATTTCACAAGATTAGTTAAAAGGCAGCATAACTAGAAATACAAGGTAAACACAAAGATGTATGGCAATGTAACAATATGAACGTCATAATGTTGAACTACAATTCATCAAGACAGATAAGAAACAACACAACAATAAAGGACCTTAGAACAAGAGACATAAGGAACAACACAAGACGTAACGACTATGCAATACGAAAAATGAAATAACAACATAATTCTGAAGGGTAATGCAATACGAAAAACACAGAAACACATAGCCCGAAGGTCAATAAAAAGGGAATTTCGGACCAACAGAACACTAAAGGATAATGAACCAAAAGAAATAAGGAACATACACAGTACTAAACGGCAAATGGCACATATGAAATAAGGTAAACACACGAATGAACGACAATGAAACAATAAAAATAAAGAACAATCAAACGGTTAAGGCCAATGTAGCAAAAGAAATGAGTACATGTATACAACTGAATAAACGAAGAACACAGTCAGAAACATAAGTTGGACCTTCTAAAACGACAAACCAATTGACCTATAATATGGTCATGGGGAAAACATTACGACGACAGAAAAGGGCAGATGTTGTACATTCATTTGTACTCTCATAAGCGAATTGAAGTAGACTTGGTACTCTCAGAAGTGAATGGATGTAAAACAAGCCTTCTGTAAGTCGAACGTCTTTGGCAGGGTAATCAACTATTTTTCTCCAATTTGATGGACCGAACCACATATCGTGGAAACAAAATTAACATGTAATTTGTGATGTAGGTATGTGGGATGCCGAGCAATCGTCCAGGAACGCATGCACACCAAAATGGAGCGTGACCATAACATTGTCATGGTAGAAGCTTGGCCAAATATAAAAACCAACAACAAAGAGACATCTGACTCATCATAAAAAATCCCAGTACATTCATCAACTTGATCTTACCATATCATATACTAGTAATATGTTCTTGTAATATCACACAATGCTGGAAGCTCTTTATTGATAATAATGTTGTTGACGTAAAAAAATGGTTTGAGTATATTTTTATAGATCGTATTATGGATATTTTTCAATCCGTAATTGTATACATATTATATTAAACTGGTAATGAATACGGTTTATGACATAAGAGATAGTTTAAGTGGTATTAAGGAGACTGTAAATATTTGTCGCCAGACGCTTGCATCGTGGTCGCCATTGTTCCATGTTCTTGCGCATGCGCGCTGGTATAAATATGAGTAGCGCCATGTTGACACGGATCCTATGGTTCTTCTCAACGGACAATAGAGGAAAGCACTCGAGTTTTACCAATAAAGGGTGTAGATAACCTGCTCATAAACGTCGAATTCAATTATTAGCATGAAAGAATTTGAATGAATTGATTCAGCTTTGAAGGAAACAAATTAAATAGAAATCGAAATATTGAATAGGGAACTGTCGGGGTTAAATAGTTTCGCCATTACACAAATGCGATGGGAAAACACGAATCATGTTGAGAGTAGGTTAGACTGGAGAGAATATTGTAAAGATTTTTTGAATACAATTTGCATTTCATTTGACTTTCATCGTGAATTAATTAAATGCTTGCTAGGTATTCGGATTATGAAAATAAGCCGATGCTTAATTGTGGGCTGGTAGAACGCTTTCAAAAATTGCCATCTGACATCGATATGTAAATTATATGTTTACGGTTTTCAAAAGATATTCTGTGGTATTTTTTTCAAAGAAAATTGGGGATTAGATATGACTTTTAAGAATAAAACTGTCAATATCGTTGTCGTCTAGATTCGTAGTTATATGTGTCATCCGATGTTTTACTAGGCTATACGCGTGCACTTGGTTATAATTGCTAATTGCGCAAGAGACGTTGATCAAACATTATGTTCACATAAATCAGACATCCGTGCTAAATGAGGTTTTCTATGTACTAGGATTATCAACGCGCACTTTAAATCTGTAGTTAGTCTTTACGGGTCCACATTTTATAAGATGGTTCAATGATTCTGATGATACAGTAGGTAACTTGGTATTGGTTGGTAATGAATGACTGGTTACTGTTTCGTCTTACGGCGTTCCTGTGTTCTTGCCCGATAACTTTAGGAGTCTTATTGCGCACTACACATTCTGCATCCTACCGTACTATTCTGATCACCTCGGCCTTTATGCAATGCAATAGTTTACCGGTGACAAACGGAAATGGCCGAGCTTTCACGATCGCCTTCCGCACATGAATACTGTACCATAGTTACGAAGGAAAGGGGTCTGATTGCTGTAATAACTCTTTGCCACAACTCCCTCGATTGAACAATAATAGAAAATCTGATAGAGAAGTTGGTTAAGCCAAGTTTATTTTCGTCTCATCTGTGCATATCACAGCCATCATTATATGAATTATTTTATTTGGCCTAGATGATAGTTTTCTGTAGAAGTTAATACATTATAATTACAATTTTATTTACACCTTTAAGTGAAATCCTTCGTTCGTTTAATTAACTGACGGTGCATACATCATTATATTTTTACATTTTACGATCGGGTATAGTAAATGAAACAATTTCATATCGTTGTCGTCCATATGCAAAAGCTCTAAAATGACGTAACGTGAGCAATGACTTAGAGTGTTTTCATCGTGGGTTTAGATTGTTAGGTAAGTAGTTTATAATGAAAACTGAAGTGATACTTCATGTGATATGCATGAATACTTCAAATCTAACCTACTCATCATTGTAGGACACGTGAAGAGTTAGAATGCCAGGAAAACATGTCGAAAATTCCACCTTATGTTAAGCCTAGATCCCACTGAGCAATTTTTGACTTGGCGATGTACTCCCGATTGAAATTAATGAGCTAGCAAGACATCGGGAACAGGTTCCTCGTGGTCTAGGAGAAGCTTCGGTGAAGTTATGAGACAGTCTGTGATATCGGAAGAAATTGTAATGAATCGGGTGGTATCGAGAGAAATCGGGAGAACATCGCCGATGTGGAACTCCTCAGTGGGACCTCGGCTTCATGGATGCTAGATGATTATCATGGTGCCCTCATAGTGTAACGGTTATAGTGAATGGATGATCGCAGAATTAAGCTATTTTACCCATACGTAGCTGTCGACCCAAGTCGTCTTCATTTAAGAAACATATTTGTTTTAATTTTTCGTTTTGTTATAAAGTAATTCCCGGCAGCTATAATGTGAGTGATCGACTCTGTAAGAATATTGCCTTGAGCAAATACCACCCCTTAAAACAGTTTCAATTTATAGTTTCTTCTGCTAAGTTGATCAAGAAGAATGTGTAATGTATGCTTCCAATTAGATGGCAGTTGCCAGTTGACGAGTATCTTACAAGTAAAATTATGTCGTATCTGAGACTGTTATTAAATAATAACCAAAATGCTGATTGAAACTAGTTGCATGTAATTGTTTTCTTACATTGTTTAAGTTATCGATTATAATAAGTTATGTTTTTTGCATTGACACGTTGTTTGTGGTAATAAAGAGTTATTATCTATCCAGGATGTACACTACAAACAATGCTCTGCTCATCTGTGCACAGCTCTGCTTATCGCTGCGCATCTCTGCTTAACTCAAATATGCCCAACTCAAATATGCTTAACTCAAATATGCTCAAATCAAATATGCTCAACTCAAATATGCTTAACTCAAATATGCCCAACTCAAATATGCTCAACTCAAATATGCTCAAATCAAATATGCTCAACTCAAATATGCCCAACTCAAATATGCTCAGCTCAAATATGCTCAAATAAAATATGCTCAACTCAAATATTCCCAACTCAAATATGCTCAACTCAAATTCAGTGATCAGCTCAATTATGCTGTACAGTGCTGTTCCGTGTGGTGCTCTGCTACGCTGTGTTGCGCTGTGATCGGCTACGCTCTGCTCGGCGAAGCCCTGTTCTGTCCCGTTTTGCTACGCTCTGCTCAGTGAAGCTCTGTTCTGTCCGGTTTTGCTACGCTCTGCTCAGCGCTGCTTAGCTCAGCAAAGTTGATAACAAGATAAAAACTTTCATTATTCGTATAATGTACAATATTTTTGGTTCGTTGAAGTTTCATCCAGAACTTAGGACTTTTCTAGATTGATCCATCAGGCTTACAGGTGTGCTGGCTAATTAGCTTAGCTAGATCGTTTTAGATTCTTCTTTCACCTCTCCTGTTAAAATATTTACATTTAATTTGAATAGACATTTTGTTTGTTTGAGTGCTACTTTAGTCAAGGGAAATATTCGAGCGGTTGTATGGATGAGTTAACGAGTGGTTACCCAACGTGAGAATGGTGGTAATTTAAACCAAACACACATTACAAACACGAGGTCTGAGTCACGATCGGGTTTAAAAAGATAATAGTTAAAAACTATTCGTCCAATTTGATATCTTATTCTTGCACGATCGTGTATTTGCATATTAAATCAGCAAGCGAATATCGCATTCAACCATTTTTTTCTCCCTCGAAAACGTTTTCACAAAAACGTATAAAAATCACGTGTTATCAACATATCCACGCAGCTAATTGAAGCCAACAATAGATGCGTAAAAATCTGAAATCACAATATTTCGGAAATGGATTTAATTAAGTAAACTGACGGTGCCCGCGGTGTGGTGGACTGCCAACAAGTTTTGTGACAACCAGTAATTCTAGCGTGTTAACGGTATTTGTTTTAGTTCAAATTGTACAAAATCGTGTTTACTTTCTCTAATTCAATATTTTTCTGTCGGATCAAATGACTTGCTCCGTATTCGCCAACACAATGCTACAGTTTTAAGTATTGTTTGCAAACATAAGCCCCAATTTAAAGTTGAAATACGAAGTGTTATATTTTTTCCCAAAAGCCACTTGAGGCTTTCAAATGCTCGTTCAGTAAAAATATTTGAAGATCGAATTTTCGAATCCTGGCAACACTTAAACACTCGGATTGCGGTTTAATGACATGAAGTTGCGATAAGACTGGTATAAATAAGGTTGACATTTGCATTTGTTGCTTCCTTCTACAAAGAACTCAAGTGTTTGAAGGGCGAAAGTACTTTTATTGGCTTAACAGATCGATCATAAATTACAAACGGACACGTCGAAAAATATATTTGTGAGATATAGACACAGACAAAGCGATTGATACCGCGATATTAAATAACACCATACAGTACAGTGGTACATTGTGTGTATGGTCATAGTGTACGTAATCTGGAACAAATATCAGCAAATATATCAACATGGCCAAAATATCCGCTAATATTGTCGCACATAGTGTTAATGTACCAGCCATGGTTAACGTTTTAAACAATACATGAGTATCCTATATTGTTAAGTTTAACTTATACTGTTTCATATGTTTATATGTACTTTGTAATCATTTTTGCACCTCATATCACATGTACAATGTGCTGAGAGTATCAAATAAACTGTAAACTGTTTCATTTTCTTTATACATTTGTTTGTATATTATAATGTATTTAATGTATATATGTTTATTATGAAGACCATATTGAATATTGGTATAACACCAAATATGTTATCTACTATAAATAAAGTCGTTTCTTACCTACCTACCTACCTACCTACCTACCTACCTACCTACCTACCTACCTACCTACCTACCTACCTACCTACCTACCTACCTACCTACCTACCTACCTACCTACCTACCTACCTACCTACCTACCTACCTACCTACCTACCTACCTACCTACCTACCTACCTACCTACCTACCTACCTACCTACCTACCTACCTACCTACCTACCTACCTACCTACCTACCTACCTACCTACCTACCTACCTACCTACCTACCTACCTACCTACCTACCTACCTACCTACCTACCTACCTACCTACCTACCTACCTACCTACCTACCTACCTACCTACCTACCTACCTACCTACCTACCTACCTACCTACCTACCTACCTACCTACCTACCTACCTACCTACCTACCTACCTACCTACCTACCTACCTACCTACCTACCTACCTACCTACCTACCTACCTACCTACCTACCTACCTACCTACCTACCTACCTACCTACCTACCTACCTACCTACCTACCTACCTACCTACCTACCTACCTACCTACCTACCTACCTACCTACCTACCTACCTACCTACCTACCTACCTACCTACCTACCTACCTACCTACCTACCTACCTACCTACCTACCTACCTACCTACCTACCTACCTACCTACCTACCTACCTACCTACCTACCTACCTACCTACCTACCTACCTACCTACCTACCTACCTACCTACCTACCTACCTACCTACCTACCTACCTACCTACCTACCTACCTACCTACCTACCTACCTACCTACCTACCTACCTACCTACCTACCTACCTACCTACCTACCTACCTACCTACCTACCTACCTACCTACCTACCTACCTACCTACCTACCTACCTACCTACCTACCTACCTACCTACCTACCTACCTACCTACCTACCTACCTATACAGGGTCAAAGCCAATGTCTTGTGGCTCAGCAGAGCCGAGTGTAACAGTCGACTTGGGACTCGATGATCGCGTATACAGTGTAGCAATACCACGTGACTTTTGACTACAGTTACAAGAAGAAAAAACATTGGAAAATAAAATAGACCATAAGTATTTTATTTCTTCATCGATTTCTATGAAATATACGCCACGCTAAGGGAACAATTATTTGCTTTCCATGAAATATAAAATCTTTTTCAGCGGTTGTGCCATTTTGTCCATTACCTTGTGAAACCGTGGAAAGTGTAGGTTTCACAGGGTAATGGAAAGATCTGTAACACTGCTGAAAAAGATATTATATTTCACGGAAAGCAAATAATTTTCCCCTTAGCGTGGCGTATATGTGATTGAAATCGATGGAGAAATAAAATACTTATGGCTATATCTGTGTTCCAATGTTTACAAATTTCTACTTGTAACTGTAGTCAAAAGCCACGTGGCATTGCTACCCTGGTATAGTTAATGTACGGCCATCAAAACTTTGTTAATAAAGGGAAGCAACCTAGTTCATCCACGTTGAAACTTGTAGTTAAGCTGGGTTAATTGGTGGAGCAGGGAGTCACATAGAAAGTACTCACTGACTAGAACATTGAGCTCAGTTAATACGATGCTATAAGTCTGAGATCATAAATGTCAAGTCATGCCTTTTTGCAATTTGAATTATTCTTGAATTTTATAAAAATGAAAACAATAATAAAAACATTTCCGTCCCAAGAGTCCTGATAATAAGAGAAAAACAGGATATATCTACAGCATCATAATGTTGGTATAACACCATGACCTGTTACTGTTACATAGCATTACATAACATACATTCACTACAGACTAACCATACCGTTGGCATACAATTCACTCATTAATTAAAAATGATAGAAAGACGAAAAAACTATATCTTCCTACTTCTGTATAGACTGAATAAACATCACGATGTCAGACAAACGGAATTCATAACACCCCAAGTTGCATTATATACTGACAAGCCGTCCCATTTCATAGGAAAAAAAATAAAAAATTATAGGCGCACGAATATAAGAGAAATAAGGCAAATGTTAAGCAAAGTTCTCGTATATATACCAACACCTAACGTCTGAATATGATTCACAGACCGAACTCTGTTACTAATCAAGAAACAAACAACATACAAAAATAAAATAGCTATCTTGGAAATTAATTCGAGTCGTGGCACACAACTCGACCAGATGTTTGGCAGGTTTTCATCAGATCTCTAATGAAGCATTGTAAACCTTCTCATGGGCGTATGAATTCACACATATACTGACGTGTCATGTGCTTATTGCGTGCATCTATACACGTGCTCATATGCTATCCGGTACAGGGGTGTATCAATGGAAACGTTTTAAATGAGGTGTCCACATGTTAAGATTTTACTTTTGATACTAAAAGTTTAGAATAACGTTGTAAAATACAACACTGTACAATTCCCACACTCTCTCCATAACGACCAACATTTCAGAAACGACCCCTGGTCACAGACAACTGGATAGGTTTCCCCCGTCCATTGTAAACCTCTCTAAAACGACGAGCTCTCAGTAACTTCCACTCCCTTTGCTTCCTATATGGATGGTTCCGTTACACTATATGGATGGTTCCGTCACACTATATGGATGGTTCCGTTACACTATATGGATGGTTCCGTCACACTATGTTGATGGTTCCGTCACACTATGTGGATGTTTCCGTCAAACTATGCGGATGGTTCCGTCACACTATGTGGATGTTTCCGTCACCCTATGTAGATAGTTCCATCACACTATGTGGATGTTTCCGTCACACTATTTGGATGGTTCCGTCACACTATGTAAATGGTTCCGTCACACTATATGGATGTTTCCGTCAAACTATGCGGATGTTTCCGTCACACTATGCGGATGGTTCCATCACACTTTGTTGATGCTTTCGTCATCTCTATGTTGATACTTCCGTCATCCCGTCTGCCATATGTTGATGCTTCCGTCACCCCTACATGGATGCTTCCGTCACCCCCGTCACCCCTATGTGGATGCTTCCGTCACCCCTATATGGATGCTTCCGTCACCCCCGTCACCCCTATATGGATGCTTCCGTCACCCCTACATGGATGCTTCCGTCACCCCCGTCACCCTTATGTTGATGCTTCAGTCACCCCTATATGGATGCTTCCGTCAACCCCGTCACCCCGATGCGGATGCTTCCGTCACCCCTATGTGGATGCTTCCGTCACCCCTATGTGGATGCTTCCGTCATCCCTATGTGGATGCTTCCGTCACCCCTATGTGTATACTTCCGTCACCCCTATGTGTATACTTCCGTCATCCCATGTGGATACTTCCGTCACACTATGTTGATGCTTCCGTCACCCCTATGTGGATGATTCCGTCACCCCGTCACCCCTATGTTGATGCTTCCGTCACCCCCGTCACCCCTATGTTGATGCTTCCGTCACCCCTATGTGGATGCTTCCGTCACCCCTATGTTGATTATGTTGATGCTTCCGTCACCCCCGTCACCCCTATGTTGATCCTTCCGTCACCCCCGTCACCCCTATGTTGATGCTTCCGTCACCCCTATGTGGATGCTTCCGTCACCCCTATGTTGATGCTTCCGTCACCCCCAACACCCCTATGTTGATGCTTCCGTCACCCCGTCACCCCTATGTGGATGCTTCCGTCACCCCTATGTGGATGCTTCCGTCACCCCTATGTGGATGCTTCCGTCACCCCTATGTGGATACTTCCGTTACTCCTATGTGGATGCTTCCGTCACCCCTGTGTTGATGCTTCCGTCACCCCTGTGTTGATGCTTCCGTCACCCCTATGTGGATGCTTCCGTCACCCCAGTGTTGATGCTTCCGTCACCCCTATGTGGATGCTTCCGTCACCCCTATGTGGATGCTTCCGTCACCCCTATGTGGATATTTCCGTCACCCCTATGTGGATGCTTCCGTCACCCCTGTGTTGATGCTTCCGTCACCCCTGTGTTGATGCTTCCGTCACCCCTATGTTGATGCTTCCGTCACCCCTATGTGGATGCTTCCGTCACCCCTGTGTTGATGCTTCCGTCACCCCTATGTGGATGCTTCCGTCACCCCTATGTGGATACTTCCGTCACCCCTAGGTGTATGCTTCCGTCACTCCTGTGTTGATGCTTCCGTCACCCCTATGTATATGATTCCGTCACCCCGTCACCCCTATGTCGATGCTTCCGTCACCCCCGTCACCCCTATGTTGATGCTTCCGTCACCCCTGTGTTGATGGTTCCGTCACCCCTATGTGTATGATTCCGTCACCCCGTCACCCCTATGTTGATGCTTCCGTCACCCCGTCACCCCTATGTTGATGCTTCCGTCACCCCTGTGTTGATGGTTCCGTCACCCCTATGTGTATGATTCCGTCACCCCGTCACCCCTATGTTGATGCTTCCGTCACCCCTATATGGATGCTTCCGTCAACCCCGTCACCCCTATGTGGATACTTCCGTCACTTCTATGTGTATGCTTCCGTCACCCCTGTGTTGATGCTTCCGTCACCCCTATGTGTATGATTCCGTCACCCTATGTGGATGCTTCCGTCACTCTATGTGGATACTTCCGTCATCCCATGTGGATGCTTCCGTCACCCCTATGTGGATGCTTCCGTCACCCCTATGTGGATGCTTCCGTCACCCCTATGTGGATGCTTCCGTCATTCCTATGTGGATGCTTCCGTCATTCCTATGTGGATGTTTCCGTCACCCTATGTGGATGCTTCCGTCACCCCTATGTGGATGCTTCCGTCACTTCTATGTGGATGCTTCCGTCACCCTATGTGGATGCTTCCGTCACCCCTATGTGGATGCTTCCGTCACTTCTTTGTGGATGCTTCCGTCACTCTATGTGGATACTTCCGTCACCTCTATGTGGATACTTCCGTCATCCCATGTGGATGATTCCGTCACCCCTATGTGGATGCTTCCGTCACCCCTATGTGGATGCTTTCGTCACTTCTATGTGGATGCTTCCGTCACCCTATGTTGATGCTTCCGTCACCCCTGTGTTGATGGTTTCGTCACCCCTATGTGTGTGATTCCGTCACCCCGTCACCCCTATGTTGATGCTTACGTCACCCCTATATGGATGCTTCCGTCAACCCCGTAAACCCTATGTGGATACTTCCGTCACTTCTATGTGTATGTTTCCGTCACCCCTGTGTTGATGCTTCCGTCACCCCTATGTGTATGATTCCGTCACCCTATGTGGATGCTTCCGTCACTCTATGTGGATACTTCCGTCACCTCTATGTGGATACTTCCGTCATCCCATGTGGATGCTTCCGTCACCCCTATGTGGATGCTTCCGTCACCCCTATGTGGATGCTTCCGTCATTCCTATGTGGATGCTTCCGTCATTCCTATGTGGATGTTTCCGTCACCCTATGTGGATGCTTCCGTCACCCCTATGTGGATGCTTCCGTCACTTCTTTGTGGATGCTTCCGTCACTCTATGTGGATACTTCCGTCACCTCTATGTGGATGCTTCCGTCACCCCTATGTGGATGCTTTCGTCACTCTATGTGGATGCTTCCGTCACCCCTATGTGGATGCTTCCGTCACCCCTATGTGGATGCTTTCGTCACTCTATGTGGATACTTCCGTCACCTCTATGTGGATACTTCCGTCATCCAATGTGGATGCTTCCGTCACCCTATGTGGATGCTTCCGTCACCCTATGTGGATGCTTCCGTCACCCCTATGTGGATGCTTCCGTCACCCTATGTGGATGCTTCCGTCACCCCTATGTGGATGCTTCCGTCACCTCTATGTGGATGCTTCCGTCACCCCTGTGTTGATGCTTCCGTCACCCTATTTGGATGCTTCCGTCACCCTATGTGGATGCTTCCGTCACCCTATGTGGATGCTTCCGTCACCCTATGTGAATGCTTCCGTCACTCTATGTGGACGCTTCCGTCATCCCTATGTTGATGTGTCCGTCACACTATGCGGATGCTTCCGACACACTATGCGGATGGTTCCGTCACACTATGCGGATGGCTCCGTCAAACTATGCAGATGGTTCCGTCACAACTTGTGGATGGTTCCATCACACTATGTGGATGTTTCCGTCACATTATGCGGATGGTTCCATCATACTATGTGGATGTTTCCAACACACTATGCGGATGCTTCTGTCACACCATGCGGATGCTTTCGTCATCCTATGTGGATGGTTCCGTCACACTACGTGGATGTTTCCGTCACACTATGTGGATGTTTCCGTCACACTATGTGGATGTTTCCGTCACACTATGTGGATGTTTCTGTCACACTATGTGGATGTTTCCGTCACTATATGTGGATGTTTCCGTCAAACTATGCGGATGGTTCCGTGGAACTATGTTGATGTTTCCGTCATCCCTTTGTGGATGCTTCCGTCACCCCTATGTGGATGCTTCCGTCACCCCTATGTGGATGCTTCCGTCACCCCTATGTGGATGCTTCCGTCACCCTATGTGGATGCTTCCGTCACCCCTATGTGGATGCTTCCGTCATCCCATGTGGATGCTTCCGTCACCCTATGTGGATGCTTCTGTCACCCTATGTGGATGCTTCCGTCACCCTATGTGGATGCTTCCTCACTCCTATGTGGATGCTTCCGTCACCCCTATGTGGATGCTTCCGTTCCCCCTATGTGGATGCTTCCGTCACCCCTATGTGGATGCTTCCGTCACCCCTATGTGGATACTTCCGTCACCTCTATGTGGATTATTTCGTCACCCCTATGTGGATGCTTCCGTCACCCTATGTGGATGCTTCCGTCACCCTATGTGGATGCTTCCGTCACCCTATGTGGATGCTTCCGTCATCCCATGTGGATGCTTCCGTCACCCCTATGTGGATGCTTCCGTCACCCCTATGTGGATGCTTCCGTCACTCCTATGTGGATGCTTCCGTCACCCCTATCTTTATGCTTCCGTCACTCCTATGTGGATGCTTCCGTCACTCATATGTGGATGCTTCCGTCACCTCTATGTGGATGCTTCCGTCACCTCTATGTGGATTATTCCGTCACTCTATTTAGATGCTTCCGTCACCCTATGTGAATGTTTCCGTCACCCCTATGTGAATGTTTCCGTCACACTATCTGGATGCTTCCGTCATCCCTATGTGGCTGCTTTCGTGACCACTATGTGAATGTTTCCGTCACACTATCTGGATGCTTCCGTCGTCCCTATGTTCATGCTTCCGTCACTCCTATGTGGATGCCCAATGCTTTGGAGGGTAAATGTACAGTTGGTTTAACGAACGTTTGTTGTCTGGAAGTAGACTTGAAATTGGTGCTCTCATTTACTTTGTTTTAGTGATGAAACTTGCTTGGGTTAGTGATGGGTGTGGAACATTGTCTTTGAATGATATGGATCCAGTGGCATGACTTTATGACTTAGTATGTGAACGTGTGTGAATAAGTGGATAGGTTGCCGATGTTTTGGTGGATGTCTTAGTGCAGGTGTCCACACTAGGCAAGTATCGCAACATGTTTCAAGATCAGTTTTTTATACTCATAAAGGCCCATTGGAAGGGTCTGTGCACGTGTAATGATGACTTTTAAATGTGATTTATTTAAAGATAGGTCCAATTGGAGTCTTGCGTACATACATGTAGTGTAAAACGGCGACACTTTCTTATGATGGCAAGTATATTTATAAAACGAATATGTTTTACCCCAGATTTTATATTCCCTAGCTGAAGCAGACGACACTTTGTTCCGGATGACATTCAAATGTATCTTCTACAAAACCACCGAAATAATGACACTCAAATTGAGTTAATGACTACTTATTACAGTGTTACGCGATAAATGCTGAATTTATGTGTTATATCAATCTAAAATAACTCCTAACATGTGAAAATAGTCCCAAGAATTTTATTAAAACGAGGGAATAAATATCAGCGAAAGAAAGGCTTCTGAAAAGAATTGAAGTCCGCGGAAATGTTATTGTTAATTTCATAAACTATGTTTTGAGTTTATTTATTCCGCATGAAATCGCGAGTACAATGCTGTATAAAACATGAAGCAAGTTGAATTGAGAAAAGACAAGTCTCCAATCAATCTAGAAGAAATCTACGACTTCGAGTCACTGCATCGGTTGACGTTTATCTATACATATAAATACATGTGCGTTGGCAACTATACGTACAAAATTATACATCATTTGATATTTATATAATTTCACAATCGGTGAAAAATGTGGAATCAATGATTTATAGATGCATTAATTAAACATTGGATATCAAAATCTGCAATGTTACCCAGTCAATTTACTTCGATTCTGTTGCGACATACATGTATAAAGATATGCATTGGCCATTGTGGGTTCAAAACCCATGTAAGTCAAGCTTATAACTCCTCATGGTTGAGTGAAAACCTGCCATCCGTCAGATCATGGATCGTTTTCCTGGTGTTGCTGATTAAGTTTTTCCGTGACATGGCTAGGCCGTGTCCTCTATTAGAGCAGCACTTGACAGTTGCTTATAGTACTGCTAGATAATTAAGTTCACTATTTAACTGATCAGCTCAACAAGCTATCGTATATAATTAAAACAATGTTGACAAATGGTATTAACAAACAATCTGAAAGCTCTGTTCTTTTGTTCTAAGTGATAAAATATAATTTATAGTTTGCATCTATAGTGGGGTGCGAACCTATACTGTACTGAGCCATCGAAGATAGTAATGTGAAGTTGAAGTATAAATGCTTTATCATTAGTTAACCATTTATTGCGAAAAGAGGATTCACTTTTATTTTCCTTGCAATGACCCCTTCCTTCTCAGTAATATGTTGCATGTCGTTATTTGGTATCAGCTATTTATATAACTACTAACAGTGGGAATAAAACTTATGTGTCACGTTACGATTAAATAGCTGTAAAATGATTCATTACATCACAAATTATAAGTCTAAGCAAAATGGTTCCCACATACTACCGATGGTACATTATCTACTTTAAAATATTGATTGCGTGCGAGAGATTAATTTCGCGTGATCGTTTAATTAACAAAAGTTATAAAGACCGCTCATCAATTTACATTTTGACCTAGGGTTTTATGAATAATAGGGACTGAGTATATTATACCTAGATGATAGGCTTATTTGTATGACAAAACAGACGGTAGAAACTCTCGAACATTTTACCTCGTGCTACATAATGATGATTTCAAATCTCAAAATATTAGCCTCGCGAAAACATGTGATTTTACTCGATTACCACCCGAGCTACATTGACTATACTTCAATATGTGAAACCCAGTGATTTAGTCGTAAGTTTAATGGCGGGTAGCTGTATAGAACACAGGTGTTGTAGATATTATGTAATACATACCCGAATACAACTTCACAGATTTATTACAGAAATTTGTTCGCATATTTATTACCTAATTATATCTAACACCTGAGCGAGGTATTAACGAAACACTAAAACAGACCATTACGCTTACACAACAGATGCATAACTCCGTATAGTTTGTTTGAATGCCAGCAATATAAAATACCATGAAAAACAGCTGATAATAAGTGCTCATTATATGTTACAACGTGTTGTACATTTGGCCGAAACATAAAAGAAACGTTTGCACAGGGATGATTGCAAGCTAGAACAAGAGATACCGACTTCCCTGTGTACATCATAGTGCCATAAAACCGCTTCCGTTTTCATGCCAAAATCTTCCAATATAACTTGATAAGAAATTTAGAATATAAACACGTGTACATCACGGTTCCCAGAACGGATGAACATAATATTCCTTGAAACAGTCACTTTATTTGGAGCTTTTTTCCCACATGCTATCACAAAACTATTCAATGGTATCATGCGGAATAGAACGTGAAAGGTATAAACACACGTGACTTTATCTTGCATACGTTATTTTCAATAAGTTCCAATGGTGTTACTCGTCCACTGCTCCACTTATGAATCCATTTCGTTAACAAATAACAAAATTAATACATCATATTGATGTTTCGGCGACTGATAAACCATTTAAGCATGCCACTATAGTTGTTGTTGTTTTGGTTGTGCCAAGCACCCGGTCTTCCATAGTGTTGTTCTTGTTTTTCACAGAAAAATGTACAAAGACTGAAGACCGGGGATTTCATCTAGTTCATAGACACGAACTGGTATAAGTCTAATAAAAAATGAACTTGTCTCATCCATTGTTAAGTATTTCAATACATTTGGGTTTTTTGTCGATTAGGTTCGTGATAATGAAAGCTCGGTATACAATTACTGAAACAGATTATATCTTTGATTTGATTATTGTAAATGAAATCAAAACTATGACATGCAAACGTCGGAAAACCTCGTCTAGATTGACGGAAAGAAACGAATGATGGCGAAAACTATATAAAAGAGCTGGCTTCTCAGTATCAGGAATGATGCTTTCCGAGTTTTTTTATTCAAATAAATTATTAGGATACATTTCAAACCTTTATTATTTTCCGATTTCTTTCAAACACCATCGAAGTAAAATTATTTTCTTTCCGCAATAGAAGGCTTTTTAACAAATGTAACCCGATGCATTGCAACAAACAACAAGATGCGCGCGCACGTTTGAAATTCTTTTCGATTGTCAACAAAACCATTTAAAAGAAAGCGAACGAAACAAAAAAATAGAACTATTGGAACAGCACCATGAGAAATAACTGGATATTTTAATGCATACAAACGATGATCATAATTCCTGGCAGACATTTTTCGAATGGAAACACGCGAGTGCGACATTAAAAATTAAAATTTTTGGTCTGTGATTTATGTCTTCTTGTGTTGTATATGCAAATTTCATACACTAAAAACCCGTTGTATCTGGGAAGCACTTCAGTTGCTTTCAAGAAAGACAAGACGTTTTCCTCTGAAGAAAGTCGACATTAAAGGGGTTGTTAGCAGGTGTAGGTCATAAACCACTAAATGTAAAGTGACATTTGGCTGTCCCAGATTGTATCATGTTAAAGTCTATGGCCAGTTGGCACACATATCATTGAAAAGAAGTATGTTTCCGCTACAAAACAATACAAAAATCAAGGGGACGTGTTACATGCACAATGCCTTTGAATTCAATAAGATGATTCTAGTTCCATTTTATCAAGGCAAACCACCATTACCAACAAAGATTTGTGTAATTACTACTTGAAACTTGAGAACAGTTATAAACTAAGTACATGTTGTTGGTGCCGGCTAATGAAGACATATTTAACAAAATTAATGACAAGTTGACCAATGGCGATATTCATTTTGAATTGTCCAAATCGTATGAATCATTATATTTAATCAGAATATTTAAATTCATTTACTACATAATTTTCGACAACTCCTTTACTAGACATTTGGTGCTAGAGGACAGGTCAGAGAGTTACATGGTGTGGAGGCAAGTCATGTGTCTACGTTACGACCATAATGTGACTGTACTGACATTTATCCAGGTACTTCCGGCAAAATCGGCCAGATAACAGGGTGCTGAATAAACTTTGCTTTATTAGGTCACCTGGTCATGTGACTTGTGATAAACATCACTAACCTATTATTCTTTACGTATATGCAGTAATTTTCGTGGGGGTAATTTTCATAGGTTCGGTTGATGTACTCGACCACAAAATCATATACTAGTAACGCGATCAAATGGCCCGGACGAACACATGAGATTGTCACTTTAACAAAAACAAACGACATTAATTCTATTACATGAAGAGAGTGACTCTATCTGGTGCGATGTTATTAACAAGATCGATGCATCACAACACCAACAGTTTAGTTGCATCCACACATCTACTAACAGTATTCTTCGATCAATCAACGCCATGAGAGGTATTATTCTAAGAATGAAATATCGCATTCTAGGCGCGAGTGTATTGGTTCGTTAAAGCAGTAAACTGGTTAAAAGAACAATAATTAGCAATTTAATTGCATGAAACAACGAACAATCAGGTCATACTGAATTCAAATTGTTTATGAGAGCTGTTACTCTATTATTTAAGCATAAGCGGTCGTTTTCAATCCGAAATGTTACAATAATCAACTCAATACTGATTTCTAGGTGGATAATTGTAAATTGATTAAAATTAGAACTAATAATGTGAGAAAAATGTATGAATCATTTAAAAGGGAAGTAGTAAAATAAACACTCTTTAATTGAGCAAGTTAGCGCAACAAAATCAGTTGTATTCGTCGGGACAAATTTCGAGGATGAACTTGATCGTGGAATCTAACACATGGCGTACGTGATTAAGGACAGGTAACCAATTAACGAAAAGAAGTGCTTTGGTAGCCGGCGTATCGTTCCGATCTATAAATTCGAGAATTTGCTCACATAATATATATGATGCCTCTGACCGGGTGTATAATGGTCAATGTATTCAATCCTACCTGGATATAATTTGCCGCTGAGAGAAAGTTATCAAGTCGGTTGCGGTGTATAATCTGCAATAGAGGTTGTACAATATCGACGGATTTCTTCATACATAGTGCATGCGACCAGTCCGTAACTTGACACAAAATAAGTGTAACAACAAAATGTGTTACACAGAAGGCAAAAGAAATTGCAAGGCATCGTTGTTTACAGACGAAGCTTGATCTAGATCTATTCACTCGGATCCGTCATCGTCTTACGCTGAAATCAGAATAGCAGTTTTGGTCCTATTCGCTAACTATACGGCGTCACTTAGTTTAATACCAAAACGATAGTTAGCATAATTGTCTCTTGAACAGGCTTAACAAGATTACAACACGAATCTTCACATATATCACCTAGACGCTTGCAATATCACATAGACGCTTGGAATAACAGATTAAGCTGAATAATCATATAAACAACAATATAGGTAGCCATTATATTTCTATATTTCCTTCGTTCGGAATCATTGTGTCGCCAAGCATGAGAACCAAGAACGAGTGTTGCTATTATATCCTTGTAACGTCTACAATGTGTGGCAACAATATGACATTTCTATACAAAACCAGTACCATAAAAACAAAATGAAAAATCGTATGAATCATTTACTCAAAGACAAGTTGTTGTACTTGCGCTATAAGTTTTAGGTCACATGTCAAAGATCTGCTATAATGCAGCAAGACCGGACGCCGGACGCAAGCCAATGTGCCTAGCGCGTCCTCTCATATCTTACATATAGACATATAAACTTACTTGTATATAGGACACAGTTTCATATTGCAATGTTTATTTGGAAATAAATAGAGAATAATAGGTTAGTGCCGTGGATGAAAAAGTTTATCTGGCAAGGCGGAGGAATTTATCGGGTGAGCCGTAGCCGAGCCGGATAAACTTTTACTTCATTCACGGCACTAACCTATTATTCTATTTATCCAGTCGCTTAATCTGCTCACTAAGGGGATCAAACTCGGGACTATATTGTCACACTTTCATATACAAGCGCGCAACGTCACGTTCGTTCCGTGACGTCATGATAAACAACGACGTCGGACATCTTGATAGACGTCGTCTAGACACAGGTTAGTCGAAGAAAATAACCGAAAAACCACCAGCTCATTTAGAATAGGAAAACCTTACCCTTTGGGCACGGAATTGCAACGGCTCACCCGATAAATTCCTCCGTCTTGCCAGATAAACCTTTTCATCCACGGCCCTAACCTACTATTCTCTATTTACAGTGCACCCAAACCTCACACTTACCCAAAAGACAACCTTATAGCACATTGCAGTGTAAATAAAAGTTTCCCGCCATGTAATGTCCTCTAACACAAAGGTCACAGTGACATGTAATAAAAGAATGTAAAACATGAAAGATTATATAAATAACGTCCATCGAGTAGCACAGAAAGTACTCAATAACCAGAATAATCAGAAGTCAGAGCAACAAGAGAGCAAAACATTTAAGGGTACGACAAGACAATGTAACAGACAGGCGTCAATGCCAGCCGTCCAAAAAGGCTTGAGGTTAGGCATATCATAGAGTCTGTATATTGTCCGGCCATCGCACAATGAAGTAGGAAGCATAATGGCGAGCTATAAATGGACCCACTACTAAGCATGCAGTCCTTTGCAGAATTAAAGGGTAATATCCTCTACTCTACTCTTGATAAACACATCACGAAAGTGACAATGACCCAAAACCTTTCGAAATTTGTAAAGCACATCACCATAAAATTCAGGCTGAAACAGACCTTGTCGCAGAAGTGTCTTGAAATTAATACCATATTTAGAAATGAGATCTGAATTACGCCTATAAAAGTTTGCAAAAGTTTTACGAAGTTTACTGAAGCGATAGCCTTGTTGCAGTACCTTATTAGTAATACAAAGAGTTCGAGTATTAAAGTCTTCTACTCGAGAACAAGCTCTAGCAAAACGGATTAATAGTAGTCAAGAGCGTTCTCATGATGGACACTTTGGTGCTAATGTCATCATCTGACAACAGACAATAAATAGGTACGCAGAACATTAAGTCCTCAATCGGATCTTCTCTCTCTCTCTATAACGTTTATCAAATGCATGATAAGTAATATTGACAAGTGTTTTCCGAATGATTAATGCTTGTATAGATAGTTTCTATATGAAACTAAGCGGGAAAAGTTAGAATGTCCTTTAAATAAGCTAATTTCGTAATATTATGAGATTTGGGTGCCATTCTTTTTATCTCGAGGTGATTTTACGCCTAATAGGAATAAATGCTACTCAGATAAGTATAGCCAATACAAATTCCATTAGCATAGATATATATGTATTGACGTCGTTACACTAATGGGTTGCAACATTCCACGTTACGTCGTAGACGACGACGGAAATAATGATATGGTAATGACCAGCCTTGCGCGTTGACTTTATACAAAATCAGACCTAAGTTTGTCCCATTTAGGGTACTGTCCGGAAACCTCTATGTTTTGATACAGAACTCCACAAGGGCTTATAACGCTATGGGTAGTCTTGATTAGATAAATCATCGTCCAAAGCCTTTTACACAGGCATCAAATTATGTTGCCATACATTGATCACGTGATATCCTTTAGTGTAGGATGCTGCCATGCATAATGTATAAATGATAGTGTCATCATCGAATTAAGACAATTAGGCAAGTTTTTAAGTGCCATCCCGTCCAATATGCATTAGTAGACTACGCTACGACAGTGCATACTATTGTTGACAGCCAAGAATCTCACCCATTTTACACAAAATTAATAGATACGTGTTAACCAGCGCTAGAAGATTTATACCACGTATATTGAAAGTTTTATTGTTATCTATTATTCATTACAAACGAAACGTTTTTGTCGTAAACTCGGCAGTTTGTAAAGACTTTATAATTGCCATCATAAATCTACCACCACGTGACATGCAATGGTTTATGATACCCGCACAAGTTGTCTAAGTCTCGATTAACTTATACACAATGCGATTTTGTTTGCGAATGAATTCATTACATATCCAGTGTGAATAAAATATGAAAATATGCATAATGATCAAACACCATTAACTCTTAAGCCGCCCATTGTAGCTATCTACATGTGTAGTTATTCTTACGGAACAAATTACTCTGTGGCGTTTCAATTTGTAGACAAAAACACACCACATTCTCGCCCGTCTTCAAAGTCTGTCAGTTTGTAAGACTGGAAATAATGAGTTGTAAAAACGCGCATCAGTCTAGATCCTATTACACTGGCATCTTTTTTGTAAGGGCTGACATGGTGTCAAAACAGCGAATGATTAATGACTTCCATGTAAAGGATGTCATAACAAGTTCTTCGTTTGCAATCCACACTGCATAACGATTTCTCATTTTTCATATCTGTGTACCATATAAGCCTGATAAAACGATTGTTCCTCAACTTTCCCCCTTCCCAATCTGACGTCTACATCGCAAAGCTGACGATCTTCGAATGCATCAACTAGTTGTGTTTTAATGTATTCTATTATATGTCCATGTGTGCACTCAAGACGTGCCTGTAGAAACGATGCTTCTCTGGTAGATTGTAACAGTGTAGTCTCTTTCCTTGACGAACGATGATCGCTACAGTTTTCAATTACCCATTCAGTGATTGACTTTTTTGTGTTTACATGTATACATGTGTATATAGTTTAAGGTCGGAACTAGGAATGGAACATTTTCCTGCCAGATTTATCCATAAGTTCATTTCCGGACTTGTCTATACAATGACATGTACACACTTTCTGCTCCACGGTCAGAAACGACAATTGTGGTGATACAAGTGTATCTTCTTCACGTAATATTATCCCCTACACAGTATTGTGTGACATGTGCCAGTCACTGTTTTAAGACAATGGTTGCTACAAATAACATGAAATAAGTGATAATAAAAATGTGCATGTATGTATGTATGTATGTATGTGTCTCATAGTTCCTATTATTATTGAACTTTCTCATATTATCGGGGCATACTTAAACATCTTTAACTACGAGAAAACCAATAGATATCTTAATAAAGGGAAACAACCTAGTACATTCATGCTCAAACTTCTAGTAAAGCTGTTTTCTGCGGGACCATGGGTCCCATATAAAATGCGAAAATACCGATACTATCAGAAAGTATTCGCCGACTACAATATTGAGCTCAGTTAATGATGATGATAAAAAAGTAGATCATAAATGTCTTGAGTCAAACCTTCTTGCAATTTGAATAACTCTTGAGTTTTTTTTTAAAAAAAGAGAAATAAAAAAACATTTTCGTTCCAAGAGTCTCGATAATAAGAGAAAACACAGGATATATCTGCAGCATAATGGTGTTGGTGTAACACCCTGACCTGTTACTGTTAAATTTCATCATAACATTACATAACTTACATTCACTACAGACTAACCTAATCGTTGGCATACAATTCTCTTAATAATTAAAAATGATAGCAATAAGAGAAAAAACTATATCTTCCTACTTCTGTATGGACTGAATAAACACCACGATGTCAGACATACGGAATTCATAACACTCCAGCTGCATTATATACTGACAAGCCGTCCCATTTCATAGGAAAAAATAAAGGCGCACAAATATAAGAGAAAAAACGCAAATGTTAAGGAAAGTTCTCGTATATATACCAACACCTAACGTCTGAATATGATTCACACACCGAAATATGTTACTAATCAAGATACAAATAACGTACAAAAATAAAATAGCTATCTTGGAAATTAATTCGAGTCGTTGCACACAGCTCGACCAGATGTTTGGCAGGTTTTCATCAGATCTCTAATGAAGCATTGTAAACCTCCTCATGGGCGTATGAATTCACACATATACTGACGTGTCACGTGCTTATAGTATGCGTCTATACACGTGCTCATAGGCTATCCGGTACAGGGGTGTATAAATGGAACGTTTTAAATGAGGTGCCCGTATGTTAAGTGTTTTTGTTTTACTTTTGATATGAACCGTTTAGAATAATGTTCATTGTACATTACATAACGCTCATTAGAATGACCACCATTTCAGAAACTTCCCCTGCTCACAGATAATTGGATAGGTTTCCCCCGTCAATTGTAAACCTCAATAAAACGACGAGCTCTTAAGTTCAGTAACTTCCCCTCCCTTTGCTGCCTTTTTGGATGGTACCGCCACACTGTTTGGATGTTTCCGTCACACTATGCGGATAGTTCCGTCACACTATGTGGATGGTTCCGTCACACTATAAGGATGGTTTCGTCACACTATGCGGATGTTTCCGTCACACTATGCGGATGGTTCCGTCACACCTTGTGGATTGTTTCGTCACACCTTGTGGTTGGTTCCGTCACACTATGTGGATGGTTCCGTCACCCCTATGTGGATGCTTCCGTCACCCTCTGTGGATGGTTCCGTCACACCGTTTGGATGGTTCCGTTACATAATGTAGATGTTTCCGTCACATTAAGCTTCCGTCACCCGATGTGGATGCTTCCGTCATTCCTATGTTGATGCTTCCGTCACCCTATGTGGATGCTTCCGTCACCCTATGTGGATGCTTCCGTCATTCCTATGTTGATACTTCCGTCACCCTATGTGGATGCTTCCATCACCCTATGTGGATGCTTCCGTCATTCCTATGTTGATGCTTCCATCTCCTTAAGGATGCTTCCGTCATTCCTATGTGGATGTTCAATGCCCTGGAGGGTAAATGTACAGTCGGTTGAACGAACGTTCGTTATCTGGAATCAGACATTAAAAACTTTTTTTAGGGATGAAACTTGCTTGTGTTAGTGATGGGTGTTGAACATTGTCTTAGGATGATATGGGTCCAGAGGCATGACTTTATGACTTAGTATGTGAACGTGTGTGAATGAGAGAATATGTGGCTGGCGTTTTGATGGATGTCTTAGTGCTGGTGTCCATCCTAGGCAAGTATCGCAACATGATTCAAGGTAAATTTTTTATACTCATTAAGACCTTTGAAAGTGTATGTACACGTGTAATGATGACTGTTTAATGTCGTTTATTTAATGATAGGTCCAATTGTAGGCTAGCGGGCATAGGGGCCTTCATGTGGTATGAAATGGCGACACTTTCTTATGATGGCAAGTATATTTATATAACGACTGTTTTACCCCAGATTTTATATTCCCTAGCTGAAGCAGACGACACTTTGTTCCGGATGACATTCAAATGAATCTTCTACAAAACCGCCGAAATAATGACACTCAAATTGAGGTAATGGATATTTATTACAGTGTTACGCGATAAATGCTGAATTTATGTGTTATATCAATTTGAAATAACTCATAACATGTGAAAATAGCCACACAAGAATTTTATTAAAACGAGGGAATAAATATCAGTGAAGGAAAGGCTTCTGAAAAGAATTGAAGTCCGCGGAAATGCTATTGTTAATTTCATGAACTATGTTTTGAGTTGATTTATTCGCATGAACACGCGAGTACAATACTGTATAAAACATGAAGGAAGTTGAATTTATAAAAGAAAAGTCTCTACTCTATCTAGAAGAAATCTACGACTTTGAGTCACTGCATCGGTTGACGTTTGTCTATACATACAAATGTGCATACATACATACATGTGCGTTCGTAACTATTTGTACAAAATGTTATATCATTTAATATTTATATAATTTCAGAATCGGTGAAAAATCTGGAATCAATGACTTATAGATGCATTAATTAAACATCTGATAACAAAAACAGCAACGTTACCCCCCCCCACCAGTCAAGTAACTTCGATAATGTTGGAACATATAAAACTTTGAAATAGCAATTCATTGTACAGTGTGGGGTCAAAAGCCATACAAGTCAAGTTGCCACTTCCCAACTAGGTTGATTGAAAATCGATCATCCGTCAGTCTATGGATCCATAGGATCGTTTACCGGGTATGGCAGGCTGGTAATGTTATTCCGTGATAAGGCTAGGTAGTGTCCTCTATAAGAGGAGAACTTGACAGTTGCATATAGTACTGTTAGATAATTAAGTTCACAAATTTACTGATCAGCTCAACAAGCCATCAAATATAACTAAAACAATGATAATGAATAGCATCAACAATCAATCTGGTTCTACGTGACAAAATAACATTAATAGTTTGTATCACATATAGTGGAATGCGAACCTACAGGCCTACTGCACGGTGCTATCGCATGTAGTAATGTACATGTATAGTATGGTATGGTATGGTATAGTATGAACACATTATCATGAACCATTTATTGCGAAAAGAGGATTCACTTGGATCATTTCCCTTGCAATGACCCCTTCCTTCTTAGTAATAGGTTGCATGTCATAATTTCATATCAGTCAATTATATAAATACTAAAGGGGCAGTGGGAATAAAACTGAATGTCAAGTTACGACTAAATTTCTGTTAAAATCATTAATTAAATCACAAATTAGACTGAGTCTCAGTAAAATGGTTCCCACATACTGACAAAACAGACAGTAGAAACTCTCGAACATTTGACATCGTGGTACATTCTGATGATTTAAAATTTCAAAATAATACCCGTATCCTAGGTAGTGAAAACATGTGATTTTACCGAGTACCGCGCGTGCTAGAATGACTATACTTAAATATGTGAAACCCAGTGATTTAGTCGTAAGTTTAATGACGGATAGATGTATAGAACACAGGTGTTGTAGATATTATGTAACACATACCCGCATACAACTTCACAGATTTATGACAGAAATTTGTTCGCATATTTATTACCTAATTATACCTAACACCTGAGCGAGGTATTAACGAAACACTAAAACAGACCAATACGCTTACACAACACATGCATAACTCCGTACAATTTGAATGCCAAAAATATAAAATACCATGAAAAACAGCTGATAATAAGTGCTCATTATATGTTACAACGTGGTGTACATTTGGCGAAAACATAAAAGAAACGTTTGCACAGGGATGATTGCAAGCTAGAACAAGAGATACCGACTTCCCTGTTAACATCATAGTGCCATAAAACCGCTTCCGTTTTTCTGCCAAAATCTTCAAACATAACTTGATAAGAAATTTAGAATATAAACACGTGTACATCACGGTTCCCAGAAAGGTTGAACTTTATATTCCTTGAAACAGTCAGTTTATATTGAAGCATATACCCCTATGTCATCCCAAAGCTATTCAATGGCGCCTAAGTGAACGGTCCAAGTACAAACGAACATGACTCTAGCTTGCATTATTTATGTTTAATTATTTCCCTTAATGTTACTCGTCAACTTCAAAACGTATGAATGCTTCTCGTTTAAAATTAACAAAATTAAGATACAGTTTGTAATGGCAATAACAATAATCTTCTTTTGGAATGTTAACAAGTGTATGTAATTATTAGTCTCCAGTAGGATGGAAAACACAACGCGTTTCAGAAATGATCAAGTGCCCCGACTGAGAATTGATCTTGAGACCTCTCCATCTGCAGTGAAGGGCGTCATTCACTGGACCTCCGCGCCACCCTTTACTTGCGGTAAAATATCGCATAGGAAGGGAAAACAATCTTATATTACCATACATGTAAGAGTATCATGTGCATCCGATGCTGTTGAAAAATGACCATCCTGTGTTTATAGAACCAAAGTTTATAATAAAATAATTATTATCTTTGTTGTTATTGACAACCTGTCATATTTATGTCTCGGTGGTTGATTAGCCATTTGAGAACGCCATTATAGTTGTGGTTGTTTTAGTTGTGCCAAGCACTCGGTCTACCATATTGTTGTTCTTGTTTCCCCTAGAAGTCCGGGGCATACATCTAGTTAGTTGACATAAACTAGTAATTAAAATGATCTTGTTAATGTTTCATCCACTGTTAAGTATTTCGATATAAGTATTTGTTTTTGGTCGATATGGTTCGTGGCAGTGAAAGCCTGGGAAACACTTTAGGAAACGGATCATATCTTTAATTTGATGATGGTAAATAAAAATCAAACCTGTGACTATGACATGCAACCTCGGAAAACCTCGTCTATGTTGAAAGAAAGAAATGAATCACGCGGACGCATAATGGTGAAAAATTTATATCCGTAAATATAAAAAAACTAGCTTCTGTTTTCTCGTGGCGATGGATAGTATCAGGAATGAGGTTTCGCAGGTTTTTTTGTTCAATGAAATTAATAGGATACATTTCAAACCTAGGCGTTTATGTATTTTCCGATGTATTGCAATAACCATCGAAGTACAATTATTTTCTTTCCGCAATAAAAGGCTTTTTAAGCTAGAATTATTGGAACAGCACCATGAGAAATAAATGAATATTCTAATGCATACAAACGATGATCATAATTCCTGGTAGACATTTTTCGAATGGAAACATGCGAGTGCGACATTAAATATTACAATTTTTAGGCTGTGATTTATGTCTTCCGGCGTTGTATATGCAAATTTCATACAATAAAAACCCGGTGTATCTGTGAAGCACTTCAGTTGCTTTCAAGAAAGACAAGACGTTTTCCTCTAAAGAAAGTCGACATTAAAGGGGTTATATTGTGCTATTATCAAGTACATGAATGAACTGTATCGTCTCGTTTATTGTCTGTTTGTAGTTGTAGGTCATAAACCACTAAATGTAAAGTGACATTTGTCTGTCCCAGATTGTATCATGTTAAAGTCTTTGGCCAGTAGCACACTTATCATTGACAAAAAGTAATTTCCGCTACAAAATAAAACAATAAAAGGGTTGTGTTGAATATAAGAATAAAATGTTCTTGAACGGCAGTTTTTCAGACGTTTTAAAAAACTGCTTTCACCATACTCTACTTTAACTTTGGCAAATACAATGTATGTCGAAATATCAAAATAAGATACGATTCCTTTGAATTCAATCAGATTATTCTAGTTCCATTTTGTCAAGGCATACCACCATTTCCAACAAAGATTTTCTGTAATTACTACTTGAAACTAGAGAACAGTTATAAACTAAGTTCATGTTGTTAGTGCATGCCAATGAAGACATTTTTAACAAAATTAATGACAAGTTGACCAATGATGATACTCATTTTGAATTGTCCAAATCGTGTTACTCATTATATTTAATCAGGATATTTTAACTTATTCATTACATCACAACGCCAACTGTTTAGTTGCATCCACACATCTACTAACAGTATTCTTCGACCAATCAACGCCGTTAGAGGAATTATTTTAAGAATGAAATTATCGCATTCTAGGCGCGAGTGTATTGGTTCGTTAAAACAGTGAACTGGTTAAAAAAAATAATTCGCAATTTAATTTCATGAACCAACGAACAATCAGGTCTTAATGAATTCAAATTGTTTATGAGAGCTGTTACTCTATTATTTAAGCATAAGCGGTCGTTTTCAAACCGAAATGTTACAATAATCAACTCAATACTGATTTCTAGGTGGATAATTGTAAATTGATTAAAATTATGAGTTAGGCTTGAAGTTGCCATTGGTAATGAACTTATAATGTGAGAAAAATGTATGAATCATTTAAAAGGGAAGTAGTAAAAAAAAACACTCTTTAATTGAGCAAGTAAACGCAACAAAATAAATCAGTTGTATTCGTCGGGACAAATTTCGAGGATGAACTTGATCGTGGAATCTAACACATGGCGTACGTGATTAAGGACAGGTAACCAACTAACGAAAAGGAGTGCTTTGGTAGTCGGCGTATCGTTCTAGTCTCTAAATTCGAGAACTTGCTCACATAATATATATGATGCCTCTGACCGGGTGTATATAGTCAATGTATCCAATCCTACCTGGATATAATTTTCCGCTGAGAGAAAGTTATCAAGTTGGTTGCGGTGTATAATCTGCAATAGAGGTTGTACAATATCGACACATTTCTTCATACATAGTGCATGCGACCAGTCCGTAACTTGACACAAAATAAGTGTAACAACAAAATGTGTTAAACAGACGGCAGAAGAAATTGCAAGGCATCGTTTTTTACAGACGAAGCATGATCTAGATCTATTCACTCGGACCCGTTATCGTCTTACGCTGAAATCAGAATAGCAGTTTTGGTCTCATCCGCTAACTATACGGCGTCACTTAGTTTAATACCAAAACGATAGTTAGCATAATTGTCTCTTGAACAGGCTTAACAAGATTACAACACGAATCTTCACATATATCACCTAGACGCTTGCAATATCACATAGACGCTTGGAATAACAGATTAAGCTGAATAATCATATACACAACAATTTAGGTAGCCATTATATTACTATATTTCCTTCGTACGGAATCATTGTGTCGCCAAGCATGAGAACCAAGAACGAGTGTTGCTATTATTTCCTTGTAACGTCTACAATGTTAGACAACACTATGACATTTCTATACAAAACCAGTACAATAAAATACAAAATAAAAAAAGTATGAATCATTTACTAAAAGACAATTTGTTGTACTTTCTCAATCAGTTTCAGGTCACATGTCAAAGATCTTCTATAATGCAACAAGACCGGACGCCGGACGCATACCAATGTGCCTAGCGCGTCCTCTCATATCTTACATATAGACAGATGAACTTACTTGTATATAGGACAAAATTTCAAATTGCAATGTTTATTTGGAAATAAAAAGGAATAACGTGTATGTGGGCAACGACTATCCATAATTGCAACTTTGATATAGATGTCGTTCCCAGTCGACAGTCGCAAAGAACGTTTACTACAATGGAAAAGTTATGAGGATGATGTGGTCTTCTTTGTCCAATGCATAATGGACAAGTTATGTGGATGGTGTAGTCTACTTTGTCCAATGCATAATGGACACTTCTTGATTAAATGCATGATTAAGTCTAAATTGTCCAATGGACACTTTATGTAGATGCCGTCCATAATCTACCGTTTACCGGGATGTTCTGTATATGGTGGATATTCTATGTGGATGTCTTCCCCAGTCTACCATCGTCATGAACGTTCACTTTAATGAACACTTTATGTGGGTAATGCTGTTTACATTGTTCAACCCATAATGGACACTTAATGTGGATGTCGTCCTCAGTCTACATCCATCAAGAACGTTCACTATAATGGACACTTTATGTGGATGTCGTCCTCAGTCTACATCCATCAAGAACGTTCACTATAATGGACACTTAATGTGGATGTCGTCCTCAGTCTACATCCATCAAGAACGTTCACTATAATGGACACTTAATGTGGATGTCGTCCTCAGTCTACATCCATCAAGAACGTTCACTATAATGGACACTTAATGTGGATGTCGTCCTCAGTCTACATCCATCAAGAACGTTCACTATAATGGACACTTTATGTGGATGATTCAGTCTACATTGTCCTTAGACACTTTATACGATAACACTAGTATATTGCAATGCATAATTGACCCGTGGATGTGAACGCCGTCCCTATATACCTTGGTCAAGATTCTATCCATTGTGGACACATTATGTGAATGTTTTCGTTAGTATACGGGTCTCTTTAAAGGTAACTAGCACAGTTATACCTTTGGCGACGATTTCTCGTAGCAGTGGTATCTGACGCTGTTCTTGAAATACTGGCTGTTTGATTAATGCGGGTGTGGACTAGCCATACAGCTTATGAAGCCAGTGGACTTGAAACCTTTTATATTGGGTATTTCACCTGTTTGCATATATGAGTGGTTGATGTGTCATCAAGAAAATGTCTTGAATTGTGATCAAACACCAGCGGTGTCATTGTCAGTAATTGAGGAGAAAGAGATTGACTCATATAAAGACGTTACCAATGGAAATCCACCCACAACACCAGATACCGGTAGTGGCCACACGATGGACCCAGTGCATTGCGCACCGGAAATAAGTCATCAAGAAAATGTCTTGAATTGTGATCAAATACCACCGGTGTCATTTCAGTAATTGTGGAATCTCCTTTTCGTCGGAAAATCTCCTTTTGGTATTTTAGTCATACTTTTGATTTATACATTTGTCCATTGTTGTATAATTTATGCATATTGTTTTAACCACGTCGTCCCAAGTCCATCGTAGTCAAGAGTGTTCTCATGATGGACACTTTGGTGTTAATGTCACCATCTGACAACAGACAACATTTAGTCCTCAATCGGATCTTCTCGCTCTATAACGTTTCTCAAATGCATGATAAGTAATATTGACAAGACTTAGTGTATTCTGAATGATTAATGCTTGTATAGATAGTTTCTATACGAAACTAAGCGGGAAAAGTTAGAATGTCCTTTAAAATAAGCTAGAAATGGTAAAAGTCAGGTGTTTTTGACATTCTAATTTCTTAATATTAAGAGATTTGGGTGCCACGTTTTTATCTCGAGGTGATTTTACGCCTAATAGGAATAAATGCTAAGCAGATAAGTATGGCCAATACATATTCCATTAGCATAGATCTGTATGTATTGACGTCGTGACACTAATGGGTTGCACCTTTTGACGTTACGTCGCAGACGACACCGGAAATAATGATACGGTAATGGCCAGTCTTGCGCGATGACTTTTTACAAAATCAGACCTAAGTTTTTCCCATTAAGGATACTGTCCAAAAACCTCGGTCTATGTTTTGATACAGTATTCCAAATGGGCTTGTAACGCTATGGATGGTCTTGTTTTAATGAATCATCGTCCAAAGGGTCCAATGACACCAAATTCTGGTGATATACATTGATCACATGATATCCTTTAGTGGAGGATGCTGCCATGCATAATGTATAAATGATAGTGTCTTCAGCGAATTTAGGCCATTAAGCAAGTTTTTAAGTGACATCCCGTCCAATATGCATTAGTATGCTACGTTACGACAGTGCATAATATTGTTTACATCCTAGAATCTCACCCATTTTTACACAAAAATGATAGATACTTGTTAACCAGAGCTAGAAGATTTATACCCCGTATATTGAAAGTTTTATTGTTATCTATTATTCTTTACAAACGAAACGTTTTTGTCGTCAACTCGGCAGTTTGTGAAGACTTTATAATTGCCATCATAAATCTACCACCACGTGAGTGACATGTAATGGTTTATGATACCCGCACAAGTTGTCTAAGTCTCGATTAACTCATACAATGCGATATTGTTTGGGAATGAATTCATTACATAACCAGTGTGAATAAAATATGCATAATGATCAAACACCATTAAATCTTAAGCCGCCCATTGTAGCTATCTGCATGTGTAGTTATTCTTACGGAACAAATTACTCTACGGCGTTTCAATTTGTAGACAAAAACACATTACATTCTCGCCCATCTTCAAACTCTGACAGTTTGTAAGACTGGAAATAATGAGTTGTAAAAACGCGTATCAGTGTAGATCCTATTACACCGGCATCAATTTTGTAAGTGTTGACATGGTGTCAAAACAGCGAATGATTAATGACTTCCATGTATACGATGTCATAACAAGTTCTTCGTTTGCAATCCACACTGCATAAAGATTTCTCATTTTTCATATCTGTGTACCATATAAGCCTGATAAAACAATTGTTCCTCAACTTTCCCCCTTCCCAATCTGACGTCTACATCGGAAAGTTGTCGATCTTCTAATGCATCAACTTTTAATGTATTATATGTCCATGTATGCATTCAAGACGCGCCTGTAGAAACGATGCTTCACTGATAGATTGTTACAGTGTAGTCTCTTTCCTTGACGAACGATGATCGCTACAGTTTTCATTTACCCATTCAGTGATTGACTGTTTATAATGTATACATGTGAATATAGTTTAAGGTCGGAACTAGGAATGGAACATTATTTCCGCCAGATTTATCCATAAGTTCATCGCCGAACTTTGACATGTACACAGTTTCTGCTCCACGGTCAGAAACGACAATTATGTTGATACAAATGTATCTTCTTCCCGTAACATTATCCCCAACACAGTATTGTGTGACATGAGTCAGTCACTGTTTTAAGATAATGGTTGCTACAAATAACTTGAAATAAGTGATAATAAAAAATATGCATGTATGTATGTATGTGTCTCATGGATCCTATTAATATTGAACTTTCACATATTATCGGGGCATACTTAAACATCGTTAACTACGAGAAAACCAATAGATATCTTAATTAAGGGGAACTACCTAGTTCATTAATGCTCAAACTTGTAGTAAAGCTGTTTTTGGTGGGACCAGGGGTCCCATATAAAATGCGAAAATACCGATACTATGAGAAAGTATTCGCCGCACAGTTAATGATGATGATATAAAAAGTAGATCATAAATGTCTTGAGTCAAACCTTCTTGCAATTTGAATTATTCTTGAATTTTAAAAAAATGAGAAATTAAAAAAACAACATTTTCGTCCCTAGAGCCTCGATAATAGGAGAAAACGGGATATATCTACATCATAATAGTGTTGTTACAACACCATGACCTGTTACTGAACATTACATTATTAACATAACTTACATTCACTACAGACTAACCTAACCGTTGACAGAGGCCTACAATTTACTTACGTTTTTACTTTTGATATTAAACGTTTAGAATAACTTTGTAAAATACAACATTGTAAAATGGCCACAATGTCTACAACGGTTACCATTTTAGATACTACCCCTGCTCAAAGACAATTGGATAAGTTTTTCCCGTCCATTGTAAGCCTCTCTAAAACGACAAGCTCTTAAGATCAGTAACTTCCCCTCCCTTTACTTTCTTTTTGGATGGTTCGGTCACACGATGTGGATAGTTTCGTCACACCTTGTGGATGGTTCCGTCACACCTTGTGGATGGTTCCGTCACACCTTGTGGATGGTCTATCAAATGATTGGGTGTGTGTTGTGGTGTCTGTGCTTGTCACTCTCGCTTTCAGTCCCACTGCTGATAGCAGTTCGCTGCGAAAATGAAGCCGAGTGCGTAAGCCTTCCCTACCAGCTATAGCCTAGCATGCAGTAAGACCTATGTGACCCAGAAATGGGATCCTTCTATGTGGTAGACGGTTAACTGGGCACCATGCGGCCCCAGGCTGGATCACAGAGTCTCGGAGGAAACTAAGCCCCTAGAAACACAGCATGCCAGGCCCACCGGTGTGTGGATAAGCCCTGATGCCTGTCAACCTAGTTCCCAGCTATGGGTTAAATAGTTCCACTGCCTTTTGGATGGGTTGGGGAAGTCAAAGGCTATAGGAATTAAACCCGACAGAAAATTCGGACAGATGCAGATCGTAAGCATGGTAAATGCAATCATATACGGGAAGGAAACCCCAGAGAGAAAACCTGGTCCACCTGTATGGAGGTTTGGCGTCGGGTTAACAACCCTTTCCTGTAAAAATACATTCTGTTACAGAAACTGCAATGAAATCAAACCACGTGGATCCAACAACAGACCTCAGCTAGCCAAATGGCAGTATGAATCCTCGTGACCAAAGCTGTGCTACAGGAGTCTGGGTAGGACCGAGAGTCTATTAGGACCCAAAACTAACCACCGTAGTGGAGCTTGGAATGTACGAACCATGTTTGAAACTTCCAAAGCTGCACAAGTCACCCGAGAAATGAAGAACTACCACCTGGATATACTAGGAGTCAGTAAAGCCCGTTGAACAGGGTCAGGTCGACAGAAAATGAATGATGGGTCAGTTATACTATATTCTGGACACAAAGACAAACATTTTAATGGTGTGGCACTAATAATAGCCAAAGAGAAAACAAACACCCTGCTAGAGTGGGAACCAGTCAATTACAGGCTGATAGGAGCTCGATTCAACTCGACACATAGCAAAGTGACCACCATACAGTGCTATGCTCCTACCAATGATGCAGAAGAGGAGGACAAAGATGACTGGTATGACCAACTACAAATGCTAATATCTAAGGTACCACAACATGATGTACTCTTGGTAACGGGAGACCTGAATGCAAAAGTTGGAATCGACAACACCAACTGTGAAAGAGTGCTTGGAAGGCACGGATGTGGAAACATCAACGACAATGGTGAAGTCTAGTCGGACTATGCCAGAACAACAATCTTATCGTAGGCAACACAATATTCCCACATAAAGGTATCCACAAACCGAGATGGAAATCCCCAGATGGTAGAACTAAGAACCAAATTGACTATATCATTATTAATGGCAAATGGAGACGTCACTACAAGATGTTAGAGTCTATCGTGGAGCTGATGTCAACACTGATCACTTTCTTGTTGTAGCATCAGTCAAACTGAAACTGAAGAGAGCCACAGTTAACCAGTGTAAAAAGCAATTAGACATTACAAAGCTCCGATCGCAAGAGACTAACAAAACCTTCACCCTGGAACTCAGAAACATATTCAGTGCCTTATCCACCTGTACCACTGACGATGACCAAGATGTTGAAACACAATGGACTGACATAAAGAATACTTTCCTTGAAACAGCAAAATCTGTAGTTGGCTACAAACGGAAAAGAAACAAAGAATGGCTTACTCCTGACACTTGGGGACACATAAATGAACGGAAACAGCTGAAAGAGAAATTATTATCCACCAAATGCCCCAGAATACAAGAACAGATTCAAAATGACTATATGAACACTGACAAAGAGGTCAAGAAAAGTGCTAAGAAAGACAAGAAACGTTTCCTAGAACAACAAGCTAGTGAAGTAGAGTCAGCAGCAGCTAGAGGAGAGATGAGTGCTGACTGTAAATCGAACAAACATTCAAGACAAAACCAACATAATCAACACATTTGCTGAACAAACAGGCCTATATATAAGTTCAACTAAGACAAAAGTTATGTGCATCAACACTAACCTCGGGGCACAAGACTTAAAAACCATTGACAACACACCTCTAGAATATGTTGAAGATTTCACCTATCTTGGCAGCTTGATAAGCAACGACAATGCAGCTCATAAGGACATCAAGGCAAGATTGGGGAAATCCAGAAACTCCTTTGCTACCCTCCGACCAATGTGGAAATCTAATCGATACTCGCTGAAGACCAAACTAAAACTTTTCAACAGCAACAGAAAATCGGTTCTACTCTAGATAACTAGATATGAGTGTTGGCGAGTCATCCAAAGCGACATGAAGAAAATAGAAGGACTCTGTAATTGTTGCCTGCGTAAAATACGTAGAATCTTTTGGCCTAACAAGATAATGAATACATACCTATTTTAAAGAAGACCGGTTGCTACAACATCACTACCGAAATCAAACTGAGAAGACTAAGGTGGCTAGGTCATGCTTTGAGAATGGACCAATCCCGAATACCAAAGGTTGCTCTTTGATGGACACCACCTTGAAAAAGGAAATCTGGCAGACCAAAAACAACATGGCGCAGAACAATGGTGACTGAACTCTCATAGATGGGACTATCGCTGAGATAAGCACAGAGAATGGCCAAAAAACAGACCCAAGTGAAGAGAGACCATTGCAGCCTTATGTCCCACCGGGACGAAGAGAATTAAGTAAGTAAGTAATGTGGATGGTTCCGTCACATCTTGTGGATGGTTCCGTCACCCCTATGTGGATGCTATTGTCATTCCTATGTGGATGCTTCCGTCATTCCTATGTGGATGCTTCCGTCATTCCTATGTGGATGCTTCCGTCACCCCTATGTGGATGCTTCCGTCACCCCTATGTGGATGCTTCCGTCACCCCTATGTGGATGCTTCCGTCACCCCTATGTGGATGTTTCCGTCACCCTATGTGGATGCTTCCGTCACACTATGTGGATGCTTCCGTCAACCCTATGTGGATGCTTCCGTCACCCCTATGTGGATGCTTCCGTCACCCCTATGTGGATGCTTCCGTCACCCCTATGTGGATGCTTCCGTCACACTATGTTGATGCTTCCGTCACCCTATATGGATGTTTCCGTCACCCTATGTGGATGCTTCCGTCACTATATGTGGATGCTTCCGTCACCCCTATGTGGATGCTTCCGTCACACTATGTTGATGCTTCCGTCACCCTATGTCGATGCTTCCGTCACACTATGTTGATGCTTCCGTCACCCTATGTGGATGCTTCCGTCACCCCTATGTGGATCTTTCCGTCACACTATGTTGATGATTCCGTCACCCTATGTGGATGCTTCCGTCACCCCTATGTGGATGCTTCCGTCACACTATGTTGATGCTTCCGTCACCCTATGTGGATGCTTCCGTCACCCCTATGTTGATTCTTCCGTCATTCCTATGTGGATACTTCCGTCACCCTATGTGGATGCTTCTGTCATTCCTATGTGGATGCTTCCCTCATTCCTATGTGGATGCTTCCGTCACCCTATGTGGATGCTTCCGTCACCCCTATGTGGATGCTTCCGTCACCCCTATGTGGATGCTTCCGTCACCCTATGTTGATGCTTCCGTCACCCTATTCGGATGCTTCCGTCACCCCTATGTTGATGCTTCCGTCACCCCTATGTTGATGCTACCGTCATTCCTATGTGGATGCTTCCGTCATTCCTATGTGGATGCTTCCGTCATTCCTATGTGGATACTTCCGTCATTCCTATGTGGATACTTCCGTCACCCTATGTGGATGCTTCCGTCGCCCCTGTGTGGATGCTTCCGTCATTCCTATGTGAGGCCCAATGCCCTGAAGGGTAAATGTACAGTCGGTTGAACAAACGTTCGTTATCGAGAAGTAGACTTTAAATTGGTGCTCTCATTATTATGTTTTAGGTATGGAACTTGCTTGGGTTAGTGATGAGTGTGGAACATTGTCTTAGGATGATATAGGCCTAGAGGCATGACTTTATGACTTAGTATGTGAACGTGTGTGAATGAGTGCATAGGTGTCCGGCGTGTTTTGGTGGATGTCTTAGTACGGGCGTCCTCCCTAGGCAAGTATCGCAGGATGCTTCAAGGTCAGTTTTTATACTCATAAAGGCCTTTGGAAGGGTCAGTATACGCGTAATGATGACTTTTAAATGTCGTTTATTTAAAGATAGGCCCAATTGTATGCTAGCGTACATAGGGGCCTACTAGTGGTATAAAACGTTGACACTTTCTTATGATGGCAAGTATATTTATATAACGACTATGTTTTACCCAATATTTTATATTCCTTAGCTGAAGCAGACGACACTTTGTTCGGGATGACATTCAAATGTATCTCCTACAAAACTACCGAAATAATAACACTCAAATTGAGGTAATGGATATTTATTACAGTGTTACGCGATAAATGATGAATTTATGTGTTATATCAATCTAAAATAACTCCTAACATGTGAAATAGCCCCATGAATTTTATTAAAACGCGGGAATAAATATCAGCGAAGGAAAGGCTTCTCAAAAGAATTGAAGTCCGCGGAAATGTTATTGTTAATTTAATAAACTACATTTTAAGTTGATTTTTTCCGCATGAAATCGCGAGTACAATGCTGTATAAAACATGAAGCAAGTTGCATTGATAAAGGAAAAGTATCCACTTTATCTATATGAAATCTTCGACTTCGAGTCACTGCATCGGTTGACGTTTATCTATACATATACATACATGTGCGTTGGCAACTGTACGTACATAATGAAACATCATTTAATATTTATATAAAGTCACTATCGGTTAAAACAATGTGGAATCAATGATTTATACATTTTGTATATGCATTAATTAAACATTGGATAACAAAAACAGCAATGTTACCCGGTCAAGTGACTTCGATTCTATTGGAACATACAAAAAGAATGCATTGGATTCAAACCCATGTAGACCGTTTTCCGGATGTGGCAGGCTGGTAATGTTCTTCCGTGATATGGGTTTGGTCGTGTCCTCTATTTCAGGAGAAGTTGACATTTTCTTATAGTACTGTTACATAGTTTAGTTTACTAATTCACTGATCAGCTCAATAAGCTGTCATATATAATTAAAACAATGTTGACAAATGGCATTAACAAACAATCTGAAAGCTCTGTTCTTTGGTTCTACGTGACAAAATATCATTAATAGTTTGTATCACATATAGTGGGATGCGAACCTACAGGCCTTCTGCACGGCGCTATCGCATGAAGTAATGTGTAGTATGGTATGGTATAGTATGAACACATTATCATGAACCATTTATTGCGAAAAGAGGATTCCATTGGATCATTGTCCTTGCAATGACCTTGCAAATATTGAATGTGTGCGGGAGAGATTAATTTCGCACGATCGTTAAATTAATAAAATGAAAGACCACTCATCAATTTACAATTATACCTTGGATTCATTATTAATAGGGGTTGAACATATTGTACCTAGATTATGTTTTTTTCTGACAAAAGATACAGAAAAAATCTCGAACATTTGACATCGTGGTACATTCTGATGATTTAAAATTTCAAAATATTACCAGTATCCTAGGTAGCGAAAACATGTGTTTTTACGGATTACCACCCGTGCTACAATGACTATACCTCAACATGTGAAACCGAGTGATTTAGTCGTATGTTTAATGACGGGTAGCTGTATAGAACACAGGTGTTGTAGATATTATGTAACACATACCCGCATACAACTTCACAGATTTATTACAGAAATTTGTTCGCATATTTATTACCTAATTATACCTAACACCTGAGCGAGGTATTAACGAAACACTAAAACAAACCAATACGCTTACACAACACATGCATAACTCCGTACAATTGCAATGCCAACAATATAAAATACCATGAAAAACAGCTGATAATAAGTGCTCATTATATGTTACAACGTGGTGTACATCTGGCCAAAGCATAAAAGAAACGTTTGCACAGGGATGATTGCAAGCTAGAACAAGAGATACCGACTTCCCTGTGTTCATCATAGTGCCATAAAACCGCTTCCGTTTTCCTGCCAAATCTTCGAATATAACTTGATAAGAAATTTAGAATATAAACACGTGTACATCACGGTTCCCAGAAAGGTTGAACTTTATATTCCTTGAAACAGTCAGTTTATATTGAAGCGTATACCCCTATGTCATCCCAAAGTTATTCAATGGCGCCTAAGTGAACGGTCCAAGTACAAACAAACATGACTCAAGCTTGCATTATTTATGTTTAATTAGTTCCCTTAATGTTACTCGTCAACTTCAAAATGTATGAATGCTTTTCGTTTAAAATTAACAAAATTAAGATAAAGTTTGTAATGGCAATAACAATAATCTTCTTTTCTCAAGTAGGATGGAAAACACAAAGCGTTTCAGAAATGATCTAGTGCCCCGACTGAGAATTGATCTTGAGACCTCTCCATCTGCAGTGAAGGGCGTCATTCACTGGACCTCCGCGCCACCCTTTACTTGCGGTTAAATATCGCATAACAATTAATCTTATATTAATTACATACATGTAAGAGTATCATGTGCATCCAATGCTGTTGAAAAATGACCATCCTGTGTTTATAGAACCAAAGTTTATAATAAAATAATTATTATCTTTGTTGTTATTGACAACCTGTCATATTTATGTCTGGGTGGTTGATTGGCCATTTGAGAACGCCATTATAGTTGTGGTTGTTTGAGTTGTGCCAAGCACTCGGTCACCATATTGATGTTCTTGTTGCCCCCTGAAGTCCGGGACATACATCTAATTTGCAGACATAAACTGGTAATTAAAAATGATCTTGTTAATGTTTCATCCAGTATTTCGATATAAGTATTTGTTTTTGGTCGATTCGGTTCGTGGTAGTAAAAGCCTGGTAAACAATTACGGAAACGGATCTTTAATTTGATGATGGTAAATGAAAATTAAACTTGCCACTATGATATCCAAACGTCGAAAAACCTCGTCTAGGTTGAAAAAAAGATACGAATCACGCGGACGCAAAATGGTGCAAAATATATATCCGTTTATAAAAAACTGGCTTCTCTTTTCTCGTGGCGATGGATAGTATCAGGAATGAGGTTTCGCAAGTTGTTTTATTTTCAATGAAATTTATAGGATACATTTCAAACCTAGGCGTTTATTTATTTTCCTATGTCTTGCAAAAACCATCAAAGTATAATTATTTTCTTTCCGCAATAAAAGGCTGTTTAACTTATGTAACCCGATGCATGGCAACAAACAATAAGATGCGCACGCACATATGAAATTATTTTGGGTTTTCAACAAAACCATTTAAAGAAACTGAACGAAACAAAAAAAACTAGAATTATTGGAACAGCACCATGAGAAATTAATGAATATTCTAATGCATACAAACGATGATCATAATTCCTGGCAGACATTTTTCGAATTGAAACATGCGAGTGCGACATTAAATATTACAATTTTTGGGCTGTGATTTATGTTTTCCGGCGTGGTATATGCAAATTTCATACAATAAAAACCCGGTGTATCTGTGAACCACTTCAGTTGCTTTCAAGAAAGAGAAGACGTTTTCCTCTGAAGAAAGTCGACATTAAAGGGATTGTATTGTGTTATTATCAAGAACATGAATGAACTGTATCGTCTCGTATATTGTATGTAGTAGACGTAGGTCATAAACTACATTTCACCATACTCTACTTTCACTTTGGCAAATATGACAAAATAAGATACAATGCCTTTGAATTCAATAAGATGATTCTAGTTCCATTTTGTCAAGGCATACCACCATATCCAACAAACTGTTTTTGTACTGACTACTTGAGTAAACTTGAGAAGAGTTATAAACTATGTTCATGTTGTTAGTACCAGCCAATGAAGGCAGATTTAATAAGTTGACCAATGACGATGCTCATTTTGAATTGTCCAAATCGTGTTATTATATTTTATCAGAATATTTTAATTTATGTATTACATTATTTATTTATAACAATTCCTTTACTGGACCTTTGGGGCTAAATGGCAGGTTAGATTTAGGATTTCTGACCGCTAAAACTAGGCAATGTAATCGTTTTACTGTGGTAACTGGGTCATTCAGGTAGAGCATTCAGCTTTTTGATTGCGGAAACTAATTCATTCTACATTTCGCCAGCTTGAACTTTGTTTATTTGCTTTTATGTATCATCGCCACTGAAAATCCATATGGCCGAGGCACCCAGAAGAAGTTAGTCACTATAGTTCTTGGGGATAGTGCATGATACAGAAGATGTCCGAGTTACAGAAGCCTGTCTGGTTCTTTTACGTGCCTGGTGTAAAGAATCAAACACGGGACCTCGCTTAACGTCTCGTTCGAAAGGCATTTTAGTAATTTAAGTTACGTTAGATGGGAAACACTGAAAAGCAGTTCTATTTTTGACCGTCTGGAGGAGGGATCGAACCCACAACCATCGGATCAGTAGGCAGTAGCTCTTACCACTGGACTACTTGTCCACCCATAGCTTGTACTTGGGCGGATCTTTACTTGTTTAGTTGGACATTGAGCCATGTGTTTTTAATGGTTTATGTGCTCGGTTGGTTAAGTTGATTGTTGCCTTCCCTGTCTGACTTACTGGTAATATGATCTGTTAGAGAGTTACATGGTGTGGAGGCAAGTGATGTGTCCATGTTACGACCATAATGTTACTGTACTGTACTGTAAATTCAGTAATTTTCGTGGGGGTAATTTTCAGAGATTTGGTTGATGTACAAGACCACAAAATCAAATATCCCGATTAAATGACCCGAACAAGCACATGAAATTGTCATTTTAACCAATATAAACGACATTAATTCAACTACGTGAAGAGAGTGACTCCGACTGGTGAGGCGTCATTAATGCATTACAATATCGATGCGTCACAACACCAAACTTTTAGTTGCTTTCACACATCTACTTACTGTATTCTACCATCAATCAATGCGGTGAGGGGAATTATTTTAAGAATGAAATATCGCATTCTAGGCGCGAAGTGTATTGGTTCGTTAAAACAGTAAACTGGTTTAAAAAACAACAATTAGCAATTTAATTGCATGAAACAACGAACAATCAGGTCTTAATGAATTCATGTTTATGAGAGCTGTTACCCTATTATTTAAGCATAAGCGGTCGTTTTCAATCCGACATGATACAATAATCAACTCAATACTGATTTCTAGGTGGATAATTGTAAATTGATTAAAATTATGGGTAAGGCTTGAAGTTGCCAGGGGTAATGAACTAATTATGTGAGAACAACGTATGATTCATTTAAAAGGGAAGTACATTGTGACAATTCGGAGTCATACAGATACGGCGACAGGGCCTAGAGCCACCCAAGCAAGAGACAGACCGCTGATACTTGGACCGTTTTCGACCTTTTGACAGCTGAAACTCAGACGTTCAGTGGTTGAGTTCCTTTTCCTATCAGTTGTGTGTTGGGCATTGTGCTGTGTAATTGTTGGTCTGTGTTGTTTTTACGTTTTCTGTGCTCGGCTGTTTGAGTTGAGTGGTACCTCCCCTGTTCGATTTTTAGCAACTTTTAAAGATAAGTGTTAAAAAAGTTTAAAACCCAGACATACCTTCTTTAAATGAGCAGGTTGGCGCAACATAAGCAGTTGTATTCGTCTGGACGAAGTTCGTGGATGACCTTGGTCGTGGATTCGAACACACGACTCGTGTGATTAAGGACAGGTACCCAGTGGTCACCCACCAATTAACGGAAGAAAAGAAGTTCTATCGTAATCGGCGTATCGTTCCTATCTCTAAACCTAGAAATTTGCTCACATAATATGTTGCCTCTAATTGGGTGTGTATGGTCACTGTTTCCAATACGCCCCGTGTGCAGAATATAATTTACCGCTGAGGATGCGGTGTATAGTCTGCAATAGAGAGTTGATCAGGAACGGCAGAGCCCATCGGACGTGCCACAGACGAGCAGATACTAAAACGGTGTTAAACAGGAGTTAAAGTTGCCTACTACGTTATACTCACCGGAAGCGGAAACTCTTTTCAAGTCTGTTTCGTATAATAGCAATGCATTTCTTCATACATACCCGTAGCGCATGTGACCAGTGCGTAACGTGTCACAAAATAAGTGTACCAACAAAATGTTGTACATGGACGGCAGAAGAAACTGCATGACATCGTTTCTTACAGATGAAAGGCATGCTCTAGCTAGGCCTGTGATATCCTATTCACTCGGACCGTTGTCCTCCTTATGCTAAAATCTAAATAGCAATTCTGGAAAGGAAACTGGTCTCGTTCGCTTACTATACGGCGTCACTTAGTTTAATACCAAAACGATAGTTAGCATAATTGTCTCTTGAACAGGCTTAACAAGATTACAACACGAATCTTCACATATATCACCTAGACGCTTGCAATAACAGATTAAGCTGAATAATCATATAAACAACAATATAGGTAGCCATTATATTTCTATATTTCCTTCGCTCGGAATCATTGTGTCGCCAAGCATGAGACCCAAGAACGAGTGTTGCTATTATATCCTTGTAGCGTCTACAATGTGTGGCAACAATATGACATTTCTATAGAAAACCAGTATCATAAAATACAAAATAAAAAAGTAACAATCATTTACTCAAAAACAATTTGTTGTACTTGCGCAATCAGTTTCAGGTCACATGTCAAAGATCTGCCATAATGCAGCAAGACCGGACGCCGGACGCACGCCAGGGTGCCTAGCGCGTCCTCTCATATCTTGCATATAGACAGATAAACTTACTAGTACATTTTGTACATAGGACAAAACTTAAACCGTAATTTTCCTTTGAAATAAAAAGGAAAACGTGTATGTCCACAACGTCTAACCATAATTGCCAATTTATGTAGATGCCGTCCATAGTCGACCGTCGTTAGGAACCTCGTGAATGTTCAGTATGCATGTAATGAACAAGTCATGTACATTGTCCAATGCATAATGGACATTTTATGTAGATGTCGTCAATAGTCAACCGTCTTCAGGAAGGTTCTGTACATAATGGACATTTTATTTGGATGTCGTCCCCAGTCTATCTTCGTCAAGAACGTTCACTATAATGGACACTTTACGTCGATGATGTAGTCTACTTTGTCCAATGAATAATGGACACTTATTTTGTAGATGTCGTTCCCAGTCTTCCTTCCTGGAGAACGTTCACTATAATGGACACTTTATGTGGATGTCTTCCCCGGTCTCTAGTATACCTTCGTCAAGAATATTCACTATAATGGACAGTTCTTATGGACTATGCAGTCTTCATTGTCATTGCATCATGAACACTTTAAGTCGATGCCGTCCACAGTCGACTGTTGACATGAATGTTCTGTATAAATTGCAGTGGACATTTTATGTGGATGTCGTCACCAGTCTACCATCGTCAGGAACGTTCACTATAATGGACACTGTAAATGGATGATGTAATGTACTTTGTCCAATGCATAATGGACAGTTTATGTGGATGATGCAGTCTACATTGTCCAACCAATAATGGACACTTTATGTTGATGTCGCCATCCCCCCTACACCGACGTCGAGAACGTTCGCTAAAATGGACAAGTTATGTGGATGATGTAGTCTACATTGTCCAATGCATATACATGTTATGGACACTTTATGTGGATTCCCAGTCCCCAGTCAACGGCCATCAAGAATGTTCAATCCATGACACTTCATGTTACTTTTTCACTAGTACATGTCTCGATAATTGACACGTTGATGTGAATGCCTCCCATGTATACCTTGGTCAGGACTCTATCCATAATATACACTTTATGCCAACCTACTAACTTTCACCCAAAAACATTGTAACTGATAATACACATAGTTGGTGCTCTGTTTGATGATGGATAAAATACAATTAACTCAGTATTGATTGAAATTTTGTCATTTATTTTTACAGCTAAATGACATCTGTATTTGTAACATACTAATGAAACAATACATATAACTAAAGTATTAATATTTGAAAAACATCAAAGATGTGTAAAATACAAAAGTATGCCTTTATGTGGATTTGTCACTAGCATACCGTAGTCCAAAATGTCCAATGCATAATGCACACTTTGATGTGGATTTCGTCCCCAGTCCATCGTAGTAAAGAGCTTCGCATGATGGACACTTTGGTGTAAATGCCACCATCTGACAACATACTACTTAAGTCCCCATTCGGATCGCCTCGCTCTATAATGTTTATCAAATGCATGATAAGTTATATTGACAAGTGTATTCCGAATGATTTATGCTTGTATAGATAGTTTCTAACCAAGCGGGAAAAGTTAGAATGTCGTTTAAAATAAGCTAGAAATGGTGAAAGTTGGGCGACTTTTACATTCTAATTTCGTAGTATTAAGAGGTTTGGGTGCCATGTATTTAACTCGAGCTGATTTTACGGCCAAATATGAGTACATGGTACTCAGATAAGTGTGGCCAATTTATAAACAATTATAACCCATCTGCATAGATATTGTTTATTCAAGAAAAAGGCAAATATGCCTATCATTCTACAAGTATATACAATTTCACATATTTTACAATGGTTAATGGTGACATTATTAGCATATTCAGTTCTAATCGTATCAAATATATTCATATAATAATAAACAAGATAATCAATTTGTAAATTTTAACTTTAGCATACACAATAATCGGTTTAAATGTATGGTGCATGCACTCCTACTGTAATTGTAGTTATTCAATGAACACATATACATATATACAAAGTGAGAGAGAGAGAGTTATTAAGTAAAATATATTACAGTACTAATTAGATCTACAATGTATTCAAGTATTTGACGTCGTGACACTAACGGGTGCAACTTTTGACGTTACGTTGTATACGACACCGGAAATAATGATATGGAAGTGGTCAACCGTGCACGCGGACTTTTTACAAAATCAGACCTTATTTTTTTCCATTTAGGGTACTGTCCAAAGACCTCCATCTATGTTTTGAAGCCAAATTATACAGAATCCCACAAGGGCTTGTAATGCTATGGCGGTTTTGTTTTGGTAAATCATTGTCCAAAGCCTGTTTTAAAGGGTCTGATGCTAAATACATTGATCACGAGATGACCTTTAGTGTAGGATGCATATGTATAAATGATAGTCGTTTCATAACCGAATTTAGGCAATTAGGCAAGTGCCATTCCGTCCAATACGCACTTGTCGGCTACGTTACGACAGCGCAATGCCATGATATTGTTTACAGCCTAGCAAGAATCTCACCCATTTTACGCAAAAATAATAGACATGTGTTAACCAGCGCTAGAAGATTTATACCCCGTATATTGAAAGTTTTATTGTTATCTATTATTCATTAAAAACGAAACGTTTTCGCCGTTAACTAGGCAGTTTGTGAAGACTTTATAATTGGCATCATAAATCTAGCACCACGTGTCATGTAATGGTTTATGATACCCGCACAAGTTGTCTAAGTCTCGATTAACTCATACAATGCGATTTTGTTTGCGAATGAATTCCTTACATAAACGGTGTGAACAAAATATGCATAATGATCAAACACCATTAAATCTTAAGCCTTCCATTGTAGCTATCTGCATGTGTAGTTATTCTTACGGAACAAATTACTCTACGGCGTTTCAATTTGTAGACAAAAACACATCACATTCTCGCCCATCTTCAAACTCTGACAGTTTGTAAGACTGGAAATAATGAGTTGTAAAAACGCGCATCAGTGTAGATCCTATTACACTGGCATCATTTTTGTAAGGGCTGACATGGTGTCAAAACAACGAATGATTAATGACTTCGATGGATACGATGTCATAACAAGTTCTTCGTTTGCAATCCACACTGCATAAAGATTTCTCATTTTTCATATCTGTGTACCATATAAGCCTGATAAAACGATTGTTCCTCAACTTTCCCCCTTCCCAATCTGACGTCTACATCGGAAAGCTGTCCATCTTCAATAATGCATCAACTAGTTTTGTTTTAATGTATTCTATGTCCATGTATGCGCTCAAGACGCGCCTGTAGATACGATGCTTCTCCGACAGATTGTTTTCCATGACGAACGATGCTCGTTGTAGTTTCTTTCAATTACCCATTCAGTGATTGATTGTTTAGTGTAAACACATAATTATAGTTTAAGGTCGGAATCGAACCTTATTTCAGATTTATCCATCCAAGTTCATCGCCGAACTTGTCTATACAATTACACGTACATGTACACACTTTCTGCTCCACGGTCAATAGTTGTGATACAAGTGTATTTACTTCACGTAATAGTATCCCTTCACATAGAATTGTGTGACATGTCACTGTTTTAAGTCGATAATTCCTTAGTCTTACACGTAGCTTAGATGGCAAATCACAACCTAATTGATTACTTAAAGAATACCAATTGATCTGAAAAACAACAACACAAATATCATTTGTATTAATTATAAAATATGTGACATGCCCGCGTCAGTCTTGTAAAGAACTTTATCGCATTATATCACAATATCAAGTTATGGTCAGGGAGTGCCGTATACCCGTGTCGGAAATATTGTATATACTGCCACAGTTCTAAAACAGTCTTGTAGCAGTGAAAAGGTATCAAATACATGTATGCATTTGTTTGTGCTCGCTCCGTTCGCCAAATACCCGGTACATTTACTTTATTCTTTTATATTTAATATCCTAAAGTAGCTGTTCAAAGATACTGAATTATTTGTCGTGCTGCTCCGTTAAAATTGCTTGAGCCCCAATGCTATTTCTGTTAAATAGTTCTTGTTTTACCATTCTCTGGCACTTGCGCATTAAAATAAGTGTGACAATTCATAGAATAGGGACTAAAATTGGCTTAATTTTGTAATGTTTTGTAATGAAAGCTGTATTGTTTTAATACCGAATAAGGTACCCTGAACGCCCAAAGTGCACCAGATGGATCCATAGTCTTCAAATTTCCACGAGGAGCATGCCCCCACACCCCCTAATGATAGATAGTCAAATCAGGTTCTAATTATTTATCGACCACAATATTTTCACATCGACAAAAAAGTATCACTGGTTGTCAAGAACAAATTAGCAGTAAGAATTTGGGATGTGCTGGAAACCACATTTTAAGTGACTTATACGAGTACATGTATAGTAGAAATAGTTCAAGAGAAATCGCTATTTAATGTATCGGTCCCATTGAGGAAAAATCATCGGCGGTGTGGAATTAAACAGATTTTTCCCGATGGCTCCCGATACTCCTGATACTCGCAATGTTTTGCAGAACATTTCCCAGACGCGCCCACAGAAGCTCCTTATTGCCTTGGGAGTACTAGTACATCCCCGAGGCAGTATGACAGAAAGATAACGTCCGGCACACATCAGAAGGTTTCCCGATGCCTTCATGTACCCTCGTATCATATTCGATAAATGTCAGCGAATATTCGGGGATTAAATCATGAATGTGTCACCGAAATATCACAGAACATTCGCAGAAATGTACCCGATCATTTCGCAGAGGCTCTGAGTGCTTTGGTGTGTCTCTCCTGAATATGCCCGAGCTTCGGTGTGCCGCCCTGTGATATTCCCGACATGACATCGCGAAACTCAATATTTGGATTGAATTTCCCGATATAGGCCTACTCCCGATGTCACAATTTGTCTCAAGACTCCACGAATTTTCTCAAGTAGAGCATGAAATTTGATTAACTCATTTACAGTGCAGCGATTAAATAATCATTATCTTATCAAGAAATATAATTCTGCTTTGTTTAAGACAACCCATCTATTAAAAAAGGTTCAGTAAATCAAGAAACGTTTTACTGTCTTGGACATTTTAAGTTTGAAAAAGAAGCAAAACAAATACACGAGATAAGCCACTTTCAGTACTTTGATTATAAATAAATATTAGCGCATCTCAACTAAAATACGATTAAGGTTAACTTAGAAATAAAAAAAATGCTCAGCTTTAAATGTACATTTAATATAGATAATGCTTTTTAAACTGTAATAAGCCGTAATTGCGGCAATGCCGACAAAACAAATAACCGCCTAACGACCGAAGGGAAGTAAATCCTGTATACGTATACAGTGGAGTGCATGAAAGTACACTGCCCGTGACTTAATTATGCTGCGTGTTTATCAGTCAACCACAATTTTCACGATTTGCGTTAAAGTGGGAATCGTCAGGGTCGTGGGATCGAATCGTAGTTATCTTGTAGTCTGGTTGTCGTCCCAAATCTTACAGTTGTTTTGGTCCCAATCTAATATAATCATGGTAAGACTAAGCTATCTTGGGAACGTGTTAGGATTGTAAGGATCAATTAAAAAGGACAGGCCGATTTGGCCGCGATTGTCCCGATCATCATTAATATTGAGTGAGGGTGATAGCACGTGGGAATTCGACGGTAGGGATCATCGTGCGCTTGGATACACGAATCGTCGCCGGCCCAGTCTCGCTGCATTCCATTTAGCCTGGGCCAATCAACTCCTTTTATATGTTTTGTAAATAGGGGTCAGGGGGGGCTTTTATTTCTAAAACTTTTCAGTATGGTAAATCCACCAAAGGCATTATTGTCTACAGTCCGACGACGACGACGACGACGACGACGACGACGACGACGACGACGACGACGACGACGACGACGACGACGACGACGACGACGACGACGACGACGACGACGACGACGACGACGACGACGACGACGACGACGACGACGACGACGACGACGACGACGACGACGACGACGACGACGACGACGACGACGACGACGACGACGACGACGACGACGACGACGACGACGACGACGACGACGACGACGACGACGACGACGACGACGACGACGACGACGACGACGACGACGACGACGACGACGACGACGACGACGACGACGACGACGACGACGACGACGACGACGACGACGACGACGACGACGACGACGACGACGACGACGACGACGACGACGACGACGACGACGACGACGACGACGACGACGACGACGACGACGACGACGACGACGACGACGACGACGACGACGACGACGACGACGACGACGACGTATTATAACCATAACATTTGATGGAAAGTATGAACCATCAGATTGGAATCTGTTCTGATAACATGAACACTGTGGACATACCACGTGACAAAATGCTGTGTTGGTGAGCTCAAAACGGTTGAAAATCGCTCGACTCAGGTAACATTTTTCCTTTTTATTTTCTTATTACTGGATGAATTTTCATGAAACAAAGACGCTTTATTTTGTCAGAAAGTGCAACCGCGCATTTCCAAAACTGAAAACGTAATGCTGCGTTGGTGAGGAAAACACAAAAACATGCCAAAATGAGCGGCTCTTTGCCTTTTCTAGTGATTCTGTGGACAAACTATCTTGCGATGCATTGTATTTTATATTTATACGACTCGAGAGTCACATGTTTTGTCAATAAATGCATGTATTTGCGACATTTTTTTAAAAACATCAAAATGCTGTGTGGGTGAGCTGTTTCAGAAATAATACATAGATGAACATATTTCTCTTCTCCCTTAATCGATATTAATTGGTAACGTATACTTAATACCTTAATGCATTGCTACTTGTTGCATATATTTTCCTAGCCACGTCATGTTTTCTCATTAAACCCATCCAATTCTGTTTCCTTCAGCAAAACTTGTTCTTCCCATTCATTCCCTTGTAAACTCTTTTTTACTGACGGACAATAGCTTTGTCATTTATCTCTATAACAGCATAGTTTTCAAATGACCTGTTGATTAATGATAGTTTTGCTTTATTTTCAGGGACCCTTCTTTCGATTCAAGCCAGGACAAGAGTAAAGGGGCGAAACCGCGAAGAAACTTTGTCGAAAAGCCGTATTGTTGTCCTCCGATGTTCATTATGTGATCTAGCGGTTCATGCCCGTAGAAACGACTGCATGCTATTGCCAACCAATAGAAAGGGCATTGGCGGGAACAGCGACTCGTAATTGATGTTCATATGTCAAAACTAACCAAAGTTCAAATACAAAGATATCTATCTGCTTAAATACTTGTCTGTTTTGTTTATCACTGCAAACTTGTTTCATGTACGAGGGGTGTTTCAGAATTACGTGGACATTTGCTCTTAAAAGTTTATTTTAGGCCAGCCTGATATGGATGTTACACAAAAGCGGGTTTTCCATAAGTGGCATACACCTAACATAAATTTAAAAACAAGTATTTGCATCACATAAATGTTTCATGGATCACAGATTTTTTTCAGTAAACCTTGTTACAATATTGCTGATTGTTACTGTGTTTCTTCATTTACAAATTGAGAAATATTTTTACGCGTTGTCTAATATCGTATTGACAACTGCATGAAATTTCAAGGTTAAATTTAGTATACGTTTAATTCATAACCATACCGTAAGTACAGAAGCTGTATGTACGTAATTTATGATCATATCCGAATGAAATTTGGTACACTTGTGCAATAAATATCAATATTACATGGTCTACAGATGTGTAACTGTAAGTATAATGTTTTTAATTAGAGCAAAAGTTCACGTAATTCTGGATCACCCTCTAACATTATTAAGCTACGGTTATAGATTGACCAATAACATATCTGTAACAATTATGTTAATAAATGGATCACAAACAGTTTAATCACAGATAAGAAGAACAGTAAACCCATTCTCAAAGTAAAAACAAACATTTTCCCGAAGACACGAATTTACACACTAAGTATTATAAAGAAGAGAAAAATGTTCCCAGAGTGAACGGTGTGTAAGCACAAAGTCGGTGTAATGTTGCAATGAATAGACATATTGCTACACACAGTTCATCATCGTCCCACACATGAGGCAGATTTGGAAATGTGTATAAACACCAAAGCAGTCTTAAACCTAGGTCCCACTGAAGAAGTCCTCATCGGCGATAAGGAATTACACATAGTTTCCCCGATGGTTCCCGATGATTTTTGTAGAACCTGACCACGAAGCTCCTAGTTGTCATTGGGAGGCAGTGGGACCAATGAATTACTAGTACGTCGGAAACTCATCGGGAGTTCTCCTGATGACTCCCAGAAACCCCAAGAAACATCTCCGATAAATATAAACGAATATTCGGGGATTAAATCCCAAGATTTCAATCGGTAGTACATCACCGATGCAGTTGGTGATGTACTACTGATTGAAATCAGAGTGTTCCCCGATGCATGAGAGAGGTTCCCCGATGTCTGAGTGAGGTTCCCGATGTCTCGAGGAAGACATTTTGTGACATCGCGAGGAAATCGGTAAATTTCAATGCATGTATTGAATTTTGCCCGATGTACTTGCGATTTCATGTCGGGAATATCGCGAGTAGGCATCCCCGAATCTCAGGAATATGTCGAGGAGGCATCCCCGAAGCACCAAGACTCTCTGGGAATGAGGCATCCCAGTGACTTCTGCTTCTGGAGGGGGTACCGGGAGGCATCAGGAGAACTCCCGATTACCGACGTAATACACCGATTTAGAAATGCAACGATTTTGGGGGCTGGTATTTTTGTATGAATTATGATTTAAAATTTGTTAGAGTACAAATGAATAAGTGGGACGCGAGTTATATGCCTGCTATGATTTTCCGCGATAAAGTATTTCAGTTTGACCCATTACGTCATATTGGCGCCATTTTCATGATTTACACATGCCGCCAGAACAAACCACTAGACGTGACGATTTGACCGACACATCTAAGGGCAATGATACCCCAACCAAAAAACATCAATTAAGTTTTGAAGTGCGTTGTACAAATACGGTGTCACGCTTTTAGGATACAGAACATCCTGGCGCTATTCGCATGCTTTAAGCAGATATTTGACGTTTAGTCATGGCATGGTAGTATAAAACCGTGGTCTGTCAATGATATATACCCGGTAGACTTGCACATTATTTTCAAGAAGCAGCTTACATTTACGATTGTAAGCGTCAGGTACGCTGACGATACAAGTACGTAAACATGATGGCACAATACCAACGTCTTCTTATTTACCCTTACATTTTCAATTATCGACTTCCGGTTACGAGTTTGAGATGCCATAGACATAGGAAAGGTATAATCTTAACCACCGGGCACAATGCAGCGTATGCTAGATCGGCAAAAAATTACTGACAGCTCATGTTACGACTGTGGAGGTCATTTTTACAAGTGAAGCTAAATTTGAAGTCAGACACATGAGGCTGTCACAAAGTACATCATAAAGCAGAAACTTTAGAGCATTTAGAGTGTTACGTGTTTTCCTCATAGATGTGTGGAACAACATTCTACAACCCCATATTTTCCCGCCAATGAGGCACAGACACCTGATTTGCATAGCAGGTGGCAGTGTATAAACACATGATTTATTTCGTGAATTTGACATTTCAATGGTTCGGTTTTGTGATCATCTAAACCTTGATTACAATGAAATTTGCACATATTTGACATCATGTATGGATTTCACCACGTGCAAAATTTCAATAAAATTGAAGTACATTATATAGCTTAAATATTTCAAAACCCACAGTTGCGTTTTTAAATCGGTTAAGTGTATATCGGTCCCACTGCCTCCCAATGACAACTAGGAGCTTCATGGACAGGTTCTACAAAAATCATCGGGAACTATCGGGGAAACTATGTGTAATTCCTAATCGCCGATAAGGAATTCCTCAGTGGGACCTAGGTTTAAGACTGCTTTGGTGTTTATACACATTTCCAAATCTGCCTCATGTGTGGGACGATGATGAACTGTGTGTAGCAATGTGTCCATTCATTGCAACATTATCCCCGACTTTGTGCTTACACACCGTTCACTCTGGGAACATTTTTCTCTTCTTTATAATACTTAGTGTGTAAATTCGTGTCTTCGGGAAAATGTTTGTTTTTACTTTGAGAATGGGTTTACTGTTCTTCTTATCTGTGATTAAACTGTTTGTGATCCATTTGTTTACATAATTGTTATAGATATGTTATTGGTCAATCTATAACCGTAGCTCAATAATGTTAGAGGGTGATTCAGAATTACGTGATCTTTTGCTCTAATTAAAAACATTATACTTACAGTTACACATCTGTAGACAATGTAATATTGATATTTATTGAACTAGTGTACCAAATTCCATTCGGGTATGATCATAAATTACGTACATACAGCTTCTGTACTTACGGTATGGTTATGAATTAAACGTATACCAAATTTAAACTTGTAATTCCATGCAGTTGTCAATACGATATTAGACAAGGTGTAAAAATATTTCTCAATTTGTAAATGAAGAAACACAGTAACAATGAACAATAATGTAACAAGGTTTATTGAAAAAAACTGTGATCCTCGAAACATTTATGTGATGCAAATACGTGTTTTAAAATTTATGTTAGGTGTATGCCACTTATGGAAAACCCGCTTTTGTGTAACATCCATACCAAGCTGGCCTAAAATAAACTTTAAGAGCAAATGTCCACGTACTTCTAGATCACCCCTCGTACATGAAACATGTTGGCAGTGATAAACAAAACAGACAAGTAATTAAGCAGATAGATATCTTATATTTTAACTTTGGTTAGGTTTGACATATGCACATTAATTACGAGTCGCTGTTCCAGCCAATGCCCTTTCTATTGGTTGGTAATAACTTGCAGTCCTTTCTACGGGCTTGTCCCGATAGACCACATAATGAACATCGGGGGACAACAATACGGCTTTTCGACAAAGTTTCTTCGCGGTTTCGCCCCTTTACTCTTGTCCAGGCTTGAATCGAAAGAAGGGTCCCTGAAAATAAAGCAAAACTATCATTAATTAACAGGTCATTTGAAAACTATGCTGTTATAGAGATAAATGACAAAGCTGTTGTCCGTCAGTAAAAAAGAGTTTACAAGGGCGTGAATGGGAAGAATAGGTTTTGCTGACGGAAACAGAATTGGATAGGTTTAATGAGAAACCATGACCTAGCTATGAAAATATATGCAATAAGTAACAATGCAATAATGTATTAAGTATATGTTACCAATTAATATCGAGTAAGGGAGAAGAGAAATATGTTCATCTACGTATTATTTCTGAAACTGCTCACCACACAGCATTTCAGAAATAGCTCACCCACACAGCATTTTGATGTTTTTAAAAAAATGTTGCGAATACATGCATATATTGACGAAACATGTGACTCTCGAGTCGTATAAATATAAAATACAATGCATCGCAAGATAGTTTGTCCACAGAATCACTAGAAAAGGCAAAAAGCCGCTCATTTTGGCATGTTTTTGAGTTTTCCTCACCAACACAGCATTACGTTTTCAGTTTTGGAAATGCGCGGTTGCACCTTCTGACAAAACAAAGGGATTTAGGTACATATTTGAAACTACACAATGTGTATCTCGCTAAGGAGACGGCTCTCGTCTTTGTTTTATGAAAATTCATCCAGTAATAAGAAAATAAAAAGGAAAAATGTTACCCGAGTCGAGCGATTTTCACCCGTTTTGAGCTCACCAACACAGCATTTTGTCACGTGGTATGTCCACAGTGACAATGTACCAAGCAATTAATGTTTTATAAATGTTGTATAAGGGTTCATAATTTATATACTTTGCTTACTCAACATTGTATGTTCCGAGGATATTTAGTTTAATTATATTAAAAATGTTTTCCAATCTTTGTGTTTTTCATCCATGTTTTTCATCCATGTTTAATCATTACATGTATATAAATCGTTAACGAATCCCGCTGATATGTATCAACTCTTTTTGTATTACATATACTACTAGATATTTATTTTCTAAATTTCTTTACCTTTGTGTCACCATATCAGCACATTACTATATATTACGTTCCTGTCAAAATATACATGTTGCGAATTACATTAGACTAACATTGTTCTTGTCATAAAACAACTTTGTATACTATTGCGAGCCACAACTGCTTTCCAAACCTGTTTGCGCATATTCATTGTTCCGTATTCCGTTCCGGTGTAGCCGGCTGTATAGCTGTATAGTATTTGAGGTTCCGGATGTAGCTATTTTTATAATATAGGAGTGTTAAACCAAGCTCCAGATCAGGGTCACGTGATGGTTTTATAAATGAATTGTATTAAGTCTGCAAAATACTGTTATGGTGTGGCTATACTAGCAGCTTTCTATGGACTGTCTCACGCTGTGAGGGAAGTGATTACAAGACGGTACTGTAAAATCTGATAAGTAGGCGCATCGTAATATTTTAAAGCCACTTTTGATATACTCATTTAATACATGTATTCGATATAAATTAATAAGCACCTTTTTGCAATCATTTAGATACCCAACATGCCTATATAGTCACATATATCATATGCCTATTTTGACATTCAAGACAAGATCGGCAGTAAGAAAACGAACATTAAACGTGTAAAGTCGTTTTAAGCTTTAGAAGCAGCAACCAGATCGCCTCCCATCAGCACTCTCAATCTCATATCTCAAAATATTTGATAAAATGCTCCATTTTTTGTCTTTATCAACTTCATTATCGTCTAATAATTTTATCTACATAACAATAAGTATTTCAAGTGATTAAAACAGTAGAAAGTGACGATATATTATTTTGGAAACTCCTTTTCGCCCATTTCGTCCTTTTCGCAGGAAAATGTCCATTTCGTATTTTAGTCATACCCCTCTCAGTGCTTTGATTTATATTTATTTTAAGCTTGTACATGTAGTACGTGTTCTCGTTAATTATGCCACGCACGTTAATAAACGTGCGTGATTATGCCTTATCAATGTTGAAAAGACAACACCAATGGATCTTAAGATTTAGTACCCTCATACCTAAAGTAGCAGATTTCACGTTTAGCAACATCTCATGATACACCGCTGTCAAAATCATCATGGCGGCCATGTGGAGGGTCGTACCGAAAAGTTTATATTCCCCCGATAAAACAAAGGTAAATAACAATGCTTTACCGAAGGCATGTGTCTGGAAGAGGCTAATGGTCGATAAGCAACACAATTTTCACATTGTCTCCATGTATTTCTTTGTTAACGTCAATTAATCAGCTGACATTTCATCATCTATCCAAGGTCGTCATATGATTTCGCGATGCGGCTTTCCACGTAATCTTATTTTTTGTGTCTTGTACACAATGATGAATGTCTTGCTTAATTATCTCTTTTGCATTTTTGTTATTTATGTTTATAAATGCGTAGTTAGCGGTACAGTATAAAGAAAAAAGCTGCCAACGCTGTCTAGCAAGTTATATTCACAGAGTTATTGCCCTTTGATAGCAAAAGATTGGAAAACACAACAATGTGATTTATATTAAATTTGAGTAAGTACATTTTACAGGATTTTGACACAAAAAATGACAATTTTCAATTGTAAATAAAACACCTTTCATAAAATACTTTTTCATTTTTTGATATGAATATCCTTTACATATATGTATACTTTCAATTTAGCATAATGGTTTTTATTAAAAAACCTGATGGCGACTTGAAAAAATAAATTATTTTCTGATATGGTTATACACTGATGGGTTCAATTTCAGCTACCCAATTTACCTTAACAATATTAATCAAGTTTTCTATGATATTTTTACGTGAACATACCAAAATAATTGTTGAAACTTGACAAGGGAGATAAGTTACTTTCACTTTGAGAACCACAACAACAACAAATCAACACGTTGGAGTCGGTAATATTGCTCATAAACACTTTAATCAATTAATAATTGACATAATAATGTTACCTAGTCCAACTCTCTCCATAAACTCATTTTGAATTTGATAGCAAGAAATACGATAATGAGTTTCGTCCCTAACATTTTCCTACCCACTTATATTCGTACTCAAAGTTTTTTACTGGCCAGGCAAAATTGAATGTTGATGGATATAAACAGTTTAACAGCATCAGAAAGGGCATAAACTGTTAATGTTGTGCATACAATTGACTTGATGAACATCAAGAGCACCTGTTTTTGGATTTTGAGTCTTTTAAGTGATAATACAAATAAAGTCAAAATATATCCGAAAATAAAAATGCTGTTATTTTTTAATACAATTTGTGGCTACTTGGAACATGAATAAAAAATCAAGGCTCCTTTTTATACTGCAAAACTATATATTTTCTTTTCAAAAAATGTAAATACATGTATCTTCATAGATTTATTCACTAATAAAAATCGATGGTCGTTGCTACCTTTGACATTTTATAAATATTCTTCAGGTTTTAAGCCAGTTAATCTGCAAAGAATGTACAAGTAACAGACTGGAATTGAAGCACTGTTCATGGAAAAATCAAAGTGCTTGTTGTTCAATTGTTCAGGTAAGCAACATTGATATTATTGTTACATAATATTGTAGTCCGTCTTTCTGTCCGGCGTAACGATACACAATGCGTAGAGTTAACCACATGAACCTGATATTTTAATATAATGGCCTAAAACACTATCCAAGGCCATGTTACTGACAAGCACCGTATAAATATAATAAGGACTGAAATGGATCATCACCCACCCACTTCTAATACAAGGAACTCCATTGCAACAAGGTGACTACTAGAAACTCCGGCTTAGAAAGTCACCGGGGATGGACATCAAACATATGCAATGCTTACCATTCACATATTACAGCGTACATACTCCATTGTTCACATATTTCAATATATTTTAAAACTCTGAGAAGCCATTTTCTGGATGGGGCAAGTTGCGGGGGTTTACCATCTGCGTTGCCCTGGGGATGCAGTTGATTTTACCAGATTGTTGCAAAGGCAAAAGTAAAAGTCCCCGCCCCTCCCCGGGGTTGGGGGCCGTGGTTTGAACAGCATGCCAAGTCACGCAGAATCCTGCATTTTTCACGCAGAAAACATGATGTTTGCGCAATTTTTTCAATGTCCTTTCGTGCGGGTACACATTTGGTTGGGGCCGACTAATACACAATCTCAGCAAAACTATTAGCAGTCGGCAACCTAAAACTTGATAAACGCTTGCTGTTTAATAGAAAATCGTTAAATGACCTGCGTCAAACATCCAGACGATCTAGACTCTTGCGTATTACGTCCAAGTGCCAGGGCACTATTTCTACTAATCAGTGAACGAGGTCGTCAATTGGTCATAACAGCAGGTTACTAAGAGAGCAACGGTAAACTGAAACAATATTGCGTGTTTTATCGTTAATTTAGGATAAAATATTTGAAAAGTTCGCATAAATTGGCACTTTGGCAGCCACTATTTTAAGAATGTTTAAAACCCGTACCCGAACCGAAAATACGTTCACGAATCAGATATGATTTACCTCACTTTCCACATACGAAAATTACAGTACCCACCTTTTTGGGCCTGTACCCACTTTTCCAAAACTAGTGGGTACATATACCCACTTTTTAAAATTCCAGTGGGCATGCTGTTTGAATTGACTGATGCATTACCAGTCTCTAGACTGGTTCAGTAGCAGAAAGAGCAATCATTGTTTTTGCATTTCATTGATATTCCTGTCTTTGTTCGATAAGTACAAATTACCCACGATACCTGAATAGAGAGAATACCAATACAATTTGTACAATAAACCTGGACTTGAATTTGAACACTTAAAATTAATATCTTCTTCGTATGATTTGATCATCCTAATTCCTATATAATATAATATATACATGTATATAACTATGTCGATATTAAACATTTTCAGGTCCGTGGATATTCAGATGGACGAAAAGGATTCTTTGAGAATATTTTTAACAACATCAAAGAAGGCCTTTCTAAAGATAAAAACTTAAATGTAAGTTTTGTAGTTTTACTATGTAGTCTATGCTCATTTTTATTTCCCCACTAAAGGTATGTTGATGAATTTTGTGTCATAAGTAACTTGAAAGTATTTCAGGTACAGTTATCAAAGTTCATGGGAATATTAGTCAGTATGACTGTGTTGTCGCACACTAACACTTAGGGATGTTGGTCCATATGTATCCAGTATAAGCAGAGTAACACCCTTAGCATGGTCAAATGGCAAGTGGGGTCATCCTTGTCTTATGGACCAGGCCCCAATTCCACGAAAAAACTTAAGTTATTGCTCAGCTGAGACTGCTATTTTAAAAACATATTTTGTTGGGTAAATGATGTTCATGTAGACTTTTATATATTGTTACATCACAGTTAGATGCAAATTTAATAGAGCAATACAAAATAAGTCTGATTTTTACAGAAACCAGTGCTTTTAAGTTATAAAATAAAAAGAATAAGTCTGTTAGGCCGAACGTAAAATATTCTTGGTTTCCCCATCCCGACCCTAGCAGATTTAGAATGGGTAGGTAGGTAGGGTAAATATTTTATTTTTTTGGAATTGTTTTAGTATGATAGTTATTGGTTAACAAAGATAAATGTTTGTTTTTTTTAGTTATTGGTTAAGACATACAAATAATGAAATTTAAAATTAACTCTAAGGTGAAAACCAAGTCTTAAATTTATAGTCAGTGATAGTAAGAAAGAAACCAGTAAACAAAAAAAATAAAATTTTCACTTCCAATTTTTAATAAAAAAAATATTTCAATTTGGGAAATAAAATATTTTGGGTAGGGCCCTTTTTAATCGGGTAGGTAGGGGATGGGGAAACAAACAATATTTTATTTTAGGCCTTATAACAAGCTCAAGTACACAGTTTTTGATTGTTCATTACAGTTGGATTTCAATGAGCATATCATACAAAAATCACCTACAAAATCATTATTTAGCAATAAATACACAGTTTCTGGTAGCAATCTACTTCACAAGACTATAATTGTAGCCATATAATAAATTTAAAATAGCAGTCTCAGCTGAGAAATAACTTACGTTTTTTTGTGGAATTGGGGCCAGGGTAACTTCAATAAAGAAAAAACATTAAAATAGATTCAAAATATTTTTGTCCACCTAAGTTCAATATACCTTCAATTGAAGTTGAATGGTATTTACTATTAATAATACTGTTTTGATGCAAACTAGCCACTTCTTTTTTAACATTGTATAATTTTGTATTATAGGAGAATTTGAAGAAATTTCGAGAAGAACGTGATAAATTGGAATCTTCAGATGCAATAAAACAAGCAAGACAAAAATTTGTAGGTTTGATATATTTACTTTGATCATGTTGTATGTCAATGTTGTCTACTGTAGTGTAAAATGTTACATAGATTATATCAGAACTATAGATTATCACTTTATGTTTATTCTGGTTTAATACTGGTTCTACAACACTTTCAGTTATATACCGTGACTGATTCACCTAACCAGTTTTCCTGGACAATATCCTACCAATACTAAATAAACCTTCCATAACGAACCAGTAACCTCTCCACATAAGGAGGGAAATCAACATTGTTGTCCAAATCTCATAGAAGTGTATGACCTGCCCCGACTGGGAATCCAACCTGGCTCACTGGGTTACAAATGCAGCACACTAATCACAGGACCACAGCTCGTGGCTAACACAACTATAGAGAATACCAGAGGTGAAGGGATCAAAATGATTCCTGGCCCTCAATTTTTAAGTCATCAGAATATTGCAAGAATAAAAGTTAGTTGAGTAAATTTGACTCTAATTTAATAGCTTAATTTTTTAATTAATTTAATTAATTAAAAACTAGGTCACAAGGTCAAATCATAGAAAAACCTTGTGTAATCACTAGAGGTCACAATTTTGACTTAATCTTTATGAAACTTGGTTACAATGATCATCTCAACAAAATCTAGGTCAAGTTTGATAGTGGGTCAGCTGGGGTCAAAAACTAGGTCACAAGGTCAAATCATAGAAAAACCATGTATAGTCACTAGAGGTCACAATTTTGACCTAATCTTTATGAAACTTGGTTACAATGATCATCTCGAAAAAATCTAGGTCAAGTTCAATATTGGGTCACTAGGTCACAAGATCAAATCATAGAAAAACCTTGTGTAGTCACTAGAGGTAACAATTTTGACCTAATCTTTATGAAACTTGGTCACAATGATTATTTCACTTAATCTAGGTCAAGTTTGATATGGGTCATCTGGGGTCAAAAACTAGGTCACTAGATCAAATCATAAGAAATATGTGTGTAGTCGCTATAGGTCACTATTTTAGCCTAATCTTTATAAAACTTGGTCAAAATGATCACCTCAAGAAAATCTAGGCCATTTTAGTGCTGTGTCACTAAGTCAAATCACAGGGCTTGCATGCACAGTACTACGACAGGTGAGCGACCTAGGGCCCTTTGGGCCCTCTTGTTTTGAAATATTTTTAGTCTGGTGTTTATTTTAAAGAAAATAAAAACAGGGCTGCATGATAAATAGGGATCAGGTATTGATGATTATCTGCTAGGAATTTATATGTTCTGGCCTTATTGGTAAATAGTAACCGTGCATAATGTTCATGTGAGTACTGTCATTCTGTTAGTATATTATCATTCATAATTACCTCCCTTAATGGTTAATTATGCACAATATCCAAAGTCCACAGTATGTCTTCATTGCAGGGCGAGTTTATAAGCTTTCCTAAAATATCTTTTTTGGGGATATTGATGATTCTGTCTACATGTATGTCTGACTCTTGTGTTGGTGGCTAGGCACTGCCTCTGTTTTTGTGTGACTTTGGATTGTCTGTGCGCTACAGTATGTAATTCCTTAAAGTATGAACTATTTGTGTTGACAGGAGCATATAGAATCAGACACATCGGAAGGATTAAAGAAAGGACTTGAAGATGTCAAGAAACAAGTATCTGAGGTAAGTCACAGTAATTGAATTGACATGTGCTTCTCATACGGGAAATGTTGTTTGACAAAACAATAAAGGTCTTAAATACAGGTCTTGTTTGTTAACCAAGTGCAGGGCTAGCTCTGGCCCAAAATTCTGTTGGGCCAATTTTTTAACCGTAATAGCGGCTGGGGGCCGCGAGGGCCCCCCGTGGGGCCAGGGCGAAGCCTTGGCTGGGGGGCCAGAGGCCCCCGGAAACTCCTGCTATTTTGCTGTTTGAGAACAGTAAAATCCACTATGAGATATATCATTTCACCTTATATTCAGTCTTGAGAAACCCTGAATTGTAACTATTTTAATAGTATAAAACTTTATCTATTTGACAAAGATGTATATTCATGTATGTTTGTTTTCTATGTGAAATTTTTTTGTTGTTCATTTGAATGATTCAATGAATGTAGACTTCTGTTTAAGTTATTATTTTTTCCTGTATCTCCATGTCTAAGAAACTTATAAAAGTTATATGTATAATGGATGACAGAAACAAAATAGCATTTTAGAACTTTTTCACGTTTATTCTCTATAGCACAACACAAAGTGACATTTCAAAAGTGGCATTAAAACATGCATCCTAAATGATTCACAGTCTACCAACAATATTTAAATTAGTATAAACTATATGGGTACAAGTTCTATCTTGATGATGACACATTGTTTTTGCGAGGGGACTTGACACACAAGTTATATAAATTTTGCGAAGATATTTTTTAACTTGAGACTAAAGTCTACATCCCTTGTGCGATATGCTGTAGCCAGTCAGCAAAGTTCTGTCTTTGATGCAGCTTCTGCTGCTGACCAACAAACTTGCTAAGTTCCAACACAAGTCCACATAAAGTGTGATCATGAACAATTGCAAATTGGTAGGTTTAAGTGGGAAACTTGTTTAGAAGCATGTGGCAGATTTTGTTGGCATCCTGACATCTAGAAGACTTGACATCACATCTGATCCACCATTTATCACAATACACTGTTGAATCTGAAACAAAATAAGATCAATACAAAATTTAACAGAAAATATAAAGATATAAGTGTGTGTGAGCTATACAACCCTACTTAAAAACTGGATTGTCCGAAAATACGAATATCCGAAAATGCGGTCACTTCAGAATTGACAAATTTTCTTAAAAAGTTGACTGTTGAGATTTTCGAGGAATATAAGTCAAATTATGTTTTAAAACGTCATACGTTATCCTCACACAATGTTTATGGGTTAATTTATCGGGTAAAACACCAAAACTAACGTAATTTTAGCTTAGAAAATGCACGAAAATGAAGTCACGTGATCCGCTGGTTTTTTCACGTCAATTTCTTCACAAATAAATACGATTCCCTGGATAAACTGGCGTATAAAAACTTTTTAAATGGTAATATAATGATTAAGACAGAATAATTCAATGTTGAAAAATACGATCAATAATTACCTGATTTATGGCTAGGATCATGCGTTTATCGCATTTCATATTCGTGACCCGTGACGGTCAATCGACAATTTTTTTCATCAGTCAATCAGGCCGCCTTTGATTGGACAATCATCCGCTAATTATCTCACAAACTGTCATAAACACAGTCATGTATAGTTTGTTTGTTTAACAAGCTGTTTATTGACCTAATTTTATGACACGTGGGCTGTGTCTACCAATTTTCGTTCATTTAGCGTCGCCCGTCACAGTTGATCGTAAAACCAGTCTAGAAAAAATCTCGAGCATGCTATTTTTAGTAACTGGATTTTCCAATATTTGTAAAGTCATACTTTTCGATGGTTCGGGCCAATTTGGTTTTTTTTCGGGCCATTGGCCCGATTGGCCCGCGACAGCGCGAGCCCTGAAGTGGGAATGGCATCTTAGGCCTTTAATTAAGGAAATATTGGTATAATGTAAACTAATGGGTTTTGAGTGGTTTACTACAATAATTTAGTCACGAGAGAAGCAGATAAATTTGTTATAATAAAAGAATATCAATTTCATATTATGATGGTCTATAAATACATGTAATTTATTTTGTGTAGAAACTTGAAGAGGTACAGAAGTCCGAGTTTGTAAAGAAGAGTATGGAGGTGACAGGTGAACTAGGGAAAACTGTTGGTAAAGCTGGAGAGACGGTTCTGGAACAAGGAAAGAAACTAGGTGATAGTGCTCCATTAAAAACAGTATCCATGGTATGTAGTTCTCGAGTATTTTAGCTTGACTATTTGAAGAATAAGTATTAATTGCTGTTGTAGGCAACCCACATTGACTTTTCTCTAGTATTTTCAGACCTGGTGTTTTTCTGGCCTGTGCCTGATTTTAGATTTTTAAATCCTGAATTTTTCCTTCTTTTTTAAAAATATTGACAAATAGAATTTCAGGCTTTGAAACCTGGATTTTCAGGCCTGAGAATGATTGCTGATTTTTAGCTTGACCATTTGAAGAATAAGTAATGCTATTGTTGGCAACCCAAATTGGCGCTAAAGATTTTCTGCAAGTTTCTATTTCTAGTATTTCTGATAAACTAGTTGCGGTACATCAACGTGTGTGAAGAGGCTGCGGGGCTGATGTTATCAATCAAGGTCATTGTTACTAAAAATAGAAATTCAGACTCCTTGCATTAAAATTTTGGCAAGTTTCTATTTCAGTGAATTTCTGATTAACTGTTTGTGGTACATCGTGTGTGAAGACGCCACCTTGAATTGTAAATGTATCAATGTGACTAAGGTCACTGTAACTAAAAATAGAAAATCAGTTTCCAGAGAAGCACGTTAATGAGGACAGTATTTGATGTTACAGCTTGTCTTGTCTGTATTTTAGGGAGTTAAAGCTGTGAAGACAGAGTTTGATGAGGCAGCATTGTCGAAAGGAAAATTATATCAACCACCAGGTAAATACACAGGTCATGTTCTCCCCTTGTGGAGAAGTTGTCATAACCGTCATGTTAATACAAAGGTATTTTACTCCACATGTGGAGAAGTTGTCATTACCGCCAGGTTAATACAGAGGTCATGTTCACCACATGTGGAGAAGAAGTTGTCATACCCACCAGGTTAATACAGAGGTCATGTTCTCCACTTGTGGAGAAGTTGTCATAACAACCAGGTAAATACAGAGGTCATTTTCTCAACATGTATACAGAAGTTGTCACGATTGTCAGGTTGATAAAGAGGTCATGTTCTCCACCTGTGGAGAAGTTGCCATAACCACCAAGTTAACCACCAAGATCGTGTTCTCTACATGTGGTGAAGTTTTCATAACTTCCAGGTTAATACAAAGGTCATTTACTCCACATGTGGAGAAGTTGTTACAACCACCAGGTTAATACAGAGGTCATGTTCACCACATGTGGAAAAGTTGTCATAATCCACCAGGTTAATACAGAGGTCATGTTCTCCACTTGTGGAGAAGTTGTCATAAAAACCAGGTAAATACAAAGGTCACTCCACATGTAGAGAAGTTATCACAACCACCAGGTTAATAGAGAGTTCATGTTCTCCACACGTGGAGAAGTTATCACAAGCACCAGGTTAAAAGAGACTTCATGTTATCCACATGTGGAGAAGTTGTTACAACCACCAGGTTAATACAGAGGTCATGTTCTCCACATGTGGAGAAAAAGTCAGTTTCTTACAGAAAAGCAAGTTAGTACTGGTTTATAATTAAGTAGGTAAAAATGTGGTGAAGAGATATGTTAGTGATGAAAATTTAAAAAAACAGGACAAACTTCCCTTTCCCTTTATCAAGACATTCATTATAACTGGATCATAATCTTGCATATAATGGCAATAAATGTGTGTTTGTATATTTGTATTTACAGCCACGCTACGTATGAGAACAGACCAATTAGATCCCTCTGAAAGAGATCCCAGAATATTTGAACCAGACAAGTAAGTGATCACTTTCTTTGCCTTTAGTTATAGTTAGTAATCACTTTCTGTGCCTTTAGTAATGGTTGTTCATTGAATCCAAGCCCTGGGGAGCAAGAACATCAGTCCATAAACCACCCCCTCCCAAAGAATAAGAATTCTTCCGACACGCTAAAACATGTTGTTACATTCTTCTGGAGCCCACTCACACCCAACATTTTTAATGCAGTTTTGTTCTTCATCCCATGCCTAATTTCCAGTAACAGCCATTATTAGTCCCCTACCGGTTTGCCCTCCGTCGTTCGATCAGTCCATCTGTCAAAAATCTTGATCCTGAGGCCGTCCTTCAAAAAAATGTTTGTTTGTGGTAACACTACCTACCCATCGAAATGGCCCCTACTCAATTTTTTTCTGCTCATTTCCTTATATAACTATATTAACCCAATTATTTTTACAGGTTCCCCAAAAAGTATTTCCATACAAAATAATTTGACCTACCTACCCACCTTATAATCTTGGGTCGCGTTACCGCAAACAAACAATTTTATAAGGACGGCCTGACATAACTCGAACAGTTTCCAAGCTAGGTTTATGAAATTTGGTGTACCCAGTAAAGAGATGATGTCTAGTCTATTACTAGAATAGAGAATACATCGAAGGGTCTATGAAATAAGATGGTTTAAGTTGGGTCATTAGATTTACGAATATCACAGAACGCTGGGCTTGACAGATGTTTCATGTATTGAATACACCCAATTAGAGATGAATTTCGACATGTTTATTGTTAAACTGATCAATTTTCAGTGAGGCTACAGGCATGGTTCTACATAAAGATTCCAAATGGCATGAAAGTTGGCAGAATTTTAAGGACAACAATGAATTTGTAAATAGTAAGTTGATATAGTTATAAACTACAGGGGTGTCAATTTTCCGGATTTATCCGGAATTCTGGATTTGTCTATCCTTGAAGAGCTATGCTTTCTGACCAAAATAAAGAAATGGCAAAGTTATGGTCAATTATATCTGCTCTGAAAGATTTTCTTTAATAATTTTTTTTAAAAACTGAGTTATATATGGTTGACGGCCTCTAGTTTGTCAAAAATGATCAGCCGCATATGATTTTCAGGATTTTTAATTTGGCTCTGTTGACACCCCTGAAACTATAACATGTATATAGATGTCTCTGTGTCACCCTTTCTATGGTGTCAACATTGTCAATATAAATAGGTTTCACAGCCAATTCTGAATTTGATATTTTGACATTCCATAGATATTTGTTCCACAACTCTTTTCTTACTTAAACTTCTAATGTGGGGAGCGGTGGCCTAGAGGTAGGGCGCGCGCTTCAGGATCGAGAGGTCCCGGGTTCAACCCCCGTCTGGACCACTGCTTAATTTCTCTGAGCACGAATAACCCACATGCTCCACTCGACCAAGGTGTAAATTGGTACCTGTGAGGGCTGTGTCTGAACATGTTCATTAGTCCTGGGCGCGTAGATCGATGTTGGCTGCACACCCACCAGGAGAGAAATAGTCTCCCCAGGGAGACTCGAACGCAGGTTTCCATAGGTAGCCCAATGACCAGGGGAAGTTCATGGGTGAAAGTTTTCAGTATTGATACTGAATTCAGTATTTTCGAAATTTTATTCTCTATGAATTTACAGTAAAAGTACCATTTCTGTACTGAAATGAGGAATTTTCAGTATTTTACAAATTTTCAACTTTCACCCATGGAAGTTTAAATGTCAAAGGGTGGCTGAACTGCTGAAAGCAGCCCTAGAAAATTGGTACCTTTCTTTTTTTTAATGAAATCAGGTATGTTCCTTTGTTAGTATATTTCTCATAAATTTCCACAACAATATCAAAATTCACATTGTTGATTTCATAGAATTTGTGAATTCATTTTAATGTATTTTTATCATTTTCAGAGGTTTTTGACTTAAAAATGAAATATGACGAGAGTGATAATGTTGTTGTACGAGGGACACGATTCTTCACCGACAAAGTTTCCAGTGTATTTGGTAAGTCTTAATAAACTACAGATGACATCATATCATTGAACTTAAAGTCTCTTGTTCTTCAGAGAGAAGATTTTTCAAGTCATATTTTAGCTCAGTTATTTAGAAAATACATGTATGACAGTTATATACAATAATGGCATAAACAAATTTGTTCCTGAACAAAAGAGAAGAGCAGCAATGCAATTAATTTACATACAGAGTTGCTTTATTGGGAAATGAAAGACAGGTCACATGACCGTTATATACAATCAGAATGCATCATTTTACATGAAAATACACAAAGTTGTAATTATTTGTACATTAGTACATTTTTAGTTATTTTGTGCTAGTGTTTATATGCCTGCCATATTTCAGCAGAAAGCTGAATGTTATATAAACCATCTTTGCTTGGAACAAATACCGTACATTTGACGCAACACTATTGAATTGCCCTTTATTCGAAACTTACTTGTATGTATAACATTTGGACTTTCTGATTTCTAGGTGGAATGTTCACTAAAACGGAGATATCTGAAGTACTTACTGAAGTGTGTAAAATGGACCCAGACTTTACACAAGAAAATTTTACACGATGGTGTCAGTTTGACTTGATACCAAATCTTTTAGAGGTAAGAAATGCTATTCTACAGTCTGTTTTCATTATTGATTGAATATCCTTTGCGTGCCTGTATGTAACGTTGTTAAACCAGCGTTTTTTACTGTTTGATTGAGTATTATTTTACAGTGTATAATAATGAATTTAGAAATTATTTGTCTACTCAAGTAAAACATTTTCATTTATTAAAGCAGGGGTGTCAATTTTCCGGATTTATCCGGAATTCCCGATTTGTCTATCCTTGAAGAGCTATGCTTTCTGACCACAATAAAAGTTATTTGATGAAAATATCTCAAGAAATAGCAAAGTTATGGTCAATTATATCTGCTCTGAAGGATTTTCTTCAATAAAAAGTTTGAAAAACTGAGTTTTATATGGTTGACGGCCCTAGTTTGTCAAAAATGGTCAGCGGCATATGATTTTCAGGATTTTTAATTTAGCTCTGTTGAAGCCACACAATATATAAAATACAATGGTACCAGTTCATTCCTGGCTTGATGCTTAAATTTGAAAATGGAAACTGTCTTATCTCTATCTTACAGTCATGGCATGGACATATCAGGAGTTGTCAAGAATGATTATTTTAATCACAATCAACCGTAAATAAATCAGTACACCCGAATAATAAAGCATTGATACATACATGTATGTTATAATATATACAGCTGCAGGTAGCATATAAATTTATCAATTTGTTCGCTATGTAACGCTTATGGGAAGCAAACCAATTCTTAGCATTGCACTATCGAATGCATTGGTTAGGCAACATACTCATATAATTTATCTAAACAACCAATTTTTCAGGCGATGGTTCGAGGGGAAGAGAAAGTTTTAAAAGATTGGTGCTATGAAGGAGTAAGTATAAATGGACATTGTTATATATTGTGAACTTAACTCAAGTTAAATATGTCCATTATCTGAAGGCATGTTACCCTGATATTTGACCCCCCATTTGTCAATCTCTAATTTCCTTTATAAGAACAAAGTTATACTTGCCTGTGAGAAATTCATTGTAGAGAACTGATTGTTTAAACAACATACAACTCATGTAAATTAAATCTAGGTTAACAACTATAAAGATTATAACTGTTTTAGATCAATTTATCGAATAACACTTTTTGCGGTTAATTTAGTCTGAAGGGTTTACAACTGTGGTGTAATTTTACTCTAACTATTGATTACATTTTGTATTTTCAGCCATTTAATGTATTAATGCATCCAATTAAAGTTGCGAAAGAACAGGGTCTTAAATTTGATAGTAGAATATTGGACGTTGATAAAGTTGAGGTGAGTTGTAATAATATACAAACATTTCTCATACATTCTTATACATTCAAGAACCTTCTCCTAATTATGCCCCCCGCCCCATCTTTGATGAGGGGGTCGGTCGGTCAGCCAAAAGGTTTCCGTTCAATAATTCGAGAACGCTTTGCCCTAGGATCCTCAAACTTTACATGGAGACTGGTCGTCAACAGTAGATGACCACTTTTGAGTTCTGACTATTGGGCTGCCATGGGGCATACATGTTTTACAAACATCTCTTGTTTCATAATAAAAAAAACAATATGTCAGCGAAACTAAATTGTCTTTCAACTGTGAGAGGCAAACACATATGTAAATAATTGCCATATATTGTAGGCTGTGAAACTACTTCCTTAAAAAGTTGACAGGTGGATAATTCTATTTTCAAAAATTACATTTATTTTGTGTCAATTATACTATATATTAATTATTTTGCGTTTGGTTCTCTGTGGATTTTGGTTAAAAATTTCCCATATACTGGTATTTTGGCTTTCAGATGTTTCAGTGACCTTTGCGTCAGACATTCTGATCTATTTTCGAATTTCTTCAAGGGCAACTGCTGCTGAAATGTTTGTTCCTAACTCTAATATCAATTTTACATGGTCTCTTGCCCAAAATACCAAGAAATATGCCTGCATATGGTTAAAAAAACAACACAAAAATCATCCATTTGTTTACCAAGGGACACTAACTGTACCAATTATGACAGGGTGCATCTTTTGTTGTAGACCTTGCTAATATCTTATCTCTCTTGTGTCTTGCCATACTGCACAACACATGATATACTATTAATCGCTTCATATTTATGTGATCTTTATTTCACGGATTTGTGAATTTGCAGTCAAGGTTCCCAGGACAAGTCTTTATGTGATGAAAATATATTGACACTGATTATGAATTTATAAGGAACGCAATTGATAAATAATAGCGGCATACAGTATACAATTTCAAATTCACTGCCCTCTCAAAGTTCCTTCACACTCTTCAAATTACACAATTTACTTCAATTGACTAACAACTCAAATTACACGATTTACTTCAATTGACTAACAACTATTTTCTTGCAGTTGCATAATAACATAGTATCAACCAAATAAGAAAAATATGAACATTTTTGGAGGGCAATGTATTTACATGTAATTAACGGATATATTGTAAACTTAACAATGCTGTTGTTTGTAGGTTGCTGCTGGTAAAATGATGGAACAGGGACCAGTACTTGTGATAAGTTTTATAGCTCAACAAATATTGGCCATACGTAATGCCAAGGGTGATATAGTAGAAGGGGATGATGTAAGTTTGATATTTGTATACAGTCAAACATATGTTAGTGGTCAGCTAACATAAACAACCACTTGACACTTATAATAAGCAGCCAAATATAGTTAAATCCCAATTAGCAATGTGTTTGTTGAATTCAACTGCATTAAACAGCCACCCATTTTTAACAGTCATACTTAAAGTATACCTGGACTGTTTGTTTCAACCAAGCGAGACTTAACTGTAAATTTCATCTCAATACGCCCACAAGGTTGTAGCAGGTTTTATTCATGGGCAAGGCTAGTTGTTTCATTTGTGTGACTTGGCTGTTGTTTGTCCTCTAATCTCCAAGTCATGTCAGGGTAGTGATTAGCTATTTGTACTGGTGGAGAATCAATTTCCGCACAACTGGTTAAGTTAATTGACAGTCATGTATCTTAGACTTTCGGGTGTTTTTATAAAACATCAGGTTTCTTGATAAATAGTAATTCTAGTTACATATTATATGTGATTTCATATTAAAGTTACTCAGTAATTTATTGATGCACTTTGTATGTTTAGCTGATACTAAGATTACTTTTGTGATATTGAGGATTATCAATCTTTTGTTTTCAGAAAAAAATAATGCGAACAACTTATGTATGGGCTTTATGTCGTGACATGGAAGAATTAAATCCTGATGCTGCATGGCGACTACTAGATATATCTGCTCATTCTCAGGAACAGTGGTTATAACATATAGACATCTCTAGGTATCTGTTCAAGTATGTTTATCACCAGGCTGGGAATGGTGCGGGCAAAAGTACAACCAGAATGTTGCTGTATATTAAAAAGTTCCCTTCTTCTTGTATAGATCAAATCAAATTAAATAAAAAAGAATGC